>CM035132.1:73714356-76114356 GCA_020205605.1 Panax ginseng | reverse complement strand
AGAAAAAAGTAGAGCAGAGGACTTCCCTGAAAATATAACAATCTTCCTCATTGTCCACTTAGTTTGGAGAATAGGCTACGCACATGGAACAAATTGGGCACCACACTTGAATTTGACTTGAATAACCTATAAACCATGATAGAAACAATTTTATTAAATTCTAAATAAATGCAAATTCAAAACTACTAATATAAAACCTAATATAAACTAAAAATAAAAATTAAACTTGGGTTGCCTCCCAATAAGCGCTTGTTTTATAGTCTCAGCCTGACTTCTTCAATTCTCTATCCAATTCTCCTACGAAAATTGAGGAACCCTCCATCCATCAGTAACAATGTCTCTTTTCGGAGGTTCCCATTAGCAAAGACCCTTGAATTAAAGTTACCTAGCATTCTCTTTGTAGATAGGTTCCCTATTAAGAACGTCCAACAACTAGGTGTTTTCTCCATTATGTCTATGATCAGATTGGAGCATTGAAGCTTAGTAAACACAATGGGATCTTCCTCTATCTTCTCTTTTTCAACCCACCATGACTCCACAGTTGTACTAGCTCTTATGTCACAAAGAGCTTTCTTGATTTACACGATCGCCAATTGGGCATGGTTTTGCAAAACTGCCCGGATTATTGAACTTTGGTGGAGGAGGCACATGGGATACTAATGAAATTGGTTCATCTTCGTTGAATCTTACAGCTAAATCTTCGCCGATCTCCTTTTCCTTGATCGCCTCTTGTAAATCCTTTCCACTACGTGAGTCACAAATTTGCAATGCTCATCTCGCCTTGGATTTATCTCTCAGATTACCAAGGAGTGTTCCACGTGGTCGGGTGTTCAACGCATGTGCTATCTGTCCCAATTGATTTTCCAGATTCTTTATCGACGCACCTTGGCTTTTCACATTCATGTCTACTTGATTCAATAGCTTGTCTTGTTCCTCGTTCTTTTTGTCAGTAGCCTTAATGAATTTTTCTAAGGCTTCCTCCCAACCTGATTTCTTCTCTAGTTGTTTTTGAGTCTGATTTTGAAATCCGGATGTGTTTTGTTGTCTAGGTGTTTGAGCTTGATTGTTACTCCATGAAAAATCCGGGTGATACTCCCAATCCTGATGATAGTTGTTGGGATAGACATAATTATTGGGGTAATCACCACCATACTGTACTGGCTCGAAACTGATGGTGCATTGATGACTCATATGATTTCCAGCACAATAATCACAAGTAACCGCCACACTTTGATGACGTTGTGCTTCAAAAGCGTCTAACCTCCTCGAAAGTGTCTCAATCTGTGCTGACAATGCCGATAGTGTCGCGAGTCTGTCAATCTCTGCTCCCTCGATCGAGTCATTTTGCCATCCTTCAACTCTCATTGGGTGCGATAACCTCCAACGTCTTCGAATTTGCCTCAATTTGTATTGGCTCTACAGAAAATGTATTAAGTCCATCAATCCATGTTTCCCTTAGTTGAATCATGCTCGTGTATGGCCATTGATACGCAAAGTCATCCATGGTACCTAAAAAGAGAGAAATATAGGAAGAGAATTAAAAATAAAAATAAAAATGTTTAAATTAAGACTAATTTTATTGAAATTAATATTGGTAAATAATTATTAAATTAATTCCCTGGCAACGGCACCACTCTCATCAGCCTCAGCAGATACAACTACTACTAATCCCTTCCATTTAGTAGGACATGTATTCCCACTCTCGAGTAACACAGTTTCATTGTCTGCCAATTGCAAGACATTGTTGTCAATTAAATTCTGAATAAGGTGGCGGAGTGCCTAGCATTCTTCTGTGCTGTGACCGCGAGAATGTGAATGATATTGACATAATCCATCAGAGTTGAACCGTCTTGAACGGGGATTGATTGGAGGTAGAAGGGAGGTGAATCTTCCTTCGTTGATTAGCATCTGAAATATCTCCTCCATAGGTTGGCCCAGGTATGTAAATTCCCTTTAATTGGAAAAATCCGGACGGGCTTTAATTAGCACTTTCTCTCTTCGCAACCTTGTCATCCAGTGCTTCACTTTCTGAAGGTGATGATGGAGCATTCATAACAAAAGGAATGAGATAGGCATGCTCCTGGCTGACTAACTAGCGTGTGACTTGATGCTGATGAATCACCAGTTCTGTCAATTGTTTAACTTGCTTACAAAAAGTTTTCATCTTTCGTTCCATAGAAAATTAAAACTTTGCATAATCCCATCTGTCAACACTGTCTTTGATGGTCTGGGATGATTCACCATTAAAATTGGAACTCTATCCACTGCTCTAACTAATTATATTGACCTCTTCTTCTTTATGTTGAGGAAGAGGGTTGTCTTGCACATGAGGTTGATCTGGTTTGGTAACCACGATCTCATCGTTATCTATCAAATCTTGGATCTTGTTTTTCAAGGCCCAAAAATCTTTGAGTAACATGTCCAGGTGCCCCAGAATGATAAGCACACTTTCGAGTAGCATTGAAACCCCTCCCATTAGGGTCGGTTGGTGGAAGAAGATGCATGATTTTCTTCTGAGTAGTCAGAAGAGTAAGAATATTCTCGAGCGAGTCCCCTAAGGGTGTGAACATTTGAGGGCACTTTGCTTCTCCACTTTTAGGTAATGGATGGTTTGAAGACTGTGCTTAAAAAGGGGAGTAGTTTCTCCTCTGTATAGGCATATTCTGATTGCCTTTTTGACCTTGTAGTATTAAGGAAACATCCTCCTCTTTCTTTTTATGTACCCTCTGGGGGTTGTTTTCATAAGTTCCAGACTGGATGTGCTAAGAAACTTCTTTAAGAGCAGCTAGGTCTTGAATCTTTCCAAACTTCAACCCCATCTCAGCCATCTCTCTATGCTTGATCATTTCAGAAAATGGTTTGCCAATCCCAGCTAAGACTCTCTCATAGAAAGGAGCTTCTTGTATGTCTATGAAGGTTATGACCATTTTTGATTCCGTCATGGAAGGAATAACTTGAGCAGTAAGGCGCATCCACCTTTGAGTATACTCTCTAAAAGACTCATTAGATTGTTTCTTGACCTTGGTAATCTGGTACCGATCAGGAGTCATCTGAGATTGAAAGCTGTACTGAGTGAGGAAGGCATGAGCTAGCTCTTCCCAGCTATGGATCTTTGAGTTTTCTAATCTGGTATACCATGAACGGGCTTCTCCAGTCAGACTCTTCTGAAACAGCTGCATTCTGAGCTTTTCATTTTCTGCATAAGATCCAAGTTCTCCAATGAACACCTTCAAATGTGAGTAAGGATCCCCTAATCCGTCATACTTTTCAAAGTCAAGGGTTTTGAACTTCGCTGGATAATGAACACCAGGGAATATGCAAAGGTCAGCATATGAAACACTCCCACGTGTTCCAATCCCTTTGAGAGAACAGATGGTTTCTTCCATTTGAAGGACCTTCTTCCTGATATCACCTGTGTCTGGATCTCCTTTGAGATGGGTGTTTTCAGGGTCTTTATTGGTCATATCCAACTGAGGTTCTGGATTTGTTTTATCCAAATCTTGAGTTCCTCTTTGTACCGAGGATTCTGTATGTGTAGGCATCTTTGAGCCCTGAGTAGACTGATGCAATTCTTTAAGTAGAACAACCAATAATTTGTTTACTTAATCCGTCAAATTCTTCTTGAGAAACGGGATTAGACTGGTCAGAAGAAGATATGATTGGTTGTAGGCTCGTGGCCTTTTTGGATTTTGAGCGATTAACAGGCCCAATTGTTTCCCTACAAAAACTTATGTAGTTTAGTCTTAGGGATAATGTAAATGTTTACATGCTATCATAATGTGTCCATTTTAGAATATTATCCTGCAAAAATGGGTGTCATTTGATAGCATGTCATATATGTGCAAATATTCTTCATATTTTCCATTACATAAATATGAACATGGAATAAAATTACAAGTAAATGCTTTTACAAGTAATAGAAAAATGGAAAGCATGAAGAGACTTTCCTCCGCATTTGGTTTATTAGAGGCTGACCTATCTTAGGGTTACTCTCGCGGCTTTTTGGCATAAAGGTTCCCAGATCATCGTAATCTACTTGACGGGACGTTAATCCGGTCTTTCAACTGGAGCGAATCTGGGTGGTGCCTTTCCTGAGCCTCGTTGGAATTAGTCTTCCTATGAGTCCAGTAATAAAACACCAACAGGATAGCCTCCTGGTGGAGGAACCACATAACATACATTCACATACAACGTGTCTCACCGTTTATGAAAATGATGACATGTGCGAAGCACTAATATCAGAAATAGATATATTGTAGTGCAGTAAGTACATGCATTCATACACATTCATCATAAATATAAATGCAACATTCACGCACAAGCATATAACAGTTTTGAAAAGCTTGTAGTAGTGACTTAAGCCCTCTTACTGGTGTCCCCAGCAGAGTCACCACCTGTCGACGTCGGGATTTTTATTTGTCCCTTTTCTGTTCTTGTTCTTTGGTGTTCTCATGTTGTGTGAGATTTGTTTGAATAAACAAGTGAAAAAGGTCTGACATGTATATGTCGACGATTTGACTGTAAGAGTTGCCAGTTGGTGTTTTTAACTGGTTGCACCAACGCAACCGAGAAAAGGTTTGCACATTGACCCAGTGATGTGACACTGCTAAACAAGTCTGTGAAACCGAGATTCATTTGGGTTCGGGGGCTTGATTATGCGGAGGGAAGGTGTTAGGCACCCCCCGACATCCGTGTTACCACGATGACCACCACTTTTCAAGAAACTGTTATATGAATGTGTGTGAATATGTGTGTATAGATCAATGTGCAATTTATTTAGAAGTAGTGTGAGGCCTCGTTCGCACCTATATACAAAGGGTTTGAATTTATATAAAAATTCAGTTTTAAACATGATATAGCAGTGAAATTTTTGTAAAAGAGGTTTTTCAAACCCTGTGTTAATTGAGACTTTTTCATACTTCCATTTTATTATTAAATTTTCGGCTTGTTTGCTTTTATTTTTGAGATGCGAAGCATCTTCGAGAAAATAATATATAGCAGGGCCAAACTCCTCATGGGCATGAAAGCCATCTAAGGAAATTCAAACACCGTGAATAATTTACAAGCTGTTTACAGCTAAAAATGTTCATCACGGGAACCGAATCTAGATTCAGTGGACTGAATTTGTGATCACATGATTCCTAGGCTCACATGATGCCACAGTTAATATGAAAAGCAATAAGCAGTTATATATATAAAAGCTGTATATATATATATATATATATATATATATATATATACTTGATCAACCACCATGAAGCACCTTCATGGGGGATCAAAAATGTAAATAAAGCAATAATGCGATCAACCGCCACGAAGTAAACTCTAAAGTGGACTAAATCTAAAAAAGCAAAGAAAGCGATCAACCGCCATGAAGTAAACTCCAAAGTGATGTAATGTAAATAAAGAAGTAAAAGGCCATGAAGTAAACTCTAGGCCCCGATGTAATTGTAAATATATATATATATATATATATATATATATATATATATATATATAAAAAGCGATAAACGCACGTGATTTTCTCAATCCTAGCTCAGGTTTATCATTTCAAATGATTTTTTGCTATATATATATATATATATATATATATATATATATAAACTTAAATATGAATTACTATCCTAAACTATAGTCCATATTCCACTTCGGGGATCAAAGTTTCAATTTTTTTCAATTAGGTGATCGAACAATCAATTTTTTTCAATCACAACAAATTGAGCCGCCACGTCAGAAATTACTGACGTGGCTCTCGGAGTGAACCCATCTACCGCTGATGTGAATTAAAAAATTAATTTATTCACCATTTTGTTAAATTAAAATATTTAAGGAGGGGTAAATTTGGCAAATAAGTTTTTATTCTCCATCAAAACAAATCTCAGCCAAATCTCTCCCCATTCTTTCGATCCATAAAACCCAAATCTCAGAAAATCAAATTTTCTCAACAATAATAAGGAAGAATCTTTTGTGTATGTTTTAGGCTGGAATAAACGTGATCAAGGTGGACTCGCCTGAGATTTCCTTTGTATGCGAATTGAATGAATGTTCAAAATATGTTTGATCTCCTTTGTGAGCGAGGTTGGAATAAGCTTTGATGAGGAATGGGGAGCCCATTTTCACATGAAAGTTCAAAATATGAGAGATGCATCCTCAGATCTCGCCGAAAAGCACCGACCCCCTAACACCCGTAACAAAAGCGTTCGATTCCAATCGAACGTTGGCCACGATGATTTGGTTGCCTCGATCGACTTCAACACGTCTTACCAAAATTTGGCTGCCATGGCGGACAGAATCTGGAGTCAACCACGATGGCTTTCACGATGGCATTGGCTGGACTAACTCTAGTGCTCTTCAGGTCCCAGATTGATGAGTATTGTTAGTTTCGTTTTTAAAATGAGGTATTATTAGATATGGGAATGGAGTTATTAGATCTAGGTATGGTATTAATATATTTTGGTCAAATTTTAATACTAGTTTAAATGTTTTTCAGCTTGTGATTTATGAGTCTTCTTCATCTAATTTGTTGATCTGATGTATTAAATGACTGAAGAACTTCTTTTTCTTTTTCTACTTTTCGATGCTCAAATTTACATGGACTCTGTTTTCAGCTTAGGTTTTCTTTTTTGATTTGGCGGTTTGGATGGTTGGATGTTGGATCTGATCTTGCCAATGGGTTAATTCCGATATAGTCTTTGTGCTTTCGATCTAGCCTCTTGATTTATTAATTATTTTATTAGTGTTCAGATTTGGATGTTTTAGTTGGTCTGTGGCCATCTTGATCTGACGTTCTCGCCGAAAACTTGGGCTCCAGTTCACCGTTGGCTATTGAAGAGTTTTTGATTATTTTAGATTTGTCGTTTTAGATTTGTTGTTGTTTTTGATCTTAGATGGTATAGATTTTAGATAATTTTGTTATTTTTATTTAGTTTAAATGATTAATATAAGTGATTTGATGAATTTGACCTTATTGTATAATAAATGTGTAAATAAATATTAAAATAATTTTTTTATTTACACATCACCGTGATCACTCCATTTTGAGGGCGTCGCCAATTTCTTCGACGTATGCTCAATTTGTTGTAATTGAAAAAAATTGATAGTTCAATCACCTAATTGAAAAAATTGAAACTTTGATCCCCGAAGTGGAATATGGCCTATACTTTAGGGTAGTAATTCATAAGTGGAATATGGCTAATTGCTTTTATATATATATATATATATATATATATATATATATATATATATAAAAGCAAGTAAACGCCGCATATAAGTCTAGGCTTAATCGAGATATAACTCAATAATGTTAGTCCATATATATACATATATAAGTATATATACGTATGTGAATAAAAACCACTTGATCAAGTCCTGACATGTACACACAACACGACTCTCAATGTGAAGAATAGTGTGTGTAGATGAAGAGAAAGGCTTTATAATGTGTAAGAAGGCTTACCGTAATGCCAAAGAAGAAGACTTCTATGACTATAAATGGATGAACACTCAGCTCCCGCCGGTAAAAATATAGCTATATGTGAGCTAACATGTGTTTAAAATGAGAAGACACTAAATATGGGGTGTGTACAGAGCAAATTTGATAGGGCTTCCTCGCCTTTTCCTCTTGAAATATGGCCACCCCAAGCTCTATATTTATAGATTTGGTGGTCAGTGTGTACTACAAGAACCACAGATGCACTGTGTATCGCTCGGGGTGTGCCCGGCTCCATGGATCTCCGCTGCTTTCAAAGTACGTCCACTCATGCACTATGATGTTCGCTCGAACTTGCAGAACTTCAATTTGAGCATCTGAATGAGGTGTACAAGACCTTTCTCGGATCGCTTTTGTCGAGATTTATGCAATGACATGGGATTATAGGTTGTAATATCCTAGATTTTTCCATGTAATTAAACAATTTTAATAAACAAACTTATGTGAAATTCTTACGTGACAATTATTTTTAGATGACAATTAGTTTTAGATGAATTATTTATTTTTATTATATGTTATGTGATAAGATGCATAATTAATGGTTGTTACGGTTAGGCCAATTATTTAAATTGGTTAAGGATGGAATTAATTCTAATTAATTTCGTGGGATGACTTACAAATATGAGTTTGAGTTTGAGCGGAATTTAGAGACGCCATTCATGATTTGAGTCTAAAACGTCGAAATTAGTCGATAGATCAGTAACCACAAAAATGTGTTACGGTTGACTTTTTGGTCAAAGTCAACTGGTTGACTTTTTCGGGGAAAAAGTCAACTACAAAATTTTGAAGTTGAGTTTGACGAAACGGATAGTCCCATGACGTTCGGGACGTCAACTTTAGTAGGAATCGATATAAGTATCGAACACATTCGATTACGAAGGGCAAAACGGTCAAAATTATTATTTGATTAAAAGGTTAAATAATATTTTCATTTAACAAGATCAGCAGCTGGGGTACTTGGTGACCATCAAATTGGGACAAGAGAGGAGCATACGTATATTGCATGATATAGCCAAGAAGGAGTATTTCATTTTATTCCTTAAACCAAAAAAAAAAAAAAAAAAACTCTTCAATTTCTCAAACTCCCACTTCCCTATTTAATTAGCTAAACTAATGAAGGCAATTGATGGTCGGAATGAGTTACTAATGGGAGGGGGCTCAAGTTATATCAACTGTCATATACATGTTTTCCTTCCCAACTACTTCGCTACTTTGCAAAGAAAATTCTACGTGAGAGAAAAATATTGGGAGTCGAGAGTGGTGCTAGGTGGCCTAAGAATTCGGAGGTTGCAAAGGAGTTAGCAAGCAAAGGGGTGAGACTCTCAGCAAGATTAAACCAAGAGGAAATTTCATTCAAAAGGTAAGCTTCAAACCATTTCTTATGTTATGAGAAAACTAGTAAGAAAATTAATGTATAAACATGGTAGATGGTTTGTTTTGACTTTGTAATGTCATGCTAGGGTTTGTTTCTGATATGTGGTAGTAGAGAGTGAAAATTCTGGTTTAGTACATGCTCTAATTCATAGAAAGTCAAGAAATCATGCCATGTATGCTAGTTATTTGATAAAATGTCTCTAACATGCTAATTTGATCAAAACATGAAAAGTTAGATAAATGAATTGTTGTAACATGTATATATATGTTATTAGAAGTGGTCTGGATAATAGGAATCAAACCCATGCATGCTAGAATCAAAATCATGATTTTCTCAAAAGTTGGGTTAAACTAGTTTGCATGATTTTTTTAGGATTTTTGGTCACTCGAAATCATGTCTTAGATAATCCATTTGGTGCATGTAATAATTTTGTAAAATAGTATGTAGCATGAGGTATAACATGTCCAAATTTCATTCGGATCAAAGCTATATTGAGTGAGATATGAAAATCGTAAGCAAACATGTTAGAAACCGAAAAAAAAAAACTGTGAATAGCTGACCCTAAAGACAAAATTCGGTGCTAGCTACAGTTTTCAGAAAATTGTTGGCTTTTGGGTTATTATACTACACTGAATAAGCTTTCCATAGACTCCGGAACGGACTAATTCCGACTTCGGAGCAAGGAGTTATGACTTTTCAAAGTAGTTGTGTCAAATCTGTCCAACAAATTCGGTGCAGTCCTCTTGCACCGATTTTCTGGAATTTTGTGCTTGTAATTTGAAGATGGTCCATGAACGAAAGTTGTAGCCCCAGAAGTTAGCTTCAAGGCATGCAAGAATCGCTCAAAATGTTTTAAAACGAATTAGTTATGACTGTTTTAGCGAGATATGGTAAAGCTGAGAAAAAAAATGTAAAAACTGTTATGTTTGGGCATTTTTAAGTTCTGTTTTGGGCTACCTATGATGTCTAAAATGGGTGGCATATATTTTCTAAATATATTCTCTTATGATGTTTATAGCATATCCAATAGGAGACCCTTATACTTCAAACTAGATTGTGTATGAATGGTGATTAACGAGACACATGTAATTAGGTTACGTGAAGGTTAATTACTAGCGCGTATCAGAATAGCAGGCTCATCGTGCAAGTTTCCTAACCCTAATTTCTTTTGGGTATTTATTAAATCCTTACTAATATTATCGCAGTAAGGGTAAGTATTGACTTGTGTTGGTTATTTGTTCGTGTAAGTTTCTTCGTTGAAAAGTCATACAAACTCCAATTATCTTGCAAGCTTTTCAATGGTTATTCAGTTATTATTCTAACGGCTATGCTTTTAAGTTTCATGTCATCATAGAATTGTTTCTATGTATAATCCTAGCCTTTGGTTCCGCTTAGTTATTATTGATGAAAATGATTTAAAACATATCTTTCGGTTATTGAATGATTACCAATCCAAGTTGCCTTGGTGAGGTCTCGCATGATTACTAAGATGAACAATCCGAATGAACGGAAAAATAGATGTGTCGGCAAATAGTCCCATTTATGCTTATGCATTTTAAACTTAATACATGTGCACAATGTAGGTACAATGGGCTGATCACCACCAAGCGTTTGCAGAGACCGCTTATGATCTATTTGATTGTTAAACCGTCTGATGGTTTTTGATGAAAGAAATATGTTCGTGGTATTTTTACACCCTTAGTATGATATTGAAAATTTTAAATTTTCATTCTTGATGTTCCTATTTAACACTTGATAATCTTTTCAACTGTTGAGGTTTAGCTATTCAACTGTTTTCACTCCTGATGTATGTTTTCAAATTTCTGTATATACTTGCTGGGCAATTCGTGCTCATTCTTGCTCAAACCTTTCAGTTAAGGGTGAGAAGGCTGAGGGTTCGGGCGAGGACAAGGGAAAGTCCAAGATGAAGTGATGCTAATGATTATGTAATAAGTTAATTATTTCCGCATATGTGTAATGTAGCGATAAACGCTAAGACTAAGTTCCAGTATGTTTTAAGGTTGTAAAGACTTGGGATTTTATTTTGACTATTTGTGTAATGGGTAATATAATATTATTATTATTGTTAAAGTTTACTTAGATAGATGATGTTGTATGTTGTATCGTGAGCACCAAGTCCTGTAATCGATGTTACACGGATTTGGGGGCGTCACATAGGTTGTACGAAGTTAGGAAGAGGGGACCATGCCCATGGTCTTCAAGCTTCAAATTCTATTCGGTGTGCTGCCCTGCGTAATAGTCACTCGGGATTGGAACTCCTTGGCTCTTGTGGGACATTGTTGTATAGAAATGTATGTATGAGATGTTGAGACGGCGCAATATGGGGTTGAGGTGGCAAGATGACGATTTTGCCCCTCACCGGGGTTATCTCTGGTTTGGGCAAATAAAGTAGACGTTGCTTTCGTGGTTATCTCCGAGATTGACCGCCGCAAGTGTTTGAATTCCTCGTGGTCATCTTTAAGTGTACTGCCTTCCCAAGTGTTATCTCCGGGTCTTTGGAATGAGTGCCTCATTGGGAGTTCTGAGGTTGAAGCTGATTGCATGCATTTGAAACAAGCATTTTCGGGGTTATCGCCGGAACTGCAACGGCATTCCTTGGGGTTATCTCCAAGGATGAAACTCGGGGTTATCTTCGAGTTTAGAACTGATAATCCCGGTGTGTGTTTCGGGGTTGAGACTGAACTTCTGGTGGTTTCCAAAATGGATGTGAGCTATCTTCCAGGGTTATCTCTAAAAGACGAATTTTCCCTCCTGCAATGTTAGTAACAGGTGTGCAGAAAATTTTGAGTGTCTACAGAATACATTAAGTTTTCTCCCAAAAATTGGTTACTTGTTGAACATATGTCACTAAGGTAGTTCTTATACAGAGTAGAAAGAAGACCAGTTTAGAAGGAATGAGTTTGCATGTGTTTGAATGCTTATTGCAATGAAGCGCAAAGTGCCACATATCAATCAATTTGAGGCAACCTATGATGTTTTTAACTGTGATCCAATAGAGAAAAAATGATAACATCAAGTTGGGTGGGCAAAAATAGCAAACCTACATAACTAAGAAATAATATATATGCTCTGATCATAAGAAAAAGAAAAAAAATTAAAGGGTGATAAACGAACACACTTTAGGCACATGACTAGCTAGATTGGATTGGTTTAGTAATTTAATACTGCCCATCAAACATTTTCAACTAGAGTCTCCATGAATTTCTAAACAATATATAGATCTTAAAACTGTCTAACCTTTAGTAACTCTGCCTTCTCTAGTTGCACTGAATTAATTTAGACAAATTTTTAATACTTATTAAGCAAATAAGACATGCACATTAACACATAGAAACACAGAAACAAACTAAAACCATTACCGATCTGTAAAGTTAGGAAAACATAAAGAAACTAAAATCATACAAAATCCAACTTAGTTCAAGCTCAAAAGTAATCCTATCAATCATAATAACAGAACATAATCAATATAGTCATAACAAATTAACCAATTCAATTCAAACTTATTAGAAAATAAAACATTGAACTAGCCAATTCAATTCAAATATAAAGAGCAATATTATTAGGGCATGACTTGAGAACAAAATCATCATCTAATCATAAAAAAATCTAATTCAAGTAATAAAACACCATGATTTTAGTAGATGACATATGTCCATTAACAAATACTCCCTCAGTTCCAAACAAAGAGTCTCATTTGACTTATTTAGAATCCTAAAACTAAAAGTGGATTTATTTTATTTCAACCCATACAATTGTGAATGTTATAAACTACTATTTATATAAGTTGTACAAATCCAGTGGTATTTAGTAGAATAATCAAAATAACTAATATTTAACTACATAGTACATTTTATAGATCATCAATGACAACCCTTTTTTTGCCGAATTCGGAACTCAGCTTTGAGAAGAATAAATTGCAAATCAGATCAGAAAAAAATAGATCGACCATTTTAATCAAACCTAATTACTTCCACGTAAATGAAGAATCAAAAATTAAAATTTAAGCAGATGAAAACGTAATTACCTGAAGCTCGTGATGACGGTGACTGATAGAGCCGTAAAAGCTAAACTCTCTGATCGCAAAGAGCACAAAGCGGAGTTAAAAACCTAGAGAGAGGAACAGAGGGGGAGCGAATTTTTTTAGAGAGAGAAGATGCGGATGTGAAGGTGGACTTGAATTACAAATAACGAGTGAACCAACGTCATATATATATATATATATATATATATATGGGTTCCAATTCATGACAATCGGTTGTTAGGAGTACTATTCCAGCAACCATCATCTCCATCGTTTTTCATCATTGATCAATATAATTAATGGTTGATATTGAAAAAAATAAAAGTTTTACCGCTACAAGTTGTAGCGATAGTAATTACACTTATTTTAGTAGATTAGAAAGTGTAATTAATGGCGGAACCTGGGGGTCTAGGGGGGGTCATATAACCCCCCCCCCCCCAGCCTGTAATATTTGGGAGTTATTTGTTTTCCTTTTCCTTCTTTTTTCTTTTATGTATTTTCTTTTCTCCTTTATTTTTCTCGTAGCAATTCTCTCTTTAAACTAATAAAAAATAAAAAAATAAAACAATTTTTTTTGGATCCCACTATAGTGATCATAAATGCACCATAGTTCTAGATTATTAAATATCTCTTCTATTTTTTTTATTGCTGGAATTCCTTCTTTCAAGCTAATTTATCTCATGAACCGTAATATAAGATTTTGAATATATAATATTATATTTTTTTTATTTATCTATAAAAGTAGCTAATCAGTTGACTAAAAATTTCAAAATTTGATTAATTGTCCCATAGTTAGGAAAATTAATATATATATATATATATATATATATATATATATTATATATATTTAAAGTCATTAGACTCGCCACTCAAAGGTTGACAAGGGTTGAAATAAGATGTTATAAAATACTATAATTGGACAAAATAAATTTGAAAGAAGCACTTCAAGTGTTAATAAATAATTTTCTTTACTGATGTATTTTGACCCCCCCTCTAAAAATGATCTGGTTCCGCCACTGAGTGTAATTACTGCCACTACAATTTTAGCCGTAAGACGTTTATTTTTTTCAATCTTAGCCATTAATTATATTGAATAACGATAGAGATACATTAATAGTTAATATTCCATCTAAAATTAATAGGTAATACATTCAAACATAAAAAATTATATGTTAAATGAATTAATCGACTTATAGCGAAAATGAACTTTGCTTTCTAATAATTCACTGACCTCCCTTTTTTTCAAACAGTCAACATATATACGAACGCAACAATTAATTGAATTATAAATTATGCGAAACATATATCTAGAAGCATTAAATAATTATATTTGTAGAAATCAATTAATTAAATTATAAAACAAATCATAATTATAAAATCCGAATAGCAATAAAAAAATTCAAATATCTGTCGAATATAATTCAGACTAAATAATATAATCGAGATTTATGGAGATTATGAGTTAGCTCTGATACCAATTCTACGAAACGATTTCTAAATAAATTAATAATTTTTACTTTTAAGAATTATTATCCCAAGAACTTTTTCATAATTTAGCATAATCAAAAAAAAAAATATTACATACCTCGTGCTTAGTTGTAGCACAATGGAGAATTTTTTTTATTCGATGATGACTTTTTCTCCCTCCTGATCTTCCTCCCTATGACCCTTATTTTTTATATCACGTATTTTCTGAGTGTAGGCTCAAAATACTGCAAAGTGATATAATATATAGAGTCCTCAACTCCTTGATATTTTTCAAGATGATTTGAAAACTCTTCAGATATATCTTATCTTGCTATTTTGTTATATCTTAATAAGGGTTAGAGCGGGGATCAAGTAAGATTCTACAATTCTAGCTTCAATATAATACTAATTTCTGGTTAACTATTTAATCAATTAGAATTATATTAATTATAACTATTACACTAAATAGTTATAGTTGCACTCTAGAATTAATAGAATTAAAATTAATTAATTAAATCCTTCCACTATTAGTATCTTGCAAAAATACTCCTCTATAATAATATCCATAAATGCGTATAGGAATAAAACTGTTTATCAACTACGTTTACTGCTTATATCATTGACTACATAATATATAAATTTTTGATCACTCATTAATTTAATAAATTAAATTAATACTTTAGTAATTTGAATTACTAAAATACTTGGCCAAGATTCTGGTGATCATCCAATAAATTATATCAAGAGGATATTATAATTTAATTATAAAATTCCATCTTGAAAAATACATGTTCCTAATTTCATAACATATATCACCTAACATATTGAGGTATTGATTGCATTTAAAATCTCACTCTTTAATATATTAAAGTGACATACACTATAAAATTAAGTTCATTATTCTTTCAGGATTAAGAGTAAATGAACATTAATAGTAATTGAAAAATTATTTATCAAAACAGTATTTAACAAATAATTTTTCGTAACGATCTAATTTTATGTATTTCAAAATACACCAATAAACTTGTAATACCTGATTTTTTTTTAAATTTTTTTTATAAATAAATGACATTTAAATTTATATTTTTATTGGGTTTTTCTTATGTTTGGCAGTTTGGGTCAAATTGTATTTAATTTATGTGGACTATAATATGTATGTGATTAAATTAATTTGGATTTTAAAACTAATTGAGTTCAAACTAATTTCTAAGTATATAAGTTTGGGCTTGTCAACTAATTGAGCCCAATTTTAATTATATTATTGGATTTAAAGACCAAATTATAATAAACCAAACTTTAATATATTAAGTTAGGGTTTTCCTAATATTGGTATTGTAGTAAACAAAGAAGGAAGAAGCGGAAAGAGAGAGATAGAAGAGGATGAAATTAAAAGTGTTTGAAAATAACATTATTAAGACTTTATTCATCATATTCTTCTTCTCAAAAGGTAATTATTGATCTGTTTTTGAATACAAAATAATTATTTTGTTACTGTAATTACAATCTGTTTTATTGTTGTGTTTACAATCTGTTTTAAGAATTCGATTTTATGGCTTGATTAATCAAATTTGATAATATAATTTTGATTTGTAATTGGAATATATAATAAAGGAGATAAGAAATGTAATAATAATCATAAGTTTGATACGTATATATATCACATATTATATTATTAATTGATATGATAAATTATTTTAACTATTGTTCTTAGTAGTTATATAGGAGGTTAAAAAAAGTAATGAAATTTCATATGTATTATTATAATAAGGGATGATTGATTTATTATATGATTAGATAGTGAGTGATGAAATTCAATTGATTTTGAGCGCTCTTAAATAGTTGTAGTTTGCTTATTCAGATTGTAGAATATGTGAATTAGAGTTTGATATGGTGATAAAGATATTTAGTAGTATATTTTTGGTGTAATAATATTTGATAATTAATTTCATTTGAGGTTATGATATTTTGAAATTCTTGAGGACTTAGGGTGAGTTGGTAATATAATTTTTACAATTGTTTTGTTTATCTGATGTCCTTAGAGTTTTTCATGAATTTATTTAAAGTAAATAAAAAAAATAAAAAAAATTTGTTAGATCTTTGTCATGTGTGGAACATAAACATTTTACGAATTAAAGATAATTTTAAAATTTTTGGGTATTCGAATCGTATTTAAATGAAGATAAATTTTGTGCTTTTAAATTATGTTCCGAAGAGTACGTTTGCATGAATGAAACTTGAAGAAAATGATGGGGTCAATCACAAGCGGTGAAACATATGGTTTAATTTGATGCAAAGCGAAGAAGCTTACAAAGGCTTGACGTTGTAGCTGGCGAATCTTCTATAAGTAGATGAATAATTACGTGGACGGATGGACTCACCAACGTTGATTGTTACAAAAGGCGATGTTATGTCTTAACTAAAGTTTATGAATAATTATGCAATTTAAATAAAAATAAAATAAAACTTTATGTAGCTTATTTGAATTTTGAGGACGGAATTTTTTTAGGGAGGAAGAATGCAATAACCCATATTTTTGTTAATAATTAAATATTAATTAATTTTATTTTATAAAAGTCTAATTCGAAGGTTCAATTTAAAAGGGAAGTTAAGTCCGTGTTTCATTAGCCCTTTTGAAGTTCTTGAGAGAGTTGGAGACATGCCATATCAGATAGCTTTTCCTCCACAGTTATCTCATGTACATAATGTCTTTCATGTTTCGGTAATAAGAAAATATAATTATCATCCGCTTTATGTTGTAAAATACCTATTACATAGTATTCGGGAAGATCTTACTTGTGAGGAGCATGCCGAGACAATTTAGGATCATCAATGGCGGATTATGAGGGATACAATTCTTTTTGTTATGATTTTGTGGAGGACTCATTCGGAGCGGGAAGCTACTAAGGAGATGGAGTAGTCTATTCGAACGGAATATCCGCACCTTTTTTTATTTGGTACATTCTTTCCTTTTGATTCCGGGGACGAAATACTTAGTAAAGGGAAAGTGATGCAATACCCGGAAAAAATAATTAAAATTAAATAAATAAATGACATTTAAATTTATATTTTAATTGGGCTTTTCTTATGTTTGGCAGTTTGGGTCAAATTATATTTAATTTATGTGGAATATAATAAGTATGTGATTACATTAATTTGGGTTTTTAAACTAATTGGGTTCAAACTAATTTCTAAGTATATAAGTTTGGGCTTGTCAACTAATTGAACCAAATTTTAATTATATTATTGGATTTAAAGACCAAATTATAATAAACCTAACTTTAATATATTAAGTTAGGGTTTTCCTAATATTGGTATTGCAGTAAACGAAGAAGGAAGAAGCGGAAAAAGAGAGATAGAAGAGGATGAAATTAAAAGTGTTTGAAAACAACATTATTAAGACTTTATCATCATATTCTTCTTCTCAAAAGGTAATTATTGATCTGTTTTTGAATACAAAATAATTATTTTGTTACTGTAATTACAATCTGTTTTATTGTTGTGTTTACAATCTGTTTTAAGAATTCAATTTTATGGCTTGATTAATCAAATTTGATAATATAATTTTGATTTGTAATTGGAATTGGAATATATAATAAACGAGATAAGAAATGTAATAATAATAATAATAAGTTTGATACGTATATATATCACATATTATATTATTAATTGATATGATAAATTATTTTAACTCATTGTTTTAGTTGTTATATAAGGGGTTAAAAAAGTAATGAAATTTCATCTCAGATATTATTATAATTAAAATAATATTTTGTATTACAAAATGTATTAAACATATTTTAAACTCTATATGAACTAATATTAAAATAGTTAAATTATAAAAAGAAAATACATAAATTTTGTAAGTTAGTAATTTAATTAATGGTCTTGTGTTATTTTGATAATTATATAGATCGGATTGAGGAGATCTAGCAGTGTGATATTTGTGTTCGGTGAATTATTTCAGTATTATATTCAGGTACGAATTTCGTACTTCTTCAGCGATAATCTTATTAAATTTATTAATTTGTTTTGGTATTCGTTTCAAATTTAGATATTATTTCACATAATTGTTACGTGCGAAATGAATATGATAGTTTCATGTTGGCGTTGGTACTAACTCGTATTTATATTTTTTTGAACTAGTTAATCATGTCAATATGTTTTGTATACTTTATTCATTTGTATCATTCTGTGTATATTTTCGTTCACATTCTGGAGTTATTTTAATCGTTGATATCTTGTGATAATTTGGTTTGTTCGTATTTGATAATTCGATGTCGTTTAGAGTATGGTCATGTAAGCCTTGTGAATTGAACCCTTTTTTGCTTACATTTTGTAGATTGATCTTTAGGGTATACTTGAGCTAACCACCTGTGGGGGTACCACAGGCATGTCGTCTTGGCACGAGAGGCATGACACTTTTCGTGGCGGTGTAATTAGTCCACGGTGTCTCCGTTTGGGCTCCGGTGGAAGTGGGTCATTTGGTATTTTGTTGTGGGAGGCGTATGTGCTAACCCTAGTTTTTTGTTCTGCGGATTTATGATATTGGGTCAAACACACTTATCCGATTTGCATACATTTGGATTCGCAGTCCAATGTGTGATTTGCCTGTGTGGCATTATTTTGGTTGCCTGTGTGACATTATTTTGACTTGCCTGTGTGGCATTGTTTTGACTTGCCTATGTGACAATGTATATTTTTGAGCTCACTCGGTATGAAATAACACCCAGCCAATTGATTCAGCCTATTATTTCATTGTATTAGTTTTGTTTATTTTTGTTCAATTTAATTAATTGAGTTAGCTACTTCAGTTCATTCTTTACTCTTCAGTTTGTTTCGTTAAATCTGTTGATTCAAATATATTATATTTAGACTTTGGATATCATATTTTCGTCGGTCTTTAAGCTTGAGTCTTTGTTAAGTATGTTGCTTCAGTTGATTTCATATTTCAGTTCTACATCTTTGTATTATCTATATCCGTACTCGGCAAATTGGTTCATGGTGTGTTTTTCTTCCGGCAGATTTGCAGAGGTGATTCAGAGCTAGTGTGATGAGAGAGTTACCTTTGACCATCTAAGTTTATTCTATTTTAAGTTTTGATTATTTTGACTCTATTTGGAGAATTGTATTTCGTAATTTATTAATGGATCACCACTATTAATATTTTGAAGTTATTAGTGCTCTGTTTACTTATTTTGAGATTTGTTGTGTTTTGCACGTGACCTCCCTTTTCTATTTGGGAAGGGGGTGTTACAACACTAGATTAAAGTATTTACTTTACATGACTAAGACAAATATTTCAATCACGTGTATTACAATCTACTAGAATGATGTCTATTTTCAGCTAAGATTGAGAACAATATATTTCTTTAATTATACATAACATATAATTTATATATTCTGTATATGACACTCCTTCATATACATAAATTATAAAATGTATAATTATGGACAAAATATATGACACATTTAATTATGCAAAATGAAATTAAATTTTATTATTAAAATAATAAAATAAATATCAACATTAAATTTTTCAGGACTTAAAACCTTACATCTAATTGCTTACATTCATCCATGTATGTGTGTGTGTATATATATACTTTGCTTTATTTAGCACAAAAAAAACTAAAATATAATCAATTATTATTCTCCCAGTCCTTTTTGACGTTTAAGAAAACCCACCATAGTTATAATATCGTACCAACAAACGATCCACCAAGATTGATTTACCTTATTATATACTCCTTTTTTTTCAAAACTAAAAATATAATTTAATTTTTGAGATCAAACAACCTTATATAAATTTGAAATTGACGTGAATTTAATTAATTTTAATTAATATAATTATTATAATTTTATAGTATATAACAAAAATTATTAATTATAAAATTTATTTTATTTTAAACTTTTATGAGTCATATCAATTTTGAAGTTTAATATAATGTCGTTTGACCTCAAAAGTCAAATTATATATTTAATTTTAAAACGAATGAAATAAATTTTTTAATTTAAATATATATTATAATATTACTGGCATACATACAATTCATAATTAACTTCTACAACATCCATTGTAATACGATCATCAAAAACTACATTGAAACAAGGGTAGCTATTGGTATAAAAAAAAGTTTTAAAAGCAAAAGTGAATGGACCAGGATAATTTTGTACAAAGCCCCGGAACAAGAACATGAAATACTCATTAATAAGTAAATCGAATTACAAAAACACTAGTCAAAATGATACCTCCTTTCGTTCCAAATTAAAACTCAAAACTCGATAACATATATATTTCTAATAAATAAATAAAAATATACACACTTGCGTAAATATTCTACATGAGCAACGAAAAAAGAGGTTGTTGTGATAACCACACATCCAAATCTAAATATATCTACTTCACCGAGTAATGTCAATCAAATCTCCTCTACAAAGAGATCATAAAAAAACTCAATAAAATTAGAAAATCTCAAATTAGGAGAATAATTGCTTCATAAAATGAAAAAATCCAAACAATGAGAAATAAAACTCCATAAAAGGAGAAAATAAGAACAATTAAACAGTAAAAAAATTTGAAAGCAATTGATGCAAAATTGCAAATATAACAAAAAGGGTCTCTTTGAGGTATTAATTAAAAGCACAAACTTAGTTTTACCAATTTTTGATTTCACAAAATTTTAATTTAATTTTGTTCTTTTCTATTCAAATTAATGTAAATACTATCTAAATTTGTAAAGTAGTCACACGAAAAACAACCTGTTAAAAAAAAACAAAGAAGCTAGTTTTTGTATTTATATATCTGATAGGAAAGGAAATTCTAAAAGAAATTCTTTTTTGGTTCCACCAATTTTGTAACAAGCTTTGTTGTCATAATTTTATGTAAGATAATACTCCCTCCGTCCCAAATTAATTGTTCAGTTTTGACTTTTTAAAGTCAAATTGACCATTTTTAAAACTATTCTTTTTACTATTTTTGCTAAAATATAGGTGAAGAGATTATAACCAAAAGAAAATATATACAATTTATTACTAACCCCAATTTTTATAATTTTAGAAATATATTTATATATGCTTAATTACTAATTCTAAAAATTGTCAATTTGACTTAAAAAAGTCAAAACTGAGCAATTAATTTGGGACGGAGGGAGTATATTTTAACAAATTTTTGTAGAATAATTTATTATTAACATTTTATTAAGATATTAGGATATCAAAAAAATCTTTTAACAAATTTTGTGATTTAATTATATTAACACTAGTCGTGAAATTTATTATTAAATTAATCTCTAACTAAATTAAATTTATTACAACTTGGAATTTTATCAAATCACGTGATTAATTGTATTAAAAATATATGTAAATTTTTTTCAAAACATAATAACTGTAAAATTAGTTAAAATATTATAGTGGATCCATTACTAACTTTTTAAAATTTATTAAAGCCTTACTTTCATACTTCTATTCTAATTAATTAGAATTTCAATCAAATTTTGTCAATATAAACATTAATATAGAATAACATTACAAACTTAAAAAAAAATAAAAATTCTCATAATCAAAACTAAATAATTAACACTCAATTCAAATGTTTAACTTGATAGATAGAAGGAACCTATGATACATAACTCAACACCTTTTTTTATTTAAATAAATATTTTATAATTTAATAACCATAACTATCTTCTCAAAATTCTAATTAAATATTTATTCTATATTTAATTAATTATCTTAAAAGCACAAATTTAATTTCACCAAATTTTTATTTGACAAATCTTTTGTTCAAGTTTTTGTTTTCCTATCCAAATTAGTATAAGTACTATCCAAATTTATAAACTATTCAAAAGAATAAAAAGGAACCCCAACCTATTAAGAAAAAGGAAGATATTTTTATTTTTATGTCTCTAATTGAAAATTGAACTTCTAAAAGAATTTTAGAACTTGTTTTTTCTAGAGGAGTAAAAGAATCAGGTTGCCTACCAGCTTGCCTCCAAGACGTCAACCGCGACAAAGGATTCTTGAGGGATCTACCAATAACAGAAGGAAGCATTACATAATCAACCGCAGAATCAAGCTGCGACATTTAAGGACTTTAAGGTGGTTGAGCCACCAGAATTCCGTGGGTCCATAAATTCGGTTGAGGCACAGATCTGGATCATGGAGATAGAGAAAGTTTTCGATGTTGCTAGAGTAGGTGAGAATCAGAAGACTACTTTTGCAACATTTATGTAAGACCCCAACTTGTGATAAATAAAATTGAATTTCTTCTATTAATTATTCTGAAATAGTAAGGGGTGGATTTGGTTAATGTGGTTAGTTATGGGTAAATTGTATAATTTTTGTGAAATAAGTAAGTGGTTATAAAATATTCATTGTTTTCGGGAAATATTCATTTGGTCGTGGAATATTCTTGTTGTCGGGGAATATTCGTACGACGGCGCAGCCATTTGTGGGCCCTATAATGGAAAACGGTCGAATGAAGAAAATGACAAGTTTGAGTTTTTATAATGACAACGTAGTTGTTATCGTTAACACTGTTGGAATATCTGTTGGTTAAAATACAGTAATACGCGTGATTGCACAGTAGCACACGATATTACACAATATTCTTGAATTATTGATTCTTACGTAAGAAGGCACTATTCAATAATTGTTACAATAATTACTGTTCAATATTTTATTTTATTGATTCAATAATTGCTACGTTGATATTTTATATTATTGATTCAATAATTGTCACTGCACAATATTTTCCATTATCAAATCTATAATTCATATTATTTGAATAATATTATTAGATAGCATTATTGACAATGTCTAAGGAAGTTCTGTCTAGGAAAGGGGATTGGTCACCTAATTGCGCGTCAGTAAGGAGGAATCCTTATCGGAAAGCCCCCTCTTTCCTGGTTGTCAATATTGTAGTTTTGTAATATTATTTATGAATAATTAATTGTTGATATATATGATAAGAAAATATTTATTCAATGTAGATTTAAACGGAGGAATTTTAATTAGCATGTGACATTTGTTGAAAGTTGGTATTTTATCTCTTTCGATAAAATAATTCATTCAAATATATTATTATAATATTACATTATAGTAGTATGATGTGATTATATAATAGTATGATTTTTATAATTTGAGTGGTAACATTATTATAGTAAATTCATGGTATAAAGTAAAATGAGGTGGAAGAGAACAAATTGAATTTGAATTCGTACGATATAAGCAATGATGTCATCGGAGCGATAAGGTATGCAATGATGTCATCAGAGCGATGATGTATGCAATGATGTCATAGCAACGATGAGGTAAGCGACGATGTCATAGATTATTACGAAAAGACTATTTTACCCTTACTCTGCCAAGCTTATAAATAGAAGCTCATTTATTCATTATTTTTCACCAATTCACTAAATCTATAGAGAGAGAAAGTATAGAGAGAATACGAGAGAAAGAAGAAGCGTATTCTGCTATTACACTAGTGTAGTCTTGGGGTATTATTTCTTTCGTATTCAGGAAGAGAGTTATTTCTTTCAATACTCGTAAGGGTTGTTATTCCATTCTTTATTATTCTGGTGGAATAACCTGTCTATGCGGACTACCGTATGCATGATGAAATCCCTTTGTTATTCCATTCTTTATTATTATGTGGGAATAACCTGTCTACGCGGACTATCGCATGCTTGGTAAATAACCCTTCATATTCATTTGTTATTAAATTATGGAAATGACCTGTCTACGTGGACTACCACATGACAGTTGAAAATCCATTTGCAGTTTCGTATATTGTTCATTTCAGATTCTTAACTCTAAACTTACTATGGTAAGTATTGCTTCTATAATTCCTTAAATGATCAGAAATTCTTTGAGTTTTGCGCTTCATCTAATGTCATTTCACTGGTATATTGGTCTAAACTTTTTGTGAAATTTTTACCTTTTTGTGTCGGAGTTACTATTCACGTATATAGCACTATTCACGAATATGACACTATTCACAGAAAATTAAATTTTCTTTTCTTTGTCCAAGTTGTCTATTATGGTTACTATCTTTGATTGTATCCATGTTTTGATCTTCATTCTTGAATTTTGCTCCATAATTGATTATTATGGAGTATTTTTGAACTTGGATAAACTAAAGTACAAATCCCTAATTTTTGTTTTTTTTATCTCACTTGATTCATTTTCTTTAAAAATATTTTTCATCATCCTCAGTCCTAAATGGTGATATAACTGAATATCTTTGGCCTGTAGTGCGAAGATGAAAGATTACTTGATGAATATGTTTGGCCTGTAGTGCAAAGATGAATGATTACCTGATGAATATCTTTGGCTTGTAGTGTAAAGATGGACATGTGTTGAGATGAACATGACCAACTGATGAATATCTTTGGCCCATAGTGCAAAGATGAATATTTGATTCAAGATGTATATTGATTGATTTTACAGGGATAAAGTATTGATGATAGACTTTTAAATCATAGAAGATAGTAGATTTCATTCTCTACTTAACTCTTCTAATGAATTATTATTTTCGTTGCGAATATTGATCTAAAACTTGTTGTCCATTATATTTTATCTGATTTATTGAAGGCTAACGATAATTTGTTCTACTTTATCTGTGACGAATAAATTTTTTGAGTTGTGATTTTGGGGACAGAATCCTTTTAAGGAGGGAAGGATGTAACGATCGAGAAATTTGTAATTTAATTTAAATATTTATTGAATTAAATAAATATTTTAAATAATTTATTTATTGAGGAAAATAAATAATTGATGAATTGTGGGGAATTAATTTAGTAATTAAATTGATTAGTGTAAATTAAATTGAGTAATGATAATTTTATTTAAAGGATTTAATTTAAGAAAATAATTAAATCAAATCAATTGCTTGATATTTAAGAAAATAATTAAGCTAACTAAATTGTTTAATTTAATGGAAATAAATAAATTAAATAAAGTGATGTGTCTAATTTATTAATTAAATTAGATATATAATTATTTATTAATTATAAGGTATAATGATTTTATTAGTATTATAAGTTATTTAAATTAGCTAAACTAAAGTTATTTAAATTAACTAAATTAAAAGTAAGACAATTGGTAACTATATAATATAAATATTATTTAAATAATCTAGTATGAGAATTAGTGTGTAACCAAACGTAGCCTTATGGCTTTTGGTTTATTTTAACTGACGTGAGCCTTTTTGGTTTTTTACCGGATGAGCGTGGAAGCCAACTATATTGCACATTTCATTTCACGTACTATTTCTCTAAGGCTTACTAGATAGCAGAGAGAGAGAGAAAGAGATAGCTTGGTGAGAATTGCAGAAAATTGAGAGTGGGATCAAGAAGGAGAAGGGTTGAGAGGGAGTGTGCTATCAATTTTGCTATCACAAAATCAAAGGTTCAAGGTATAAACTATTCCTATTGTTAATTTTAGTTTTGGTAGTATATGTATATATCTTCTTGGTATGATTTGGAAATCACGTGAATTGGGATGTATATATGTTCATATAGATTTGCAAAACTCTGTTAATTATCATGTAAACTTGTTATTTGTTATCAAATTCATGAGAAATTGGGTTTGAGGAAGAAAATGAAATCACAGTGTTTATGTTCATATAAAGTGGCTTAGAAAGTACCATATTTCTTATCCAATATGTGATGTAGTCTGTAATTTGTTGGTGGATTGTGATAATATATCAAGAAACGAGTTCGTGGCTATCAAATTCGTTAAAAGTATAAAAATGAGGAAACTTGGGAAACATATAGTTTTGATTCTTCAAAATGACGTTTATGTAGTGTTTTTGTTTATAGAATGGTGTTTAACATGTGTAACTATAATATGACAAAGTGTAGATGCTGTAGTTTGGTGAAATTCGGTAGAATTGAGATTTTTGGCCTATAACAGAGTATAAGTTCGCGTCTCAGAAAAAGCGGAGTCGAGGCATCGCATACAAGACAATATATGTATGCGTAAGCGCCATGATTACCTAGTGTATTATCGTGTGGCGGTAGCAGTAGCCAAATCACAGATAGTGAAGTCTGCTTAATTGCAGGTCATGCGTATCGGACTTGGGTTAGTGTAGCATGCATGTTAAGGATATTAAAACATAAAGTGGACTACAATAACAGATTGTAAGGTGTTGCGTTACAAAGTGTAAAAGAGTTTTAAGTGATTGTTAATTGAGTTATACAATGAATCTATAAGTGATGTTTTCAAAAGTTAGAAATGAATGAGTAAGCTATGTTGGCTCGTAATGTGATTTCAGGTTCTTTAAATATGTTAACTTAAATGGTTAGGTGTTAGGTTAGGGTTATGACCTAAATGATGATTTAATACCCATACTGTTAATATTCATACAACTAATTGTTGCTGTGATTGTAATGATATGTGTAGGGTAATTGGAGATTATTTTACACTTATGTAGCTTACAAACAAGGCAAGTTCATAAACCTTAACTCTTTACATTGAGAAAGTTTTCTAACTTCATTTTTTTTCATATTGAATGCATGTTTCCATTCCTAAATCGTTATTGTACAAGTTCCTAAAATTCTTGTAAGGTTGAGCATGCCTAGTTTATCTTGAGTATGTTTGTGCAAGCTCTTGTAACCTAATTCGTTACATCGAGCGAGCTTTACTTTCCTTATTATCATTCGAATCATATATTATTCTGATACATTGGTTCATAGAAGATTGTTCTAAACTCCTTTGAATATAGCACTTTGCATGTATATTATGTTATTCAGTTATATATATTGTTGATATCCGATCTTTGACTTTAATAGCCTTGTTCAGTTATACATTCTCATATTAAACCTTTATTGATGGAAGTTGAATAGTGTTCTAAAATTCTAGAGACACTGATAAGTAAGTTCCAAACTAAACTTTCTTTAGTGCGGAAATTCTAAATTCAAACTGAGATGAATAACCTTAACGTAGGGGATTTTTGTACGTGTAACGTTTATATGTTTGTGCACAATACATGATACAAAGGGCTGATCCCCCTAAGTACGCTAAGAAGGGTCTATACAGTCTAATGACTGTTAAGGTTAAGGTAATAATACCTAAATACCAGAGACATAGTTCATGGTCTTAAGACCCTCAAACATTGATTTCGAACTTGTTTTCTATTTTTGATCCGTAGAACAAGTTCATTATTGTTCAGCATTTGTAGTTCATTTCCATGTTGTTATTATTACTGCTTCCTATATCAGTGAGCAATTGTTTACTCACTCTTGTATTTAACACTGCAGCTAAAGTTGAGAAAGTCAATGAGTCGTCTACTAGCAAAGGAAAGGGCAAGATGTCCAAATGTTGAAGGCTTATGAGAATTTTATTTTAATGAATTATGTTAAAAACTTGTTTTAATATGTGATGTATTCCGCAAACTTATGTAATAATTTTAAGGTTAGATTACCTGGGATTTATTTTGAGATTATGATGTAGCCCTTTAATGGGAAAGATTATTGTTTAAGTTATTTAAATTATGTCTTTATCCTTTGTGATGAGTAGTTAGATGTAATTGTTTTGATAAGTGAGCACCAAATCTTGTGGGAATGAAGTACCTGGATTTGGGGGTATCACAGGTTAGTATCAAAGATTTAGGTTATGAACCTTAGGTGGGGAAAACCTTAGGAAGTAACCTTTAAGGAAATAGAAAACATAGAGGTGTTTAACTGTTACCGAGTTTTATGAAATGGATTAAGGTATCCATTGAAGCTAGATAATAAAAGACATTATGTGCTATGTGTTAATAACTTATGTGCTCGCGAGTATCGAAAATGTTAAGTAAAACTTAAAATATTTTGTTGTCAGGATGTCTAACGAAGGAGGATCTAGTCCAGCTAGAGAGGTGATACCTCAGGTACCTAGAGACGACGAACCTCGAGAGATTCATGTAGTGCGGGAACAGTTTATCCAGGAGGATGTGCCTGTGACCGATCCCGAGGAGGATAGTTCTGAGGATATAGAGGAGGATCATTGGAAGAGGATCCTGAGGAGTTTCCACCAAACTCCATATCAGCCGAGATGTATGATGCTCTGTATGACCGTAACATAGAGTTACAAGACGAAGTTGAGGAGCTGAAGGGGATGGTTGAGATGCATCATGCTTCGATGGAGCAGAAAGATGCGAGATTCAGGAACTCGACTCAAAACTTGGAAACACGGAGTGGGACCGGATTCATACCAAGGGTCAGCATGAAGACTTGTTAGCAGTAAATGAGAAGATGAAGACTGACACGGAGAAATTGAAAGATGATTTCAAGGAGGAATCAACTAAGCGTGTAAGAACAGAGGATGCTTAGATGAAGGTGACTCAACGGGCAGACCGTGTAGAGGCTAAGGTCCAAGTGAAGAAGGCTAAGATGAAAGAGATGGATTACACTTTTAATTCTGCGATTGATAGGGCCCAAGATCGAGTCTTTTATTACCCACCTCAGTTTGAAGACTCATCGTGGTTCATGATGGATCGTAGAACAACGTATTGTATCATGGAGGAAGAACGTCGAGAAGCTTTATGACATCTTAATATGCCTAGATAGAATAAGAATGATAGTAATATGTGGTTAATTATGTGAATAAATAAATGTGAATCCCTTATTTTGAGATAAATAAAGGGATAGTATGAGTATGTAATCCTGAAACTTGTCTAGTTCAGGAAAGTGGATGTTATAGCGATTATGCTATCCTTAGTATTTTTTAAAACGTTTTGAATAAATAAAATATTAGAGTTTATTTGAAATGTTATGTGTTATAGCTTTAATCTTGGAATGTTTAAGTTAAACTTTAAATACCCAAGAAGTTGAGTAAGGAACTAATAAGCGTATATTTTAACAGAAAATGCCTCCTAGAAGAAGACAACCACGTCAGCAAGCACCTCCTGAGGGGTCTACTAATAATAATAACAATGAGACCAACGCTAATCCAGTTCAGCAGTTGGTAGCTCTATTGACGGGTGCACTTGTGAATCAACCGCAATCTCAAGTCATGACTTTCAAGGAATTCAAAGCGGTTAGACCGCCAGAGTTTTAAGGGTCTATGAATCCAGTGGAAGCCCAAACCTGGATCATGGAAATGGAGAAGGTGTTCGACATTGCTAGAGTTAACGAAGATCAAAAGATCGCGTTATAGCGTTAACGCTCATGTCAAGTATGAAGCTAGCTCTTTGATGGCAAGCAAATAAGGTTCGTGGGGGACAAGGAGTAATAGCATGGGATAGATTTAAGGAGATGTTTTTCAAAATGTACTTTCTAGCGAGTTCTCGAAATCAGCTGGAAGTGCAATTTCTGGAGTTGAAGCAAGGAACGATGACGGTGTTAGAATATGCTGCGAAGTTTAACGAGTTGACAAGGTTTTCCACTTATCAAGTCAATACTGATGAGCGAAAAATAAGAAGATTCAAAAAAGGATTGAAGCCCTGGCTTTACAGCAAGGTCTCAATGTTCCAAATTAAATCGTTTAAACTTTGTCTTCGGAGAAGGCAATTATCGCGGAAGGTGGAAGCGATGCCTTGACCAAGTACAACCAAGAAAAGAAGAAGAGAAAGAATGAAAATGAGAATAAGGCTGGTGGAAGTAATGTTGGAAGTAACAATCAGAAGAGGAAATGGAGCGAGAATTCGACTACGGGAGGACAACACGGGTATCAACAGAAGAAAAAGTTTGAATCTTGTGCGACGTGCGGGAAGAACCATACTGGGGTATGTTTGAAGGGAAAGAGGGTGTGTTTCAACTGTGGTCAGGAGGGACACATTGCACCGAACTGCTTTAGTCCAAAGAAAGGGGCATGCTTTACCTGCAGTTTGAAAGATCACATGGCTCGTGATTGCCCTAAGAAGCCAGCGGGAAGTGCAAGTGGTGGAAAAAGAAATAACAACTGTGGTGGTGCATTGACTATCTCTGGACCAGCATAGTCAAGCCGACCTACTGCGAGGACTTTCAATATGACTGTGAAGGATGCTGTACATTCTAAGGATGTGGTGTCAGGTATCATTTCAATTAATGGTATTAATGCTTATGTACTATTTGATTCGGGTGCTACTTATTTATTTATATCCGATGAATTTGCTCAGAACTTAGGTTTGCCTCAGGAAGAATTAGAATTTCCCTTATGTGTAGAGATTGCGAATAGAGAAGTGATTCCTGTTAGATTTGTATATAGGAATTGTAGGGTGGTTATAAAAGGTCGCGAGATGATGGTAGATTTGATACCAATTAGACTTGGTGAATTTGATGTTATACTGGGAATGGATTGGTTATTCAATTACGGAGCAGTAATTGATTGCCAAAGAAAGTGTAAGTAACCTTATGACCAATCAAAGGTTGTGTTCTTTAGTAGCAAGTCACCTCGACAAACAAGTTGTTTGACGGTGATGCAAGCCAAGAAGTTGTTGAGACAAGGATGTGTAGGATACTTAGCCTACATAGTCGATACACAGAAGAAGAGTGCAAAGTTAGAAGAAATACCGATCATAAGAGATTTTGCAGACGTATTTCCAGATGATTTATCGAGTCTTCCGCCGGATCGACAAATCGAGTTCGTGATTGACTTACTAACAGGAACGGCCCCGATATCTAAAGAAACATACAGAATGGCCCCGGTAGAAATGAAGGAGTTGATGGTACAATTGCAAGAATTGCTTGACAAGAAGTATATTCAGCCGAGTGTTTCGCCATGGGGAGCACCGGTGTTGTTTGTTAAGAAGAAAGATGGATCAATGCGGCTCTGCATTGATTATAGAGAATTGAATAAGGTCACGATTAAAAATAAGTATCCATTTCCTAGAATCGATGACATGTTCGATCAGTTGAAGGGAGCGAGATATTTCTCGAAGATAGACTTGAGAAGTGGTTATCATCAATTGAAGGTGAGGCCAGAGGATGTACCAAAAGCAGCGTCCAGAACTCGATATGGTCATTACTAGTTTTTGGTTATGTCTTTTGGTTTAACTAATGCACTTGCAGCATTCATGGACTTGATGAACAGGGTGTTTAAACCATTCTTAGATAAATTTGTGGTGGTGTTTATTGATGATATATTGGTGTATTCCAAAACCAAGGAGGAGCATGTGGAACATTTGAGATTGACATTGGAGACGTTGAGAAAAGATAAGTTGTACGCTAAGTTTTCAAAATGTGAATTTTGGTTGGAACGTGTACAGTTTCTCGGGCACGTTATTGATAAGAACAAAATTTTGGTAGATCAATCAAAGGTTGAAGCTGTAATAAACTGGGATCAGCTGAAGACACCGTTAGAAGTAAGGAGTTTCTTAGGATTGGCAGGATACTATAGGCGTTTTATTCAAGACTTTTCCAAGATCGTGACTCCATTGACCAATTTAACTAGAAAAGCGGTTAAGGTTTTTTAGATAGAGAAGTGTGAGGAAAGTTTTTGAGAATTGAAAAAGAGGTTGAGTTCAGCACCTGTTTGTCGTTGCCTAATGATACAAGAAATTTTGTGGTATATAGTGACGCATCGCATAAAGGACTAGGCTGTGTGCTTATGCAAAACGACAGAGTTATTGCGTATGCATCACGACAGTTGAAAGATTACGAGAAAGGGTATCCGACTCACGACTTAGAGTTGGCAGCAGTGGTGTTTGCCCTTAAAATTTGGAGACATTATCTTTATGGAGAGAGGTGTGAGATATATACCGACCATAAAAGTCTAAAGTATATCTTTACACAAAAAGATTTGAACATGTAACAAAGAAGATGGTTGGAGCTGATCAAAGATTATGATTGCGAGATTTTCTATCATCCCGAAAAGGCGAATGTTGTTGTTGATGCCTTAAGTAGGAAGGGACGAGAGAAGTTAATGATGTTAACTGCTCAGGAGAAGCTGGTGTCAGAAATGGCTAAGATGGAGTTGGAAATTAAATATCCGACATAATTCGATGAAAAGTTATTCCAGATGGGAAACGTCTCAACGTTGGTAGATAAGGTGAAAAATGCACAACTTCAGGATAAAGACTGTGACAAGATAAAACTGAGGATATCTGTAGGTGAGGAAAATAAATTCAAAATCGATTCAGAAGGGTTACTTCGATTCGAAGGGAGAATTTGGGTTCCACAAGTACCAGAAGTTAAAAAAGAAATTCTAAGAGAAGCTCACAATTCAAGATATTCGATTCACCCTGGGAGTACAAAGATGTACCAGGATCTTAGACATCATTTTTGGTGGCCAAATATGAAGAGGGATGTGGCTGAATGTGTGGCAAAATGTTTAATGTGTCAGAAAGTCAAAGATGAACATCAAAGGCCAAGCGGATTATTGCAACCATTGGAGATATCAGAATGGAAATGGGAGCATATCACAATGGATTTTGTGGTAGGTCTTCCAATGACTTAGCAAGGTTACGACGCCATTTGGGTGATTGTTGATCGATTGACGAAGTCGGCACACTTTTTGCCAATCAAGATTTGATTTACACTAGATCGGTTAGCAAAGCTGTACGTAATGGAAATTGTGTCAAGACACGGTCTACCTGTGTCCATTGTATCAAACAGAGATCCACGTTTCACATCTAATTTCTGGAAACGATTACAAGAATGTTTGGGAATATAGCTGAGAATGAGCACAGCGTACCATCCTCAGACCGATGGACAAAGTGAGAGAACCATCAAAACACTAGAGGATATGCTCAGAGTGTGTATTATGGATTTCAAGGGAAATTGGGATGACCATCTACCATTGGTGGAATTTGCTTATAATAATAGTTATCATGTGAGTATTGGCATGCCGTCTTATGAAGCATTATGAAGCGTTATACGGCAGAAAATGCAGAACTCCGTTATGCTGGGACGAGGTAGGTGAACGTCAGCTATTGGGTCCAGAATTGGTACAACAGACTGTTGAGATCATCAAAGTGATTCGAGCGAGATTAATAGCCGCACAAGATGCATGTAAGAAATATGCCGATCAAAGATCGATGTAATCGGGAATTCGATGTCAGTAGTTACGTTTTCTTGAAAGTGTCTCCCTGGAAGGGGAAAATTCGATTTGGTAAGAAGGGGAAATTGATCCCTATATTTATAGGACCTTTTGAAGTGCTTCGACGAGTTGGCGAAGTGGCATACGAGGTAGCTTTACCTCCAAAGTTGGAGCATATTCATAATATTTTCCATGTATCTGTATTAAGGCCATATAAGCCTGATTATAAACATGTTATAGAGTAAGAGCACTTACAGTTTGAGAAAGATTTGTCATATAAAGAAGTCCCTATTCAAATTGTTGACAAAAAAGAGCAAGTACTGAGGAATAAGGTGATACCTTCTGTTAAGGTAATCTAGAGAAACCACAATGCTGAGGAAGCTACATGGGAACTTGAAAGCGTTATAATGAAGAATTATCCTCAGTTGTTTGCTTGATTTTGTATACGATTCTGGGGACAAAATCTTGTTAAGGAAGGAAGAATGTAACGAATAAATTTTTCGAGTTGTGATTCTGGGGACAGAATCCTTTTAAGGAGGGAAGGATGTAACGATCGAGAAATTTGTAATTTAATTTAAATATTTATTGAATTAAATAAATATTTTAAATAATTTATTTATTGAGGAAAATAAATAATTGATGAATTGTGGTGAATTAATTTAGTAATTAAATTGATTAGTGTAAATTAAATTGAGTAATGATAATTTTATTTAAAGGATTTAATTTAAGAAAATAATTAAATTAAATCAATTGCTTAATATTTAAGAAAATAATTAAGCTAAATAAATTGTTTAATTTAATGGAAATAAATAAATTAAATACAGTGATGTGTCTAATTTATTAATTAAATTAGATATATAATTATTTATTAATTATAAGGTATAATGATTTTATTAGTATTATAAGTTATTTAAATTAGCTAAACTAAAGTTATTTAAATTAACTAAATTAAAAGTGTGACAATTGGTAATTATATAATATAAATATTATTTAAATAATCTAGTATGAGAATTAGTGTGTAACCAAACGTAGCCTTATGGCTTTTGGTTTATTTTAACTGATGTGAGCCTTTTTGGTTTTTTATCGGATGAACGTGGAAGCTAGTTATATGTTGCGCATTTCATTTCACGTACTATTTCTCTAAGGCTTACTAGACAGCAGAGAGAGAGAGAGAGAAAGAGAGAATTTGGTGAGAATTGCAGAAAATTGAGAGTGGGATCAAGAAGGAGAAGGGTTGAGAGGGAGTGTGCTATCAATTTTGCATTCACAAAATCAAAGGTTCAAGGTATAAACTATTCCTATTGTTAATTTTAGTTTTGGTAGTATATGTATATATCTTCTTGGTATGATTTGGAAATCACCTTAATTGGGATGTATATATGTTCATATAGATTTGCAAAACTCTGTTAATTATCATGTAAACTTGTTATTTGTTATCAAATTCATGAGAAATTGGGTTTGAGGAAGAAAATGAAATTACAGTGTTTATGTTCATATAAAGTGGCTTAGAAAGTACCAAATTTCTTGTCCAATATGTGATGTAGTCTGTAATTTGTTGGTGGATTGTGATAATATATAGAGTAAAATCTAGTTACACACAAAGACGCAAGTATACGTGGTCAACAAGTAATAAAGTGATAAGTCGAGTATCGCTCCTACAGTGAATTCTAATTAATAAATTCCAACTACTAATACTATATCAATTCAATTTTATTCAAACAATGAGAAATTGCGATTTTCCAATTATTAACTCAAAATTAAACACTTAAAGATACCAGATTAAGATAAACAATTAACTAAGCTATTACTTGAGTGAATGACTTCCTAGGTAAATATTAAGACTTCAATATCCCCAATTATGAATTATAAATCGCTTATCTAATCATCCCAATTATTATGTCTCATGGATTGTTAATGTGAATTTTCAAATGCCAAAAGCCCTTCCAAGTGATCAATCGACTTTCTATTTAACCCAGATTAACCTTGCTATATTCCTATGCAAAACAATTGATTAAACTCTTTCCAAATTCCAATTCCTTATATGTTACATGCATGCATGAATGATATTTCCATTCAATTCACAAACCTAATTATTTACCGTAAATAACTAAGTCACATGTTATCATGTTCAGTTCTAACCCTAGAATTCCTCTCCCAATTCCTTCTAGAGTAACACAATAATTATCGCCAAATAATTAATCACTAAAATCAAAACATGATAAACAATCCACTTCAACATAAATAATTATAATGACGTAATAACTAAGTTATAATCATAAAAGGTTCAATTGAAATCTTAATTAAAGAATTAGTTCATCACTAAATAAGAATCATTAATTGTCGACAAATCATCCTTAAAGAATTACAAATTAAAAATAAGGAGAAAAAGAAGAAACTCAGAGCCAATCTTGAATCTCCAAGTAATCTCCCTCGTAATCTTCAATGGAAAAGCTCCTTCAATACTCCCCAAAAATAAATCCAATCCCCTTTTAACTCAAAGAATTAGTTTCTTTTTATAGTCTCCCCAATCCTCCTCCAATTAGGTTTTTTTATTAGCCCTTAATAGACAAATTAAGTCCAACCAAGTCAAACGCTTAATCCTATTAACGCTAATGAGGCTCAAAGCTTCTTGCCACCAGGGTAGTATAATTTCAAATACTTCGCTACCGACTTCATTGAAATTACCAAATTGCCATTCAATGCTTGAAATTCTATAATCGCCCTTCCAAATTTCCAAATCACCAAACAAGATATAAACACAATAAAATGCTACTAAATAACTTAAGAATGCAATAATTTAAGTCTAAATATATCCAATTATGGGTATACTACCCATTCATCAAATACCCCAAACTTAAATCGTCATGTCCTCATGCGACAAAGCATAAGATCACCAAACAAAACTAAACATCATGCACATGCAAACTATTTATATTTATATGTTCGTAATTCCAAAGAATCCAAGAGCTCACGAGATCCATATGCCTCGTAAAATCACGTAAACATGCTAATTCATCATGTAAAAACAGATCAACAATATCCCAACAATCAACTGATCTAAATCATATTATCGATATCAGTGCGTGTGTGTCCACCACCATGCGAACCCATGAAAGACAAAAATATGAGAGATAATAACTTTCTTAGTAGGCATCATACAAAGGTGAACTTGAGAACTCATCAAATAAACTTGTTTCAACCGAACTCAAACACTTACCCTAATTCAACAAATAAACTAGAATATATATATATATATATATATATATATATATATATATATATATTTATTTTTTACATAAATGATCGTGCAATGTCTCATCCCATTAGGCTAATAAAGCAGTTACCCTTTAGCGAGCCACCAACGACTCCTGCACTATTTAAGACCTTAGGGCGCTTAGGTTTTAAGATACTTTTCTAAGCATTTCTGCTCAAGTAACACAGCCCCAAACAAGACTAGTCACCCAGATATATATCATTATTATATATATATATATATATATATATATATATATATATATATATTTATTTTTTTTTTTTAGATGGTTGGTGAGTGCGCTTTTACGCCCATCTCACGCTTGTGTTTATGGGGAGTGGTTCCCCAAACCCACCACAAGACTCAACATTTGTTTTTTTTTTTTATATTTTTTTTTTTTTTTTTTTATATTCCAAATGTTTCCCCAAACTCGAAGTTTATGCATGAATTCACCATCTAGTTATTCAAATTGTTCTTCCATATCACTAGCAATCCCCTTTAGAACTCTATTCTCTAACCATTTAAACTATCATAGCTAATATGGTCGCTTTTATTTCAAAGTGCCTTCTTATAATATCAATGTCAAATGATAAAGATCCAATTCAAGTCACGAAAAATCATATCACCGAATCAACAATCCTTACTAGACGTGTTCATGCAATTCTACTTTCATCATTGGCCCCAGAGCATATACGCACTCTCAAAAACCGGAATTAACATGCAATCCTAAATGCAACTTTACTAATAATCAATCCACAAACTAATAACAAACTACAACCGTGAAAATAAAACGTAACCACCCCCAAACTAAGCTAGAGCAATGTCCTCATGCGAAAAAAAATAAGTCAAAATAAAATGCAGAGGACTTCCCCGATTTAATTTATTCTTCCTGGGAGCATCATCGCCCCGCCATCTCTCTTGACGGACGGGAAATATCGCGTAATCTGGAGCCGAGGGAAATGGCTATGGAACGCCTTGATGGGTCTCGATGGTCAAGGCATTCTCAAAGCAAATCGGTCAACTAAATACTTGAAAATCACGCCTCGACGCTCCGATAAGCGCACATTCTCGGACTCAATGTTGTAAAACCACCGCCTATCTCCTCACCGGATGCCTTTCGGGGACCACACCTCGATGAGCAAATTGCCGAGGGGCCGTAAGGAGGGGGGAGCCCGAGGTGGTGGGGGGCTCAGGAGACGAACGGGGGATAATGAAACCCAAATTCCCTAGGGGTGATTAGCGCCCACCGACCACACTTTATAACGACGGATCAAGTCAGTGGTCCAACACGGCATAGGAGTTTGAATCATCTCGTCTCGATTTCCATTTGACCCCAAACTTAGCACATAAGACGCAGATCGTGGACGGATGTGGTAACCTCCCCGTGGTCCCGCCATGAGATGCGCGCGAGCATCGATTGTCGAATAAGATGGCCGACATCGATTCTTAGGCCTCAGATGATGGAGTATAATAAAGACAAATTTTTCTTTTTGTGACGGACTCACATGTGTGTGTAGTGGGCATCAATTTCACAGATATGAAGGCATACATACCATGCCTTCCATATAGACCGAGGTGAGACAATGGGAAGGTCATGCGCCACGCCATGGATGGACCAAGTAGTGCCCTTGGCCGACACAAATTCCCTAATAATCTTTTCATAGTCCGCCCATCACTCACTAGGCGCAAGCATATTCATCATGAAGGCCCTCTAAGGGTAGTTGATAAGACCCATTGATATCCTCCTCGCCAAATTCCACTTGGCCTTACCTCCGACAAACACCCCATAATGGTCATGCTCAGCAAGTTGGCATAGAATTCTTTCACCACCGCAATCATCATGCTATGTCAGTCGTTTTGCTATGAGGGCGAACCAGCTTGCTCAAAGAATCATCACCGCTATGTCTCCATCCTTGGTTTGATCGGGACGAGACCCCGCTCGGGGACTAGTGAGCGGGTGGCTATGCGGTCAGAAGGCTTTTTGAGCCGCAACACTAACAAAACGCCATTGCCAAATTTTAAGGGAAGTTGAAGCGCCCTTTAATTTCGAAATTCATGACGCTTGATGCCATGTCGAGAATTCTCGCAAATAAAAACATACTCATAGTTTAGCTTTAAAAGAATGTACTATTGGATAAATGTGCGCTAGCAAAGACATAGAAATTGTATAAAATACCGGTAGTGTGAGAACGCAGGGGGGTGAGGCATGAAATCAAGTAGTATGTAAGTTGCACAGATTATTGAGTCGATAATTTGTCAAACACCTAGACAAAGAATCGAGAACTTGTTCAATCCATTATTAATTCCCTCGTTTTTATTCATGCCATGCATTTAGCGTGTATGAATCTCGTGTAGTAGTACGCCAAACAAAGAATGCTATCTATGTGCTCCATTAGATTTCCAGATGATAAGAATAACGAATGAAGAACATCTTAATTCGCAATAGTTGAAATACACATCAAATCATACCTTTGCTACTTTTAAAGAAGTCGAGGAGTAGAATTCAAGACACAAGATGCGTATTTACCAATATGGAAGGAAGGGATTGATGCGTGGTGGATGGGTGGAAGACAATTATCCAAAGTTTAATGACTTTGTGCTATGGAGATGGAGAGAGGACCACCACCACCGTGCTTGCGCTGGGGGAAAGAGAGGGGCTAAAGGCACTACGAGGGTTTAAAAATACCAGAGAGTTTATTCTCGACCTCAGCCACGGGCGCCTGGGTTTAAGTTGTATGGAGCGCCGGGCGCCGAACGGCAGAGAGAGATGGATAGCCGGGCGCCGATGGGATAGCGCGGGCGCCGGGCCTTGTTTTCATTGAGCCAGAAGGGCGCTGATTGAACTAGAATCCCACGGGCGCTGGGCCTTGTTTTCACTTTCGAGCCTAGCCACGGGCGCCTGTGATCCTTAGTGATGGGGCGCCGGGCTACTGGATTTCACCTGTAACGTGCATACCCGACCAAAGGTAGGAATTAGTTTAGTAAACTTGAGTCTTCTACTAAAAAAATAACAAAGGAAAATAAGAAAAGTTTAACTCTAAGAGGCATAAAATCAAATAAAACGAAAAAGTTATGGAACTGCATGGGTCAGCTTCCCAAGAAGCGCTTTGGTTTACAAATACACCCGACTTTTTTATGGTGGTTGGTCATTGTCCACTGGTCCGAGAGGTACCGACCGTAGCTTGACGCTCGATTGGTCCGCCCAATAGTGTTTCAGACGCCGACCGCCGACCTTGAATGTACGCTTTGAATTCGGCCTCAACCTCAATGTTTCCGTGGGGAGGACAGATATGACTACAAATGGTCCGCACACCGGATTTCAATTTTCCTCGAAATAGACGCAAGCGTGAGTTGAATAAAGAGTACTTGATGGCCCGGCATAATGTTCTATCGAGAATTTTTTATCGTGCAAGCTTTGACTTTCTCCTCAGATAGCTTAGCTGCTTTCAGAGGCGCTGAACCCGAATTCATCCATCTCGCTCAACCGCAGAACTGCTTTTCACCGCCGCTTCTAGATCAAAGTTTAATTTCCGAATGGCCCAAAGCAGTGCATCGTGTTTCTAGCTCGACCGAAGATGACACGCCTTTCCAAATACCATTCTCAGACGGGACATGCCGATCGGGTTTTTGTACGCTGCTCGATAAGCCCATAGAGCGTCACAAGACGCAACGCCCAATCTTTTCGCGACGGATTGACTACTTTTTCCAGATCCTCTTAACTTCCCGATTCGACACCTCTCGCTGGCCATTGGTTTGTGGGTGATATGCAAATGCAATTTTGTGATTTAACTCCATATTTTACAAGCAATTTAGTGAACTCGCTTGTTACGTAAGTGCTCCCCTCATCACTTATTATAGCCCTCGTGTCCCAAATCCGTAAAATGTTCTTCTTTAAAAATCGGGTGACAACGCTGGCATCATTCGTGGGTAACGCCATGCGCTTTCTACCCATTTGGAAACATAATCGATCGCTAATAAGATATAATGATTATTGTCAAGATGGAAATGGTCCCATAAAGTCGATACCCCACACGCCGAATAGTTCCACCTCTAGAATTGTGTTAAGTGGCATTTCATCATATTGAGATATTACCTACGCTTGGCATCGATCGATTTTAGCACAAAGAGATAAGCATCTTTGAATAAAGAGGGCCGTAAGAATCCCGATCAGTAGTATTTCGTCAGCAGATTTATCATCGAATAATGACCTCCGTAATCCGAGGAGTGACAAAGGGCCTAATATACTATCCATTTCTTCGTGAGGTACACAACGCCTTATCATTTGATCTCGCATATGCTTTAAAATGTAAATGGTTCATCCCAAAAGTATTGTTTCGCATCGTGAGAAACTTCTTCCGTTGTTGTGATGTCAACCGGCCAGAATACCTTGGCAACCACATAGTTGATATAGTCAAGATACCAAGGCAATATGGTAGTTACCCTAATAGCTTGCTCATCCGAAATTCTTCATTAATCACCGAAGTTGTCTTCTTTCTCGCTCTTTTATTTTCCAACCGAGATGATGATCCGCCACTTGATTTTCTCAGACTTTTCTCGTCCCGGATCTCCGTGATCAAATTCTTGTAACAAACAAGATCCACCGATTAATCGTGGTTTAGCATCTTTCTTCTCAATCGATATTTAATAGCGAATGATCAAGTAGACAATTACCTTAGTGCCGAGGAGATAAGCTCAATTTGTCAAAAGCAAACACCAATCGCAAGTAATTCCTTTTCTATTGTTGTGTAGTTCAAATTGGCATCCGCCAATGTCTTACTAGAGTAGTAGATAGTATGAAAATCTTATCATGACGTTGTCCCAATACGGCTCCCACCACAGAATCATCAAGGCCGCACATCAATTCGAATCCAGAAAGACCAATTCCAAGCGCTATAAATGATCGGTGCAGAGACCAATTTCTTCTTTAATACCTCAAATGCCTCGATGCATGCCCGATCCATCTTAAACGGTACATCTTTCTCCAAGAGTGAGCATAGGGTTTCAGATTTTTGAAAAATCTTTAATAAAGCGCCTATAGAACCCCGCATGTCCCAAGAAGTCTCAATGCCTTTTACAGTATGAAGGAGGAGGCGCTTTCAATTGTATCAATCTTTCGCCTATCCACCTCCAATCCGGATGCGAAACCTTATGTCCCGTAATAACCCCTTCTTGTACCATAAAATGACATTTTTCCCAATTAAGTACCAAAGTTAGTTAGTCTCCACACATCTTTTTAACACCAAGATCGATTCTTCAAACACGAAGTCAAAACTATCGCCAACACGGAGAAATCATCCATGAACACCTCTAAATTCTCGCTCAACCATATCGGAAAAGATTGCCATCATACAAATATTGAAAGGTCGCCACAGATTACATAAACCAAAGGACATACGCCGAATGCAAACGCATCAGATGGACATGTGAACGTGGTCTTTTCTTGATCTTCCTGCATATGGGCAATTTGATTGTACCTGCAATATCCATCTAATGTATGAGAGAATTGATGTCCCGCTAACTCGTCCCAACATCTCGATCAATGAACTAAGGGAAAGTGATCCTCATGCGGTGGCTTTATTCAACTTATGTAATCCATACATACTCTCCAAATTGTAATAGCTTCTAGCTCGGATAAGCTCATGCGCTTCATTTTTTTACACAAATATGCCCCTTTTTCTCAGTACACACACCGCATGTGACTTACCCATGAACCGTCTCGAGATTGGGTAGATAATACCCAAGATCCAACCATTTTATAATTTCCTTCTTCACCACCTCTTTCATAATGGGATTTAACCTTCGCTGCATCTCAATGGTTGGTTTTGATCCTCTTCCATTAAAATCTTATGCATACGTAAAGATGGGCTAATACCTCAATGTCCGCTATAGTCCACCCAATCGCTGCTTTTGAACTCGCGCAAACTCGTAGCAATTTTTTTTTTTTGTGTCGCTAACGCTGTCGAAACAATAACCGGTAGAGTCGAGTCTTTCCTTAGGTAAGCATATTCAAGATGAGAGGGAGTGGCTTTAATTCCAACACCGGTGGCGCTTCTATCGAGGGTTTGCACTTTTTTACTTCCGCTTTAGGCCTTTCAAGGGTGTCGTCGAATGGTTGATTATTTTTCCTAGAAGAATGATGGTGTGTCTAGCCATTCGACCGCGCTTATTATCTCGTGATCCGCACTATCGTTGTTCCGTTTCTAACCATCATGGATTCTATCGATCCTCTCGAGTAATTACAAAGAAATCTTGTGATTCACTATCTCCTCCATTACATCCACCCGCAAACACTCACCTTTTTCCTTTGATACGATATCGCTTTAAACACATTGAAAGTGACCTGCTGATCGCCAACTCTCATCGCCAATTCTCCTTTTTTTGCACGCCGATTAACGCTTCTCCCCTGCTAAGCAAGAATGGTCGTCCGAGAATGATGGGAAGTTCCAGATTCCGCTTCACAATCCAAGATAACGGTCTCATTGAAAGATGAATTTATCCACCCTTACTAATACGCCTTCAACGATACCGTGGATATGTAATCGACGGCTCGCTAACAAAGAACCGATATTTGTTTGCTTTTGGTGCTTGGAGCCCGAATTGACTTGAGAGATCGATAATGGCATCAAATTAATATCGCCCCCAAATCACACACCGCTTCCCCCCCAAAAATGATTACCAATGTCGCATGGAATAGAAAAGCTACCGGATCTTTCAACTTAGAGAAACTTGTTCTCAATAATCATACTTACATTCTTCTACAAGCATACCACTGCTTCAAAATCCCCGCTTCTTTTTTCTTTGATAAAGACATCCTTCATGAACTTAGCGAATCTCCCAAGATTTGTTCTAAAGCTTTCTACGAATGGGATGTTGATATGCAATTTTTAAAAATATCCAAAATCTTAAAAACGCTTATCTAACTTGATTTCAAATCTCTCATGATATGGTATGGGTGGCATTGTTGTAGATGACCCCTGCATTTTCCTCTCCTATTTCCTCTTTATCTTCCCCGCTTCCACAACTTCTTCTTCTTTTGCTTGTCATGTTATCCCCTTGTCCTTATCCTTAATCGCTTGCGCCCTTCCCACTTCAGAAGATTACCGCTTAAAGCTTTGGCTTCGCCTTGATTTATTTCAGATCACCTTGCTTGCTGCCTAGTGGACGGCATATTCAATGCATGTGCTATTTGTCCCAATTGATTTTCCAGATTCTTTAACGATGCCCCATGGCTTTGCAACGCCATATCTAATTGATTCAATTTCTTGTCTTGTTCCTCGCTCTTTTGTCGAGGCTCTAATAAATTTTTCCAAGGTCGCTTCCCAACTTGATACCCTCTCTCGTTGTTGAGGTTGATTTTGGAACCGGAGGTGTGTTGTTGTTCAGGTGGTCGAGTCAGCATTGATTGTTACTCCACGAGAACCCCGGATGATTCTTCCAACCTCGGATTATAGGCATTTTGGGTAGGATACTATTGAGTTGAGCGATTATAATTTCCTACTTAACCGTGGCCGATTCCGAATTTATGGCACATTGATCCGTAGTATGACCCCAAAAGACACAACTCACAAAACCATCGCTACCGCCAGGTGGGTTGTGGATGCCATATTTCTATATGCTTAGCTATTGCAAATACTTGTGTCATAATGTCATAATAAGGCCCACTTCATATTTTCCCGATGATGCTTTTGGATGGTCGGTCCTCGCCATGGGCCAATCGATAGTTGTTGGTGGCCATTGTTTCTAACAATTGATACGCCTCATCAAAATTTTTGACATAATCGCCTCCCACACGCCGCATCAATACTAGACCTCGTGGATGCGCAAACCATCACAAAATATCCCTAATTGCATCCATCATGCGAATTCCATGATGAGGGCACTTACGAGAGCATATCCTTAAACCTTTCCCACGCCTCATATAACGATTCTCGACTCAAGTTGTGCGAAAAGTATGAATGTCGTTCGTAGTTTTGCCGATTGGCTGGGAAAGAACTTAGCTAAAAATTTTTGAGCTAAGTCATCCCATGTGGTGATCGAACCAGAGGCAAGGAGTGTAGCCACTTCGTGGCTTTATCTTTTAAAGTAAACGGAACATCCTCAACCTTATAGCGCCTTCCGATACATTGTTAAATTTGAAGGTATCGCAAACTTCCAAGAAACTCAAGATATGTTCATTAGATCGCTTCATCGAATTACCCCAAAACGGCATGTATTCTCAGAAGATCCAAATCGATCCCGCTTTTATCTCAAACTGCTCGCATTGATTGCTTGGCCTCTTAATACTTGATCAGAATCAGAATATTTGGCGTATGAATCCCTAAGTGATTTCGCTCGCTCTTCCGCCATGTTCACGAGTAATTTTGGGTTGTCGCTTCTTCTTCCAAATGTATCACCTCACTATTCAATCGCACCGTTCGAACTCTTCTCAAGGTTGTCTCAGATACGTAAGAAGTTCCTTTCTAGCTTTCGATCTAGTGTGCATACACGAATTCCTGCCAATCCAAGAAGAAAGATTAAGTAGTGTTCAAATTAAAATCGAATTGATTATAACTAATATGAAATTAATATTAATAAAAGAAATCCCCAAAATTCAAGCCCAAAAACTTGTTGAGTAAAATCTAGTTACACACAAAGACGCAAGTATACGTGGTCAACAAGTAATAAAGTGATAAGTCGAGTATCGCTCCCACAGTGAATTCTAATTAATAAATTCCAACTACTAATACTATATCAATTCAATTTTATTCAAACAATGAGAAATTGCGATTTTCCTAAATTATTAACTCAAAATTAAACACTTAAAGATACCGTATTAAGATAAACAATTAACTAAGCTATTACTTGAGTGAATGACTTCCTAGAGGGTAAATATTAAGACTTCAATATCCCCAATTATGAATTATAAATCGCTTATCTAATCATCCCAATTATTATGTCTCATGGATTGTTAATGTGAATTTTCAAATGCCAAAAGCCCTCTTCCAAGTGATCAATCGACTTTATTTAACCCAGATTAACCTTTGCTATATTCCTATGCAAAACAATTGATTAAACTCTTTCCAAATTCCCAATTCCTTATATGTTACATGCATGAATGTATATTTCCATTCAATTCACAAACCTAATTATTTACCGTAAATAATCTAAGTCACATGTTATCATGTTCTAGTTCTAACCCTAGAATTCCTCTCCCAATTCCTTCTAGAGTAACACACACAATTATCGCCAAATAATTAATCACTAAAATCAAAACATGATAAACAATCCACTTCAACATAAATAATTATAATGACAGTAATAACTAAGTTATAATCATAAAAGGTTCAATTGAAATCTTAATTAAAGAATTAGTTCATCACTAAATAAGAATCATTAATTGTCGACAAATCATCCTTAAAGAATTACAAATTAAAAATAAGGAGAAAAGAAGAAACTCAGAGCCAATCCTCAATCTCCAAGTAATCTCCTCAGAATCTTCAATGGAAAAGCTCCTTCAATACTCCCCAAAAAATAAATCCAATCCCTTTAACTCAAAGAATTAGTTTCTTTTTATAGTCTCCCCAAATCCTCCTCCAATTAGGTTTTTTATTAGCCCTTAATAGACAAATTAAGTCCAACCGTAAGTCAAACGCTTAATCCTATTAACGCTAATGAGGCTCAATACCTTGCCACCGAGGTAGGTATATAATTTCAATACTTCCTACCACCGACTTCATTGAAATTACCAAATTGCCATTCAATGCTTGAAATTCTATAATCGCCTCCCAATTTCCAATCACCAAACAAGATATAAAAACAAGATATAAACACAATAAAATGCTACTAAATAACTTAAGAATGCAATAATTTAAGTCTAAATATATCCGAATTATGGGTATACTACCCATTCATCAAAATACCAGAGACATAGTTCATGGTCTTAAGACCCTGAGACATTGATTTCGAACTTATTTTCTATTTTTTATCCGTAGAACAAGTTCATTATTGTTCAGCATTCATAGTTCATTTCCATGTTGTTATTATTACTGCTTCCTATATCAGTGAGCAATTGTTTGCTCACTCTTGCATTTAACACTGCAGCTAAAGTTGAGAAAGTCGATGAGCCGTCTACTAGCAAAGGAAAAGGCAAGATGTCCAAATGTTGAAGACGTATGAGAATTTTATTTTAATGAATTATGTTAAATACTTGTTTTAATATGTGATGTATTCCGCAAACTTATATAATAATTTTAAGGTTAGATTACCTGGGATTTATTTTGAGATTATGATGTAGCCCTTTAATGGGAAAGAGTATTGTTTAAGTTATTTAAATTATGTCTTTATCCTTTGTGATGGGTAGTTAGATGCAATAGTTTTGATTAGTGAGCACCAAATCCTATGGGAATGAAGTACCTGGATTTGGGGGTGTCACATTTTCTTAGTCATAATATTCTTTATTGGGCTAGTTGTGCTCACCCTTTTCCTTTTTGTTCCATTTTTCTTCTAAGGAAGCGAGAATATAACGGGAACCAGTCGGGGTATAAAGTGATGTTTCAAGATAGTTGTTATAGCAGTCCTCACTATTTTGTAAAATAGTGCATCAATAATTGTAATGAGGACTTATTTGAGTGTGGATATTGTCTAGAAGATAATATTTGTATTTAAACTCACAGTTTATGTGTTGTCGTATTTTATGCGACAAATGTATTAATGAAGTTGTAGTTTTTTTTGTACCATATATTTGGTGACTCAGAATGGGTGGTGTATACATATTTTGGGCGCATCATAATTTATGGAGCGTGGTCATGTATTTGCGCTTAAACACCCTATGTATGTATTCCTTTAAGCGCTGGCGCGTGCCATATATAGCTTTAATGGTAGCGCTTGGTAGCATTTCTTTCTTTTCCTTCCTTCCTATATTTCTTCTTTGTTCTTTATTGCTGTTGTATGCTACTTTCTTCTTCTTCATTTCTTCTTTTCTTCACTTCACCATCTCATTGAACCTCCTCCTTTCCTGCTCTTGTTCAGCTGCAATCTGCACTCTTGCTCAAGTCCACCTTGCCATGTTCTTGTTAGCTCATGCCATTTAATGCCATTCTATGCCATTCCCCACCTTAAGTTGCTTTAGGAGTTCCAACTATGAACATTACAAAATAGATATAAAAAGCAAATAAAACATACTAAACATACTCGAGTTGAGCACAATTCCAGTGAGTTGGTAACCAATAAGTAGGTATGAAACCTACTTATCAAATACCCCCAAACTTGAACTATTGCTTGCCCTCAAGCAATACACACAGAAATAAAAAAATTAGACAATGCAACTACATGCTATGCAAACTACACTATGATGCAAATGCATCCCAATATTTCCAGTCATAATTAAATTCCAATCAAGAGTGGCTCAGAAAATTATCCAGATTCAAGCATAAAGTATCAGACTAAGTTACAGATATAATATCATACAATTAATTAATCCAAACTCACTATAAAGATGTTGTGTGTGTGTGATGTGTTCATAAATAAACTTGACCAAAGCAAAGATTACACATGTTATACTGCTTAAGACAGAAAATTGTAGTTTAAATCAAGAATTACATATACTAATGAGACATCAACTATTCCAACACATCAATACAAACAAAGGTTCAACAATGGGTTTATTCTGCTTTATTTTTACTCACGAGTGCGATTTTCGAACTTTCCCGCGGTGTTTATATATATATATATATATAGCGAGTGCGTTTTACGCTCCATCTCACTTTCCATTTCCATTTAAACGAGTGCGTTTTACACTTCATCTCGCCCTTTTATTTATAGCAAGCATACCCATGTGTTCCCAAAGTTTGAGTATCTGTGTTTTCATAGGCTATGTCTACTTTCTACACAATTCTATCTTTAAAAACAACACTTTCTATTCAGCACGCAAAACATATTATTCTTTTACCAACAAGCATATATAAACACCTATGTACAAACCTATAGCTTCTAAACAACAAGTATGAACTAAATTATGTATAACATTATAGCTATGCTCATGTTATCCACTAAATTCAAGAATCCATCAAATTTCACATTCATCATTGGCTAAACTAGAATTCCATAAAACTAGATACTTGGGATATGCAATTAAACACACAACTAAAACATATATTAGTCACTAAAATGCAAAAAAAGTTACTGCATACTTAACTAAACACATACTAAACACATAAACATGCAAAATTATTCTAAACATGCTAAAATGATGAAAATTAACTACATGCACTACACTACACTTATAAACACCCCAATACCCCCAAACTTAAACTATTCATTGTCCCCAATGAATGAAGATAAAGGGTTATAAGGAACTCCCCTAATTATCAGCAGTACCACCCTCCTCGGGTAGTGAGTTTGGCGGTGGAAATGGCATGGCTATCCCAAATTGTGGCCACTCAAGCATGGTTCCTTGCTGTGCAAAAGCCTCGGATAGGGACCTAAATAAACCATTGTCAAACGCTAAAAAGTTATCATAAATTGCATCTACTTTTCTCTCTAACCTTCGGAGACGACAATCATCCTGTTCAACAATGGCATGGGCTGAGGTTCCTACGTTAGTTGTGCGCGTGGGCTGCGGCGAAGGCCTTGATGATGTGGGTGGAAGAATGAAGCCCTTGCCCCTTGGATGCGGGGTACCTCCTGCCCAATCTTTGAATTTGGCAATCATTGCATGAATGATGTCTTGACTTGGGTACTATAGTTGATCATTTTCCCAGGTGACCTCTGCTCGTGCACACAAACTAGCTACAATGGATGCGTATGGGATGCTTCCTGTGGTGCTCCCCCTCATATAGCGTAACATATTCTGATGAATGAGATGGCCCACATCGATGAATTTCCCTGTGACTATTCCCCAAAAAATAATTGCCCGCTCAGTTGTGATTTCATGCTGATGTGATGATGGCATAAGCTTTTCATAGATGAATAAATTCCAAGCCTTAGCGTAATGATTGAGGTTTAAAGCCTGAAAAGTTCTAGGATGATTTGTACCAGGCTTGTAGCTCCACTGTGTACCTAATACACACAAATCAGTTATGACCACACCTAGGTCTGTCTCGAAGCGTGCAACCTCGACCCAGTTAGCATGTCAAGTTGGTGGTGCGTCGAGTATCCTGAAAACTTCTCTAATTGCTTGCGGGCGATAGTCCACTTGAATTCCTCTAACAAAAGATAGCCCACTCATGGTCTCTTTAGCATTGGCATAAAACTCCCAAACAATCCCCATGGGTGCAGTCATAAGAGTGGCAATCACTCCAACATATCCTCTTTCACGTATCATATTCCATAACTGACCATCTTGTTTTTCAGGCTTGAACCCACGTTCCCTCACAAATGTCTTAGCCACTATTCTGTAGTATTCCATTTAGGCCTCAAGGCTGACAAATTTTGTGAGGTCAACAATGTCCTCACTTTGGCTGCTTGATGAGGATGATTCTGGAGTGCGAGAACGTGCTCTCTTTGGCCCCATTGCAATTGATGAAGAGAAGAAGAACTTTACTGATGGAGCAATGTCTTGATATCCTGATAAACAAAGAACACCCCCAAACTCGTTGTCTTCACTCACCCTAACAAACCCTAGTACTTCTTTGAAACTTAATAGATGTGTATAGGAATTTGAACATAGACAGAATGCGTAAAATATATAGTGGGTGGAGGAGTTAGGATTTGAAATGGAAACAATTTGGGATAGAGGAAGAGATAGGCGTCGATTTTTAGGGAAATAGGTGGAGAGGCGCACGTTTGAAATGAAGCTAACTAAAATAAGAAATGGGGTGGGACACGATTTTAAGTCTTTAAAATTTTTTTGCAACCAAACTCGGGCACGGTCGCATGACTTTTAAGCTTACGAATGGCACGGGCGCGCTGTATATTAATGTGCAAATAGCGCGGGTGCACTATAGACCAAACTGCAAAGAATTTATGGCGCGGGCGCGCTATATTTGAACAACCCATATGCCCGGCCGCGCTGCCATGTACCCTAAACAAAATTGAACTGCATTTTGAAGTAAAAATCAGTAGCTCATTACATTCTTCACTCAACCTGCACATAAAACATTTACACTTATAAGATATACCAATTCTGCAAATCCAAATATGTACTAATAATATGTGAGAATGAATATATCAAAAAGAATGCTCTAAATGCTCCTCCTAACCAAAATGATATGCACAATCAACTCCAACCAAACTTATATCAAAAATTTTATGCTATCAAGAACTAAACATGCAGATGAGAAATAGACATGATTCAAAAAGAAGTAAACAAGAGGTAAGGATAGAAATAAGTGGGTGCTTCCCATTGAGCGCTAAGTTATAGTCAGTTATCTTGACTATCTCTGATTCAATCATGTAGTAGAAAGAATTGAGGTGACCTTCTTCCTGTCAACCTCACCACCATAATTGTGCTTAAGACGCTGTCCATTAACTTTGAAATGCTTGTCTGGGAATTTATCGAATATCTCAATCACACCGTGTGGAAAAACTGTCTTTACAGTAAATGGCCCTGACCATCGTGACTTGAGCTTCCCAGGAAATAGTTTAAGTCTGAAATTAAACAAAAGAACTTTTTGCCCCAGCTCAAATACTCTTTCCATAATCTTACGATCATGCCATCTCTTCACCTTTTCCTTATACATTTTGGAGTTCTCGTGGGCTTGCAATCTGAATTCGTCCAACTCATTAAGTTGGAGTAGGCATTTTTCTCCAGCAGCCTTCAAGTCAAAATTCAGCTTTCTTATAGCCTAATACGCCTTATGCTTAAGCTCCATGGGAAGGTGACAAGCCTTTCCATATATAAGTTGAAATGGTGACATTCCCAATAGTGGCTTGTAAGCGGTCCTGTAAGCTCATACCGCGTCGTCTAGCTTCAATGACCAGTCCTTCCTTATGGGATTCACTATCTTTTCAAGAATTCTTTTCACTTCACGATTTGACACCTCTGCTTGGCCATTGGTCTGAGGATGTTAAGCTGTAGCAATGCGATGATTTACCCCATACTTAGCCAACAGACCGTGAATTGACAATTATAGAAATGACTACCCTCATCACTAATAATGGCCCTTGGAGTCCCGAACCTTGTGAAAATGCTTCTTTGTAAAAATTTGAGGACCACTTTAACATCATTTGTTGGGAGAGTTGCCACTTCCACCCACTTAGAAACATAGTTGACTACTAACAAGATATACAGGTTCCCACATGATGAAATGAAAGGCCCCATGAAATCTATCCCCCAAACATCGAAAATTTTAACCTCGAGGATTGTGTTCAAAGGCATCTCATTTCCCTTTGATATGTTCCCGACTCGCTGACATCTATCACATTTCTGAACAAAACTGTAAGCATCTTTAAAAATCGGCCAGTAGAATCCTGCTTGCAACAGTCTAGCCGCTGTCCTTTTACCACCATAATGACCTCCATATAATGATGCATGACAATCTTGCAAAATACCCTCTGTCTCGCTGTATGGGATACATCTCCTTATCATCTGATCGGTACACTATTTAAACAAGTATGGTTCATCCCATATAAAATACTTCACATCATGCAAAAACTTCTTTTTTTGATAACCAATCAAGTCTACAGGAATGATTTTGCTCACTAAATAGTTAGCATAGTCTGCGAACCAGGGAACTTCACCTTTCACCACAAATAACTGCTCATCTGGGAAGGACTCATTAATCACAACCTTATCATCTACATCCCTTCCCAGATTTTCCAGTCTAGATAAGTGGTTCGCCACTTGATTCTCAGTCCCTTTCCTGTCATTGATTTCCAAATCAAATTCTTGTAACAAAAGTATCCACCTGATTAATCACGGCTTTGCATCTTTCTTTGCCACCAAATATCAAATTGCTTCATAATCTGTTTACACTATCAAACTAGTCCCAATGAAATACGCATAAAATTTGTTAAAATCATACACAACAGCCAAAAGTTCATTCTCTGTGGTGGTGTAGTTTAACTGAGCATTAGTGAGGGTCTTGCTCGCATTGTAAATCCTATAAAAGATCTTTTCCCTTCGCTGGCCCAACACTGCTCCCACAACATAGTCACTGGCGTTACACATCAATTCAAATGGTATGTGACGCCCCCAAAATAGGTATACATCACCCATCTTGAGTCGCCAAATACATGGTACAAAAATTAAATTCAAACTTCTTTAATATAACTGTCGTGTAAAAATACGACAAAACATTGCTGAGTTTTTACATGAATATTGTCTCATAGACAATATCCAAACTCAAATTCAATCCTCATTACATTTATTATCACACTAAGTAGTGAGGACTACTAAAATAACCATCTCGGACCGTCACTCCATTCCCCGACTAGTCCCGGCTACGTTCTCATTTCCTGAAGAGAACAATGAAAGAAAAAGGGTGAGCTCAACTAGCCCAGTAAGAAATATTATGACTAAGTTAATGCATAATAAATTATCATTATCGTTCAACAGTGTTAAATTAATAAAATATAATAAACATCAAGTTTAACTGCAGCGGAACAAGCAATCTATTAGAAGAGTCAAGTAGAGCATGATATCTACTATCTTCTATGATTTAAAAAGTTTTTCATCCACTTTATCGCTGAGACTCAACTTAATTAATAAACCACATCATAGAATCATCCCTGCACTACGGACTAAGGATATTCATGTAATCATCAATGGTCATGGTTATACCGAATAATCCTTGGTAATAATCATACCAACAACTGTCCATCAATGCACTACACGCTAATGATGACTTTTACCATAATATTTGTAACATTACGGGTCATGATTATACCGAATGATCCCTGATCATAATCATACCAATCAACATTCCATCTATGCACGTAAGCCAAAGATGACTTTCATCACAATATAAGCATGATGATGATGACAATGATATTAGCATCAATCAAATGAAATCAAGGATAAATATTAAAGACTTTAAATTTATCTAGAGTTTAAAAATATTCAAATTGTCAACATGATACTGCTTTGTGGAGTAAAATTCAAGAATAATATTCATGTATTAAAAATAATTTGGACAGATAAGAAATATTTTTTCCGGGTGAATGGTACCTTGTGAATAGTACCCTATGAATAGTACTTCGAGAATAGTACCTCATGAATAGTACCCCGGCATAAAAAGTGCCCCAAATACCCGAGTGGATAATATTTGAGTGAATAGTAACTCGTGAATAGTACTCTGGCATGAAAAATACCCCGAATACCCGAGTGAATAATATTCGAGTGAATAGTAACTGGGTGAATAGTAACCCATAAATAGTAACTCATGAATAATATTCCAACATGAAAAGATCAATAATTATCAAGAAAGCTCAGGATAATATTTTCATGAACAGATACTGAATGAGGCGCAAATATCAAGGATATTCTACTAATTTCACGGAGTATAGAAGCAATACTTTAACGGAATGAGGGTATAATCAGGAATATGAGATGAAATAATATTACTCACATACTACAGAGTATGGAAGAAAATATTATTCCTTATGAATACTGAATAAAAATAATATCCCTTACCTAAGAAGAAGACTGGATACTGGAATAGTGAAGTAGCAGACTTCTCTTCTTCTTTCTCTCTCTATAGCTTCTCTCTCTGTAATTGCTTTTGTGAGTCTTACTGAATTGGTGAAAATGAAAGAAGAATGAGCTTCTATTTATAGGAAAATATAGTTTCGATAATTGCACGTTTTGGGGCCCAAAATATTACGGTATAATACCTTCATCTTTTCCTTCATTTTTAATTTAGTCCTGCAAATATTATCAAACTTGCACCACCTCCCTTAATAGTACATCATCTGAATCAATAGTTCAGTCATGTGAATCAATAGTTCTATACATGTGAAAAAAATAGTTACAGTATAGTACCTTCATCTATACCTCCATTTTTAATTTAGCCATGCAAGTATTATCAATCTTGCACCACCTCCCCTAATAGTACATGCATGTGAATCAATAGTTATATGCATGTGAACTAATAGCAATTAATTGCTCATTTATCCAATTAATTACCCGATTGGTCAATTTAACCTCTAGAAATTAATTATTATCGAAATAATTATCGATTTCCACCAACACTAATAATCCTGATACAATGGAAATATCAAATTCATCTTTAATCAACACGAACTTATTAATCATTAATTTTATAAATGACAATATTTAACAACTAGATCATTCCCAGGAAAGAGGGGGTTTTTCGATAAGGATTTCTCCCTATTGGCGTGCAATTAGGTGACCAAACCTGTCCTTGACAGAACTTTCTAGACATCGTCAATATTGCAAATAATAATATGAATAACTTTGTCGTCTCAATTATTGATTTAATAATATAAAATATTATGCAGATGATACTGTGATAATAATTGAATCAATAATATAAGAGATATTATGCAGCAATTACTGTAGTAATAATTAAGTATAACTTACTAACTTCTCACGTAAGCATCAGTAATCAATACCGTAGCTACTACTTATATGACCCACGCCAGACATTCAGTACTTTTACCACCGGGTAGTTCAACAGTTTAACTGTAAAACTTTTGCCGTTATTTTTATAAAAAGATATTTCTGTCATTTTCTAACTACGACAAAACTTTCGTTGTGGGGTCCACCAATGATTGTGCCGTCATAGGAATATTCCCTATTAAAACAAATATTCCCCGACCAATCGAATATTTTATAACAACTTGCTTACTTTGTAAAATTTGTAAATATTACCCACAACTATAACATTATATCATATCCACACCATAATATTCAAAAATATATTTTGAGAAAAAAATATTCTTCATTCATAAAAGTTGGGGTCTTATATGGTAGGTCCCAATTTGGTGCTGTGATCACTAGTGCTGAAGTTAACTTTCCCTTCAAATGCTCAAATGCAGACATGCTCTGTCCACCTCTAATCCTTTCTTTGAAACTTTTATGGCCCAAAATGATACCCTCTTGTACCATAAAATGGCACTTCTTCTAATTCAAAACCAAATTTATTTCAACAAATCTTTTTAAAACCATCATTAGATTCTCCAAACACAAATCAAATGAATCACCAAATACTGAAAAATCATCCATAAACACTTCCACATTGTGCTCCACTATATCCGAAAAGATTTCCAGCATACACCTTTGAAAAGTGGTTGGGGCATTACACAACTCGAAAGACATCCTTCTGAAAGAAAATGTTCCATATGGACATGTGAAAGTTATCTTTTCCTGGTCTTCTGGGGCTATCACAATCTGATTATAGCCTGAGTACCCATCCAAAACGCAATAATACTCATGACCTGCTAATCTGTCCAACATCTGATCAATAAACGACAACGGGAAATGGTCTTTCCTTGTAGCTTTATTAAGTCTGCAATAGTCCATGTAGACTCTCCACCCCGTTACTGTCCTCGTGGGTATCAATTCTGTAAGAACCTGAATTTTCAGAAAATAATAAAATAAGAATTTAGTGAATAAAATTCTTAAGGCTTGTGAAGGGTTCAAATAAAAATATATAATGTGTTACGAGGTATATGGTATTGTGTTACATAGGGTAAAATGAGCTATGTAATAAGTAATATTGTGTTTGATAAATATATATCATTATTATATATTTGTTAGAAATTGTAGAGATGAATTTATATGAAGATAGATAAGATTTATCTATCGACATTAAATAATTTATAGAATTATTTTATTGTAGTAAGTTGGTGACATTAAAATACCTTTGATAATCACCAATTTCTTGAATATATGTACGAGTGAATATCAAGTCTAAGGTAGTGCAATCTTACTCTTTAATGGTTGATGTATAGTAGCTGGGCTAAACGATTCCTTCAAAAAGCGGAGGTATATACGAATTGGTAACCGATCTAACTCACTATGAAAATAGTGTAGACGAGACGGAAACTAATTTGTTGGTTGTTTGTGGGAAACCACTCAGTATACTATATTGAATACTATTAAAGACTCGATGTGTGTTAGGTTTGGACTTGTATATATGTACGTTGTTGACGAGAGAAGAGAATTGATATACCTTTAAAGTGGTTAGATAATTATTGAGTAAAATGATACACGACGAGAAGTGGAGATTAAAGGTATGCATGTATGTGTTATATTTAAGCGTTGTGTTATTGGTGGTATGAAACCATAAAGGAGATGTATAGTTGGTTAAACTAATAAGGGAGATAGAGTTTTAAAACTCGAAGCGTAATCCTTGAATTTTCAAGAAAAATAGTAATCGATGATGTAAAACCAAATAGAGGATTGATGTTAGTGTTTAGAAGGGTAAGGTTTCAATTCTGCTAATGCAGAACTTGTTCTGTAGTATTTGGTATGTATATATCGCGCCATTATTAACTTATGACCCAGTAGCAATTTGCTGGCCGGTCTGTAGGATCAGTTTGTGAAATTAAAATTCAAGAAATGGATTTTAAGGGCTCATAGGGATACATGTATACATCTATATACGTATATGGATGTATAAGGGAAGTATTTGAATACATTAGTATAAAGACTAGTATGTTAGCATTATGTACAAGTGAAATAATAAAATGTAACATGGTGCAATAGACCACTCCCATGACTCTTAGAAATATATAAAATTGGATTTAAAGAGCTTGCTAGATAGCTCATATGATAGCAATGATGGTTAGCCCAGTGGCTAGGATACAATGAATAGTAGTTGGTGGTAGTTAGCCACCAACTCTTCTTTGCCCCTTGTGTAATGACCATAGGAGGGTAATAGATTGGTTATGAATAAAGACCACTAAATTAATGCTAGTATATAAGCTATGAGAACCTATAATGTAATGATATTACATTATGACCATATTATAAGATATAATGTTAAGAATTATATTATTATGTGAGATTGTATTAATTTCTAAGTTCACATATGTAGGCCTTGTGTGAGGGCCCCAAATCTGGGTCCCAAATCACCACGGATTCGGTACAATCATTCTATAACTATTGTGAAAGATATAAACATAAATTGTTTATACAATACACTTTACACACTAATCCCCAAAATCGAGTAACCTTAACTTATACACAATTGAAAAATTATCTAATATATAACATATTATCCAACTATACTATTACAAACTATCTGTACATTTTATCCCAAGCGGAGCTTGGCATTATCCTTTTCCTGTATCCGAACACATTCGCTTTATCTGCAATGTTTATCATGATATAGCAAGGGTGAGCATGAAAGTTTCCCAACAAGTTTAAATACAATTTAAAGATATATCATGATTGAAAGAGTCTGAATAATAAGCTGGCTATAATTCATCAATATAATTGAAAACTAGCACGAACAAACTTTTGACTGAATACGTATTAAACATGAAAAAATATATCTGGACCAAATGGTAATGAAGGTGATCAGCCTTTCATACCTGACTTATACATACAAGATGTATAGAGTACAATTCTACATGGCAATCAACAATGATTAACCATAAACATATCCGAATGAAAGAACTCTTAGTAGAGCTAATAAAAACTTGCCTAAACCGTTGATTACCGTTACGCATTCTATATCGCTTTATCTGAAGACCTAATATTGGTAATATAGATCTCCAATATTAGAATAATATCATCACAATTTAATACTATTATATATATATATATATATACACATAGAATAACCTAAACACATAACATATAACCCTATCAGTCTATAACACACATAAGACTCAGTATCAAGTCAAACTAATGTAGTCCGAGTTGAAACCGACACAATTCTATCATCCCGACGGTCTAGTTGGACAATTCACGAGTTTAAGTTCAATTAAACTATGCCTAAACACATAACAATATCTTAGATAATTTATTATCAGTCAAATTATATTTTTCATAGGCTTGTAATAATTTTTGGATAACTATTACCATTTATCATGATTTTCCAATCATTAATATCGTATTTAAATGAATTAAATACCACTTTTCCTTAATCATTAATATTTATTTAATATTAAATATTAATAAAAATCATAACATGATATTATCATATATTTATAATATCACAAAGTATTTTTAATACTTTAAAATCACATTTATATGATTTTTAAACACTTAAATCCATTATCCGATAATTGATATGAATATTAAAATATTAATATTTTCATGACAAAATATCAAAAGTTATATTTTATAACTTAAAATATTTTTATAACATAAATCATTTTTATATGATTTTTAAAGCATTATTTTTATTTTTCCATAATTTATTTAATATATTTATTAAATAAATTAATTACCATTAATAATAAATTATTAATGAAATTCTTCACAAAATATTAAAAGTCATCAAAAATAACTTAAAATATTTTCTAATATCATAATATAATTTTTCATGATTTTTCATGAATTAAAAGTATTTTAAATAATTTATTTAATATTATAATTAAATAAATAAATACCTTTTATATTCCTAAAATATTAAATATTTTTGAAATATACTCAAAATAATTAAAAACTATTTTTCAGGCTTTAAAATAATTTTTCATAATTTTTTATATATTTTTAATAATTAAAAATCATTTAATACTAATTATTTATTAAAAATAATAATTTTGGAAAATAAACTGTCGCTAAAGGGCCCTATAGCGACATAACCATCACTATAGGTGTTCTTGAGCTGCCCAAAAATGCATGACAGTGTTCAAGCTAGTGAGTTTGACTGGATATAATTCTCAATCTATTGTGTTTTTGGGTACACTTTAAGCATCAATCTTGTAGTCTTATACAACACTACAATGAAAAACCAATATCTAGGTCAAACAACAAACCCACAAAGAGATATGAGCTAGCCAACATGCTGTCAGGGTGTTTCTGGGTTTTCCCAGAAACCCAACAGTTTGTGGTGCCATATTCAAGCTCCCTAATATTAGTGTTCTGATCATGGTTTATATGATCTAATGGCTCACATGTGTACTCCTTATGTCAAGGAACATTACTAAATCAATAGATCAGTTTATCATCAACAGGATCAACACGAATCATACGGTCAAACTCTGTCAGAAACTTAGTTCATGCACTTTTATGGAAATTCCAGAATTTACAAAATCAGTGCGAGTGGTCTACTTTGACCACTTGTTACGACCTACTTGTTGTTTATTTACATGATATAAAGACATGGAATCCAAGAACATATTACAGGCTATAAGTTGAATACAAAATAGCATCAAAACATTAACACGACTGACAGATCTGGGGTCTTGAAATCGTTGTCAGACGCTGGTAAACCATTTTTGGGTTACCCAGATTTGGCGATCATATGTCCGTAATAACGGGTTTTCAATGGATTATATCTCACGATCTAGACACCCAATGACTCTAATACCACTTTCAGGTCAAAGACAACATGGAAAGCTACCAATTACAACATTAAAACAACAATAAGCATAAACATAGAAAGATCTAGAGCGACTGACATTAGCTTGTCAGAAAATCTTTCGAGTTCAAGAACAGTTTGAAAATCTTTACTTTTTAAGCCCTTTCATGCTATGGATCTATGGTATATCACCATAGATCATCATAAAACATCCCCTTGCACATAAACAAACACATAATCACAAAATTTTTCTTGCTATATAAGATCAAATAGGGTTAGGGTTTTTATACCTTTTTGTTCTAATTCTTGATCTTTGATCTCCAATCTGTTCTTGGGTGATCTAAGGGCTGTTTAAGTGACTGATCTACCTTAGAATTTTGGAGAGAGAGAGAGAGAGTTGTGTGAGAGTTAGATATCAAATGACCAAATACATGCACTTTCTCTCTCTTTAGTCTATATATAATGTGATATATAGCACATGGCTGATCTCTTTTGCTTGATTTGCTGAATTTTTGAAGTAACAAAGTCAATTGGGTTGGTCACCAACTCTAATGTTTGCTAGATATTCAAGTTACTTACTAAAATATTCAAAAAGGGTACTATGGTCATTTTGATTTTTATTTTAATGGCATAATTGTCAATTGCCCAAACCCTTAGGGTTTAGGGTTTAACCCTTTAGGTTTAAATGCTAGGATTTCCAAATTAGGTTTTCAAAATAGAAAATTATTATTTCTAAATTATAATTAGGATTTTATAATCATATTAAAATTTCCTAATCATAATTCAAACTTACTAATTAGGATTAATGTTTCCTAATTAAAATTGCTAATTTAGCAATTAAATCCATAATTTGTACATTAGGGTTTCTTACAGAACAATTAGGGTTTTAAAAAATTTGAAATTAGGGTTTGCTAATTAATTAAGCTTTACCCTAATTAATATTATAATTAATATCACTTAAACATTATAATTATCCTTTAAATTCCCAGATTAGGGTTTCCAATTTTCTAATTAGGGTTTCAGATTCCCGGAACCAAAATTAGTGTTTCAGAACCGGTTTCTAGGGTTTCTTATCAAACGTTAGGGTTTTCTAACAAAACGTTGACGTTCTTAATATATACCTAGGGTTTGACACCGATAAAATTTATCTGGTCACCCCTTGACGCTTAACCACATTCTGAACACATACATAATCATATACACTTAATCCTGAATAGTTCACCTAAATCCTTCACAAAATTTTGAAATTCTCAAAATTCCTTCCCAAAAATATCAAACACATACACTCATTTTTTGTCTAGGTCTATTATTTGACCTTAAATCTATCTTTTAATATTTTAATAAATTGTCTAATTTCTCGGGTTGTCACATTCACCCCTTCTTCTAAGAATTTAGTCCCCGAAATTCACCTTACACCTTACACCGTACTGCTTACACCATTCACACATCATCACATGCTACCCAATACACCACTCACAAGAGTAAAAGTTTTTCAAATCATGCTGAGGGGTCATATAGACCATGAACACATAGTTTTAACGGTATTCATACCGCAAAACAATACATTACTTGGTATGTTTACAATCACAAATAAGGTAAACTACCGTTGCTTGTACTTTAGGTGATTAGCCTATCGTACTCTTACGTCATGCATAACGTATTAATCATGTCTAGCGAATATTTACGCTACCCGATTGGATTATTTATCCAAACAACATAGTTCACCTCAGTCTTATCATATGATTCCGCACCAAAACAATTTGGTTCAGGAAATTTCTTTCAATGAACACTTAGAGTTTTCATAAACATTAGTCTAACTAAATCGAATAGCGTAGACTCATATCAATAATTCAATTCAATCGAATTATTTAGGTGTAGCCAAACCCCGTTGGCAAATTAAAATTTTGAAAACATTTTTAGAATGACGTCATGATGTCGTACTATATTAACAGTCCATTTGAGGATGCCGTCATTGTATGACTTCGTCATAACACATCATACAATAGTGGAATAGCGATTTTAGATCAAATTCACACTAAGTATTCTTGTATTTACAATTCCATCATCTTTTTATCATCTCTGCAACAGGTTACATGGTACATAAGTGATAAATAAAATAAGTTTTGATATTTTAAATCATTTGCGTCTAGCTGAAATAAGTAGCATAGACTGTACTTTAAACCGTTTCAAAAATGATTACGAATCTATATTTTTTTTAAAAGCACATAGTGCGTATTTAGCTTGATGTCAAAATTTCAAAGTCTAGCATAGCTATGAGTTTTGGAAAACTTATGTCTCCACTAATAATCATTTTCTTAAATAGTCTATCTATTCCTATAATCCTCAATACTCCATTCACACACAACTATACCCAGTTCGTCAAACCACACTTATGAGTTCATAAACTTGCCACAATCATATGAGTTTAAGAACTTTCCCTAGTCAGACCTTTGGCGTTCATTCGCTGAGGGGTTCATAAAAATTTCATATAACTATGAGTCAAGAATGTCACATAAGTATGAGTTTTAGGAACTCGTACTTAACCTTATATTTTCTACCTATGACCTATCTATCTGTTATACACATGAGAAAGGAATCACCCTCTTAACATGCATATAACAAACAATACAAGAAAAAGGTTTATCAACGATTGCCTATCAGCGACCGCAGATGGTTTCAAATACCCATCAGCGACCTCATGCCGTCGCTGATAGTCGTCGCATAAATTCTGGTCGCTGGGATGTACATCAGCGACCACTATTAGCAACCGACACATCTGCGACCGCTATGAGCAACCGAAATGACAACCCGGCCGCTAAGCTAGAAATCGACATGGTCCAGCCCAAAGTTGACGTGGCGATGGTCGGTATCGATGATCATATATCATCATGATACCCATAAATATTTAGCCGTCGCTAATAAATATCAGCGACCGCATGCAGTCGCTTATATGAAAAAAAATAAAAAATGGATTTTTGCTATTTTGAAGAATTCCCAAAAACCTGTACCTATTTTGTACCTACTTTATCCCAACACACATACCCAACAACAACATACACAACAATATAAACATCCATCGTCCACCAACACATACACCAAACTAGTATATAAACCTTTAAAAACTAATATGATTTGAATAAATATAATAACATTTCAAAACTTGTTTAAGTAAAATACAAACATCCAAAGAATGAATATACAAGTACAAGCTTATACTATAACTACAAAACTAATCTAAAGCAGGTACATCAAGCATCACCGCCTCCTTGATCACCCTGTAATTAACAAAATAATAAAACAAGTTACAAATATATACTAATTATGTTAATATTGGTATATTACGACAATATTTACAACAAATTGATTTTATACCTCGTCGACATCCCCGTGTTGTGATGCTGCTGCTGCCGCTACTGCTTCAGCTAACTCCTCAGCACTCAGAGCCCCTAGATGTCCGCCCAGTATCTTCAGAATCGCGATCTCGACATATAGCTCTCACACAGTCAGCCAGAGTATGAACATCTGGATGGCTCGATGGCTCGTAGATAGTTGGGTAAGAAGCGGCTGAGCCATCAAGGATGGGCGTCGTCGTTGTCCTTGAACTTTAATGTAGTTCTTCTTCACAACAGACGCCCTCTCCCACAACTCTTGATCGATAGACGGACGTGGAGTGCCTTCAGGATAGTGCTCATTCAATAAACGCTTATAAGTGTCCTGTCATCATGTTAACAATTAAATAGTTAAAATAAATTAATTACAGTAAGCATTGATAAACAAGATCAAGTTGTTAAAATTTATTACATAATCTGGATAGCCTCAAAGCGCACCATCATGGGTGGCCACGTACACATCCAGCCAATGGATAGGCTGACCTTGAGACTGAGACTCCTATACAAAAAATAGCATAATATTACTAAGTAAAAATGTGATATATTTTTTATAATTCATGATTGTAAACATATTAAAACTTGTAAATCGTTACCACAGCGTTGATATGTCAAGAATCGTGAAATTCTACCGCCTCAGATGTCCCTTTAGCTTTTTTTGCCATCGAATTTTACACCCGAGGATCTATTGGTGGCGGTAGTCTTTCGTCTTTTCACCCAACTCTCAGCTCTCTATTCGGCACACATCTCAGCCCATATGGCCTGGGTGCACCACCAGGGGCTATGCTCGTGCATGTAATCTTCTCCGTGGCCTGGATGGTCGATCTCGGCATTGTGAAGGGCTTTTTGTCTTTCTTTATTCAAATTGTCTTTGGTGCGGACCGCGCACTTCCTTGAGAATAATGTCTCATATCATTTGAAACTGCGCGCCTCTCCCCAAGTCGTGTTTTTTCTGTACTTGCTTGAAAGCCATCTCATATATTACAAATTTCAAGATGTTATTATGAGTCATGTTTGATTACATGTATATATGACAATAAACATGACAGTGATATAAACACGTATATATATGAATATAAAATGACAATAAAGAAAAGTTGCATTTAAATATTGTAGTATATAAACATGACAGTGATATAAACATGTATATATATGAATATAAAATGACAATAAACAAAAATTGCATTTAAATAGTTTAGTACATAAACATGACAATGATATAAAAAACATGTAATGCTAAACATACATTTCATTTGTTCAAGTGTCAATGTCTGATTCAGAATCATCTTGTATACGTGTTGCAGATTCATAACCATCATCTGCTTCAGATTCAGTGTCAGATTCAGTCAATAACTCTTCCTCCTCGGTATCAATGTCATCTGACACAAGTATTGACTCATGATCTAATTCATGTGGTTCATCTCCACCATCTAACTAGATTACTTCACTGTCGTCCTCCACATTTATTATAGCTTGACTATGAAGCATCTGCTCTTGGTAAATCTCCCCATCAACTAATTCTACACGACTACGCGCGGGAGTATGAATTACAACTTGCCAATCTGTAGGCGGTCTATATCTTTTCCTAACAGGACTAGGAGTGTAGTATACTTGTACTGTTTGAGTTGATAAAACAAATGGTTTGTTGGAGTACGCAGACCTATGGAGGTCAATATCGACGATTCCATGTCTGTTAACACGTATCCCTTTTTCTGAATCAAACCAACGGCACTTGAACAACTGAATATGACCCCCGTATGTTCCCTTGTACGACAACTCTATGATTTCCTCCAACTCCCCATAAAAGGCACGACCAAGCTCATTGTAACAATCTCCTTGGACACACACTCCAGAGTTCGTTGTTCTTTTACCGCGCCCATATGCCTTTGTGTGAAATTCACAATAATTTATTTTGTAACCATTGCGGCTGACTTGGTCCTTATCTGGTCCCATAGCTAGGACTTGTACTTTAGCCGGAATCGTTGATCCCTCAATCAAAGCCTACAAAAACTCCATCTTATTAAATGAAGTCATAGTTAACATGGAGTATATATATATACTACGTGCTTAAAAATTGAACTTACTTTGTCCTTTAGCCAAAGTGCAAATTTTTTATCCCGATTGATTTGAATATCTTTATCAGTTATGCCGAGATGCCTCACTTTTAACTCGTCATCGTACAATCTATACCATGTTTATAAAAATTAACATATTGGAATAAATTTTCAACTTAAAAGATAAATTATCAAGTTTACACGTGTACCTCATAAATTCGTCAATCTCCTCGCAATTGAGAAGAATGTAAGTATGTGCAGCATGTAATTCTTGCTCAGAGAGAAATATGTGCTTCCTTTTTCCATAAGCGCGGCCCGATAGACCAAATACAGAGAGCCAACCATTTAGTTCAACATTTCCCCCATCATCATGTCTCGATACTCGATTGGCCTTTGTCAAGACTTCGTCCGAAAAATAGTATGAGACAAACGTAGATATCTCATCGAAACTGTATGCCTCACATATTGACCCCTCGATATAAGCTCTATTCTTCACCTTCCTCTTAAGGTTTCCCATCACCCTCTCGAAAGGGTACATCCATCTATATTGAACTGGACCCCCAACACGAGCTTCATAGGGAAGATGGGTTTGCAAATGCTCTATGGAGTCAAAAAAACAAGGTGGGAATATTTTTTCTAGTTTACATGTGATCTCTATGATGTTCTTCTCAAGTACATACATGTCCTTCTCATTTAATGATTTTGAACATAAGGCTTTGAAGAAACGACTAAGATCCATCAAAGCATCCCATATTGGTTTATCAAGCAGATCCCGAAATGTTATAGGCACGAGTCGCTCTATGAACACATGACAGTCATGACTCTTCATCCCTTGCAATTTCCCACCTATAACACACCTTGCAATGTTTGACGCATATCCATCTGGTAGTTTCAAAGACTTAACCCATGTGCACACATCTTCAACTTTTTTTTTGGATAATGTGTAGCTTGCATGTGGTTTGACAATCTTACCATTAGGAGATTCATAAAGTTCTAATCCAGGACGCTTACAAATATCTTTCATGTCCAAACGTGCCTTATCGTTATCATTTTTCTTCCCCGTAACATTCATCACAGTGTTAAACACATTGTCAAACACATTCTTCTCAATATGCATCACATCTAGATTATGACGAATCAAATTTGTAGACCAATAAGGCAGTTCCCAAAAGATGCTTCTCTAAACCCAGTTATGAGATTCGCCAAACCCATTGATTATGTTTGTGGCATCAACCTTACCAAATGGGATAACCGGCAATCTTATCACATGATCTCGCATCTCCGTTCCCGATAATCGCGGTGCAGGCATATCATTGTCTACTTTCCCTTTCCTGAAGTGTTCTCTATTTCTTCGAAACGGGTGATCTACCGGTAAGAACCGACGATGACAGTCAAACCAACAAGGCTTTCGACCTTTTGATAGATTAAACGACTTTGTATGCTCCATATAATACAGACAAACCAACTTCCCGTGTATATTCCATCCAGCTAACATACCATAAGCTGGGAAGTCACTTATAGTCCACATAACCGCTGCCCTAAGGTTGAATTTTTTTTTCGTTGCAACATCCATAGTCTGTACTCCATCCTCCCACAATACCTTCACTTGTCTATAAGAGGTCTCAAGTAAACATCTAAGTTCTTTCCAGGACTCTTAGGACTAGGAACCACGACTGAAAGAAACAAGTATGGCTGTTTCATACACATCCAAGGAGGCAAGTTATGCGGAGTAACAATCACAAAGCCAACATGAGTATGGAACAATTTGAGTGGCAAACGGATTGAAACCATCGGTGGACAATCCAAGCCTCACATTTCTAGGTTCCAATGCAAATCCAGGATGTGCTAAGTTGAAATCTTTCCAAGCCCCGCCCATCTGCGGATGATTTAGTTCTCCATCTTTAGCTGGAGATTTCGCATGCCAACTCATATGTTCAGCTGTTCTTGAAGACATGTACAATCTTTTTAGCCGATATGTTATTGGAAAATATCTTAGAATCTTAAACGGTATACTTGATTTTTTTGTAGTCACACCCTCTTTATTAGGCCTAAACCGATCATGACTGCAAAACGTGCACCTTGTCATCTGTTCATTTTCCTTATAAAACAACATGCAATCGTTGGGACATGCATCGATCTTTTGGTATCCAAGACCCAACTTCTTCACCATTTTCTTACAAAAGTAATAGTTACCAGGTAATTTCTCACCATCAGGCAACATACTCTTAATGGCCTTCAAGAGCGACTCAAAACACTCATGGCTCATGTTGTGATCAGCCTTGATGTTAAGTAATGTCGCCACTGCAGATAATGTAGTGTGTTTGCTCTTTGCCTTGTTCCCAATCAAAATCTGGCCCTGCAATATCATGAACCATTTCATTCATACGATGAGTACTACTGCCCGAATTGTGTACTTGTGTGATGCCACAATCTCTTCTCTGCCCATGTGCCCACCAGCATTCTTCGTAATTTCTCATGAACCCAGAAATAAGTAAATGATAGTTTACCACGTCTCTGTCCATATAATTTACATTCTTACACTTCAAACATGGACATCGTATCTGCAACTTACCATTCATACACTCTAGGTGACTATACGCATACTCTAAAAAAACTTGGCAACCAGTTCTAAATTCAGCTGTAGCACCTATCTGGGCACTTGACTTTCGTCGTGCCATCCAACTATGGTCTGAATAGAGGTCCATGATTCCACGGTACCTACTACAGAAAACATGAGCTTATTAATCATATGACTTGAGCATACTTGTAACCATATGACTTGAGCATACTTGTAAGCATATGATTAACATTTCAACATACTTGTAAGCATATGACTTGAGCATACTTGTAACTATATGATTAACATTTAAGAATACTCAATGTTAACTAATGAATGCAAATTAAAGCAGTATGAGAAACTTTAAATGTTATTAAATTTTGTATGAGAAACTAAGTAAATACTACTTAGTTTAATAGTTATATTATATCATGTTATTTTACTTTAATTTGTTTTAAATTTGTTTTTATTGTTTATCGTAAGTGCATACGTAAGGTATTTCATTCACGCTAGCTTTATATCAGACATACATATTTTGTTGGTATTCAGATGCATTGAAATGTTTCTTTTTAAGAAAAGTACCACCATCTAAGGCTTCACGCCAAGAATTGAAGAGTCCATCTAAGGCCTCGGCTAACATGTTTTAACATTATACCCCTCACGGTTCCTTTCTATAATCTTTTATGTTAAATACCCTTGTTTTTTTGTTATAGCCATATTAAATACTAACAGTTCCCTAGCACTGCCTATTTTGGCTTAACAGCCCGCCAATAGCTTACCATGTTGACAACCAAGCTTAGCTTGGCCCCGTGAGGCTTGGCTAAGCTTAGCGTGGCCTCGTGGTATTCTCATGCCCCAAAGCCCAAATTTCCCACTCCAACATCCCCTTAATAGGCTCTAGTGGATCACCAATATATTTATATCCAATTGATAAGCAGCACCCAGACTCTCCTACAAACTTATACTTATAATATTTAAAAAAATTGCCAGAGTCTCCCCTACAATATGGACTAGCCACATGCATGACGACATGTATATATGGACATTTCTAGGCACCCAAGACACAAACCAAGAGAAATATACAAATTTCCAATACAATAAGACCAACACAATAACGATTGAATGCAAATTAAAGCAGTAAAAAATTCAGACCCATATACATTACCAATATAATATCAATCAAAACATTACCAAATAATATGAAGTCCCAAATCAAAGAATGTGAATTCCAATTTCAGCAAAATATAATCAAAGGATGTGAGTATGAATGAATAAATTGCAGAAGAAGGCATACTATTAGTCCCTTAATGTGGGACTATTAGTCCTATAAAGTCATTTGATACCCAAAATGGTCCAAAATAGTCCATTCAAAGCATTTTCAGCATGGTTTAACACTAAATTATCATAACAGTCCATAAGCCTTCAATTTTAAACATTATCACATAATCTAATTGCTATATACTTTGTATTCATGGCTTAAAACTTAAGGGTGCAAGGTTTTAAATTCTTTGTTCAAAACAGCCCTTAATAGGCTTTAAATTCCATAAGAACATGGTTTAGCAACATGGCCCACAAGGTTAGCATGATTACACAACATATATACATGGACACCAAATTTTATGAGAAGAAAATGCTATTTTAGACTTGCTATAATTAGTCTTCAAGGTTTAGTCTTTTAGACACCAAATTTTATGCATTATTAGAAGCATGATTAGCCAATCATAATCATCTCTTTGTATCAGTCACTTTAACCTACTACACTTAAGCATATAAGCATTCTTGAAACATTAGTTTTAATATGTAAGCTATTAGACATCATTTTAGACTCTAAATTACAGCTAGCATACCTTGACACTATAACAACCCTCATATTAGCATTTTATCTAAAAGTGGGTAAATTATATATCACCAGTGGGTAAATTAGACCCCACTTATATTATACCCTACATAACCTCACACACAGGATAAAAAATCAGCAACCAATAGCATTAATAGAAACAGATGAAAATTCTCAGCACACAACTCCAACAACCAAAGCATTAACAGAAATAGATGTTCTTCATACTCTATTGAGGGAAAACATCATACAACCAAAGCAAGAACATAAAATGCCATGACGAATAGTACAATAACTGACACAAGCAAATAGGCCCCAAAGACTTTAATCAAGCACTAAAAACATATCACAAAGCGAGTAGATCTCTCTTTTACACACTATATGCAATAAATTGCTTATCTAGAATTTCGTAATGTCAATACATTACAAAATAATTTTCCTCTTGGTGAAAGATATTCAAATAAATGGTATCTTTCAAACCAACAACTGATCTTATGAAATTCATTTGATTTACAGACAAGTCCAACATAACATTGATATTTTCTAATAGCGGTAGAAACTTGTGCTTACTAAATAAATAAATCTGAATAACAGGAGTGAGTTAGTAAATAGAAGCTTATCAGTACAACTAAACAGAAACATAGGCCTGAAATTAAATGTGAAATTTTGAGCAGTCTGAAAAATCTATAGCCTTAAACCACAAGTTGACATTCAATACTCTCATAAATAACAAACAAATGGCAGGGGTAAAAACATCTCCACAAATAACACTAGTCCACTAATAACTCAGATGAAAGAAAACTAAAAAATTTGCCTTTCATTAAGGTCCACTAGATAAATGGGTTACCCAAATAATAAACACAATTTAATTTAGGGATTAATTAAATGGCTTACCGGCGGTGGTACGATGGTGGTGAAGGCGTCGGATCGCGATGTTGGTGGTGAAGGCAGCAACAATATCCTCCCTCTTTTTTTCTCCCCACTCCCTCAACTCTCTCTTCTGTGATTATCCCTCTTTTTCTTTCTTCTCGACTGATTCGAGCAAATGCCTGAATCTGATTAAGGTTTTAAGAATTCGCGACCGCCATCAACGACCATAGGTGATCACTAATTTTTAATGATGTGGAAGTATCAGCGACCGAATGCGGTCGCTGATGGTGAGAGGTCGTAAAAAACTAGCGCGCCAACATTTCCTGCCAATTTTTTGGTGGTAAAATTGAACTAGCGACCAATTAGCAACCACAACCCGGTCGTTAAATTAAAATAGCGACCATATTCAATTTTGGTCGCCACTATCGGTCGCTAATATGATTATCTACGACTGTAAGTGCGGTGGTAAAATTGCATGATTATCTGTTAGAGCATTTTCTTATAGTGAAATAGCACGACACAAACATTTCAATGATTATCAGTGTCAGAAACTAAGTAGTTGTTACACCAAGTACAATTCCCCGCCTATACAAGGAATTATACAACTCAGCTGCCGACATGAGTCCTCAATTGAAATCCCCACCTAATCTTAACCCCATTCTCAATACGAATTTCATTCAACTCGTATTCATAATCCTTTCCTGAATCTGTACCAATTCACACATCAATCTTGCTGTAAACTTTCCAATCATCAGATTGATTCTTTTCCCATAATATAATCTTATCAGATCACGGGGTGATCTCATCGTATATATTATGATTTATTTCTATATCTTGATCGTTTTGTTTTACGATCTCCTATTCAGTCTTTTAGACTCGATCTATTCATCACCATTGTTCAACTTTACTATCAGAGTTAGGGAACTCCGTATCTTTACAACTCGCCGAGATTCATCTTTGAATCTTACCGACACACTAACTCAATATGAGTTAGATCTTATCCTAATCACTACGGTTATTGGTCTCAAGTATTCCTACCTAAGATTCATAACCAACTGCTTTGATACCAACTGTGAGGGCCCCAAATCTGGGTCCTAAATCACCACAGATTCGGTACAATCATTCTATAACTATTGCGGAAGATATAAACCTAAATTGTTTATACAATACACTTTACACACTAATCCCCAAAATTGAGTAACCTTAACTTACACACAATTCAAAAATTATCTAACATATAACATATTATCCAACTATACAATTACAAACTATCTGCACATTTTATCCTAAGCGGAGCTTGGCATTATCCTTTTTCTGTATCCGAACAAATTCGCCTTATCTGCAATGTTTATCATGATATAGCAAGGGTGAGCATGAAAGTTGCCCAGCAAGTTTAAATACAATTTAAAGATATATCATGATTGAAAGAGTCTGAATAATAAGCTGGCTATAATTCATCAATATAATTGAGAACTAGCACGAACAAACTTTTGACTGAACAAGTATTAAACATGAACAAATATATCTGGACCAAACGGTAATGATGGTGATCAGCCTTTCATAACTGACTTATACATTCAAGATGTACAGAGTACAATTCTACATGACAATCAGCAATGATTAACCATAAACATATCCGAATGAAACAACTCTTAGTAGAGTTAAGAAAAACTTGTCTGAACCGTTGATTACCGTTACGCATTCTATATCGTTTTATCTGAAGACCTAATATTAGTAATATAGATCTCCAATATTAGAATAATATCATCATAATATAATACTATTATATATATATATATATATATATATATATATATATATATATATATATATCCACGAATAACTTAAACACATAACATATAACCCTATCAGTCTATAACACACATAAGACTTGGTATCAAGTCAAACTATTGCAGTCCGAGTTGAAACCGACACAATTCTATCATCTTGACGGTCTAGTCGGACAATTCACGAGTTGAAGTTCAATTAAACTCTGCCTAAACACTTAACAATATTTTAGATAATTTATTATCAGTCAAATTATATTTTTCATAGGCTTGTAATAATTTTCGAATAATTATTACCATTTATCATAATTTTCCAATAATTAATATCGTATTTAAAGGAATTAAATACCACTTAATTCCCTAATCATTAATATTTATTTAATATTAAATATTAATGAAAATTATAACATAATATTATCATATAATTATAATATCATCACAGTAGTATTTTTAATACTTTAAAATCACATTTATATGATTTTAAACACTTAAATCCATTATCCGATAATTGATATTAATATTAAAATATTAATATTTTCATGACAAAATATCAAAAGTTATATTTTATAACTTAAAATATTTTTATAACACACAAATCATTTTTATATGATTTTTAAAGCATTATTTTTATTTTTCCATAATTTATTTAATATATTTATTAAATAAATTAATTACCATTAATAATAAATTATTAATGAAATTCATCACAAAATATTAAAAGTCATCAAAAATAACTTAAAATATTTTTTAATATCATAATATAATTTTTCATGAATTAAAACCATTTTTAAATAATTTTTTAATATTATAATTAAATAAATAAATACCTTTTATAGTCCTAAAATATTAAATATTTTTGAAATATACTTAAAATAATTAAAAACTATTTTTCAGGCTTTAAAATAATTTTTCATAATTTTTTATGTATTTTTAATAATTAAAAACCATTTAATACTAATTATTTATTCAAAATAATAATTTTGGAAAATAAACTGTCGCTAAAGGCCCTATAGCGACATAATCGTCACTATAGGTGTTCTTGAGCTGCCCAGAAATGCAAGACAATGTTCAAGATAGTGAGTATGACCGGCTATAATTCTCAATCTATTGTGTTTCTGGGTAAACTTTAAGCATCAATCTTGTAGTCCTTATACAACACTACAATGAGAAACCAATATCTAGGTCAAACAACAAACACACAAAGAGATATGAGCTAGCAAACATGCTGTCAGGGTGTTTTTGGGTTTTCCCAGAAATCCAGCAGTTCGTGGTGCCATATTCAAGCTCCCTAATATTAATGTTCTGATCATGGTTTATATGATCTAATGGCTCACATGTGTACTCCTTATGTCAAGGAACATTACTAAATCAATAGATCAATTTATCATCAATAGGATTAACACGAATCATATGGTCAAACTCTGTTAGAAACTTAGTTCATGCACTTTTCTGGAAATTCCAGAATTTACAAAATCAGTGTGAGTGATCTACTTTGACCACTTGCTACGATCTACTTGTTGTTTATTTACACGATCTAAAGACATGGAATCCAAGAACATATTACAGGCTACAAGTTGAATACAAAATATCATCAAAACATTAACACGACTGACATATCTGGGGGCTTGAAATCGTTGTCAGACGTTGGTAAACCATTTCTGGGTTAGCCAGATTTGGCCCGGTCATGTCCAGTCAACGGGTTTTGACCGATTATATCTCACGATCTAGACACCCAATGACTCTAATACCACTTTTAGGTCAAAGACAACATGGCAAGCTACCGATTACAACATTAAAACAACAAAAAACATAAACATAGAAAGATCTAGAGCAACTGACATTAGCTTGATGCTATGGATAGTTTGAAAATCTTTACTTTTAAGCCCTTTGATGCTATGGATCTATGGTATATAACCATAGAGCATCATAAAACATCCCCTTGCACATAAACAAACACATAATCACAAAATTTTTCTTGCTATATAAGATCAAATAGGGTTAGGGTTTTTATACCTTTTTGTTCTAATTCTTGATCATTGATCTCCAATATGTTCTTGGGTGATCTAAGGGCTGTTTAAGTGACTGATCTACCATAGAATTTCGGATATGTAGAGAGAGAGAGTTGTGTGAGAGTTAGATATCAAATGACCAAATACATGCACTTTCTCTCTTTTTAGTCTATATATAATGTGATATATAACACATGGCTGATCTCTTTTGCTTGATTTGCTGGATTTTTGAAGTAACAAAGTCAATTGGGTTGGTCACCAACTCTAATATTTGCTAGATATTCAAGTTGCTTACTAAAATATTCAAAAAGGGTACTATGGTCATTTTGTTTTTTATTTTAATGGCATAATTGTCTATTGCCCAAACCCTTAGGGTTTAAGGGTTTAACCCTTTAAGTTTAAATTCTAGGATTTCCAAATTAGGCTTTCAAAATAGAAAATTATTATTTCTAAATTATAATTAGGATTTTATAATCATATTAAAATTTCCTAGTCATAATTCAAGCTTACTAATTAGAATTAATATTTTCTAATTAAAATTGCTAATTTAGTAATTAAATCCATAATTTGTACATTAGGGTTTCTGACGGAACAATTAGGTTTTTAAAATTTTGAAATCAGGGTTTGCTAATTAATTAAGCTTTACCCTAATTAATATTATAATTAATATCACTTAAACATTATAATTATCCTTTAAATTCCCAAATTAGGGTTTCCAATTTCTGAATTAGGGTTTCAGATTCCCGGAACCAAAATTTGGGTTTCAGAACCGGTTTCTAAGGTTTCTTATCAGATGTTAGAGTATTCTAACAAAACGTTGACGTTCTTAATATATACCAAGGGTTTGACACTGATAAAATTTATCTGGTCAACCCTTGACCCTTAACCACATTCTGAACACATACATAACCATATACACAGAACATATTCACATATACACTTAATCCTGAATAATTCACCTAAATCCTTCACTGAATTTTGAAATCCTCAAAATTCCTTCCCAAAAATATGAAACGCATACACTCATTTTTTTGTCTAGGTCTATTATTTGACCTTAAATTCATCATTTAAGATTTTAATAAATTGTCTAATTTCTCGGGTTGTCACACCTTGTGTGGCATAATTGGGGAAGTTAAAGCAAATGGAGATTTAATGAGAAGTATTAAAAGAAAATAGATGGTGAGTTAATAAATAATTGATATTAATTACCATTATAATAATTGAGTGTATTTGAAATGATAACTTTTATGGAAAGTAATGGATTGAGAATATCCAACTATTTTATAATTAGCCCAATTAAGATATTAATTGGAATAAACTAATGTACATGGATTATATGATGTGAGTATAAAACTTATCTTTAAATTCCTAATATGGTGACAATTGTACCTTAATATTACAATTTGGGAATTTAAAGAACCAAACCAAGCCTTAGAATAACAAGTTGCTGAGATTTTTGCTCTTGTCCCAAATTTAGTGTCACCAAGTACATGAACAGTGACTTAGAAGCTAGAACACGTAATTTCCAAATGGCTAAGCATAGGTGATCATGGATAGCTAGGTGATTAGTACTGAGTTGGTAAACAACTCTTAAGCAACCTTTGCTTCTTCCCATTACACCATGGATTCTAAGATTGTGTAATAACAATGCCTAGTCCATGTTTTCTCTATAAATGCAAGCTTGAGTTCAGATTTTGTGAGTTGCTAGAAGTTGTTTGATAGTTTAATTGGAGAGTATAAGTTGTTGAGCTACTATAGAAGTATACTTAGAATGTAGGACGTCCAATTAAAGCTCAAGAAGGTATAATTTCCAATTATATTCTTGAAATGGGTCTTGTTTAATTCTTGGAATTTCTTGAATTTCTATGGTAATTAAGATGATTTAGTATGCTATAAGGTGTTTAAGAAGTTTACTATCAAGTATGAACCCTTTCATGATAGTTGGAACAAGTCTAAGTCGTTGGAATTCAAGTGGGTAAGAACTCAGAAAAGCAGTCATACTGCATACATACTGACAGGACATGGGCGTGGCTAGCACCATAATTAAACTAGTATGCGTGACCAATTTTTGCCTCCCTCTGAAAGTATAGTTTTTGTTTTCTGTTTTAAGGTATGATAAGTGTTGGTAAAGTACTATTACTTAAACTAGCATGCAAGCATGTGTAACATGTATACGCATGTATAATAACTTAATGTGAGCACGCCTTACTAAGATTTGCATGAATTGGTATAAGATCTTTAACAAGGGCTTTAAAGTTTTGAAAATAAACTTTGTTGAAACTCATGATTCTGCAAGGTTTGAGCTTAGTGGTCTATACACATGACTGATTTTACACATAAATGAGCATGCTATAGTGTACATAGTTCTTTTGTTTATAATCAAACTTGTTAGACCTTGTGTGAAAGAAGTTTTCAAGAAAACATGGTATGATAGAACTAAGGTACGTGAAGGCTATTTGATATACATTCTGACCTTGCAAACATGTTAACATGACTTGACTACATATGAATAGAGCCTTAAAGTTGTCTTGTATGTGTGAATGGCATTATTCAAGTTTAAAGTGGTTTCAAAAGAAACTTGAACATATTTTTAAAATCTAGTTGCATCACATGGATATCTAGATTCTAAAGGATTTATAAGTAATGTTATGTCTATAATATCCTTATATATGATTTATATGTGTTATATTGCATCATTCATGAACAATGATTTCAAGGGTAACCTCGAGCATGTTTTTGAACTTAGGTTGCATTATATGAGTATTTAGATTTTTAAAGGCTCGAGATGCCATGTTATGTTTCATTATGTCTTTAAACAAAAGTCTTATATGTTAAACATATTGGAAGTGAATCAAGCATGAGGGTAAAGCATGTTTTAAAGTGTTAAACAATGCTAGCTATGAGTAAAAGATATGAATATGTACAAGCATGTGTAGTAAAGATTATGTGACCTCTTTATGAGAACATAAGTCTAATTAATGCACCTCATGATTACATAACCCTATTTGGTTTTGATTCATTGAAATCCTAAACTGAAGTCTCTAAAATATAAGGTTGAACTTGAAGTGGTTATACAAGTATGTAAAGACCCCTAGCGTGTATGCATGTTAAGTGTAAGTGTCTAAGTGTATTAAAGTATGGACTAAAAATAGGAAGGGAAAAGCTCAGTCTTGGTCCGACCCGATGGGATGATCTTGTTTACGCCATCCCTAAGCTCAGACAGGTGCAACATTGCCCATCTTGCAGTTTTAAATGAGTTCTGTTTTTGATCTGATGTTTGAAGCATGGTAGTATGATTACTTTAAATTTCAATATATGATTAGTATGCTAAGTAATGTGTTAAGAAGCATGCTATTTGATAAAAATGAATGTTAATCATAACTTTCGAACGTTAAGTTCAAAGGAATGTTTTCATGATATAAAGCAATGATACATTGTTTGAATGTGTTATGAAGTTAGAAATTTTGGTATAGTAAGCATTGATGGTGTTAAAGATTGATAGAATGAAACAATGGAGTAAAGTTAATGGAGAAACATGGATTTTCTAAATCTTCTAGCTCTGCTAGATTTTCAAAATTTATTGACTTCGTGCTGATGTTGGCATTTTTATTTTCTCGAAAAAACTTTGGGTCATGTGATTGAACCAATGATGTTTTAAAAACAATACCGTTATCCATATGTCTTTGCTAATTGTTTTGCCTAAGACAAAAATGATTTGAAAATTTTCAAAATGTATTTCTAACCATTTACATCATTTGGTATGGTGTAGAAATGGTAATCAATGGAGTCATCAATGCAGTTAAACCTAGTGTTGGTTGTGATCGAAAGATTGTCAGCCAATTTTGGTACGATGTAGTGTGACGAAGTTACATAATGACGGAATCCTCAACGTACTACTAATCTAGTACGGTATCATGATGTCATAAAAGAATTTTTGGTTTTCTTTTAAATTATGAAGAAGGTCAATTAAGTTGGCCAAATTATTTCGATTGATGTCCGAATTATTGATAAAAGTCTAAGTTATTTGATTCGGCTAGATAACTGTTGAAAAATATTTATGGAATTCAAGCGTTCTTGAGTATTTATGCCAAACCAGATTGCTCTGGTGCGGATTCAGATGTGGAAAAGCTGAGGTGAACAACCCTATAAGGGGACATGTTTTCGGGGACAATGGTTCCAAACGTAACGCATGTAGTCATTACAAAACACTATATTACGACCCAACGTAGTGGTACAATAGGCTGGCCACCTAGCGTACGTGTGGAGGGTGTTTTTAGTCCTTGTGATTGATAAACACTCTGGTTTGTAGTGCGAAGGATTGTGATGAAGCACTGGTTCACGGTCTAGTGTGACCCCTCAACATAATTTGTAATCTGAGTTATTCATACTACTTCCCGATTATTGAAAAATCGTGGAAGACTCTTATTCTTTTGTGTAATGAATGTAGTGAGTAGAATGTTCCTTAGAAAGGAGAATGTGGTAGAATGCAAGTGAGCAAGTTATAATAAAACTTCCTAAAAGAGAATGGATAAAGTTATTCAAAAGAATATGTAATATTTGAAATAGCACCGAGTAGAGGAGGTTTCGGTGATTCCGAGGACGGAATCCTTATAAGGGGGAGAGGATGTAAGAACCCGAATTTTTAGAAAATATTAAAATAAGAATTTAGTGAATAAAATTCTTAAGGCTTGTGAAGGGTTTAAATAAAAATATATAATGTGTTACGAGGTATGTGGTATTGTGTTACATAGGGTAATATGAGCTATGTAATAAGTAATATTGTGTTTAATAAATATATATCATTATTATATATTTGTTAGAAATTGTAGAGATGAATTTATATGAAGATGGATAAGATTTATCTATCGACATTAAATAATTTATAGAATTATTTTATTGTAGTAAGTTGGTGACATTAAAATACCTTTGATAATCACCAATTTCTTGAATATATGTACGAGTGAATATCAAGTCTAAGGTAGTGCAATCTTACTCTTTAATGGTTGATGTATAGTAGTTGGGCTAAATGATTTCTTCAAAGAGCGGAGGTATATATGAATTAGTAACCGATCTAACTCATTGTTAAAATAGTGTAGACGAGACAAAAATTAATTTATTGGTGGTTTGTGGGAAACCACTCAATATACTATATTGAATACTATTAAAGACTCGATGTGTGTTAGGTTTGGACTTGTATATATGTACGTTGTTGACGAGAGAAGAGAATCGATATACCTTTAAAGTGGTTAGAGAATTATTGAGTAAAATGATACACGACGAGAAGTGAAGATTAAAGGTATGCATGTATGTGTTATATTCGAGCGTTGTGTTATTGGTGGTATGAAACCATAAAGGAGATGAATAGTTGGTTAAACTAATAAGGGAGATAGAGTTTTAAAACTCGAAGCGTAATCCTTGAATTTTCAAGAAAAATAGTAATCGATGATGTGAAACGAAATAGAGGATTGATGTTAGTCGAGTTAACGCTTAAGGAGGATGTATAAAGTGTTTAGAAGTGTAAGGTTTTAGTTCTGCTATTGCAGAACTTGTTCTACTCGAAATTTGATGCAGCAGAATCGCTGCCATTATTAAACTTATGACCCGGCCTTGATTCTTACTGATCTGTAGGATCAGTTTGTGAAATTAAAATTCAAGAAATGGATTCTAAGGGCTCACAGAGATACATGTATACATCTATATACGTATATGGATGTATAAGGGAAGTATTTGAATACATTAGTATAAAGACTAGTATGTTAGCATTATGTACAAGTGAAGTAATAAAATGTAACATGGTGCAATAGACCACTCCCATGACTCTTAGAAATATATAAAATTGGAGTTAAAGAGCTTGCTAGATAGCTCATATGATAGCAATGATGGTTAGCCCAATGGCTAGGATACAATGAATAGTAGTAGTTGGTGGGAGTTAGCCACCAACTCTTCTTTGCTCATTGTGTAATGACCTTAGGAGGGTAATAGATTGGTTATGAATAAAGACCATTAAATTAGTGCTAGTATATAAGCTATGAGAACCTATAATGTAATGATATTACATTATGACCATATTATAAGATATAATGTTAAGAATAATATTATTATGTGAGATTGTATTAATTACTAAGTTCACATATGTAGGCCTTGTGTGACATAATTGGGGAAGTTAAAGCAAAGGGATATTTAATGAGAAGTATTAAAAGAAAATAGATGGTGAGTTAATAAATAATTGATATTAATTATCATTATAATAATTGAGTGTATTTGAAATGATAACTTTTATAGAAAGTAATGGATTGAGAATATCCAACTATTTTATAATTAGCCCAATTAAGATATTAATTGGAATAAACTAATGTACATGGATTATATGATGTGAGTATAAAACTTATCTTTAAATTCCTAATATGGTGACAATTGTACCTTAATATTACAATTTGGGAATTTAAAGAACCAAACCAAGCCTTAGAATAACAAGTTGCTGAGATTTTTGCTCTTGTCCCAAATTTAGTGTCACAAAGTACATGAACAGTGACTTAGAAGCTAGAACACGTAATTTCCAAATGGCTAAGCATAGGTGATCATGGCTAGCTAGGTGATTAGTACTGAGTTGGTAAACAACTCTCAAGAAACCTTTGCTTCTTCCCATTACACCATGGGTTCCAAGATTGTGTAATAACAATGCCTAGTCCATGTTTTCTCTATAAATGCAAGCTTGAGTTAAGATTTTATGATTTGCTAGAAGTTGTTTGATAGTTTAATTGGAGAGCATAAGTTGCTGAGCTACTATAGAAGTATACTTAGAATGTAGGACGTCCAATTAAAGCTCAAGAAGGTATAATTTCCAATTATATTCTTGAAATGGGTCTTGTTTAATTCTTGGAATTTCTTGAATTTCTATGGTAATTAAGATGATTTAGCATGCTATAAGGTGTTTAAGAAGTTTACTATCAAGTATGAACCCTTTCATGATAGTTGGAACAAGTCTAAGTCGTTGGAATTCAAGTGGGTAAGGCTCTTGTCTAATAATTTCCCATCTCTATCATTATAGGGTAATAAGAGAAGTTTAGTCTAATAAGCATGTATGCTAAGAACATGTAAGAATTGAATAAGTAATGGACTTAAGCCGAATAAGTCATAAATAAGTAACTTGAACCTAAATAAGTTATAATCTTATGAAGAACTTAGGATGAACTTGTCATATGTTTGTCATATGAAGTTAGTATGTTTGATAAGATGCGAGAATGTTGATTTAAGGACTTAAATCTATAATAAGTCATAAGAAATGAAAACTTGTAGTTTATAAGTTATTAAGTCATGAACTTATGAAGAAAAAGTCAAAACCTAGCTTAAAAATAAGTTGATGTAACTTGTAGTTTAAAATATTCTTATGATGGTTAGAATCCATTTAGAATAATGATCAAATCATTAGTAATGAAGTTTCGCATAAATATTTTGATATAGGTACTCTAAAGGTATGATTATGATATGGGTACTCTAAAAGCATGATCGTGTAAGTCCTTATACCAGGCTACAAGATCAACATAACAACATGGACTAAACACTAACACACAACAAGATTTGTGTCTCAGAAAAGCTTGTCAGACCAATCTGGAAATCTGGGTTGCCACAGAAACCAGTTAGTCATGGTTGGTCAACCATGTTTGACTGCTTATAACTTGAGATCTAGACATGGTATGGAGGTGATTCCACTTCCAGTCTACTCTCCTCATGGCAAAGAACAAGTCTATAACCTCAAACATATATAACACTTAACACAGACAGATCTAGAGGCCCTAACATATGGCTGTCAGACCATAAAATTAGGGTTCTAAGTCAGGTTGAAAACTTAATTTTCTGACTTCTAGATGTTATGGATCTATGATAATACATCATAGATCACTAAATAACATCCTTAAACATACTTCTAAACATCTAATAACACCATCTAACACAAAATACATGGATTTATAAAAATTAGGGTTTTATACCTTTTTAGCTTTGATTTTGATTTTTGATCCTTGGTTACTGTTCTTGGCTTGATAAGAGACTAACATAGCTTAACTTCTATCTCTCTCTCACTAAAAAATTTCCAAATGGATGAGAGAGAATGGCTTGGCAAGTTTGGAAAGTAAAGTAAGAAATTTTCTTACTTTAAATCTCTTTTATTTTGATCCATTGAATCTAATATTGCTAGGTGTCCCCAAAGATCAGATTTGGTAGGATTTTTACACACATGGGATAAACATAGAGTGATGACTCACAAGATTTTCCATATCTTTTACTTAAAGTTTAAGAAAAAGGGTATTTCGGTCATTTTGCATTCACTAAGGGCAATTTGGTCTTTTCCCCTATAACTTGAAGGATATTTTGGACCTTTTACTTTAATCCCATAACTTTTAACACTTAAAGACATTTAATCTTAACCTTTGAACTCCTGAATTAGGGTTTTAAATATCTGAATTAGGGTTTTGGATTCTCGGAACTAAAATTAGGGTTTACCAATTAGGGTTTTCTATTTCTCACTTAATTTTCCCTGATAAATTTTATATGTAATCTACAACCACATACTTATGATAATATTTAGTAAAAAAAAAACTCTCTGTGTTATCCCTAATTAGGGTTAGGGTTCTTTTATCAGGGTTTAGGGTTCCTAAATTGATAATTAGGGTTTCTCGGTATTCGATTAGGGTTTCTAATCCCTTATTAAGGTTTACTAAGGTTATACCCTATCTAATCAATCATTGATCATCAATTATATATCGTATAAGCACATATTCATCAATACAATTGTTATAACTGTATTTTCTACCGAATCTCTATCCAGACTTAAGGTTAGGGTTTCTATTCGATGTTAAGCACAACTCTACTCATATTTCTTAGTCAATACACAATTTGACCACTTCTCTAGACTTGTATTATAGATACTTAACACAATATTGGTAATCAATATAACTATTTAATAAAAAAAAAATTATTCGTAAAATTTTGGATCCTCACATGTTATGTCTATAATATCCCTAGATATGATTTATATGTGCTATATTGCATTATTCATGAAAAATGATTTCAAGGGCAACCTCAAGCATGTTTTTGAACTTAGGTTGCATTATATGAGTATTTAGATTTTTAAAGGCTCGAGATGCAATGTTATGTTTCATTATGTCTTTAAACATAAGTCTTATATGTTAAACATATTGGAAGTAAACCAAGCATGAGGGTAAAGCATGTTTTAAAGTGTTAAACAGTGCTAGCTATGAGTAAAAGATATGAATATGTACAAGCATGTGTAGTAAAGATTATGTGACCTCTTTATGAGAACCTAAGTCTAATTAATGCACCTCACGATTACATAACCCTATTTGTTTTTGATTCGTGGAAATCCTAAACTAAAGTCTCTAACATATAAGGTTGAACTTGAAGTGGTCATACAAGTATATAAAGACCCCTAGCGTGTATGCATGTTAAGTGTAAGTGTCTAGGTGTATTAAAGTATAGACTGAAAATAGGAAGTGAAAAGCTCGATCTTGAGTGCGGCGGGGAGACAGTAGCAATTTCTGCCATCCCTAAGCTCGACAGACGCAAACAATTGCCATCTTGTAGTTATAAATGAGTTATATTTTTTATCTGATGTTTGAAGCATGGTAGTATGATTACTTTAAATTTCAATATATTATCAATATGCTAGGTAATGTGTTAAGAAGCATGATATGTGATAAAAATGAATGTTAATCATAACTTTCGAACATTAAGTTCAAAGGAATTTTTTCATGATATAAAGAAATGATACATTGTTTGAATTTGTGAGGTCTTACAATCTGATTTGTGCTATATAGGTAATGTTGTATAAACTTACAACTAAGTTAGACGTTTGTGTGTACGGTTGAACTTAACGATATGAGTTTTAAATGTGTCGAAAACATAGCGAGTCAAGTGTGTGATAGATGTATATGAATTTTGATGTCATGTAAGGGGGACTAAGGTATACTATACATACCTATCTATTATAAGCGTATGATGAGAAAGTGAAGTGTAGGTTTTACGAACCTAGTTAAAGAACAATGTAACAATATTATTACATTGAGACTGTATGAAATATATGACTAATGGATGTGAATCCATGATTATATAACTGTGTAGGAATACACGAAGTGCGGATAACTATAAGCAGTTAAGTCGTAGTTGATAAACTACGAATCAGGCAAGTCTTTTAGTTCCTATTTGTTATATGAATTCGATAATTGTTAGTTGAGCTATATTATGCTATGCAAATGTTGTTATATATGAAATGCATATGAGATATATATGAAATGTGAAAGTTGATCTTTGATGATATACTTGGGATATAAACCTATATGCCTGTTATGTGAGAAGTTACATGCGTAGTAAATATTAATCGATTATGAATGCATGAACTGAATATGCTGTTATATGCTATATGTTGCATGAAAACTGTTAGAATTGCTGGGCTGTCAAGCTCACCCTTGTAAATAACCACTTTTACAGGTTAAGGATTCACGGTAAAGATTACGTGCTACTTGATTGATAGAGTTCAATAGTAATTGAAGGAGATTGGTTTATGTGTTTAAATATATATACTCTTGAACCACGTTTATGTTCTAGGAGTCGTACAAGATAGTAGTTTATGAGGTATAATACAAGTTGCGTTGTAAAGTTGTATTATGTGATACATAGAGAAATTTAAAATGAGATGTAAATCTTTATACAGTAAGTCAAATAGAAGGAATCATAACATAAATTGATTCAGGGATTTGTAATTGATTCAAGTTAAGAAATCAATAAAAGATTATTTTTCAAAGGAGATTAAAAAAGTTTAAATTATTCTGCATGTTTATATAACATCGAATGTGATGTAATACAGGAATAGTAAATGACCAAGATTAGAAACTTATGAAAGTTTGGGGTCATTAGACAGATCCTGGAAATGGAAAGAATTTATATTCTAAATTGTAATAAGTAAAGTTATATTCATTAAGTTTTGAATAAAAGATATAATAGTTTGATGATAGTAGTATCGTGGCGGACCAGATTCGAGGTTCGAAGGGACCCGAATTTGGGGGCGTCACAAATTCATTATTCTCATTGGAGACTACAGTCTTCCCCCCTTTCTTTGGCACACACTGTACCGGGCTCACCCACGAGCTGTTTGAGATCGGATATATAATTCCTGCGTCCAACCATTTTAGAACTTCTTTCTTTACCACTTCCTTCATAATCGGATTTATTCTCCGTTGTTGCTCCACTGAAGGCTTACTATCATCTTCCAGTAGGATCTTGTGCATAAAAAATGATGGGATGATCCCTTTGATATCTACTATGGTCCATCCAATGGTTGATTTAACTCTCTTAGAACTCTTAGCAGCTTTTCTTCCTGGCAAGATGTTAGTGCAGAAGAAATAATAACTGGTAATTTTGAATTATCATTTAAAAATGAATACCTGAAGTGGTCTGGAAGAGGTTTTAACTCAAGTTCTGGAGGCATCTTAAGTGATGGCTTGAGTTTCACTGATGTCTCCCTAGCAATCTTTAATGGACAAAAACCAAAAAAATAGTTCTACACCCTTCTTCATCAATACAGCTTATACACCCATCTGCCTTTCACATTCAGCGTTGAACCTCTTACACCAGGTTTGAACTACGCAGACCTGATCTCCTATTCAATAGGAGTACGTAGGCAGCCATTTATGGTTCAGTCTAACCCCCTACTAGAACAAAAATACTTGTCACACGGTACTGGGATCAAACTTCAATCCACAACATTTCATCGGCTTCAGACCAAAGGGATGGAACTACCAAACCTCTCCTCATAAATATGAGATTCGGTGACCATCTAAGCTGCGGTTGTGCCTCAAAGAGAAACACCAATCCATAAGAGATGGAATTAACTAAGCTTCTCACAAATAGGAGTACTGGCGACCATCTGTGGTGCAGTCAATCTTAGAGAGGAAAAGCCATACTCCTCTCCACATTTCCATACAGAAACCAGTCCCAAGACACTAAAGATGGTAGGGATACACACAGATCAATGATCCGTTCTGAAAGATCCTGCGATGTCTCAATGTGCATACATCAAGGATAAGTTCATAATGCATCAAGATCACAAGTCCTGAAGAAACAGGCAAATATCAAATAAGTATTAAGGCACAACTGAAAGGGAAGTGAATCAAAATAAATTTCCCTGCCATATATAATACTGTTTGATATATATAATATATGTTGTACATGACAAAATGGCTAAGTTAGTCTGTGCAGGAAAATACAAGTCTATCTACAGATCTATGTGTATGCTGACTATCAGATCTAACATAGCATCCCTCTCTGAAGAAGGAGGTAACGCTGCAAGCTCTTGCCAAATGATATCTATACGAGCTAGCAGATCCGATGTAACTGCATGGCGGCATGATGCTCATTAATGTATGCACTCATATCGGTAAGGATGCCAGTCGTAAGGGATCTCACTGAAGTAGTGTCTGTGACGGCCACATCTCGGGCAGATAGGGTAGTATCCCGCTCTGTAATTAATGCATCTCTGGCTGATTTGCCCTCGTCTCTCTCTAATAGAGTTGCGTCTCTCCCATCGAGAGATGTCAACATCAAGGCCCTAGCCTGATCTCTCTCAAAGGTCATCAGATGTGGATTCTGCTCCAAATCATGTCTTTGAATCTTTGAATCACAAAGAGCTTTTCGTAGTGGGAGAATCCATCATAAAAGCTGGCAACCCAGCAGTTAAATCCTCCTCGATGGGAATATTAGCCTCCTCCATAGGCTCCTTATCATTGAAATCAGACCCCTGCACTATGGATACTACTGCAGCCGATGCAGTCTCTATTTTCATTCATGCAGAATACTTTACAGAACAATCCAGATGACTGACAGAAAACTCAGCTAGCTCTCACTGATCCCAACAGGCATACAACCTGGATCTTTTCTTTGCTGATAAGTGGCGAGAAGCGAAGCGCTGACTCGATGCCCCCTCAAAAGGATGAAAATCCTGAAACTGGTCAAACTGACACATCATGACTAGTGGGTGGTAAGTGATCATGCCTCTCAAGCCAGCTAGAGGAAGATAATCCATGCTCAGAGCATGAGTGATGAAGCTATAGGGTGAGCTAAGCCCTGTACATGGCAATATAACAAACAGATCTCCAATCCCTACCAGGAAAGTTAACCAAGATGTAACATTTTTACACTCCGCATGCTGAAAGGAGTATGACATGGCTATATCATGGGTGAAACAATACCCATGCCGTCTAAAAGTGCCAATCAGTCTTAAGTTTAACATAAACCACACGTATAACATGACCGAGCTTCCTGTAAACACTCCCGTCATATAAGTACAATAGTATGAGGCTGACCTCATAGTCTCTGCTATGATCATCAGTATGATGGTGTGACCCTCCCTGAGATCTCTCACAGCCATGATAACTCCTATGTCCAACTCATCTATGTACCGTGGCATGTAGACATATGACAGTACGCACAATAGCAGTACAAACGCCAATAATCCTCTGGTGTGGTGAAATCCCCGGAATGCTGTGCATAACTATCCTTAGAGCCAAATCTGTCAAACAGAAAATGCTGGGATATAACTTGGCCAGATGTGAGCTCATCCTGCACCACCCTACGCCTCAATCTAGTGAGGGTCATGAACTTCCTACTCATGTCTCTAATCGCCATATGCATGCAAGGTCTGTCCAGTGGCAACATCATCAAACGTGCATACTCCTCCATAGTAGAAGTCAACTCCTGGGTCCCAAATCAAAAAACCTGCCTCTCCGATACCCAGTGCTCCAACATGCCCTCTACGAATCCCGTGGGAACCTGAAACATCAACAGGGTCATAATATGCTGCAACAGATGATCTACAGTCACCCTGTCTGATGGTGACATGCTATCATACCACGATCGCATACCAGATGCCACGAATGATGGTGGGGTATGATCAATATGGCTAACTGTAGAAGAAGACATCTGTACGGGCCGTGTCATAAGACCATCCAAGGGTCAATGATGAATATCTTTGGACATAAATACATATGCATAACATAATAACATGCATGATAGAATAGATGGCAATATGATATAGGGAATGGAAAACTATAAATACATTCCTAAGTATATCATCATCTAATACATCGCTGTACAGCTAAAATACAGGGAAATGGGGCACAGTCGCCCTACATCTAACAGAGGCCTATCAAAAGATATAGCAAGAATGGGGCAAAGCTACCTAATATCTAACAGAGGCCTATCAAAAGAGATAATGAGAATATACATCAGAAGAAGTCAATGGTGTCAATGTCTACATCATCAATCCTATTTACTTGATGTAACTCCTCCTGAGTCACTGGATCTCTATCTACTGGGATGTCAAGCCTATACAATGGAGGATCTTTACCGAAAAAACCTTATGGGTCACCTGAGGGGCCAACGCCAGCGCTGGAAGGATCAAAAGTATCTGCCTCTGAAGGATCTCTACCCAAGTGCCAGATAAAGAAATGTGCCCGGTCCAACAACCGGGTCAAACTATCAATCTTTGTCACATGAGTCGGATCTCTGACAAGCTAGCCAATCTGTCATCATCACGGATCCTAGAACCATACCCCCCATGAACTAAGTGGCGCGGGTCTGGGCTCTAAGGGTACGAGGGAACCACCAATGCTGGAATATCTCCTGAATGCAGGGACCCTCTGATAATGTGAAACTGTTAATCCCCAAAAATGGGATATCAATGACGGGTGATTGCAAAATAGGCCAATAACGCCTTGCAGTAGGTATGCGAATCTCTCTTGTAGTGATCCTGATAGCACGCTCTCCTAAATAGAGCTCCCATCCTCCATCTGTAAAGAGGAATCCTACGGGTGGAAATCACGTGCTCAACACCAGTCGGGTACTCATCCTCAAATCCAATGCTCAAATGCTCCCTAGAGTAGGGAACCCACGTGATGACATTCGCTATCAACAACTCCAGCTGTAGGCGACAATGAGTAAAACCCTCAGCAACAGGGACCTCCGCAAGTATGGAGTGGTGCTATCTTCATCCTCGTGGATAAGTGTCTAAACCTAACACACTCATAGGATGCAAACATGGGAGCCTCTTATAGGCCCAAAACTGCCAACAAAAAGGCAAACATCTGCTGTCAGTCAACACTCTTAACCTATACATGGGCAAAGACAACATAAACACTCACTAGTAGAAACGGGTAGAATCCTAACCAAGCCTCGGTCAAGCCCTGCGAGCACATGCACATTCACCTGAGGAAGTAGGCAAAGGTGTAGGAACCCCAATCATACTCTCCTATATGGTCCACGTGTCGAGTGGTGTTGATCAAAGCGAAGGACACCGTAGAAGAGTTATCTGCTATGAAGCAGCCTCTAATGATCATCAGGAACAATCACCGAAGAATGTGATCCCTAACTCTCACATCATCGGGTATGGGCTCACTCAACAGCCCGCACATAGCATCTACGCTCAAAGAACCTGTACGAATAGTTCTGCCCTTGAGCGCCTCCGCTGGAACTCCTAACAAGGATCTGACGGTAGTGGGGGTGATATCTGCCATACAAGGCACTGGCTCCCCTCTAAACTCCATACTTGTGATAAACTGCCATTCCATCAACGTCATCATCACCTCACAGATCCGATGAAATGGAGTGATCGATGCAGTGAAACCAGGCGCTTTCGAGACAATGCCCTGAGGTAACCCCAGGGACAACGACGGGGAAGAATGGAAAGGAATGTCTTGAATCCCCAGCCATGTACAATTACTCTATAGTTATCATGCAAAGCATGACACATAGAGTGGTTCCTGAACCAATTCCCTTGAGGCTGTGTAAAGTCGGGAACCTACATCAAATGCAGATCAACATTAGAACCCTTTACATCTCATCAATAGGAAAGATGGAAGATTAAGATCTAACTTTATACCTCGTTTGTGTACAGATAAACTGAAGGGTGTCGACTCAAGTCACCTAGAAGCTCTGGGTTCACCACTTGAATGCCTGGGAAATCCCTATAGGGAACACATGCAGCAGGAGCAGGAACCTCAAACGGTACATCCTCGTCCTCTTCCTTGACGTCTGACACTTCAACCTTGATAGGACGTATCACCGCCCCCACTAAACGACGAGAACAGAACGGGGTCGAGGAACTTTTGAAACCCTTCTCCGTACACCAGAAGTGGTCCTGCGGGAACTACTCGGCTGATTCGAATCCATAATATCTGGAAAACAAGTCTCCAAATCACCTCAGAAAGGATGTGGTAATGTTTAACCTAGAGCTTTTCAAAATGGATTATTTTGCTTTTCTACCTTTACTTATTTGTCCTCAAATAGGATAAGAAATGATAGTAAAAGGTGCCAATTTGACTGTTTCAAAAGTAAATTATTTTCACATCATTATGTTCAGCATGGATTTAACACTAACATTTGCTATGTTGAATAATTTTTATCAAGTCATATCAGCATGCATATTCACTACTATGTGTATAATTGCATTTCATGTGATAAGTCATTTTCCAACAGATAGAAACTGGAAGAGAATACATGCATACATTACCAGGACAATGTAGAACACTTGTACGGTAGCAAAATTTGCAAAAAATCGCCCGAATTCAGCAGGTTAGAAGAAGAGCTCTTGGATTTTTTTTGCGGTGCAACTTAAAAGTGACTTATAAAAGCAACCTGTAGGCTTTACATAGCCACGGTTGGACGCAGGTCCACCTACAACTACTGCAGATGTAAAACCCCAAATTTTACGAATAAATATTTAATTTTCTCGAAATATTTTTTTTAAATATTATGGTGTGGATTTTATATAATATTATAGTTGTGGGTAATATTTATAAATTTTGCAAAGTAAGCAAGTTGTTATATAATATTCAATTGGTCGGGGAATATTAATTTTAACAGGAAATATTCGTACGACGACACAATCATTGGTGGACCCTACAACGGAATTATTGTCGGATTGAGAAAACAACAAAAATATTTTATGAAAATAACGGTGGAAGTTTTACCGTTAACTGTTGAAACACTCGGTGTTAAAAGTACAGGAATACGTGTGGTTGCATAGTAGCACCACGGTATTGATTATTGATGCTTCTGCGAGAAGTCACTTTCGATTTTGTTCAATTATTGCTTGATGAATTGTTGCATAGTATCTCATGTTAATTGATTCAATTATTGTCGATATTTTATATATTATTAAATCAATAATTGAGATGACGAGAGTTATTAATATTATTATTTGCAATATTAATGATGTCTAGAAGTTACGCCAGGAGAGGTTTGGTCACCTAATTGCTGGCGCCCATAGGGAGAAATCCTTATTGAAAGCCCCTCTTTTCTCGGGAGCGACACAGTCGATTAATATTGTGAATTATAATAATAATAATAAATGTTGTTAAATATATTTAGGTGTCTTTTTATGAAGTCAAAAAGTTTATATATATTTATATATTATATATAAATTACATTTTATTAGTATTATTAATGTAATAAAAAAGAAAAGCTTTTATATAAAAAATGCGAGAATACTTTTATAAAGTTATTTGTTTTATTAGACTATAAATAGAATATATTATATTCTATTATGCATAGTGTTTTGTATAGTAAAATCTTTTTATATAAAATGCAGAATACTTTTATAAAGTTATTTATTTTATTAGACTATAAATAGAATATATTATATTTTATTATGCATAATGTTTGCATAGTGCCGGCAGATAGTGTTTGCATAGTAAAATCTTTTTATATAAAATGAATACTTTTATAAAGTAATTAGCTTTTATTAGATTATAAATAGAATATATTATATTTTATTTAAAAGATTTTGTTTTATTAGAATATTTTATTAATCTTGCATAGTAAATTAATATGGATAAAATCTGCTTTAAGGTAAAATCAATTTGGACCGTTCATGAATTAGTTACTTATTCAGGTCCAGGTCTCCTATAAATAAAGCTCATTCCTTCATTATTTCTTACGAATTCAATTGAAACTCTAGAGAGAAAAACTATAGAGAGAAAGAAGAAAAAAGTATTCTCGCTACTTCACTACTCCTATATCCAGTTTCTTCTAAGGTAAGGAGTATTATTTCTTTCGTATTCATAAAGAGAATTATTTTCTTTCAAATACTCATAAGAGTAAATTATTCCATTCTTTATTATTATGTTGGAATAACTTTGTTTATCACAATCTGCGCATACATGGTGAAATTCTTCCATTATTCCATTCTTTATTATTACGTTGGAATAACTTTGTATATGCAAAGCAATCATACACCGGTGAAATTCTTCTATTATTCCATTCTTTATTATTTTGTTGAAATATCACATCATTCATTTCTGCATGACTGGTTCCATTATTTATTATTACATTGGAATAACTCATGCATGGCATCTGCATATATGGTGAAATTCTTACATTATTCCATTCTTTATTATTACGTTGGAATAACTTTGTCTATCACGCCAAGTACCACCTACATGGTGAAATTCTTACATTATTCCATTCTTTATTATTACGTTGGAATAACTTTTCTGCATGCTGATCTATCACATGCATGGTGAATTCTTACATTATTCCATTCTTTATTATTACATTGGAATAACTTTTGTCTATGTGGATTACCACGTGCATGGTGAATGATCCTTCATATTCATTCCTTATTAAATTATGGAAATGATCTCATCTCACGTGGATTCTTAGAATGACGAAGTAAAATCCATTTGCGATTTCATATATTACATTATACTCGATTGGTTAAAGTTTTGGCTTCTATACTCCATGAAATTAGTGGAATATCCTTGATATTTGCGCTTCATCCAATATCTTTTCATGGAAATATTCTTCTGAGCATTCTTGAATTTTACTTTACAAAGAAATATCATGTCGACAATTTGGACGTTTTTGAGTTCAGGATAAATTAACCTATAAATCTTTAAAATTTATTCTTGAACTTGTTTTATTGAATTATTATGTCATTGTCATTGTCATCATCCTCATGCTTATATTATGATTAAAGTCGTCTTTGGCTTACGTGTATAGATGGACTTGGTATGATTATGACCAGGGATTATTCGGTATAATCATGACCGTAATGTTACAAATGATGTGGAAAAAGTCCTCATTGGCCCGTAGTGCATTGATGGACAGTTTTTGGTATGATTATGGTTATGGATTCTCTTCGGCCAAGGGTGCAAAGATGAATTATTTTATGTCATGATCAGGACCGTTGATGAAAACACAATTATCATTGGCCTTTGGTGCAGGGATGATGTGGATTATTTATTGAGCTGAGTCTCAGCGATAAAAGTGATGAAAAACCTTTTAAATCATAGAAGATAGTAGATTTTATTCTCTACTTGACTCTTTTAATGGATTGCTTGTTCATTGCGATTAACTTGATGTTTGTTATATTGTATCGGTTTAACAACATTAAAAAGGCTAATGATAATTTATTTTGCATTATCTTAGTCATAATATTTCTTACTGGGCTAGTTGAGCTCACCCTTTTACTTTCATTGTTTTCTTTAGGAAATGAGAACCTAGCAGGGACTAGTCGGGGAACGGAGTGACGGTCCAGATGATAGCATTAGTAGTCCTCACTATTCTATGAAATAGTGTGATAATAAATGTATTGAGGACTTATTTTGAGTTTGAATACTATCTAGAAGACAATATTTATATTAAAACTCACAGCCCATGTTGTATATTTAAGATTATATTTTTATTCTGTACCATGTATTTTCTGGCGACCCAAGATGGGTGATGTATACCTATTTTGGAGGCGTCATAGAAGATGTACCTACGACACCCCTACATGGGTTCCACCCCTCCGACTTGGTCCAGTTCGAGTTGCAAAGGAGGTCTCACAAGCTGAAAAAGGTCAAATCAGGAATAAAAACGCTACGCGATTGAGCAGAATAGCCTGGAATCCTGGTTTTCACGGGCCAAACTCTGGCTCCGCACATCACTCATTGGTATTCGCCTGAATGTAATGTATACTATCTTAGATGAGCTCGACTTTTTATAAATCATGCTCGTGATGCCTCACACAGTCCGATCTTGCCAAACACGAGGTTGTAACCTAAAACACCTTCCCTAAGCAGGGTCACAACGTCGATTTCCAAACATTGACATAATCCCCGGCGGGGGTTATAACGTAATTCAACTATTGATGTACGTGTCAATGAAGGTCAAGTAGCCTTGACGTCATTTCAACTGATGGCAAGTAAACCCATCGAAACATCGGAGGCCATTCGATGATCATATCCATCAGTGCACTTATCCACAACCTTCCCCGGTGGGGGTCACAACGCAATTCAACCATTGATATACGCGTCAATGAAGGTTAAGAAACCTTGATATGTTCCCCAGCGGGGGTCATAACGCAATGCAACCATTGATACACACATCAATGAACATCAAGTAGCCTTAACAGTTTTCCCAGCAGGGATCTATCCGGTGATACACACATCAACGAAGGTCAGGCATCCCTGATAATACATACTGTTGCCAGTAACTCTGACATGATCGTGGTATATGTTATACACATCCTCAAATAGACAAAGCTTTATCCCCATAGATCTCTTGTACACGAGAGGCACCTCTGCAGAGTAAAGTCTGTATCAAGGATCCAGGACTTTGGGGATAACCCCAATGTCAACATTCTTGAAGACTTGGATCGCATGTCCAAGACATCAATGATTGTTATCCCCGACAGGATTAACAGGGAAACGACAATCATTTCATCATGTTGGGAAACAATCCAACAACATACATGCATCAATGCATTTGCATCATGTTGCTGCACATATCATCATGTTTATCTTGTTGCATTTCAAGTGTCTAGGATTCTTTATCCTATCTATGCCTTGAATTACATGTGTTGATGTCAGGATTTTTATTTGTCTCTTTTCTGTTCTTGTTCTTTGTTGTTCTCATGTTATGTGATATTTGTTTGAAAAAACAAGTGAAAAAGGTCTGACATGTATCATGTCGACGATTTGACTGTAAGAGTCGCCAGTTGGTGTTTAAAACTGGTTGCACCAACACAACCAAAAAAAGGTTTTCACATTGACCCAGTGATGTGACACGGCTAAACGGGTCTGTGAGACCGAGATTCATTTGGGTTCAGGGGCTTGATTATACGGAGGGAAGGTGTTAGGCACCCTCCGACATCCGTGTTACCATGGTGACCGCCACTTTTCAAGAAACTGTTATATGAATGTGTGTGTGTGTGGATCAATGTGAAATTTATTTAGAAGTAGTGTGAGGCCTTGTTCACACCTATATACAAAGGGTTTGAATTTATATGAAAATTCAGTTTTAAACATGATATAGCAGTGAAGTTTTGTAAAAAGATGTTTTTCAAATCCTGTGCTCAATAGTAATTGAGACCTTTTCATACTTCCATTTTATTATTAAATGTTTGGCTTGTTTACTTTTATTTTTGAGATGCGAAGCATCTTCGAGAAAATAATAAATAGCGATGCCGAACTCCTCATGTGCATAACAACCATCTAAGGAAATTCAGACACCATAAATAATATACAAGCTGCTTACAGCTGAAAATGTCCATCACGGGAACCGAATCTAGATTCAGTAGACTGAATCTGTGATCACATGATTCCAAGGCTCACATGATGCCACAGTTTATATGAAAAGAAGTAAACATTTATATATATAAAAGCTGTATATATATATATATATATATATATATATATATATATATATATAGACATGATCAACCACCACGAAGCACCTCCACGGGTTAACTCCGGGCATTGAACTTAATCTCTCGGGGTTATCTCCGGGGTTGGAACTGACTTTCTCGGGGTCATCTCCAAGGTTGGAAACTGATTTCCTGGGTTTATTTCTGGGGTTGGAAACTAGAACTCCCGGGGCTATCTTCGGGGTTGGAATTGATGTTACGGTCCTCCAGGGTTATCTTTGGAATGTAAAAAAGATGCTTTTGTCCTCCTACATAGTTAGTAACAGGAAAAAAAATATCGAGTGTCTACATCATGAATATGATAAAGAGGGGCATCTGTAGACACTCAAAATTTTCTGCACACCTATTACTAACATTGCAGGAGGGCTGATTCATCTTTCGGAGATAACCCTAGAAGACAGCTCACATCCATTTTGGATACTACTGGAAGTTCAGTCTCAACCCTCGAACACACACCGAGAGTATCAATTCCAACCTCGGGGAGATAACCCTGAGGTTCATCCTTGGCGATAACCACAAGGAATGTTGTTGCAGTTCCAGCGATAACTTTGGAAATGCTTGTTTCAAATGCATACAATCAGCTTCCATCTCAGACCTCCTACTGAGGCACTCATTCAAAATACCTGGAGCTAACGCTAAGAAGACATGCACACTTACAGATGACCTTACGGAATTCAAATACTTGCAGTAGTCCAATTTCAGATGTAACCTTGAGCAACGTCTGCTATCAGCCCAAACTGGAGATAACCCCAATGAGGGTCAAAGTTGTCATCTTGCCACCTCAACCCCAATGCACCGTCTCAACATTTTCCTATATAAATTTCTTCACAGCAATGTCCCACAATAGCCAAGGAGTTCCAATCCTGAGTGACTATTACGCGTGGCAGCACACCGGATAGAATTTGAAGCTTGAAGACCATGGGCATGGTCCCCTCTTCCTAACTTTATACAACCTCTAATCCCATGTCATTGCGTAACTCTCAACAAAAGCAATCCGAAGAAGGTCTTGTACACCTCGTTCGGATGCTAGGATTGAAGTTCTACAAGTTCGGTGACATCACGATTATCTGAGTGTACGTGCTTGAGATGGCGGGACCCATGAGCAGGGCACCAGGGCATTGCGCAGAATGCATCTGTGGTCTGCCAGCAGTACACTGCGACTCCCACTCTATAAATATAGAGCTTGGGGTTGCCATTTGTAAGAGAAAAGAGGCAAGGAAGCCCTATCCAATTTGCTCTGTACACACCCCATATTGAGTGCCTTCTCATTTTAAACACCTGTTAGCTCACATATAGCTATATTTTACCGGCAAGAGCTGAGTGTTTATCCATCTAGAGTCATAGAAGCCTGCTTTGGCAGCCCACTGTAAGCCTTCTCACACTCTATAAAGCCTTTCTCTTCATCTTTGGACACACTATTCTTCACATTGAGAGTCGTGTTGTGTGTGTATTCTCGGACTTTGGTCCGTGATTTTCATTTCTATATATATATATATATACTTATATATGTATATATTTTTATATATGGATTAACAGTATTGAGTTATGCCTCGATTGAGCCTAGACTTATGTATGGAGCGTTCACTTGCTTTATATATATATATATACTTATATATATGAACTGTTGTCGAACTCTATTCGACGAGCCTGGATTTTATATTTGGTGCGTTTACTGCTTTTATATATATATATATATATATATATATAGCGATAAATCGCTGAAATGATAAACCGAGCCGAGATTGAGAAACATACTATGTGTTTACCGCTTATATATATATATATTTACATTTCATCGGGGCCTAGAGTTTATTTAATTGGCCTTTTCTTTGCTTTAGTTACATTTAAATCCCGCTTTAGAGTTTACTTAGTAGTGTTGTTGATCGTCTTTATTGCTTTATTTATATTTAGTCCCTTTGGAGTTTACTTACGTGGTGGTTGATCGCATTCTTGCTTTATTTACATTTCTGATCCCCCATGGAGGTGCTTCGTGGTGGTTGATCATGTCTCTATATATATATATTTACCGCTTTTATATATTTACATTTACGATCCCCCATGTAGGTGCTTCATGGTGGTTGATCATGTTTGTATATATATATATATATATATATATATATATATATATATATATATATATATTTTGACTTTTATATATATATAATCGCTACTTGCTTTTCATATAAACTGCGACATCATGTGAGCCTAGGAATCATGTGATCACATATTCAATTTACTGAATCTAGATTCGGTTCCCGTGATGGACTTTTTCAGCTGTAAGTAGCTTGTACATTATTTACAATGTTTGAATTTCCTTAGATGGTTGTCATGCCCATAAGGAGTTCGGCACTATTGTATATTATTTTCTTAAAGATGCTTTGCATTTTGAAAATAAAAGCTAACAAGCCAAACATTTAATAATAAAATGGAAGTATGAAAAGGTCTCAATTACTATTGAGTACAGGGTTTGAAAAACCTCTTTTACAAAACTTCACTACTATATCATGTTTAAAATTAACTTTTTTTATACAAATTCAAACCCTTTGTATATAGGTGCGAACGAGGCCTCACACTACTTCCAAATAAATTGGACATTAATCCACACACACACATTCACATAACAGTTTCTTGAAAATTGGCGGTCACCGTGGAAACACGGATGTCGGGGGGTGCCTATCACCTTCCCTCCGCATAATCAAACCCCCGAACCCAAATGAATCTCGGTTTCACAGAACCGTTTAGTAGTGTCACATCACTGGGTCAATGTTCAAACCTTTTCTCGGTTGTGTTGGTGCAACCAGTTAAAAACACCAACTGGCGACTCTTACAGTCAAATCGTCGACATTATACATGTCGGACCTTTTCACTTGTTTTTTCAAACAAATCTCAAATAACATGAAAACACCAAAGAACAAGAAACGAAAAGGGACAAATAAAAATCCCGACGTTGACATATATAGTATAAGCATGCACATATTGAATACTATATTCTACTGAATTGATTATGGACTTTTATTCTAGTTTGGTTCACTAGAGCCACCAAGTGAACAAAAAGGTTAAACCTTGGGCGTAAGAAATTAATTTAAATATAACTATTATATTTAAACCCGGGCTCCATTACGAACGAGTCTTCAAGCGCTCTTTGCTCCTTTGTCTCCAATTTTTTAAAATTAATTCTAACTATTCCTATTACAAAACTATTTAAAATAAATAGAAACCTTGATCAACAGTCAAAGGGAAGTACATAGGAAGGAGATAGAATCTCATTCCTCATCTTCGTAGTCTTCTCCGGTGGGAGGAATTGTGCTAGAAACGTTTGAGCTATGTTATCCCAAGTAGTGATTGATCCTGACGGTAGTGAATGTAGCAAGCTCTTTGCCTTATCTCATAGTGTGAAATGGAACAAACAAAGTTATACTACATCATAAAATGCCCTATTGTACTTGAAGGTATCGCATATCTACAAAAAGATCACAAGATGCTCGTTCAGATTATCATTAGCCAATCTCCTAAACTACACTGAATTCTGAATCATCTAAATTCTGCCATGCTTTATCTCAAAGTTATTAGTAGTAATCACAGGCCTGGTAATGCTCGATTAAATCTCAGTTACCCTTAGTTTAAGACCCTAACTTTTATGAATAAAGAATATTTTTTCTCGAAATATATTTTTAAATATTATGGTGTGGATATGATATAATGTTATAGTTGTGGGTAATATTTACAAATTTTACAAGGTAATCAAGTTGTTATAAAATATTCAATTGGTCAGGGAATATTCGTTTTAACAGGGAATATTCGTACAACTACACAATCATTAGTGGACTCCACAACGGATGTATTGTCGTAGTTAGAAAATGACAAAATTATCTTTTTATAAAAATAATGGTGAAAGTTTTACCGTTAAACTATTGAACTACCCGGTGGTAAAAGTACAGTAATGCACGTGGTTGCATAGTAGCACACGGTATTGATTATTGATGCTTACGTGAGAAGTTACTCAGTTATACTCAATTATTGCTACAGTAATTGTTGCATAATATCTCTCATATTATAAATTCAATTATTGTCACAGTATCAATATTTTATATTATTAAATGAATAATTGAAATGACAATGTTATTCATATTATTATTTACAATATTGACGATGTCTAGAAAGTTCTGTCGAGGAGAGGTTTGGTCACCTAATTGTGCGCCAATAGGGAGAAATCCTTATCGGAAAGCCCCCTATTTCTTGAGAATGATCTGGTTGTTAAATATTGTGAGTTATAATATTAATGATGAATAAGTTTGTGTTGATTCAAGATGAAATGGATAGTTCCATTATGTTAGGATTATTAGTGTTAGTGAAAATGGACATCTATTTCGATAATAATTGATGTCTGGAGGTTATATTTACTAATCGGGTAATTAATCGGATAAATGAGCAATTAATTGCTATTAATTCACATGTTTATAACTATTTGTTCACATGTGTGCACTATTGATTCACATGTATGTACTATTAGGGGAGGTGGTGCAAGATTGATAATACTTGAATGACTAAATTAAAAATGGAGGTATAGATGAAGGTACTATACTGTAACTATTTTTTTCCACATGTATATAACTATTGATTCACATGAATGTACTATTGATTCACATGATGTACTATTAGGGGAGGTGGTGCAAGTTTGATAAAACTTGCATGACTAAATTAAAAATGAAGGAAAAGATGATGGTATTATATTGTAATATTTTGAGCCCCAAAACGTGCAATTATTGAAACTATATTTTTCTATAAATAAAAGCTCATTCTTCTTTCATTCTCACTAATTCACTAAGACTCACAAGAGAAATTATAGAGAGAGAAGCTATAGAGAGAAAGAAGAAGAGAAATCTGCTACCTCACTATTATAGTATCCAGACTTCTTCTGAGGTAAGGGATATAATATTTGTTCAGTATTCATAAGGAATAATATTTTCTTCCATACTCTGTAGTATGTGAGTAATATTATTTCATCTCATATTCCTGATTATACCCTCATTTTGTTAAAGTATTGCTTATATACTCCGTGAAATTAGTAGAATATCCGTGAAATCTGCGCTTCATCTAGTATCGTTTGACAAGGATATTTTTTGCACATTCTTGTTAAATTTTAAGCTTTTCATGCCGGAGTACTGTCCATGAATACTATTCATTTTTATGGTATTATTCACAAAGTACTATTCATGGGTACTATTCACAAAGTACTATTCATAAAGTACTATTCATGAGCACTATTCACAAAGTACTATTCACGGGGTACTATTCTTGAAGTACTATTCACGGGGTACTATTCACCCGGGTACTATTTACCCAGGTACTATTCACCCGGAGTACTATTCATGATAAAAATTGATTTCTTTTCGGTCCAAATCATTTTTGATACAATATCATTCTTGAATTTTACTCCACAAAGCAGTATCATGTTGGCAATTTGAACATTAATGAATTCTAGATAAATTAAATTATAAATCTTTAAAATTTATCATTTGCTTTCTTTTAATTGAGTTCTTATATCATTGTCATCATCCTAATGCCTATATTGTGATGAAAGTCATCAGTGGCTTACGTGTGTAGATGGACTATTGATTGGTATAATTATGACCAGAGATCATTCGGTATAATCATGACCCGTAATGTTACAAATGATGTAGTAAAAGTCCTCATTGGCTCGTAGTGCATTGATGGACAGTTATTGGTATGATTATGACCAAGGATTATTCGGTATAATCATAACCATTGATGATTACATGAATATCCTTGGCCCGTAGTGCAGGGATGATTTAGTGATGTGGTTTATTTATTAAGCTGAGTCTCAACGATAAAGTTGATGAAAAACTTTTGAAATCATAGAAGATAGTAGATATCATGCTCTACTTGACTCTTCTAATGGATTGCTTGTTCTACTGTAGTTAAACTTGATGTTTATTGTATTTTATCAGTTTAACAGTGTTGAAGGCTAATGATAATTTATTCTGCATTATCTTGGTCATAATATTTCTTACTGGGCTAGTTGAGCTCACCCTTTTGCTTTTATTGTTCTCTTCAGGAAATGAGAACATAGCTGAGACTTGTCGGGGAATAGATTGATGGTCTGAGATGGTGTTATAGTAGTCCTCACTATTCTATAAAATAGTGTGACAATACATATAATGAGGACTCCATTTGAGTTTGGATATTGTCTAGAAGACAATATTCGTGTAAAAACTCTCAGCTCATGTTGTATAATTAAGTTTGTATTTGTATTTTGTACCATGTATTTGGCGACCCAAGATGGGTGATGTATACCAATTTTGGGGTAATCACATGATTAATATCAAAGCTTGAGGATATGATCCCTAGCTGAGATGTGAGACAAGAACTAGGAGGGGAGAGATGGGAAATTCCTTCGGTAGTATGACCTACCTAAGTTTATTTGGTATTTAATTGGTCGGTCAAAGTATAGGGATAATATGTGACATGTCAATTATCCCTTGTTTTGTGGCAGTGTTTGAAAATGGCATCTGAAAATGTTGAGATCAGCAATGAAGCACATGAGACCGTTGAGTCACCAACGATTAATAACTAGGATAATGTGCATCAGGAAGGCAATAATCCTCATGAAAATAATAACACTGACCAAATGATGAACGATGGGATGTTCAGAGGCTTTATGCAATTCATGCAACATCAGGAGAGAATGACACCTGTTCAAAATGTAGGTGGAAACACTGGCCACTCTCGGACGGTCACCGCTAAGCAGTTCAAGGAGCTGGGAACACCAGAGTTTTTGGGAGAGCCAAAACCACTTAAATTGGAGACGTGGATAAAGCAGATCACCAAGATATTTGATGTCTTGGGATGCTCCGAGGAACAAAAGGTTCCCTTTACCACCTTCATGTTGCGAGGAGAGGCAGATTACTGGTGGGAATCTGTAAAGCGTACTCAGCCTGCCACACTAAAGATATCTTGGGAGAAGTTCCAAGAACTTTTCAATGACAAGTACTTTCCCAAAAGTATTCGTCACATGAAGGACGTAGAGTTCATCAAACTAGAGCAAAACAATATGACTGTGTCGTAGTACGAAGCTAAGTTTGCCGAGTTATCCCGGTGTGCGTCACACTTGGTTGATAATGAGGAGAGAATGACACGGATGTTTCTAAGAGGTTTGAAACCAGAATATGTCAATACCTTATCTCTCACAAACTATGTTTGTATTCAGATGTTGTAAATAGGGCTTAGTTATTAGAGTGCGATAATGAGTCAACCCAACCAAGAAAAAGCAGCCGACAAGTCAATAATACCAGTGGTAGCAGTCATCGAAGCTGTGACAACAAACGTGGAGGTAATCAACATTCCAGAAATAGTAACCACTTTTGTGGTAATCATAGCCAAGACAATAGGAGTGGGAATTTTAAAAAGAAGAGATTCAACAATGATAGAAAGACGTCAGCACCAGGACCTATTGATAAAGAAGGAGAACAACCATCGATCGTATGCTTTAAATACAGAAGGGAGGGACACATCAGTCCAAACTGCGCGATGCAGTCTAAAGCGTGTTACAATTATGGAAAAGAAGGTCACCTAGCCCGATTTTATCATGCACCAAAGTCAAGTCCAGCTGGGATGGAGGCATCAAAGGTTGTCCCAGACAAGACAAAACTGGTAGTTCAAGGGAGACCGTTTGTCGTAAGCTCCCAAAAAGTAAGGAATCCAAACAAGGTGATCACGGGTAAGCTAATCATAAACTCTAGCGAAGTCTATACCTTATTTGATACCGGTTCTACTCATTCTTTTATTTCTCCTACTTGCGCTCAACGTTTAAATTTAACTCCTGAGAAATTAGACTTTGATTTATCTGTTGAAACTTCGTTGGGAGAAACCTTCATTACATCCACTGTTTATAAGTCTTGTTTAATTCAAATCGGTAACCGCATGTTACCTGTCGATCTTATCTCTTTGAAAATACTTGCATTTGATGTGATTTTAGAGATTGATTGATTAACAAATCAACATTCTAAAATCAATTTTTTTCATAAGGTTGTCAGCTTTCATATTCCTAACCAACCTATTATGCAAATTCAAGTAACCAAACCACTAAAGTCAATCACTGTCATATCAAGCCATAAAGCTATTCGTTTATTGAAAAATAGATGTCATGTTTTCTTAGCCCATGTCACGGATTTTAACAAAAGTACGTCATATTTGAATGATATTTCTATTGTTAATAAATTTCCTGACGTATTCCCTGAAGAACTTCCTGGCCTACCCCCAGAGCGTGAAATTGAATTTTGTATCGACCTTGAACCCGGTACAAAACCCATTTCCAAAGCCCCATATCGAATGGCTCTTATTGAACTTCGGGAGTTAAAAACCCAACTACAAGAATTGTTAGACATCGGATTCATTCGTCCTATTAGGTCTCCTTGGGGTGCTCATGTTCTATTCTTGAAGAAGAAAGATGGAAGTATGCGACTTTATATTGATTATCAAGAGTTGAATCATGTCACCCTAAAAAATAGGTACCCGTTACCTCGTATTGATGATCTGTTTGACACGTTGCAAGGCACCAAATTCTTTTCAAAGATCGATTATTGAAACAATATTTTCCTATAAATAGAAGTTCATTCTTCTTTCATTCTCACCAATTCACTAAGACTCACAAGAGCAATTATAGAGATAGAAGCTATAGAGAGAGAACCTATAGAGAGAAAGAAGAAGAGAAGTCTGCTAACTCACTATTCCAGTATCTAGTCTTCTTCTGAGGTAAGGGATATTATTTTTGTTCAATATTCATAAGGAATAATATTTTCTTCCATACTCTGTAGTATGTGAATAATATTATTTCGTCTCGTATTCCTAATTATACCCTCATTTTGTTAAAGTATTGCTTCTATACTCCGTGAAATTAGTAGAATATCCTTGAAATTTGTGCTTCTTCTAGTATCATTTCACAAGGATATTTTCTGCACATTCTTATTAAATTTTAAGCTTTTCATGCTGGAGTACTGTCTATGAGTACTATTCATTTATACGGTACTATTCACAAAGTACTATTCACAAGTGCTATTCATAAAGTACTATTCACGAAGTACTATTCACGAGTACTATTCACGGGGTACTATTCTTGAAGTACTATTTACGAGATACTATTCACCTGGAGTACTATTCATGTCAAAAATTAATTTCTTTTCGGTCCAAATCATTTTTATACAATATCATTCTTGAATTTTACTCCACAAAGCAGTATCATGTTGGCAATTTGAATATTATTGAATTCTGCATAAATTAAATTATAAATTTTTAAAATTTATTCTTTTCGTTCTTTTAATTGAATTCTTATATCATTGTCATCATCCTCATGCTTATATTATGACGAAAGTAATCTGTGGCTTACGTGCATAGATGGACTATTGATTAGTATGATTATGACCAGGGATCATTCGGTGTAATCATGACTCGTAATGTTACAAATGATGTGGTAAAAGTCCTCATTGGCCTGTAGGGCATTGATGGACAGTTGTTGGTATGATTATGACCGGGGATTATTTATTATAATCATGACCATTGATGATTACATGAATATCCTTGGCCCGTAGTGCAGGGATGATTCGGTGATGTGGTTTATTTATTAAGCTGAGTTTCATCGATAAAGTTGATGAAAAACTTTTGAAATCATAGAAGATAGTAGATATTATGCTCTACTTGACTCTTCTAATGGATTGCTTGTTCCGCTGCAGTTAAACTTGATGTTTATTGTATTTTATCAGTTTAACACTGTTGAAGGCTAATGATAATTTATTCTGCATTATCTTGGTCATAATATTTCTTACTGGTCTAGTTGAGCTCACCCTTTTGCTTTCATTGTTCACTTCAGGAAATGAGAACGTAGCCGGGACTAGTCAGGAAACAGAGTGATGGTCCGAGATGGTGTTATAGTAGTCCTTACTATTCTATAAAATAGTGTGATAATAAATGTAATGAGGACTCCATTTGAGTTTGGATATTATCTAAAAGATAATATTCTTGTAAAAACTCTCAGCTTATGTTGTATAATTAAATTTGTATTATATTCATTACCATATATTTGGCGACACAAGATGGGTGATGTATACCTATTTTGGGGGCGTCATACTTGGTGTGGCATAATCCCTTAGTGCTTTGTGATCCTCTGCAACCATTATTTCTTACTTTTCAAAGTTCTCCCTAGTTTCGTTTATCCACTTACTCAACCGCTGAAACCTTCTTTCGATATTGTCCTCGTAAGGAAGTAAGTTTGACTTCTTTGACCGAGTTTGCATGCACTAATAAAGAGAACCTAAAACAAGAAATAATACAAAAATAAAAAGAAAAATATTTAACTAAAACTGATATAATTAAACTGATATTGAAAGTAATAAAACAAATTATCTGTCCTCGATAACAGCGCAAAAAACTTGTTGGTTTTAATCTAATTAAGCATTGCATGCAAGTATACGTGATCAATAAGCAATATAAAGATAAGTAAAGTATCGTTCCCACGGAGACAAATATCAAATTTTATCTTAACAATTACCAACTTTGTTGTCTCAATTTTATTAAACTAAATGATTTAATAATGAAATTAATGAAAAACTACTAAATAAAATAAAATCAACTAACTACCACAAATTTTAATCAGATAAAAGAGAATTAAGACTATAATTTCACTTTATGCTTCACTTAAATTGTCACACTTAATTTTTTTAATTCAAATTAACTATATCAATTCATTAACAAAGAACACGAAAGTAGATATAACCACCTCTCGATGCACTATACCCATATCAACTTAAATCCATAGATGATAGAATTAAGCAAAACACCCTAATTAAATAATTCACTATATCTCTATGTGAATTAAAATTAAAGAAGGTTTAATCCCAAGTTCTCATAAGATTACATGCGATGCATAGGTATATCTCTATCCTAAACATAAATTATGAATTCAATCAAAATGCAGAAATCACAAACACATGCTATTATGATTAAGTATAAACCCATACTTCATCTCTCGAGTTCATATAAGTTCACAAAGAATTAGTGATCAAACAATTCATAAATTATGCACAAATCATAATAGATGAACTTAAAATAGCATCATTGAATTAAACTCGAAGCATAAGAATCCTTATTACACATAAAGATCCATCACAGGCTTAATAAGTAAATTTAGTTCATGGCTAATGAATTAAATACTGAAAAGATCAAAGAATTAAACATCCTGATAACAAAATTAAAATTGAAGAATGAAAAATATTAAATAGAACCACCCTTTTCTTCAATTCAATATGAAATCTTCGTGCTCATAGCTCCTTGCTTCAATTCCTCCAAAATCTCTAAAATCTAGGGTTTGTAAGTTGTTGAATGATCAATAGCGTTAATGAAGTCTCCCCTTTTGTAACTGAATACCCTATCTTACTTGTCCCAATCACATCCTAATTCCACCAACTTTGCAATACCAGAAGTAGAATCACATTAGAAGACCTCCAACGTGGCCGCGCACCCCCGCCCCGCTTTTCGTTCTTGGTAACCCCTGCCCCGATGGTGTATCAAGTAGGTGATGACGTGTAGCCCCTTCTTGGCGGGATATTTTACTTTATGAATGCCCTCCCCAGCGGGGTATAGCTTTGTACTTTACTGTATTTGCTGCTTTGCTTTCCTTTTCTGCTATCATGTTGCCCTTCCACTTAAACCTTGCCTTATCCAATACATAACTAACCTATGCACACACAAAAACAAAAACACATAAAATAATACTAAAATATACGGATTAACAACCTTTTAAGTTTGTAAAGGTATCCAATTCATAGGTATGAAACCCACTCATCAATATCCAATACAGAACTTGAAATAATATTTCTAATAAGTGTTGGAACAAAATAATAATAATTTAAACTAATGGACTTGCCCATAGGCAGTGCTAAACAATAAATGCCTATATCTAATGCAACAACCTTTCCTCCATTTCCCACTCGTAGGACGACCTTATCCTTATTCAGTTTTCTACTTCTGACAAGTCCCTGCATATTATTATATATATGAGAACCACAACCGCTATCCAATACTTAAGTAGAAGTTTGACTTTCAAAAAAAATTAATTTCAATCATGAACAAACCTTGATTAGGAGTCGAAGCTTCTCCAAGCTTTGTCTGCTTTAGTTTCGGAAGAAACTCCTTTCATTTCATCTTTTAGTGACCCGTCTTGTTGCAATGGAAGTATATTCCTTTACTAGCTAGACCAGGTTTCTTATTATCCTTATCTTTCACCTTGCCCTTAGCCTTTTTGGTTTTTTTTCTTTTTAGAAGATACCTTGGGCCTCTTCCTTTTCTTGGAAGAATCATCCACCATTAAGATATGATCCTTCTTGAATGGGAAATGACCTTTAGTAGTTTTCAACATGTTAAGTAACTCAGGCAAGCTAACGTCCAACTTATCCATGTGAAAATTAACAAAAAATTGTGAGAAGGTGTCAGGGAGTGACTGCAAGATTAAATTTTGACTCAACTCTCCATCCATAAAGAACCCTAGCTGTCCAAGATGTTCAATCAAATTGATTATCTTTAGGACATGATTCTCAAGAGCAATGCCCTCGGTCATCTGAGATCGGAAGAGCTCCTTGGATATCTAATAATTAGCAATCCTACTTTGCTCACCATATAAATCTTTGAGGTGCAACAATATAGTAGGAGCATCCATAGTTTCATGATGACGTTGAAGCTCGTTACTCATGAATGCGAGGATAATGCATTGAGCCATAGATGTATCATCTTGCTACCTTTAAAAAGTAGCAATCTCTTCCCAGAAGCTATTTCTGCAACAGTTGTAGAGACAAACAAATTTAGGACATAAAAAGCTTTTCAATAACTGGAGTTGTATGATCTAATGCCCCAGAAATTTTGGATTTTTGAGAATTAAATTTTTATTTTTATTATGTGGATTAAATGAATTTAATTAATTATTTATGGGAGTAAGCTAATTTAAGTTCGTTCTATGACCTAGACATAGCGAAATGTCGTAGTATTTTGGCTATGTAATAGAATTAAAGTGTTTGAATTTCCAAGACGAAAATAAAACCTTTCCGAGAAATTTTTTGAAAAACACTATTCACGCATTTCTACTTGGGAATTATTTTTGAACTTCCGAGAAATACGTAATGATAGAATATCGAGGTGAGATAGAATATCCAATAATATTTCAGTTATGGTAAATGCAGTGTTTCGCCTGCGGACTTAAAATCTAACGGTTAGGGAAAGTGAGTTCCGAGAAGGAATTTAAATGTTTATAATGAATTAAAGTGATGATCGTATAATACGTAAGTATTGTACGAGGTAAAGAATACAAGTATAATACGAGGTATTATACAAGTATGTATGAATGATGGAATGTCGTATATAAAATATTATACGAGTTGGAATACTAGATTAATACGTAGATTATACGTTATAAGACTTTAAGCCAAATGTATTGAATTTGTAGGAATATGTAGGAGATTGTAATGTCCAATTGGGATAATAATAAAGCCCAATACGAAATAATGTTAAAGCCCAATTATTTGTAATGTTAAGTCCTTTGTAAATTATTAAACAAGCCCAAGTGTTTGTTTAATTGTAAGCCCAATGTATAAGATAAGTTAATTAAGCTAATTGAATGTAAAGCCCAAGGTAAGATCCAAAGGGTAAAGCTTGATCCATTGGAGCAACCCATGGGTGATCCAAAGTAATGAGCAAGTAACTTAATGGCTAAGTGTTGTGATGGCCAAATAATTAATGTGATAAGCAAGTAAAGTGCTTATGTGTGGTGAACAAGTAAAAGTTGTGATGAGCAAGTAATGGATAAGCTAGGTGACTAGCAAGTATAATTAATGGCTAAGTAAGTGTGATGATCAAGTAGACTTAATGGCCAAGTTTACTTAATAGCTAGGTAATAAATAGTAAGTAGGTGATTAAGGAGGTGGGATGGCCTAAATGTCCATAATGCCCTAACTTAGGATTGCCTATAAATAGAGAAGCCTCACTTTATTTGTTGGTTGATAAATTTCTCCCAACTCCTCTCAAGTTAAGCAACTTATTGGTTAGAGAGAATAAGTACTTATAAGTCAAACTTCCATTATGAGATTTTCAAGAAGCAAGAAGGAGATTAAAGCTTAGTCAAGTGATATTCAAGGGTAAGAACTTAAACCATGAATCTCTTTCTCTTCCATTGGTAGGGAGATGGGTAGTGGTAGAACATGTATGCTAAGGAATGATAGGAATGAGTAATCAAAGAGCTTAAGTCTTAATAAGCCATATAAGTCATGAATAAGCTATTTGTAATCATATAAGTTATGAAACAAGGAAGAACTTGTAGGAACTTGTTTTATGTTGAAATAATAAGGTTGTATGATAATAAGAAGTAAGGATGATGGTTAAAAGATTTAAGCTATGATAAGTCATGCAAAGTGAATTCATAAGTAGTTCATACTTTTACAAGTTATAGACTAATGAAGAACAAGTAATAACTTATCATGTCAATAAGTTAATGAAGTATGTATGTCAAAATGTTAATATGATGGATTGAATCCATTTAAAACGATGAACAAATCATAAGAAATGAAGTTAAGGCGAAATTTACGAGTTTGGACGATAATCGTCGAATTCGTGAAATTCTCGGAATGGAAGTCAAATTTTGATATTGAGCATGGAAAAATTGGTTTTCAATGGAGACAAGTCATATTTGGCATTATAGAGTTGCGGTCTCGAAAATGACCGGATTCCGACTTAGAACGAAGAAACGAGCGTTGAACATTCACGAACGTTTATTATTTTCGTTAAAAATGAACTAATAGGTGAATTTTTAGCAAACAAAGTCAAATAGATAAAATCCTTGCATGAACGTGTAGAGTATGTAATTTGTGAACCGTAGGCTTTTGAACGAGCCAATTCAGACTTATAACAAAAAAGTTATGAGTCCGGGAGTTTCGTAAAATTTTCAAATTTTGCAAACTAGTCGAGAACCTGAGTTGGCGCAGCCATGGCCAACCCAAGGCCAAATAGGTGGTGCAAAGTGAATGTGAATAAAGATGTCGTAAGCATCATCGCTAACTCAAGCCAAGAAAGACGAAATGAAGAGCTAAATGTGGCGCCGCGACGCCAGTCCCAGAGTTTTGATAGACAAGAATGTTTACAAGTATAGAAGGAAAGATAACTCATTAGTAATGAAATAAGGTGTTAATATAACATTGTTAAGGTATTGTTAGACACTTAATGTATGATGATTAAAGGTTAATAATCAATTGAAGATGAACGTAATAAGAACAACATAATGTGTTAAGCCGACTATAGAAATTTGTTGACCAAGTTGATTATGAATCCAATGGTTTGCAATACCTGTATGGGTTATGTAATTACTTAATGAACATGATAAGACCTTTCCTAAATCACTATTATAGTGATGACTTTAGGAATTTAATGTTTTTTAATGAGTAGTTAAACGACGAACGTAAAGTATAAAGAACGTGAACTATATTCAATAATGACTATAACGTTAAGAGTTGCAACTAAAAGTGGTTAAGTAATTGAAAGTGAACGATATGCAGTACGTGTACTTAACCAATGACGATCGAGTTTCGATTAATAATGTAAGTATGTTAGTAAGCCATGAGGAAGGATGATTAACTCGAAACGAGTTGTATTAAATGCAGTAAATCTACATAAGACATAGAAGAGAAAGAAGTTGGTAAGAATAATGTAAAATATAATGGCAAGCCGGAACCGATAGTAACAAATCTAATATATGATTAGATTGAGATGAAGGGTAAGATTCATTAGGAACCATGTATGTTCATTCATGACAAAATGTGGTATGTTATGTGGTTATGTGTTGTAGAGACCGTAAAGACTGGAAGGAAATGTTATTTTTACTATAGCAGACGCTGAAGGCAAGTTTTTCTTAAACGCTTGTCTAACCTTCGTGTTAACCAAGTTTTCTGTGATTTATGTTATGAGATGCATGAAGTGTTTTACTAAAGGGTCGATGCCAGTTTTATCTCGGCTAGACTAATCTTGAAGAGTTGATTGATTTATTTACAAGTCTTTCAATATAGAATTGCTAACGCTATCCTACGCCAATTGTTTGGTACAGATTCAAGGTAAGCCTGAGTATGAATAAACAAATGTATTTTTCATCGAAGGTTGCCAAAACTTAAATGTACATACGTTTAACAAGATGTAGTGTTGATCAACATAGAGTATTATGGGCTGATCACCCAGAAGTACTCGTAAGATATATCGGACTGACGGACTTAGTGCCAGGTTGTTTTTTTCTAAGAAATTATGAAATGCTCATGGTCTTGAGCCAAAATTGATGTTTTAATGAATATTGTTATTATAAAACGTTTTGAAGGAAAAGAAATGCTTTTTGAATTATTGATAGTACTTCATAACTATTATCCAGTTATTGAAGATATACGATTCTGATGCTTCAAGCATGTTGTTTAAAAGAAATTGTTGTACTTGTTGAGCTTGTTATACTCTCTTGCTTGAACCATATGAATGCAGCTAGGATCGAACGAACCGAGGGATCTGACAAAGATAGAGGCAAGACGAAGCTGAACGATTAGTTTACCTTGTAATAAACTACTAAGTTGTATATATTATAGAATGATGAACAAAGAATGTAATGGTTTTAGAACCTGGGAACGGGATGTAATATCATTAATGTAATAAGAATGTCGTTGATACAAACATTTTGATGTCGTTTCAATAGAATGAATGTACAGTTATGAGTACCGTGTAACACCATCTATCGGGTTGGATGATACCCGGATTTGGGGGCGTCACATATGAAGTGAAACCAAGATGCTGGTTTGAAAAGTGTGTTTTTTCCCTGAGGGGCAGATAGATAAAAAGGAAAGGCTGTGTGTAATGAGGGTGAAAGAACCTGAATGACTTGTGATCTAATGATTCAAAACCAGGATGTTCGGTTGATGGTAACCTCAGACATAGTACCGTTTCATGGTGTCCAAGTTGATAAGCTTTGGAAATTCATCGCCGTCCATTTCCTGCAATCTGAGAGCGCCTCCTGTCAATACCTCCTTGACAACAAATGGGCCTTCTCAATTAGGAGTGAATTTTCCCTTGGATTGATCTTGGTTGTCAATGATCTTCTTTAAAACCAAGTCGTGCTGTTTAAAATGTTGTAGCTAGATTTTTCTGTTGTAGGATCTGGCGATCCTTTGTTGATATAACTGACCATGGAAGATAGTCGCGGTTCACCTTTTGTCTATTAGAGATAATTGGTGATACCTGTCTTGTACCCATTGGTCTTCATCTAGCTGAGCGTCCATAACCACTCTGAGGGATTCCATTTCAACCTCTATGGGGAGCACTGCTTCCATCCCATAGGCTAATGAGTAGGGGGTTGCCCCAATAGAAGTACGCATTGAAGTTCTGTTAGCTAATAAAGTAAGAGGCAAGAGGTTAGGCCATCCTTTATGATTGGCAGTCATTTTTTGCATGATCTTCTTGATGTTTTTTATTAGCCGCTTCAACAACACCATTCATCTTTGGACGGTAGATGACGGAGTTAAGGTGTTTGACGTGGAATTTACTGCATAATTCCTCTATCATTTTGTTATTGAGGTTCTTAGCATTGTCTGACACAATTACCTTTGGTTGTCTATATCGATAAATGACATTGTTTCTGATGAAAGCAATGATGACTTCTTTGGTAACCTTGGGGAAAGAGGCTACTTCTACCCACTTGGTGAAGTAGTCGATCATAGTGAATATAAACTGATGTCTATTACTGGCTTTGGACTCGATGGGCCTGATCATGTTTATTCCCCACATTAAGAAGCGCCAAGGCGAACTCATGTTGTGGAGTTCCCTTGGAAGGGCGTCGATAGCATTTCCATGAATTTGGCATTGATAACACCTCTTGACGTGATCATCACAGTCAGCTTTGAGCGTAAGCCAATAATGTCCTATTCTGAGGATCTTCTTAACAAGTAGAGGGCCGCTCATGTGTGGGCCACATACTCCACCATGGATCTCATCCATTAGCCTCTGAGCTTGATCCTTGTCCAAACATCCGAAGAGACCTAATCCTGCATCTCTTTTGTAGAGTGCATCTCCGCTCAGGTAGAATTTCATAGCCATTCGATGGATCTGCCTCTTTTCAGTCGGGTTCGCCTCAGCGAGTGTAGATCCATCTCACAGATACTCCTTGATATGTTGATACCAACGGTTGTGGATGGGAGGTAGCTCATCCGATACTTCTCCAACATAGTTCCCATAGACTGGGTCCTTTTGCAGAGCAAATGTGATGTTTGGCATTTTTTCCTTGTCAGGTATGTGAATCAAGGAGGCCAATGTTGCTAGCACATCCGTAAAATCATTCCTATTACGAGGAATGTGTAGAAAGGAGATTTCTTCGAACTCCAAAGCCATCTATAAAACTTGACGATAGTAAGGCAGCAAATGTAGTTCTTTGGTTTAATAGATTCCCTTGGATTATTTGATTACTAATTCGAAATCCCCAAAGACAGTTAACCGCCTTATGCCCATTGAACGGGCAAGTTTTAGCCCCATGATACAGCCTTCATACTCAGCTGTGTTGTTGGTGTTGACAAACTGCAATTTGACGGCGATGGGATACTGCTCCTCCATACCGGATACTAGAACTCCTCTAGCTCCAGAGCCTTCTGTGTTAATAGCTCCATCAAAATAGATTTTCCACGTACGACATGCATCGTACTGATGGTGTTGCTTAATTATCATGACCCCTTCAGCTGGGAAATATGTTTCCAAGGGTTTGTAATCTCTTGTGGGTGAAGCGGCCAGTTAATCTATAATTCCTTGACCTTTGATAGACTTTTGCGTCACGTAGACGATGTCAAATTATTGTAGAATCAACTGCCATCTGGACAGCTGACAATTCAGTATGGGCTTATTGAACACATACTTGAGAGGATCCACGCGGGATATGAGATGGGTTATATGACCATGGAGGTAATGTTGTAACCTCGTGGAAGCCCATGCTAAAGCACAAGTCTTCTCAATCAGAGTGTACTTGTGTTCACTGCTACTGAATGTTTTATTGAGGTAATAGATAGCTCGTTCTCGGCCTCTATCGTCTTTCTATCCCAGCATGAAGCCCATAGCATTGCCATTAATGGACAGGTACATGAACAGGGGAACATCATCCCTGGGAGGTACCAAGATAGGAGCGTTAACCAGCTACTCTTTGGTTATAAGTAAGGCTTTCTGACACTCATTATTCCATTTCATGGAGGAATTCTTCCTTAACAACTTGAAGATGGGTTCACAGGTTGCTGTGAGTTGAGAAATAAACCTAATAATGAAGTTGATTCTTCCCAAAAATCCCCGTATTTCCTTCTCTGTCTGAGGAATGGGCATTTTTAGTGATGTCCTGGATTTTGGTGGGATCCAGCTCAATCCCTTTGTGGCTGACTAGAAATCCTAGCAACTTGCCTGATTTAACGCTAAAGGCGCACTTGGCTGGATTCAACTTCAAGTTGTACTTACGCATCCTGTTGAAAAGCTTTCTAAGATGGTCCAAGTTATCTTCCTCCCTTCGGGATTTGACAATGATGTCATCCACGTAGATCTATATCTATTTGTGCATTAAGTCATAGAAAGAAGCCATTATAGCTTGCTGATAGGATGCTCCGGCATTAATGAGGAAAATGACAACCGTCTATAATAAAAGGTTCCCCAAGGTGTGATGAAAGCAGTTTTCTCATTATCCTCCTCAGCGACCATAATCTGATGATACCCCGCGAAGTAATCCGCAAATGAGTACATGCCGTATCGAGTAGTATTGTCAATGAGAATGTGGATAAAGGGCATTGGAAAGCTATCTTTTATGCAAGCTTTGTTCAAATCCTGGTAATCCACGCAAACTCACACCTTTCCTCCCGATTTAGGCACGGGAACTATGTTGGATATCCATTCACGATATGTAGACACCATGATAATGCCAGCTTGAAATTATTTCACAATTTCTTCTTTCACCTTTAAACTCCACTCAGGTTTCAATTGCCTGAGCTTCTGCCTGACTGGCTTAAATCTCTCTTTAATGGGAAGGCGATGAAGGACAATATCAGTGGAGAAACCCACCATGTCTTCATGAGACCATGCAAACACATCCTATAATTGAGTTAGTAATGCAACCATGTCATTCCATTGGTTTGGGGTAAGGTCTGAACCAATCTGGATTAACTTAGGGCTTTCTAAAGTTTTGAGATTGAAAGAGGTTGTTTGATCAAGGTTGGGTTTAAGTTTGTCTTTGATCCATTCTTTAATCTCCTGAGGTATCTCAATGTCCTCTTGTACTTCCATCAAGTCTGAGTCTAGCTTTTCATCAAAGTTACAGTCCTTGTGGAGAAAAGGCTCCTCATCAGCAAGTACAGACACATCTAAATTCATAGTCCTGAGACAAAATATGCTTTCACTTAATATATAAAACTGTTTAATCATACAAAGTGTCAGCATGTACTGATAAAATAACTGCTAATACTGTACAGAAAAGTAAGCAATTAAAGTTATCTACAGGGCAGATGGAATTTCTGCCCATTTTACCCTCATCGACCAAAGCATGGAGTGCTGCTCTAATTGTCGAGGGTAAAGTCCTGATGGACTACAGTGATAGAGGGGCTATCATCGTCCTCCTTCTCCCGAATGATGACCATAACATCTGGGCAATCATCGTCTGGGGTGTATCTGTTTGTATGCTCATCATGGACAATGATGTGTATGCCTGACATCATTAGGGAGATGTCATGTTTACATTTCTGTTCCCTCTCTTCCACTTTAGGATCTGGAATCAGGACCTCTTTTGCTTTAACCGGTACTGGTTTGGGAAATAACATAGCCATAATATGGGCTAGCACCTTTACCGGAGACTGTATAGGCTCAGGAGTTACAGGTGGAGATAATCGCCGTATGGCGGGAGCTTGAGGAATCTGCTTATACTTATGAGGATTCCTATGACTGGAACTGGAAGAATAGCCTAGTCCGACTGTCCCGGTTTGATTGGACATTTGAATTGGGTGCTTAATACCTTGATGATTTTTACCCAGCCCTTGTCCAGGCTGATGACTTAATGAAATCATTTCTTATGTAGCGGCCATCACTTCGACAGAAATCTTGGGTACAGGAAGTGGCGCTGCAATAGGATGGTATTGCATGTTGCTCACTTCCAAAGTATGAAAATTGGCTGGCTCAACTTCTGAATTGAAGCTTATAAGTGGTATGTCTCCTTGTTCAGGACATTCCAGCTCAGCGTTGACAGTGACGAGGCTTTTATTGACAATGTATTTAAGTTATTGATGAAGTGTAGAATAGACGGCTCCTGCCATGTGGATACATGGTCTCCCTAATAGTAGGTTGTATCCTGAATCCATCTTGAGGACGTGAAAAGATACACAAAATGCACGAGGACCAATTTCAATTGGCAGCTCAATCTCTCCGACAAAATTTCGTCGGGATCCATCAAAAGCTTTGATAACCGTATGGCTACTTCGGATCCGTTAAAGATTGACGTTCATCTTCACCAAAGTGGAATAAGGACAGATATTCAGAGATGAACCTCCATCTATCAAAACTCCAGCTAACATATACCCGGAGGACAAAACTGCGGTGTGCAATGGCTTGCAATGACCGGTCCCTTCGGGCGGTATGTCATCATCAGTGAAAGATACCACATTGTTGTTAAAAATGTGATCAACCAGATGTTGAAATTTTTCCGCATCCACTAATTTCAGTAAGTAGGCTTCTTCCAAAACCTTTAATAAGATCATCCTGTGATCCTCGGAAAAGAAAACTAAGTCCAGTATTAAGATTTGATGTGGAGCTTCTCTTAAGCTTAGAACCACCTTGGCTTCATTATGGCCCATAGTTCGGAGGAATTTCTCAATCTTCTCCATGGGAATCTTCCCCTTTGCTTTTATTGTAGGCTTCATCACCCTTTGAGGAAGATACAGTGGATTTTCCTTCGACACTATAGCAGTAGTATGAGACGTGGATCCTTCAGCTTCTCCATAATTCCATTGGACTTTGTGTAGGCTGACAATAGGATATTGTGGTCTGAAGGGTAAAGAAATTAGTTCTGGTGCAGCCACTTTTAAAGGATTGTCTGATCCTTTGAGTTGAATTGCTTGTACTGTGAAGGTTTGACAGTCTCATCAGCCTCAATGGATATAACTGCTACTAATCCCTTCCATTTGGTAGGATAGGTATTCCCACTCTCGAGTAGCACAGTGTCATCGTCTGCCAACTACAAGACACCGCTGTCAATTAGATTATGAATAAGGTGGCGGAGTGCCCATCATTCTTCTATGCTATGACCGTGAGAATGTGAATGATATTGACATACTCCTTCAGAGTTAAACCTTCTTGAACATGGATTAATTGGAGGTAGAAGGGAGGTGATTCTTCCTTCGTTGATTAGCATATGAAATATCTCCTCCATAGGTTGACCTAGGTATGTAAATTCCCTTCTATTGGCAAAATCCCTACGGGCTTTAGCACTTTCTATCTTTCCAACCTTGTCCTCCAGTGCTTCACTTTCTGAAGGTGATGATGGAGCATTCATAACAAAAAGAAGGAGACAGACATGCTCCTGGCTGATTAACTGGCGTGTGACTTGATGCTGATAGATCACTAGTTCTGCCAATTGTTCAACTTGCTTAAAAAGAGCATTCATCTTTCGTTCCATAGCAAATTGGAACTTTACGTAATCCCATCTGTTAACACCATTTTTGATGGTCTGGGATGATTCATCATTAAAATTAGAACTCTGTCCAATGCTCTAACTAATCATATTGACCTCTTCTTCTTTATGTCGAGGAAGAGGATTATCTTGCAGATGAGGATGATTTGGTTTGGCAACCACGATCTCACCATTGTCTATTAAATCTTGGATCTTATATTTCAAGGCCCAACAATCTTGAGTATCATGTCCAGGTGCTCCGAAATGATAAGCACACTTTCGAGTAGCATTGAAACCCCTCCCATTAGAGTTGGCTGGTGGAAGAAGATGCGTAATTTTCTTCTGAGTAGTCAGAAGAGTAAGAATATTCTTGAGCAAGTCCCCTAAGGGTATGAACGTTCGAGGGCACTTTACTTCTCCAAGTTTAGGCAATGGAGGGTTTGAAGACTGTGCTTGAAAAGAGGAGTAGTTTCTCCTCTTTATAGGCATATTCTGATTGCCTTTTTGACCTTGTAGTATCAAAAAAACATCCTCCTCTTTCTTTTTATGGACCCTCTGGGGGTTGTTTCCATAAGTTCAGGACTGAATGTGTTCAGCAACTGCCTTAAGAGCGCCTAGGTCTTGAATCTTTCCTGACTTCAACCCCATCTCAGCCATCTCTACGTGTTTGATCATTTCAGAAAATGGTTTGCCAATACCCGCTAAGATTCTCTCATAGAAATGAGTTTCTTATATGTTTATAAAAGTCATGACCATTTCTGATTCCGTCATAGAGGGAATAACTTGAGCAGCAAGGCGCCTCCACCTTTGAGCATACTCACTGAAAGACTTATTGAACTATTTCTTGATCATGGTAGTTTGATACCGGTCAAGAGCCATCTGAGACTAGAAGCTGTACAGAGTAAGGAAGGCATGAGCTAGGTCTTCCCAGCTATGAATCTTTGAGTTGTCTAATCTGGTATACCATGAATGGGCTTCTCCTATCAGACTCTTCTAGAACAGTTCCATTGTGAGGCCCCCAAAACAGGTATACATCACCCATCTTGAGTCGCCAGATACATGGTACATAAATTAAAATACAGCTTAATTATACAATAGTCGTGTAAAATACGACAAAACATAGCTGAGAGTTTAAACAAGAAAATTGTCATCTAGACAATATCCACACTCAATGGTGTCCTTATTACAATTATTATCACATTATTCCGTAGAATAGTGAGGACTACTAAAGCCATTTATTCTGGACCATCACTCCATTCCCCGACTCGTCCTAACTATATTCTCATTTCCTGAAGAGAACAATGAAAGAAAGGGTGAGCTCAACTAGCCCAGTAAGAAATATTATGACTAAGATAATGCAGAATAAATTATCCTTAGCTTTCAACAGTATAACAACTGATAGAATACAATAGACAATAAGTTTTAGATCAACAACTGCAGCGGAAATAAGCAATCCATTAGAAGAGTAAAGTAGAGCATAAAATCTACTATCTTCTATGTTTTAAAAAGTTTTTCATCAACTTTATCGCTGAGACTCAGCTTAATAAATAAAATTGAATCATCCCTGCACCACGACCAAGGATATTCATGTAATCATCAATGGCCATGATTATACCGAATAATCCCTAGTCATAATCATACCAACAACTATCCATCAATGAACTACAGGGCAATGAGGACTTTTACCACATCATTCGTCACATTACGGTCATGATTATACCGAATAATCCCTGGTCATAATCATACCAAGTCCATCTATGCACGTAAGCCAAAGATGACTTTCATCACAATATAAGCATGAGGATGATGACAATGATATAAGCAATAATCAACCGAAATCAAATCAAACAAAATCAAGGATAAAAGACTTTAAATTTATCCAGAGTTTAAAGATATCCAAACTGTCAACATGATACTGCTTTGTAGAGTAAAATTCAAGAAAAATATTCATGTACTAAAAATAATTTGGACAGAAAAAGAAATATATTTTTCGGATAAATAGTACCCCGCAATAGTACCCTATGAATAGTACTTCGGGAATAGTACCTCGTGAATAGTACTCCAGCATGAAAAGTACCCCAAATACCAGAGTGAATAATATTCAGGTGAATAGTAATTTGGGTGAATAGTAACCCATGAATAGTAACTTGTGAATAGTACTTCGACACGCGAAAAGTGCCCCGAATACCCGAGTGAATAATACTAGAGTGAATAGTAACCGGGTGAATAGTAACCCGTGAATATTAGCTCATAAAAAATATACCAAAGAAAATGGTATTCCATGATGAGTACAAACGAAATGACATCTCAAACGAGTATAATAGAATATACGAAACTACAAATGGATTTTCACCCGCCATGTGGTAATCCACGTAGACAGATCATTTCTACCATTTAATAAAGAATGAATACGAAGGATCATTCACCATGCATGTGGTAATCCACATAGACAGGTTATTCCAACAGAATAATAAAGAATAGAATAACAGAACAATTCACCAGGCATGCGATAGACCGCACAGACAGGTTATTCCCAATAGAATAATAAAGAATGGAACCAGGTCATGCGTAATCTGCATAGACAGGATATTCCAACAGAATAATAAAGACTGAAATAACAACAGAATTCACCAGGCATGCGATAGATCGCACAGACAGGTTATTCCAACGAAATAATAAAGAATGGAATAACAGAAGAATTTCACCATGTATGCGGTACTTCACATAAACAAGTTATTCCAACATAATAATAAAGAATGGAATAACAACCCTTACGAGTATTGAAAGAAAATAACGCTCTTCATGAATACGAAAGAATAATACCCCTTACCATAGAAGAAACTGGATACTAGAATAGTGAGGTAGCAAACTTCTCTTCTTCTTTCTCTTTATAATTTCTCTCTATAATAATTGCTCTTGTGAGACTTAGTGAATTGGTGAAAAATAATGAAGGAATGAGCTTCTATTTATAGGAAAATATAGTTTCGATAATTGCATATTTTGGGGCTCGAAATATTATAGTATAATACCTTCCTCTTTTTTTTCATCTTTAATTTAGTCCTGCAAGTATTATCAAACTTGCACAATCTCCCCTAATAGTAAATCATGTGAATTAATAGTTCATTCATGTGTCTCAATAATATAATCATGTGAAAAAACTAATTACAATATAGTACCTCCATCTATACCTCCATTTTTAACTTAGTCATGCAAGTATTATCAATCTTGCACCAACTCCCCTAATAGTACATGAATGTGAATCAATAGTACACACATGTGAACAAATAGTTATATGCATGTGAATTAATAACAATTAATTGCTCATTTATCCGATTAATTACCCCGATTGGTCAATATAACTTCCAAACATCAATTATTATCGAAGTAAATGTCGGTTTCCACTAACACTAATAATCCCAACACAATGGAACTATCAATTTCATCTTTAATCAACACGAACTTATTCATCATTAATATTATAACTCACAATATTTTACAATCAGGTCGTTCCCAAGAAAGAAGGGGCTTTCTGATAAGGATTTCTCCTTACTGGCGCGCAATTAGGTGACCAAACCTCTCCTTAACAGAACTTCTAGACATTGTCAATATTGCAAATAATAATATGAATAACTTTATCATCTCAATTATTGATTTAATAATATATAAAATATTATACAGATGATACTGTGATAATAACTGAATAAATAATAGGAGAGATATGATGCAGTAATTACTGTAGCAATAATTGAGTATAACTGAGTGACTTCTTACGTAAGCATCAATAATTAATATTGTGTGCTGCTATACAACCACGCGTATTCATGTTCTTTTACTACGGGGTAGTTCAACAGTTTTAACGGTAAAACTTTTGCCATTATTTTTATAAAATGATAATTATGTCATTTTCTAACTACGACAATACTTCCATTTTGGGGTCCACCAATGATTGTGCCGTCGTACGAATATTCCCTGTTAAAACGAATATTCTCCAACCGATCGAATATTATATAACCACTTGCTTACTTTGCAAAATTTATAAATATTACCCACAACTATAACATTATATTACATCCTCACCATAATATTCAAAAATATATTTCGAGAGAAATTATTCTTTATTCATAAAAGTTTGGGTCTCTCAATCTCCCCTCCTTATGAAATTTCGCCCTCGAAATTTACATACGTACCTGGTATGCCGAAGAGATAAGGATACCTTGACTTCATTTCAGATTTTAACTCTTGAGGTATAACCTTTAAGTGTCAAATATGATCCTTCTTATCCAAGATTTTAACACGTATCTCCTCATACGTTAAATCTTCTGCTATCTCGTCTAATTCCAATTCAATAATGTGGTTCGGGTCATCCACATAATTACGTAACATCGATACGTAAAAAAAACGTTATGAACACGCGACATACTTGGTGGTAAAGCGAGTCTATAGGCCACAGTTCCTAATCGATCAAGGATTTCAAATGGACCAATTAAATCGAGGGTTGAGATTTCCTCTCTTCGTCGATTTTTGCTTCTAGAATAACGCCCTCTTGAACCTTCTTCTTCACATTCATCAGCTTCGGGTGTGTAGTTTGAGTGGCTTTAACTTTATCAATTAAAGTCGATTTTACTCGTTTATTCGTTATCTTCACGTGGGTCCCTAAAGTCTTTAACTCTATCTTCATCATTTGTAAGTTATACGAAATGGGTTTTTGTGTTAACAACATCGCACTCATAAATGCATACGATCTTCTACTCAACGCGTCAGCTACCACATTCGCTCTTCCACAATGATATTGAATGGTATAGTCGTACTCTTCAACAGCTCGAGCCAACATCTTTGGTGCATGATACGTTCGTTTTGGTTGAAGAAATATTTAAGGGCTTTTAGAAATAGGTTTTGTACTGGGGTCAATACAAAATTTGATTTCACGCTCTTGGGGTAGGCTAAGAAGTCTTCAGAGAATACGTCAGGAAATTTATTAACGATAGAAAAAAACTGTTACTCTCATCCAAGACTTGGATACCACGTCACATTGATAACTATCAACTTGCCAGCGTTATTCACGACGTCCCCTACAGATATTCTGGCTTCGGTGTATACCAAGACTTGGAAGTCACCAGCGAAAAGCTCGGGACTCTTTACTTATGGCTTGATATGACAATGATTAACTTTAGTGGTTTGGTTGCTTGAATTCGCAAAATAGGTTGGTTAGGAATATGGAAGCTAATAACCTTACGAAAAGCATGATGAGTAGTTAACCAATCGATTCCTAAAATCGCATCAAAGGCAAGTATTTTCAAAGAGATAAGATCGACAGGTAACATGAAAGTGTCGATTTGAATTAAACAAGATTTATAAACAGTGGATGTAACGAAGGTTTCTCCTAACAGAGTTTAACAGATAAGTCAAAGTCTAATTTCTCAAGAGCCAAGTTCAAATGTTGAGCACAACTAGGTGAAATACAAGAGTGGGTAGAACCGGTATCGAATAAGGTATAGACTTCATAAGCGTTTATGATTAACTTACCCGTGATAACTTCATTCGAGTTCCTCGATAAACGTTCTCACTTAAACTACCGAATTTGACTTGTTTGGGACATCCTTTGGCGTCACCATCCCAGTTGGACTTAAGTTTACTATAGAGTACATTCCACCCTTAATTGCTACGTCACATTCCTTATCCATGATTCGAATCATTACTCTCCAATCCATATCGAATTGGGGTTGACCGCTCTGCACAGGGTAATTTCGAACTCGATGTTGGATTCTCCCAATTGTTGTCCTAAAAGTGAAATCCATTTCATCTATTTTGACTTTATTGGATCGGACATCTTTTTCTACGATATCAACGCGTCGTGTAGCTTTTACCCATGCATCATCTATTCTCCTTTGTTCAGTTGCTTCTTTTTTCATCAGAACTTTGATCATAGCATTCTCAGATTACAGCTCTAATATCTTATACTCTGCCAAGGAGTGCTTCTGTTCAAGCATCGCACATAGGGTAACACAATTTTGAATTGTTGCATCTCTTTGCTCCACGACCGCCTGTCATTCTTCAGCCTGCTCTTCTAACTCATGAATATGATTTTGTAATTCTAAATTTATATCATAAAATTATTCTAATAAATTCTCCTCAGGTTCCTCTTCTTCCTCTTCTTACTCACTCTCACACCACCTCTCTGCAACTAGCTCTAAAAAAGCAACTATTAGTTCTTCACTCACCACGTAGATATCTCTAATTTCTTCTTCGTCTGACATCACATTAACCCGGTTAGTGGTTAAAGGTGTCTCAAAGGTCTCATTCACTCCATTGTTAACATTTTCAGCTACCAACAAACACTGCCACAAAACAAAGGTTAATTGACATATCACATATTATCCCTATACTCTGACCGACCAATTAAATACCAAATAAACTTAGGTAGGTCATACTAGCGAAGGAATTCCCCATCTCTCCCCTCCTAGTTCTTGTCTTACATCTCAGCCAGGGATCATATCCCTAAGCTTTGATACCAACTGTGACGCCCCTAAAATAGGTATCACTACAACAAAAAGACTTATCAGCGACCACATATCAGCGACCGCATATGGTCGCAGATGATTATCAGTGACCGACTGCAGTCGCTGATAGTAGTCGCAGATTATCTGGTCGCTGGATGGACTTCAGCGACCAACAATAGCGATCGAATTCTCAGCGACCGCAGTTAGCAACCGAATCCGTTGCTATTATGACTCATGCTGAGTCATTTATCAGATGTGACATGGCACACGTGTCAGTGACCGACAATAGCGACCGCCTCGGTCTCTAGATTCAAAGTAGCTATCAGCGACCACATTTCAGTTTTATTGAATTCCCAAAAATAACTTGCTTTGTACCTGCTTTCTATCCCAACACACAACAGTATATATAAGCATTCATCCATAATAACTACCATATGATAAACATTCATCCATGATAACTACCATATGATAAACATCCATCGTAAACCAACACAATACAATCGTAAACATCCATATAATATAATCGTAAACCAATACAATTATCCAAAGAATCAATCTAAAAGAGTACAAGGATTTAAAATTCTAAAAAACAAGTCTAGCATAGCTTTAAAAATCTAACATATATGACTGGTCTAGCTCTTCATGGATCATCTAAATTATTATCCTGTAATTATCAAATGAATAAAACATATATCTTACATGTGTTTATACTGCTATGACTTGGGAATTAAAAGCTAAACAATATCGATATATATATACCTAGTCGCCACCCTGATGCTGTGATGTTGTTGCTGCCGCTACTGCCTCCGCCAACTCATCAGGACTAAGAGAATGCAGATGCCCGCCCACTATACGAAGAAGATCATGATTCTGGCAGATCGCTCTCACACAATCAACAGGAGTATGATAGGTTGGATGACCGATGATCGTAGTGTGGTAGATCGGTGTGAGCAATTTTGTGCCCCTTTGATGGTCGGGCGTCATTTTTTTCCTTGGCCTATAACATAGTTTTTCTTCACGACGGACGCCCTCTCCCACAATTCTTGATAAATCAAAGGACGCGGGGTGCCTTAAGGATAACGCTCATTCATTTAGCGCTCATTCATTAAGCCCTTATAAGTGTCCTATCAGAAGCTCAACAATTAAATAGTTAAAAATAAAAAAAAATACTAAAAAGGTTGTCACAATTTATAAACAACATATTAGTATAAAGTTAACTTATAACCGCTATCTGAACAACATCAGGCAGACCATTATGGGTGGCCACATACACATCCAACCAATTGATAGGTTGACCTTGAGACTCAGACTCCTACAGTTCATGTTCTCATATTAATATGTAAACATATGATATTTTAGCTACAAAACATGAATATAAACATAAAAACAAATAACTAAGCCAATAAGTTTGCTATACATACGTACCCTAATAGCAATATGATGCAGCTGTGATATACTGCCGCCCTTGTACGTGCCTTTTTCCTTTTCTCCTTCAGATACACCTGAGGATCTGTTCGAGGCGGCAGTCTTGCGTCTCTTGACCCAGCTCTCTGCTCTCCACTGGTCACACATCTGCACCCATATGGGATGTACGCACCACCAGGGACTATGCTCATGCATATACTGCTCACCCTGTCCTGGATGGTCAATCTCAGCATTGTGCAGGGCTTTTTGTCGTTCCTTATTCAGATTATCTTTAGTTGGACGGCACAGACTTACGCGAGCGATTATGTCTCGAATAATTGATGCCTGTGCGTCGTCCCATCTATACCGCTTCTGCAAATAAAACAACAATAATAATATTAAAACTGTTATATTACATTACCATAATCCAACATTACTAAACAATATTATTTGATTAACTATGTATTATCTATCAGAGTGATAAAAAAATAAACCTGAAATTCAGCCCAAACTACATCCTTATGGGCGAGAGGTGTGCTCACCCATGTAATCACTGGCGTAGGCCAATTCTATAAGCATAATTGTGAAATGCACTTCACAATTTTACTAACTTGAAAATCACTACAATATACAATAATTTACAGTCATATATATTTATAACAATGGAAATATTAAACCCTTATATATAAACGAATATTAACTTACTTGTTTTCTGGAGGAGGACGGATCTGTATAAGAATGCGATCATCAGGATTAGCCGGGGCCTTCGGCACATGATTAGGGCCCCGACCCAACCCATGCTTTCGTGCTGCAGGTTCAGAAGACATCTATAAATAAAAAATTTTGGATGTTAGTATGAGTTATAAATGAAAGATACATAAACGCGTCAAGGATATAAAATGAAAGATACATATAAAATCAGTTATTACAGAACACACCCACGGGTGGGGGTTTTACGTAAAAATGGCCCGTACGGGCGCTGAAACTAAATTCTAAACCGAATTTGTGTTCCTTGTTATGAACCTTAATGCCAAACTTCCCTTTTAACCTTCATAATTTGAGTTATACATGTCCAAATTAGTCCGTTTTTGATTCTATGGATTTGTAATTCGTGTAGAACTACAACATACCAATTACCCATCAACTAACATAAAGATTAACTAACCCAAATATGAATTTACAACTCATGTTCATACTAATTTTCATGTTTCTAAAAGTTTAGCGAATTCATTCACTATGAATTCGTTTCTCAACCAAATTAGTTCGTTTAACTTTCGTTGTTTTCAAATTTGACTATATTAACAACATCTAGAAATAATTCATCGATTACAACAATCCTTAGCCATAAATTTGTGACTCAAAAGCTACTTTTTCTTGTCAATTCTAAGGAATTGTAAAACATAGGAATCAAGAACATATATGCTAGAATTATTACCTCTTGAAGCTTAACTTTGCTAACTATAGCACTTCAATCCACCAATTGCTCTCAATTCTAATAAACTTCCATAACCCATTTATCAGACAACTCAACCAACGGGAAATAGAAAAAGGAGATTCTATTTATAGAGAAAGGATTACCCATTTCATGGTCTTGCACCATGGTTTAATTTAGTGGAGAATGGAAGAGAATAATGGACAAGAAGGAGTTAGTGAAAAGGTTCCAACCACTCCCTTCAACCCACACCCTTGGCCATCATCACCATCACTAAGCTTAAGCAAATAGAGGGGTAGGCCAATGGCCTATACACGGCTGAAAATAAATTGAGACTATGAATATGAGACAAGCCAAATAACTCAGTAACTTGTTATTCTAAGGCTTGGTTTGGTTCTTTAAATTCCCAAAATATCATTTTAATGTATAATTATTACCATATTAGGAAATTTAGGTATTATTTAGGTACTCACCTCATAATATCCATGTACATTAAATACACGAAATTAGCATAACAAAGTTAGGTAGTGTTGTCCAGATATCTCCATAATTATATTTTACTACTCACATAAACACATTATCACATTATTTAATTTTAATGTTTATTCAAACATTTAATTTCCTTCTTAGCTTCTAGAATACACATATATTTAATCATTTTTGTATTAAAATCATTTATGATTTTATTGTACCACTTGATACCTTATATTATTAGTCTCAATTAAATGTCACACTTCATGTAGTCTTAAGCCATAGGTATTATATATTACTACTACCAACATTTTCCATATTACACATATAGTAACATGAAATACTATTTAATGATAATGTCCACAATAATATTTTAATTTGGCTAAATATCATTCAGGTTGGGTACGTTCAACCCATTATAACATTTTAATATCACAACGATTAATTAATCATTTCATTTTCTTCATGTAAAGCACATATATTAATTCACCATTTTACTTAGGTGAATTACTCCTTTCATTTAATTTACTATCACGCCTAACTTTACACATAGGCTTTAGTACTCAAATTATATTATTCCATAATATAATTTTTAACTTAATCTGAGTTAACTAATATTTATTCTTGTTTAGTTAATTTCCATAACTAACTCTCAATCTATTCATGCTTTGCTATCTCAATCCATTCATGGACAATATAAATATCAAATATGACCCATATGATAACATATTAGCCACTAATAAACAATTCCTATAGTTCGGATTACACAACTCACCAGATTACACAAACTTATCATGAACTATCTACAGACTAGCGCGGTCGCACTGGTCTTAGCCTTGAGAGTGGCGCGGTCGCGCCACCTTAAGTTAGGACGCAGACATGTTATGCTTTAACAAAACGGAACTTAACTCACAAATCCTTTAACATGTTCCATACATCCTATCTCATTATACTAACCAAAATAAATCTCCAATGACTACATTCTTCAATAATTTCTGATTAAACTTCAAGTTTAAACTCTTCTTTCTTTAATCTATACATTTAACCAAATCCTAATATTAGTCAATAAATTTCTAACCAATATTTATCTAAAGATATATCGACTTTCCTCTCTCGTCAACAACATTCATTTATACAAATCTAAACCTAGCGCATTACAGTAGTATTTAATAGTTTTCAATATAGTACACTTTGAGTGGTTTCCATAAACAACCAATAAATTAGGTTCCGCCTCTCTCTACACTACTTTCACAATGAGTTAGATCGGTTACTAATTCAGATATATCTCCGCTTCTCTGAAGGAATCGTTTAGCCCAGCTCCTATACATCCACTATTAAATGGTACGGTTGCACTACCTTAGACTTGATACTTACTCACACAAATACTCAAGAAATTGGTGGTTATCAAAGATATTTAATGTCACCAACTTACTATGATAAAATAATTTCACATAAATTATTTATTATCGATACATAAATTTCTATCCATCTTCTCATTAATTCATCTCTACAATTAATAATAATAAATATATAATAATGATATATATTTATTAAACACAACATCACTTATTACATAGCTCATATTACCCTATGTAACATAATACCACATTCCTCGTAAAACATTATATATTCTTATTTGAACTCTTCACATGCCTTAATAATTTTATTTATTAAATTCTTATTTTAATATTTGCTAAAATTTTGGGTTCTTACATCCTCTCCCCTTATAAGGATTCCGTCCTCGGAATCACCAAAACCTCCTTTACTTTGGTCTTTATTCCTAATATTACATATTCTTTTTGAATAATTTTATCCATTCTATTTTTGAAAGTTTATTATAACAGGCTCACTTGCATTCTACCACATTCTCCTTTCTAAGGAACATTCTACTCACTACATTCATCACATAGAAGAATAAGAGTCTTCCACGATTTTTCAATAATCGGGAAGTAGTATGAATAACTCAGATTCTAATTTATGTTGAGGGGTCACAAGACCGTGAACTCTTTCAAAGTTTACAAATGCTTCAACACAATCCTTCACACTGCAAACCAGAGTGTTATCAATCACAAAGACTTAAAACACCCTCCACACGTACACTTTAACGCCCCGAAATCCGGTCTATCTTCACACTCGAATTCCGTGCGTCACTAGTACATCATTCATCCAACATACATCATTATATACTGAAATATAACAACATACACTCTCAAATCCCAGGTTCTAAAAACCTTATAGCTTTTCTCATTACAAATAATGATAATTACATTATTCTTTACATCTTGCACGAGTGACTTTTATCCACCACCAAGGATACATAATCGTTCATTAAACTATTCTATAGTTTAATTCTCATCTTTCTACATTACAAGTCTTCACTTGATCTTCTCGCTCATTCACATTCTGAATGGCACTTCATCTGGATACCGACAACTTGATCTATACGGGATCCTTAAGTTCTTCTAACATCGTTCATTTGAAAATGTTTTTATTTTAAAGCAAGTGTGAACATTCAATTGCCCAGCAAGTCTTAATAGTTGAACAAACAACTTTAAGAGTTTAACATTCCTTTAAAACTTCGATAACCGAACAAAGGTTATGAAGCAGCTTGAACAATAGGAATAATCTTGATTCCTATCATTTTAAAACATTAGTCACATTCACTTTGAAATACTTTCATTCTCTACTATCTTTCATACACATTCTGTCTGGCTAGAATCAATAGCACAGACTTAACAATAACGGTTCATGTATAAATAGAACATTCTCTTATTGAACAGTTTAATCACAAAACAGTTCATATCATAGAAACACCGAAGTGTTCACATTGTGGCACAAGGCCTCATACATTCTACCACCTTGTACAAATATCACACATTTGCACATAGACAGAACTTCTCAAGTTCAACATCTGAGAAGTTTAAGAAACTAGCATAACAAAGTATAACAAAGTTAGGTAGTGTTGTCCAGATATCTCCATAATTATATTTTACTACTCACATAAACACATTATCACATTATTTAATTTTAATGTTTATTCAAACATTTAATTTCCTTCTTAGCTTCTAGAATACACATATATTTAATCATTTTTGTATTAAAATCATTTATGATTTTATTGTACCACTTGATACCTTATATTATTAGTCTCAATTAAATGTCACACTTCATGTAGTCTTAAGCCATAGGTATTATATATTACTACTACCAACATTTTCCATATTACACATAGTAACATGAAATACTATTTAATGATAATGTCCACAATAATATTTTAATTTGGCTAAATATCATTCAGTTGGGTACGTTCAACCCATTATAACATTTTAATATCACAACGATTAATTAATCATTTCATTTTCTTCATGTAAAGCACATATATTAATTCACCATTTTACTTAGGTGAATTACTCCTTTCATTTAATTTACTATCACGCCACTGCCACACAAGGCTTTAGTACTCAAATTATATTATTCCATAATATAATTTTTAACTTAATCTGAGTTAACTAATATTTATTCTTGTTTAGTTAATTTCCATAACTAACTCTCAATCTATTCATGCTTTGCTATCTCAATCCATTCATGGACAATATAAATATCAAATATGACCCATATGATAACATATTAGCCACTAATAAACAATTCCTATAGTTCGGATTACACAACTCACCAGATTACACAAACTTATCATGAACTATCTACAGACTAGCGCGGTCGCACTGGTCTTAGCCTTGAGAGTGGCGCGGTCGCGCCACCTTAAGTTAGGACGCAGACATGTTATGCTTTAACAAAACGGAACTTAACTCACAAATCCTTTAACATGTTCTATACATCCTATCTCATTATACTAACCAAAATAAATCTCCAATGACTACATTCTTCAATAATTTACAGATTAAACTTCAAGTTTAAACTCTTCTTTCTTTAATCTATACATTTAACCAAATCCTAATATTAGTCAATAAATTTCTAACCAATATTTATCTAAAGATATATCGACTTTCCTCTCTCGTCAACAACATTCATTTATACAAATCTAAACCTAGCGCACACAGAGTATTTAATAGTTTTCAATATAGTACACTGAGTGGTTTCCCATAAACAACCAATAAATTAGGTTCCGTCTCGTCTACACTACTTTCACAATGAGTTAGATCGGTTACTAATTCGTATATATCTCCGCTCTCTGAAGGAATCGTTTAGCCCAGCTCCTATACATCCACTATTAAATGGTACGGTTGCACTACCTTAGACTTGATACTTACTCACACAAATACTCAAGAAATTGGTGGTTATCAAAGATATTTAATGTCACCAACTTACTATGATAAAATAATTTCACATAAATTATTTATTATCGATACATAAATTTCTATCCATCTTCTCATTAATTCATCTCTACAATTAATAATAATAAATATATAATAATGATATATATTTATTAAACACAACATCACTTATTACATAGCTCATATTACCCTATGTAACATAATACCACATTCCTCGTAACACATTATATATTCTTATTTGAACTCTTCACATGCCTTAATAATTTTATTTATTAAATTCTTATTTTAATATTTGCTAAAAATTTTGGGTTCTTACATCCTCTCCCCCTTATAAGGATTCCGTCCTCGGAATCACCAAAACCTCCTTTACTCGGTGCTATTCCGAATATTACATATTTTTTTTGAATAATTTTATCCATTCTATTTTTGAAAGTTTATTATAACATGCTCACTTGCATTCTACCACATTCTCCTTTCTAAGGAACATTCTACTCACTACATTCATCACATAGAAGAATAAGAGTCTTCCACGATTTTTCAATAATCGGGAAGTAGTATGAATAACTCAGATTCTAATTTATGTTGAGGGGTCACAAGACCGTGAACTCTTTCAAAGTTTACAAATGCTTCAACACAATCCTTCACACTGCAAACCAGAGTGTTATCAATCACAAAGACTTAAAACACCCTCCACACGTACACTTTAACGCCTCAAAATCCGATTCTATCTTCACACTCGAATTCCGTAAGCGCCACTAGTACATCATTCATCCAACATACATCATTATATACTGAAATATAACAACATACACTCTCAAATCCCAGGTTCTAAAAACCTTATAGCTTTTCTCATTACAAATAATGATAATTACATTATTCTTTACATCTTGCACGAGTGACTTTTATCCACCACCAAGGATACATAATCGTTCATTAAACTATTCTATAGTTTAATTCTCATCTTTCTACATTACAAGTCTTCACTTGATCTTCTCGCTCATTCACATTCTGAATGGCACTTCATCTGGATACCGACAACTTGATCTATACGGGATCCTTAAGTTCTTCTAACATCGTTCGCTGAAAATGTTTTTTATTTAAAGCAAGTGTGAACATTCAATTGCCCAGCAAGTCTTAATAGTTGAACAAACAACTTTAAGAGTTTAACATTCCTTTAAAACTTCGATAACCGAACAAAGGTTATGAAGCAGCTTGAACAATAGGAATAATCTTGATTCCTATCATTTTAAAACATTAGTCACATTCACTTTGAAATACTTTCATTCTCTACTATCTTTCATATATATTCTCATTCTGCTAGAATCAATAGCACAGACTTAACAATAACGGTTCATGTATAAATAGAACATTCTCTTATTGAACAGTTTAATCACAAAACAGTTCATATCATAGAAACACCGAAGTGTTCACATTGTGGCACAAGGCCTTATACATTCTACCACCTTGTACAAATATCACACATTTGCACATAGACAGAACTTCTCAAGTTCAACATCTGAGAAGTTTAAGAAACTAGCATTCATTTAAAATATGAATGAAGTTAGGAAACTTGCCTTACGCACAGTAACAGCTTACGCTGAATTGCTCATTCCATTCCCTATAACACATAAGGAAATAACACATACACCAATTAGTCATATACTTGACTTACGCATTGGTTTACTTAACTTTACTTCTTAAGGTTCGCGTTCTTGCAATATAATTTTACGCGACTAACTTTCATTACCGGTTTACGGTTTCATGACATATGGAGATGTCTTACTAAAAATGTTCATCATCTTTGATGATTTACATTCTTATCTTCTTCTTATAACTTCTCTAGGACTCAGCACACATCACTTCTCTGCTAGTAGTCCATATGGTACTCTGAGTGGTTTCCCACAAACAACCAACAAACAAGTTCCCATCTCATCTCAACTGCCCATAACAATGAGTTAAATCGGTTGTCAGTTTCGTATATACCTTCGTTCTCTGAAGGAATTGTTTAGCTCAGCTCCCATATGTCAACCATCAAAGGTTACGATTGTACCACAACCTAAATTATCTTAACTTATCTGAACTATTAAATTATAATGTTCGTTAAGTCAAAGTCTTATTCCTTATGGCTTTCTGACAACTAAATGCCATACCTCAGGATTTATTCATCATCGTCTAAGTCTTACAGTCTTTTCTATACTCAGAACGATCATTCAATATTCATTCTATGCATATATAGCGTTAAACATTTTACGTTACCTTATTCTTATCTCACAACGTCCAGTTCATTCGACTCGGAACGTCATCCAAGTTATAAACATTAACTCGACTTCTTTACGTTATACGCACTTGTCTTTAATTTAGCTTCTTCATCGCTCACAGGTTTAATTCCTCATTACCTTACGGTCAAACCATACACGGAGTGTAGGTTTTACCCGTTTAATATTCGCGTACACTCAACCTTCACGTTGGTTAAAGTGTTTAACGCTTACATTTCATTCTAACATTCTTATCCGACTTACGTTTGGCTTTCATTAATCTTATTACCATTCGATACGGCTTTCTTGATACCATTCGTATCTTACTTACTACTTTCATCAACGTCTAAGTCATACAACCAGGTTATACTTAGAACGTTCGTCCACCGTGAATACGATTCACGAGAATCATTTACGTATTCAACGTTTACGTTACTAGTCTCTTAATCTCTCAATCAACCTTTACTCAAGGTTTTAATAGCTTTTGATCGTTATCCATCCCATGAACCCCATGTTCATTATAATTTCTTAATGCCAAAGCTATACGGTTCGCTGTATGCTAAGACCGATCGTTCATCGCAACAACATTGCGTTCACAGCGTCTATACGCTTACATTCATCTCTCATTACCATGTCATAACATCGAAATGTTATACATTACTATCGTCCATCAACGTCTAAGGAATCACCATCATAGCAATCCCTCACGTTCGATTCATTGCGACTACGGTCCTCGGCTATCGGTCCCGTAACCCGTAATTACATTTTTTTAATCTCGTTTAATCTTTCCGTTCAACCTTCATTAAAGGTTTAAAAAACTCGATTAGGTGTTACATTAGTTGAACTACATGTTCGTATCTCTTTGTTGCACATCCCCAAGAAATTGAGCAGTTAAAAATCTCATTTCTAGCATTGCTCACTGACCGGCGCTTACTGGCGCCACCTTCAATCTCGATTCTCGCGCCACAACATGAAGTTTAGCGATAGATGATGACCCTCCTACTGGCAGCAGTTGCCACCAATCATAGGCATGATCAAGCCATGGCTGAGACCTTCTTCCCGAAAATTTTTCTAAGTCTTTGGTCGTTCTGAGATGCGTACTTCGAAATCTCATAACTTCTTCGTTATAACTCAGAACGAGATCGTTCCAAAGCCATTTTTTTCGTTACATAATGTACTTCGATTACCCCCAGACAGAACTTTGTTATGAATTCGTTAATATGCCATTCAATTGGCTTAATCTTCACCCTTTGTTCATTTTAACGTTTTTAATGTTCTTCGTTCGTTCGTCCGTAATTCGGTCATCCGAACTCGGAACTCATTCGTTCTTAAGTCTACGACTTACGTTTTATACGTTCTCTTACATTCTTATGAAACCCTATACGTTCGGGTTCATTTATTAACTTTCAAATTCTCGATCTTCTTTTACGAAATTTTCGCCATAAATTCGTTATAGCTCAATTCTAATCCGTTCTTCAAGAACGTTTCCAACGTTCCTAACCAAGAAATAAGCATCTAACTTATACAAAATGGTTTTAAACTTTTCCATCAACAACAATTACACTACGATGGTTTTAAATTTGTCCATCAACAACGTTTTTCGCGTTCTTCGTGTTCTTCGTTTGTTCTTCATTTTTAATCGATATTTTGGATTACGATTTCACTTTTTCTTGGAATTTGATGTTATAGAACATCATTCCTTACTTATTTGACCTACTCATTTGTAAGATTCATTCGGATCGCTCAAAATCCTTACGAATCTTATACTTCCTTAAGAAATTTATAAACTAAATTTCTAATTCTTATTTATTCGTTTTCTCATGAATTTAACTATATGAATTCATTATTAACATTATCTACTTCTTATCTTCATTAAGTTATGTATTGAACATATTAAACTTAAAGAAAATTAAAAGAAACTAGGATTCAGATTACCGTTCATCCTTAAATTCCTTCCGTCAGACAAAGTTTGCTCACGAGCCAACTTTTCCTCTTTCTTCTCCCTTTCATCTTCCATTCGAACTCTCTCTCTTTCTCTCTCAAATGATAGGATTTTCAAAATCCCATTCAAATGAGATTAAGCTTCCTATTTATAGATTTTTAAGGCTAGGGGCATTTAGGTCTTTTCATACCCTAACCTCCTTACTATTCATTACTTAAGGACTAAGTTAACTTAGACCTCAAGTTTGCTTAACCCTTAAGTTTTGTAGTTCCATCTTTCGGGTTTCGTTCGACAGTTTTAAAAACTGCGATTCTCGGAATCCAAATATTTTTGGATATTTCGTCTTTCCTTTACCGATTAACTTTTACGTATTCTTCGGATTTCCGAAAAACTAAAAAACACTTTTTCACGTTAAGCGTTTTCCTTCACATTTTCCCCTAACGTAGCTAAATGAGTGAAAAGTACATAACAGTACTTTTCATCATTTTTATTTTATCTGATTTCTGCACGTTTTCCGAGAAAAATGTTTTATCGGCTTACTTAACTTTTCACGATATATTATCGTCAAATCTTTCGACGAAATGTCATTTCGACATACCGAACTCTCGGAAAGGCATAGGTTATTCAAACCCTAACCCTTAGGTTTCGTCGAGTGAATAGTGCTTATTTCATCTTTTTCCCCAAAAATATTTTGTCTTCAGAAAAATTATATTTTCATCTTGAAAATTCTTACTCATTCAGTCTAGCTCGTAGCCAGAATCCTACCGATTAATAATCATTCTAGGTTATAGAACGATTAATAAACACATAGCATAGAATAGTATTTATAAAAATTCATTTTATTAATAACTAATTCATTAAATCTTAATTTCTGGACAATCCGGATTTCCGGGTTGTCACATACACTAGGTGGCCAGCCTATTGTACCACTACGTTGGGCCGCAACGTAGTGTTTTGTAACGACTATATGTGTTACACTCGGAACCATTGTCCCCGAAAACATGTCCCCTTATAGGGTTGTTCATCTCAGCTTTTCCACATCTGAATCTGCACCAGAGCAATCTAGTTTGGCATAAATACTCAAGAACGGTTGAATTCCATAAATATTTTCCAACAGTCGTCTAGCCGAATCAAATAGTTGAGACTTTTATCAACAATTCGGACATTAATCAAAACAATTTGGTCAACTTAATTGACCTCTTCATAAGTTAAAAGGAAAACCAAAAATTCTTTGATGACGTCATGATACCGTACTATATTAGTAGTACGTTGAGGATTCCGCCATTATGTGACTTTGTCATACTACACCGTACCAAAATTGGCTGACGATCTTTCGATCACAACTAACACTAGGTTCAACTGCATGGATGACTCCATCGTTTACCATTTCTACACCATACCAAATGATGTAAATGGTCAGAAATACATTTTGAAAATTTTCAAATCATGTTGTCTTAGCCGAAACAATTAGCTTAGACATAAGAATAACGGTATTATTTTTAAACATCATTCGTTCAATCACATGATCTAATGTTTTTTAAGAAAATAGAAATGCAAACATCTGCACGAAGTCAATAAATTTTGAAAATCTAGCAGAGCTAGAAGATTTAGAAAATCCATGTTTCTCCATCAACTTCAATCTTTACTCCGTTGCTTCATTCTATAAATCTTTAACACCATCGATGCTCACTATACCAAAATCTCTTACCTTCATAACATACATATACTCGATATAGTTCGTCAAACTTACCACACTTTGGAAATCCAAGGACATGCCATAATCATATGAGTTTTAAGAACTTACCCTAGTCAGACCATAGGCGTCCATTCGCTGAGGGGTTCAAACCATATGATCATGAGTCAAGAACTTACCATAAGTATGAGTTTTAAGAACTCGCGACTTAACCTTATATTCTCTAACTATAATCTATCTATCTGTTATACACATGAGAAAAGAATCACCTTCTCAATAAGTATATAGAAAATAGCACGACACAAACATTTCAATGATTATCAGTGCCAGAACTAAGTGGTTTTTACACCAAGTACAATTCCCCGCCCATAATAAGGAATCATACAACTCAGATGCGGTCATGGGTCCTCAATTGAAATCCCACTTAACTCTATCTCACTCTTAACTTGCTATTTGCTCGATACAAATTCTTTGCAACTCAACATATACAACTCCTCATGAGTTCATATCATACCATTTCATAGTACATTCTCTTATAGAATCAAGCTATACACACTTAGTCGTTACAAACTATTTATCACTTCATAGCTCATTCTGATCACGTCGTGATCATTAGTTTACCTTAGGGTTCTTTCCCATTATCAACTAAACTCCATTCGAGTTCATTCTCATTATCTTTGTCATATTTATCTTATAGACATCATATTAACATTTTTATTACTAGAGTTGGGAAACTCCTGAATTCTCATTCACTAGATACTTCAAGATTCTTCTTTGAATCTTCACTTATATATATATATATATATATATATATATATATATTAATCTTTATCTTTCTCTCTCGGGGTTATAGTCTAAGGTACACTTACCTAAGTTTATAACCTCATGCTTTTTGATATTAACCTCGCGGCGCCCCAAATCCAGGTCCCTTCGAACCTCGAATCTGGTCCGCCACGATACTACTGTCGCCAAACTATTATATCTTTTATTCATAACTTAAATGAATATAACCTTGCTTATTATGATTTAGAACATAAATTCTTTCCATTTCCAGGATCTATGTATAATGACCCCAAACTATTATAAGTTTCAAATATTGGTCATTTACTATTCCTATTTTACATCACATTCGATGTTATACAAACATGCGGAATAATTTAAACTTTTTCAATCTCCTTTGAAAAATAAATCTTTTATTGATTTCTTAACTTGAGTCAATTACAAATCCCTGAATTAAATTATGTTATGATTCCCTCTATTCGAATTACTGTATATATATTTACATCTCCATTCGAAGTTCATGCATTCATAATCAATTAATATTTACTACGCATGTTACTTCTCACATAACAGGCATAGAGATTTACTTCACAAGCATATCATCAAATATCAACTTTCAAATTTCATACATATTTCATATGCATTTTATATATATACATCAACATTTCCATAGCATAGTATAGCTCAACTAACAGTTATCAAATTCATATATCAAATAGGAATTGAAAGACTTGCCTGATTCATAGTTTATCAACTACGACTTAACTGCTTAAAGCTTATATGCACTTCGTGTATTCCTACACAGTTATATAATCATGGATTCATATCCATTAGTCACATACTTCATACATTCCTAATGTAATAATAATGTTACATTGTTTCCTACCTAGGTTCGTAAAACCTACATTTCACATTCTCATCATACTCTTAAAATAGCTAGGTATGTCTAGGTATACCTTAACCACTCATACTTGACATCAACATCCAAAAAACTTTATTACACACTTGACTCGCTATGTGTTCGACACATATTTAAAGTTTATAGATACGCGATCCACATCGTTCTTACATTTTGCAAACTTTAATAAAATTAGCAAATTTGGGTTTAATATAACCATTACATGCTCACATGCTTAAAACATCATTTATGTCAAGTATTATATCTTTAGCCATAGCATAGTTCATACTTTTAAAACATGCTTAAATAACTTATGTCATGCTTGACTAGTTAAGTGCACATATCATTCATGTTCAGAGGCATAGACAACTCTATATTGCTTGCTTATAAGGTCATAATGCAAGTAAAAAAATGCTCATCAAAGTTAGTTTCTAATACTTTTAAATTTCCATTCAAAACACATACTAAACAGAGCTTGATAACCTTTTATGTGCAATACATCTTGGAATTATTTTCCTTATTCATCCGCACACATAACTAGACCACATTCTCATGTTTCCAATGTCGGAACTTAAAAGACACAAACTTCATTAAGTTTTATTTTCTAAACTTCAAGTTTTTCTTTTAAAACACTTTAAACCAAGCTATACAAGTAATCTTATACGAGGTAACTTAAGATCATATTTTATGCTCACATGACTCCACCATATGCTCACTACAAAGTCAGAACTCAAATGACTTAAAGTTCGTCAAGGATTGTTTTCGAAATCTTCAAGTTTCTTTTTAAAACACATACTAAGTCATGCTAAAGCATTCCATTATGAGTAAAGTAATCCTAGCCATAGGACATGTATAATATCATTCATTTTCATGTTACATCACTTAGAATAACATATTCCGTTGTCGGGAGCACTATACTTGCGTATGTGCTCGCTCGACGCCCTCCGATCGCCTCCGAATACGTAACAGTCATAAAGCTGACTATTTTGACCCTTTCTAACAACTTCAAATTGAAAGACTTAAAGAACAAAAGTTGTAGGTCTATTCGTTCTCGTTCCGGATCATCTTGAATCATCTCAATCAGAGTTCGTACGAAAATGTTATGGCTGGTTTAGTAAAACATATAAATCAGTCATTGCAGAACACACACACACCCCCCCCCCACCAAGGCAGGGGTTTTGCCTTAAAAATGGCCCGCCGGGGCGGGCCTAGCTGCTGCCAACCGAATTTTTGTTCCTTGTTATGAACCATAATGCCAAACTTCCCTTCTAACCTTCATAATTTGAGTTATACATGTCCAAATTAGTCCATTTTTGATTCTATGAATTCGTAATTCGTAGAACTACAACATACCAATTACCCATCAACTAACATAAAGATTAACTAACCCAAATATGAATTTACAACTCATGTTCATACTAATTTTTATGTTTCAAAAAGTTTAACGAATTCATTTACTATAAATTCGTTTCTCAACCAAATTGGTTCGTTTAACTTTTGCTGTTTTCGTATTTGACTATATTAACAACATCTAGCAACAATTCATGGATTACAATAATCCTTAGCCATAAATTTGTGACTCAAAAACTACTTTTTCTTGTCAATTCTAAGGAATTGTAAAACATAGGAATCAAGAACATATATGCTAGAATTATTACCTCTTGAAGCTAAACTTTGCTAACTATAGCCCTTCAATCCACCAATTGCTCTCAATTCTACTAAACTTCCATAACCCATTTATCAGACAACTCAACCAAGGGGAAATAGAAAAAGGAGACTTTATTTATAAAGAAAGGATTATCCATTTCATGGTCTTGCACCATGGTTTAATTTAATGGAGAATGGAAGAGAATAATGGACAAGAAGGAGTTAGTGAAAAGGTTCCAACCACTCCCTTCAAAAGTGGTTATTTGCAAGGGTGAGCTTGACAGCCCAGCAATTCTAATAGTTTTCATGCAGCACATAGCATATAATAGCATATTCAATTCACGCATTCATAATCAATTAATATTTACTACGCATGTTACTTCTCACATAACAGGCATAAAGATTTACTTCACAAGCATATCATCAAATATCAACTTTCAAATTTCATACATATTTCATATGCATTTCATATATATACATCAACTTTTGCATAGCATAATATAGCTCAACTAACAGTTATCAAATTCATATATCAAATAGGAACTGAAAGACTTGCCTGATTCGTAGTTTATCAACTACGACTTAACTGCTTAAAACTTATCTGCACTTCGTGTATTCCTACACAGTTATATAATCATGGATTCATATCCATTAGTCACATACTTTATACATTCTTAATGTAATAATAATGTTACATTATTTCCTACCTAGGTTTGTAAAACCTACATTTCACTTTCTCATCATACTCTTAAAATAGCTAGGTATGTCTAGGTATACCTTAACCACTCATACTTGACATTAACATCCAAAAATCTTTAGTACACACTTGACTCGCTATGTGTTCAACACATATTTAAAGTTTATAGATACGCGATCCACATCGTTCTTACATTTTGCAAACTTTAATAAAATTAGTAAATTTGGGTTTTATATAACCATTACATGCTCACATGCTTAAAACATCATTTATGTCAAGTATTATAGCTTTAGACATAGCATAGTTCATACTTTTAAAACATGCTTAAATAACTTATGTCATGCTTGACTAGTTGAGTGCACATATCATTCATGTTCAGAGGCATAGACAACTCTTAATGCTTGTTTATAAGGTCATAATGCAAGTAATAAAATGCTCATCAAAGTTAGTTTCTAATACTTTTAAATTTCCCTTCAAAACACCTACTAAACAGAGCTTGATAACCTTTTATGTGCAATACATCTTGGAATTACATTCCTTATTCATCCGCGCACATAACTAAATAACATTCTCATGTTTCCAAGGTCGGAACTTAAAAGACACAAAGTTCGTTAAGTTTTATTTTCAAAACTTCAAGTTTTTCTTTTAAAACACTTTAAACCAAGCTATACAAGTAATCTTATACGAGGTAACTTAAGATTATATTTTATGCTCACATGACTCCACCAAATGCTCACTACAAATCAGAACTCAAATGACTTAAAGTTCGTCAAGGTTTATTTTCGAAATCTTCAAGTTTCTTTTTTAAACACATACTAAGTCATGCTAAAGCATTCCATTATGAGTAAAGTAATCCTAGCCATAGGACATGTATAATATCATTCATTTTCATATTACATCACTTAGAATAACATATTCCGTTGTCGGGAGCACTATACTTGCGTATGTGCTCACTCGACGCCCTCCGATCGCCTCCGAATACATAACAGTCATAAAGATGAATGTTTTGACCCTTCCTAACAACTTCAAATTGAAGGACTTAAAGAACAAAAGTTGTAGGTCTATTCGTTCTAGTTCCGGATCATGTTGAATTACCTCAATCGGAGTTCGTATGAAAACGTTATGGCTATTTTAGTAAAACATATAAAATCACCATTGCATAGAACACACACCCAAATGGGACGGGGTTTTGTTTAAAATGGCCACCGGGGCGGGCCGAAATTCTTCATACCGAATTTTTGTTCCTTGTTATGAACCATAATGCCAAACTTCCTTTCTAACCTTCATAATTTGAGTTATACATGTCCAAATTAGTCCGTTTTTGATTCTATGGATTTGTAATTCGTAGAACTACAACATACCAATTACCCATCAACTAACATAAAGATTAACTAACCCAAATATGAATTTACAACTCATGTTCATACTAATTTTCATGTTTCGAAAAGTTTAGCGAATTCATTCACTATGAATTCGTTTCTCAACCAAATTGGTTCGTTTAATTTTCGTTGTTTTCGTATTTGACTATATTAACAACATCTAGCAACAATTCATGGATTACAACAATCCTTAGCCATAAATTTGTGACTCAAAAGCTACTTTTTCTTGTCAATTCTAAGGAATTATAAAACATAGGAATCAAGAACATATATGCTAGAATTATTACCTCTTGAAGCATAACTTTGCTAACTATAGCACTTCAATCCACCAATTTCTCTCAATTCTACTAAACTTCCATAACCCATTTATTAGACAACTCAACCAACGGGAAATAGAAAAAGGAGACTCTATTTATAGAGAAAGGATTACCCATTTCATGGTCTTGCACCATGATTTAATTTAGTGGAGAATGGAAGAGAATAATGGACAAGAAGGAGTTAATGAAAAGGTTCCAACCACTCCCTTCAACCCACACCCTTGGCCATCATCACCATCACTGAGCTTAAGCAAATAGAGGGGTAGGCCAATGGCCTATACACGGCTGAAAATAAATTGGGACTATGAATATGGGACAAGCCAAATAACTCAACAACTTGTTATTCTAAGGCTTGGTTTGGTTCTTTAAATTCCCAAAATATCATTTTAATGTATAATTATTACCATATTAGAAAATTTAGGGATTATTTAGGTACTCACCTCATAATATCCATGTACATTACACGAAATTAGCATAACAAAGTTAGGTATTGTTGTCCAGATATCTCCATAATTATATTTTACTACTCACATAATCACATTATCACATTATTTAAATTTAATGTTTCTTCAAACATTTAATTTCCTTCTCAGCTTCTAGAATACACAGATATTTAATCATTTATGATTTTATTGTACCACTTGATACCTTATATTATTAGTCCCAATTAAATGTCACACTTCATGTAGTCTTAAGCCATAGGTATTATATATTACTACTACCCACATTTTCCATATTACACATAGTAACATGAAATACCATTTAATGATAATGTCCACATTAATATTTTAATTTGGCTAAATATCATTCAGTTGGGTACTTTCAACCCATTATCACATTTTAATATCACAACGATTAATTAATCATTTCATTTTCTTCATGTAAAGCACATATATTAATTCACCATTTTACTTAGGTGAATTACTCCTTTCATTTAATTTACTATCACGCCTATCGCCATTATTAGGCTTTTACTACTCAAATTATATTATTCCATAATATAATTTTTAACTTAATCTGAGTTAACTAATATTTATTCTTGTTTAGTTAATTTCCATAACTAACTCTCAATCGATTCATGCTTTGCTATCTCAATCCATTCATGGACAATATAAATATCAAATATGACCCATATGATAACATATTAGCCACTAATATACAATTCCTATAGTTCGGATTACACAACTCACCAGATTACACAAACTTATCATGAACTATCTATAGACTGGCGCGGTCGCACTGGTCTTAGGCTTGAGAGTGGCGCGGTCGCGCCACCTTAAGTTAGGACGCAGACATGTTATGCTTCAACAAAATGGAACTTAACTCACAAATCCTTTAACATGTTCCATACATCCTATCTCATTATACTAACCAAAATAAATCTCCAATGACTACATTCTTCAATAATTTAGAGATTAAACTTCAAGTTTAAACTCTTCTTTCTTTAATCTATACATTTAACCAAATCCCAATATTAGTCAATAAATTTCTAACCAATATTTATCTAAAGATATATCGACTTTCCTCTCTCGTCAACCACATTCATTTATACAAATCTAAACCTAGCGCACACAGAGTCTTTAATAGTATTCAATATAGTACACTGAGTGGATTGCCACAAACAACCAACAAATTAGGTTCCGTCTCGTCTACACTACTTTCACAATGAGTTAGATCGGTTACTAATTCGTATATACCTCCGCTCTCTGAAGGAATCGTTTAGCCCAGCTCCTATACATCCACTATTAAATGGTACAGTTGCATGACCTTAGACTTGATACTTACTCACACAAATACTCAAGAAATTGGTGGTTATCAAAGATATTTAATGTCACCAACTTACTATGATAAAATAATTTCACATAAATTATTTAATATCGATACATAAATTTCTATCCATCTTCTCATTAATTTATCTCTACAATTAATAATAATAAATATATAATAATGATATATATTTATTAAACACAACATCACTTATTACATAGCTCATATTACCCTATGTAACATAATACCACATTCCTCGTAACACATTATATATTCTTATTTGAACTCTTCACATGCCTTCAGAATTTTATTTACTAAATTCTTATTTTAATATTTTCTAAAAATTTTGGGTTCTTACAATAAGTACTACTTCCCGAATTGTGTACTTCTGTGATGCCACCAGATCTTCTCTGCCAATGTGCCCACCAGCATTCTTCGTAATTTTTCATGAACCCAGAAATAATTAAATGATAGTTTACCATGTCTTTGTCCATATAATTTACATTCTTACACTTCAAACATGGACATTGTATCTACGACTTACCATTAATACATTATGGATGACTATACGTATACTCCAAAAACACTTTACAACCAGCTCTAAATTCAGCTGTAGCACCTATCTGGGCACTTGACTTTTGTTGTGCCATCCAACTACGGTCTGAATAGAGGTCCATGATTCCACGGTACCTACTACAGACAACATGAGCTTATTAATCATATGACTTGAGCATACTTGTAACCATATGAATACTTAAGGTATGAGAAACTTTAAATGAAACTTTAAATGTGAAACTTTACTTAGTATGAGAAACTAAGTAAATATTACTTAGTTTAATAGTTATATTATATCATGTTATTTTATTTTAATTTGTTTTAAATTTGTTTTTATTGTTAATCGTAAGTGAATACGTAAGGTTCATTCATGCTAGCTTTATATCAGTAATACATATTTGGTTGGTATTCATGCATTGAAATGTTTCTTCTTAAGAAAACTACCACCATCTAAGGCTTCATATTTTAAGATTATACCCCTCACGGTCCCTTTCTATAATCTTTTATGTTTTGGGATAGTCACAACTTAGTTGAGCAATTTATAGCTTCTATAATATTTTGTAGCTTTATTCTTGTATACATAAATGTTAAATACCCTTGTTTTTCTGTTATAGCCAAAACAGTCTCTTTATTGACCAAGTGTGTCTAGTTACCTTCTCTGTTGCACTAACAGTTCCCTAGCATTGCCTATTTTGGCTTAATAGCCCCCCAATAGCTTACCATGCTGACAACCAAGCTTGGCTTGGCCCCGTGAGGCTTGGCTAAGCTTGGTGTGGCCTCGTGTGGCCTCTCGGCCCCAAGCCCAGCCCATCAGCTCCAACAAACCCTTAATAGGCTCTAGTGGATCACCAATATATTTATATCCAATTGATAAGCAGCACCCAGGCTCTCTATATAAACAGAACACAATTTACTGAGAATTACTAAAATTTAGCTACTCACATATTCAAACAATTCAATTTCTCATTTTATTTCAATAATGGGCATATCTTTCCTATAACAAAAAGCTATTATATATTTTAAACCTTAGGGCAGTTCACAATAAAAGAGGTAAAAAATCCAATTACAAACTTATACTTATAATACTTATGAACATTTTTCAAACTTATACTTATAATACTTAAAAAAATTTGCCAGAGTCTCCCCAACAATATGGACTAGCCACATGCACGACGACATGCATATATGGACATTTTTAGGCACCCAAGAACCAAGAGAAATATATAAATTCCCAATACAATAAGACCAAAACAATAACGATTGAATGCATAAAGCAGTAAAAAATTCAGCAAATTAAATCAAATTCTTTGTTGAGATAAGGATGTTAGAAAGGACTCTATTTTATGTCTTAATTACTGAACACTCATGAGACATTAATATTGAGACCCATATACATTACCAAGATAATATCTATCAAAACATTACCAATATACAATTATAAATGAATTTTATAATTAACAAACATACATTATAAATGAATTTTATAATTAACATCAATTAGCATATTTGATGAGAATTGAACTAGGACAAACCTTATTCTTAACTCAACCTCAAATTTTAAAGTCTTAACTATCTATCAAGCTAAGACCAAATTGGTGTGTGAGCTCTTTGTGAAAACTAAAAGGTAAAGAGGAAAAATCTACTAATGGAACCAAACACATGAAACACAAGCACAACTTTTTTTAGGTATTTAAATAAACCAAACACATGAAACACAATCACAAGATATATAGAGAAACTACTGCTATTTTTTATTTTGTTAAAATGCAATTAATTTTTTGACTTCTGGAATTCATTGTGAGTTCTCATTTACAAAACAATAGACATAAAAAATCTGAGATAGTACTAAAAAAAAGTCTCAACTCAAATCTGCAACTAGACCAATTTTATTAAAATAGGGAAAAAAGTCTCAACTCAAATCTGTAATTTGATTCAACAAAATCAAAACTAACCTGAGTTGTCGAGATGGGTGGCGGGCGGCAACGACGATCAATTTATCCCTCCATCTTCTCTTCTTCCCCTTCTCCATCTTCTCCCTCTTCTGTTCTCCCTCTTTTTTCTTCCCGCCTACTGAACGAACGACTTCCTGAGTCTGATTAAGTTTAAGACGATCAACGATCAGCCGTCATCGCGATGCGTCATTGATTTTTAATGACGCGATGGATTTTCAATGACATTAGCGATCACGATAAAGATTGGTCACAAAAAAAACCGCGCCAGAGTTTTGCACCAATTTTTTGGGGGGGGAAATTCATAAAAACTAGCGACTAGAATTCATCCCAGTCACAGATAGCAGTCGATATTTACCATTATCAGCGACCGGATAGGCGGTCTCTAATATTATTGGTCGCAGATAGACCTTTTTTTTGTAGTGTATACATCACCCATCTTAAGTCGCCAAATATATGGTACATAAATTTAAATACAACTTAATTATACAACAGTCGTGTAAAATACGACAAAACATAGCTGAGAGTTTAAACAAGAATATTGTCATCTAGACAATATACACACTCAATGGTGTCCTCATTACAGTTATTATCACATTATTTCGTAGAATAGTGAGGACTACTAAAGCCATTTATCCTGGACCATCACTCCATTTCCCGACTAGTCCCAGCTATATTCTCATTTCCTGAAGAGAACAATGAAAGAAATGGTGAGCTCAACTAGTCCAGTAAGAAATATTATGACTAAGATAATGCAGAATAAATTATCCTTAGCCTTCAACAGTATAACAACTGATAGAATACAATAGACAACAAGTTTTAGACCAACAACTGCAGCGGAAATAAGCAATCCATTAGAAGAGTCAAGTAGAGCATAAAATCTACCATCTTCTATGATTTAAAAAGTTTTTCATCAACTTTATCGCTGAGACTCGTCTTAATAAATAGAATCGAATCATCTCTGCACCACGACCAAGGATATTCATGTAATCATTAATGGTCATGATTATACCAAATAATTCCTGGTCATAATCATTCCAATAACTATCCATCAATGAACTACAGGGCAATGAGGAATTTTACCACATCATTCTTCACATTACGGTCATGATTATACCAAATAATCCCTGGTCATAATTATACCAAGTCCATCTATGCACGTAAGCCAAAGATGACTTTCATCACAATATAAGCTTAAGGATGATGACAATGATATAAGCAATAATCAACAGAAATCAAATCAAACAAAATCAAGGATAAAAGACTTTAAATTTATCCAGAGTTTAAAGATATCCAAATTGTCAACATGATACTGCTTTGTAGAGTAAAATTCAAGAAAAATATTCATATACCAAAAATAATTTGGACAGAAAAGAAATATATTTTTCGGGTAAATAGTACCCCGCAATAGTACCCTATGAATAGTACTTCGGGAATAGTACCTCGTGAATAGTACTCCAGCATAAAAAGTACCCCAAATACCCGAGTAAATAATATTCGGGTGAATAGTAACCCATGAATAGTAACTCGTGAATAATACTCCGACACGAAAAGTGCCCCGAATACCCGAGTGAATAATACTAGAGTGAATAATAACTGGGTGAATAGTAACCCATGAATAATAGCTCGTAAAAAAATACCAAAGAAAATGATATTCCATGACGAGTACAAAAGAAATGATATCTCATACGCGTATAATAGAATATACGAAACTGCAAATGGATTTTCACCCGCCATACGGTAATCCACGTAGACAGATCATTTCTACAATTTAATAAAGAATGAATACGAAGGATCATTCACCATGCATGTGGTAATCCACATAGACAGGTTATTCCAACAGAATAATAAAGAATGGAATAACAGAATAATTCACCAGGCATGCGATAGACCGCACAGACAGGTTATTCCCAATAGAATAATAAAGAATGGAATCAGGTCATGCGTAATCCGCATAGACAAGATATTTCAACAGAATAATAAAGAATGGAACTAGGTCATGCGTAATCCGCACAAACAAGATATTCCAATGGAATAATAAAGACTGGAATAACAACAGAATTCATCAGGCATGCGATAGACCGCACAGACAGGTTATTCCAACGGAATAATAAAGAATGGAATAACAGAAGAATTTCACCATGTATGCGGTACTTCGCATAGACAAGTTATTCCAACATAATAATAAAGAATGGAATAACAACCCTTACGAGTATTGAAAGAAAATAAATCTCTTCATGAATACGAAAGAATAATACCCCTTACCTTAGAAGAAACTGGATACTAGAATAGTGAGGTAGCAAACTTATCTTCTTCTTTCTCTTTATAATTTCTCTCTATAATAATTGCTCTTGTGAGACTTAGTGAATTGGTGAAAAATAATGAAGGAATGAGCTTCTATTTATAGGAAAATATAGTTTCGATAATTGCATATTTTGGGGCTCGAAATATTACAGAATAATACCTTCCTCTTTTTTTCATTTTTAATTTAGTCTTGCAAGTATTATCAAACTTGCACAACCTCCCCTAATAGTAAATCATGTAAATTAATAGTTCATTCATGTGACTCAATAGTATAATCATATGAAAAAACTAATTACAATATAGTACATCCATCTATACCTCCATTTTTAACTTAGTCATGCAAGTATTATCAATCTTGCACCAACTCCCCTAATAGTACATGAATGTGAATCAATAGTACACACATGTGAACAAATAGTTATATGCATGTGAATTAATAATAATTAATTGCTCATTTATCCGATTAATTACCCGATTGGTCAATATAACTTCCAGACATCAATTATTATCGAAATAAATGTCGGTTTCCACTAACACTAATAATCCCAACACAATGGAACTATCAATTTCATCTTTAATCAACACGAATTTATTCATCATTAATATTATAACTCACAATATTTTACAACCAGGTCGTTCCCAAGAAAGAAGGGGTTTTCCGATAAGGATTTCTCCTTATTGGCGCGCAATTAGGTGACCAAACCTCTCCTTAACAGAACTTCTAGACATTGTCAATATTGCAAATAATAATATGAATAACTTTATCATCTCAATTATTGATTTAATAATATATAAAATATTATACAGATGATACTGTGATAATAACTGAATAAATAATATTAGAGATATGATGCAGTAATTACTGTAGCAATAATTGAGTATAACTGAGTGACTTCTTACGTAAGCATCAATAATTAATACTGTGTGCTACTATGCAACCACGCGTATTCCTGTACTTTTACTACGGGGTAGTTCCACAGTTTTAACGGTAAAACTTTCGCCGTTATTTTTATAAAATGATAATTATGTCATTTTCTAACTACGACAATACTTCCGTTTTGGGGTCCACCAATGATTGTGTCGTCGTACGAATATTCCCTGTTTAAAACGAATATTCTCCAACCGATCGAATATTATATTACCACTTGCTTACTTTGCAAAATTTATAAATATTACCCACAACTATAACATTATATTACATCCTCACCATAATATTCAAAAATATATTTCGAGAGAAATTAATCTTTATTCATAAAAGTTTGGGTCTCTCAATCTCCCCTCCTTATGAAATTTTGCCCTCGAAATTTACGTACGTACCTGGTATGCCGAAGAGATAAGGATACCTTAACTTCATTTCAGATTCTAACTCTTGAGGTATAACCTTTGAGTGTCAAATATGATCCTTCTTATCCAAGATTTTAACATGTATCTCCTCATACGTTAAATCTTCTATTATCTCGTCTAATTCCAATTCAATAATGTGGTTCGGGTCGTCCACATAATTACGTAACATCGATACGTAAAAAAAACGTTATGAACACGCGACATACTTGGTGGTAAAGCGAGTCTATAGGCCACAGTTCCTAATCGATCAAGGATTTCAAATGGACCAATTAAATCGAGGCTTGAGATTTCCTCTCTTCGTCGATTTTTGATTCTAGAATTCCTCCAGCATGAAAAGTACCCCAAATACCAGAGTGAATAATATTCAGGTGAATAGTAATTTGGGTGAATAGTAACCCATGAATAGTAACTTGTGAATAGTACTTCGACACGAAAAGTGCCCCGAATACCCGAGTGAATAATACTAGAGTGAATAGTAACTGGATGAATAGTAACCCGTGAATATTAGCTCGTAAAAAATATACCAAAGGAAATGGTATTCCATGATGAGTACAAAAGAAATGACATCTCATACGAGTATAATAGAATATACGAAACTACAAATGGATTTTCACCCGCCATGCGGTAATCCACGTAGATAGATCATTTCTATAATTTAATAAAGAATGAATACGAAGGATCATTCACCATGCATGTGGTAATCCACATAGACAGGTTATTCCTACAGAATAATAAAGAATGAAATAATAGAAGAATTCACCAGGCATGCGATAGACCGCACAGACAAGTTATTCCCAACAGAATAATAAAGAATGGAACCATGTCATGCGTAATCCACACAGACAGGATATTCCAACATAATAATAAAGAATGGAACCAGGTCATGTGTAATCCGCACAGATAGGATATTCCAACAGAATAATAAAGAATGGAACCAGGTCATGCATAATCCGCATAGACAGTATATTCCAACAGAATAATAAAGAATGGAAAAACAACATATCACCAGGCATGCGATAGACCGCACAGACAAGTTATTCTAACAGAATAATAAAGAAAGGAATAACAAAAGAATATCACCATGTATGCGGTACTTCGCATAGACAGGTTATTCCAACATAATAATAAAGAATGGAATAACAACCCTTACGAGTATTGAAAGAAAATAAATCTCTTCATGAATACGAAAGAATAATACCCCTTACCTTAGAAGAAACTGGACACTAGAATAGTGAGGTAGCAAACTTCTTTTCTTCTTTCTCTATATAATTTCTCTCTATAATAATTGCTCTTGTGAGACTTATTGAATTGGTGAAAAATAATGAAGGAATGAGCTTCTATTTATAGGAAAATATAGTTTCGATAATTGCACGTTTTGGGGCTCGAAATATTACAGTATAATACCTTCCTCTTTTTCTTTATTTTTAATTTAGTCCTGCAAGTATTATCAAACTTGCACCACCTCCCCTAATAGAAAATCATGTGAATTAATAGTTCATTCATGTGACTCAATAGTATAATCATGTGAAAAAACTAATTACAGTATACTACCTCCATTTTTAACTTAGTCATGCAAGTATTATCAATCTTGCACCAACTCCCCTAATAGTACATGAATGTGAATCAATAGTACCCACATGTGAAGAAATAGTTATATGCATGTGAATTAATAGCAACTAATTGCTCATTTATCCAATTAATTACCCGATTGGTCAATATACCTTCCAAACATCAATTATTATCAAAATAAATGTCAGTTTCCACTAACACTAATAATCCCAACACAATGGAACTATCAATTTCATCTTTAATCAACACGAACTTATTCATCATTAATATTATAACTCACAATATTTAACAACCAGGTCATTCCTAGGAAAGAGGGAGATTTCCGATAAGGATTTCTCCTTATTGGCGCGTAATTAGGTGACCAAACCTCTCTTTGACAGAACTTCTAGACATTGTCAATATTGCAAATAATAATATGAATAACTTTTTCATCTCAATTATTGATTTAATAATATATAAAATATTATGCAGATGATAATGTGATAATAACTAAATTAATAATATGAAAAATATGATGCAACAATTACTGTAGCAATAATTGAGTATAACTGAGTGACTTCTTATGTAAGAATCAATAATCAATATCGTGTGCTACTATGCAACCACGCGTATTCTTGTCCTTTTACAATCGGGTAGTTCAACAGTTTTAACGGTAAAACTTCCATCGTTATTTTTATAAAAAGATAATTATGTCATTTTCTAACTACGACAATACTTCCGTTGTGGGGTCCACCAATGATTGTGTCGTCGTACGAATATTCCCTGTTAAAAAGAATATTCCCCGACCAATCAAATATTATATAACCACTTGCTTACTTTGCAAAATTTATAAATATTACCCACAACTATAACATTATATTATATCCACACCATAATATTTAAAAATATATTTCGAGATAAATTAATCTTTATTCATAAAAGTTGCGGTCTCACATGCATTCTAAGCTTCTCGTCCTCTGCATAAGATCCAAGTTCTCTAATGAACACCTTCAAATGTGTGTAAGGATCCCCTAATCCATCATACTTTTCAAAGTCAGGGGTTTTAAATTTCTCTGGATAATGAACACTAAGGAATATACAAAGGTCAGCATATGAAACACTCCAATGTGCTCCAATCCCCTTTAGAAAATGGATGGTTTCTTCCATTTGAAGGACCTTCTTTCTGACATCACCTGTGTCTGGATCTCCTTTGAGATGGGTGTTTTTAGGATCTTTGTTGGTTGTATCCAACTAAGGTTCCAGATTTGTTTTATCCAAACCTTGAGTTCCTCCTTGTGTAGAGGATTTTGTATGTGTAGGCATCTTTGAGCCCTGAGTAGACTGATACAATTCTTTAAGCAGAACAACCAAATCTGTAATTTGTTTACTTAATCCGTTAAATTCTTCTCAAGAAACGGGATTAGACTGGTCAAAAAAAGACATGATTGGCTGTAGGCTCGTGTCCTTTTTGGATTTTGAGCGGGTAACAGACCCAATTGTTTCCCTACAAAAAACTTAAATAGTTTAGTCTTAGGGATAATGTAAATGTTTACATTCTATGTGAGGTATCCATGTTAGGAATATTATCCTGCAAAATAGATGTTAGTTGTTTTGTAATACAGGATAGCATGCTAATATGCATGTGCACATATTTCTTTATATTTTCCATTATAATGAAATGATATGAAATGATATTTACAAGTAAATGCTTTTACAAGTAATCGAAAATGGAAAGCATGAAGAGACTTTCCTCCACATTAGGTTTATCAGAGGCTGACCTATCTTAGATTTACTCTCGCGGCTTTTTGGCATGAAGGTTCCCAGATCATCGCAATCTACTTGACGGGAAGTTAATCCAGTCTTTCAACTAGAGCGAATCTGGGTGGTGCCTTTCCTAAGCCTCGTTGGAATTAGTCTTCCTACGAGTTTAGTAATCAAATATCGACAGGATAACCTCCTGGTGGAGGAACCACACAACATACATTCACATACAACGTGTCTCACCGTTTATGAAAATGATGACATGTGTAAAGCACTAATATCACAGATAGATATTTTGCAGTGCAGTAATTAAATGCATTCGTACACATTCATCATAAATGTAAATGCAACATTCACACAAAAGCATATAAAAGTTTTGAAAAGCTTGTAGTAGCGGCTTAAGTCCTCTTACTGGAGTCCCCAGCAAAGTCGCCATATGTCGACGTCGAGATTTTTATTTATCCTTTTTCTGTTCTTGTTCTTTGGTGTTTTTATTTTATTTGAGATTTGTTTGAAAAAACAAGTGAAAAAGGTCCGACGTGTATATGTTGACGATTTGACTGTAAGAGTCTCCAGTTGTTGTTTTTAACTGGTTGCACCAATACAACCGAGAAAAGGTTTGCACATTGACCCAGTGATGTGACACTGTTAAATGGGTCAGTGAAACCGAGATTCATTTGGGTTTGGGGGCTTGATTATGCAGAGGGAAGGTGACACCGCCCAACATCCGTGTTACCAAGGTGACCGCCACTTTTCAAGAAACAATTATATGAATGTGTGTGTGTGTGTGTGTGTGGATCAATGTGCAATTTATTTGGAAGTAGTGCGAGGCCTCGTTCACACCTATATACAAAGGGTTTGAATTTATATGAAAAATTCATTTTTAAACATGATATAGCAGTGAGGTTTTGTAAAAGAGGTTTTTCAAACCCTGTTCTCAATAGTAATTGAGACCTTTTCATACTTCCATTTTATTATTAAATGTTCAGCTTGATTGCTTTTATTTTCGAGATGCGAAGCATCTTCGAGAAAATAATATATAGCAATCTTAGAACTCTCCTCATGGGCATGAAAGCCATCTTAGGAAATTCAAACACCGTGAATAATTTACAAGCTGCTTACAACTGAAAATGTCCATCACGGGAACCGAATCTAGATTCATTGGACTGAATCTGTGATCACATGATTCCTAGGCACACATGATGTCGCAATTTATATGAAAAGCAGTAAGTAGTTATATATATAAAAGCTGTAAATATATATATATATATACATACATGATCAACCACCACGAAGCACCTCTATGGGGGATCGGAAATGTAAATATATAAAAGCGGTATATATATATATATATATATATATATATATATATATATATATATATAGAGAGAGAGAGAGAGAGAGAGAGACATGATCAACCACCATAAAGCACCTCCATAGGGGATCAGAAAATGTAAATAAAGCAATAAATGCGATCAACCGCCACGAAGTAAACTCTAGGCGGGACGGAATGTAAATAAACTAGTAAAAGTCCACGAAGTAAACTTCACGCCTGACAGAAATATATATATATATATATATATATATATATATATAAGTGTATATATATATATAGATAGAAATGAAAACCATGGACCGAAGTCTGGGCATACACACACAACACGACTCTCAATATGAAGAATAATGTTTACAAAGATGAAGAGAAAGGCTTTATAGAGTGTAAGAAGGCTTACAATGGGCTACAAAAGAAGACTTCTATGACTCTAAGTGGATGAACACACGGCTCCCGCCGGTAAACATATAGCTATATGTGAGCTAACAAATGTTTGAAATGAGAAAGCACTCAATATGGGGTGTGTACAGAGCAAATTTGACAGGGCTTCCTCGCCCTTTCCTCTTGAATTATGGCCACCCCAAGCTCTATATTTATAGAGTCAGTAGCCACAAGTGTACTTCATGACACCATGAGATGCACCTGGCCGCCCGGTGTCTGGGCTCATGGGACTGCCATCTCTCAATCGTGCACTCATGCACTGTGATGTCCGTTCGAACATGCAGAAAATCAATCCGAGCATCCGATTGAGGTGTACAAGACCTTTTTTGGACCTCCGTTGTCGAGAGTTACGCAATGACATGGGATTGGAGGTTGTACAAAGTCAGGAAGAGGGGACCATGCCCATGGTCTTCAAGCTTCAAATTATATCCGGTGTGCTGCCCTACGTAATAGTCACTAGGGATTAGAACTCCTTGGCTCTTATGGGACATTGTTGTGTAGAAATGTATGTGTGAGATGTTGAGATGGCGCAATGTGGGGTTGAGGTGGCAAGATAACAATTTTTCCCCTCACCAGGGTTATCTCCGGTTTAGGCTGATAAAGCAGACGTTGCTAAGGGTTAACTCTGAGATTCGACTGCTGCAAGTGTTTGAATTCCTCAAAGTCATCTATAAGTGTGCCTGTCTTCCGGGTGTTATCTCCGAGTCTTTGGAATAAGTGCCTCGGTGGGAGTTCCGAGGTTGAAGCTGATTGCATGCATTTGAAACAATCATTTATGGGGTTATCACCGAAACTGCAACGACATTCCTTGGGGTTATCTCCAAGGATAAAACTCGGGGTTATCTCTGAGGTTGAAACTGATACTCCTGGTGTGTGTTTCGAGGTTGAGACTGAACTTCCGTTGGTATTCGAAATGGATATGAGTTGTCTTCCAGGGTTATCTCCGAAAGACCAATCTGCCCTCCTGTAATGTTAGTAACAGGTGTGTAGAAAATTTCGTGTGTCTACAAAATCGAGATTCATTAGGGTCCGGGGACTTGCATATGTGGAGGGAAGGTGTTAGGCACCCCCAACATCCGTGTTACCATGGTGACCGCCACTTCTCAATTAAACTGTTATATGAATATGTGTGTGTGGGTCAATGTCAAATTATTTGGAAGTGCCTCATTTGCACTTATATACACAGGGTTTGAATTTATGTAAAAATTCAGTTTTAAACAAGATATAGCAATGACGTTCTATAAAAAGAGTTTTTTCAAACCCTTATGCTCAATAGTAATTGAGGCCTTTGATACTTCCATTTTTATTAAGTGTTCGGGTTGATTGCTTTTATTTTTCAAAATGCAAAGCATCTTTGAGAACATAATGTACAAAGTAGTGTCGAATTCCTTATGGGCATGAGAGCCATCCAAGGAAATTCAAACACTGTAAATAATTTATAAGCTGGTTACAGCTGAAAATGTCCATCACGGGAATCGAATCTAGATTCAGTAGACTGAATTTGTGTTCAAATGATTCCCAGGCTCACGTGATGTCGCAGTTTATATGAAAGCTATAAGTAGTTATATATATAAAAGTTATAAATATATATATATATATATATACAGACATGATCAACCACCATGAAGCACCTCCATGGGGGATCACAAATGTAAATAAAGTAGTAAAAGACGATCAACTGCCATGAAGTAAACTCCAGGCGGGACAAAATGTAAAGAAAGCAGTAAAGACGATCATCGCCACGAAGTAAACTCCAAGAGGGACAAAATATAAAGAAAGAAATAAAAGGCCACGAAGTAAACTCCAGGCCTGACAGAAATGTATATATATATATATATACATATATATAAGCAGTAAACACTTCGAATATAAAATCCAAGCTCATCGAATAGAGTTCGACAATAGTTCATATATATGTATATATATACAAAAGAAGTAAACGCTCCGGACGTAAGTCCAGGCTCAATCGAGGCATAACTCGATAATGCTAGTCTATATATATATATATATATATATATAAGAAAATAAATGCCACGGACCGAAGTCCGGGCATACACACGCAACACAACTCTCAATGTGAAGAACGGTGTGTGCAAAGATGAAGAGAAAGGCTTTAAAGTGTGTAAGAAGGCTTACAGTGGACTTCCAAAGAAGACTTCTATAGCTTTAAATGGATGAACACTCAGCTCTCTCCAGTAAAAATATGACAGACTATAAGTTCACAAGTTTTTAAAATGAGAAAGCACTTAGTTTATAATGTGTACAACGCAAATTGGGCATGGCTTCCTCGCCGTTTTTCTTGAAAATATGGCCACCCCAAGCCCTTTATTTATAGAGGATGGAGCTTAAGGTGTACCTACGGTAGCATCAGGTGTACCTACGGCTACCCGGGGTGCCCCGGGCAATGTGGGTTTTGCCATCTCGAAGTACATGCACTCGGACGACGCGCTGTTCGCTCGAACCTTCATTATATTCAATCCGAGAGTCCGATGGAAGAATGTCATACCATTTTAGAAAGATCTTTTCGAGAGATATGCAATGACATTGGATTTGCCCTTTTTGATTCCAAAAAGATGTGTCCATGACCGAAATGGCATTTTCGGGTTTCCCTCAGGGAGTCCGTTGAGCCGTTTTACGTAGTTTGCGCCGGGAAGTTAAGATATGGTTCTTGTGGGAATTATTTTGAAGAAGTTTGAGATGAAATGAGTTCATGTGATTTGAGTTAAATATAAGTTGTAAAAATGACCATTTTGCCCCTCTCGGGGTTATCTCTGGTTTTGGCGCAGTTGTAGTAGTAGTCTTTTCTCAGGATTATCTCTGAGATTGGCCTACTGTCAACTCTGAATGTCCTGAGGGTTATCTTTGAGGTTGGCTTGACCTCCCGGGGTTGACTCCGGGCTTTGCACTTGATCTCTAGGGGTTATTTCCGTGTTAGAACTTTCTTTCCCGGGGTTATTTCTGGGGTTGGCAACTGATTTCTCGGGGTTATCTCCGGGTTTGGAAAATTGCATCCTCGGGCTATCTCCGGGGTTAGAATTGATGTTGTGGTCCTCCAAGGTTATCTCTGAAGTGTGAAAAGATGCTTTTGTCCTCCTATATAGTTAGTAACAGGAAAATGAAATTTTGAGTGTCTACATCAGGGCTGCATGTTCTTCGTTGTAATGGTTTTCAACAGTTTAAACATCTTCAGACCACCTCCGATGCTTCGCTGGATTTACTTGCCAATGGGTAATCATATCAGGGCTACCTAATATTCATTTAAATGTCCTTAAACGGCTAATGATGTATGAAATATCTGATGGGGGATAGATTTCTGATGAGACGTAGGCTTTTGATTGCAATTAAAATCCTTGTGATGGCATCAGACCTTTGTGAGGTATTACAAAGGGAAGCTTTTTGCAGCTTTGATCATCAGTTTTGTAAACCCTGTGTTTGAGAAAATACCAATGATCAATATGTAGGCCCGTAGTTTGGTCTCTAACAATTAGGATTTCAGGTTGTTCCGCTTAATCGTGTAACGTCTTTTTTCCTGATTTAACTTTTCAACTTATGGGACCTCCTTTGTAACTAAAATTTGATCGAGCTAGAGGGGGTGGGGACCACACAAGATAGCCGCAGGTACACCCATGGCCAGCTGTGGGTTATATTGCTGGGCCTTTCCCTTTCATAACTCATTTTCACTTGAAGCCACATAGAGAATCTGGGAGTCCCTCTTCAGATCTACTGAGTTTGGACTGTTTTCTATAAAATCTGTCATCGTAAAAGTGTTCTGCACTATAATGGTAATGTATAAATGTCTTCTTTTCCAGTTTTGACCGTTGGAATATGAGTTATCATATGAAATGCTTTTAAACACATAGTGAATATGCATGCTCATATAACTTGATAAAAATTATTTAACACAATAAATGTTAGTATTTAACTATGCGAGATGTATTGATATGAAAAAAATTAACATTTGAAACAGTCAATTTGGTACATTTTTCTGCTTATGATTATGACTTTGAAATTTTCATACATATAGGATGTTTATGACTGTGAGTTAGTGTGCTACTGAATGGCCACCTAGTCATGCCTACGTGCATGTGGATAGTCCTTTTTACAAAGTAGACCCTGGAAAAAATTTTCCATGAGTCTAGACATTGAATGAACATGTATTTTTAAATCTACTGTAGGCGTATGCATGCATATAAACATAAAATGCATTTAATGAGCTCCAGGTTAGAATTTACCACACACTTTTTGAGGTGATTTGGAGACTTTTGTCCAGATTTATGGATCCAGACCAGCCGAGTAGCTCCCGTAGGACGTCTTCAGGTGTGAGGAGGAGAGCTTCAGTTGTGCCTCGGCCTCGCCCATCCCGACAACCTCATTGGTTGACGGAGTCAGTGATTCGTCCTATTCGGGTTGATGTACTAAATGTTGAGGCCGAGGAGGAGGATGTACCGGTTGCGAATCATGTTCCTTCTACTTCTATTCCTCACAGGGAACTTCTAACCATAAATGTGACGAATCCAAAGCTTCTGGATGATTTGAGTCGCCACCCCTCAATCTATTTCCATGCGAACGAGGTAAAAGCTATGTTCAATCTTCCTTTTTCCTATTTATGAGGAGCAAGGGTTCTGATGTTGATTTGTATTGTGATGCAGGTTCCCAGCTTTACGCAGCCTCGAGGGAACTAGTTCAGCATACATTCTCTTAATCAGACTCTTCATCTAGAGTACCGAGAGGTTGTGCATGCTTGGGGTTTTGAGGCATTCTTTTCCATCCTCCCCTGTCGTTGTCCTTGGGGTTACCTCAGGGCATTATCTGAGTGATGGTTTCACCAGACTCAGTCTCTCTATTTGCTGGATTGCGAGGTGATGATGACAACGATTGATTAGCGGTTCATCATTGGTATGGAGTTTTCTGGGGCGCCAGTGCCTTATGTGGCTGACATTTGCCCTACTACCGTCAAATCCTTGCTAGGAGTCCAGGATACAATGCTTAAAGGTAGGACAGTCTACACTGGTCCTTTGAGTGTAGACGTCGTGAGTGGGGCTTTGACTAAGCCATTACTCGATGACATGAGAGTTAAAGATTGCATTCTTCGGGAATTATTCCTAATCATCCTCTGGGTTTGTTTCTTGGAAGATAACTCTTCCACAGTGTCGTTTGCTTTAGTCAGCGTCACACGGGATGTGGACCGTATTAGAGAGTTTGATTGGGGTTCCTACACCTTTACCTACTTCCTCAATGGAATACATCTGCATTCACAAGGCTTGACGGAGGCTTGGCAAGGATTTTACCCATTCATGCTGGTGAGTATTTTCTCTTTTGATTTCCCTTGTTCGGGTTGAGATTGTTGACTAGCCGCAGATATTTGACCTTGTATTGGCAATTTATGGCCTATGAGAGGCTTCCATGTCTTCGTCCCATTAGCTTGTTAGGTTTAGACACCTATCCATGGGGATGAAGATGACATCACTCCACTTTGATGGAGGTTCCTGTAGTTGAGGGTTTCACCCATTCACGCTTAGAGTTGGAGTTGTTGACAACAGATATCATTATATAGGTTCCTTACTCTAAGGAGCATTTGACAGTTGGCTTTGAGGGTGGTTTCTCGACTAGTGTCGAGTATGTGATGTCCACCCATAGGCTTTCTCTTTTCATAGATGGAGGTTACGAGCTCTATTTAGGAGAGCGTTCTATTAGGAGCACTATAGGAGAGATCTATATTCCGATATGTCCTCATGTCAGGCATTATTGGCCTATGTCATAGCCGCCGATCATTGATATCGCGTTGGTGGGTTCAGCTAGTGGAGTGTACAAATGTTGTTTCTTGGTCAGCTATCTTGTCAAGGATCGAGGATCTGTTTGATATTCTGACGTGTTCAGGGCTCAGCTCTCTCTACAGCTTTATCACTTATCCAGCTGACATAGATTATCCTCCCCTGGCTATTTTGAGGGGCGTGACCATATCTCACCCACTAGCTGTGATGGCACAGTTTGACCAGTTTTAGGATGTTAATCCCTTTGACGGGGCATTGGATCAGCGTTTGTCATCTCGGCTTCTGTCAGTAGAGGATTTGTTTAGGATATATGCATGTTAGACCTAGTGTGAGAGGGCTAACTTTACTACTAGCCATCCAGGTTATTCTACAGAGTATTCTGCGTGGTTGGAGGCAGAGATTGCATCGGCTAGGGTTGTATCCTCAAAGCCGAGTATTGATTTTAACAGTGGGGAGCCTATGGAGGACCCTGATTCTACCATAGAGGACGAGCTATTTGCAGGGTTCTCAGCAGCTCTGGTTGATTCCCCCAGTATTCCTGCTGCTATGACTTAACTTTCTGCAGAGTATTTAGAGCAGAGTTTACATCTGATGATGTTTGAGAGGGATTGCGCTAGGGCCTTGATGTTGATAGCTCATTTTGGTAGAGATCCTGCTCTAGTTGAGAGATATGATGCTCTAGCTCATAGGGATACCGATGTTGCTGAGCAGGATAAGGCTCTATCATCAAGGGATGTAGCTGTTATTAAGCGAGATGGTGCTCTATCTGCCCAAGATGCTACAACTACAAATAGTACTGCATTGAGATCTCATACTACTGACATCATTGTAGAGATGATTACATTCATTGATGAGCATAGTGTCACCATGCTAATGGTCATAGATCTCTTGGCTCGTGTGGATACCCTAGGACAGGAGCTCGTAGAGTTACCCTCATCTTTTGAGAGGGATTCCATGTTAGACTTGATGACTCGCTTTTCCACTAGTTTGTAGATTAGCTTTGATTTTCCTGCATAGACTAAGTTAGTCATTTTTGTCATGCAGGACACATTGTGTATATCAAACAGTATTATATGGCAGGGAAATATGTTTTGATTCACTTCCCTTTTAGTTATGCCTTGTTACTTGTTGGATAGTTACCTATTCTCTAGGGTTTGTGATCTTGATGTATTCTGAACTTCTCCTTGATGGATGGACATTGAGATGTCTCAGATATTTTAGAATGGATCGTTAATCTTTGTATTCCCCTACCCTTTGGTGTGTTGGGACTAATTTTTAAATGTGGTTATGGAGAGGATTGTGACTTTCCTCTCTGAGGTTGATTGCCCCACGGATGGTCATCGGTACTCCTTTGTATTGGGGAGCCCAGGTAGTTCCATCTCTTATGGATTGGTGTTTCTTTTTTAGGATTCAACCGCATATTAGATGGTCGCTGGTTTTTTTTCTCATATTTATGTGGGGAGACCAGGTAATTCCATCCCTTTGGTCTAAGCTGATGAGGTGTTGTTTAACTTCCCCATAGATGGTCGCTGATACTCCTCTGTATTGGGGAGATTAGGTAGTTCCATCTCTTATGGTTTGGTTTGAAAGCGGAAAGATGATACCAGTACCATTAACAAGGTTTTGTTTTTTTTGGTAGGGGTAAGACCGCACTGTGAATGGCTACCTACGTATTCCCATTGATGAGGGGAGATCAGGTTTTCATAGTTCCAACCTAGCATGAAAAGGTTGAAAGTTGTAGGTGGTAAAGAGGGTGTAGAGAGTTTTTTTTTTGTTTTTCTGTAGTTAGACCAGACCATAAAAGTGGTTGCCACCGTACTCCCGTGTATTGGGGAGATCAGGTCTGCGTAGTTCACCTTTGATGGGACAAACGTAAGTTGTGAGGAAGTGTTTTATCCCTGGCGAGACAAACTAAAGTTGTGAAAGGTTTTATCCCTAGTGGGACAAACTGGAGTTGTGAAATGTTTTATCCCCGACGGGACAAATTGAAGTTGTGAAAGGTTTTATCCTTGGCGAGACAAAATGAAGTGGTGAGGATTGTATGTAGTGAGAAAGGTTTTGAAAACATGAATTGACTAATGGATTTAATGATCTAGAACCAGGATGCTGGTTTGCAGATAATTTCAGACATAGTAACGTTTCACGGCGTCCGAGTTGATGAGTTGGGGAAATTCCTCACCATCCATCTCTTGTAATCTGAGGGCTCCTCTTATCAATACCTCATTGACAATAAATGGGCCTTCCCAGTTTGGGGTGAATTTTCCTTTAGATTGATCTTGGTTGTTAAGAACCTTCTTCAAGACCAAGTCATGTTCTTTAAATTGCCGGAGCCAGACTTTCTTGTTGTAGGATCTATTGATCCTCTATTGGTATAACTGACCATGGAAGATGGTTGTGGCCTGCCATTCATCTATTAGAGATAATTGGTGGTACCGATCTTGTAAACATTGGTCTTCATCCAACTGAGCGTCTATCAACACTCTGAGGGATTCCATTTCCACCTCTATGGGGAGCACTGCTTCGATGACATAGATTAATGAGTAGGGGGTTACCCCAGTGGAAGTGTGCATGGACGTTATGTAGGCTAATAGAGTTAGAGGCAACAGGTCGGGCCATCTTTTATGATTGGTGGACATCTTTTGCGTGATCTTTTTGATATTCTTATTAGTCGCTTTAATAGCACCATTCATCTTTGGATGATAGATGATGCAGTTGATATGTTTGATATGGAATTTACTGCATAACTCCTCCATAATTTGGTTGTTTAGGTTTTTAGCATTGTCTGATACAATCACCTCTGGCTGTCTATATCAAAAAATGACATTATTTCTGAAGAAACCAATGATTACCTCTTTAGTAACCTTGGGGGAAGAGGCTGCTTCTACCCACTTGGTGAAGTAGTCGATCATAATGAAGATAAACTGATGACCATTACTGGCATTGGGCTTGATTGGCCCGATCACATCCATTCCCCACATTGAGAAGGGCCGGGGCGAACTCATATTGTGGAGCTCCCTTGGAGGGGCATGGATAACATTCCCATGAATTTGGCATTGGTAACATCTCTTGACATAATCATCATAGTCAGCCTTGAGATGAGACCCAAAAATGCCCTGTTCTTAGGATTTTCTTGATAAGTAGGGGCCGCTCATGTGTGTGCCGCATATTCCACTATGGATTTCATCTATGAGTCTCTGAGCTTGGTTTTTATCTAGACATCTAAGAAGGCCTAGTCCTGCATCTCTTTTGTAGAGTGCATCTCCACTCAAATAGAATTTCATGGATGGATCCGCTTTCTTTCAGCTTGACTCGCCTCAGCGGGTGTAGATCCATCTCGCAGAAACTCCTTGATATGATGATACCAAGGGTGCTGGATGGGAGGTAGTTCATCTAATATTTCTCCAATGTAATTCCCGTAGGCTGGTGCCTTTTGTCAGGAAAATGTGATATTTGGCATGTCTTCCTTATCAAGTATATTGATCAAGGATGCCAACGTTGCTAGTGCTTCCGCAAAGTCATTCTTGTCCCTAGGAATGTAGAGGAAGGATATTTCTTTAAACTCCAAAGCCATCTGGATAACTAGTCGATGGTAAGGCAACAAATGTAATTCTTTTGTGTGATAGATCCCAGTGGTTTGTCTGATTACCAATTCAGAATCTCCAAAGAAAGTTAACCGTCTGATGCTCATGGATTGGGTGTGTTTCAACCCCATGATATAGCTTTCATACTCAGCTATGTTGTTGGTGTTGACAAATTTCAATTTGATGGCAACAAGATATTTCTCTCCTGAAATGGATACTAGAACTGCTCCAGCTCCAAAATCTTCCATGTTTACGGTTCCATCAAAATACATCCTCCATGGTTGGTATGTATTGTCTTGATGGTGTTTCAGAATTATTATTACCCCTTCATCGAGAAAATATGTTTCCAAAGGTTTAAAATCCCCTAAAGGTGAGGCGTCCAGTTAATCCGCAATTCCTTGACCTTTGATAGACTTTTGAGTAACGTAGATGATGTTAAATTGCTGTAGGATCAACTTCCATTTGGATAGTCGACAATTCAACATAAGTTTTTTGAACACATACTTGAGAGGATCAATGCTTGTCTGACCATGGAGATAATGTTGTAATCTCATGGAATCCCATGCTAAAGCACAACAAGTTTTCTCAATCAGCGTGTGTAGACATTAAAAATTTTACATTCCTATTACTAACCTTGCAGGAGGGTAAAATTGTTTTCCAGAGATAACCCTGGAAGTTAAATCAGTTCAACCTCGGAGAAAACCACGAGATATTCAGTTCCAACCTCGAAGATAACCCCGAGGGATGCAGTTCTAGTTCTGGAAATAACCTGAAAAAGTCAGTTTCAACCCCGAAGACAGCCCCAGAACACTTAGTTCCAACCCCGAAGATAACCCTGGGAGGTCAAGAAAACCTCACAGATAACCTTGAGGACATTCAACACTTAGAGCAGCCCAATCTCAGAGATAACCCTGAGCAACGACTGCTACATCAGCACAGAACCGGAGATAACCCCGGTGAGGAGTAAAATTGTCATTTTTGACACATCGATACCACATTACGTCATCTCAACATCATTTTAACCCACATTTCATACATAAGTGTCCCACAAGAACCATAGCTCAAATCCCGAGTGACTACTCGAGTAACTACTACACAAGATAGCACACCGAATAAAATTTGAAGACTTGAAGATCTGGTCATGGACCCATCTTCCCAGCTTTGTACAACCTCTTATCCCATATCATTAGGTAGCTCTCAATAATAGCATTCCAGAAAGGTACATCGCGCCTCCATCGGATACCCAGATTGAAAGCTATGACGGTTCAAACGGATAATGCATTGCACGAGTGCATGTACTTCGAGATGACAAGACTCGCATGGCCTGCGCAACCCGGGTAGCCTCAAGTAGACCCGCGGCTATCGCGGGTAGACCCGCGGCCATCGGGTCTATAAATAAAGGCCTTTGGTGCGTCATTTGAAAAAAAAATAGAAAAAGGAGAGAAAACTCTGTCCATTTCAGTCTGTAAACACTTCTAGAGTGCTCTAAACTGAGTGATTCTTCTTTCTAAACACTTGTAAGCTCATGTTTTGCTATATACTGAAATTTAATTGGTGGAAATTAAGTTTTCAAGCGTCAAAATCTATCTGAAGTCTTCTTAGCAGCCCACTGTAAGATGTAAGATCCCAACTTTTATGAATAAATATTATTTTTCTTGAAATATATCTTTGAATATTATGGTGTGAATTTGATATAATGTTATAGTTGTGGATAATATTTACAAATTTTACAAAGTAAGCAAGTTGTTATAAAATATTTGATTGGTGGGGGAATATTCGTTTTAACAGGGAATATTCGTACGATGGCAAAATCATTGGTGGACCCCACAACGAAAGTATTGTCGGAGTTAGAAAATGACAGAAATGTCTTTTTATAAAAATAACGACGAAAGTTTTACCGTTAACTATTTAAATACCCGGTGGTAAAAGTACAGTAATACGCATGGCTGCATAGTAGCACACGGTATTGATTATTGATGCTTACATGAGAAGTCATTCATTTATACTCAATTATTGCTATTGTAATTGCTGCATAATATCTCTCATATTATTGATTCAATTATTGTCACAGTATCATTTGCATAATATTTTATACTTTTAAATCAATAATAAAGATGACAAATTTATTCATATTATTATTTGCAATATTGACGATGTTTAGAAAGTTATGTCGAGGAAAGAGGTTTGGTCACCTAATTGTGTGCCAATAGGGAGAAATCCTTATCGGAAAGCCCCCTTTTTCCTAAGAATGATCTGGTTGTTAAATACTGTGAGTTATAATATTAGTGATGAATAAGTTCGTGTTGATTAAAGATGAAATTAATATTTCCATTGTGTTGAGATTATTAGTGTTAATGGAAATCGACATTTATTTCGATAATAATTGATTTCTGGAGGTTAAAATTGACCAATCAGGTAATTAATTAGATAAATGAACAATTAATTGCTATTAGTTCACGTGCATATAACTATTGATTCGCATGCATGTACTATTAGGGGAGGTGGTGCAAGTTTGATAATACTTGTAGGACTAAATTAAAAATAGAGGAAAAACTGAAGATACTATACTGTAATAATTCAAGCCCCAAAATTGCAATTATCGAAACTATGTTTTTCTATAAATAGAAGCTCATTCTTCTTTCATCCTCACCAATTCACTGATATTCACAAGAGCAATTATAGAGAGAGAAGCTATAGAGAGAGAAGTTATAGAGAGAAAGAAGAAGAGTATTTGCTACTTCACTATTCCAGTATCCAGTCTTCTTCTAAGGTAAGGGATATTATTTTTGTTCAGTATTCGTAAGAAAGAATATTTTCTTCCATACTCTGTAGTATGTGAGTAATATTATTTCGTTTCATATCCCTAATTCTACACTCTATTAAAATTTTGCTTCTATACTCTATGAAATTAGTAGAATATCCTTGATATTTACGGTTCATCCAGTATCTTTTCATGGAAATATTATTCTGAGCATTCTTTAAATTTATTGATCTTTTCATGCTAGGATACTATTCATAGGGTACTATTCACAAAGTAATATTCCCGGGTATTATTCACAAACTACTATTTATGGGTACTATTCATGAAGTACTATTCATGAAGTTCTATTCACCTGGGGTACTATTCACCCAGGGTACTATTCATGACAAAAATTGATTTCTTTGCTATCCAAATCATTTTTGATACAATATTATTCTTGAAATTTACTCCACAAAGCAGTATCATGTTGACAATTTAGATATTATTGAATCCTAGATAAATTAAATTATAAATCTTTAAAAAGTTATCCTTTGCTTTCTTTTAATTGAATTCTTATATCATTGTCATCATCCACATGCTTATATTGTGATAAAAGTCATCTGTGGCTTACGTGCATAGATGGACTATTGATTGGTATGATTATGACTAGGGATTATTCGGTATAATCATGACCTTAATGTTACAAATGATGTGGTAAAAGTCCTTATTGTCCTGTAGTGCATTGATGGATAGTGGTTGGTATAATCAAGACCATTGATGATTACATGAATATCCTTGGCCCGTAGTGCATGGATAATTCGTGGACGTGATACTAATGAATATCCTTGGCCCGTAATGCAGGGATGATTCGATGATGTGGTTTATTTATTAAGCTGAGTCTCAGCGATAAAATTGATGATAAACATTTTAAATCATAGAAGATAGTAGATATCATGCTCTACTTGACTCTTATAATGGATTACTTGTTCCGCTGTAGTTAAACTTGATGTTTATTATATTTTATCAGTTTAACACTATTGAAGGCTAACGATAATTTATTCTGCATTATCTTAGTCATAATATTTCTTATTGGGCTAGTTGAACTCACCCTTTTGCTTTCTTTGTTCTCTTCAGGAAATGAGAATGTAATCAGGACTAGTCGGGTAACAGAGTGATTGTCCGAGATGGTTGTTTTAGTAGTCCTCACTATTTAGTGTGATAATAAATGTAATGAGGATTGAATTTGAGTTTGGATATTATTTATGAGATAATATTCGTGTAAAAACTCTCAACACATGTTGTATAATTAAGTTTATATTTATATTCAGTACCATGTATTTGGCGACCCAAGATGGGTGATGTACCTATTTTGGGGGCGTCACAGTTGGTATCAAAGCTTAGGGATATGATCCCTGGCTGAGATGTGAGATTAGAACTAGGAGGGGAGAGATGAGTAATTCCTTCGCTAGTATGACCTACCTAAGTTTATTTGGTATTTAATTGGTAGGTTAGAATGTAGGGATAATATGTGACATGTCAATTAACCCTTTTTTTATGGTAGTGTTTGAAAATGGCATCTGAAAATGTTGGGATTAGCAAAGACGCACATGAGACCGTTGAGTCACCAACAATCAATACCCAGGATAATGTGCAACAGGAAGACAATAATCCTCAGATAAACAACAACATTATTCAAATGATGAATGATGGTATGTTCAGAGGCTTTATGCAATTCATGCAACATCAGGCGAGAGCGGCTCCTATTCAAAATGCAGGTGGAAACACTGGCAACTCACAGATGGTCACTGCTAAGCAATTCAAGGAGCTGGGACCATCAGAGTTTTGGGGAAAGCCAGAACCACTTAAGTTGGAGACGTGGATAAAACAAATCACCAAGATATTCAAGGTCTTGGGATGCTCCGAGGAGCAAAAGGTTCCCTTTGCCACCTTCATATTGCGAGGAGAGGTAGATTACTGGTCGAAATCTGTAAAGCGTACTCTGCCAGCTACACTGAAGATGTCTTGGGAGAAGTTCCGGGAACTGTTCAACGATAGTACTTTCCCAAAAGTATTTGTCACATGAAGGAAGTGGAATTCATCAAGTTGGAGAAAAATAATATGACCGTGTCACAGTATGAGGCTAAGTTTGCCGAGTTGTCCTGGTTTGCATCCCATTTGATTGATAATGAGGAGTGTATGACATGGATGTTTCTAAGAGGTTTAAAACCCGAAATACATTAATACTTCATTTCTCACAATTTGTCCTTGTATTCAGATGTTGTAAATAGGGCTCAGTTATTAGAGCGTGGTAATGAGTCAACCCAATCATGAGAGAGCAGCAGACAAAATGATAATACTAGTGGTAGCAGTCATCGAAGCGGTGACAATAAACATGGAGGTAATCAACATGCCAGAAATTATAACCACTTCGGTGGTAATCATGGCCAAGACAATAGGAGTGGAAATTTTAAGAAGAGGAGATTCAACAATGATGGAAAGACGTCAGCACCAGCACCCGTTGATAAAGAAGGAGAACGACCACCGATCGTACACTTCAAATGCGGAAGGGAGGGACACATCAGTCCAAACGGCACGATACAGTCCAAAGCGTGTTATAATTATAGAAAAAAGGTCACCTAACTCGATTTTGTCGTGCAGTGAAGCCAAGTCCAGTTGGGATGGTGACACCAAATGCCATCCTAGAGAAGTTAAAGCCGATAGTTCAAAGGAGAGCGTTTGTCATGACCTTCGAAAAAGCGAGGAACCCGAACGAAGTCATCACGGGTAAGCTAATCATAAACTCTAGTGAAGTCTATACCTTATTTGATACCGAATCTACCCATTCTTTTATTTCTCCAACTTGCGCTCAACGTTTAAATTTAACTCCAGAGAAATTAGACTTTGACTTATCTGTTGAAACTCCATTGGGAGAAACCTCATTAGATCCACTGTTTATAAGTCTTGTTTGATTCAAATCGGTAACCGCGTGTTACCTGTTGATCTCATCTCTTTGAAATACTTGCATTTGATGTGATTTTAGGGATTTATTAGTTAACTACTCATCATGCTGAAATTGATTATTTTCGTAAGGTTGTTAGTTTTCATATTCCTAACCAACCTATTATGCAAATTCAAGCAACCAAACCACTAAAGTCAATCATTGTTATATCGAGCCATAAAGCTATTCATTTATTGAAAAACGGATTACAAGCTTTCTTAGCCCATGTCACGAATTTAAACAATAATACGTTAGATTTGAATGATGTTTCTATTGTTAATAAATTTCCTGACGTATTCCCCGAAGAACTTCCTGGCCTACCCCCGGAGCTTGAAATCGAGTTTGGTATTGATCTTGAACCCGGTACAAAACCCATTACCAAAGCCCCATATCGAATGGCTCCTATTGAACTTCAGGAGTTAAAAACCCAACTACAGGAATTGTTAGACATCGGTTTCGTTTATCCTAGTACATCTCCTTGGGGTGCTCCTGTTCTATTTGTGAAGAAGAAAGATGGAAGTATGCGACTTTGTATTGACTATCGGGAGTTGAATTATGTCACCATCAAAAATAGGTACCCGTTGCCTCGCATTGATGACCTTTTTGACCAGTTACAAGGCGCCAAATTATTTTTAAAGATCGATCTTCGTTCCGGATATCAATAGTTAATGAATAAAATCGATGACATTCCAAAGACTGCTTTCAGAACTCGGTACAGACATTACGAATTCCTAGTCATGTCTTTTGGATTTACTAATGCTCCTGCTACCTTCATGGATATGATGCACCGAGTATTCAAGGAATATTTGGATTATTTTGTGGTCGTCTTTATTGATGACATCCTCATATACTCCAAAAGCCGTGAAGATCATGAGCAACACTTGAGGCTGATACTCCAAAAGCTTCGTGAAAAATAAGCTTTATGCCAAGTTGAAGAAGTACGAGTTATGGCTTGAGGAAGTAGCATTCCTTGGGCACATGATATCAAATCTTGGAATATTTGTTGACCCAGAAAAGATTGAAGCAATACAAAGCTAGAAGAAACCTAAGTCAGTGATCAAAGTACGTAGCTTTCTGGGCTTAACTAGTTATTATCGTAGATTCGTGGAAGGATTTTCTTGAATCGCTATTCCATTAACTCAGCTGACTTGAAAAGATACAAAATTCAGTTGGAGTGAGGAATGTGAAAAGAGTTTTCAAGAACACAAGAAGAGACTCATTTCAGCATCTGTTCTGACAATACCATCTTGTTCGGAGGGATTTGTCATATACAACGATGCTTCAGGCAAAGGTTTATGATGTGTTCTCATGCAACATAGGAAAGTCATAGCCTATGCCTTATGACAACTCAAAGAATATGAGAGGAATTATCCTACTCATGATCTAGAGTTGGTAGCCGTCATTTTTGCTCTTAAAATTTGGAGGCATTACCTGTATGGGGAGAAGGTGGAGATCTATACCGATTATAAAAGCCTCAAATATTTCTTCACCCAAAAGGAACTCAACATGTGGCAACGACGTTGGCTCGAGCTGTTGAAAGATTATGATTATACCATTCAATACCATCGTGGAAAAGCGAACGTGGTAACTGACGCATTGAGTAAAAGATCATATGCGGATACGAGTGAAATATTGTCAATGCAAAGGTCCATTTTATATGACTTGCAAAGGATGGAGATAGAGTTAAAGACTCTAGGGACCCATGTGATGATGTCAAAAATATGAGTAGAACAGACTTTAATCAATAAAGTTAAAGTTGCTCAAGCTACAGACTAGAAGTTGATGCGTATGAGAAAGAAAGTACAAGAATGTGTTATTCCAGAAACAAGAATCGATGAAGAAGGAATACTTCGAGTCAACTCCAGACTTTGTGTTCTTAACGACCCTAATTTAAAGTATAAGATCATGATGGAGGCACACAACACACCGTTTACAATCCATCCTGGGAGTACCAAAATGTATTGTGATCTTTGACATACATTTTGGTGGAGCAATATGAAGAGAGAGATAGCAAAGTTTATCTCAAGGTGTCTAACTTGTCAACGAGTCAAGGCGGAGCATCAAGTGCCAAAAAGGTCCAATGCAACCACTTGAAATTCCAGAACGGAAGGTGGAGCACATTGCCATTGATTTCGTTACTGGTCTTCCCAAGGTTTCTCAAGGTATAGATGCGATTTGGGTCATTGTTGATAGATTGACCAAGTCTGCTCATTTCTTACCTATACGAGAAACTTATTCACTTAAACGTCTTGCTCGTGTATACATAAATGAGATTGTAAGACTGCATGGTATGCCAGTATCCATAGTTTCTGATCGAGACCAAAGATTCACTTCACGATTTTGGGTTAGTTTGCAAAAAGCTATGGGCACGGATTTACGATTTAGTTTGGCATATCATCCTCAAACGAACGGGATGTTAGAGAGGACTATTCAAACTTTTGAAGATCTATTAAAACTATGTGTCCTTGACTTCAAAGGAAGTTGGGACAAGTTCTTGCCATTGGTGGAATTCTCCTACAACAACAATTATCAAGAAAGTATTGGCATGGCTCCATTCGAGGCGTTATTTGGACGCAAGTGTAAGACCCCAACTTATTATAAATAAAATTGAATTTCCTCTGTTTATTATCTTGAAATAATAAGGTGATAATTTGATATAATACTTTTGTTATGGGTGAAATGTGCAAATTTCACAAATTAAGCAAGTGGTTATAAAATATTCATTGTTATCGGGGAATATTCGTTTGGTCGTGGAATATTCTTGTTGTCGGGGAATATTCGTACGACGGCACAGCCAATTATGGGCCCCATAACGGAATAACTATCGAATGAAGAAAATGACAAGTTTGAGTTTTTATAAATAACGGCGTAGTTGTTACCGTTAACACTGTTGGAATACCTAGTGGTTAAAATACAGTAATACGTGTGGTTGCACAGTAGCATACGGTATTGCACAATATTTTTGAATTATTGATTCTTACGTAAGATGGCACTACACAATAATTGTTACAGTAATTACTGATTAATATTTTATTTATTGATTCAATAATTGCTACGTTGATATTTTATATTATTGTTGTTTCAATAATTGTCGCTGCACATTATTTTCCATTATCATATTAATAATTAATATTATTTGAATAATATTATTAGATATCATTATTGGCTAGAAAGTTTTGTCAAGGAGTGGTTTGGTCACCTAATTGCGGGCCAGTAAGGAGAAATCCTTATCAGAAAGCCCCCTCTTTCCTGGCAGCCTGGTTGTCATTATTGTGATTCTGTAATATTATTTGTGAATAATTATTTCTTAATTTATATAAATGAAGGCTATATTTATTTTTCTGTGGATATAATTGAAGGAATTAATGTTGAGGTATTTTATCAATATTTTTGTTGGAATGGAAGTATTAAAAATCAAATTAGTGTTCTAAAAGCTCTATTACGTGAGTTATAATTTTAATCCGACCGTTGGATCATTGTGATTTTTGTATATGTTATACATATATAAGTTGAGTATATGTCCACAAATTTTGAACCGTTAAAAATTAACGTAAGATTTGTTCTGAATTTTATGAGGTATTGAAAATCATCCGTTTGTGGATTTTGGATATTTTTTGTTTGGAATTTGGAAAAAACTTTCTTCTACGAAGTTGTAGAGAATTCGATTTCGTATGGAATGGACATAAAATTTGTATTTTTCTGATAAAAAGGCTATTTTTAATGAATTATTGATGTTTCGGAAATTAAAATGTTTTTATTAAAATTAGGTGGAACCCACTTTTGTTTTTAAAAACATGTGGGCTGCTATTTTTTTGTTCCAAGATGGCTGACTGCTGATTCAAAAGGTTTGCATGCGTAAAAAATTTTTAATTAATATTTTATTATTTAGTCTCCTTTGGCGTTTTAGCATTTTCCTATAAATAGACGCTTAAGTTAGATTTAAAAATCACACCAGAAACATAAGTTTTCTCTCTTTATATTGTCGAGCGTAGTTTTGTGAGTATTTAGATACTCTGAGAGTTGATATTCAGTGCAAGTTTCCTTTGGCTTTACATCCGATATTTCGATCAGAAATATTGTTATTTTGAGGTAAGGGATGTTATTTTCTTCGTAAATGATATTATTTTCTTCAATATCATTATGCTAAAATATTGATATAAATTTTATTGTGGAATGTCTACCTTTTTATGTTGGGGATGCTATTCACGTATACGACACTAATCACGTATACGGCAGTATTCACGAATACGACACTATTCACCAAAAAATGAAATTTTCTCTTTTTTCGTCCTAGATGTCTTTTATGGTTACTATCTTTGATTGTATCTATGTTTTGATCTTTATTTTTGAATTCTACTTCACAATTGGTTATTATGGAGTATTATTGAATTTGGATAAACCGAAATACGAATCCCTAATATTTGTCCTTCTGTCTCACTAGATTCGTTCTCTAAAATGTTTTTCATTATCCTCAGTCCTTAATGGTGATACTTGATGAATATCTTTGGCCTGTAGTGCAAAGATATATGATTACATGATGAATATCTTTGGCCCGTAGTGCAAAGATGAACAGGTGTTGAGATGAACATGACCAACTGGTGATACAAATGAATATCTTTGGCCCGTAGTACAAAGATGAATATTTGATTCAAGATGTTTATTGATTGATGCTACAGGGATAAACTATTGATGATGGACTTTTCAATTCATAGATGATAGTAGATTTCATTCTCTACTTAACTCTTCTAATGAATTGTTTTTTCCGCTGCAGTTGTTAATCTAAAACTTGTTGTCAATTATATTCTATCAGATTTTTCCCTGTTGAAGACTAAGGATAATTTGTTGTATATTATCTTAGTCATAATATTCTTTACTGGGCTAGTTGAGCTCACCCTTTTCCTTTTTGTTCCATTTTTCTTCTCAGGAAGCGAGAACATAGCAAGAACCAGTCGAGGTATAGACTCATGGTCCTAGACAGTTGTTTTAGCAGTCCTCACTATTTTTGTAAAATAGTGCATCAATAGTTGTAATGAGGACTTTATTTGGGTGTGGATATTGTCTAGAAGATAATAGTTGTATCAGTATGTGTTGTCGTATTTTGCACGACAATTGTAATAATAAAGTTGTAGTGTTTTCTATACCATGTATTTGACGACTCAGAATGGGTGATGTATACCTATTTTGGGGGCGTCATAGTTGGTATCAGAGCTTAGGGATATGGTCTCTGGTGGAGATTAAGGAATAGTACTAGGAGGGGAGAGACGAGTAAATCCTTCGCTAGTGTGTCATACCTAAGCTTATTTGTTGGTCGATCATAATATAGGGATATTATGTGATATGTTAATTTGTTTAATTAACCCCTGTTTTATGGCAGTTTTTAAGAATGGCAGCTGAGAATGTTAACAATGGAGTGTATGAGACTATGGAACAACCATCAATCACCAACCAAGAGAACGTGCAACAAGATGGCAATATTCCTCCTGTAAACAACACTATGGAGCATACGATGAATGATGGAATGTTTAGACATTTTTTGCAGTTCATACAAATTAGACGAGGGAGACTCATGTACAAAATACGGGTGGAAATGATAGCAACACGCGGGTTGTCACAACCAAGCAGTTCAAGGAGTTGGGACCACCAGACTACTGGGGAAAGTCGGATTCGATTAAGGCGAAAACGTGGGTAAAGCAAATTACCAAGATATTCGATGTCTTGGGATGCACGGAAGAGCAGAAGGTTCCATTCACCACCTTTATGTTCCGTGGTGAGGCAGATTACTAGTGGGAATCTATGAATCGTACCCAGCCAGCCACACTCAACATGTCTTGGGAAAGATTTCAGAAACTGATCAATGACAAGTACATTCCTGAAAGTATTCGTCATATGAAGGAGGTAGAGTTTATTAGACTGGAACAGAACAACAAGACGGTGTCCCAGTACGAGGTGAAGTTCGCGGAGTTATCCAGGTTTGCACCTCATTTGGTAGAAAATAAGGAACGTATGACGCGGATGTTTCTGAGAGGTCTAAAACCCGAGATTCGTCAATACCTTTGTAGACACTCAAAATTTTTTGCATACCTGTTACTAACATTGCAGGAGGGCAGATTCGTCTTTTGAAGATAACCCGGGAAGACAGCTCACATCCATACCAGATACTACCAGAAGTTAAGTCTCAACCCCGGAACACACACCAGGAGTATCATTTCCAACCCCGGACCACACACCGGGAGTATCAGTCTCAACCCCGGAACACACACCGGGAGTATAATTTCCAACCTCGGAGATAACCCCAAGTTTCGTCCTTGGAGATAACCCCAAGGAATGCTGTTGCAGTTCTGGCGATAACTCCAGAAATGCTCATTTCAAGTGCATGCAATCAGCTTCAATCATAGACCTCCTGCCGAGGCACCCATACCTCAGACCCAGAGCTAACACTGGGAAAACAGGCACACTTACAGATGACCTTGCGGCATTCAAACACTTGCAGCAGTCCAATCTCAGATGTAACCCTGAGCAACGTCTGCTTTCAACTCAAACTGGAGATAATCCCCGATGAGGAGTCAAACATCATCTTGCCACCTCAACACTTGTGCGTCGTCTCAACATTTCATACATACATACAAACAACAATGTCCTATAAGAACTAAGGAGTTCCAATCTCGAGTGACTATTACGCGTGGCAGCACACCAGATAGAATTTGAAGCTTGAAGACCATGGGCATGGTCCCCTCTTCCTGACTTCGTACAACCTCTAATCCCATGTCATTGCGTAACTCTAGACATAAGCAGTCTGAAGAAGGTCTTATATACCTTGTTCAGATGCTCGGATTCAAGTTCTGCAAGTTCGAGCGGACATTACAATGCACGAGTGCAGGTACTTCAAGACGACGGGACCCGTAGAGCCCGGGGCACCCTGGGATGCCGCAGGTACATCTGCGGCTCCCCCCTCTATAAATAGAGGGCTTGGGGTGGCCATTTGAAAAAAAAAGAGAAGCGAGGAAGCCCTATCCAATTTACTCTGTACACACCCCATATTGAGTGTTTCCTCATTTTAAACACCTGTTAGCTCACATATAGCTATAGTTTTACCGGCAGAAGCTGAGTGTTTATCCATATAGTCATAGAAGCCTGCATTGGCAGCCCACTTTAAGCCTACTGACACTCTATAAAGCCTTTCTCTTCATCTTTGCACATATTATTCTACACATTGAGAGTCGTGTTGTGCTGCGTATGCCCAAACTTCTATCAGTTGTTTTGATTTTTGTCTATATATATATATATATATATATATATATATATATATATATATATATATATATATATATATATATATATATATATATATATATATATAGTTATATATGGACTAACATTATCGAGTTATGCATCGATTGAGCCTAGACTTATATCTGGAGCGTTTATTTGCTTTATATATATATATATATATATATATATATATATATATATAATTGTTGTCGGACATATCCGATGAGCACATATTTTATATCCTATGCGAAACAATTATATAAAAATCCTGCATACCCCCTATCTATCTTACTCACCGTGCTCACCCCCTTTTAGCAACGGACTTCAATTTACGGTTTTTGTCCTTTGTCATCTCAAGCCATAAAGCTATTCGTTTATTGAAAAATGGATGTCAAGCTTTCTAAGCTCATGTCACGGATTTAAACAAGAATACATCAATTTTGAATGATATTTCTATTGTTAATAAATTTCCTGACGTATTCCCTAAAGAACTTCCTGGCCTACCCCTAGAGCATGAAATTAAATTTTGTATTGACCTTAAACCCGGTACAAAACCCATTTCTAAATTCCCATATCGAATGGCTCCTATTGAACTTCAGGAGTTAAAGACCCAATTACAGGAATTGTTAGACATTGGTTTCATTCGTCCTAGTACGTCTCCTTGGGGTGCTCCTGTTATATTCGTGAAGAAGAAAGATGAGAGTATGCGACTTTGTATTGATTATCGGGAGTTGAATCATGTCACCATCAAAAATAGGTACCCATTGCCACGTATTGATGACTTGTTTGACCAGTTGCAAGGCGCCAAATTCTTTTCAAAGTTTGATCTTCGTTCCGAATATCATCAGTTAAAGATTAGAACCGATGACATTCCAAAGATGGCTTTCAGAACTCAGTATGGGCATTACGAATTCCTAGTCATGTCTTTTGGATTGACTAATGCTCCTGCTGCCTTCATAGATATGATGAACCGAGTATTCAACGAATATTTGGATAACTTTGTGGTCCTCTTTATTGATGACATCCTCATATATTCCAAAAGCCATGAAGATCATGAGCAACAATTGAGGTTGATACTCAAAAAGCTTCGTGAAAGCAAGCTTTATGTCAAGTTAAAGAAATGCGAGTTCTAGCTTGAGGAAGTAGCATTCCTTGGGCACGTAGTATCAAGTCATGGAATATTTGTTGACCCGGCAAAGATTGAAGCTATTCAAAGCTGGGAGCAACCTAAATCAGTGACCGAAGTACATAGCTTTCTCGGCTTAGCTGGTTATTATCGGAGATTCGTAGAAGGGTTTTCTCGAATCACTACTCCATTAACTCAACTAACTCGGAAAGATACAAAATTCCGTTGGAGCGTGGAATGTGAGAAGAGTTTTCACGAACTTAAGAGGAGACTCATTTCAGCACCTGTTCTGACAATACCATCTGGCTCGGAGGGATTTGTCATCTATAGTGATGTTTCGGGCAAAAAGTTAGGATGTGTTCTCATGCAACATGGGAAAGTCATAGTCTATGTCTCTCGGCAACTCAAAGAAAATGAGAGGAATTATCCTACTCATGATCTAGAGTTGGCAGTTGTTGTCTTCACACTTAAAATTTGGAGGCATTACCTGTATGGAGAGAAAGTGGAGATCTTTACGGATCATAAAAGCCTTAAATATTTCTTCACTCAAAAGGAACTCAACATGCGACAACGACGTTGGCTTGAACTGTTTAAAGATTATGATCATACCATCAAATACCATCTTGGAACAGCGAACGTGGTAGCTGACGCATTGAGTAGAAGATCATATGCGGGTACAAGTTCGATATTGTCAACTCAAAGGCCCATTTTGTATGACTTGCAAAGGATGGAGATAGAGTTAAAGACTCTAGGGACCCATGTGATGATGGCAAATATGCGAGTAGAACCGACTTTGATCGATAAAGTTAAAGCTGCTCAAGCTACAGACCTGGAGCTGATGCGTATGAGGAAGAAAGTGCAAGAAGGTACTATGCCGGAAGCAAGAATCGATGAAAATGGAATACTTCGAGTCAACTCCAGACTTTGTGTTCCTAACGACCCTGATTTAAAGTATAAAATCATGATGGAGGCGCACAACACACCATTTAAAATCCATCTTGGGAGCACCAAAATGTATCATGATCTTCGACATACATTTTGGTGGAGCAATATGAAGAGAGAGATAGCGGAGTTTATCTCAAGGTGTTTAACTTGCCAACGAGTCAAGGCGGAGAATCAAGTACCGAAAGGTCCATTGCAACCACTTGAAATTCCAGAATGGAAGTGGGAGCACATTACCATAGATTTCGTTACCGGTCTTCCCAGGGTTTTTCAAGGCATAAATGCAATTTGGGTCATTATTGATAGATTAACCAAGTCGGCTCATTTCTTACCTATACGAGAAACTTATACACTTGAACGTCTTACTCTTATGTACATAAATGAGATTGTAAGACAGCATGGTATGCCAGTATCCATAGTTTCTGATCTAGACCCAAGATTCACTTCACGATTTTGGGTTAGTTTGCAGAATGCTATGGGCACGGATTTACGATTTATCTCGACATATCATCCTTAGATGGACGGGCAGTCATAGAGGATTATTCAAACTCTTAAAGATCTATTAAGACTTTGTGTCTTTGACTTCAAGAGAATTTGGGACAAGTTCTTACCATTGGTGCAGTTTTCCTACAATAACAGTTATTAAGCAAGTATTGGCATGGCTCCATTCGAGGCGTTGTATGGAAGAAAGTGTCGTTCTCCAGTATGCTTGTGAGGCCCCCGAATCCGGATACTTGAAACCCGAACTCGGTACTTCACGATACCATTTCTATGAGCGAAATAATTACTAATAATAATAACAATAATATAAATTTCAAACTTAACTTACATTTATCAGAGTCTAATCCCAAGTACGCAACCTTTACTATATTCTTTACATGATATATAATACATATCATATTTCTAATACAGTCTAACTATTACAAAAGATACCAATAACATATTCTGTTTGCTTTCCTTTTCACTTGATCCTGGCTTGACTTTCCAGTTGGTCATGCTTAGCTGAAAACATTTAAATTAAGCAAGGATGAGCATTTGAGTGCCCAGCAAGTATTATATATATATATATATATATATATATATAAGCTGAAAGAATTTAAATGTTTTCTTTATAATATTCTTCTACAACCAATCAATAGTTGTGAAGTAATGCATACTAATAATAATAGCATAACAACCCTCTTTCAAATTTTTGAAACTCGTATTGTCTATATACAAGGTTTCACGTGACATACTATGAACATTGTTTTCATTTTTGAAAAGGTTTAGCAGAACTTCATCCGCAAACCCGACATTTCTTACGGTTCCGGAGGGTGATCACCTCGTTGTACCTGTTATTGATCAATACTACATTGCTAGAACGATATTATCGTTCATCCTTTGTCTGCCGTAGCGCATAAAAATTTTCCCATTATCGGGATGTTCATACCTGTCGGGTTTTCATAACAAATGTCTTATATAATTCAACATATATGTATATCAAAGGTGTATCAACATGTGATTAAATACAATGATTATCCAAGTGGGGACACTTGTATAATCATTTCTAGAAATTAACGAATGTAATATATATCTCAATTATCATATACTAACATGTTGATAATCAATGGGCGAGTATATATATATATAGGTTTAACAATCTGCATGAGAATAATAATACAATTACGAAACATTCTTACACTTGTCCATTGCATAAAGAAAATGCAAAGGTAGGATACTTGCACGATCTTACCGCTTACACTTACGCAACTTTAGATTTATCTTTTCTATCACGAGCTATCATTAATCAAATCATTTTACTTGATTAGTATATCATAACGTAACACATAACACCGCCTATTGCGATCGACATAACCTAATCACCTTATCACATATGTTCAACAATCATGGCATTATAAACAATCATCAACTCATTCCTAATCACATAGTCACATAACCTTAACAACCATTGAATCACAAATAAACCGTTAACTAATTAAATTATCTAAGTCCAGGATCAACTTATGAACCATGTGCCGGTCTCACCGCGACTTTATCGGTAAATATCGAGTCTAAGACTCTATCTCAAAGTTCAACATTCGTAAATATCGGTCGTATAATTTTTAAATGACTTACAATAATTTACAAACAATTATCATAATTTATCACAAATTTTCAAACACCTGAATCATTATAAAATGATTTAAATATCAAATAATTCTATTATCATTAATATTTAATTAATATTAAATTATTAATGAAACCATTGCCAAAATATTAAAGTTATTTATAATAACCGAAAATACTTTTAAAGTATTTATATTACCCTTAAATGATTTTTAAAACATTTAAAATCATTATTGAATAATTACCATTAATATTTAAATATTAATGAACATTTTATCCAAACATTAAAAGTCATTAATTATAACTTAAAATATTTTTAATTCCTTTATATCCTTTTTAAATGATTTTAAATAAATAAAACCATTTTTAAACTATTTATTTAATATAATTATTAAATAAACTTAATATCATTAATATTAAATTAATATCATTAATATCAAATTAATAATGAAATTATCCTTTAAATATTAAAAGCTATATTTTATAACTTAAAATATTCATAAACACCTTATTTTCATTTAAAATAATTTTTATAATATTAAAATCATTTTTAAACTAATTTATTTAATATAAACATTAAATAAATCTAATATCATTAATATTAAAATATTAATATTTTTCATGTCTAAATATCAAAAGTTATATTTTATAACTTAAAATATTTTATAATACTTTAAATCATTTTTATATGATTTTTAAATCATTAAATCTATTTTTCATAAATTATTTAATACATTTATTAAATAACTTATATATCATTAATACTAATTAATTAATAAAATTCATCACAAAATACTAAAAGTTATCAAAAATAACTTAAAATATTTTCAGTATACCATAATATAATTTTAAATGATTTTTCATGTATTAAAATCATTTTTAAATAATTTATTTAATATTATAATTAAACAAATTAAATACCTTTAATATTCCAAAAATATTAAATATTTATGAAATATATTAAAAATTATTAAAAACAAATTTTCAGACATTAAAATAATTTTTAGGAATTTATTTTGTATTTTTTATAATTAAAAACTAATTTTAATTTTTTTTTATTTAATAAATAAAATAAATGATTTTATAAATTTTCTGTTGCTAAAAGTGGCTTTAGCGACAAAACTGTCGCTGAATGTGTTCTTGAGCATGTCAGAACCTTCAAAGGCTGTTAACCGGTTACCTACTTTGACCAAGTCTAGATTACTTATCTATATGATTCTGGGTTTTCTATTGGTTTATAATTGTAGTATTCATGTAATACTACAATTAGCAACAAAATTGTATGTCTATAAAGCATCATAACAAAGGTGTTACGGTCCATTAAAAACCTTGTCAGATCGTTCTTCCATTTACGGGTTTCCCGAAATGAAGAAACGATCAATACCTTCCTTTCGATCCTCATATCTTGCATCCTGGTTCTGATTAGTGTGATATAAAGGTTTGTAATTATAGTCGAGATGTCATAGAACAACTTTGTAGCATCAGATCATTTCAATAACAACATAATTGAAATATTTAAGCAACTCAAACCTTGTCAGAAAATGACTCTTAAAGAAATCTGGGTTTTCCAGATTTACAACAAAACAGATGGTCAATACACGTTTGACCGCGATTATATTTCAGCCTGATCATGATTTAAGTGTTATGATGACTATAATATATAGTACAAATAATAAAGATATATAACATCCAAACAAGAACATAGCCAAAATCATAAATAGGTTGTATGATCCAAGACCTAAACATATTGTCGAATGCTTACGGAAAAAATGGGTTTCCCATTGCATTATCGTGGATCGGTCAACGCCGCTTTGACCACTTATAACGTTTAATAAATAATGATTTGGACCAATTTAAGTTTCACATGGAAGAACACATTATAAACTACACGTAACAACCTTCAAATAACAAAAATACATAATCGATTAAGATCTACGAGTTACGCCATTTGGTTTATCGGACTCATTTTGAAAATTTTCCAGATTTTAAAAATCATCAATTCCGAAAACACTATGATGTTATGGATCCACTTTCTACCAACCCGGATCATTGATTAACACTACATAGAACATATTACAACACACAATCACAACTTTTAACAGAAGATCAAAGATCAAATTTCTAGATTAGTTTTATACCTTCCCATGAGCAAATCTTGATCCTATGTTTTATGATTTGTTATTGTTGATCGTGGGGCTTCAATATATGACTGATATACTATGTCTTTTCGAAGCTTTTAGAGAGAGAGGGTCTAGGATGAGCTTGGTGAAAATTTGAGCAATAATAATACACTTTCTCTCTCCTTAGATCTATATATATAGCAAGTTAAAATGCACATGGCTGATCTAGAAGGCTGAGTTGCTGGACTTTAATGTCACATGGAGTTGTTAGGTTAGGTTAGGTTAGGTTAGGTTAGGTTACCAACTCCAATCTTAGCAAGATTTGCAAGAAATCCTCAATTATGCAATAAGGGCAAAATGGTCAATTGATAATTCATTTTAATGGTATTATGGTAACTTGTCAAACCCTTAGGGTTTAGGGTTTGATTTAGGGTTTAGAGCTTGAGCCATTTTAGCAAAAGTCTAGGATTTCCAAAATTAGGATTTAATAAATAACAATTTAGTTCCTAAAATTAGGAAATTAAGGTTTGCTAATTAAATTAAATTAGTAATTATGTTATACAGGATCATTAGGGTTTAGTATCACTAATCACAATTAACGTTGCTAATATAGCAATTAGGGTTTATACTTTTAGTAATTAGGGTTACAAAAAAAAATGCATTTAGGGTTTCTAATTATCAAATTAGAATTCTATGTATTAGGGTTTTAATTTACTAATTAAGTTTATTTTAATTAGCAATTAAAGTCTATCACACATATTATTAATCATTGTAACACAATTCTTGACAGATCAAACCTCCGATTTAGGTTTTCAGATTAGGGTTTATAATTATTAGAATTTTAAATATAATTAGGGTCTACATTTACAAATTAGGGTTACTAATTTAGAATTTAGGGTTTATAATATAGAAAAAAATAATAATAAGGATTTTGAATAATTACGATTCTCCCTAATTAGGGTTAATACATATAACACAAATCATAAATCACATTAACATTACACACATAACTATACATATCTATAACAACGACATAAAATAATAATATAATATTATTATTCTTATTCCTCGATCATCAAAACCCGAATTAGGGTTTGGATTCTATATCTCGATCTATCGCCATATATAACATATTAATTAAGTTAAAATAATTAACTTAATATCCTCAACAAAATTCATATAATGAAATAATAATTATAATTATTCTTAGTAAATAAGATAAAATAATTAACTTAATAATCTAGACAAAATCATATAATAAAAAAATTATTATTATAATTATTCTAAAATCATTTCATATATTATTTAAATAATATAAGATTATATTTTCCTTGAAAAATAATTAATAAAAGCATTTCCAATAAGGAATTAATTAGTATAAAAATTATAATTGATAATAATCAATAATTCTAAAAATAAATTTATTTGCAATACTTAATGTAATAAATAAATTTTATTTATCACACATATAATTATAATTACACATTACCTTGACACATATCATTTATATTTATTATATATATAAAAAAATTTATACGCAAAATTTATGATTTATTTATATAGAAAATATCGGGTTATTACATTCACCCTCCCTTATAAAGATTCCGTCCCCGGAATCACCACTTTAAAAACCTACACATATCCGGGTACATAGCATGCAAGAACTTCGCAAGTAGATCTCAATCATATTTGATCGAACTGATCTTTAACTAATCACATAAAGCTTATCTTTCTGATTAAACGGAAATTTGATTTCTAAAAGAACTCAAATTCCTCCCTCAAAATTTCTTTATAAAATAATTTATTATAAATAGTAAAATTATAAATATGCAATTAAAAGTTATTCGAATATTACCTGGAACTGCATTGCCAGCTGCCACCGTATCTTGAACCGTTATGTTGAAGACCCTTGATGTTGACTTTGTTGGTTTGTTCGATGATGTCGGTCCCGTGCTTGCTAACGTTCCACTACCCTTACTAGTATTCACACTACCTTCCTCTACCCTCCTGTTTGGACAATCCTTCACCCTGTGCTCCATTGATCCGCAAATAAAACATCCACTATTCATTCTAGGATTGGGGCAGTTGGGAGAGATATGTCTCTTCTGCCCATACTTATAACACACAAACTTTCCTTTCAAAACATTCACCAGAGTGGTTCTTTCCACAAGTCTTGCACATTACACCACCTGCTTCTTCTTCCCACCTTCTTGCTTCACCTCTACACTCCCAAAGTTGTTCGCCTTCCTCTTTTCACTCCTATTCCCTTTGTTTGTTTCCACCTTTACTTCCACTATTAATTCCTACCTTCCCAGCTCCCTCAGCCTTACCCTTGTTCCTTCTTACCTTGTTGTAGAGGCTCATGGCCTCACTTCCTTTCTTAGTAATAATCACTTTCTCCATGAGTGCTGCAAATATAAGGATCTGCAACACTGCCACCTTATTGTAGAGCCTGGGTTTTAATCCCAGCTCAAACCTTCGTGCTTTTCTGGCCTCCGTATCAAACCTAGCCAACTCATTAAATTTTTCAGCATATTTCGCAACTGACATATCCCCTTGCTTCAATTCCAGAAATTTCATCTCCATTCTAGCCTGCATTCTAACAGAAAAAAATAAATTTTGAAAAATAATGTTTTAAACCTATCCCATGTTACCACACCTACTCCTGCCCTCACCATTCATCATGTAGGTGGAAAAAGCGATCTTTTGCCCCTCAGCTACCCTAGCTATTATAAACGCCTTCTCAATTTCCTTAACCCAAGTTTGGGCTTCTACAGGGTCAGTCGTACCTTTAAATTCTGGCAATAGGACAACCTTGAAGTCTTTAACGTTCGACGTTTGATTATCTGGTTGATCTTTCACGGCTGGTATTCCGTTCTGCACAGCTTGAGCGTCTATAATCGCAAAATTCTTTGTCGGGTCTGGTTGTCCTCCAGCTTTGTTGATAGATTCTTCTATCCTTTGGTTTCGTTTTCGTCTTGACGGCATTTTCATAAATTATTCTTACATACTAAGCCTTATCGTAAATGCTTAACATATAACGCAAAACTTTCTATTCAAATAATCATGTACTCAAAATATTAGATTTTGAAAACTCGGTCTACTGTAATAACTAGTGACCAAATAAATATCTACTATCTTTATACCAACTTATCCAATTAATCCAACATAGACTCATATTCATAACACTTGACATGCCATAGCACATTCTATTTTAAACATTCGTTATCCCTTTGTGACTTCAAAAGTCGGGATTTACAACCTTGACCAACACAAAAGTTGAAAATATTTCATTACACAAACATACTTATCATATACACCATACAGAATTATACATATTCAACTGATACTAATACTACCTATTTCTTACACATTTATTAACGATCAATTACTTAGTAACCTATCTATTTCCATTATCCTCAATATCCATTTACACATAACTATATCCAGTTTGTCACAACTTTCAACACCTTATGAGTTTAAGAACTCATCACAAACATATGAGTTTAAGAACTCAACATTGACCACTTATAATCCTTTAGCTATACTTTACCTATCAGTTATACTTAGCGTTTCTTGATCCAGTACTATACTTTCCAAAATAACCACCTCTTTGAGGTAGCTTTCAATGTGAGCCTCTATTGCAGCTATTGGCTCGGTCATGGATGTTGACTTATTCTTTACAACATAAGAGTATCCTAATTCTGTTCCTTTCTAACACCTACACACAATTATCTTGACTAGCAAATAATAAATTCACACAGCACATAATAGTTTTATAAGTTATCTTTTATTTTGTTTTACGATGAATTTATTCAATTCATCTCCTTTTTAAACTCTATATAAGTTATTTATATTTTCAACATTTCCCTCTGTTCTAAGGTTATAGCCTAAGGTCTAACCCACCTAAGGTTTCTAACCCTATAACTCTCTGATACCATTCTGTGAGGCCCCCGAATCCGGATACTTGAAACCCAAACTCGGTACTTCACGATACCATTTCTATGAGCGGAATAATTACTAATAATAATAACAATAATATAAATTTCAAACTTAACTTACATTTATCAGAGTCTAATCCCAAGTACGCAACCTTTACTATATTCTTTACATGATATATAATACATATCATAGTTCTAATACAGTCTAACTATTACAAAAGATACCAATAACATATTCTGTTTGCTTTCCTTTTCACTTGATCCTGGCTTGACTTTCCAGTTGGTCATGCTTAGCTGAAAACATTTAAATTAAGCAAGGATGAGCATTTGAGTGCCCAGCAAGTATTATATATATATATATATATATAAGCTGAAAGAATTTAAATGTTTTCTTTATAATATTCTTCTACAACCAGTCAATAGTTGTGAAGTAATCTGTACCAATAATAATAGCATAACAACCCTCTTTCAAATTTTTGAAACTGTGTATTGTCTATATACAAGGTTTCTGTGACATACTATGAACATTGTTTTCATTTTCGAAAAGGTTTAGCAGAACTTCATCCGCAAACCGACATTGCTTACGGGTACGGAGGGTGATCAGCCTCGTTGTACCCTGTATTGATCAATACTACATTGCTAGAACGATATTATCGTTCATCCTTTTGTCTGTCAGAATAAGATAAAAATTTTCCCATTATCGGGATGTTCATACCGCTTATCGGTTTTCATAACAAAGGTCTTATATAATTCAACATATATGTATATCAAAGGTGTATCAACATGTGATTAATATAATGATTATCCAAGTGGGAACACTTGTATAATCATTTCTAGAAATTAACGAATGTATATATATCCGAATTATCATATACTAACATGTTGATAATCAATGGGCGATATAATATAGGTTTAACAATGCATGCGATAATAATACAATTCTGAAACATTCTTACACTTGTCCATTGCATAAAGAAAATGCAAAGGTAGGATACTTGCCTGATGCGCTGCTTACACTTACGCAACTTAGATTTATCTTTTCTATCACGACCTATCATTAATCAAATCATTTTACTGATTAGTATATCATAACGTAACACATAACACTGCCTATTGCAGTCAGCACATAACCTAATCACCTTATCACACATGTTCAACAATCATGGCATTATAAACAATCATCAACTCATTCCTAATCACATAGTCACATAACCTTAACAACCATTGAATCACAAATAAACCGTTAACTAATTAAATTATCTAAGTCCAGATCAACTTATGAACCATGTCGGTCTACCGACAGCTTTATCGGGTAAATATCGAGTCTAAGACTCTATCTCAAAGTTCAACATTCGTAAATATCAGTCATATAATTTTTAAATGACTTACAATAATTTACAAACAATTATCATAATTTATCACAAATTTTCAAACACCGGAATCATTATAAAATGATTTAAATATCAAATAATTCTATTATCATTAATATTTAATTAATATTAAATTATTAATGAAACCATTGCCAAAATATTAAAGTTATTTATAATAACTGAAAATACTTTTAAAGTATTTATATTACCCTTAAATGATTTTTAAAACATTTAAAATCATTATTGAATAATTACCATTAATATTTAAATATTAATGAACATTTTATCCAAACATTAAAAGTCATTAATTATAACTTAAAATATTTTTAATTCCTTTATATCCTTTTAAAATGATTTTTAAATAAATAAAACCATTTTTAAACTATTTATTTAATATAATTATTAAATAAACTTAATATCATTAATATTAAATTAATATCATTAATATCAAATTAATAATGAAATTATCCTTTAAATATTAAAAGCTATATTTTATAACTTAAAATATTCATAAACACCTTATTTTCATTTAAAATAATTTTATAATATTAAAATCATTTTTAAACTAATTTATTTAATATAAACATTAAATAAATCTAATATCATTAATATTAAAATATTAATATTTTTCATGTCTAAATATCAAAAGTTATATTTTATAACTTAAAATATTTTTATAATACTTTAAATCATTTTTATATGATTTTTAAATCATTAAATCTATTTTTCATAAATTATTTAATACATTTATTAAATAACTTATATATCATTAATACTAATTAATTAATAAAATTCATCACAAAATACTAAAAGTTATCAAAAATAACTTAAAATATTTTCAGATATACCATAATATAATTTTAAATGATTTTTCATGTATTAAAATCATTTTAAATAATTTATTTAATATTATAATTAAACAAATTAAATACCTTTAATATTCCAAAAATATTAAATATTTATGAAATATATTAAAATTATTAAAACAAATTTTCGTACATTAAAATAATTTTTAGGAATTTCTTTTGTATTTTTATAATTAAAAACTAATTTTAATTTTTTTTATTTAATAAATAAAATAAATGATTTTATAAATTTTCATTGCTAAAAAGTGGCTTTAGCGACAAAACTGTCATTGAATGTGTTCTTGAGCATGTCGAACCTTCAAAGGTCATTAACCTAAGTACTACTTTGACCAAGTCTAGATTACTTATCTATATGATTCTGGGTTTTCTATTGGTTTATAATTGTAGTATTCATGTAATACTACAATTAGCAACAAATTGTATGTCTATAAAGCATCATAACAGTGTGTTCTGGTCCATTAAAAACCTTGTCGATCGTTTCTTCCATTTCGGGTTTCCTAATAAATGAAAAACGATCAAAGTACCTTCCTTTCGATCCTCATATCTTGCATCCTGGTTCTGATTAGTGTGATATAAAGGTTTGTAATTATAGTCGAGATGTCATAGAACAACTTTGTAGCATCAGATCATTTCAATAACAACATAATTGAAATATTTAAGCAACTCAAACCTTGTCGAAAAATGACTTTAAAGAAATGCTGGTTTTCAGATTTACACAAAAAAGATGATGGTCAATACACGTTTGACCGCGATTATATTTCAGCCTGATCATGATTTAAGTGTTATGATGACTATAATATATAGTACAAATAACAGTATATAACATCCAAACAAGAACATAGCCAAAATCATAAACAGTTGTATGATCCGAAGACCTAAACATATTGTCAGACCGTTCTGAAAAAAAATCTGGGTTTCCCAGAATTGCATTATCGTGACTGGTCAACGCTGTTTGACCACTTATAACGTTTAATAAATAACAGATTTGGACCGGATTTAAGTTTCACATGGAAGAACACATTATAAACTACACGTAACAACCTTCAAATAACAAAAATACATAACTGATTAAGATCTACAGGGTCTGCCATTTGGTTGTCAGACTCATTTTGAAAATTTTCCAGATTTTAAAAATCATCAATTCCGAGCACTATGATGTTATGGATCCACTTTCTACCAACCCAGATCATTGATTAACACTACATAGAACATATTACAACACACAATCACAACTTTTAACAGAAGATCAAAGATCAAATTTCTAGATTAGTTTTATACCTTCCCATGAGCAAATCTTGATCCTATGTTTTATGATTTGTTATTGTTGATCGTGGGGCTTCAATATATGACTGATATACTATGTATTTTCGAAGCTTTTAGAGAGAGAGGGTCTAGGATGAGCTTGGTGAAAATTTGAGCAATAATAATACACTTTCTCTCTCCTTAGATCTATATATATAGCAGTTAAAATGCATATGGTGATCTGAATAATTGAGTTCTTTGGACTTTAATGTCACATGGAGTTGTTAGGTTAGGTTAGGTTAGGTTAGGTTAGGTTAGGTTAGGTTACCAACTCCAATCTTAGCAAGATTTGCAAGAAATCCTCAATTATGCAATAAGGGCAAAATGGTCAATTGATAATTCATTTTAATGGTATTATGGTAACTTGTCAAACCCTTAGGGGTTAGGGGTTTGATTTAGGGTTTAGAGCTTGAGCCATTTTAGCAAAAAGTCTAGGATTTCCAAAATTAGGATTTAATAAATAACAATTTAGTTCCTAAAATTAGGAAATTAAGGTTTGCTAATTAAATTAAATTAGTAATTATGTTATACAGGATCATTAGGGTTTAGTATCACTAATCACAATTAACGTTGCTAATATAGCAATTAGGGTTTATACTTTTAGTAATTAGGGTTACAAAAAAAAATGCATTTAGGGTTTCTAATTATCAAATTAGAATTCTATGTATTAGGGTTTTAATTTACTAATTAAGTTTATTTTAATTAGCAATTAAAGTCTATCACACATATTATTAATCATTGTAACACAATTCTTGACAGATCAAACCTCCGGTTTAGGTTTTCGGATTAGGGTTTATAATTATTAGAATTTTAAATATAATTAGGGTCTACATTTACAAATTAGGGTTACTAATTTAGAATTTAGGGTTTATAATATAGAAAAAAATAATAATAAGGATTTTGAATAATTACGATTCTCCCTAATTAGGGTTAATACATATAACACAAATCATAAATCACATTAACATTACACACATAACTATACATATCTATAACACTGACAAATAATAATATAATATTATTATTCTTATTCCTTGATCAAAACCCAGAATTGGGGTTTGGATTCCATATCTGATCTATCTGCCATATATAACATATTAATTAAGTTAAAATAATTAACTTAATATCCTGAACAAAATTCATATAATGAAATAATAATTATAATTATTCTTAGTAAATAAGATAAAATAATTAACTTAATAATCTAGACAAAATCATATAATAAAAGAATTATTATTATAATTATTCTAAAATCATTTCATATATTATTTAAATAATATAAGATTATATTTTCCTTGAAAATAATTAATAAAAGCATTTCCAATAAGGAATTAATTAGTATAAAAATTATAATTGATAATAATCAATAATTCTAAAAATAAATTTATTTGCAATACTTAATGTAATAAATAAATTTTATTTATCACACATATAATTATAATTACACATTACCTTAACACATATCATTCATATTTATTATATATATAAAAAAATTTATACGCAAAATTTATGATTTATTTATATAGAAAATATCGGGTTATTACATTCACCCTCCCTTATAAAGATTCCGTCCTAATCACCACTTTAAAAACCTACACATATCCGGGTACATAGCATGCAAGAACTTCGCAAGTAGATCTCAATCATATTTGATCGAACTGATCTTTAACTAATCACATAAAGCTTATCTTTCTGATTAAACGGAAATTTGATTTCTAAAAGAACTCAAATTCCTCCCTCAAAATTTCTTTATAAAATAATTTATTATAAATAGTAAAATTATAAATATGCAATTAAAAGTTATTCGAATATTACCTGGAACTGCATTGCCAGCTGCCACCGTATCTTGAACCGTTATGTTGAAGACCCTTGATGTTGACTTTGTTGGTTTGTTCGATGATGTCGGTCCCGTGCTTGCTAACGTTCCACTACCCTTACTAGTATTCACACTACCTTCCTCTACCCTCCTGTTTGGACAATCCTTCACCCTGTGCTCCATTGATCCGCAAATAAAACATCCACTATTCATTCTAGGATTGGGGCAGTTGGGAGAGATATGTCTCTTCTGCCCATACTTATAACACACAAACTTTCCTTTCAAAACATTCACCAGAGTGGTTCTTTCCACAAGTCTTGCACATTACACCACCTCGCTTCTTCTTCCCACCTTCTTGCTTCACCTCTACACTCCCAAAGTTGTTCGCCTCCTCTTTTCACTCCTATTCCCTTTGTTTGTTTCCACCTTTACTTCCACTATTAATTCCTACCTTCCCACTCCCTCATTTTACCCTTGTTCCTTCTTTACCTTGTTGTAGAGGCTCATGGCCTCACTTCCTTTCTTAGTAATAATCACTTTCTCCATAAGTCTGCAAATATAAGGATCTGCAACACTGCCACCTTATTGTAGAGCCTGGGTTTTAATCCCAGCTCAAACCTTCGTGCTTTTCTGGCCTCCGTATCAAACCTAGCCAACTCATTAAATTTTTCAGCATATTTAGCAACTGACATATCCCCTTGCTTCAATTCCAGAAATTTCATCTCCATTCTAGCCTGCATTCTAACGAGAAAAAAATAAATTTCAAAAATAATGTTTTAAACCTATCCCATGTTACCACACCGCTCCCCCTCACCATTCATCATGTAGGTGGAAAAGCGATCTTTTGCCCCTCAGCTACCCTAGCTATTATAAACGCCTTCTCAATTTCCTTAACCCAAGTTTGGGCTTCTACAGGGTCAGTCGTACCTTTAAATTCTGGCAATAGGACAACCTTGAAGTCTTTAACGTTCGACGTTTGATTATCTGGTTGATCTTTCACGGCTGGTATTCCGTTCTGCACAGCTTGAGCGTCTATAATCGCAAAATTCTTTGTCGGGTCTGGTTGTCCTCCAGCTTTGTTGATAGATTCTTCTATCCTTTGGTTTCGTTTTCGTCTTGACGGCATTTTCATAAATTATTCTTACATACTAAGCCTTATCGTAAATGCTTAACATATAACGCAAAACTTTCTATTCAAATAATCATGTACTCAAAATATTAGATTTTGAAAACTCGGTCTACTGTAATAACTAGTGACCAAATAAATATCTACTATCTTTATACCAATGTCCCATTAATCCAACATAGACTCATATTCATAACACTTGACATGCCATAGCACATTCTATTTTAAACATTCGTTATCCCTTTGTGACTTCAAAAGTCGGGATTTACAACCTTGACCAACACAAAAGTTGAAAATATTTCATTACACAAACATACTTATCATATACACCATACAGAATTATACATATTCAACTGATACTAATACTACCTATTTCTTACACATTTATTAACGATCAATTACTTAGTAACCTATCTATTTCCATTATCCTCAATATCCATTTACACATAACTATATCCAGTTTGTCACAACTTTCAACACCTTATGAGTTTAAGAACTCATCACAAACATATGAGTTTAAGAACTCAACATTGACCACTTATAATCCTTTAGCTATACTTTACCTATCAGTTATACTTAGCGTTTCTTGATCCAGTACTATACTTTCCAAAATAACCACCTCTTTGAGGTAGCTTTCAATGTGAGCCTCTATTGCAGCTATTGGCTCGGTCATGGATGTTGACTTATTCTTTACAACATAAGAGTATCCTAATTCTGTTCCTTTCTAACACCTACACACAATTATCTTGACTAGCAAATAATAAATTCACACAGCACATAATAGTTTTATAAGTTATCTTTTATTTTGTTTTACGATGAATTTATTCAATTCATCTCCTTTTTAAACTCTATATAAGTTATTTATATTTTCAACATTTCCCTCTATTCTAAGGTTATAGCCTAAGGTCTAACCCACCTAAGGTTTCTAACCCTATAACTCTCTGATACCATTCTGTGAGGCCCCCGAATCCGGATACTTGAAACCCAAACTCGGTACTTCACGATACCATTTCTATGAGCGGAATAATTACTAATAATAATAACAATAATATAAATTTCAAACTTAACTTACATTTATCAGAGTCTAATCCCAAGTACGCAACCTTTACTATATTCTTTACATGATATATAATACATATCATAGTTCTAATACAGTCTAACTATTACAAAAGATACCAATAACATATTCATTTGCTTTCCTTTTCACTTGATCCTCGGCTTGACTTTCCAAATTGGTCATGCTTATGAAAACATTTAAATTAAGCAAGGATGAGCATTTGAGTGCCCAAGAATTATATATATATATATATATATATATATATATATATATATATATATATAAGCTGAAAGAATTTAAATGTTTTCTTTATAATATTCTTCTACAACCAGTCAATAGTTGTGAAGTAATCTGTACCAATAATAATAGCATAACAACCCTCTTTCAAATTTTTGAAACTGTGTATTGTCTATATACAAGGTTTCTGTGACATACTATGAACATTGTTTTCATTTTCGAAAAGGTTTAGCGAACTTCATCCGCAAAACCGACATTGCTTACTTTTGTGCGGAGGGTGATCGACCTCGTTGTACCTCAGATTGATCAATACTATATTGCTAGAAACGATATTATCGTTCATCCTTTGTCTGTAGTAGCGCATAAAAATTTTTCCCATTATCGGGATGTTCATACCTGTCGGGTTTTCATAACAAAGGTCTTATATAATTCAACATATATGTATATCAAAGGTGTATCAACATGTGATTAAATACAATGATTATCCAATTGGGAACACTTGTATAATCATTTCTAGAAATTAACGAACAGAATATATATCTGAATTATCATATACTAACATGTTGATAATCAATGGGCGTATATAATATAGGTTTAACAATCTGCATGCAATAATAATACAATTACAAACATTCTTACACTTGTCCATTGCATAAAGAAAATGCAAAGGTAGGATACTTGCCTGACGATCTACCGCTTACACTTACGCAACTTAGATTTATCTTTTCTATCACGACCTATCATTAATCAAATCATTTCTTGATTAGTATATCATAACGTAACACATAACACCGCCTATTGCGATAAATAAAGACATAACCTAATCACCTTATCACACATGTTCAACAATCATGGCATTATAAACAATCATCAACTCATTCCTAATCACATAGTCACATAACCTTAACAACCATTGAATCACAAATAAACCGTTAACTAATTAAATTATCTAAGTCCGGATCAACTTATGAACCATATGTACCGCTTCACCGACAACTTTATCGGTAAATATCGAGTCTAAGACTCTATCTCAAAGTTCAACATTCGTAAATATCACCATATAATTTTTAAATGACTTACAATAATTTACAAACAATTATCATAATTTATCACAAATTTTCAAACACCTAATCATTATAAAATGATTTAAATATCAAATAATTCTATTATCATTAATATTTAATTAATATTAAATTATTAATGAAACCATTGCCAAAATATTAAAGTTATTTATAATAACCGAAAATACTTTTAAAGTATTTATATTACCCTTAAATGATTTTTAAAACATTTAAAATCATTATTGAATAATTACCATTAATATTTAAATATTAATGAACATTTTATCCAAACATTAAAAGTCATTAATTATAACTTAAAATATTTTTAATTCCTTTATATCCTTTTTAAATGATTTTTAAATAAATAAAACCATTTTAAACTATTTATTTAATATAATTATTAAATAAACTTAATATCATTAATATTAAATTAATATCATTAATATCAAATTAATAATGAAATTATCCTTTAAATATTAAAAGCTATATTTTATAACTTAAAATATTCATAAACACCTTATTTTCATTTAAAATAATTTTTATAATATTAAAATCATTTTAAACTAATTTATTTAATATAAACATTAAATAAATCTAATATCATTAATATTAAAATATTAATATTTTTCATGTCTAAATATCAAAAGTTATATTTTATAACTTAAAATATTTTATAATACTTTAAATCATTTTTATATGATTTTTAAATCATTAAATCTATTTTTCATAAATTATTTAATACATTTATTAAATAACTTATATATCATTAATACTAATTAATTAATAAAATTCATCACAAAATACTAAAAGTTATCAAAAATAACTTAAAATATTTTCAGTATACCATAATATAATTTTAAATGATTTTTCATGTATTAAAATCATTTTTAAATAATTTATTTAATATTATAATTAAATAAATTAAATACCTTTAATATTCCAAAATATTAAATATTTATGAAATATATTAAAAATTATTAAAAACAAATTTTCGACATTAAAATAATTTTTAGGAATTTCTTTTGTATTTTTATAATTAAAACTAATTTTAATTTTTTTATTTAATAAATAAAATAAATGATTTTATAAATTTTCTGTTGCTAAAAGTGGCTTTAGCGACAAAACTGTCGCTGAATGTGTTCTTGAGCATGTCAGAACCTTCAAAGGCTGTTAACCGATTACCTACTTTGACCAAGTCTAGATTACTTATCTATATGATTCTGGGTTTTCTATTGGTTTATAATTGTAGTATTCATGTAATACTACAATTAGCAACAAATTGTATGTCTATAAAGCATCATAACAGTGTGTTCTGGTCCATTAAAAACCTTGTCAGGACTGTTCTTCCATTTCTGGGTTTCCCAGAAATGAAGAACAGTCAAAGTACCTTCCTTTCGATCCTCATATCTTGCATCCTGGTTCTGATTAGTGTGATATAAAGGTTTGTAATTATAGTCGAGATGTCATAGAACAACTTTGTAGCATCAGATCATTTCAATAACAACATAATTGAAATATTTAAGCAACTCAAACCTTGTCAGAAAATGACTCTTAAAGAAATCTGGGTTTTCCAGATTTACAACAAAACAGATGGTCAATACACTTTTGACCGCGATTATATTTCAGCCTGATCATGATTTAAGTGTTATGATGACTATAATATATAGTACAAATAACAGTATATAACATCCAAACAAGAACATAGCCAAAATCATAAACAGTTGTATGATCCGAAGACCTAAACATATTGTCAGACCGTTCTGAAAAAAAATCTGGGTTTCCCAGAATTGCATTATCGTGACTGGTCAACGCTGTTTGACCACTTATAACGTTTAATAAATAACAGATTTGGACCGAATTTAAGTTTCACATGGAAGAACACATTATAAACTACACGTAACAACCTTCAAATAACAAAAATACATAACTGATTAAGATCTACAGGGTCTGCCATTTGGTTGTCAGACTCATTTTGAAAATTTTCCAGATTTTAAAAATCATCAATTCCGAGCACTATGATGTTATGGATCCACTTTCTACCAACCCAGATCATTGATTAACACTACATAGAACATATTACAACACACAATCACAACTTTTAACAGAAGATCAAAGATCAAATTTCTAGATTAGTTTTATACCTTCCCATGAGCAAATCTTGATCCTATGTTTTATGATTTGTTATTGTTGATCGTGGGGCTTCAATATATGACTGATATACTATGTATTTTCGAAGCTTTTAGAGAGAGAGGGTCTAGGATGAGCTTGGTGAAAATTTGAGCAATAATAATACACTTTCTCTCTCCTTAGATCTATATATATAGCAAGTTAAAATGCACATGGCTGATCTAGAAGGCTGAGTTGCTGGACTTTAATGTCACATGGAGTTGTTAGGTTAGGTTAGGTTAGGTTAGGTTACCAACTCCAATCTTAGCAAGATTTGCAAGATATCCTCAATTATGCAATAAGGGCAAAATGGTCAATTGATAATTCATTTTAATGGTATTATGGTAACTTGTCAAACCCTTAGGATTTAGGGTTTGATTTAGGGTTTAGAGCTTGAGCCATTTTAGCAAAAGTCTAGGATTTCCAAAATTAGGATTTAATAAATAACAATTTAGTTCCTAAAATTAGGAAATTAAGGTTTGCTAATTAAATTAAATTAGTAATTATGTTATACAGGATCATTAGGGTTTAGTATCACTAATCACAATTAACGTTGCTAATATAGCAATTAGGGTTTATACTTTTAGTAATTAGGGTTACAAAAAAAAATGCATTTAGGGTTTCTAATTATCAAATTAGAATTCTATGTATTAGGGTTTTAATTTACTAATTAAGTTTATTTTAATTAGCAATTAAAGTCTCATCACATATTATTAATCATTGTAACACAATTCTTGATGATCAAACCTCCTAGGTTTAGGTTTTCTGATTAGGGTTTATAATTATTAGAATTTTAAATATAATTAGGTTCTACATTTACAAATTAGGGTTACTAATTTAGAATTTAGGGTTTATAATATAGAAAAAAATAATAATAAGGATTTTGAATAATTACGATTCTCCCTAATTAGGGTTAATACATATAACACAAATCATAAATCACATTAACATTACACACATAACTATACATATCTATAACACTGACAAATAATAATATAATATTATTATTCTTATTCCTTGATCAAAACCCAGAATTAGGGTTTGGATTCCATATCTGATCTATCTGCCATATATAACATATTAATTAAGTTAAAATAATTAACTTAATATCCTGAACAAAATTCATATAATGAAATAATAATTATAATTATTCTTAGTAAATAAGATAAAATAATTAACTTAATAATCTAGACAAAATCATATAATAAAAGAATTATTATTATAATTATTCTAAAATCATTTCATATATTATTTAAATAATATAAGATTATATTTTCCTTGAAAATAATTAATAAAAGCATTTCCAATAAGGAATTAATTAGTATAAAAATTATAATTGATAATAATCAATAATTCTAAAAATAAATTTATTTGCAATACTTAATGTAATAAATAAATTTTATTTATCACACATATAATTATAATTACACATTACCTTGACACATATCATTCATATTTATTATATATATAAAAAAATTTATACGCAAAATTTATGATTTATTTATATAGAAAATATCGGGTTATTACATTCACCCTCCCTTATAAAGATTCCGTCCCCTGAATCACCACTTTAAAAACCTACACATATCCGGCTACATAGCATGCAAGAACTTCGCAAGTAGATCTCAATCATATTTGATCGAACTGATCTTTAACTAATCACATAAAGCTTATCTTTCTGATTAAACTGAAATTTGATTTCTAAAAGAACTCAAATTCCTCCCTCAAAATTTCTTTATAAAATAATTTATTATAAATAGTAAAATTATAAATATGCAATTAAAAGTTATTCGAATATTACACAGAACTGCATTGCCAAATTTGCCACCGTATTATCTTGAACTGCTTATGTTGAAGACCCTTGATGTTGACTTTGTTGGTTTGTTCGATGATGTCGGTCCCGTGCTTGCTAACGTTCCACTACCCTTACTAGTATTCACACTACCTTCCTCTACCCTCCTGTTTGGACAATCCTTCACCCTGTGCTCCATTGATCCGCAAATAAAACATCCACTATTCATTCTAGGATTGGGGCAGTTGGGAGAGATATGTCTCTTCTGCCCATACTTATAACACACAAACTTTCCTTTCAAAACATTCACCAGAGTGGTTCTTTCCACAAGTCTTGCACATTACACCACCTGCTTCTTCTTCCCACCTTCTTGGTTCACCTCTACACTCCCAAAGTATGTCTCGTGTTCATAATGTTTTTCACATATCTATGTTACGAAAATACGTGAAAGACCCGAACCACATTATTGAGTTAGAACCGGACGAAATAGCGGAAGATTTAACGTATGAAGAGGTTCCTGTTAAAATCTTAGATAAGAAGGAGCATATTTTACGCGTCAAGGTTATACCTCACGTCAAAGTTTTGTGGAGAAACCACGATGTTGAGGAAATAACCTGGGAGTTAGAATCTGAAATGAAATCAAGGTATCCTTACCTCTTCAACATACCAGGTACGTACCCTTATTTTGAGGGAGAAATTTCATAAGAAGGGGAGGTTGTAAGACCCCAACTTTTTGAATAAAGTTGAATTTTCTATAAATATCATTTTGAATATTATGGAGTGAATTTGATATATTATTATAGTTGTGGGTAATATTTATAAATTTTGCAAAGTACACAAGTTGTTATATAATATTCGATTGGTTGGGGAATATTCATTTAACAGTGAATATTCGTACGACGGCACAATCATTGGTTGACCACACAACGGAATTATTGTCGAATTGAGAAAACGACAAAAATAAAATAACGGCGAAAGTTTTACCGTTAACTGTTAGAATACCTGGTGGTTAAAATACAGTAATGCGCTTTGTTACACAGTAGCACACGGTATTGCACAATATTTTTGAATTATTGATTCTTACGTAAGAAGGCACTACTCAATAATTATTACAGTAGTTACTGTTCAATATTTTATTTTATTGATTAAATAATAGTTGCGTTGATATTTTATATTATTGTTATTTCAATAATTGTCACTGCACAATATTTCCCATTATCAAATCAATAATTCATATTATTTGAATAATATTATTAGATAGCATTATTGGAAATGTCAAGAAAGTTTTGTCAAGGAGGGGTGGTCACCTAATTGCGCGCCAGTAAGGAGAAATCCTTATCAGAAAGCCCCCTCTTTCCTAGAAACGGTCGTGTTGTCATTATTGTGATTTTGTAATATTATTTGTGAATAATTATTTATTGATTTATATGATAAGAAAATATTTATTTTATGTGAACATAAGTGATAGATAGGAAAATATTTATTTTATGTGGTTATAAATAAAGAAATTAATGTTGATGTGTTTTATCAGTATTTTTGTCGGAAGGGAGGTATTAAAAATTAAATCGGTGTTCTTAAAGCTCTATTGTGTTAGTTATAATTTTGATCCGACCATTGGATCGTTGTGATTTTTGTATATGTTATACATATATAAGTTGAGTATATGTCCATAAAATTTGAATCGTTAAAAATTAGTGTATGATTTGTTATGATTTTTAAAAGTTGTTAAAAATCATCCGTTTGTGGATTTCGGAGATTTTCTGTCTGAAATTTGGAAAAACTTAAAGCTACAAAGTTGTAAAGAATTCGATTTCGTGTGGAATGGACATAAAATTCGTATTTTTCTGATAAAAGGGCTATTTATTATGAATTACTGAAGTTTCGGAAAATAAAATATTTTTATTAAAAATGGGTGGGACCCACTTTTGTTTTCAAACTTATAAATTTGATTCTTGTTCCAAGTCAATTCGCTCATTTGGTGGGTGGCGAAAAGATTGGAAAAAAAATTAATAATAATATTTTATTATTTTAGTCTCCTATGGCGTTCTAGCATTTTCCTATAAATAGACGCTTAAGTTAAAATTAATAATCACACCAGAATCAAAGAATTCTTCTTCATTAATATTGAGCGTATTTCTTTCGAGTTTTAGAAAGCTTTGAGCGTAGAAAATAGTGAAAGTTTTCTTCAAGAATATTCTTGTCATACCAGTTGGAATACTGTTCTTTTCAAGGTAAGGGATGTTATTTTTGTTCAATATTCGCTTGAAATAATATTTTCTTCCATACTCTATAGTATGTAAGTAATATTATTTTGTTTCAAATTTCGAATTCTATACTCGTTTGTTAAAATTTTGGCTTCTATACTCCATGAAATTAGTAGAATATCCTTGATATTTTCGCTTCATCTAGTATCTTTTCATGGAAATGTTATTCTGAGCATTCTTGATAAGTTTTAAATTTTTCATGTCAGAGTACTATTCACGGGATTACTATTTCCTAAGTACTATTCACGGGATACTATTCACTCGAGTACTATTCACCCGGAGTACTATTCATGATAAAATTGATTCGTTTTCGGTCTAAATTATTTTTGGTACAATATTATTCTTGAATTTTACTCCACAAAGCAGTATCATGTTGACAATTTGGACGTTATTGATTTCTGGATAAATTAGATTATAAATCTTTAATAATTTATTCTTGAACTTGTTTTATTGAATTCATATATCATTGTCATCATCCTCATGTTTATATTCTTTTGAAAGTCATCTGTGGCCTGTAGTGCATAGATGAACTTGGTATGATTATGACCAGGGATTATTCGGTATAATCATGACCGTAATGTTACAAATGATGTGATAAAAGTCCTCATTGGCCCGTAGTGCATTGATGGACAGTTGTTGTCATGATCATGACCATTGATGAATACACGAATATCCTTGGTCGTAGTGCATGGATAATTTGTGGTCGTGATACTAAAGAATATCCTCGGTAGTAGTGTGCGGGGTGATTTAATGATGTGGATTATTTATTGTCGAGTCTCGTGATAAAAGTGATGAAAACCTTTTAAATCATAGAAGATAGTAGATTTTATTCTCTACTTGACTCTTCTAATGGATTGCTTGTTCACACGCAGCTTAAACTTGATGTTTGTTATATTTTATCAGTTTAACACTGTTGAAGGCTAACGATAAATTATTCTGCATTATCTCAGTCATAATATTTCTTACTGGGCTAGTTGAGCTCACCCTTTTGCTTTCATTGTCCTCTTTAGGAAATGAGAACGTAGCTGGGACTAGTCGGGGAACGGAGTGACGATCCAGATGATAGCATTAGTAGTCCTCACTATTCTATGAAATAGTGTGATAATAAATGTATTGAGGACTCTATTTGAGAGTGGATATTGTCTAGAAGGCAATATTTTTGTTTAAACTCTCAATTATGTTTTGTCGTATTTTACACGACAGTTGTATTATTAAGTTCTATTTGAATTTTTTACCTTGTATTTGGCGACTCAAGATGGGTGATGTATACCTATTTTGGGGGCCTCACATCCTGGGTTTTGGATTCATCAAATCACCAGTCATTCCGGTTTTGAACCCCCTCTTTTTACAAACTCTTCTACCACTTAGGGAATCATACACTTTAAACTAGCAGCCTGGTTTTACCTCATTTCAAACAGTTCATTCAATTTTGATTATCCTGAAGATGAAATTAGACTTTTCTACGCTTGCAGTTTGTCCTGAAGACGGGATCAAACTTTTTCCACACCTGCAGTTTGTCCCCATCATGGGATCAAACTTTCTTCTCCCCGCAGTATAGCTTGCACATAGGATTCACACTTCTCTCTGGCTGCAATTCGTCATGATACCCGGGAGTACGTAGGCAACCATATTCTATATGGCCCGGTCGCAATAAACAAAAAACAACAAAACCATTTTTGCCCTTTCCCTACAAAAAATAACAAAAACACTTCTACACCTTTCTTCATCAATAAAGCTTCTACACCCATCTGCTTTTCACATTAAGCGTTGAACCTCTTAGACCAGGTTCGAACTACGCAGACTTGATCTCCTCTTCAATAGGAGTACGTGGCGACCATTTATGGTTCGCCTAACCCTACCGTAACAAAAATGCTTGTCACACGGTACTGGGATCAACCTTCAATCCACCACATTTCATCGGCTTCAGACTAAAGGGATGGAATTATCCAACCTCTCCTCACAAATAATAGATTTGGTGACCATCTAAGTTGCAGTTGTGCCTCAAAGAGCAACACCAATCCATAACAGATGGAATTAACTAGGCTTCTCACAAATAGAAGTACTAGCAACCATCTGTGGTGCGGTCAATCTCAGAGAGGAAAAGCCACACTCCTCTCCATATTTCCATATAGAAACCAGTCCCAAGACACCAAAGATGGCAGGGATATATACAAATCAATGATCTGTTCTGAGTGATCCTGTGATGGCTCAATGTCCACACATCAAGGATGAGTTCAGAATGCATCAAGATCAAAGTCCTGAAGAAACAGACAAATATCAAGCAAGTATCAAGGCGCAACTAAAAGGGAAGTAAATCAAAATATATTTCTCTGCCATATATAATACTGTTTGATACATACATCTGTACTGTACATGACAAAATGGCTAAGCTAGTCTGTGCAAGAAAATACAAAGCTATCTACAGAACTGTGTGTATGCGGACTATTAAATCTAATATAGCATCCCTCTCCGAAGAAGGAGGTAAAGCTGCAAGCTCCTGCCCAAGGGTATCTACACGAGCTTGCAAATCTGAGGCTAACTGCATGGTGACATGATGCTCATCAATATATGCACTCATATCGGCAAGGATGTCAGTCGTATGGGATCTCACGAAAGTACTGTCTGCAATGGCCACATCCCTAGCAGATAGGGCGGAATCCCGCTCCACAATCAATGCATCTCTGGCTGATCTAGCCTCATCCCTCTCTAATAGAGCGTCGTCTCTCCCATCAAGAGCTGTCAACATCAAGGCCCTAGCCTGATCTCTCTCATAGGTCATCAGATGTAGGCTTTGCTCCAAATACTATGCTGAATGCTGAATAACAGTGGCACTCGGGGTGCGAGAATCCATCACAAATGCTAGCAACCCAGCAGTCAAGTCCCCATCGATGGGAATGTCAGCCTCCTCCATAGGCTCCTCATCGTCGAAATCAATATTTTGCGCAATGGATACTACCATAATTGATGCAATCTCTGTCTCCATCCATGCTGAATACTCTGCAGAATAACCCGGATGACTGACAGAAATCTAACCTAGCTCTCGCTGATCCCAACAAGCATACAACCTGGATCTGTCCTCTGTTGATAAACGACGTGAAGCGAAGCGCTGACTCACTGCCCCCTCAAATGGATAGAAATCCTGAAATTGGTCAAACTGACACATCACGACTAGTGGGTGGTAGGTGATCATCCCTCTCTAACCAGCTAGAGGAAGATAATCCATGCCCGGAGCATGAGTAATGAAGCTATAGGGTGAACTAAGCTTTGTACACGGCAGTATAGCAATCGGATCTCCAATCCCTACCAGGAAAGCTGACCAAGATGCATCATCTGTACACTCCGCAGGCTGAAAGGAGTACGATATGGCTATATCATGGGTGAAACAATACCCATGCCGTCGGAAAGTGCCAATCGGTCTCAAGTGTGACATAAACCACACGTACAGAATGATCGAGCTGCATATGAACACTCCTGCTGGATAAGTGCAAAGAATATGTGGTCAATTCTCGAGTCTCCGCCATAATCATCGTGTATGATGGTGTGACCTCCCCGAGCTCTCACTGCCATAATGACCCCAATGTCCAACTCATCCATATACCGTGGCATGAAGACATATGACAGTACGCATAATAGCAGTACATCCACTCTGGCCAAACGCCAATGATCATCCGGTGTGATGAAATCCCCGGAATACCGTGCATAACTATCCTCAGAGCCAAATCTGTCAAACAAAAAATGATAGGATATCACGTGGCCAGATATAATCTCTTCCTATACCACCCTGCGCCTTAATCCGGTGAGGGTCATGAACTGCCTACTCTTGTCTCCGATCACCATGTGCACGTAAGGTCTGTCCAACGGCAGCATCGTCAACCGTGTATACTCCTCCAAAGTAGGAGTCAACTCCTGGGTCCCAAATCAGAAAACATGTCTCTCCGATACCCAGGGCTCCAGCATGCTCTCCATGAATCTTGTGGGAACCTGAAACATCAACAGGGTCATAGTATGCTGTAACAAATGATCTACAGTCACCCTGTTTGACGGTGAAATGTTATCATACCACGATTGCATACCTGATGCCACCAAAAATGATGGGGTATGATCAATACGGCTAACTGTCGAAGAAGACATCTGTACGGGCCATGTCATAAGACCATCCAGGGGTCAATGCTGAATATCTCTAGACATACATACATATGCATAATATAATAACATGTATGATACAATAGATGGCAATATGATATAGGGAATGGAAAATTGTACATACATTCCTAAGTATATCATCATCTAATACATCTCTGTACAACTAAAATACAGGGAAATGGGGAGAAGCTACCCAATAACTAACAGAGGCCTATCAAAAGATATAGCGAGAATGGGGCGAAGCTACCCAACATCTAACAGAGGCCTATCAAAAGAGATAACGAGAATATACATCAGAAGAAGTCAATGGTATCGATGTCTACATCGTCAATCCTATCCACCTGATGTAACTCCTCCTGAGTCACTGGATCTCTATCTACGGGATGTCGAGCCTATACGAGGAGGATCTGCACAAAGAAAGCCATATACGGGTCACCGAGGGGCTGGGCCGGCCTTTGAGCCGGAAGGATCAAAAGTATCTGCCTCTAAAGGATCTCTACCCAAGTACCGGATAAATAAATGTGCCCAGTCCAACTGCCAGCTCAAACTGTCAATCTGTGTCACATTAGTCGGATCTCTGACACAGGCTAGCCAATCCGTCGTCATCACAGATCCTGGAACCATATCCCCCATAAATTGTATGGCGCGGGTCTGAGCTCCAATGGTATGAGGGAACCACCAATGCTGGAACATCTCCTGAGTGCAGGGACCCTCTGATAATGTGAAGTCGTCAACCCCCAACAATGGGATATCAATGATAGGTGACTGCGAAATAGGCCAATAACGCCTGGCAGGAGGCAAGATCGGCATGCGAATCTCTCTTGTAGTGCTCCTGATAGCATGCTCTCCTAAACAGAGCTCTCATCCTCCATCTGTGAAGAGAGGAATCCTACGGGTGGAAATCACATACTCGACCCCATTCGGGTACCCATCCTCAAATCCTACACTCAAATGCTCCCCAGAATAGAGAACCCATGTGATGACATCTGCTGTCAACAACTCCAGCTGTAGGCGGCAATGAGTGAAACCCTCAACTACAGGGACCTCCGCTAATATGGAATGATTCCATCTCTGCCCTCGTGGATAGGTGTCTAAACCTAGCACGCTCATAGGATGCAAACATGGAAGCCTCTCATAGGCCCAAAACTGCCAACACAAAGGCAAACATTTGCTGTCAGTCAACGCTCTTAACCTGTACATGGGAAAAGACAAGAGAAATACTCACCAGCAGAAATGGGTAAAATCCTAACCAAGCCTCGGTCAAGCCCTGCGATCGCATGTGCATTCCCCTGAGGAAGTAGGCAAAGGTGTAGGAACCCCAATCATTGTCTCTTATACGGTCCACGTGTCGAGTGGCGCTGATCAAAGCGAAAGACACCGTAGAAGAGTTAGCTGCTATGAAGCAGCCCTTAACGATCATTAGGAACAATCGCCGGAGAATGCGATCCCAGACTCTCACATCATCCGGCATAGGCTCACTCAATAGCCCGCTCATAGCATCTATACTAAAAGGACCTGTTCGTATAGTCCTACCCTTGAGCACCTCCGCTGAAACTCCCAACAAGGATCTGACGGTAGTAGGGGTTATATTCGCCATACAAGGCACTGGATCCCCTCCAAACTCCATACCTGTGATAAACCGCCAATCCATCGGCGTCATCATCACCTCACGATCCGAAGAAATGGAGTGATCGAAGTGCAGTGTAACCAAGCCTTTCAGACAATGCCCCGAGGTAACCCTGGACAACAACGATGTGGAAGAATGGAAAAGAACATCCCAAATCCCCAAACCATGTACAATCGCTTCTATAGTCATCATATAAAGCTCGATACATAGAATGGATGTTGAACCAGCCTCCCTCGGTCAGTAAAGAGGCGGAACCTACATCAAATGTAGATCAACATCAGAACCCTTTGCTCCTCATCAATAGGAAATAAGGAAGATTAAGATCTAACTTCATACCTCATTTGCGTGCAGGTAGACTGAAGGATGCCGACTCAAGTCACCTAAAAGATCTGGGTTAGCCACTTGAATACCTGGCAAATCCCTACGAGGAACATGTACAACAGGAGTAGGAACCTCAATTGGTACATCCTCCTCCTCGTCCTCGACATCTGGAACTTCAACCCGGATAGGACGTATCACCGCCTCCACCAAACGACGAGGCTGTCTAACAGAACGAGGTCGAAGCACTTCAGAAGCCCTCCTTCGTACGCCAGAAGTGGTCCTGCGGGAACTACTTGGCTGATCCGGATCCATAATATCTAGACAACAAGTCTCCAAATCACATCAGAAAGGGTGTGGTAAATTCTTACCTAGAACTTTTCAAAATTCATTTTATGATTACATGCATGCATGCATTCTTTTTACATACATCTACAGTAGAGTTAAAAATGCATGACTACCCAATGCCTACGTTTTGGAAAAATTTTGCCATAGCCCCCTTTGTAAATGGGACTATCCACATGCACATAGGCATGACTAGGTAGCCATTCAGTAGCACACCTACTAACAGTCATATACATCTAAAATGCATTTAATACATCACAGTAAAAAATCCATAAGTGTAATCTAATTACCAGGGTTATTTTATTTTTCCACCTTTACTCATTTGTCCTCAAATAGGATAAGAAATGACAGTAAGAGGTGCCAATTTGACTGTTTCAAAAGTCAAAATATTTTACATCATTATGTTCAGCATGGTTTAATACTAACATTTACTATGTTGAATATTTTTTATAAAGTCATATCAGCATGCATATTCACTACTATGTGTCTAAATGCATTTTAGGTTATAAGTCATTTTCCAACGGATAGAAACTGGAAAAGAATACATGCATATGTTACCAGGATAGTGAAGAATGCTTGTACGGTGGCAGAATATATAGAAAGTTTCAGATTTCCTTCGTAGCGCAGCTTAAAAATGACTTATGAAAGTAACCTGCAGGCTTTATATAGCCACGGTTGACCACGAGTCCACTATGCTAATTTCTTGCAGGTAATTTACAACACCCTACATGGGTGCCACACCTCTGGCTCGATCCAGTTAGAGTTGCAAAGGAGGTCTCATAAGCTAAAAAGGCTAAATCAAGAATAAAAATGCTACGTGATTGAGCGGAATAGCCTGAAATCCTGGTTTTCGTGGGCCAAACTCTGGCTCCACATCTCACTCGTTGGTATTTGCCTACATACCAGGTATACTATACCATTGGCCTCGACTTTTACAAATTATGCTCGGAAATACCTCACACAGGTCCGATGCCGTCAATGCAGGGTCACAACCCTAGAAGTATCCCTGGTGGGGGTTACAACGCCGAAGTTATGAATTAAAGAAGTATCCCCGGTGGGGGTTACAACGCCGAAGCTATAAATTGATGACATATCCCCGATGGGGGTCACAACGCAAAAATTTCAAACATCTACGTATCCCCGACGGGGGTTACAGTGCATTCTCAACCATTGATACACACATCAATGAAGGTCAAGCAACCTTGACGTTATCTAAGCCGGTGGCAATTAAACCCATCGAAGCAACTTATCCATGACAAAGTACCCTCGGCGGGGGTCACAACGCGATGCAACCATTGATACACAGATCAATGAAGGTCAAGCAGCCTTGACAGTTTGCCCAACAGGGATCTATCCGGTGATACATACATCAGCGAAGGTCAGGCAACCCTGATAAATACATGTTGTTGGCAGTAACTCTGACAGGAGGGTGGGATATGTTATACACATCCTCAAATAGACAAAGATTTCTCCCCACAGATCTCTTGTACACAAGAGGCACCTCTATGGAGTAAAAGTCTGTGTACAGGATTCAGGACTTTGGTTATATCCCCAACGTCAACATCCTTGAAGACTTGGATCGTATGTCCAAGACATCACTGATTGTCATCCCAACAGGATTAACAGGGAACCGAAAATCATATCATTCATGTATCATACATTTGCATCATGTTGCTGCACATAGCATCATGTTTATCTTGTTGCATTACAAGTGTCTAGGATTCTTTATCCTATCCATGCCTTGCATTGCATGAATATGATAAAGAGGGGCATTTGTAAACACTTGAAATTTTCTACATACCTGTTACTAACATTGCAGGAGGGCAGATTCGTCTTTCAGAGATAATCCTAGAAGACAGCTCACATCCATACCGGATACTACTGGAAGTTCAGTCTCAACCCCGGAACACACACCGGGAGTATCATTTCCAACCCTGGACCATACACCAGGAGTATCAGTCTTAACCCTAGAACACACACCAGGAGTATCATTTCCAACCTCGGAGATAACCCCGAGTTTCGTCCTTGGAGATAACCCCAAGGAATGTTGTTGCAGTTTCGGCAATAACTTCGGACCCGGAGGCACTCATACCTCCTGCCGAGGCACTCACACCTCAGACCCAGAGCTAACACCGGGCATACAGACACACTTACAGATGACCTTGCGACATTCAAACACTTGCAACAGTCCAATCTCAGATGTAACCTTGAGCAACGTCTGCTTTCAACTCAAACCGGAGATAACCCCGGTGAGGAGTCAAACGTCATCTTTCCAGCTCAACACTTGCACGTCGTCTCAACATTTCATACATACATACATACATACAACAATGTCCTACAAGAACCAAGTAGTTCTAATACCGAGTGACTATTACGCGTGGCAGCACATCGGATAGAATTTGAAGCTTGAAGACCATGGGCATGGTCCCTTCTTCCTGACTTCATACAACCTCTAATCATATGTCATTGTGTAACTCTCGACACAAGCGGTCCGAAGAAGGTCTTATATACCTCGTTCGGATGCTTGGATTGAAGTTCTGCAAGTTCGAACGGATATTACAGTGCACGAGTGCATGTACTTCGAGATGACGGACCATGGAGCAGGGGGCACCCCGGCAAATTGCAGTGCATCTACTGACAATCGCAGTACACTGCGGCTCCCCCCTCTATAAATAGAGGGCTTGGGGTGGCCATTTGAAAAAAAAAGATAGGCGAGGAAGCCCTGTCCAATTTTCTCTGTACACACCCCATATTGAGTATTTCCTCATTTTAAACACTTGTTAGCTCACATATAGCTATAGTTTTACCGGCGGGAGCTGAGTGTTTATCCATATAGAGTCATAAAAGCCTGCATTGGCAGCCCACTGTAAGCCTTCTCACACTATATAAAGCCTTTCTCTTCATCTTTGCACACACTATTCTACACATTGAAAGTCGTGTTGTGTGCGTATGCCTGGACTTTGGTCCGTGGTTTTCATTTCTGTCTGTATGTATATACTTATATATGTATATACTTATATATGGACTAACATTATTGAGTTATGCCTCGATTGAGCCTAGACTTATATCTGGAGCGTTTACTTGCTTTTATATATATATACTTATATATATAAATCGTTGTCGAACTCATTCGATGAGCCCAGATTTTACATCCTGAGCATTTACTTGCTTATATATATATATATATATATATATATATATATTTACATTTCATCAGCCCACAGGTTTACTTGAGGCCTTTTTAACGCTTTTATTTACATTTAGTCCCACATGGAGTTTACTTATGGCGCTTGATCATCTTTGTGACGCCCAAAATAGGTATACAACACCCATTCTCGAGTCGCCAAAATACATGGTATAGAAAGCAAACTACAACTTTGATAATACAGATGTCGTGTAGAATACGACAATACAACTGTGAGTTTGAATACAAATATTGTCTTCTAGACAATATACACACCCAAATAAGTCCTCATTAATTATTCATACACTATTTTACGTAAATAGTGAGGACAATAAAAAACATCTTTCTAGAACCATCACTCCATACCCCGACTCGATCCTGCTATGTTCTCACCTCCTGAAGAAAAATGGAACAAAAAGGAAAAGGGTGAGCTCAACTAGCCCAGTAAAGAATATTATGACTAAGATAATATACAACAAATTATCGTTAGTCTTCAACAGGAAAAATCTAATGTAATACAATAGACAACAAGTTTTAGATCAACAAATGCAATGAAATAAAGAATCCATTAGAAGAGTCACGTGAGAAAGAATTCTACCGCTCTTCTAAGGTTTAAAAGTCCATCATCAATAGTTTATCCTCAGAATAATCAATATACATCTTTAATTATCTTTGCACTACAGCCAAAGATATTCATTTCAGATCACCAATTGGTCATGTTCATCTCAACACTGCTCATCTTTTGCACTACAGTGCCAAAGATATTCATTTATATCACCATTTAGACCGAGGATGATGAAAAACATTTTTAAAGAAACGAATCCAAAGTGAAACAAAATGACAAGGATTAAGGATTAAGGATTCAGACTTTGTTTTACCCAAGTCCAAAAATACTTCAAAAATAATCATATTGGTGTAAAATTCAAGAATGATCAAAACATGGATACAATCAAAGCTAGTATCCGTAATACATATTTTGGACAAAAAGAAAAATTTTTATTTTTCTATGAATAAATAGTCTTAGATTCGTGAATAGTGACGTATACGTGAATAGTGCCGTATACGTGAATAGTAACCCCGACACAACAAGTTCCAAATTTGATAAAAAGTTCACCAATACTTCGGCATAATGATATTGAAGAAAAAATATTATTTAAGAAGAAAATAATACCCTTTACCTCAAAAACCGCATTTACTTTTCAATTTCTAGATATAGTCGATGATAGAAACACAGCACCAGATAGCAACACTCAAAGTATACTCACAAGAATACGCTCGATAATTTAGAGAGAGAAAGAGAGAAAACTTAGTTTCTGGTGTGATTTTCAATTCTAACTTAGCCCTCTATTTATAGGAAAATGTTAGAACGCCAAAGGAGACTAAATTAATAAATTATTATTATTTACCAAATATTCAAGCCCACCACCAAGGAATCTGATTTTAGCCACCAACCACATGTTAAAGATGCTCACCAACCTTTGAAAAACGTTTTTCTTGAAAATAATAATTAAAATTTCCAAAAATCAATTATTTCGGAACTTCGAAACATCAATAATTCACAATAAATATCCCTTTTATCAGAAAATTCAAATCTCGCGACTTTTTATAGGAATTTCAATTCTCTACAACTTTGCAGAAGAAAATTTTTCTAAATTCCAAAAGAAATTATCCAAAATCCACAAACGGGTAATTTTACGTACTATAATAAATTTTAGGTCAAGAATTGTGTCCACCAACACACAAAAACATATGTTAAACATTTAATGCCACAAAATACTCTACCTCCTCATATACTCATATATCCCACATTCATTATAAAAATATCACCGTTAATATATTATTAAAATAATATATTTAAATGAATTATTTTATCGTAAAAGATAAAATATTAATTTTCAACAATTGTCACATTAAAAAATTTTCTCCATATATATCCATATAAAATAAATATTTTCTTTATCATAATAATTAATAATTAATTATTCAAAAATAATATTACGTAATCACAAGATCGATTAACTAGGCCGCTTCTCGTGAAAGAGGGGCTTTCAATAAGGATTTCTCTTCTTGGCGCCGCAATTAGGTGACCAAACCTCTCCTTAGCGTAAACTTTCTAGACATTGCCAATAATGTCATCTCGATAATATTATTCAAATAATATGAATTATTGATTTGATAATGGAAAATACTGTAATGACAATTATTGAAACAACAAAGAATACAAAATATCAACGCAAAGAATTATTGAATCAATAAAATATAATATTGAATAAGAATTCATCAAATAATTATTGAGTAAAGCCTTTCACGTAAGGATCAATAATTCAATAATATCGTAATACCTTTGTGCTTCTTTGTTCAACCACGCCAGACATCAGATTTTTTTAACCACCGTGTAACCCAACAAAGTTAATTGTAAATAATTTACGTCGTTATTTATAAAACTCAATCTTTGTCGCTTTCCTTCATCCAACCGCTTTTCGTTATGGGGCCCACCAATGATCATAGCACTGGCGATTTGGAGATTCCCGACAAAAAGAATATTCCACGACCAAACGAATATTCCCAAACAATAATGAATATTTTATAACCACTTGCTTATTTTGTAAACTTTGCACATTTCACCCATAACTAAAAGAATTATATCAAATTAACCCTTATTAATTTAGAATAATGAATAAAGGAAAATTCAATTTTATTTATAATAAGTTGGGGTCTTACTATCTTTCTTCGCTTTATTTATATTTAGTCCTCGCTTGAGTTTACTTCGTATGCGGTTAATCGCATTTATCGCTTTATTTACTTTTCTCTCGATCCCCATGGAGTTGCTTCGTGGTGGTTGATCATATATATATATATATATATATATATATATATATATATATATATATATATATATATACTACTTACGCCTTTTCATATAAACTGTGGTATCATGTGAGCCTAGGAATCATGTGATCACAGATTCACCATCAATCTAGATTCGATTCCGTGATGGACATTTTCAAATTGTATGTTAGACTTGTACATTATTTACTGATGTATCTCAATTTCCTTGGATGGTTGTTATGCCCATGAGGAGTTCGGCCTCAACAGATATTATTTTCTCAAGATGCCTCGCATCTCAAAAATAAAAGCAAATGTTTAAACATTTAATAATAAAATGAAAGTATGAAAAGGTCTCAATTCCTATTGAGCACAGGGTTTGAAAAACCTCTTTTACAAAACTTCATTGCTATATCTTGCTTAAAACTGAATTTTTCTATAAATTCAAACCCTTTGTATATAGGTGCGAACGAGGCCTCGCACTACTTTCAAATAATTGCACATTGATCCACACACACACACACACATTCATATAACAGTTTCTTGAAAAGTGGCGGTCATCGTGGAAACACAGATGTCGGGGGGTTCCTAATACCTTCCCTCCGCATAATCAAGCCCCCAAACCCAAATGAATCTTGGTTTCACAAACCCGTTTAGCAATGTCGTATCACTGGGTCAATGCGCAAATATTTTCAGTTGCGTTGGTGCAACTAGTTAAAAACACCAACTGGCGACTCTTAACAGTCCATCGTCGACATTATACATGTCGGACCTTTTTCACTTGTTTTTTCAAACAAATCTCACATAACAATGAGAACACCAAAGAACAAGTAACGAAAAGGGACAACTAAAAATCCTGATATTGACAACCTTATCTCTCACAAATTTTCTTTGTATTCAGATGTTGTCAATAGGGCTCGATTATTAGAAAGAGATAATGAGTATGTTCAACCGAGGGACCACAACCAGGGTCATACCGGTGACAGCAGTCATCGAAGCGATGATAACTGTGACGCCCCCAAAATAGGTATACATCACCTATTCTGAGTCGCCAAATACATGGTACAGAATATAAATACAATCTTAAATATACAACAAGAGAGCTGTGAGTTTTAATAAAAAAAACATTGTCTTCTAGACAATATCCACTCTCGAATAAGTCCTCATTACATTTATTAACACACTATTTAATGTAATAGTGAGGACTACTAATACTATCATCTCGACCGCTACCCGCTCCCCGACTAGTCCCTTTGCTCGTTCTCATTTCCTCAAGAGAACAAAGGAAAGAAAGGGTGAGCTCAACTAGCCCAAGAAGAAATATTATGACTAAGATAATGCGAATAAATTATCATTAGTCTTCAACAATGTTAAACCGATAAAATACAATAGACATCAAGTTTAACTACAAATGAACATGCAATCCATTAAAAGAGTCAAGTAGAGAATAAAATCTACTATCTTTTATGATTTAAAAGGTTTTTCATCACTTTTATCACCGACTCAACAATAAATAATCCACATCATCCCCGCACTACTGGCCAAGGATATTCATTAGTATCACAACCACAAATTATCCATGCACTACGGGCCAAGGATATCCGTGTATTCATCAATGATCATGATCATGCCAACAACTGTCCATCAATGCACTACGGGCCAATGAGGACTTTTACCACATCATTTGTAACATTACGGTCATGATTATACAGAATAATCCCTGATCATAATCATACCAAGTCCATCTATGCACTACAAGCCACAGATGACTTTCAAAAATATAAACATGAGGATGATGACAATGATATAAGAATTCAATAAAACAAGTTCAAGAATTAATTTATCTAGGAACTAATTGCGTCCAAATTATCAACATGATACTTCTTTGTAGAGTAAAATTCAAGAATGATCAGAAGAATATTTCCATGAAAAGATACTGGATGAAGCGCAACTATCAAGGATATTCCACTAATTTCATGGAATATAAAAAGTCAAAACTTTAACCAACTGAGTATAATAAAGAATGGAATAACAAAAGAAATCACCAGGCATGCGGTACTTAGATGACAAGTTATTCCAACGAAATAATAAATAATGTAACCAGTGTCAGCGTAATACTGAATGACGTGATATTCCAATAGAATAATAAAGAATGGAATAACAATGAAAATCACCATGCATGCAAAGATTTCGCATAGATGTAGTTATTCCAATGTAATAATAAATAATCGGAACCAGTCAAAGCGTAATACACAATCGGCGTGATATTCCAATAGAATAATAAAGAATGGAATAACAATGAAATCACCATGCATGCGGATTGCAGATGTATGTGTTATTCCAATAGAATAATAAATAACGGAACCAGTCCGCCATAAAATGCACGTAAATCTGGATATTCCAATGTAATAATAAAGATTTTAACCAGTCCCACAGAAAAATGCATGTAGAGCGGATATTCCAATGTAATAATAAAGAATGGAATAACAACAAAATTTCACCATGTATGTGGTATCAGATGTATTACAGAGTTATTCCAAAGAATAATAAATAATGGAATAATGTAAGAATTTCACCAAGTATAGGGTAGATCACAGATACAAAGTTATTCCAATGTAATAATAAAGAATGGAATAATGTAAGTTCTCTTCATGAATATGAAAAAATATAATACCCTTACCTTATAAAGAAGAGTACTCTTACGTGTAGGGCGGGGATATACTTGAAGAAACTTGCACTACGCTCAAAGCTTTCTTAAACGCTAAAGAAATACGCCAAGATAGAAGAATAATTCTCTACGCTTCTCTAGAGTTTTAGTGAATTCGCATGAAATAATGAAGGAATGAGCTTCTATTTATAGAAGAATGGATGAAATAAGAAACCAATCCATGAATGGTCCGAGATCGATTTACTTTAAACAGACGGTCCGTATTGGTTTACAATAAAATATAATATATTCTATTTATAATCTAATAAAACGAATAACTTTTAAAAAGATTTTACTATGCAAACACTATATAGCACTATGCAAATACTTTGCATAATAAAATATAATATATTCTAATTATTATCTATTAAAACGAATAACTTTATAAAAGTATTCTGTTTTATATAAAAAGATTTTACTATTAGCCTAATAAAACGAATAACTTTATAAAAGTATTCTATTTTATATAAAAAGCTTTTATATTTTATTACATTAATAATACTAATAAAATAAAACTTCATCATCATTATTATTATTCACACTATTAATCGACCAGTTCGTTCCCAGGAAAGAGGGGCTTTCAATAAGGATTTCTCCCTATCATGCCCTTGATTAGGTGACCAAACCTCTCATCGGCGTAACTTCTGTATCGTTAATAATGCAAATAATAATATTAATAACTCTATCATCTCAATTATTGATTTAATAATATATAAAATATCGACAATAATTGAATAAAACTAAATGACTTCTCATGTAAGAATCAATAATCAATACTGTGTGCTACTATGCAACCACGCGTATTCTTGTACTTTTAACACCGGGTGTTTCCACAGTTAACGGTAAAACTTCCGCCATTTTTTTCATAAAAATATTTTTGTCGTTTTCTCAATCCGATAATAATGTCGTTGTGGGGTCCACCAATGATTGTGTCGTCATACGAATATTCCCTGTTAAAACGAATATTCCCAGACCAATCGAATATTATATAACAACTTGCGTACTTTGTAAAATTTATAAATATTACCCACAACTATAACATTATATCAAATTCATTCAAAAATGATAATTATAGAAAATTCATCTTTATTCATAAAAGTTGGGGTCTTACAATAACCAGCGAAGAGGGAAAAATACGGACAAAAGTGGTATACACTCTAGTGGTAATCGTGGCTATGATAATAGGATAGGTGAGTCAAGTGGAAATTTCAAAAAGAGGAGATTCAACAATGACGGGAAGACATCAGCACCAGTACCAGGACCAATAACAAATTCTAGGGGAGGAGAACGACTGCCAGTTAGATGCTACAAATGCGGAGAGGAGGGACACATAAGTCCAAACTGTTCACAACCTTCCAAGGTGTGTTTCAATTGTGGAAAAGACGATCATATAGCCCGATTTTGTCTGGTAGCGAAATCAAGTCCAACTGGGACGGTGGCACCAAATGCGAATACGGACAAAACAAAGTCGGTGGTTCAAGGGAGGGTGTTTATCGTGACTGGCCAAAATACGAGAAACCCGAACGAGGTGATCACGGGTAAGCTAATCTTGAACTCTTGCGAAGTTTATACCTTACTAGATACCGGTTCTACCCATTATTTTATCTCTCCTGCTTGTGCTCAACGTTTAAACTTGACTCCGGAGAAATTAAACTTTGACTTATCTGTGGAGACTCCATTAGGAGAAACCTTTATCACATCCACTGTTTATAAATCTTGCTTGATCCAAGTTGGCACAATCACATTACCTGTTGATCTTATCTCTTTAAAGATACTTGCATTTGATGTGATTTTAGGGATTGATTAGTTAACCACTCATCATGCCAAACTTGATTGTTTTCGTAAGGTTGTTAGTTTTCATATTCCTAAGCAACCTGTTATACGAATTCAAGAAACTAAACCACTAAAATCAGTCACTGTCATATCAAGCCATAAAGCTATTCATTTATTGAAAAATGGATGTCAAGCTTTCTTAGCCCATAATATGGACTTGAACAAAAACACGTCAGATTTGAATAATATTTTTGTTGTTAGTGAATTTCCTGACGTATTTCCTGAAGAACTTCCTGGTCTACCCCCGTAACGCCGTTGAATTCTTTATTGATCTTGAACCGCACAAAGCCCATTTCTAAAACCCCATATCGAATGGCTCTTATTGAACTTCAGGAGTTAAAAGTCCAACTACAGAAATTGTTAGACATCGGTTTCATTCGTCCTAGTACATCTCCTTGGGGTGCTCCTATTTTATTTGTAAAGAAGAAAGACGGGAGTATGCGACTTTGTATTAACTACCGGGAATTAAACCATGTCACCATCAAGAATAGGTATCCACTACCTCGTATTGATGACCTGTTCGACCAGTTATAAGGAGCATAATTCTTTTCAAAGATCGATCTTCGTTCTAGATATCATCAGCTGAAGATTAAAACTGAAGATATTCCAAAGACTGCCTTCGAAACTCGGTACGAGCATTATGAATTTTTAGTCATGTCTTTTGGATTGACTAATGCTCCTTCTGCTTTCATGGATATGATGAACCGTGTATTCAAGGAATATTTGGATCAGTTCGCTGTTATCTTTATTGATGACATCCTCATCTATTCCAAAAGTTGTGAAGATCATGAGCACCTTTGAAGCTGGTACTTTAAAGACTTCGTGACAACAAGCTATATGCCAAGCTGAAGAAATGCAAGTTCTGGCTTAAGGAAGTAGCATTCCTTAGGCACGTGGTGTCAAAACATGGAGTATCTGTTGATCTGGCAAAGATTGAAGCAATACAAAGTTAGGAGCAACCAAAGTCAATGACCAAAGTGCGTAGCTTTTTGGGCTTATCTGAATATTATCGGAGATTCGTGGAAGGATTTTCTCGAATCGCTACTCCGTTAACTCAGCTGACTCGGAAAGATACAAAATTCATATGGAGCGAGGAATGCGAGAAGAGTTTCCAAGAGCTTAAGAGGAGACTCATTTCGGCACCTGTTCTGACAATACCATCTGGTTCGGATGGATTTGTTATCTACAGTGATGCTTTAGGCAAAGGGTTAGGATGTGTTCTCATGCAATATGGGAAAGTCATAGCCTATGCCTCGTGAAAACTCAAAGAATATGAGAGGAATTATCCTACTCATGATTTGGAGTTGGCAGCAGTTGTTTTTGCGTTGAAAATATGGAGACACTACCTGTATGGGGAGAAAGTGGAGATTTATACAGATCATAAAAGCCTCAAATATTTCTTCACCCAAAAATAACTCAACATGTGGCAACGACGTTGGCTCGAGCTATTGAAAGATTACAACCATAGCATTCAATATCATCATGGAAAAGCAAGCGTTGTAGCTGATGCATTGAGTAGAAGATCATATGCGAGTACGAGTGCAATGTTGTTAACACAAAGACCCATTTTGTATGACTTGCAAAGGATAGAGATAGAGGTAAAGGCTCCAAGTACCCACATGATGATATCAAACATACGAATAGAACTGACTTTAATATATAAAGTTAAAGCTGTTCAAACTACAGACATGGAGCTAATGCGTATGAAGAAGAAAGTGCAAGAAGGTGCTATTCCAGAAGCAAGAATCGATGAAGAAGGAATACTTAGAGTCAACTCCAGACTTTGTGTTCCTAAAGACTCTGACTTGAAGCATAGAATCATGATGGAGGCACACAACACACCATTTGCAATCCATCCTGGGAGTACCAAAATGTATCATGATATTCGACATACATTTTGGTGGAGCAATATGAAGAGAGAGATCGCAGAGTTTATCTCGAGGTGTTTAACTTGTCAACATGTAAAGGCAGAACATCAAGTGCCAAAGGGTCCATTGCAACCACTTGAGATTCCAAAATGGAAATGGGAACACATTACTATGGATTTCGTTACGGGTCTTCCCAAGGTTTCTCAAGGTATAGATGCGATTTGGGTTATTGTTGATAGATTAACCAAGTCTGCTCATTTCTTGCCTATACGTGAGACTTATTCCCTAGAACGTCTTTCTCGTATGTACGTGAATGAGATTGTGAGATTGCATGGCATTCTAGTATCCATAGTTTCGGATCGTGACCCAAGATTCACTTCACGATTTTGGGTTAGCTTGCAGAAAGCTACGGGCATAGATTTACGATTCAGTTTAGCATACCATCCTCAAACGGACGGGCAATCGGAAAGGACTATTCAAACCCTTGAAGATCTATTAAGACTCTGTGTCCTATATTTCAAAGGAAGTTGGGATAAGTACTTGCCATTGGTGGAATTCTCCTACAACAATAGTTATCAAGCAAGTATAGGCATGGCTCCATTCAAGGTGTTGTATGGACAAAAGTGTCGTTCTCCAGTATGCTGGGACGAGGTGGGAGAAGCAACATTGTTGGGACCAGAATTAGTACGCATGACTACAGAAAAGATTAAGATGATCCAGCAACGTATAAAGACCTCACAAGATCGACAAAAGAGTTATGCTGATATTCATCGAAAGGACGTGGAGTTTAATATTGGAGATCATGTACTGTTACGTATTGCTCCATGGAAGGGAGTTACAAGATTTGGGAAGAAAGGAAAGCTCAATCTATGATTTGTTGGTCCATTTAAGATTCTTGACGGAATGGGAGATGTGGCCTATAGACTCGTATTACCTCCAAGCATGTCTCATGTTCATAATGTTTTTCAGATATCTATGCTTCGTAAATATGTGAAAGATCCAAACCACATTATTGCGTTAGAACCAGAAGAGATAGCCAAAGATTTAACGTAAGAGGAGGTACCTGTCAAGATATTTTGATAAAAGTCATCTGCGGCTTACGTGCATAGATGGACTATTGATTGGTATGATTATGACCAGTGATTATTCTGTATAATCATGACAGTAATGTTATAAATGATGTGGTAAAAGTCCTTTTTGGCCCGTAGTGCATTGATAGACAATAGTTGGCATGATCATGACCATTGATGATTACACGAATATCCTTGGCCCTTAGTACATGGATAAGTCGTGGACGTGATACTAATGAATATCCTTGGCCCATAGTGCATGGATGATTTGATGGTGTGGTTTATGTGACAACCCGAGGAATTAGACAATTTATTAAAATCTTAAATGATGGATTTAAGGTCAAATAATAGACTTAGACAGAAAATAAGTGTATGCGTTTGATATTTTTGGGAAGGAATTTTGAGGATTTCAAAATTCTGTGAAGGATTTTGGTGAATTATTCAGGATTAAGTGTATATGTGTATATGTTCTGTGGATATGGTATTATATGAGTTCGGAATGTGGTTAAGGTTAAGGGTTGACCAGATAAATTTTATTAGTGTCAAACCTTAATATTATTGTCGAATATCGACGTTCAGTTAGAAAACCCTAGCAATGGATAAGAAACCCTAGAAACCGGTCCTGAAACCATAATTTCTGTTTCAGGAATTAGAAACCCTAATTTAGAAATTGTAAACCCTAGTTTGGGAATGCAAATGCTAGTATAAGGTTTAAACGTTATTTATGATAACCTAATTAGGGATAACCCTAATTGATTTAGAAAACTCTAATTTCTAGTTTAGAAACCCTAATTCATGATTAGGGAAAACCTGATTGTTAGTGTAATAATTTTAATGTTAATTAGGAAACATTAATCCTAATTTTCAAGTTATAAGTAATTAAAAAACCCTAATCTAATTAGGAAACTTAATTTCTAAATTAGAAAGCTTATTTTTCTATTTAAAACCCTAATTCTTGGGTTATAAACCCTAATTGTTCCGTGAGAAACCCTAATGTACAGTTATGGAATTAATTGCTAAATTAGCAATTGTAATTGGGATAAATTAATCCTAATTAACAAGTTTAAATTATGATTGGGAAAGTTTAATATAATTAGAGAATCCTAATTATAATTTAAAAATATTAATTTTTTATTTTGAAAACCTAAGTTGGAAATCCTATAATATTAAATTTGTAAAACCTTAGGTTTTAACCCTAAGGGTCAAACCCTAAGGGTTTGCACATGTTATAATTATGCCATTAAATTTAGAAATCAAATTACCATAATGCCCTTTTTGTATTTTTTATAAAGTTGGTGTGTAGGTTTTGACTTTAGGTGAGTTGTTCACCAAACCTAGCTCTAGCATGTGACTTATATCACATTATATCAGCCATTTAGTCTAACCAAGTTCATTGCATCAAAGAAATATTAAGGATTAAGTGAGAGAAAGCTCACTTTAGTTTTCAAAATAGCTAAGACCATTCTCTCTCTAGATTTTCGAATTTGAGAGTGAAAGGGTGTGATAATATAAGATAATATCATATCTTAGTTCTCACGGATCAGGATCAATGATCAGAATCAAAGCTCAAGCATTAAAGTGGTATAAACCTTAAAATTTTAAAATCTTATGATCCGATGTTAGATTTTGTTGTTTGTTATTTAAAGTTGTGTAATAAGATGTCCTTTAGTGATCTGGGTTGTTAAATTTCAGATCCATAACATCAAAGTGCTCGAAATTTGAGTTTTTAAAAATCTGGAAAACTAGAAATTTTTGTCCTGACAGCCATATGTCAGAGGCTTTAGATCCTACCCTGTTAATGTTTTGTTGTGTTTTAAGTTATAGATGTTTTCTATGTAATATGGACTATGATCTGAAACTACAAATAGGGCCAGATCATGAAAAGGTTGAGAGATATGAGTAGTCAAACTGCGTTGACCGATCACAGGAATGGGTTTCTGGGCAACCCAAAAACCCAGATCTTGTCTGACAGTGTATTTGCAAGTCCTTGATCTTACTTCTCTTTGATTGTTAGGTCATGTTATTGTTTTAACCTTGTAGACTGATATAGATACTACATGTTCATGCTTCTAGATTACACAGATCCATAACAAAACCCAAGATTTTAGTGGTCAAACTTGAGTTGACCATCAGCCTTATAAATTTTCTGGAAAACCCAGAAAATTCATGACCCAGTTCTTGACCACTACTTTGACCGTCTAGATCTCTTTTAATTGTTGTTGTTATGATGATCTAAGGTTATATAATTGTACACTGATATCTCCACTACAAATGGGAACCTTAATATCACACAAAGCAAGCTTTGGATGCATGTTGAAAGAATCGAAAAGTAGTAACTTGGACTGTTCTTCATTTATGGAAAACCCAGAAATGAAGAACAACCTCTGATATGCTTTTGTGAGGCTTTTAATGATCAGATCTGATATAGTTTGGCTAGGGAATTAGTTTCTAGTTTTAGTATTACATGCATAATACATCATCAACACGTTATCCAGCCCAAAAAAGCTTAGGATCATAGATCAACTGATGGTCAAACCACCTACCTCGAATACTGACATAAATTCTGGGTTTGGCCAAGAACAACTCAAGAACACCTATAGCGACGGTTCTGTCGCTATAGGGCCCTTTAGTGACACTTATTTGCTGGAAATTAATTATTGTAATAAATAATTAGAGAAAAATAGTTTTAAATTATTAAAAATTATTTTAAAGTCCAAAAATTAGTTTTTAATTATTTTGAGTATATTTCATAAATTTTTAATATTTTTGGAATATAATGGTATTTAATTTATTTAATTATAATATTAAATAAATTAGTTAAAAATGATTTTAATACTTGAAAAATCATGAAAAATTATTTTATGGTGTTAGAAAATATTTTAAGTTATTTTTAGTAACTTTTGATATTTTATGATGAATTTCATTAATAAATTTATATTAATGGTGATTAATTTATTTAATGAATGTATTAAATAAATTATGGAAAATTAGAAATAATGCTTTAAAAATCATATAAAAATGATTTAAGGGTTATAAAAATATTTTAAGTTATAAAATATAACTTTTGATATTTTGTCATGAAAATATTAATATTTTAAATATTAATATCAATTATTGGATAATGGATTTAAAGGTTTAAAAATCATATAAATATGATTTTAAAGTATTAAAAATACTTTGTGACATTATAAATATATTATAATATTATGTTATGATTTTTATTAAAATTTAATATTAAATAAATATTCATGATTAAGGAATTATGTGGTATTTATATAATATAAATACGATATAAATGATTCAAAAATCATGATAAATGGTAATAATTCTCTAAAAATTATTACAAGTATATTAGAATTATTTTGACTGATATAAGATAATTGTTAAGTGTTTAGGCAGAGTTTAATTGAACTTAAACTCGATAATTGTTCGACTAGACCGTCGGGATGTTATAATTTTGTCGGATTCAACTCAAACTGAAATAGTTTGACTTGATACCGAGTCTTATGTGTGTTATAGACTGATAGGGTTATGTGTTATGTGTTTAGGTTATTCTATATATAATAGTATTATATTGTGATGATATTATTCTAATTTGTATATCGATATTATTTATATATTAGGTCTTCAAACAAAGCTTATTAAAATGTGTAACGATAATCAACGAAATAGGCAAGTTTTTCTTAACTCTATTTAGAGTTGTTTCATTCAAATATGCTTATAGTTAATCATTGCTGATTTCTATGTCCAAGAATTGTAGAATTATGCTTTGTACATATTGCATGTATAAGTCAAGTACGAAAGGCTGATCACCTTCATTACCATTCGATCCAGATATATTTATTCATGTTCAATACTTGTTCAGTCAAAAGTTTGTTCGCGCTAATTCACAACTATATTGATGAATTATAACCAGCTTAGCATTCAAATTCTTTCGATCATGATATATCTTTAAATAAATTTAAACTGTTGGGCAACCTTCATGATCACCCTTGCTATATCATGATAAACATTGCAGATTAAGGAAAATACGACGGATACAAGGAAAGGTTAAAGACAATTACAACGTTATTTTTTGTGTGCAGCTAAATTTGTAACAGTAATGTATGATAATATCTTTGTATGTCAGATAGGATAATGGATTGTGTATTAAGTGAAGTTCTCTACCTTGGGGAATAGTGTGTAAAGTTTAATGTATAAACAATTTATGTTTATATCTTCCACAATAGTTATAGAATGATTGTACCAGATCCGTGGTGATTTGGGACCCGGATTTGGGGCTGTCACAGTTGGTATCAAAGCTATAATCATGAATTTACAAAGAGCCCCGAGACTTTTGCTAGTGACATCGCTTTAAGGGAAGGCACCGAAGCCAGACTTTCCGTAGGGGACGCCGAGCCAGTCGGTAGCAAGTTGATAGGTATCACTGTGGGGTGCTATGGTTGGAAATACCATGGTGTCACAGTTGGTATCAAAGTTGTTGGTTTTGAACCTTAGGTAGGAATACTTGAGACCAATAATCGCAGTGATGAGGATAAGATCTAACTCACATAGAGTTAGTTGGTCGGTAAGATTCAAAGATGAATCTCGGCGAGTTGTAAAGATACAGAGTTCCCTAACTCTGATAATAAAGGTGAACAATACTGATGAATAGATAGAGTCTAAAAGACTAAAAGTTCAAGGATATGAGATCATAAAACAAAATGATCATAGTACAGAAATGAATCATAATATATACGATGAGATCACCTCGTGATCTGATAAGGACATAGCAGGGAAAAGAATCAATATGATGATTGGAAAGTTTACAACAAGATTATTGTGTGAATTGGTACAGATTCAGTAAAGGATTATGAATACGAGTTAAATGCAATCCGTAATGAGAATGGAGTTAGTATTAGGTGGGGATTTCAATTGAGGACTCGTGTCGGTAGCTGAGTTGTATGATTCCTTATATGGGCGGGGAATTGTACTTGGTGTAACAACCACTTAGTTTCTAGCACTGATAATCATTAAAATGTTTGTGTCGCGCTATTTGCTATATAAATGTTAAGAGGGTGATTCCTTTCTCATGTATATAACAAATAGATAGGTTTTAGGTAGAGGATATAAGGTTAAGTACGAGTTCTTAAAACTCATACTTATGTGACATTCTTGACTCATAGTTATATGAAATGTTTATGAACCCCTTAATGAATGGATGCCAAAGGTCTGACTAGGGTAAGTTCTTAAACTCATATAATTGTGGCAAGTTTATGAACTCATAAGTGTGGTTTGACGAACTGGGTATAGTTGTGTGTGAATGGAGAATTGAGGATTTTAGGAACAGATAGATTGTTAAGCAAATGATTATTAGTGGAGACATAAGTTTTCCAAAACTCCTAGCTATGCTAGACTTCGAAATTTTGACATCAAGCTAAATACGCACTATGTGCTTTAAAAAAAATATAGACTCGTAATAATTTTTGGAACGGTTTAAAGTATGGTCTGTGCTACTTATTTTGGCTAGACGCAAATGATTTGAAATATCAAAATATATTTTTATTTATCACTCATGTACCATGTAACCTGGTGCAGAGATGATAAAAAGTTAATGGAGTTGTAAATACAGGAATACTTAGTGTGAATTTGATCTAAAATCGTTATTCCACTATTGTATAATGTGTTATGACAAAGTCATATAATGATGGCATCCTCTAACGGACTGTTAATACAGTATGACATCATGACGTCATTCTTAAAAATATTTTCAAAAAATTTAATTTGCCAACGGGGTTTGGCTACACCTAAATAATTTGATTGAATTGAATTATTGATATGAGTGTATGTTATTCGATTCAGCTAGACTAATGTTATGAAAACTCTAAGTGTTAATTGAAAGAAATTTCCCAAACCAAATTGTTTTGGTGCGGAATCTAATAAGACTGAGGTAAAATTTTGTGCCTATGGCAGTGACGAGGAATAGATAAAATCAGTATTTGGCCAGTACAGGGCATACCGGGCTAATCACCCTTTGTGTCCGTAAGTTATGACGGTTTGTAGATGAATTTCCATAAAACCTTTGCGAAAATGAAAGACAAATAGTCTATATGACTCCTCAACACAATTTGAAAATTTTTACTCTTGTGAGTGGTGTATTGGGTAGCATGTAATGATGTGTATGAATTGTGTAAGCAATATGGACCTTAGCGAATGGACGCCAAAGGTCTGACTACGGTAAGTTCTTAAACTTATATAATTGTGGCATGCTTATGAACTCATAAGTGTGGTTTGATGAACTGGGTATAGTTGTGTGTGAATGGAGAATTGAGGATTTTTGGAACAGATAGATTGTTAAGCAAATGATTATTAGTGGAGACATAAGTTTTCCAAAACTCCTAGCTATGCTAGACTTCGAAATTTTGTAATCAAGCTAAATACGCACTATGTGCTTTAAAAAAAATGTAGACTCGTAATAATTTTTGGAACGGTTTAAACTATGGTCTATGCTACTTATTTCGGCTAGACGCAAATGATTTGAAATATCAAAATATATTTTTTATTTATCACTCATGTACCATGTAACCTGGTGTAGAGATGATAAAAAATTGATGGAGTTATAAATACAGGAATACTTAGTGTGAATTTGATCTAAAATCGTTATTCCACTATTGTATAATGTGTTATGACAAAGTCATACAATGACGGCATCCTCTAACAGACTGTTAATACAGTATGACATAATGACGTCATTCTCAAAAATATTTTCAAAAATTTTAATTTGCCAACGGGGTTTGGCTACACCTAAATAATTCGATTGAATTGAATTATTGATATGAGTGTATGCTATTCGATTCAGCTAGACTAATTTTATGAAAACTCTAAGTGTTAATTGAAAGAAATTTCCCAAACCAAATTGTTTTGGTGCGGAATCTAATAAAACTGAGGTAAAATTTTGTTCCTATGGCAGTGACAAGGAACAGATAAAATCAGTACTTGGCTAGTACAGGGCATACCGGGCTAATCACCCTTTATGTCCGTAAGTTATGACGGTTTGTGGATGAATTTCCATAAAACCTTTGCGAAAATGAAAGACAAATAGTCTATATGACTCCTCAACACAATTTGAAAATTTTTACTCTTGTGAGTGGTGTATTGGGTAGCATGTAATGATGTGTATGAATTGTGTAAGCAATATGGACCTTAGCGAATGGATGCCAAAGGTCTGACTAGGGTAAGTTCTTAAACTCATATAATTGTGGCAAGTTTATGAACTCATAAGTGTGGTTTGATGAACTGGGTATAGTTGTGTGTGAATGGAGAATTGAGGATTTTAGGAACAGATAGATTGTTAAGCAAATGATTATTAGTGGAGACATAAGTTTTCAAAAACTCCTAGCTATGCTAGACTTTGAAAATTTGAAATCAAGCTAAATACGCACTATGTGCTTTAAAAAAAATGTAGACTCGTAATAATTTTTGGAACGGTTTAAAGTATGGTCTATGCTACTTATTTCAGCTAGATGCAAATGATTTGAAATATCAAAATATATTTTTATTTATCACTCATGTACCATGTAACCTGGTGCAGAGATGATAAAAAGTTGATGGAGTTATAAATATAGGAATACATAGTGTGAATTTGATTTAAAATCGTTATTCCACTATTGTATAATGTGTTATGACAAAGTCATACAATGACGGCATCCTCTAACAGACTGTTAATACAGTATGACATCATGACGTCATTCTCAAAAATATTTTCAAAAATTTTAATTTGCCAACGGGGTTTGGCTACACCTAAATAATCCGATTGAATTGAATTATTGATATGAGTGTATGCTATTCGATTCAGCTAGACTAATTTTATGAAAACTCTAAGTGTTAATTGAAAGAAATTTCCCAAACCAAATTGTTTTGGTGTGGAATCTAATAAGACTGAGGTAAAATTTTGTGCCTATGGCAGTGACGAGGAACAAATAAAATCAGTACTTGGCCAGTACAGGGCATACCGGGCTAATCATCCTTTGTGTCCGTAAGTTATGACGGTTTGTGGATGAATATCCATAAAACCTTTGCGAAAATGACAGACAAATAGTCTATATGACTCCTCAACACAATTTGAAAATTTTTACTCTTGTGAGTGGTGTATTGGGTAGCATGTAATGATGTGTATGAATTATGTAAGCAATATGGTGTAAGGTGTAAAGTGAATTTCGGGGGCAAAATTCTTAAAAGAAGGGGTGAACGTGACAACCTGAGAAATTAGACAATTTATTAAAATCTTAAATGATGGATTTAAGGTCAAATAATAGACTTAGACAGAAAATAAGTGTATGCGTTTGATATTTTTGGGAATGAATTTTGAGGATTTCAAAATTTTGTGAAGGATTTTGGTGAATTATTCAGGATTAAGTGTATATGGGTATATGTTCTGTGGATATGGTATTATATGAGTTCAGAATGTGGTAAAGGGTCAAGGGTTGACCATATAAATTTTATCAGTGTCAAACCCTAATATTATTGTCGAATATCGACGTTCAGTTAGAAAACCCTAGCAATGGATAGGAAACCCTAAAAACCAGTTCTGAAACCCTAATTTCGGTTCTGAAAATTCGAAATCCTAATTCAGAAATTGAAAATCCTAGTTTGGGAATGCAAATGCTAGTATAAGGTTTAAACGTTATTTATGATAACCTAATTAGGGATAACCCTAATTGATTTAGAAAACCCTAATTTCTGGTTTAGAAACCCTAATTTATGATTAGGGAAAACCTGATTGTTAGTGTAATAATTTTAATGTTAATTAGGTAACATTAATCCTAATTTTCAAGTTATAAGTAATTAGAAAACCCTAATCTAATTAGGAAACCTAATTTCTAAATTAGAAAGATTATTTTTCTATTTAAAACCCTAATTTTTGGGTTATAAACCCTAATTGTTCCGTGAGAAACCCTAATGTACAGTTATGGACTTCATTGCTAAATTAGCAATTGTAATTGGGATAAATTAATCCTAATTAACAAGATTAAATTATGATTGGGAAAGTTTAGTATAATTAGAGAATCCTAATTATAATTTAGAAATATTAATTTTCTATTTTGAAAACCTAAGTTAGAAATCCTATAATATTGAATTTATAAAACCTTAGGTTTTAACCCTAAGGGTTAAACCCTAAGTGTCAAACCCTAAGGGTTTGCACATGTTACAATTATGACATTAAATTTAGAAATCAAATGACCATAATGCCTTTTTTGTATTTTTTATAAAGTTGGTGTGTAGGTTTTGACTTTAGGTGAGTTGTTCACCAAACCTAGCTCTAGCATGTGACTTATATCACATTATATCAGCCATTTAGTCTAACCAAGTTCATTGCATCAAAGAAATATTAAGGATTAAGTGAGAGAAAGCTCACTTTAGTTTTCAAAATAGCCAAGACCATTCTCTCTCTAGATTTTCGGATTTGAGAGTGAAAGGGTGTGATAATATAAGATAATATCATATCTTAGTTCTCACGAATCAGGATCAATATATATATATATATATATATATATATATATATATATTCGGGTCCGAATCTTAAGCTCACCCCTTATACAACTCACTCGAGCTCACCCCCCTCTTTAGCGATGGACTCGGCGACGGTTTGGTCATACAACCGTTGGCTATACTTTTAGCGACGAACAACATATAGTGTTGCTAAAAGTATGTATTTACGCTATATTGACCAAACTGTCACGATCCGTCGCTAAAGGGGGGCCGAGCTTCAGTGTGAGTTGGATAAGGGTGAGCTTAAGATCCCACTCTCTATATATATATATATATATATATATATATATATATAAATCATTATTCTACATGCGGGCTAGATTTGCTTAAATATGATTATTTCTCACTTTAACTGGTTCATGGTGACTAAACTGGAATCGTTGAAGCTGGAATGGTTTAGATTTATTCAAATCTAGTCCTTTTTCTAGTTTTTATTAGCCTGCGGGCTAGATTTTCCTAAATCTTGCGATTTCTTACTTTAAATGGTTAATGGTGACTAAATTGGAACCTTTGAATCTGGAATGCTTAGATTTATTCAAATCTAGATCGTTTTTTTAGCTTTTGCATATATTACTTTATCATGTGAGCCTAGGAATTATGTGATCACAGATTCAGTTCCTGAATCTAGATTCGGTTCCCGTGATGGACATTTTCATCTGCAACCAACTTGTAAATTATTCACGGTGCCTGAATTTCCATAGATGGCTCTCATGCCCACAAGGAGTTCAGCACTGCTATGTATCTTATTTTCACGAAGATGCTTCTCATCTCGAAAATAAAAGCAATCAAGCCGAACATATAATAAAATAGAAGTATCAAAGGCCTAAATTACTATTGAGCACAATGGTTTGAAAAATATATTTTACAAAACATCATTATCATATCTTGTTACAATTGAACTTTTATATAAAATTCAAACCCTTTGTATATAGGTACAAACGAGGCATAACACTACTTGCAAACAACTGCAGATAGACCTACACACACATACAAATAGATAAAAGTTTAAATTAGAAAGTGGTGGTAAACGTGTTATCAAGAAAGTCAGGGGGAACCTAACACCTTCCCTCCGCTTAATCAAGCCCCCGGACCCTAACAAATTTAAGTTTTGCAGAGCAGTTAAACAGGTCACATCACTTGGTCTTTGTGTAAACCTTTTCTCGCAACCATTTAAAAATACCAAATGGCGACCTAGTAATGTGAAACTGTTTAAGTGGGTTGCAAAACTAAAATTCCTTCGGGTCCGGGGGCTTGATTAAGCGGACGGAAGGTGTTAGGCAACCCCCGACTTCCGTGATAACATGGTTACCGCCACTTTCAAATTTAAACTTTTATCTAAATGTGTGTGTGTGTGTGTGTACGTCTATGTGCAATTGTTTGGAAGTAGTGTTATGCCTCGTTTGCACCTATATATAAAGGGTTTGACTTTTGTATAAAAGTTTAATTTTAACAAGATATAGCAATGATATTTTCTAAAACAGGTTTTTCAAACCCTTATGTTCAATAGTAATTGAAGCCTTTGATACTTCCATTTTATTATATGTTTAGCTTGATTGCTTTTATTTTTGAGAGGTGAAGCATCTTTGAGAAAATAAGATATATAGCAATGTCAAACTCCTTATGGGCATGAAAGCCATCTAAGGAAATTCAGATACCGTGAATAATAATTTACAAGCTGGCTACAACCGAAAAATGTCTATCACGGGAACCGAATCTAGATTCAGAAACTGAATCTATGATCACATGATTCCTAGGCTCACATAATAAAGCAATATGCAAAAAAGCTAGAAAACAGACTAGATTGTAATAAATTCAAGAATTCCAGCTTCAACGGTTCCAATTTAGTCACCATGAACCGATTAAAGTGAGAAATAGCCATATTTAGGCAAATCTAGCTTGAAGGCTAATAAAAGCTAGAAAAAGAACTAGATTTGGATAAATTAAACCATTCCAGCCTCAACGTTTCCAGTTTAGTCACCATGAACCGGTGAAAGGGAAAAGTAGTAAGATTTAATCAAATCTAGCCCACAGGCTGAATAATAGTTATACATATATATAAAAACTGTAAATATATATAAAAGCGATCACCTGCCACGAAGTACACTCAAGGCAGGACTTAAAACATATATATATATATAAGTATTTATATATATATAAGCAATAAACGCACTAGATGTACATCCAGGCTCAACCAAACAAAGTTCGATAACAAGATATATATATAGCTCATTGAGATACCGCTGTTGTTGAGCAAGATGAGGTTAGATCATCTAGGAATGCCACTGTTACTAAGCGAGGTGGTGCTCTATCCGCCCGAGATGCCGCCATTATAGATAGTATTGCATTGCGGTCCCATACTGCTGATATCATTGCAGAGATGAGCACGTTCATTGATGAGCATAGTGTCACCATGCAGATGGATATGGATCTCTTTGCTCGCTTTGATACCCTTGGGCAGGAGCTCACAGAGTTACTCCCTTCTTCTGAGTGGGATGCCATGTTGGAATTGATAGCGTGCTTATCCACTGGATTATAGATTAGTTTAGATTTTCCTGCACAGACTAGGTTAGCCATTTTTTTCATGTACATGACACATTGTATATATCAAAAGTATTATATGTCAAGGAAAAATATTTTGATTCACTTCCCTTTTAGTTATGCATTGTTACTTGTTTGATAGTTTCCTGTTCTCCAGGGCTTATGATCTTTATGTATTCTGAACTCCCCCTTGATGGACGAACATTGAGATGTCTCAGGATCTTTCAAAATGGATCATTAATCTTTGTATTCCCTACCTTTTGGTGTCTTGGGACTAGTTTCTTGTATGTGGTTATGTAGAGGATTGTGGCTTTCTTCTCTGAGGTTGACCACCCCACAGATGGTCACCGGTACTCCTTTGTATTAGGGAGCCCAGGTAGTTCCATCTCTTATGGATTGGTGTTTCTCTTTGAGTTCTCAACCGCAGCTTAGATGGTTGCCAGCTTTTCTCCCATTTGTGTAGGGAGATCAGGTAGTTCCATCCCTTTGATCTAAGGCAATGGGGTGTGGTTTGAAGGTTTGGAGGATGATCCCAGCACCATTGACAAGTTTTTATGTTTTGGTAGAGGGGTAAGACCGAACCATGAGTGGATGCCTACGTACTCCAATTGACGAGGGGAGATCAGGTCTGCGTAATTCCTACCTAGTGTAAAAAGGTTGAAAGTTTGTATGTGGTAAAGAGGGTGTAGAGATTTTTTGTTTTTTCTTTTTTTTATAGTTAGACCGGACTATAAAAATTGTTGCCTACGTACTCCCGTGTTTTGGGGAGATCAGGTTTGCGTAGTTTGCCCCTGATGGGACAAACTGAAGGTATGAAATGTTTGACCCCTGGTGGGACAAACTGAAGATGTGAAAAGTTTTATCCCTGGTGGGACAAACTGAAAGTGTGAAAGGTTTGATCCCTAGTGGGACAAACTGAAGGTGTGAAATGTATTATGCATAGTGGGACAAACTAAACTGGTGAAGATAGTATGTAGTAAGATAGGTTTTGAAAACCTGAATTTACTGATGGATCTGATGATCCAGAACCAGCATGCTAGTTTGCAGGTAACTTCAGACATAGTACCGTTTCACGGTGTCTGAGTTGATAAGTTGGGTAAATTCATTGCCATCCATCTCTTGTAATCTGAGGGCTCCTCCTATCAATACCTCCTTGATAATAAACGGGCCTTCCCAGTTTGGGGCTAATTTTCCTTTGGATTGATCTTGGTTGTCAAGAACCTTCTTCAAGACCAAGTCATGTTCCTTGAATTTCTGTAGGAAGACTTTCTTATTGTAGGATCGAGCGATCCTCTGTTGGTTTAACTGACCATGGAAGATGACTGCGACCCACCTTTCATCTATTAAAGATAATTGGTGGTACCGATCCTGTAACCATTATTCTTCATCCAGTTGAGCGTCTATCAACACTCTGAGGGATTCCATTTCCACTTCTATGGAGAGCACTGCTTCTATGCCATAGGTTAATGAGTAGGGGGTTGCTCCAGTGGAAGTGCGCATTGACGTCCTTTGTGATTGGCGGACATCTTTTGCCTGATCTTTTTGATATTCTTATTAGCCGCTTCAACAACACCATTCATCTTTGGATGATAGATGACGAAGTTGAGATGTTTGATGTGGATTTTACTACATAACTCCTCCATCATTTGGTTGTTGAGATTTTTGGCATTGTATGATACAATCACCTCTAGTTGTCCATATCGACAAATGACATTATTTCTGATGAAATCAATGATCACCTCTTTAGTAACCCTGGGGGAAGATGTTGCTTCTACCCACTTGGTGAAGTAGTCGATTATGGTGAAGATAAATTGATGACCATTATTGGCTCCATTCTCCACATTGAGAAGGGCCAGGATGAACTCATGTTATGGAGCTCCCTTGGAGGGGCGTGGATAGCATTCTCGTGAATTTGGCATTGGTAACATCTCTTGACATGATCATCACAATCAGCCTTGAGAGAGAGCTAGTAATGCCTTGTTCTTAGGATTTTCTTGACAAGTAGAGGGTCGCTCATGTGTGGGCTGCTTACTCAACCATGGATTTCATCCATGAGCCTCTGAGCTTGGTCTTTGTCTAGACATCTGAGAAGCCCTAGTCCTGCTCTGTTTTGTAGAGTGTGTCTCCGCTCAGATAGAATTTCATGGCCAATCTATTGATCCACTTTCTTTCAGCTTGACTCACATCAGTGGGTGTAGATCCATCTCACATATACTCCTTGATAAGCTGATACCAAGGGTGTGGAATGAGAGGCAGCTCATCCGATACTTCTCTAATATAGTTCCCATAGGTTGGTGCCTTTTGTCAGGCAAATATGATATTTGGCATGTCTTCCCTATCAAGTATGTTGATCAAGGAGGCCAAAGTTGCTAGCGCATCCGCAAAATCATTCCTATTCTGAGGAATGTGGAGGAAGGATATTTCTTCAAACTCCGAAGCCATCTGAATAACCTGCCGATGGTAAGGCAGTAAATGTAGTTCTTTGGTGTGATAGATTCTCGTGGTTTGTCTGATTACCAATTCAGAATTTCCAAAGATAGTTAACCATCCGATGCCCATGGATTGGGCTAATTTTAACCCCATGATACAACCTTTATACTCAGCTGCGTTGTTGGAGCTGGCAAACTACAAATTAATAGCAATGAAATACTGCTCCCCCGAAATGGATACTAGAACTGCTACATTTCCATAACCTTCCATGTTTACAGCTCCATCAAAATACATCTTCCATGGTTGGTGTGTATTGTCCTTATGTTATTGTTGAATTGTCATTACCCCTTCATCGGGGAAGTAGGTTTCCAAAGGTTTGCAATTCCCTGAAGGTGCGGAGGACAGATGATCCGCAATTCCTTGACCTTTGATAGACTTTTGACTCGCATAGATGATGTCAAATTGTTGTAGGATTAACTGCCATTTGGACAGTCGACAAGTTAACATGGGTTTGCTGAACACATACTTAAGAGGCTCCACTCGGGATATGAGATGGGTTGTGTGACCATGGAGATAATGCGATAATCTCAAGGAAGCCCATGCTAAAGCATAACAAGTTTTCTCAATTAGAGTGTACTTGTGTTCACTGCTGCTGAATCTTTTACTAAGTTAATAGATAGCTCTTTCTTAGCCTCTATCATCTTTTTGTCACAGCATGCAGCCCATGGCATTGTCATTGATTGACAAGTACATAAATAGGGGAACACCATCCCTGGGAGGTACCAAAATAGGAGCTTTGATTAGTTATTCTTTGATGAGAAGGAAGGCTTCTTAACACTCATCATTCCATTTCATGGAGGAGTTCTTCCTGAGTAACTTAAAGAATTTGGAGATGAATCGGCTGATGAAATTGAGTCTTCCCAAAAATCCCTGTATTTCCCTCTCTGTCTAGGGTATGGGCTTTTCTATGATGGTCTGGATTTTTACAGGATCCAACTCAATGCCTTTGTGACTTACTAAGAATCCAGCAATTTACTTGATTTGACACCAAAGGCGCATTTGGTTGGGTCCAGCTTCAAGTTGTACTTACGCAACTGGCTAAAAAGATTTTTGAGATGATCTAGATGATCTTCCTCCTTTCGGGACTTGACAATGATGTCATCCACATAGATTTTTATCTCTTTGTGCATTAGATCATGGAAAAAAGCCATTATGGCTCGCTGATAGGTAACTCCGGCATTGATGAGGCTGAATGACAACCGTCTATAACAAAAGGTTCCCCAAGGAATGATGAATGCAGTTTTCTCACGATCCTCTCCAGCAACCATGATTTGATGGTACCCAGCAAAGCAGCCAACAAAGGAGTACATGTCATATTGAGCTGTACTATCAACGAGAATGTGTATGAATGGTACGAGAAAGCTATCTTTGAGACAAGCTTTGTTCAGATCCCTGTAATCCACGCAAACTCGCACCTTCCCTCCGAGTTTAGGCTTGGGGACTATATTGGATAGCCACTTAGGGTATGTTGACACCATGATGATGTCGGGTTGAATTTGTTTCACTATCTCTTCTTTGACTTTTAAACTCCACTCAGGTTTTAACTGCCTGAGTTTCTGCCTGACTGGCTTGAATCCCTCTTTGATGGGAAGGTGATAAATGACGATGTTAGTTGACAAACCGACCATGTCTTCATGAGACCATGCAAACACATTCTGGAATTGGGTCAATAGAGTAACCATGTCATTCCTTTGGTTTGGAGTAAGGTGTGACACCCCCAAATCTAGGTACTTCATTCCCACAAGACTTGGTGTTCACTTTCCATTCATTCATATCTATCGACTCAAATATAATAAAATTAAATCAGAAATCCTCCCTTTAAAGGGTTACATCATTAATCAAAAATCTTCCTAGGTTGTCTAACCTTAAACATCAATCAAGTGCGGAAATAAAATAATTATATCACATCATTAAATAAAAAGTATATCATTCATGACAATAAGTAAAATTACAAGTCTTCATCACTTGCACATTTTTCCCTTTCCTTTGCTAGTTGTAGGTTTGTCGACCTTCTCAACTTTAGCTGCAATGATTATATTTATGCAAGAGTGAGGAAAAAAAATGCTCACTAGATATAGCAATGAAACAACAACAAAATAATAACTGCCAATGAATAGGCTCATCAAAACTGAATGGTACTCTATCAATGGTAACCAAAAAATGGAATCAAAATATGAAATATATCTGAGGGTCATAAGACCACGAACTACGTCCACGGTTACAAGTCTTTCAACTTTAACCTTAACAGTTACATTGTAGGGACTTCACGTACTTAGGGGGATCAGCCCTTCGTACCATGTATTGTGCACAAACATCTAAACGCATTGTGTACCCCTTATAATAGGGTTGTTCTTCTCAGTTTTAGAGTACAAGTCTACACCAAAGAAAGTTTGGTTTGGATAACTTCAAGGGTAATTTAGAGTTTAACGATCATCAACTAAAGGATTAGTTGAATCAACAAGGTTTGATAACACTACAGTTGATCACTAACAACTTACTATGGTACAATGAATAATCATAGATGAACTAACCATTTATTAAACTTATGCTTGGAAAGAACTAAAACATAAGTATTGAACGAAACAGTAAACCTTGCTCGAACAATAATAAGCTAAGGCTATGATCTTATAAAATTTGAAATGAAATTACTGAACATACATTAACTAATAGCAAGCTGAAAACAAAACTTGCGCAACATGATAACAACTTGTGCAAAGTAATTTAAAATAAAATAGCTCAATAATAGAGATGAGAGTTCAAAAAGCTACATTCATTATAAAGGAATAGAACTTAAGAAACTTGCTTAACTATAAACAAGTTCGAGTGAATCAACCATAATTAGAATTCCAATAAAATTAGGGTTAAAGCTTGCTCAAATGAAATTTAGGAACAAATTACTTGCTCAATAACATTTTAAGATAGGAAACTTGCTCAATGTAAAGAAATAAGGTTTTGAAAACTTGCCTCGTGCGTAAGTTATAAATTACAATTCATGTTCACCTACACATAGTATTAGAATTACAATATCTATTAGATATACTAACATTCACATTCCAAAATAATACTCACCTTTAGCTAAACTTGTTATTTTAGAACAAGTCTTACCTTACCATACATATTTCAGAATCACAAGTGTACATTTCATAACACTTATTCATTGTTCATTAAATTTCTTAAATCATACATATCATTTTCATAACTTACTAACTTTACATTTTAGAGTTACTAACCACATGATACTATTCTGTTTTAACCCTTACATTACATGTTTCCCACATTAACACATCACTAAACTAGGTTACATTAAAGTTTTAAGGTCTGCAAAATTAATAGATTTCATCTGGTCTCAGCAGCATCATCAAGCAACCGCCACTAAGTTTTACCTTAGATTCTCAAGCATACCACGCAGCAAGAGGTTATGGCAAAGACGCTCAAGGCCAAGAGGTCACACACCAAGATTATGCACTCAGCTTATAGTTTTGCAGAATGTGATTTCGGCACTATTCTTAAGCCAACTAACACGAATTTCACCCATAAAACAGTAATATTAACATAGACAATTGGTATAGAACTAACACAAACATGATTCCTCACATATTCAACCACTTAGAACAATTTAACAACTTTAACTAATTTAATTCCTTGAATTTCATGTTTTTACATAAAAACTCCATTTTTGACATTCTTCATAGAAATCATCTTTGTGATCACAATTCTTGTTCAAATTACTTCATTCAAACTACGTTCTCTTCATTTCTTAATGGACTAGCATAATCAAGACTCAATTTATAGATTAACATACAAATTAACCATCATAATTGGTACTTTTACAAGCCATATGAAAAAATATACACTGTACCAGTTTTCTTCCTTTTTTAAACGAAATTAGCATACAATTCCTTGTTTACATACAAACTCAAACATAACCAACACGTATAATCACCACAATTCAGTTGTACAGTAACAATTCAACAAATTGAATTCACAGAACATGGAATTTTATGTCGTAAAACACACACACACATATATATATATATATATATATACAATATTAAGGTTAAAGAAAATACCTTCAATTAGCTTGGTAACCACTGAAATTGTTTTGGAATTCTAAGGTTTTCTATCAATCTCCCTCTCAATCCTCTCTCAGCTTCTCTATGTAATTCTTAGTATTCTTCTCAGGCTTTGCAACTAGTTTATGCGTAAAACCAAACTGATAAGCCAAGCCAAACTGATAAACCATAATAATACGCATACTTATTGTATCAGTTACAAAATAAATGTATAAGTTATAATTATATTTTATTTATTATTTTATTTATATTATCTAAAATTCAAAAACTAAAAATCCAAAAAACATAAAGCTTTGTTTGGCAAAAAGTCTTTAAAATAAAGACTTAATATTTTAAGCCTTGTTTGGTTAAATCAATTTAAAACTACTTTAGTTTTATTTTAATAAACAATTTAGTTTATAATTTATAATCACATATTATTTATTTGGATTTCTATATCCAACATTAATCAAATAAATTAATTACACATACTATATTTTAAATAAATATTTCACTTAAAACAAATATCACAAAATTATAATTTTTATAATTTTATTTAATAATTTAACATACCAATTTAAATTATTAAATTAAAACAACAATATAACCTCTCATGTTATATTATAACTCTCTAAAGTATAAATTAATTTAATTTAGAATATTATCAATTCATAAATATTTAGTAATAATAATCACATCAAATAAATATTTATTAACAATAATCACACATAATAAAATATTTATTTTATTTAATAAATATTTTAAATTACATATAATAAAATCTTGGATTGTTATATCCTTCCCTCCTTACAAGGATTTTGTCCCCAGAATCATAACTTAAACAATCAAATCGTCACATTCTTTCCTCCTTATAAAGTTTCTGTCCCTAGAATCGAAGACACAGACTAAACAAATAACTCGTGGTAATTCTTCATCATTTCAAACTTCGAGTTCCCACATAGCCTCTTCGACATCAGGTTCCTCCATATCACCTTCACGGTAAGGTATCACCTTATTCTTGAGCACTTGTTCTTTTTTCTCGTCGACTATCCGGATAGAACCTCTTCATAAGACAAATCTTTACTAAATGCAATGGTTCATACTCGATTACATGTTTATAATGGGTTTATACTGGCCGTAACATCGACACATGAAAAAATATTGTGCACATGTTCTAATTTCGAGGTAAAGCTACTTCGTAAGCCACCTCTCCCACTCTTCACAAGATCTCGAAGGTCCAATAAACCTCTAATTAACTTTCCTTTCTTGCCAAAATGAATTTTGCCCTTCCAAAGAAAAACTTTCAGGAAAACAAAATTTCCTGCTTCAAATTCTCGATTTTGCCTGTGTTAATCAACATACTTCTTCTGTCAATCTTGAGCAGCTACCAATCTTGCTCTAATAAGTTTGATAACTTCAGGCCCATTGTGCACCAGCTTCGGTCCCTAACAAATGACGTCACCAACTTCATTCCAAAGATAGTGGAGTTCTACATTTCGCGTCGTATAATGCCTCGTGATGGCAAAGATGCCAATGCTTGCATGATAATCATTATTGTATGTAAATTTTACAACGGTAGATGATCATCCCGCTTCCTTTGAAATCCATGATGCATGCTCTAAGCATATCTTCTAACGCTCTGGATTGTTTGTTCGCTTTCCCATCCGTTTGTGGATGATATGTCAGACTCATCTTCAATTAGGTTCCCATGCATTCTCGTAGTCTCTTCCAAAATTTGATGTGAATCTCTGGATCTCTATCTCGATACTATTGATATTTAAACTCCATGTCTCGACACGGTCTCTTTGACATTTAGTTTTGCCAGCTGATCAAGATTAAATCTAATCTTTATTGGCAAGAAGTGTGCTGATTTTATTAATCTATCCACTATCACCCATATCGCATCGTATCCTTTCTGAGTTGTTAGAAGACCTACCACAAAATCCATTGTGATATGCTCCCATTTCTATTCTTGTATTTTCGACGGTTGAAGTAATCCGCTTGGTCTTTGATGCTCGGCCTTCACTTTTTGACATGTCAAGCACTTTGAAACGCATTCTGCAGCGTCTCTTTTCATATTTGGCCACCAAAACTGTCACCGCAAATCTTGATACATCTTTGTACTTCCCGAATGAATTGAATATCTTGAGCTATGAGCTTCATTCATGATTTCTTATTTATTATCTAGTACTACTGGAACCCAAATTCATCCCTCGAATCTTAGCATTCCCTCAGTATCAAGCTTATACTTCACTTCTTTACCCTTGACCACACTTTCCTTTATTTTTCTGCATTCTTCATCCTGCAGTTGAGCGTTTTTTACCTTGTCCACCAAAGTTGGACTAGCTTCCATCTGGTACAATCTTTCAGTGGATTCTTTTGGAAATTTGATTTCCAACTCTAGCCTTGCCATCGCTGAAATGAGCTCCTCCTTATCGGTTAACAACATCAACTTTTCTCTGCCTTTCCTACTCAAGGCATCTGCAACCACATTAGCTTTGCCTGGATGATAAAAGATCTCGCAATCATAATCTTTTATTAATTCCATCCATCTCCTTTGACAAATGTCCAGGTCCTTCTGTGTGAAAATATACTTCAGACTCTTATGGTCTGTGTAGATCTCACACTTCTCTCCATAGAGATAATGTCTCCATATTTTTAGAACAAATACTATTGTCGCCAACTCTAAATCATGAGTCGGATACCCTTTCTCATAGTCTTTCAATTGCCTTGATGCATACGCAATGACTTTGTCATTCTACATAAGGACACAACCCAATCCTTTGAGTGAAGCATCACTATACAACACAAAATTCCATATATTATTTGGTAATGACAACACAGGTGACACACTGAGCCTCTTCTTCAATTTCTTAAAACTCTCTTCACAATTCTCCGTCCAAACAAATTTTATAGATTTTCTCGTCAAATTTGTTAACGAAATGGAAATCTTAGAAAAATCTTGAATAAACCATATGTAATACCCTGCCAATCCCAAGAAACTTCTCACTTTTGATGGAGTTCTTTGTTATTCCCAATTTATCACGGCTTTGACTTTTGATGGATCCACTAAAATTCCATCCTTGTCGATTATATGCCCAAGAATTTGTACACATTCTAGCCAAAATTCACATTTAGAGAATTTCGCATACAACTTTTCTTTTCTTAGCATTTCCAGTGTCAGACGTAAGTGTTCCACGTGTTCTTCGTTATATTTAGAGTACACCAGTATGTCATCAATTAATACCACCACAAACTTGTCTAAAAATGGTTTAAACATCATGTTCATCAAATCCATGAACGTTGCAGGGGCGTTTGTCAAACCAAAAGACATCACCAAAAATTCGTAATGTCCATACCGAGTTTGAAATGCCGTCTTCGATACATCCTTCTTCCTTACTTTCAGTTGATGATACCCACTTCTCAAATCTATTTTCGAGAAGTATCTAGCACCCTTTAATTGATCAAACTAGTCATCTATTCTTGGCAACAGATTCTTATTTTTAATAGTGACTTTGTTTAATTCCCTGTAATCAATGCAAAGATGCATTGACCCATCCTTCTTCTTCACGAATAAAACTGGCGCTCCCCACGGTGATATGCTTGGTTGAATATACTTCTTATCTAATAGTTCTTGCAGTTGTACCATCAATTCCTTCATCTCTACTCTAGCCATTCTATACTTGGCCTTCGATATTGGAGCGCCTCGGCGCTAAATCGATCACTTAACTCGATCTCTCTGTCAAAGTGAAAGTCCCGGAAAATCTTCCTAAACACGTCTACAAAGTCCCTAACCACTGGTATTTCCTCCAGTTTCACACCCTTGTTCTTTTGAGTATCTACTATGTAGGCTAAGTACCCTACACAACCCAGACTCAACAACTTCTTGGCCTGCATAACTGTCAAACACCTTTCTTGTTTAGGCAATTTTCTACCATGGAAAACTACCTTTGACAGAGTCATAAGGTTTACACACTTCTTTTGGCAATAAATTATCGCTTCATAATTAAGCAGCCAATCCATTCCCAATATAATGTCAAACTCTCCATGTTTTATCGGGATTAAATCTACTTTCATAACATTTCCCTTTACATTCACCCTACAGTTCTTGTATATAAGCCTAACAAGAATTACCTCCATATTCATAATTTCTATGTGTAAAGGGAAGTTCAACCCTTCACTAGGTATTTCTAACTTCTTAGCAAATTCAATAGATATAAACAAATAAGTAGCACCTGAATCAAATAATACATATGCATTTATATCATTAATTGGGATAATACCTGACACGACATCTTTTGATTGCACCGCGTCCTGCACCGTCATATTAAAAGTTCTGGTTGTAGGCTTATTTGATGATGTTGGTCCAAAGAATAGTCGCAGTACCTCCACCGCCACTTCCTTGCTTCCAAATTGCCTCACCGTATTTTTCTTCTTTGATACTCATGAGCAAAATGATCCTTCAACCATCAGTGTGTAGCAAGCATTCTTCTTGGTTAATTGCAATTTGGGGCAATGTGACCTTCCGGCCACAGCTAAAGCATACCGCTTCCCCTTAAGCACATACCCACGTGTGAAACTTCCCGCATGTAGCACATGCGTCAATCTTCTTCTTCTGCTGGTTACCTTGCTGATTTCCAGCTCCAGCATTTGCATTCCACTTTCTCTTCAAATTACCATTTCCACCGCTACTACCACCATTCTTAGCTTCGCCCTCACTCTTCTTCTTTCTCTCGCTTCGATTATGCTTTGTTATACCTCGCCCCACTCACAAATGAGAATTGCCTTCTCAAGCACTACTCCAAATGTCTTTAACTGGAATAGTGAGACTCTGCTGTATAACCAGGGCTTCAGTCCCTGCTTAAATCTCCTTGCCTTGCGTTTATCCGTATTCACTTGATATGGCGCAAACCTTGTTAACTCGTTGAATTTCGCAGCATACTCCGATACTGACATTGTGCCCTATTTTAGCTCTAGAAACTGCACTTCCATCTAATTCTTTGAGCTTTCTAGAAAATAGGTTTCAAAGAATATTTCCTTGAACCTTTCCCAAGTTATTACCCCTTGACCTCCTCGAGTTTTATTAGCTTGCCACCAATAACTAGCCTCTGCTTTTAACATGAATGGTGCAAAAGTAGTCTTCTGATTATCCCCTACCCTAACAAAGTCAAAAACTTTCTCTATCTCCATGATCCAGGTTTGTGCCTCAACCGAATTCATGGACCCATGGAACTCTGATGGTCCAACCGCCTTGAAATTCTTAAAAGTTGTAGCTTGATTCTGCAGTTGATTCTGTAATACACCCGTCAGTAACGTTACTTATTATTGAACTGGGTTAGCCTCATCATTGTTGTTATTCTCAGGAGACCTTTGTCATGGTTGACGTCTTGAAGGCATTTTCTGTTAAAACATACTCATTAGATTCTATTCAATCTTTTAAGTATTATATATTCAACTTGCACATCACAAAATTACCACGTAGCACATAATATCTTGAATAAATAGTAACTTTTATTTATTCATTCATCATATTTAAAAAAAATACAACCATGATAGCATCCCTGCTATCTACACTACTTTCCTGAACTACAAAAGTTTCAAGATAACTTCATCATCATCATATCCCATTGGTTATATCATACCCAGGATTTACATCTTATTTACTCATCAATCACATAGTAATTACATTTATGACGACCTATTAAAATGTCAGATAGCCTTACGACGCTCCTCTTCCATAATACTGAAACATTGTTCTACGATCTAATATGTATGATGGCAAATCTCTCGAATCGAATAGATAACACATGACCCGATCTTGAGCTCGATTGATCACGGTGTTGAAAACACTATTCATCTCTTCCATCTTGATCCTCTTTACTTATACTTCTCTCTCTACTACCCCAAATTTCGCTGATAAGCTTCCTTATATGCGCCTTCGCTTTTACGCCCTCTTAGTAGATTCTTCTTTAATTTTTTCTTCACCATGCGATCTCCTCTCGCTGCTTGCTCGCTCTCTCCTTCGACGTGGACCAACTTTCCTTTGACATTATTTAGACGTTCATCTCGATCCTGAATCTCGTTGTCCTTCTACGCCATTGCGATCTGCAGTTCATCTACTATCTCTTGCAACTTCTCGACGATATCCTGGAGTTCTACTTTGCGATCATATACCTCGTCGTACATACGGACAACTATCGAGTTTAGTGGAATCTCTTCCTCCTCGTCCTCTTCATACTCATTCGACTATGGAAGCTCAACGGGATCCTCCTCGTCTGTCTGTATCTCATCATCTTCATCATGTAAACCCTCCTGCTCAACCACTGTGACCAACAGAGATGATTCCCGTGGCAGTAGTGGTTCCAAAACCACATGAATATCTCGAGGCTCCTCCTCTCTAGGGACCTGGGATCCTTCCTCCATAGCCTGACTAGATTCTCCTACATTAGCCATCCTGACAACAAAATTTTAAGTTTTAATTTCTAATCATTGCTACTCAACACTCACGAGCACAAAATTTACAATCACATAAGCACATAAGCGTTTTATTACTTCTTTCTTAACAACTCGATAAGAGTTTATTATCACCACAATCTTTTCAAAGATTACTTCCTAAGGCTTTTCCCCCGCCTAAGGTTCATAACCTAAGGCTTTGATACCAACTTGTGACACCCCCAAATCTAGGTACTTCATTCCCACAAGACTTGGTGTTCACTTTCCATTCATTCATATCTATCTACCCAAATATAATAAAATTAAATCGTAAATCCTCCCTTTAAAAGGGTTACATCATTAATCAAAAAGTCTTCCTGTGTTGTCTAACCTTAAACATCAATCAAGTGAGGAAATAAAATAATTACATCACATCATTAAATAAAAAGTCTATCATTCATGACAATAAGTAAAATTACAAGTCTTCATCACTTGCATATTTTTCCCTTTCCTTTGCTAGTTGTAGGTTCGTCGACCTTCTCAACTTTAGCTGCAATGATTAAATTTATGCAAGAGTGAGAAAAACAAATGCTCACTAGATATAGCAATAAAACAATAACAAAATAATAATTGCCAATGAATAGGCTCATCAAAACTGAATGGTACTCTATCAATGGTAACAAAAAACTGGAATCAAAATATGAAATATATCTGAGGGTCATAAGACCACGAACTACGTCCACGGTTACAAGTAGTCTTTCAACTTTAACCTTAACAATTATACTGTAGGGACTTCACGTATTTAGGGGGATCAGCCATTCGTACTATGTATTGTGCACAAACATCTAAACGCATTATGTACACCCTATAATAGGGTTGTTCTTCTCAGTTTTAGAGTACAAGTCCACACCAAAGAAAGTTTGGTTTGGATAACTTCAAGGGTAATTTAGAGTTTAACGATCATCAACTAAAGGATTAGTTGAATCAACAAGGTTTGATAACACTAAAGTTGATCACTAACAACTTAGTATGGAACAATGAATAATCATAGATGAACTAACTATTTATTAAACTTATGCTTGGAAATAACTAAAACATAAGTATTGAATGAAACAGTGAACCTTGCTCGAACAATAATAAGCTAAGGCTATGATCTTATAAAATTCGGAATGAAATTATTGAGCATACATTAACTGATATCAAGCTGAAAACAAAACTTGTTCAACATGATAACAACTTGTGCAAAGTAATTTAAAATAAAACAACTCAATAATAGAGACGAGAGCTCAAAAAGCTACATTCATTATAAAGGAATAGAACTTAAGAAACTTGCTTAAATATAAACAAGTTAGAGTGAATCAACCATAATTAGAATTCCAATAAAATTAGGGTTGAATCTTGCTCAAATGAAATTTAGGAACGAAGGACTTGCTCAATAACAGTTTAATATAGGAAACTTGCTCAATGTAAAGAAATAAGGTTTTGAAAACTTGCCTCGTGCGTAAGCTATAAATTACAACTCACGTTCACCTACACAAAGTATTAGAATTACAATATCTATTAGATATACTAACATTCACATTCCAAAATAATACTCACCTTTAGCTAAACTTGTTATTTTAGAACAAGTCTTACCTTACCATACATATTTCAGAATTACAAGTGTACATTTCATAACACTTATTCATTGTTCATTAAATATCTTAAGTCATTCATATCATTTTCACAACTTACTAACTTTACATTTTAGAGTTACTAACCACATGATACTATTCTGTTTTAACCCTTACATTACATGTTTCCCACATTAACACATCACTAAACTAGGTTACATTAAAGTTTCAAGGTCTACAGAATTAATAGACTCACTAGGTCTAGGTCAGTGATCGATCGGCATGCTACCAAGCCATTTTGCAGATTTTTCCAGATTCCTTGCATCACTACTGCAATACCACCAAGAGGTCATGTCTCATACCACAAGTATGCACTGGGCCTCAGCTTTTGCGTAACGTGATTTCAAAGACTTCTGTTTTAAGCCAACTAACACGAATTTCACCCATAAAATAGTAATATTAACATAGACACTTGGTATAGAACTAACACAAACATGATTCCTCACATATTCAACCACTTAGAACAATTTAACAACAACTTTAACTAATTTAATTACTTGAATTTCATGTTTTTACACAAAAACTCCATTTTTTGACATTCTTCATAGAAATCATCTCTGTGATCACAATTCTTGTTCAAATTACTTCATTCAAACTACGTTCTCTTCATTTCTTAATGGACTAGCATAATCAAGACTCAATTTACGGATTAACATAAAAATTTACCATCATAATTGGTACTTTTACAAGCCATATGAAAAAATATACACTGTAATAGTTTTCTTCCTTTTTCAAACGAAATTAGCATACAATTCCTTGTTTACATAAAAACTCAAACATAACCAACACGTATAATCACCACAATTCAGTTGTATAGTAACAATTCAACAAATTGAATTCACAGAACATGGAATTTTATGCCGTAAAACTCATATATATATATATATATATATACAATATTAAGGTTAAAGAAAATACCTTCAATTAGCTTGGTAACCACTGAAATTGTTTTGAAATTCTAAGGTTTTCTCTCAATCTCTCTCTCAATCCTCTCTCAGCTTCTCTCTGTAATTCTCAGTATTCTTCTTAGGCTTAGAAACTAGTTTATGCGTAAAACCAAACTGATAAGCCAAGCCAAATTGATAAACCATAATAATACGCACACTTATTGCATCAGTTACAAAATAAACGTATAAGTTATAATTATATTTTATTTATTATTTTATTTATTTTATTTATATTATCTAAAAATTCAAAAATTAAAAATTCAAAAAAAGCCATAAAGATTTGTTTGGCAAAAAGTCTTTAAAATAAAGACTTAATATTTTAAGCCTTGTTTGCTTAAATCAATTTAAAACTACTTTAGTTTTATTTTAATAAACAATTTAGTTTATAATTTATAATCACATATTATTTATTTGGATTTCCATATCCAACATTAATCAAATAAATTAATTACACATATTATATTTTAAATAAATATTCCACTCAAACAAATATCACAAAATTATAATTTTATTTAATAATTTAACATACTACTTTAAATTATTAAATTAAAACAACAATATAACCTTTTATGTTATATTACAACTCTCTAAAATATAAATTAATTTAATTTAGGATATTATCAATTCATAAATATTTAGTAATGACAATCACATCAAATAAATATTTACTAACAACAATCACATCAATAAAATATTTATTTAATTTAATAAATATTTTAAATTACATATAATAAAATCTTGGATTGTTACATAAGGTCCGTACCAATTTGGATTTGTTTGGGGTTTTATGAGGTCCCAAGGTTAAAAGAGGTGGTTTGACCAAGATTTGGCTAAGATTTGTCTTCGACCCATTCTTTGATCTCCTGAAGTATCTCATAGTGTTCTTATTCAATCTCCATCAATTCAAAGTTTAACTTTACATCAAAGTTGTAGTCCTTGTGAAGAATAGGCATCTCATCAGCAAGTTTAGGCATATCTAACTTTAGAGTCATGAAACAAAATGCTTTCACTTAATATATAAAATTGTTCAATCATACAAAGTGTTAGCATGAAATGACAAAAGCAACTGCTAATATTATGCAACAAAAGTAAGCAGTTATTGCTATTTATAGGGCAGAGGGAGTTTTTTCCCTTTTTTACCCTTGTCGACAAATGCAAGGAGTGTTGCTCCAATTGCCAAGGGTCAAGTCCTGGTGGACGGCTTTAATGATGGGGCTATTATCGTCCTCCTTCTCTTGAATGATGACCATGATGCATGGACAGTCGTTATTTAAGATATCCTTGTTCATACCATCGGTATGTGCCAGGAAGTATATCTTCGATAACCGCCTCTTGATGTCTTGTTTGTGTCTTTGATTCCTTTCCTCCACCTCCAGAACTGGAATCAGGACTTCCTTTCCTTTAACCAATATCAGCTTAGGAAACAACATGGCTACCACATGGGCATGAACCTTTAATAAAGGCCATACAGGATTGTCACCTGTAGGTTTAGACAACAACCTTGTAGATGAAGGAACCGATGTCTGCTTGTACGAGTTCTTGTGATGGGACCTAGAGGAGTAGCCTAGTCCAATTATCCATGTCTTGCTGGGGACTTGGATTAGGCACTTGATTCCATGATGATCCTTTCCTAACCCTTGTCCAGGTTGAAAATCCAAGGATATCATTTATTGACTTGCTGACATTACCTCGACAAAAACTTTGGGTTTTAGAGGTGGAGCCCCAATGGGATGATAGTGAGTGTTGCTCACCTCAAGGGCCTGGAAGCTGACAGGCTCAACTTCGTCATTGAAACTGATAAGTGGTATATCATTTGAACAAGACATCCAGGCTAGGCATTGACAGTGACCAGATTACTGTTGATGATATACTTGAGCTGTTGATGAAGAGTGGATGGGACGGCTCCCGCCATATGAATCTAAGTTCTTCCCAACAGTAAATTTTATCATGTAGTGATCTTGAGCACTTGGAAGGATATGTAGAATGTATGTGGACCGATTTGCATGGGTAGTTCAATCTCTCTGACAACATTTCGTCGAGATCCATCAAAAGCTTTAATTATTATATGGCTGCTTTGAATCTTGTTGAGATTGATGTTCATTTTCTCCAAGGTGGCATATGGGCAGATGTTAAGGGGTGATCCTCTATCTATTAGCACTCCTCCAACCACATATCCGGAAGACATAACCGGTATGTACAACGATTTACAATGACCCATCACTTCGGGAGGTATGTCATCATCAGTAAAGGATATCAAGTTGGTATTGAAGATGTGATCAACCAGATGATGGAATTTTTCAACATCCACTGTCTTTAGCAAGTGGGCTTCTTCTAATATTTTTAGTAAGACCTTCTGGTGATCTTCTGAAGAGAAAACAAAGTCCAGAATAGAGATCTGTTGTGGAGCTTCTTTCAAGCTTTGAACCACCTTGGCTTCATTGTGTCCCATCTGACGGAGGAATTCTTCAATCTTCTCCTTAGGCACTTTCCCCTTAGATCTGATGATAGGCTTCAACACTCGTTGAGGAAGATACAGTGGATTTTAGTTGAGAGAGATAGGCTTCTCTGTCAGGACCCAGGATTTCTCCATGTTCAGAGGGTTCTATGTGGATGGGTATTTGTGGAACCTGAGTTGACTTGTGTAATTCTTTGAGCAGAATGACCAACTCTGTTAGTTGATTTCTTAATCCTTTGAACTCCTCGCAAGAGACTAGAGTAGGATTATGCTTGCCAGATGTAGCCATGTTTGGCTGAAGGCTTATTACCTTCTTGGACTTTGAACATGTAATGGGACCAATCGTTTCCCTATAAAAAGTCTTATGTAGTTTAGTCTTAGGGAAATATGGAAATGGTACATGCTATGTAATGTGTTTATTTTTTAGGAGTATTATCCTGCAAAACGAATGTCAGTTGTTTTAATGACAGGAGAGCATGACAAGTTTTGATGTGAAAAGGGAATGCATATTCACATATTTATTTATATTTTCCATTACATTGAGATTGACATGGAAATGAAATTAAAAGTAATTAAAATTACAAGTAATTGAAATGGGAAGGTATGAAGAGACTTCCCTCCGTGTTTGGTTTATCAGAGGCTGACCTATCTTAGGCTACTCTCACGGCTTTTGGTATGAAGGTCCCTAGATCATCGCAATTTACTTGATGGGAAGTTAATCCGATCTTTCAACTGGAGTGAATCTGGGTGGTGCCTTTTCTGAGCCTCGTGGAATTAGTCTCCTGACGAGTCCAGTAATCAAACATCGACGGGATAACCTTCTGATGGAGGGACTATACAACATACATTCACATACATTGTGTCTCACCGTATAAAAATGATGACATGTGCGGAGCACTAATATCATAGGCAGATATGGTGCGAAGCACTAAGTGCAATAAATAAAGCATTAGTACACATTCATTAAAATGTAAATGCAACATCCACACACAAGCAAATAAAAGTTTTGAAAATCTTGAATAGCGGCTTAAGCCCTCTTACTGGTGTCCCCAGCATAGTCGCCATCTGTCGACGTCGAGATTTTTATTTGTCGCTTTCTGTTTTTGTCTTTTGGTGTTCTCATGTTAGGTGAGATTTGTTTGAAAAAACAAGTTTGAAAAGGTTCAAAACGATTTGACTGTCAGAGTCGCCAGTTGGTATTTTTAAATGGTTGCACTAACTCAACCGAGAAAAGGTTTGCACAAAGACCTAGTGATGTGACACTATTTAACTGGTTTGCAATACATAAATTCGTTAGGGTTTTGGGGCTTGATTAAGCGGAGGGAAGGTGTTAGGCACCCCATGACTTTCGTGATAACACGGTTACCGAGACTTTCCAATTTAAACTTTTATCTGAATATGTGTGTATGTGTGTAAGTCTATGTGCAATTGTTTGGAAGTAGCGCTATGCCTCGTTTGCACCTGTATACAAAGGGTTTGACTTTTGTATAAAGGTTCAATTCTAACAAGATATAGCAATGAAGTTTTATAAAACAGGTTTTTCAAACCCTTGTGCTCAATAGTAATTGCAGCCTTTAATACTTCCATTTTATTATGTGTTCGGCTTGATTGCTTTTATTTTCGAGACACGAAGCATATTCAAGAAAATAAGATATATAGCAATGTCGAATTCCTTGCAGGCATGAAAGCCATCTAAGGAAATTCAAACACCGTGAATAATAATTTATGTCGGGTCAAATTTGAAAAATGTCTATCACGGAATCAAATCTAGATTCGAAATCAATCTATGATCATATGATTCCTCGGCTCACATGATAAAGCAATATGTACAAAAGCTAGAAAAAGGACTAGATTTTAATAAATCCAAGCATTCCCAACTTCAACGGTTCCAGTTTAGTCACCATGAACCGGTTAAAGTGAGAAATAACCAGATTTAGGCAAATCTGGCCTGCAGGCTGAATAACAGTTATACATATATATAAAAGCTGTAAATATATATATATATATAAGCAATAAACGCATCGGATGTACATCTAGGCTCAACCGAACAAATTTCGATAACAAGATATATAAGGATTTATATATATAAAAGCAGTAAATGCACCGGATGTGACACCCCCAAATTCGGGTACTTAAAACCCGTACTTGGTGCTCCACAATAACATTCATTCAACCACTTAATGTATTAATTAAACAAAATTATTATATCAAAGTTATCTACCTTCCCAGTCTCAAGAACCTTTAAGTCTTACATTACATGATAAATATTATATTATCCTACTACAAACATCATAACAACATAAAGTAATCTATTCATTCATCTTCCTCTTCCCTTTGTCCTTGCTGGAACCTTCAGGACGTGCTAGCATAGCTGAAAACATTTAAATTTAAAGCAAGAATGAGCATTTGAGTGCCCAGCAAGTAATAGCAATGAATAACGATTATCTGAAAGATTTGAATATTGTCTTTGGACGACACTCCAACAACGATGTAAATGTTGTGAAGTAAACTGAGATAATACTGAACGACATATTAATTCTATTTCATTTTTTGAAACTACGTACTGACTATAAATTTGGTAATAGTTTAATAAACTATAAATTTTATTTTAATTTTTGAAAAGGTTATACAAAAATTCATCTACAAACCGTCATGTCTTACGGACACGGAGGGTGATCAGCCCGTTATGCCCTGTATTGATCAACACTACTTGTTTGAATGATAAGTCGTTCAGCTGTTCCACCTTTGGCGCATAAAAGTTTTTCCATGTTCGGGATGTTTATAATTAATCTGGCATTCAAAATAAAACATTTCATTTTAATATACTAATATTCTATCAGGTTCTATAATATTCTTTCACTCCATGTCTAGCTGAGTTAAATAGCTTAGACAATTTATAAATAACATATACATACCTGAAAATTAGTAGGTATGTGTTGACATGAGATTAAATACAATCATTATCCAAGTGAGGGCACTTAAATAATCTAACTTAACTATCTATCAACAAGGTATATACTGATCATACATTACTACAATACTGGTAAACGAATATAATTAATCTATAACTGGCATGAATATTAATATTGAAATACGTGACTGAAACTAGTAGGGTATAATAACTTATACAACATGAATAATATTCGATAACTTACTTATGCAGGAGTATTGTATAAGTAGAAACAAAGAGTAAGGATACTTGCCTGATCTGCTGCTTACCCAACTTAGATTTTATCTTTTATACTGAAACCTATCATTCATAAGATTATTCTTTTGATCAAAATAATATACCATAACACATAACACTGCTATTTGCAGTCATCATATAGCTTAAACACATTGTCACATAGTTATAACAGTCATTCTAAAACAAATAATTACTTATCAGGTTAATCTATATAAGTCTGGGTTAACTTCGGTAACATTTCGGTGTACCGATGGTTCTATCGGATAATAATCGAGTTTAAATTTACTTCAACTCTAATCTGTAGCTTCAACAATATAGTAGATAATTTAAATATTAATCATATTATTTTTCAAGGTCTTATAATAATTTTTAAATAATTATTATAATTTATCATGAATTTTCAAACACTAAAATTATTTTTAAATGATTTAAATACATAATAATTCCAGTATCATTAATATAAAAATATTAATGAAATACTTGACAAAATATCTAAGTTATTATCAATAACTTTAAATATTTTAAAACATTTAATTTACCCTTAAATGATTTTTAAAATATTTAAAATTATTTTAAATAATCTCCATTAATATATAAATATTAATGTATTATTCATCAAAATATTAAAAGTCATTTATTATAACTTAAAATATTTTTAAAATCCTTTATATCCTTTTTAAATAATTTTTAAATCATTAAAACCATTTTTAAACTATTTATTTAATATAAATATTAAATAAACTTATTATCCTTAATACTAAATTATTAATGAAAATTACCTTAAAATATTAAAAGTCATGATTTTTAACTTAAAATATTTTTAAACCTCTTATTATCATTTAAAATAATTTTTATAATATAAAAATCATTTTTAACCCATTTATTTAATACATTTATTAAATAAATTTAATATCATTAATATTCAAATAAATAGTAATATTAATGAAAAATATGTCAATTTATCAAAAGTTAATTTTTTATAACTTAAAATAATTTTTAAAACTAATTTTGTAATTTTTAGGAATTTATTTCTATTTTTAATGTAATTTTCGGAAATTATAAAACAAAAATAATTAAATCCGTCGCTAAAGGCTTTAGCAACCGTTTCTGTCGCAATAGGTGTTCTTGAGGCTCAAGAACACTGACAATCAGTTGTTAAGTGCCTGATTTTGACCAACTCTAATTCTCAGTCTACACATAATTTGGACAATCTTAAGCATTGATCATGTAGTATTAATGTAATACTACATGAATCATGCATCATATCAGTCATAGAAACACATAGCATGAAGATCTAGCCTTGCAAAATCATTGTCAGAACTTTATGGGTTTTCCAGAAACCCAGTCAGCTTTTAGGTCCATTTTATGGCTTAAATTTCTATCGGTTCCGGTCATTGTTAATGTGATATAATGGTTTAGATTTGTAGTATACATGACAGAGTACATATATCAATCATCAGATCATTCAAAATACATCAAAATCACCAAATAGTAACTGGTCAAACGTTTTCAGAAATAACATTCATACAGTTTCTGACATTCGGTTGTCAGGCCATAAATTTAGGGTTCTTGGACAGTTTTGAAAAGTTGATTTTAAGGCATTTTGATGCTATAGATCTATGATGTAACATCATATATCATCATACAACATCTTCTAGCATGCATCTAAACACTTACACATAAAATTTATATTAACATGTAAGATTAAATAGGGCTAGGATTTTATACCTCTTTCTTGAAAATGCTTTGACCTTGCTTCCTTAACTGTTTATGATGATATAGAGGTTTGTTTGGGGATTGAAAAATTTAGAGAATTTCGTGGCTTAGAGAGAGAATAGCTTGGTTGAGTGTTTGGTAAAAATGTGCAACTTAAGTAAACTTTTTCTCTCTTTTTACACTTAAAGTTTGATTCAATGTATCCAATCTTGGAAGGTGTCAATAAGGATAAGGATGGCTGATAAATAAGAGCACATGGGATATCTAACATGGTGAGTCATGCTTTCTAGAAAACCTTTTTGCTTACAAGTTAAGTAAAAGGGTAATTTGGTCATTTTGCACACTAAAGGGTATTTTGGTCTTTTCCACTTGAATTGTAAGGGTAGTTTGGTAATTTCATACATTTTCCATAACTTTTAATCTTAACATTTGCTAATTACCATTACACTACAAGAAATTACACATTTTATGATGAATTTTTTTGCCACACACAAAATTTTGTCATAATTTGTTAATTAATAATTACGAAATTCATAATCGTCACTAAAACTTTTGTTTTTGTGATGACCTTTAATTTTGTTACTATTAATCATTTATATCGTCACTAATTTACACATTTGATGACGATTAAGAAAATTTCGTCACAAGTTATTTTGGAGGTAGAATTTCGCATCAAAATTTTGGAGGGAAACCTTTTAGTGACATTTTTTAATAATTGATGACAATATTTATTGTCACTAAATATTTCTTTCGATGACAACATAATAGTTTGTCATTATTTATTTGTAAAATTTAGTGACAATGTGCTTTCGTCACTAATGTTCACATTTAGTGACGTCAAATACAAATTCATCACAATTTTATTTGGAGGCAAAATTATTTTTGGAGGGAAATTTTTTAAAGACGAAAAACTAATAATTTATGACAATTTGTATTGTCATAAATACCAAATTTTATATGATGAGAAAATAGTTTGTCACTAATTAGATGAGTGGATAAGTGACAAAAATGGTTTGTCATAAATTCTTATATTTAGTGACAAAGTACGTAATATCGTCACAATCTTATTTGGAAGCAAATTTTTTCTAAAAAATTTTGGAGTGAAATTTTTTAAAGAAGAAAAAATAATTATTTATGACAATTTGTATTGTCATAAATACCAATTTTATATGACGAGATAATAGTTCGCCACTAATTAGATGAGTGGATAAGTGATAAAAATGGTTAAATTCTTATATTTAGTGACAAAGTACGTAATATCGTCACAATTTTATTTAGAGGCAAAAAAATTTAAGAAATTTTGGAGGCAAATTTTGTAAAGACGAAAAATTAATAAATTATGACAATTTTTATTGTCACAAATACCAATTTTATATGACAAGATAATAATGCGTCACTAATTAGATGAGTGGATAAGTGACAACACTGGTTCGTCATAAATTCTTTTATTTAGTGACAAAGTATGCAATGATGTCACATTTTTATATGGAGGCAAAAATTTTCCCAAACAAACTTGTATCCAAGCGACGTCGTCGATCTTTCTTTTATCATTGGCAGCCTCCATTTAGTCAAAAACCGACCAACCGTACCGATTAAGTCGCACTAATGGTTACGACGTAGACGCTTCCTCTTCTATTAATCCCAGTACAAAAAAATGGACATTTGGCAACGATTTATTGGGCAACGACTTATAAAGTTGTTGCCCAAAATGCATATTTAGCAACAAAATCTTTCATTCGTTTCAGTTTCTAAAAGGCTTTTATTTTTCGTAATGAAATTTATAGGTTGTTACAAATTTTCGTTGCCAATTTGTTAGTGGAAAAAAAAATAATTTTTTGCATATTTAATTATTTTTTTGTCGATGTTATTTCTCCTCATCTTGGGCAAAAAATTGTTTTTTTGCTATATTTAGTATCCTAATATGGGCTACATTCAATGTCAATAATTTTTTTTCGTTGCGTAATTTGTATACTTTTTTGCAACGACTAGTAAATTATTGCCCAAAATTAAGATAAATCCAATAAGCATGTTTCGACCTTTTTTTCCAAAACGCATTATTTTTCATTTCAAAATTATTATTTATTTGGACGCAAACTTATACAGTGAAATGTTTCACTTCCTCTGCATCTCAAAATAAGTGTCCGATTTTAATTTTTTTGGTCGATTTATAATTTTTGAAATTAAAATTGAGCACATATAGATATATTTTCTAATTTTAAAAAATTAAAGTTTGTAGTAAATTGAATGTAATTTATAATGACTATATTCTCTCACTTATAATTTTTTTTAAAAAGTAACTAATTTCTAAAATAATTTATATGAATTTTTTCTTGTAACTCATTTTTTACATATATAAGTTTTGACAAGGGCTGAGCAAAGAACTGAAATCACACAAAAAACGGGAAAAAGCACCTTTATCCCATCGTGGTCGTTGTGTTTTAAGCAATTAGTGACTGTAGTTTAAAAAAATTCAATTGGCCCACTGCGTTTTTTAAAATTTGTTAATCAAGCCATTCCGTCCAATTTTACTCACGGACGTTAAAAAATTGGTCCAATTTTCCTACGTGGCTTTTGAAAAAAAAACGAAACAAGTTATTTCCTACGTGGCAAACCAGTTAGCCAAATTCCTAATACTTGCAAATTGGAAAAAAAAATACATTTATCTCATTGTGTTCGTCGAGTTGTAAGCATTGAGCCACTGTACTTTAAAAAAATGCAATTGGTCCACTGTTATTTTTAAAAAATGCTTAATTGGGCCATTTTGTCAAATTTAATGGATGTCTGTTTATTTATTTCTTACATGACATTTAAAAAAAAATCAAGGAAATGACATGAAATCAAATAATCAGACACACGTGAATATAGTATGCAAATGCTAAAAATGAGGTAGAAAATATTTATAATATGTATAATATTAATAAAAATTAATATTATAATGTTTATAATATGTATGTTTTATTTTAAAAATAAAAATAAAAATACTTTTATGTTTTAAATGAATCGAGCAACATCGAGTCGTGTAGTATCTAGTATACCATAAAAATAGAACTAATATTATAAAAATATATATTTTAGTAAACCATTTTAATTTTGTAACATGTTTTTTTATATATCAGTGAAATTAAAGTTTTTTATGTTTTTAGTTTCATGTTTCTTTTTTTAATAATATATCTCAAACTTAAATTTAAATACAAAAAATTACGATTAACTTATAGTGAGTCGAGCAACATTAAATTGAATAATAACGAGTATTAAAAGGAGTCGAATATGAACGCTATATGAAATTTTTAGTTTGAATTTGAGCATCTTTCTTTTGATCTGAGTTGAGACATGAGAACATGAGCAATAAGGTTTTCAGATTAGTTCTACTCGATTTACGTCCCTAAATTTTATGTGAATTTCTTTTCTTTTTCGCCATTTACGGCTCACCTTCTCCTATATATCCGAAATGATTCTCCTTAGACGAACGACGTCGTTCACAATGATATCAATCAAAACCTACTGTCGATGCCACATCACCATCTCAATCTGATGGTTAATATCAATTACGACAAATGCATATATCTCATCGAGGAAAAGGGCGAGAACAGAACAATCTCTTTCCAATTTCTCTCTCATCAGTCTCCCCCGTCTCTTCAATCCAATTTCAATGGCGATTACAATATCTGAAAACCTAACCAGATAACAATATGTATACATGGCGAAACTGGCGGAGCAAGCGGAGCGGTATGAAGAGATGGTCCAGTTCATGGAGAAGCTGGTGGTCGGCTCGACTCCGGCCGCCGAGCTGACCGTGGAGGAGCGAAACCTCCTCTCCGTGGCCTACAAAAACGTCATCGGCTCACTCCGAGCCGCCTGGAGAATCGTGTCGTCGATCGAGCAGAAGGAGGAATCTCGGAAGAACAACGATCACGTGGTGCTAGTGAAGGACTACAGATCTAAAGTTGAGTCTGAGCTTTTCGATGTCTGCGCAGGGATTCTGAAGCTGTTGGAGTCGAATCTGGTGCCGTCGGCTTCCACGAGTGAGTCGAAGGTGTTTTATTTGAAGATGAAGGGGGATTACCATAGGTATATGGTGGAGTTTAAGGTTGGTGATTAGCGGAAGGAGGCAGCTGAGGAAACTATGAATTCTTATAAGGCTGCTCAGGTACTTTTTAGTTTTATATTTTTAGGGATTTTGTTAGTTTTCGTTGAAATACAAGTAATTTATTTGGGCTTGTTTCTGTGTCATAATCTAATTACCTCATTTTTATGATTCATCTATTATCAACAATTTTCTCGTATTGAAATGGTGATTCTATATTTCTTTTAGGTAAGCGAGTATGATATCTTGTACTTTACAATTTTCTTGCAGTTATAGGAAATGATGTCTTTGACATGGAGAAGCCCGTGATTTTCACATATGAAGAAATTTTATCTTCTACTGATGGCTTCTCTGATTCCAATCTTCTTGGGCATGGAACATATGGCTCTGTGTTTTATGGCCTGCTTCGAGATCAGGTTTGAAGCTGGTACTTAGTTGCTACCAATTATATATCTTCTATGTGAAGATATTTTACCCATCACACCAATAGTGGGCATAATTGTGGATTTTTTTAGGAAGTTGCAATCAAAAGAATGACTGCGACAAAAACTAAGGAATTTATGTTAGAGATGAAAGTTCTGTGCAAGGTTCATCATACAAATTTGGTAATGCATTTTGCAATTTATTATTACAGCTGTCACTGTTTTTTAATTAGGGTCTTCTTGGCTATATGTGCAAGCTTCACAATGTTATAGATTTTTTAGTTTTTTATTCTTGATCAGATTTTGTTGTGGGAAAACTGCTTTAGGAAAAAATCTACTATTGTTTGAAGTACCAGCAGCAGGACTTGCTTACAATTTCTCCTTTTATAATATAACATTATCTATCTGTGTAGAGATTAGACCATTCTGCATTCTTGCATTTGAAATCGAGCACGATTTTTACCTTCCCCTCCGCCCCTTTTCTGGCGTGCCTTCATTTTTTACAGAGTCAGCTGCTGGAAGCTCTCATGAAGTGGATCTGTTTGGAAAAAGTCTAGTTGGCGACCTCTTGGATGTGCCTGTATCTGTTCCCACAGAAAATCCTACTGTGAATAGCACTTCATCAGACGTTGATTTGTTTGCCGATGCAACTTTTGTATCAGCATCATCCAACGCAGAAGCAGGGGTAAATTTTGAGACCCAGATCATGTTTTTTTCTTGTGTAATAGTATTACACAAGAAAATACATTTTGCACAAAAAAATTAAGAAGTTTTGATAAATTTATACAGTCACCAAGTAAATACATTTTGCATGTCAAAAACTGTTTTAACCTATTCCTTGTAAATTAAACTGATACAACCTTATTGACTCAAAACTAGAAGAATCCTTGGTATAGATTACAGTTTAGCTAGATTTATTTTTTCATATTTTCTTCAACAAGTTCAATGCAATGATACAAAACTAACTCAACAGGGTTTAGCACACATACTGATTCAAAACCTCCTAGATGATCATGATCCTTTTTGTTTTCTGCTACAATTCTCGTCACTATGATACGGAGAGGTAGTAGCCATTCCCTGTAAGACTTCTGTAAGTTCTCCTTGGACAGTGCACTAGTGTAATTAGTTTTCCCTGTTTCAGTCATACACGATTTAGAACTATCAATTAAACTATACCAAATCATTGTTGTCTGCAATACAAGCAAACTCAAACACACACACACACACACACACACACACACACACACACACACACACACACATATATATATATATATATATATATATATATATATATATACACATACGTGTGTGCGTGTAAAAATTAGTCCAAGAAACAAACAAGAATACTCAAGTGTTTCTAAAGAACTTTAAAATAAATTTTTCGGAGCAAGTAATTTAAGTTCTGTTGAACTCCCCCAGCTGGTACGATGGTCAATGCCGTCTCTTATAATAGCTTCAAGCACAAATTTTTTTCCCAGTTGACTAAGTATTATGCATGATCCTCTTGCACCTATGTTTACCTATTAGATGGTCCAAAAACTTAGCAACCCTCCACTTTTAAGTTTACTCAGAATTAACTTAGAACTAGTGCTAGCATGCATATATTTGATGCCTAGTTTTCAGAAAACCAATCAAAAGAGCCTGAAACTGGTTGGCATACAGACTAGCTAAACATTTCCAACAAGAGAAGCTCCATAACATGAGCTGTAATAGTATTTTTGATAGTTTTGTTTTGTTTTGTTTACTAGATGTGATTTCTAAAATGTTTGGATCTAATGCTATATTTTTTTCTCTGTGGCTTGGCGCAAAGGGATAGTTAGGAATGACATAAGGAGTCCGTAAAGTTCTTGAAAATAGAGAAAGTACTTTCATTGTTATTTTCTGAGGTCTTTCTTCTTCTTTTTTGCTATGTTTTTCTATTACATGCAATTTTTAAGCTAATGTATTGTTAATTATAGGTATCCCATAGGACCCATACTTGTTAATTTACTATTGGTTAGGAAGCTGTAATTGTATAATTTTTTCATATCTTAAGGAATTATTGAACTAACAACTGTTGAGTAGGAAGTCTGGAAATAAATTTTGGATTTGTGAGCTTTAATTAAGGAGAATATTCTTGTAAAAAGTACCATACCTTCTGGGCGAGGATTGTTTGCAAGGTGAGGAAACTCACACAACTGTCTAGGTCTTGACTAGCAAACAAGAAATGTCTGGGTCATACATGGTCCAAAAGTACAGTAACAACCTCCATGCAGTCTAGTTTTTGTTGGTGTTAGACTAATTAGAGGATTTATACTGATGCAATAGTCAGAGCCTAGAGGGCTTTAAAGTATCTGTAAATATTTTAGATAAATGTTGAACAATAAGAATAAGAACAACTCTATTACATATACTCTCCTGATATAGATATATCCTGAACTTGAGTAGCGGAATATTTGTAAGTACTTTATCCCATACAAATATGCATAAATGTGTCGCTCACAATAAAAAGATGTATTGAACTTGCTAGATGGCGGTTGATATAGCAAATTGTTGGTACCATTCTCTATCGCCTTCACTTTTAGAGCAATTTGGTTACTTAATAGTAGATTGGTTATGCTATTAGGCAGTGGCTTGCTCATTCTTTCTTGATAACTTTGTTCTGCAATAACTAATTATATCATGGTCATTTGTGCAGGCCAATATCAATCTATTTGCCTCCCAACCCGCCTCTTCTTCCGTAGTTTCTTCAACAATAGATTTTTTTGCTGCTCCTGATCCAGTGACAACCAAAGCAAATGAGCCATTTGCCTCGCAAATGAGCCATTGAAGCTTATAGTTGTTGTGTTCAACATTCTAAAGCTTCGAAAACAATTCTTGATCAGCTTGTCGACGTTCAAAACTTCTGAACTTTCGTTATGGTCAAATTTAAAAAGTTGGATATTTTGTTAGAATGTTATACTTGATAAATTATTGAAGTTACATAGAATGGATGATACTTTGGATTCTAATTTTTTTATTTTGGTTAAATATGATGGAAAGTGGAAATTTAGTTATTCTATTATTGGTGTTTTTTTATCATTACAATCATTTTGGTTAAATATTATTGGTGTAATTTTTTTTTTCTTATTTCTAGATCTATAATTTTATATTTAGTTTTTTATTTAGTCACAACAACTAATTTTGTCACTATTAGTAACTCTTTTTGTGACGAGATGCATCGTCACCATAAGCATTTAATTAGTGACATTGAAAAATGTGTCCCAAAAAGTAGTTCTTTGGTGACAAATTATTTTGTAATATTATTTAAAATATGAAATGACAATGACATAATTGTCATGTTAAATATATTATTAGGTGATGAATTGTTCTGTCATTTATTTTTTTATTTTTGGTGACGATAAACACAATAACATGACGAAAGAATACTCATAAATATGACAATATTGTCGTCATTAAAATTAGATGATTTAAATAGAGTAACATATTTTCGTCACTAAAACAATATCATTTAATGACGAAAAACGATTTTTGTCATTAAATGCACTAAGTTTTGATGACGAAATATAACATAGAGTGACGAAAGTTTCATTTAAATAGTGACGCTATTAACGTCACTAAAAGTAATTAATTATAGTGACAATGGTGTAGATCATCACCTTAAGTTAAAATATTTAGTGACGACATCAAATAGTGTCAAATAAACCTAATACCACGCTCATACGGTGACGGTCTCTGTGACGATTAACAATCGTCACCAAATATTTTAGTGGCGAAAAATGAATTTTATGTGCCAAATTTTAGCGTCATTTTTTGTGTAATTTCTTGTAGTGTTAGGGCTTGCTATTCATCAATTAGGGTTTTAAAAATTAGCTTCAGGGTTTCCCAAAAATCAAATTAGGGTTTCTAACTTAGCATTTAGAATTTCTTGATAATCGTTAGGGTTTCCCCTAATTAGATTCATAATCACTAACATATCTACTTAATCACATGTATCTGATTAACAATCAATCTCAGTTTTCTATTTAGGGTTTGAATTAGGGTTTATCAATTTAAACTTAGGGTTTTCTACTATTCTTCTATCTCTGATCAACATTGAACCATACATACATATAATACATACATATCACATATAATTATTATATATTATCATTCCTTGTTCATAATCCATGGATTAGGGTTATGGACCATAACTGACTTAACTTTCATTACCAGTCAACTTAAAAAATTTAAATTGACTATTCTCCTAAATCCTTATCACATATATTCAAAATATTATTTGTAAATAAAAAAAATTTATTCATAAAAATACAGATATAATTATTCAAAAAAAATTTGGGTCTTTACATTCTCCCCTCCTTATAAAGATTCTGTCCCCGGAATCACCCTTACCCTACCCTTAATATTAATGTTTTATCCTTATACTGCCTTCAACTTTTAATTATGAAAAATTGAAGTACTATATTCTCCCCTCCTTATAAGATTCGTATTACGAATCCGGAACTCAAATTCCTCCTTAAAAAATATTTTTATTAGTGATTTATTATATTAAACTTATGATACTAGAATAGGTTAAATTCGAATTAGGTTTATATATTAATGTCATTAATCGAGTTCATACCTGGAACTCCATCTCCCGCTGTGACTATATCTTGAACTGTCATATTGAAGGTCCTTGCGGTCGATTTGGTTGGCTGACTTGGTGGAGTTGGACCAGTTATTGCTAGCGTCCCACTACTCTTCCCCGTATTGACACTTCCCCCATCAGCTCTCCTTTTCAGACATTCCCTCCCCCTATGTTTTGTTGACCCACAAATAAAACAACCACTATTCATCCTAGGATTAGGACAGTTGGGAGAGATATGTCCCTCTTGTCCACACTTAAAACACACAGACTTTCCCTTCAAGCACTCTCCAGAATGGTTCTTTCCACAGTTTCGACATTGCACAACTTGCTTCTTCACTCCATCTTGCTTAATTTGGATATTTCCTAGATTTTCCCCTTTTCTCTTTCCCATCTTACTCCCACTACTCCCTTCCACTTCCATAGCTCCCTCAATCTTAGCCTTATTCTTCTTCTCCTTATTGTAACGAGTCATGGCTTCACTTCCCTCTTCGGCTATGATAGCCTTGTCCAACAGTGCTGCAAAAGTACCTATCGGTAATACTGCCACCTTGTTGTAGAGCCAGGGTTTTAAGCCCAGCTCAAACCTTCGTGTCTTCCTTGCTTCTGTGTCCACTTGATGTGGAGCAAACCTAGCTAATTCATTAAATTTTGCGGCATACTCCGCAACCGACATGTCCATTTGGTTTAACTCCAGAAATTTTCCCTCCATCCTAGCCTGCATACTATTCGAAAAGTAATTCTCGAAAAATAAAGTTTTAAATCTATCCCAAGTTATCACACCTTCTCATGCCCCTTGCCTGATTCGCTTCCCACCAAAAGTTTGCCTCCCCCTTCATCATGTAAGTGGTAAAAGCTGTCTTTTGCCCTTCAGATACCCTAGCAATCACAAAAGCCTTTTTTATCTCCTTTATCCAAGTCTAAGCTTCTATTGGGTCAATTGTCCCTCTAAACTCAGGCGGTCCTACTACTTTGAAGTATTTAAAATTTGTCAACCTATTATCAGGCTGGTTTTCTCCGGCTAGTATCGCATTCCGGATAGCTTGAGCTATCATGTTCGCAAAATTCTGTATTGGGTCTGGTTGTTGTTGTCCTCCCGCATTGTTGACTGATTCTTCAACCCTTTAGTTTCGATTTTGTCTTCTTGGTGGCATGATCTGATCAAATAATAAATTATCCTTTTATTGAGTTATATTTTATGTCTTATCGCATATGTTTAACATATAACGCGTGATTTCCAACTTAAATAATCATATACTCAAAATGTTAAATTTTGAAAACTTAGTTTACCGTACTATCAAATTATCAGATAGATACATAAAACTTATTTCATTAAACAAACATATATTCATATTCATTCACCAAATAACACATATTGTTATAAGCATCTGTTATCCCTTTATTACCACAAAAATCAGGATTTACTATTACAACTTATACCAAAAGTTAGGAATATTACATTACACACTCATACATATCATATCATTAAACATACATATTCAAATACTAATCCTACTTATTCCCTACACATTCTCCTGATCTTGGACAATCTTTCGCCTGATGACCTTCCAACCCACACATACAACATGCAACTTGTTTATAGTCAGGACAATAAAGAGAGGTATGTCCCTTATAGCCGTAAATGTAACATTTTTTTTCCCTTTCTTGTACATGCCTCTATGTTTCCTTTTATGGATTCTATTCTTTTCTATTTTCTTCAAGTTTTCAGAATTTTCTAACTCCTGGTCGTTCATCTTTCTTTTCCCCTTCTTGCTCAAAGTTGCACCTGATATTTTGCTTTTAGCTCCTATCTAATCTATTTGGATCTTAAGCTTATCTTGTTCTTCCATTATCTCGATCAACGCCTTCTGCAACTGACTATTAAATATCTTTTCTATTTGCAACAACTTTTCTAAAGAAGAAACCTGGTCCCGCAGATTCATGCACTTCGGTTGATGTTTGATCAGCTCTAACTTCAGTGTCGGAATCACTATCTGTTAGTTCCACCATTTCTGGGTTTGGTTCTATATTCTCCAAAATGATCACTTCATCAAGGTTACTTTAAACATGAGCCTCTACTTCAGCTATTGGCTTCGATATTAGCTCGGGTGTATTGTCTTGATCCTTCTTCATGTTATAAGCATACAATAATCCTTTTTCACCTGACATCTACACACAAACTATCTTGATTAGTACATACTATATATTATATACACACAACAAACAATAGTTTTATACAAGTTATCTTTTATTTTGTTTGACGGTGAATTTATTCAATTCATCTCTTTTAAACTCTATTTAAGTTATTTATATTTTCAACGTTTCCCTTTGTTATAAGGTTATAGCCTAAGGTCTACTCCCACTTAAGGTTTCTAACCCTCAAGCTTTGATACCACCTTGTGACGCCCCCAAATCCGGGTACTTGAAACCCGTACTTGTTGCTCCACGATAACATTCATGCAACCACTTAATATATTAATTAAACAAAATTACTATATCAAAGTTATCTACCTTCCCAGTCTCGAGAACCTTTAAGTCTTACATTACATGATAAATATTATATTATCCTACTACAAACATAATAACAACATAAATTAATCTATTCCTTCAGCTTCCCCTTCCCTTTGTCCTTGCTGGAACCTTCAGGATGTGCTAGCTTAGCTGAAATTTAAAACAAGAATGAGCATTTGAGTGCCCAACAAGTAATAGCAATGAATAACGATTATCTGAAAGATTTGAATATTTTCTTTGGACGACACTTCAACAACGAAGTAAATGTTGTGAAGTCAGCTGAGACAATACTGAACGACATATTAATTCTATTTTATTTTTTGAAACTACGTATTGACTATAAATTTGGTAATAGTTTAATAAACTCACTACTACAAAACTATAAAAAGACAACACTTAAAAGATAACATTTTTATAAAAAACGTTTTGGTTTTTTTTATAATATTTTTTAACAAAACGTTGTAGATACATATGAAAAAACATTATGTATTTATAAGGGCAATTTTTTATTTTAAATAGATAACGTTTTTATAAAAAACACGGAGGAAAATTTCTCTTTTCAAAAATCCTCAAACCCTCCTTTAAAAAACACGGAGGCATTGCCGTTCCTTTGTTTCCTTCCCCTTTTCAAAATCCTCAAACCCTAACTCCACAGTTCTATGCGAACATGGTTTAGATCTACTTTCTTCTCTCTCCTATCTCTGTACTTTCTCTCTCTGCGATGTTGGTTTTATATATTCTAAAAGAATGGCCACAGTTCTGTGCGAACGAACGCCTCATCGGCGATACTCAAGCTGTGTCTCCATTCGATTTGATGACTGCTATTCTAAAAGGAGGAAACATTGACCTGTCCAGTTCGTCGAAGTCTGGTGTGTCGATGCCGCCGTCGCTGGTGATGCTTGTAGAGAATCGGGAATTGCTAATGCTGCTCACAACTTCGGTATGACGTTGATTGGTATGACGTTGTCTGAAATATGACCGACAAGATAGGGCTGATGCAGATGAGTTCCTCTCTCCTTTTCCCTTTCATTTCTCCTCAAAATCTCGCCATTTTTGAAGCTTCAGAATCGTTGAGGAGCTTTAGTTCGGTTTGTTTCATGGGTTTCAAGCATGGAATTTGAGGTTTTGGTTTGAGAAATTTGGATAAATCTATGGCTTTTATGAGCGTCTCTGTTGTATCTCAAACTGCTGCTAATGATGCCTTTTTCTCGGATTACAAGCCCACCTCTGCTTTCCTATTTCCTGGCCAGGTCTATTTTAATTTCGTTTTATTAAAATGTGATTTTTTTAGTGAGTCGGATGTGGCCTCTGTTGATATTGCACTTCCAATGGTCGAGTATATATTACTACAAAACACTGCTTTCCCTGGTGCATTTAACCATTTCAGGTATGCTTCTTTCGGCAGTTTATTAGGTCTGTTCGTAAAGCTGATTACTTAACAATGCGGCACGAATTTATCTCAGTAAGTTGTGTAGTACCTATAATTTCTATAAACAATATTGCGTTTGTAATTGGGTTAATCAATTGTTCTTAATTATAGGTTCATTTAGCACCTGGAAGTAAGTTTGATTTTCAAAAATACATCAAAAGGTCATTAGAAGATGATTTCAAGATAATTGTGGGAATCAGGTATTCTTTAATCACATTTTAAAGTTGTAAAACTTTTTGTTTCTTTTAACAAATTTATCTTGTGTTGCTTATCATGTGGTACCCAAATGCCTTGTAATATTGGTGATACTTTAGTCCAGTGTTATGGACTTCATTGGTCCTGTTTCTGACTCTTAACGTTGATGGTACATATAACAGATTGTAATCAACATGAATGACAAGCTGCATATAGCAGAAGTATCTAATAGCCTTTCTGAATGCCAAAGTTGTCCTAGTGTGGATGCTACAGAAGTTGAAAAGGGATCCTATACCGGAAAAGTAGCTCAATCTAATGCCAGTGTGCTCAGACCTTCTCTGAAATCATCAAGTTCAAAGAAAGTAACTCGCTCTATTACGTTGGCTGATGTGAAGACTACAGGCAATAGAAGTCTTTGCAAAATTAGCGAATCGGAAGATACTGCCAAGGGGTTCAGCCATTCAAACTTGAAGGAAGATGATAATTCATTGCAATTAGCATCAGCAGAAGCCTGTGCACTAGCACTGAGCCAAGAAGCAGAAGCTGTCGCATCTGAAGTTGTGATGTCCCCGATGTCGGTATTGTTCATCATTACAAACTTTGTGTTTGCAAGTATGGTTCATTTTTGAGATCCTATTCAGGCTTTTATCTATAATGTTCACTCTTCTATTTCTCGTTACATTTAATATACAGTTTCTGAAGCTAGAATCATTTTATTGCCGCAACCTCCTAATGTGGTTGAAGAGGATCCTGAGGAGGAGATGGATATGGACATAGAACCAGCTCTTATAAAGTGGCCAAGGAAACAGGGGATTTATTTTTTCCAGGCTTCACTAGGCTCTATTTATCACTTTTACTGCCTGCCAACTTGCATCTCATTTTGTATCTTTGTTTGGTCAGGAGCACGAGTGTTTAGTGGAAGGACCTCTAAATAATCTGAAACAGAGTATGGTTCAGTTTCAAAAGCCCAAAAAGGTAAAATACTGGGTGAATGAATTTATGTTTTGGGGGAAATATTTATTGTTGTGTACATTTGAGGACATATTGACTTAATGGTTTGTTTGACACAGATCTACAATGATCGCCGACTTTTCTTTGGTGGTGGACCTGGTTTGACTTAATGCATTCTTATAGCTAATAAAATTTGTGTAGTCAATTTGGTAGTACTTGAAGTGAAGATAATATATTACTGAAGTGGTCAGATTCTGTGAGATGATAATATACCTGTTTTAGTACATTTGTTTAACACATATCATGTCTGTATGCCTAGTTAATGATAACCCCTATGTTCCACAATTCACTTCAGCACAGTAACACAACACTTATATCAGTTTCCATAAATGAATGCTTATTGCTACATGACTTAATTATGAATTTAAAAGTTTGCAGTTCAAGATGGCTCAGGAATTGTTCAAACCAACAAAAGGTGGTGTTCTTGTAGATGTTAGTTGTGGGAGTGGTTTGTTTTCCCGGAAATTTAGCAAATCCAGGACCTATTCAGGAGTTATTGCACATGATTTTTCTGAAAACATGCTTCGCTAGTGTTATGATTTTATTAAAAAAGATGATACAATCTTACACTCGTAAGTTTCTTTTCTCTCCTTAAATGCTATATAGTCAGCTTATGCAATTAAATTTCTAGTTGCAATATTCTTCTGATTTTCCTTAAGGGTTTGATTCTTGTACCAACCAGTATGTGATGGTTAACTCAATTTTGTTTCAATGATAATATGCAGTAATCTTGCTCTTGTAAGGGCAGATGTTTCCAGGCTTCCCTTCACATCAGGTTCAGTTGATGCAGTTCATGCTGGTGCAATGCTACATTGCTGGCTATCTCCTTCGAATGCAGTAAGTTCTTTTAATGGTTGCATATCATGCGAGACTGAGTACTTGAAAAATATTCTTTAGATCTGCATGTTTTCCTCTTTACTTGTACTACTTGGTGCTTGGATTGTTAACAGTCTGCATGAGTATTCCGGAAGTGATGGCAATGTAGCAATAAGAATTAAGGTGGAGTATATACTTATGGTAGAAGGTGTACAAGAACTGGACAACTGAAACTTGTATTGATTATAGGTATCCCAAAGGCCTTAAGTCAAATTCGGTGTAAAAGCTTTGATGGTTCAGTTTTCCATTATGGTGTTTGATGCCTTTCTTACAAAAGAATCTTGCTAAAAGGTGTCAGATGTGGTGTAATATGTGCAATTTTATGGAAGATGTAAAGATGTAAAGATGTAACAACAATTATGGTCTTCGACTATTATATGTTCCTCTCCTTTGTAACAACAATTATGGTCTTCGACTATTGTATGTAAAGATGTAACAACAATTATGGTTTTCCATTATGGTGTTTGTCGAAACTGTAGAATTGTGTGGTTGGATTACTTGGAATCTTTGATAAATGATTGAAGTTACAACTCTTTTAATCTTTCAGGCTACAATATGCTAATCTTTCAGGCATTAGTATATTGCAGGTGTATTGGTAATGTAGGTAAACGACGACATTTTTTTTTCTTTTTTTTTAATCTACAACATTTTAAAAACGTTGAGTAAATATGCTTAAACGTTGTTTGATATACTAAACAACAACATTTTTATTCAAAAAACGTTGTGGAATCATATTTTTTACAACGTTTTTAAGCATCTACTAATTTTTGAAAAACAAATCTACAACGTTTTTTTTCTTAAAAAACGTTGTGTATTGTGCTTAACTACAATGTTTTTAAAACGTTGTGTAAGGGTGTCAAATAGATGACATTCTTAACCACGACGTTTTTCTGACTGAAGTCAACGTTTTTTTCGTGTTGTCTATTTACTGTTTTGTAGTAGTGACTATAAATTTTATTTTAATTTTCGAAAAGGTTATACCGAAATTCATCTGCAAACCTTCATGTCTTACGGACACGGAGGGTGATCAGCCCGTTATGTCCTGTATTGATCAACACTACTTGTTTGAACGATAAGTCGTTCATCTGTTCCGCCTTTGGCGCATAAAAATTTTTCCCTGTTCGGGATGTTTATAATTAATTTGGCATTTGAAATAAAACATTTTAATTTAATATAATAATATTCTATCGGGTTCTACAATATTCTTTCATTCCATGTCTAGTTGAGTTAAATAGCTTAAACAATTTTTAAATAACATATACATACCTGAAAATCAGTAGGTATGTGTTGACATGAGATTAAATACAATCATTATCCAAGTGAGGGCACTTGAATAATCTAACTTAACTATCTATCAACAAGGTATATACTGATCATACATTACTACAATACTGGTAAACAAATATAATTCTATAACTGGCATGAATATTAATATTGAAATACGTGACTGATACTAGTAGGGTATAAAAACTTATACAACATGAATAATATTCGATAACTTACTTATACAGGAGTATTGCATAAGTAGAAACAAAGAGTAATGATACTTGCCAGATCTGCTGCTTACCCAACTTAGATTTTATCTTTTATACTGAAATCTATCATTCATAAGATTATTCTTTTGATCAGAATAATATACCATAACACATAACACTGCTATTTGCAGTCATCATATAGCTTAAACACATTGTCACATAGTTATAACAGTTATTTTAACACAAATAATTACTTATCAGGTTAATCTATATAAGTCTGGGTTAACTTCGGTAACATTTCGGTGTACCGATGGTTCTATCGGATAATAATCGAGTTTAAATTTACTTCAACTCTAATCTGTAGCTTCAACAATATAGTAGATAATTTAAATATTAATCATATTATTTTTCAAGGTCTTATAATAATTTTTAAATAATTATTATAATTTATCATGAATTTTCAAACACTAAAATTATTTTTAAATGATTTAAATACATAATAATTCCAAAGATCATTAATATAAAAATATTAATGAAATACTTGACAAAATATCTAAGTTATTATCAATAACTTTAAATATTTTAAAACATTTAATTTACCCTTAAATGATTTTTAAAATATTTAAAATTATTTTAAATAATCTCCATTAATATATAAATATTAATGTATTATTCATGAAAATATTAAAAGTCATTTATTATAACTTAAAATATTTTTAAATCCTTTATATCATTTTTAAATCATTAAAATCATTTTTTAAACTATTTATTTAATATAAATATTAAATAAACTTATTGTCATTAATACTAAATTATTAATGAAAATTACCTTAAAATATTAAAAGTCATGATTTATAACTTAAAATATTTTTAAACCTCTTAATATTATTTAAAATAATTTTATAATATAAAATTATTTTTAACCCATTTATTTAATACATTTATTAAATAAATTTAATATCATTAATATTCAAATAAATAGTAATATTAATGAAAAATATGTCAATTTATCAAAAGTTAATTTTTTATAACTTAAAATAATTTGCGTGGATTACACGGAGCTGAACAAAGCTTGCCTAAAAGATAGCTTTCCTGCATTGTTCATCCACATACTCATTGACAATACAGTTCAGTATGACATGTACTCCTTTGCTGGGTGCCATGCTGAAGAGGATCGTGAGAAAACTGCATTCATCACTCCTTGGGGAACCTTTTGCTACAGACGATTGTCATTCGGCCTCATCAATGCTGGAGCTACCTATCAACGAGCCATGATGGATCCAGGCCATCACAGATCAATCGGTTGCGTAAGTATAACTTGAAGCTGAACCCAGCCAAATGCGCTTTTGTCGTCAAATCAGGCAAGTTGCTAGGATTCCTAGTAAGCCACAAAGGCATTGAGCTGGATCCTACAAAAATCCAGGCCATTACAAAAATTCACATACCCCGGACAGAGAGGGAAATGCGAGGATATTTTGGAAGAATCAACTTCATCAGCCGGTTCATCTCCCTAGTCACAGCAATCTGTGAGCCTATATTCAAGTTGCTAAGTAAGAACTCCTCCAAGAAATGGAATGATGAGTGTCAAAAAACCTTCCTTCTCATCAAAGAGCAGCTAATCAAAGCTCCTATTTCGGTACCTCCCAGTGATGATGTTCCCTTATTTATGTACCTTTCAATTAATGACAATGCCATGGGCTACATGCTGGGACAGAAAGTTGATAGAGGCCAAGAAAGAGCTATCTATTACTTCAGCAAAAGATTCAGCAGCAGTGAACACAAGTACACTCTGATTGAGAAAACTTGTTGTGCTTTAGTATGGGCTTCCATGAGATTATAACATTATCTCCATGGTCACACAACCCATCTCATATCCCGCGTGAATCCTCTCAAGTGCCTGTTCAACAAACCCATGTTGAATTGTCGACTGTCAAAATGGCAGTTGATCCTACATCAATTTAACATCATTTACGTAACTCTAAAGTCTATCAAAGGTCAAGGAATTACTGAACAACTGGCCTCCGCACCTTCAGAGGATTTCAAACCTTTGGAAACTTATTTTCTCGATGAAGGGGTAATGACAATTCAACAACACCATCAGGACAATACACACCAACCATGGAAAATGTATTTTGATGGAGCTGTAAACATGGAAGGTTCTGGAGCTGGAGCAGTTCTAGTATCAATTTCGGGGGAGCAGTATCCCGTTGCCGTCAAATTGCAGTATGCTAGTACCAACAACACAGCTGAGTATGAAGGCTATATCATGGGGTTAAAACTAGCCCAATCCATGGGCGTCAGACGATTAACTGTCTTTGGAGATTCCGAGTTGGTAATCAGACAAACCACTGAGATCTATCACACCAAAGAACTACATTGCTACCTTACCATCAGCAGGTTATCCAGATAGCTTTGGAGTTTGAAGAAATATCCTTCCTCCACATTCCTTGGAATAGGAATGACTTTGCAGATGCATTAGCAACTTTGGCCTCCTTGAGCAACATACTTAATAAAGAAGACATGCCAAATATCACATTTGCCCGGCAAAAGGCACCAGTTTACGGGAACTATATTGGAGAAGTATCAGATAAGCTACCTCCTATCTAACCCCCTTGATATCAACATATCAAGGAGTATCTGCGAGATGGATCTACACCCACTGAGGCGAGTCAAGCTGAAAGAAAGCAGATCCATAGAATGGCCATGAAATTCTATCTGAGCGGAGACACACTCTACAAAAGAGATACAGGACTAGGCCTTCTCAGATGTCTATACAAAGATCAAGATTAGAGGCTCATGGATGAAATTCATGGTGGAATATGCGGCCCACACATGAGTGGCCCTCTACTTATCAAGAAAATCCTAAGAACATGGCAGTTCAGGCTCTCTCACAAGGCTGACTATAATGATCACGTCAAGAGATGTTATCAATGCCAAATCCATGGGAATGCTATCAACGCCCTTCTAAGGGAGCTCCACAATATGAGTTCACCCTGACCCTTCTCAATGTGGGGAATGGACGTGATCCGGTCCATCGAGCCTAAAGCTAGCAATGGTCATTGGTTTATCTTCACCATAGTCGACTACTTCACCAAGTGGGTAGAAACAGCCTCTTCCCCTAGGGTTACTAAAGAAGTGATCATTCATTTCATCAGAAATAATGTCATTTGTCGATATGGACAACCAGAGGTGATTGTATCAGACAATGCCAAAAACCTCAACAACCAAATAATGGAGGAGTTATGCAGTAAATTCCACATCAAACACCTCAACTCCGTCATCTATCGTCCAAAGATGAATGGTGCTGTTGAAGCGGCTAATAAGAATATCAAAAAGATCATGCAAAAGATGTCCGCTAATCACAAAGGATGTCCTGACTTGTTGCCTCTGACTCTATTAGCCTTCGTCAATCCGCACTTCTACTGGGGCAACCCCTACTTATTAACCTATGGCATGGAAGCAGTGATCCCCATAGAAGTGGAAATGGAATCCCTCAGAGTGTTGATAGAAGCTCAGCTGAATGAAGACCAATGGTTATAAGATCAGTACCACAAATTATCTCTGATAGATGAAAGGTGGGCCGCAGCCATCTTCCATGGTTAGTTATACCAACAGAGGATCGCTCGATCCTATAACAAGAAAGTTTGGCTATGACAATTTAAGGAATATGACTTGGTCTTAAAGAAGGTTCTTGACTACCAAGATCAATCCAAAGGAAAATTTGCCCCAAACTAGGAAGGCCCATTTGTTGTTAAGGAGGTATTGACAGGAGGAACCCTCAAATTAAAAGAGCTGGATGTCGAAGAATTTCCCCAACTCATCAACTCGGACATCATGAAACGGTACTATGTCTGAGGTTACCTACAAACCAACATCCTGGTTCTGGATCATCAAATCCCTAGTTAATTCAGGTTTTCAAAACCTTTCACTACCTATAACCTTTCATCACATCAATTTGGCCCATCAGGGACACACATACCTTCCAACTAACAGCCTGGTTCTGGATCATTAGATCCATCACTCAATTCTGGTTTTCAAAACCTTTCTCATCACACTTATAACTTCAGGGATCAAACATTTCACACCTTCATTTTGTCCCACTAGGGAAAAAATACTTCCTCACAACTTCAGTTTGTCTCATCAGGGGAGAACTACACAGACCTAATCTCCCCAATACACGGGAATACGTAGGCAGCCATTTTTATGGTCAAGTCTAACTACAGAAAAAACAAAAAAAAATCTTTACACCCTCTTCACGACCTACAACTTTTCACCTTTTCACGCTAGATTGGAACTACGTATACCTTATCTCCCATCATCAATGGGAGTACGTAGGCAACTATTCATGGTGCGGTCTCACCCCCTACCAAAACACAAAAACTTGTCAATGGTATTAGGATCATCCTTCAAACCTTCAAACCACACCTCATTGGCTTAGACCAAAGGGATTGAACTACCTGGTCTCCCCACATAAATGGGAGAACCGACGACCTTATAAGCTGCGGTTGAGTCCTCAAAGAGAAACACCAATCCATAAGAGATGGAACTACATGGGCTTCCAATACAAAGGAGTACCGGCGACCATCTGTGGGGCGGTCAACCTCAGAGAGGAAAGCCACAATCCTCTCCATAACCACATACAACAACCAGTCCTAAGACACTAAAGGGTAAGGGAATACAAAGATAGATGATCCATTCTGAAAGATCCTGAGACATCTCAATGTCCATCCATCAAGGGGGAGTTCAGAATACATCAAGATCATAAGCCCTGGAAAACATGCAATTATCAAGCAAGTAACAAGGCATAACTAAAAGGGAAGTGAATCAAAATATATTTCCTTGCCATATAATACTGTTTGATATATAAAATATGTCCTGTACATGACAAAAATGGCTAAGCTAGTCTATGCAGGAAAATCAAAGTTAATCTACAAACCTGTGGATAAGCGAGCCATCAAGTCTAATATGGCATCCCTCTCAGAAGATGGGGGTAACTCTATGAGCTCCTGCCCTACTGTATCAACACGAGCCAAGAGATCCACAACCATCTGCATGGTGACACTATGCTCATCAATAAACGTGCTCATCTTTGCAATGATATCAGTAGTACGGGATCTCAATGCAGTACTATCTGCAGTGGCAGTATCTCAGGCAGATAAAGCACCATCTCGCTCAATAACAACTTCATCCCTAGATAATCTAGCCTCGTCCCACTTTGCAATAGTGTTATCTCTATGAGCTATAGCATCATCTCTCTCAACTAGATCGACATCTCTACCAGAAAGAGCTGTCAACATCAAGACCCTAGCCTGATCCCTCTAAAATGTCATCAGATGCAGACTCTACTCTAAATACTCTGTAGAAGGTTGAGTCACAATAGTAAGAGTACTGGGGAAATCAACAAGAGCTGCTGAAAACCAGTAAACAGCTCATCCTCAGTGGGAGAATCAGGGTCCTCCATAGGCTACCCACTATCAAAATCAATCCCCGGCTCTGTGGATACAACCCTAGCTGATGCAATCTCTGCCTCCAACCATGCAGAATACTCTGTAGAATGGCCTGGATGGCTAGTAATAAAATCAACCCTCTCACGCTGGGCCTAACAGGTATAAATCCTGGACAAATCCTCTACTGATAAAAACTGAGATGACAAACGCTGACCCAATGCCCCGTCAAAGGAATGAACATCCTGAAACTGGTCAAACTATTTCATCACAACCAATGGATGATAAGTGGTCATGCCCCCTCAAACCAGTTAGAGGAAGATAATCCATGCCAGATTCATGAGTAATAAAGTTGTAAGGAGAACTAAGCCCTGAACACGACAAAATATCAAATGGATCCTTAATCCCTGACAAGAAAGCCGACCAAGAAGCAAAGTTTGTACACTCTGCCGGCTGGAAGGAGTAAGACATGGCTATCTTATGGGAAAAACAATACCCATGGCATCAAAATATGCAAATTGGTCTCAAGTGTGTTATAAACAACACGTACAACAAGACTGAACTGCCTGTGAATACCCCCCACATAATGGGTATGGTAATACGTGGCCAACCTCAAGGTCTCTGCCATAATCATCGGTAAAATAGTATGTGTTGGGCTTCGGCACAGAAACGCACAGCGAAAATTAAAATTTTAAAACAATTTCCGAAACCCTAAAACAGGATCCATGCGAAAATCAATTAATTCAGAGGTTTAGAGATTATACCAGATATAAACAAAAACGAGAATCTAAAACCGACTGCGCCTCGAATCTCCAACGCAATACAAACCGATTTAACGCTCTACGATTCATCTACACGACGCATACATAACCGCAAATCGTGCCAGATTCTCCAATAAGAAGGACTTGCGGTACTAGCCACCAAAAGGAATGGATTTTCTGAAACTGTTTTCTCTCTAGTCTCTCTCTAAGAGCGGCTAGGGTTTTTCAATTATAATATCTTTTCCTAAGTAGCTGCTATATATCATATATATAGTAGTTAAAAGGAATTAATCAAATCAAAACCTAATTTTATAAAATCCGAATTTATATATATATATATCTCTTAATTAAGTCTTACTTAATTAATATACAAATTATCCTTTTAATTTAAATTAAGTGATTTAAATACTATTAATCATATTAATATATTTAAATCCTTAAAATTTAAATTAATTCCCTTTAAATAACGTTCTATGTGTGTGACCTATAGGTTTTTATTACGTTGGCAATAATTTTAAAATCATATTATAAAATTATAAACGGTGAGCGGCATCTCTAGTAATGCATCACTTTCTACCCAAGTAATAATAAGATCGATGATTCGATGCAACCTTTTTACGTGACCAATGTTTCAATGTAATTTAATCCTTTTAACCTTAATATCCTAGATTAAACTCGAGTCATGGAATGTGTCATACTCTTCATAATTTAATCTGAGTTTTCTTGATCAATGAGTAGACTATATGAAACAAATCACTATTTGAGCATGACCATGCATTTCATAGTCCTACTCAATCAAGAGGCCTATGGATATCACCCATAATATATAGGATGGTTAAATTCCATCTAGATCACTCATATTTCTCACACGATTAATGATGAACCCAATAATCACCTTTATAGTCCACCCTATTAAAGGTGACATTTGATGATATCAAAGTACATAAATTCTCGTGTAGTAATATAGCGATTTCGTGGGAGGACCATTACATCATTGTCACTATGAAATTGCTAATGACACTTCGCATAATGCTCCATATAGAATTCTCATGGTGGGTCTGTCCAGTACATCGTTCTCTAACATGTACCTATGCATTGACTTAATATCTCATATATTTATGACCAATGAGATTTGGTCATCAGTCAATCCACATACTAGTCTCAATGCATCATTGTTGTCCCATCAACAATGATACTCGACTAGGGACATTTAAGAACACTGATACTAATGGTAATATATAATCTCATGTTCAAGTCACATACTTGAAACTATATAATTTGTATCATTATTCTAAGGAATTTTATTATGTTAACAATTATATTACGCAGTAAATAAAACCATAATAAAATCATATATTTATTCAATCAAATATAATATCAAAACGTTAAGCAATTATATCAAATAATTGGCCTCTAGGGCATAAACTCTAATAGTATGTCCCTCCCGGAGGGCTCACACTGCCATAATCACGCCGATGTCTAAGTGGTCCATGTACAATGTCATGTACAGATAAGCCACCATGCATATCAAGAGTACATCTACTCTGGCAACAAGCCAATCATCTTCTGAAGTGGTGAAATCCCAGGAGTACTGCAAATAACTGTCCAAAGAGCAAAATCTGTCAATCAGAAAATGCATGGACACTACATGCCCAGAGGAGATCTCATCCAGGGAAACTCTACGCCTTAAGCTAGTGAGGGTCATAAACTATCGACTCATATCTTCGACAGCCATCACAGCGCAGGGCCTATCAAGTGGCAAATCTATTTGACGCCCATACTCCTCCAATGTAGGAGTCAATGTGACACCCCCGAATTTGGGTCCTCTGACCCCGGTTCAGTCATCACGATAAAATACAAACATTATTAGGGTCCACCTCTAAACAACATACGATAACTAAAATGTGAAAAATAATAAATGTACGTCGTTTATTCAAAAGGTGTTACTAGTCCCAAGATACGATAACCTTAATATCATTTTACAAACATACCCTAAAATAATCATTAGGGTTCATATTTCATAACAATAATTTAAACTAAGCACAAGGTAAAGTCTGCTCCTTAACACTATTCTACATCTTTCTTTTACCCTTGTCCTTCCCAGAGGTCTCGGGCTTAGTTGCAATATATTCATGATATAGCAAGGACAAGCAACAAGTTTGCTCAACAAGTTTAAATACAACAATAAGATTACTTTACCATGTAATGTATGACCAATATGCTTATATGATTACAATAAGACTGCAGAATGGTAGCAAATTGCTTTACCGGTCTAGGATTTAGGGACTACAGCAATGCTACTGTCCTTGCCATACTCTGAGTTTGAGCCTTGCACTTCCAGACTTTAGTCCAACTCTAACATACACCTATACATACATAGTAATATACATACCTACTAGAGTTACACACATAACACATGATCATACTTGAGTCCATTACCACAAGCTTAACTTACAATTTATATGTTATTAAAGTATAAAAATTCATGTAACCATCATGCTTAATACATATGAATCATATCTAGGGATATTATAGACATATCATGACATCATAACCCTTTATAATCTAGGTATTCACGATGTACCTAGATTTTTGAAAATACGATCAAGGTTTCCTATGAAATCCCTTTATTCATGAATGATGCAAGATAGCACATATGAGACAATTTAAAAAACTCTTATCATAAGGAGTTAAGTCATGTTAACCTCCTTTCAAGATCAGAATCTAAATCTCTTAGCGCTCATGTTCACTAGCCTTGACTAAGCTTTTCTTTTCAAACTAAGTTCTAGAACAAAGCTTATCAAGTTTAATCATGATAAAGACACTAGACATCATATATCATGTGAAATTAGGTTCCAAATCATTCGTGTACACGAGTCACTAAGTTCAAAATTTGTAAAACTTATATTTCTTCAAAGTTTGTTTTCAAAACTTTACATTTCCTACTAGAATCATGTTAGTCACGTCATAACTCATAAGGAAATCCTACAACACATGTTCATACCTATTCTTCATGTTTACACAAGTCTTAATACCATATCAGCAACACTATACACAACAGAAACCAACAATTGGATTTGAGGTACGGCGTAGCTGCGCTGCACCCTAGTACAAATAGGGCGCAGCTGTGCCAGGTCGAGTTCAGAAGCAGTAAGGTTACTCTGTTTTGCAGAGTAACTACCAACTTGTTTTCCAATAATTCAAGCATGCTCCAAATCATTATTAAAGTGTTCATACATGTTAGAAAACTTCTTACACACCTTATAACATGCTTGTTCATATCAATTAACAAATGAATTCAAGAAATTCCAATAATCAAACAAGACCCATTTGAAGAATATAATTAGAAATTATACCTTCTTAAGCTTGGATTGAACTTCCTACCCTCTGAGTTTACTTCTACAATTGTTCAACAACTTAGAACCTATAATATCAAACTTATCAAACAATTCTAGCAACCCAAAAATTGATTTTGGCGCTTGTTCTTATAGAAGGGGCATGGACTAAATAATGACATTACCCTAATGTTGGAGCTCATGGTGCAAAGGAAGAACACATTGGTTGCTAAGGAGTGGTTCAACAACTCCCTATCAGGCCATTGGCCTAGAAATAATTGCCTAAGTTTTAGCCATATGGAGGTTACGTAACTCAAATGTAGGCTACTGTTTATGTACTATGGTGAAACTCATTTTGGGACAAAAAAGAAAAATCTCAGCAACAAGCTTGGTTTGGTTACTATAATTCCCAACATATAAACTTAATGTATAATTATTACCATATTAGGAACTTAAGGTTTAATTTTGGTACTTACATCATATAATCCATGTACATTAAATACACGCAATTAAAATAACATAATTAAGTATTATTGACCGAGTAGTTCCATAATTATCGCTACTACTCACTTAGCCATATCATAACATTATTTAATATTATATATCTAGTGTGCACACATAACTTCTTTTCCAATTTCTGGAATACACAGATATTTAATTATTTCGGTATTAAAATTACTTGTGATTTTATTGCATTACTTGATACTTCATATCATTAGAAGGTATTCTTATTATATGATTCTATGCATGTCACACATTACACTAATGTTCCCTTTCATTATCAACAACAGAACTAATTTTTCTAAGTTTGACACCTTTGTACAATTTGCGCCATTTTATCTTGATGCGAGAGCCTTAATTTCTACTTTTTGGGTCTCGGCGAAGGCCAAAATGGGTTAACTTCAAGCTATTTTCAAATTCTATCACCACATAAGTCTTATATGAGATAATTTAACTTCTACACTGGTGATATACCCATAGTTAACATAAATCAATATGTTCAACTTTTGCCGCCATATTCAAATAAATTGAATATTTAATCATTAAGAATCCTATCAATTCCTTGATATCAAAGTCTTAGGGTTAGTCCACTAATTTAAATCAACTATTAGTGACTCCCTTTAATCATTTCATAAATTCACATAACCACTTAAGGTTTAAATAGGCTCACAATGTTAGAGTTTATGCCTTAGAGGCCAATTATTTGATATAATTGCTTAACGTTTTGATATTATATTTGATTGAATAAATATATGATTTTATTATGGTTTTATTTACTGCGTAATATAATTGTTAACATAATAAAATTCCTTAGAATAGTGATACAAATTATATAGTTTCAAGTATGTGACTTGAACATGAGATTATATATTACCATTAGTATCAGTGTTCTTAAATGTTCCTAATCGAGTATCATTGTTGATGGGACAACAATGATGCATTGAGACTAATATATGTGGATCGATGATGACCAAATCTCATTGGTCATAAATATATGAGATATTAAGTCAATGCATAGTACATTTGAGAACGATGTCTTTGGACGATGTACCCACCATGAGAATTCTATATGGAGCATTATGCGAAGTGTCATTAGCAATTCTCATAGTGACAATGATGTAATGGTCCTCCGACACGAAATCGCTATATTACTACTACGAGAATTTATGTACTTTGATATCATCAAATGTCACCTTTAATAGGGTGGACTATAAAGGTGATTATTGGGTTCATCATTAATCGTGTGAGAAAAATATGAGTGATCTAGATGGAATTTAACCATCCTATATATTATGGGTGATATCCATAGGCCTCTTGATTGAGTAGGACTATGAAATGCATGGCCATGCTCAAATAGTGATTTGTTTCATATAGTCTACTCATTGATCAAGAAAACTCGAGATTAAATTATGAAGAGTATGACACATTCCATGACTCGAGTTTAATCTAGGATATTAAGGTTAAAAGGATTAAATTACATTGAAACATTGGTCACGAAAAGGTTGCATCGAATCATCGATCTTATTATTATTTGGGTAGCGATGATGCATTACTAGATGCCGCTCACTGTTTATAATTTTATTATATGATTTTAAAATTATTGCCAACGTAATAATAACCTATAGGGTCACACACATAGAACGTTATTTAAAGGGAATTAATTTAAATTTTAAGGATTTAAATATATTAATATGATTAATAGTATTTAAATCACAATTTAAATTAAAAGGATAATTTGTATATATGTATATTAATTAAGTAAGACTTAATTAAGATATATATATATATATATATATATATATATATATATAAATTGATTTTTATGAAATTAGGTTTTGATTTGATTAATTCCTTTTAACTACTATATATATGATATATAAGCGACTACTTAGGGTAAGATATCATAATTGAAAAACCTAGCCGCTCTTAGAGAGAGACTAGAGAGAAAACAGTTTGAAAAATCCATTCCTTTTGGTGGCTAGTCTGCAAGTCCTTCTTATTGCGAGAATCGTTCGACGGTTGATGCGGCGTTCGATGTGTGGATACCGTAGAGGCGCAATTGGTTTGTATTATGCGTTGGAGATTCGAGGCGCTTGATCGGTTTGATTCTCGTTTGTTTATATCTCGGTATAATCTCTAAACCTCTGAATTAATTGATTTTTCGCATGGATCCTGTTTTAGGGTTTCGGAAATTGCTTTAAAATTTTAATTTCCGCTGTGCGTTTCTATGCCGAAGCCAAACACACAAAACTAACTCATTAAAATTAAATCATATATTTAATTAATAAGGAGTTTAAAATTTGTGGACGTTACAATCAACTCTTGGGTCTCAAACCAGAACCTGGAACATCAAGAGGGTGACAGAGTGTCGCAACTGCTGATCTACTATCACCTTATCTATAGAGGACAAACTGTCATACCACGATCTCAAACGGGAGGCCACCAATACTGGTGGGGTATGATCTATTCGACTAACTATCGATGAAGACATCTTTAGGGCCGTGTCATAAGACCATCCAAGGGTTAATGCTGAACTCATCTCTGGAAATATATATGCATAACATAATATATGCATGATAAAAATTTATTGACAATATGATGTAGGGAATGGAAAACAGTATACATACATTCCTAAGTACATCATCATTTAATACATCATCTTTGTATACAGCTGAAAAATATAGGGAAATGGGGCACAGCTGCCCAACAACTAATAGAGACCTATCTAAAGATATAACGAGAATGGGGCACAACCACACAATATCTAACTGAGGCCTATCAAAATATATAGTGAGAAATACATCAGAAGAAATCAATAGTGTTGATGTCTACATCATCTAACCTATCCATCTGATGTAACTCCTTTCGAGTCACGGTATCTCCACCAGTAGGGAAATCAGGCTGATACAACAGAGGATCTACACCGACAAAACCATATGAATATGATCCACCTGAAGGGCCAGCCCCTGAGCTGGAAGGATCAAAAGTATCCGCCTCGGAAGGATCTCTACCCAAATGCCATATGAAAAAATGCGCTCGGTCCAACTGTTGGGTCATGTTATCAATCTGCGTCAGATGAGTAGGCTCTCGGATGCAAGCAATCCAATCCTCCATCATGATGGAGCCAGGAACCATATCCCCCATAAACTGTGTGGCGCGGGTCTGAGCTCCGATGGTACGAGGAGACCACTAGAGGTAAAATGCCTCCTGAGTGAACAGTCCCTATGACAAAGCAAAGCCATCAATTCCCACTAACGGGATATCACTAATCGATAGCTGTGACACAGGCTAATAATACCTGGCGGGAGGACAGATCGGGATACGAATCTCTCCTGTGATGCTCTTGATAGCACGCTCTGCTAAATAGAGCTCCCAACCTCTATCTTTGAAGAGAGGAAGCCTACAGGTGGACATTGTAAAACCGAGAATTTTCGCATATTATTAATATATTAATGGAAATAAATATTTATTTGAGTATGAATGATTTCGTGTTATGAAATTAGATACTCAATTATATTAAATAATTGAATAATTGAGAATACGTGGAGTTTGTGGTAAACTCGTTGAAAGCCTTGTGTGGCATGGTGATGGGAAAATACTAATAGTAATGTTAATTGGTGAAGAAATTATAAGATGAGCAATTAAGTAATATTAATTGTTAATGGTTGTTGTAGTATACTATTAGTTGTTAATTGATGGTTATGGTAGAATATTGATTTTTAGTAAATAACTAATAATGTGTGATTACTATTATCTGCGATATATTATAAAGATGAATAATGATCATGGAAGTCCATAAATATACTGATCAATGATTAATTGATATTAGTGTTATTTAATTGAGGAAGTACATAATTTGTTTATTTCACATAAATGAGTAAGTTGGAAATATAATAATATTGTATTAACTGTTATGAGCATATGAGCAATAATACAACCATACTATATGGTGCAGTGTGATATTTATGTGGCTATATATATTAAGTCTTATAAAACTATATTGTATGAACATTGTAATTAAACATATTGGAACTATATGTTATAAATACATTATCTATGTGACAATATGTTTGTGGGTAGGTATTAAAATAATATACCATGAACACATTGAAAACTATCATTTTGATAAAATGTACATGGATTATATGTATGTTGCATAACATCTACTACCTTAAAATATTAAAGCATATTAAGACATTTAGTTATAATACATGGTTGAGATGTGTATTAAAAATATAGCATAAGAGTGAGAATGTGTAGGAGTTTACAAGAATGTTAGTTATATTTGATTGTCCCTAAAAGATTGTCCCATTTACCTCTCATTTCTCATTCACGTGTACTAGGAAAGGCTAGGCCTATGTTCTTCATATTTTCTTCCAAGCTTGCTAGGCAATGATCATGGGGGGGAGTGGTGCTCATGATGAAATCCAACAACTAATTACCAACTCCTTCTTATACTTCATGCAATCCCTTAATCCATGAGTTTAAATTCTTGGGCAATGGCTTGGCATGGTTAATGAGTGTTCTATAAATGAGAGCTCTCCTTCCATTTTTCCAAGTGTTGAGAATTGCTAGGTAAGAATTTAGAGCATACAAGCATCCTTAAGAGTTTAAGAGTTCAAGTAATAACAAGTTGTTTCACATTGCAGAGGTATAATCCCTTTTCCTTGCTTCCATTTCATTCTCTGTAAAAATGGAGTCTTGAGTCTTGAAATTCAAATTCTTGAATTCATGAAATAGTATGTTAATGAAGTTGGGTATTAGTTATATAGATGTTATATGAACTTATAAGTATGTTGTAATTGGTTTATGAGTGTCTAAAATCCATTTGGTGAATAAATTTTGAGATTTGGGTCATTTTGCTTTGAACAGAACACTAAATGGCTAATTGCATACATTTGTATTGAGGCACAACATAGCTACGCCGGTTACTGAACTTAGTTGAGCAATCTGTTTTCAAGTCTGATCCATATAAGCTAGTAGTTATGACTTAAGCTAACATGTGAACATATGTATAATGTATTGATGAATCGGTAATATACCCATGAATTGGATACATTCAGGCTTAATTTATTATTGTTCTTAAGTCTTTTAGCATAGTTTTTAAGTGTTTGTGTCTATTCATGAATGTTTTATGTTCTTTTATAGGAATTGGGAAAAAAGTTACTTGGATCGACGTTTGGGGTGGCTAGATTCCCGTTTTCGGCTTGCCATTTACATATCAGTCACTTCAAAACCAAATTGATTATTGCTCTGGACCTTATTTCGAAACACTTAAAGAATTAAAGTTGTAGATCTATGCCTCCTCTTTTCGGAACATCTTGAATCATCAAAATCGGAGTTCGGACGAAGACGTTATGGCCATTTTCCCAAAGGACGTCAGAACAGAAAATGTCATAAAATGTTCCAGCACTGGGCACCCAAATCAAGCTTATGCTCAGTGTCGGGGTGCTATAATGTAGTGTTCCAACGACGTGCCCAGCGCCGGGGCACTGGGGAAGGGATTGGTGAGGCTTGGACGCATTTTGGGGCAAATTTTGACACTTTTCTGACTCTAAATTGGATTGGGTTTGTTCCTAAGCTAAAAATTGGACTTGTAACTTATAAACACATGATGTAAGGCATAAAATAGAGGGAGATTACATAGATTAGATTAGAGATACACTCTATTAGATTAGAACATAAACCCTAGTTCTTATTAGTTTTGGAGATTGAAGCAACTTGGAGACCATTGAAGAAAAAGAGCAGGAGCTTGAGGAATATGGAGATTTGCTGACAATAGATTTATTCTCTTCTCTAATCTTACTTTTATCTTTTAATGTCTATTCAATTGTGGATTCTTGGTTTTAATTCATTAATAATGAACTAAATTTCTTTTATTAAGACTACAATTGAACCTTTTATGCCTATGAATTAATTATTTGACTTATTTCAAGTATTTATGTCAAGGTGAATTGTTTATCATGTTTTGTGCTTATTGATTAATTATTTGATCAGTAATTACCTTGTTACTCTAGAAGGATTCGGGCGAGGAGATCTAGGGTTAGAACTGGACATGATAACATGTATGCTTAATTATTTGCATGACGAATAATTAGGGTCATGAATTGAATAGGAATATCTGTTCACTACATGTAACAAGTTGGGAATTGGGATTGAAAGAGTTTAATTTAATTGTTTTGCATAGGAATATAGCAAGATTAATTGGATTAAATAGAAGTTAATTGATCACTTGGAAAAGGGCTTTTGACACTTGGAATTCCTGTTAACAATTCATTAGGCATAATAATTGTGATAATTGGATAATTAGTTTATAGTTCATAATTGGGGATATTGTAGTCTTAACCTTTATTTATTTGAATTCATTTATAGAGAAATTCAGTTTAATTAGTTAATTTAGTTTTCTTAATTAGAAAAATCATGATTTGAGATTATTTAAATAAAATTAGTTTGGTTAAGAACTATTACTTGGTGATTTTTATTAAATAATTCCTCGTGGGAATTATACTCTACTTTCACTTTATTACTTGTTGACCGTGTATACTTGCACGTATTCATTGATTGCGAAATCGACCAACAAGTTTTTGGCGCCTTTGCTGGGGATCGAACCCGGGTCACCCGCGTGCAGGCAGGAATACTTACAACTATACTACAACGATAGATGAAGTTGGCCCGTCAACCCAAGCTACCACTGTTCATGGGGATCGACAGCTCCGAAGGTTAGAGCGAAAGGTCGACGCCATGTACGACAACTTCGCAGCATTTGCTATGGGTCTAACGAGGTCATTGGCCGAGGCTTTTGCACAACAAGGGATGATGCTTGAGTGGCCACAGTTCAGAACGGTCGTGCCATATCCACCACCTAAATCGCCACCCGAATAGGGTGGTGCAGCTGAGCACTAGGGGAGTTTTTTGTAACCCTTTACCTTCATTCATTGAGATAATGAATATTATAAGTATTGGGGTATTGGGGTAGTAGTGTAGTTGTATATAGTATTTGCATGACTAGTTTAAATTTTGCATGTTTATGTGGCATGTTTATGTTGCATATAGTGTTTGCATGTGCCTATCTATGTGTTTAATTTTTTTTTTAGGTGTTTAGTCATTATCATATGTGTTAGTTTATGTTTAGTTGAATGTCTCACAAATTCTAGCTATATGGAAATTTTGTCTAGCCGATGATGAAAATGAATTTTGAAGGATTGTTGAGTATTTTGGATAACATGAGCTTAGATATAATGTTTTACACGATGTAATTCATGATGCTGTTTAAATGCTTTCGGTTTGCATTGCTTTGTTCACAATTGCTTGTAGGCTTAAGAATGATGTGTTGCATTGCTTAATAGGAAATGTGATTTTAAAAAGAGAAATATGTGGAAAATTGACTTAGACTGTACAAAACATTGATAATCAAACTGTGGGAACACATGGGTATACTATGTATAAAAAAAGAAAAGAATAGAAAAAGCTAACTTGAAACCTTCTTGAGCTAATTGATTGACTCTTTGGAAGGAGCGAGATGGAGCGTAAAACGCACTCGCTGAAAAAAAGAAGAAATAAACACCGCGGGAAAGAGCGAGAATCTCCCTCATGAGTAAGAATAAAGCAGTCTAAACCCATTGTTGAACCTCAGTTTGTTTTGATATGTTGGAATGGTCTTTGTGCATAACTATATATGAGTCTTGATTTAGACTGTAATTTCCTGTTTTGAGCAGTTTAGCATGTGTATTCTTTGCTTAAATCAAGTTTTGGTGAACACAACACACACACACACAACATCTTTATAGCATATATGAATTATTTGAGTGTATGATATTATGCCTATAGTTTGGTTGAATTTGTATTCTCATATCTGGATAATTCCCTGAGGCATTTTGGACTAAAATTCTGTTATGACTGGAACAATGTGAGACTAGTTTGCATCATGGTTTAGTTGCATAACATGTAGTTGCATTTTCAATGTTTATTAGTATGCATTGCTTGAGGGCAAACAACAGTTCAAGTTTGGGGGTATTTGATAAGTGGGTTTTATACCTACTTATTGGATGTCAATTCACGAGAACTATGCTCATCTCAAGTACTTTTTAGTGTGTTTTTAGTTACATTTTGTTTTGTTTTGCATTGCATGTACTGAGAACTCCTTTGGTGCAAAAGTGCAGGAAATGGCATGAGCTCGGCATTGGTAGATGGCATGTGATCAATGAAGGCACAACATGAGGATCGAGTGAACAAAAGAAGCTAAGCAATGGTGAACAAAAGAGAAAAAGTTGCATGTTAAAGCATTAGTAGCAGCATGACACAGAAGCAGAAGTAGTAGCAGAACCTGAGAATTCAAACTGCAGAAGCCGTATGCGCTACATTAAAGTTAAAACTTCATACCCATGCCGATCAATCCGAATCGAACATAATTTGATTTGGACGCTTGCAGCGTCATGCGTCGACATCTCTGCAGATTGTTAATTTATTTTATTTTAATTTTTAAATTATAAGAGTTTGAGTTGGTTAAAACAATTCTGGTTGGTACCAGACGTATGATTCATTGGTTTTTACGTGTTTTTGAATAGAGAACTAGGGTTTACACTTTGAGAGATTTCCAACGTAGAACTAAGCCTAAACTTCATATTTTCTACTTCTTCTTTGGGAATTCAATCAGTGTGGATGAACTACTATTATGTTACTAGATATTAGTGAAGATTTGAACGTTATGATTGGATTGTAATCAACAATTGGGTTTGATCGATTCTGTCTTTTCTCTTTCAATTGTGTATTTATTTCCCATGCGTAGCTTTGATCCCATAATGGCTTTCGGTTCAGCGATGAACTAAACTCTATTATGGGATTCTAACGGATTTTAATACGTAGTCTAACTTATGGCCTGATTATTGGACTGTTTATGTATCGTTCGGAATTTCTATCATGGTTGTTTTGAATGCATGAATGATTGATCACCATTCATTTTATGTGCTTGTATGGAGTTGAAAAATAACATGCGAGTATGGATTAAAATCATGATAGCATGCGTATATGGGGCTATTTTTCTTAGCTTTGTATTCCATGAACCAGATAGACATATATTGTTTCACCGTATGAGTTATATTGGGGCTTGAGCTTAAATTCAATATTGCTTCAATTTCATATAGAAATATAGTGAGATTGGTTTTATTGACGATTACATCATGTCTATTGTATGTAGATGTTATGTGAGTAGACCATGATACATTGAAAAATGGTTATGTCTGTATTAGTGCTCTTGGCTAATTTCCTGTGATACGTGAACAATCTTGCATGAAGGTAGTAGTTAGATGAACTATTAAATGAAGTTAGGATCCCATTATTTCCAGATTTGATTTATTACATTATTATTCTTATTTTAGTTAATCTTTGCTTTTAGAGTAATTCACAATTATAAGCATTAGTTGAAGCATATAAAAATAGTGATTTAGTTGATGCATAATAGTTTAATTTAGACATCTTTCTCCGTGGATCGATACTCGACTTACTCTGTATTGCGTGTTGATGCATGTATGCTTGCATGAGTTAGAGCTCTTTTGTGCCTGGCACGCACAACTCATGTTTTTTTAATTCTCTTCCTATATTTCTCTCTTTTCAGGTACCATGGATGCCTTTGTGTATCAATGGCCATACACGAACATGGCTCAACCAAGGGAAATAGGGATTGATGGATCAATACATTTTCTCAGAGAGCCGGTACAAATCGAGGCAAATTCAAGACGTTGGAGGTTATCGCAATTTCAACCGGAGTCGAAGGATGGCAAACATGACTCAGCCAAGGGGAGCGGAGAATGATGGACTCGCGATAGTACTTTCTGCATTTATCAGCACAAATGGAGACACTTTCTAGGAGGTTAGACGCTTTTACAGCACAATGTCGTCAAAGTGTGGCGGGAACTTGTGATTATTATGCTGGAAATCATATGAGTCATCAATGCGCCATCAGTTTTGAGCTGTTACAGTATGGTGGTGATTACCCCAACAATTATGTCTATCCCAACAACTATTATCAGGATTGGGGGTATCACCCAGATTTTTCATGGAGCCATACTCATCAAGATCAATTTTATGCTCCAAGTCCAACATACCCACCGGATTTCTCGTGTCCACCTCCACTACAACAGGAAGAATATTCAAATTTGGAGGACGTTTTGTCCAAGTTCATAGCTTCAGGTGAGTAGTGGAGGATTAATCAAGAGATATTGAGTCAAAATTTTACGAACCAAATAGAACAACTAACCAATGCCTCGAACATTTGTCCTCAATATAGTTGGCCCTATGACATGGATTCCGAGACTGATGGAGAGCCCGAACAAAATCTGCAACTAGATGAGCCACAAGATGTTGAAAGAGAAAACAATTGGGAACCAAGAAAAGGAGATCGACGAAGATTTAATCGTAAGATTCAAACGAAGATGAACCGATTTCATTAGTATCCTTGTGCCTCCTCCACCAAAGTTCAATAATCCGGGCGGTTTTGCAAAACCATGCCCAATTGGCGATCATGTGTAATTTAAGAAAGCTCTTAGTGACATAAGAGCTAAATACAGCTATGGAGTCATGGTGGGATGAAAAGGAGAAGATAGAGGAAGATTCCATTATGTTTATTAAGCTTCAATGCCCTAATCTGATCATCGACATAATGGAGGAAACACCTAGTTTTTGGACGTTCTTAATGGGGAACATATTTACAAAGAGCATGCTAGGTGACTTTCATTCAAGGGTCATTACTAATGGGAACCTCCCAAAAGAGACATTGGTTCTGATGGATGGAGGGTTCCTCAATTTTCGTAGGGGAATTGGATAGAAAATTGAAGAAGTCAAATTTGAGACTATAAAACAAGCGCTTATTGGGAGGCAACCCAAGTTTAATTTTTATTTTTAGTTTTTATTAGGTTTTATATTAGTAGTTTTGAATTTGCATTTATTTAGAATTTAATAAAATTGTTTCTATCATGGTTTATAGGTTATTCAAGTCAAATTTAAGTGTGGTGCCCAATTTGTTCCATGTGCCTAGCCTATTCTCCAAACTTAGCGGACAAGGAGGAAGATTGCTATATTTTCAGGGAAGTCCTCTGCTTTAATTTTTTCTATTTTAGTCATTGAGGACAATGTCTAGTTTAACTTTGGGGGCATTTTAGTGTCGTATTGCATATAGTTAGTTATTTACATTGTAGTTCGTTATGTTTTCGGGTTATTTACATTTAGTTTTTGCATTCAGTTTCTTGTTAATTTATTTTTTAAATCGCAAAAATAGTAGTTAATTTACTGTGTTTGTTGCGTTTAGTTTATATTTGCATGATTCCAGTTGTTAGATAGTAAAAGTCTATTTTGGCCAATGATGAGACTGGAATTGAGTAGATAAGTATAGTATTGAATATTAAGGCTTTGATGTGATTTCTTATTATGAATTGATTATTTTTCTGTTTGAAACTGATATAATAAGGTTAGCATAGTAAAAATAACTTGTTGATTGATTGAGTCTAAATTGATACATAATGGAATTCTAAAGGATAATTTCTAGTTTAAATGAAAGGAACTCATGAATAGGCGGTGATGGCTAAAGTTAGACAAGAACCTAAGTTTGGGGGAAAAAGTTGGGGTATATAAGCTTTATAAAAAAGGAAAAAAAAAGAAAAAGAAAAAAAAAGAATGATGATGAATAAACACCGTGACTAGTATTGTTTCGGGGCCTTTGTTACTTGAGCAAGTAAGCCCGAGGGACTGTCTCTACACCTAGCGCCCTAAAGTCTTATATGGTCTGGGAGTTGTTGGTCGAAAGCTCGCTAAGGGGTAGCACTATTAGCCTAATGGAATGAGACATTGCACAGTCATGGAAAATAAATTTTTTTTAATAAAACGGGAAAAAGTACAAAAAACCCCCGTTAAAAAAATAAAATAAAATAAAAATAAAGCATAAGTATTCCATTTTAACCCTTGGATTTTGGTAATTGTTTGATTTTAGTTGAATCTAGTTTATTTGAGGAGTTTTCAAGTTTACACTATATGATGCCTTCGAAGATATCTATTATGTGTGAAATTTGATTTCATATCAGTTAGCATTGTTGTGGAGCACATACGCACTATATCAGTGATAACAGTCTAAGATTTGATGATTGATTGGGAAATTACTGATTTGTTTTAATATGATGTATTATCATGTTTACTTGATTTCTCTAAGGTCGATTGAATAGACTTGTTTCTGTCATTACTGCTGGATTCGTAGGCATATAGATTAGTTGCATTACATTGCATTGAATAACATTTTTGTGTTTTTGCTTGAGGACAAGCAACGGTTTAAGTTTGGGGGTATTTGATGAATGAGTAATATACCCATGAATTGGATAAATTCAGGCTTAATTTATTATGGTTCTCAAGTCTTTTATAATAGTTTTTAAGTGTTTGTGTCTATTCATGCATGTTTTATGTTGTTTTATAGGAATTGGAACAAAAGTTACTTGGATTGACGTTTGGGGTAGCTAGATTCGCGTTTTTGGATTGCCATTTACACAACAGTTACTTCAGAACCAATTTGAGTATTGCTCCGGACCTTATTTCGAAAACTTAAAGAATAAAAGTTGTAAATCTACGTCTACTCTTTCTGAAACATCTTGAATCATCAAAATCGGAGTTCGGACGAAGAACTTATGGCCATTTTCTCAAAGGACGTCAGAACAGAAAATGTCAGAAAATGTTCCAGCGCCGGGGCAACCAAATCAAGCTTATGCTCAGCGTCGGGATACTATAATGCAAAGTGTTCGATTAAGTACTTGTTGTAGATACGGTCACTGGGAAGGGATTGGTGAGGCTTGGACGCGTTTTGGGGCGAAGTTTGACATTTTTCTGACTTCAAATTGGATTGGGTTTGTTCCTAAGCTAAAAATTTGACTTGTAACCTATAAATACATGATGTAAGGCATAAAATAGAGGGAGATTACATAGATTAGATTAGAGATACACTCCATTAAATTAGAACATAAACCCTAGTTCTTATTAGTTTTGGATATTGAAGCAACTTGGAGACCATTGAAGAAAAAGAGTAGGAGCTTAAGGAAGATGGAGATTTGCTGACAACAGATTTATTCTCTTCTCTAATCTTACTTTTTTCTTTTAATGTCTATTCAATTGTGGATTCTTGGTTTTAGTTCATTAATAATGAACTAAATTTCTTCTACTAAGACTACAATTGAACCTTTTATGCCTATGAATTAATTATTTAACTTATTCCAAGTATTTATGTCAAGGTGAATTATTTATCATGTTTTGTACTTATTGATTAATTATTTGATCAGTAATTACCTTGTTACTCTAGAAGGATTCGGGAGAGGAGATCTAGGATTAGAACTGGACATGATAACATGTATGCTTAATTATTTGCATGACGAATAATTAGGGTCGTGAATTGAATAGGAATATATGTTCACTGCATGTAACAAGTTGGGAATTAGGATTGAAAGAGTTTAATTTAATTGTTTTGCATAGGAACATAACAAGATTAATTGGATTAAATAGAAGTTAAATAATCACTTGGAAAAGGGCTTTTGACACTTGGAATTCCTGTTAACAATTCATTAGGCATAATAATTGAGATAATTGGATAATTAGTTTATAGTTCATAATTGGGGATATTGTAGTCTTAACCTTTATTTATTTGAATTCATTTATAAAGGAATTCAGTTTAATTAGTTAATTTAGTTTTCTTAATTAGAAAAATCACGATTTGAGATTGTTTAAATAAAATTAGTTTGGTTAAGAACTAGTACTTGGTGATTTTTATTAAATAATTCCTTATGGGAACGATACTCTACTTTCACTTTATTACTTGTTGACCGTGTATACTTGCGCGTATTAATTGATTGCGAAATCGACTAACAAGTTTTTGAATAAAAAAAATCTGAAAAAAAAGAAAAGAAAAATAATGTGAATTACTCTAAAAGCAAAGCATACATGCGTTCAAAACAACCATGATAGAAATACAGAGTAAGTCGAGAAATACAGAGTAAGTCGAGTAATACAGAGCAACTGAGTAATGACCATCTCCAGATCCATTTCCATATGTGCACCTTCTACCCAATTAGCAGTCCCAGTCGGTGGTGTGTCAGTGATCCTGAAAACAGCTCTGATGGCGGGAGGCCGGAAATCGACCTGAAATCCACGAACCACGGATAAGCCACTCATCGTGTCTTTCGCATTCGCATAAAATTCTTGGACGAGACCCATGGGGGCAGGCATAGGAGTGGCAGTGAATCCGAACCAGCCCCTTTCTTCAATCATATTCCATAATTGCCCATCCTGTTTCTCAGGCTTGAAACCCCCTTCTTTCACAAATGTTTTGGCTACAATTCGGTAGTACTCTGTTTGTGCTTCCAGGCTCAGAAATATGTGTGATCCACAACATCCACCTCTTGACTGCTATAGGCGGACGATGATGAAGAAGAAACGGAGCGAGCTCTTTTAGGAACCATTTGCAGTTGATAGAGAAAATGAAGATGACTTGTCTGATAATGAGAGATAATCTGTCTGAATAACCCCCAAATTGATTTCTGCTTAACCCAATTAGAAACCCTAACTTTATAATGCAGTGTAGAGGTTGAGTAGAAGTTGAACGTGGGTATAATCGTGGGTGATCACGTGGTGGAGGAGAGATGAATGACTTCACTTTGTAACGGATGAGAGGTAAGGAGACGTGCATTTGTGGGAGAACAAGTGAAACCGCTTCTATTATTTCAATTGAGAGAACAAATGAGACACAACACATTGTTTTAAAAATAATAAAAATTTCAAGTTACGGTGTCGCAAGGCAAGCCATTCTGCTTGGCGATGAAGTTACGTCTGCGCGCAAGCCGCAAGGGATGAGCGTCGAGGCACTTGGATGGACCGCCTAGGCGGTTGAAACAAGTTCGACTCTTGACTTTGGGAGCGTGCCATGAGGCTTGTCAAAAGGACTTGGGCGTGGCGCCTTGTGATGTTTTTTTTTTTTTTGCATATCTTGCTTGCGGAGCGCGGGGTTGTACTACTAACATGGTGCGACCGCGCGACCCTGTTTCCTGCACTTCCAGTTTTCATTTCCAGTAATTCAAAATAGTGCTGCCTTCTTTTCAATTCACCTGCATAACACAAATTTCTCATGTCAAAATGTGAACTACTGAATAAGCATAAATGACCAAATAATCTCTATACTAACATCAAACACTGCCCAATGCAAATTCAACTACACACTCACTTATGCAAAACACAATAATCTATCACAATTAAAATAAAGATGACTAACTAAAACAACCTAATACTGAATAAATAAAAAGTAGAGATTGAAACAATGGGTTGCCTCCCATCAAGCGCTAAGTTATAGTCAATTAGCTTGACTGTCTCTAAATCTCATGTCGAAGAAAGAATTGAGGTGACTTTCTGTCGGTCCACCTCGCCACCAAAGTAATGTTTCAATCGCTGCCTATTCACTTTAAAAGGCTGATCCGGGAATTTATCAAACACTTCTATTGCACCATGTGGGAAGACAGTCTTCACTGTAAATGGCCCTAACCATCTTGATTTCAGCTTCCCGGGAAAAAGTTTAAGTCTGGAGTTAAAAAGCAAAAATCTTTGTCCCGGTTCAAATGTTCTTTCTATGATCTTGTAATCACGCCATTTCTTCACCTTCTCCTTGTACAGCTTCGAATTCTCATATGCCTATAGTCTGAATTCTTCCAACTCATTGAGTTGGAGTAAGCGTTTCTCCCCTGCAGCTTTCAAATCAAAATTGAGCTTCCGAATTTCCCAATATGCCTTATGCTCTAGCTCCATAGGAAGGTGACATGCTTTGCCGTAGACTAGCTTGAAAGGTGACATGCCCAGTGGAGTCTTGTAGGCAGTCCTGTATGCCCACACTGCATCATCCAGCTTTAGCGACCAATCCTTCCTCATGGGATTCACCACTTTTTTAAGGATTCTTTTAACTTCTCGATTGGACACTTCAGCTTGGCCATTCGTCTGTGGGTGATAAGCTGTAGCAATATGATGGTTCACCCCATACTTGGCCAACAACGCTGTAAACTGCCTGTTGAAGAAATGACTGCCTTCATCACTAATGATGGCCCTAGGAGTCCCAAACCTTGTGAAGATACTTCTGTGTAAAAACCAGAGGACTACCTTAGCATCATTTGTCGGAAGAGCAACCACTTCTACCCATTTCGACACGTAATCCACTACGAGCAAGATGTAGAGATTTCCGCAAGAGGAAACAAAAGGTCCCATGAAATCAATCCCCCACACATCAAATATTTCTACTTCAAGGATCGTACTCAACGGCATTTCATTTCTTTTTGAGATGTTCCCCACTCGCCGACATCTATCACACCTCTGGACGAAACTGTATGCATCCTTAAAAATTGTCGTCCAGTAAAATCCAGCTTGTAGTACTCTAGCCGCTGTTCTTTCTCCACCATAGTGACCTCCATACACAGAAGAATGACAATCCTACAAAATCCCCTCAGTCTTGCTATACAAAATACACCTTCTTATCATTTGATCAGCACACTGTTTAAACAAATAAGGCTCATCCCATATATACCATTTGACATCGTGCAGAAATTTTTTCTTTTGATAACCTACCAAGTCAGAAGGTACCATCTTACTCACCAAATAGTTCGCGTAGTTGGAAAACCATGGCACTTCCCCTTTCACCACAAACAACTGCTCATCTGGAAAGGATTCATTGATTACAACTTTGTCATCTGCCTCCCTTTCCGGATTCTCTAGTCGCGATAAGTGGTCCACCACTTGGTTTTTAGTGCTTTTTTTATCCTTGATTTCCAAATCAAATTCCTGCAATAATAATATCCACTTAATCAACCGAGGTTTGGCATCCTTCTTTGCCACTAAATGTCGAATTATCACGTGATCCGTGTACACTATCACCTTTGTGCCAATCAGATATGCTCAAAATTTATCAAAGGTATACACCACTGCCAATAACTCTTTCTTTGTGGTAGTGTAGTTCAACTGTGCATCTATAAGGGTCTTGCTGGCATAATATATAACATGAAACATCTTGTCATTCCTCTGCCCCAAAGTAGCCCCTACGGCATAATCACTAGCATCACACATCAGCTCAAATGGCAAATCCCAATCTAGAGCAGTAATCACTGGTGCTGAAGTTAGTTTCCCCTTTAAGTGCTCAAATGCCGACGCACAAGCCTCATCAAAATTAAATTGTGCATCCTTCTCCAATAAACTGCATAGTGGTTTAGTTATCTTGGAGAAGTCCTTGATGAATCTGCGGTAGAAACCTGCATGTCCCAAAAAACTGCGAACACCTTTTACAGAAGTAGGTGGTGGCAAGTTCTCAATAGTGTCTAGCTTGGCCCTATCCACCTCGAGTCCCTTCTTCGAAACCTTGTGTCCCAGTATGATTCCTTCTTGTACCATAAATGGCACTTTTCCCAGTTTAGTACCAAATTCATCTCAACACACCTCTTCAAAACCATTACCAAATTTTCGAGGCATAAGTCAAACGAGTCCCCGAAGACTGAGAAATCATCCATGAATACCTCCACATTCTGCTCTATCATATTCGAAAATATAGCCATCATGCATCTCTGAAAGGTGGCTGGAGCATTGCACAACCCGAAAGACATCCTTCTGAAGGCAAAAGTGCCGTATGGACATGTGAAGGTTGTCTTTTCCTGGTCTTCTGGAGCTATCACAATTTGATTATAACCCGAATATCAGTCCAGAAGGCAATAATACTCATGACCTGCTAGTCTGTCCAACATCTGATCGATGAACGGTAGTGGAAAATGATCTTTCCTTGTAGCTTTGTTGAGCCTGCGGTAGTCCATGCAGACTCTCCACCCCATTACTGTTCGTGTTGGAATCAACTCATTATTATCATTAGTCAGGACGGTCATACCACCACCTACTTGCAGACACACCGCGACTGGGCTCACCCATGAGTCATCTCGAAATCGATAGATTATGCTCATCCACCATTTCAATTACCTTTTTCTTGACCACTTCTTTCATTATCGGATTAAGCCTTCTTTGCTACTCCACCGACGGCTTACTATCATCTTCCAATAGGATCTTATGCATGCAAAAAGAAGGGCTGATCCCTTTGAATCTGCTATGGTCCATTCGATAGTTGATTTGAACTCTCTAAGCACTCGTAGCAGTTTTTCTTCAAAAGATGTTAGTGCATAAGAAATAATCATAGGTAGCTTTGAATCTTTACTTAAAAATGCGTACCTGGGATGATTTGGAAGTGGGTTTAATTCAAGTTTTGGAGGTGTCTCAAGAGATGGCTTTAATTTTACCGATGTTTCTCCATCTTTCGTCAATGGTTTAATAGGTGTTTTGAATTTTCTGAATTTTGGAGTGGTATCCAGATACTGCACAAGTTCATCAAATTCCTCATCCTCCAATTTTGAATTTTCAGTAATGAAACTCCTCAATGGTTCATAATCCACTAGACTCTCAACTTCCTCTTTATCTGTTGGGAACTTCATTGCCTTGAAAATGTTAAAGGTAACCTCCTGGTCATGAACAGGCATAGTGAGTTCCCCTTTCTGAACGTCAATCAAGGTCCTTCCTGTGGCTAGGAATGGTCTCCCCAGTATGATTGGTATACCCTTATCTTCCTCGTAATCCAAAATGATGAAGTCAGCTAGAAAGATAAATTTGTCCACTTTCACCAACACATCTTCAACTATTCCCCGTGGATACGTGATGGATCTGTCAGCTAGCTACAAAGAAATATTTGTCGGCCTTGGAGCCGGCAATCCCAACTAGTTGAATACTGACAAGGGCATCAAATTGATACTTTCCCCAAGATCACATAAACACTTACTGAAGCTCATCTTCCAGATCATGCATGGAATTGTGAAACTGCCCGGATCATTCAGCTTTGGAGGTAATTTACGCTGAAGCACTGCATTGCATTCCTCTGTCAAGGCCACTGTCTCAAACTCTTCTAGTCTCCTCTTCCTTGACAATATACCCTTCATGAACTTTGCATAACTTGGCATCTGTTCCAATGCCTCAACGAAAGGTATGTTGATCTGCAGCTTTTTAAAGACCTCTAAGAACTTGTTGAACAGCTTATCCTCCCTCTACTTATTCAATCTCTGCGGATGAACTATTGGTACTGTACTCTTAGGCTTCTCATTTAAACCTGCTCTATCCTTTTCTACCTGTTGCACATCAGAATCTTCCTGTTTTCTTTACCTTGACAATCGCTTCAAGATCGCATCTACCGCCATCATCCCCATGTAAACCAGGCGAGGTCGCACTTGGTGAATTTCTTGCATACTGCTTCCCAGACCTGAGTGTTATAACCTGACACTGTTCCTTCCCTTCTTTTCATGGATTTGCATCTGTATTACTTGGCAATGAACCCTGGGGCCTGTTGTTAAGCTTGCTCGCCATTTGCCCCATTTGAGTCTCAAGATTTTTAATCGCCACTGCTTGGCTTTTGATCATAACTTCTGTGTTTTCCATGTACTTCATCATCATCTCCTCCATTTATGATTTCTTTTCTTGCTGAGGTGCAGATGGAGTATGATGTTGTTGTTGAGAAAATCTCGATGGAAAAGGTGGTCTTGGTGTAAACTGTTGTTGCGCTGGCTGTGACTGAAACTGATTATTCAGCTAAAACTGATTCTGCTGATTACCTTGATTATTTGACCAACTGAAGTTTGGATGATTGCGGTTGTTGGAGTTGTATGTGTTCTGAAACTGTCCTTGGTCTTTCCTGTAATTTTTTACATACTGCACGGACTCCGAGCTGATAGTACATTGATCTATCGAGTGTGACCCCGCACAAATCTCACATACGAAAGCAACTGTTTTCGCTTTGCTCTCTGCCAATGTATCTATTTTCTTCGCCATAGCTGCCATCTGTGCCGACAACTGAGTAATAGCATCCACTTCCAACAAACCTAAAACCTTGGGCTGTGGCATCCGAGATGTAGGATTTTGAAAATCATTCGCTGCCATTGTCTCGATAAGGTTATAGGCCTCTTCATAACTCTTTGCCCATAAAGCTCCTCCTATAGCTGCAACTACAATAGGTCTCGACTGCCATCCCAATCCATTGTAAAATGTGTTGGTCACCATCCAATCTGGCATACCATGGTGCGGACACTTCCGTAACATCTCTTTATATCTCTCCCAGGCTTCGTATAAGGATTCACCCTGTTGTTGCTCGAACTGAGTGATCTCTGTCCTCATTTTTACGGTCTTAGCCATTGGGAAAAACTTGGCTAAAAACTTTTGTGCTAGGTCATCCCATGTAGTAATTGATCCTGAAGGCAAAGAATAAAGCCAACTTCTTGCTTTATCCCTCAATGAAAATGCAAACAGCCTCAGTCTGATAGCATCCTACGACACCCCATTGTATTTGAATGTATCACAAATCTCAATAAATCTCAACAAGTGTTCATTCGGATCCTCTGTAGCAGCACCCCCAAACTGTACTGAATTCTGCACCATCTAAATAGTGCCCGGTTTTATTTCAAAAGTATTAGGTGCTATTGCCAGTCTGACTATGCTAGACTGAAGTCCATTAATGTTGGGCATTGAATAATCTCTCAGAGCCCGGTGCTCCTCTCTTTTCTCTTCTCTTTGTTCCTCTGCCATACTAGATGTAGTACCCTCTAACTGTGCTTGTAAATTTCTCCGCACTCTCGCTTTCCAACCTCTCCCGTTAATATTATCATGCGCTGGTATTAACTCGGAATTAGATGATCGCGTGTGTATAAAAGATCTACAAGTACCTGAAACCAAAAACAAAAATAGAAATGAGATAAGATTAGATTTGTCTAAGTCATACAATATAGCTTAAAACTGATGATAATTATTTAAATTTAAACGTCTTTCCCCGGCAACGGTGCCAAAAACTTGTTGCCTGTTTTTTAGTTCTAACAAAAGAGCTCTAACTCAAGCAAGCATACATGCGTCAACAAGCAATACAGAGTAAGTCGAGTATCGATCCACGGAGAAAGATGTCTAAATTAAACTATTATGCATCAACTAAATCACTATTTTATATGCTTCAACTAATGCTTATAATTGTGAATTACTCTAAAAGCAAAGATTAACTAAAATAAGAATAATAACGTAATAAATCAAATATGGAAATAATGAGATCCTAACTTCATTTAATAGTTCATCTAACTACCACCATCATGCAAGTTTTTTCACGTATCACACGAAATTAGCCAAGAGCACTAATACAGACATAACCATTTTTCAATGTATCATGGTCTACTCACATAACATCCACATACAATAGACATCATGTAATCGTCAATAAAACCAATCTCACTATATTTCTATGTGAAATTGAAGCAATATTGAATTTAAGCTCAAGCCCCTATATAACTCATACGGTGAAACAGTATATGTCTATCTAGTTCACGGAATACAAAGCTAAGCAAAACAACCCCATATACGCATGCTATCATGATTTCAATCCATACTCGCATGTTATTTTTCAACTCCATACAAGCACATAAAATGAATGGTGATCAATCATTCATGCATTCAAAACAACCATGATAGAAATTCCAAACAATACACAAATAGTCCAGCAATCAGGCCATAAGTTAGACAACATATTAAAATCCGTTAGAATCCCATAATGGAGTTTAGTTCATCGCTGAACCGAAAGCCATTATGGGATCAAAGCTACGCATGGGAAATAAATACACAATTAAAAGAGAAAAGATAGAATCGATCAAACCCAATTGCTGATTACAATCCAATCGTAACGTTCAAATCTTCACTAATATCCAGTAACATAACAGTAGTTCATCCAAAGTGATTGAATTCCCAAAGAAGAAGTAGAAAATATGAAGTTTAGGCTTAGTTCTACATTGGAAATATCTCAAAGTGTAAATCCTAGTTCTTTATTCAAAAACACGTAAAAACCAATGAATCATACGTCTGGTACCAACCAGAATTGTTTTAACCAACTCAAACTCTTACAATTTAAAAATTAAAATAAAATAAATTAACAGCTGCAGATGTCGCGCGCGGGCGCGCGTGTCCTCTTTATAATCATCGCGCGGGCATGCGTGTCCAAATTTTGTTTAGTCCGGGTGATCGAATCAGGCAGCGAAGTTTTTACTCATGTATCCGCTACGGCTCATTGCTTTGAATTCTCAGGTTCTGCTACTACTTCTTCTTCTGTGTAATGCTGCTACTAATGCTTTAACATGCAACTTTTGCTCTTTTGTTCACCACTGCTTAGCTTCTTTTGTTCACTCGATCCTCATGTTGTGCCTTCATTGATCACATGCCATCTACCAATGCCGAGCTCATGCCATTTCCTGCACTTTTGCACCAAAGGAGTTCTCAGTACATGCAATGCAAAATAAAACAAAATGTAACTAAAAACACACTAAAATGTACTTGAGATGAGCATAGTTCTCGTGAATTGACATCCAATAAGTAGGTATAAAACCCACTTATCATGTATATATGGATATGTTGACCTAATGTGAGCATGTTTTCATAGACTTGCATGATTAATGGAGACATGGTTTAAATGGAGAGTTGAACCTTAAGTTTTGAAAATAAACTATGTAAAGATCATGTTCTACAAATTATGAACCTAGTGAGCTATACATGACTGATTTTTGTATATAGATGAGCATGTTGTAGTGTACATAGTCCGTTGAGCATGATCAAACTTGTTAAGCCTTATGTTAGAAATATTTTCAATAAGAAGCTTAGCCTAGTGAGCTAACACGCATGATTTCTACATGGTTTATATTCTGACTTTGAAAGTATGTGAGTATGACTTGGAAATGCATGAATAAACCTTTAGCTTGTGTTTATGTGATTAGCAAAGAAACATGAACATGTTGAACCTATTAGTAAGTTTAGAATATGAATATTATCATGATACATTGAAGACTAGAATCTGACATTTGTGATCATGTTTGATGATACTCTTAGACTCACTCATGTTATATAAACCTATATATACCATGCTTATGTATCATATTTTAAATAAAGCATGAACAAAGCATGTTTTCAACTAATGCGGTGTTAGTTTCACGTATGTGTTATGAATACACACAAGCATGCCTAAATATGAGTTTTATAGCTATCTTGTATGTTTAGAAAGCAAGCATGCTAGACTTTGTAGTTTCATGACCTTGAATGACCTTAAATTGTTGAAATGATCGAACTTAGAACCATGTTATGCAAGAAGGGACCTAGATTGATCTAAGAAGCATGTGAAAGCCTTTGATATGACAAAATATGACTGTGTATTCAAGCCAAACAGAGACCACAAGGCAGCAGATGAGTTTTGGTTTGGGTTAGGGACGGGCAAAGCAATGCTTTGCGATCCTAGGGTTTAGCTAACCGTAAGCCTTGTTTCTGGCTAGTCCGGAATTCCAGGATGTTCGATTCGATCTTTTGGACAATAACTACATGATGCTTATGATGCTAAATGTGATCTAAAACCTCTTATATATATATATATATATATATATATATATATATATATATATATATATATATATATATATGATGCGATGCCTAGTTGATAAGTCGGCGTTGCATTGAAATGAAAAGTCCATGAGTAGGAGGTCTTAACCTTGAGCATTCTTGATTTGCTTGTGAAGTAACTATGTAGTTGATTCAAGATGACTTATAAACTGATTTTGTACCATATGTGCATACTTGAATTGTGTCGATCTTATTTAAAGACTGTGTTAGCTAATGAATCTCTTGACCATATAATGCGTTATAAATAGGATTCGAAAGTGTTGATTTCTTAAAGTGGATAAACCACGCTTAAGGCAAGTATCCGAACCCTATCTTGCATTGTGCAAGTATCCTAAACCTTTGCATTACATTATTTGACGAATACCGTAAGCTTATCCCTGTTGAATACAAGTTACCTTACTTTCTCGTTTAAATGAGCTAGTATGTTAAACCCTTGTGAAGGTTATTATTCATGTTGAAAATTGTATTGACCTTGAATATTGTGAAAGAGTCGATGCCTTTTTATTCGGCTAGACTATATGCATGTTTATAAAAGCTGTCTAAAGCAATTGATTGGTGTGGAAATCTTAAAAACTGAGTTGGACAACCCTTTTGGTAAGGGGAGTGTATGTTGTTGGAAATCCCAACACATGAATAAATATTATTGTGGTGTTATGCATAACGTAAAGTATTGTAGACTGATCATCTATAGTACTTGATATTTTTGGTTATCAGTTTAATATTGGTAGCTCTGGTGAAAGTTCAAAAGTCCTTAGTGACTGCTCAATATAAATTTCTTATCCAGTTAGATAACTTGTTAGCCATTGAATTCATATATATCTGTTGATTTATATTGAATTGTCATATCCCTTATTCATGATGTTATTCTGACACTTTGAACTATCCTAGAAATAACCCTTTGATATTTCAAACCTTGTGATATTATATCCTACACCCTTGTTGTATATTACTTGTTGGGCAATTTGTTCTTATCCTTGCTTATTTAAAACCTTTCAGTTAAGGAAGAACATGGAGGTGTCTCTGGAACAGACAAGGGCAAGGGCAAGGCTACCGACTAGCTTGTCCTTTTTATGTTTAAAGCTATTATGTTATGTTAAGACTATATGTGGACTGTATTTAAACATAAGTAGGATTATGTAATAGGTCTTTATTCGATACTATTATGTAATCTATTAAGTACTGTAAGGTTGTGAGACTTGGAGGAATAATTATAATAAATCATTGTATATTATTCTAAAGTATATTTTTCATTGTGTATGCGTTATTTTAGTTATTATGGTTATACCATTAGAACGTGATGAACTGAATTCGAGTGACCAAGTGGAGGTCCGAATTTGGGGGCATCACAGACATCACATGCTTGACACCAGTCAGGAAACCACCCTCAAAGCCAACTGTCAAGTGATCCTCAAAGTAGGGAGCCCATGTAATAACATCGGCTGTCAATAGCTCCAACTGTAAGCACGAATGGGTGAAACCCTAAGCTACATGAACCTCCGTCAATGTGGAGTGGTGCCATCACCATTCCCATGCATAGGTGTCTAAACCTAACAAACTAACGGGACGAAGACATGGGAGCCTCTCGTAGGCCCAAAAGTGCTAATACAAGATCAAATATCTGCGGTTAGTCAACACTCTTAACCCGTACAAGGGAAGTCAAAAGATAAAGTACTCACCAATTGGAATGGGTAAAATCCTAGCTAAGCCTCCATCAAGCCCTCCGAGCGCAGACCCATTCCCCTGAGGAAGTAGGCAAAGGTGTAGGATATCCAAGCAAACTCTCCAACATGGTCCACCTCCCGTGTGCCGATGACTAAAGCGAACGACACCATGGAAGAGTTATCTGCCAAGAAATAACCCCGGAGGATGATCAAGAACAATCACTGAAGAATGTGATCTCTGACTCTCCTATCATCGGGTAATGGCTCATTCAAAGCCCCACTTACGACGTCTACACTCAAAGGACCAATGTGGACTATCCTGTGGTTGAGCGCAATAGCCTGGACTCCTTGCAAGGATCTGACGACAGTAGGGGAAATGTCAGCCACACAAGGCACTAGTGTGAGACCCCAAATTTTATGAATAAAGATTTAAATTTCTCGAAATATTTTTTTAATATTATGGTGTGGATTTGATATAATGTTATGATTGTGGGTAATATTTATAAATTTTGCAAAGTAAGCGAGTTATTATATAATATTCTTTTTGCCGGGGAATATCCGTACGATGGCATAATCATTGGTGGACCCCACAATGGAAGTATTGTCGTAGTTAGAAAACAACAGAATTATCTTTTTATAATGGCGAAAGTGTTACCGTTAAAACTGTTGAACTATCCGGTAGTAAAAGTATAATAATACGTGTGGTTGCATAGTAGCACACGATATTGATGCTTATGTAAGAAGTCACTCAGTTATACTTAATTATTGCTACAGTAATTGTTGCATCATATCTCTCATATTATTGATTCAATTATTGTCACAGTATCATCTGTATAATATGTTATATTATTAAATCAATAATTGAGACGGTAAAGTTATTCATATTATTATTTGCAATATTGACAATGTCTAGAAGTTACATCGATGAGAGGTTTGGTCACCTAATCATTGCCAATAAGGAGAAATCCTTATCGGAAAGCCCCCTCTTTCCTGGGAATGACCTGGTTGTTAAATATTGTGAATTATAATATTAAGGATGAATAAGTTCGTGTTGGTTAAAGATGAAATTCATAGTTCCATTATGTTGGAATTATTAGTGTTAGTGAAAATCGACATTTATTTCGATAATAATTGATGTTTAGAGGTTATATTGACCAATTGGGTAATTAATCGGATAAATGAGCAATTAATTGCTATTGATTCACATGATTATAACTATTTGTTCACATGTGTGTACTATTGATTCACATTCATTTACTATTTGGGAAGTTGGTGCAAGATTAATAATACTTGTATGACTATGTTAAAAATGGAAGTATAGATGGAGGTACTATACTATAATTCATATTTTCATATGTCTAGAACTATTGATTCACATGATTTACTATTGATTCACATGATTTACTATTAGGGGAGATGGTGCAAGTTTGATAATACTTGCAGGACTAAATTAAAAATGAAGGAAAAAAGGAAGGTATTATATTGTAATATTTTGAGCCCCAAAACGTGCAATTATTGAAACTATATTTTTCTATAAATAGAAGCTCATTCTTCCTTCATTTCTCACCAATTCACTAAAGCTATAGATCAATTATTATAGAGAGAAATTATAGAGACAAAGAAGAAGAGAAGTCTGCTAATTCTCTTCCTTCGTATTCATGAAGAGAGTTATTCTCTTTCAATACTCGTAAGGGTTGTTATTCCATTCTTTATTATTATGTTGGAATAACCTATCTATCTGAGTACCGCATACATGGTGAAATTCTTCATTATTCCATTCTTTATTATTACATTGGAATAACTTTTTGATGTGCGGCTCTATCGCATGCCTGGTGAATTCTGTTGTTATTCCATTCTTTATTATTACATTGGAATATCCTGTTTGTCTGGATTACGTATGACCGGTTCCATTCTTTATTATTACATTTGGAATATCCCATCTGCGCGGATTACGCGTGACCTAGTTCCATTCTTTACTATTACTCATTGGGAATAACTCATGCATGCGATCTATCGCATACATGGTGAATTCTTCTGTTATTCCATTCTTTATTATTCTGTTGGAAAAACCTGTCTCTGTGGATTACCGCATGCATGGTGAATGATCCTTTATATTCATTCGTTATTAAATTGTGGAAATGATCTGTCTACGTGGATTACCGCATGGCGGGTGAAAATCTATTTACAGTTTCGTATATTCTATTATACTCATATGGGATATCATTTCTTTTGTACTCGTCATGAAATATCGTTTTCTTTGGTATTTTTCTGTTACGAGTTACTATTCACGGGTTACTATTCACCCAGTTACTATTCACTTTGGTATTATTCACTCGGGTATTCGGGATACTTTTCATGTCAGAGTACTATTCACGAGTTACTATTCATGGGTTACTATTCACCCAATTACTATTCACTATAGTATCATTCACTCGGGTATTCAGGACACTTTTTGTGTCGGGGTACTATTCACGGGGTACTATTCAGAAAGTACTATTCACGGGGTACTATTCATCCGAAAAATATATTTCTTTTTTGTCCAAATTATTTTTGGTATATGAATATTATTCTTGAATTTTACTCTACAAAGCAGTATCATGTTGACAATTTGGACTTTATTGATTTCTAGATAAATTAAATTATAAAACTTTAAAATTTATCCTTGAACTTGTTTTATTGAATTATTATGTCATTGTCATCATCCTCATGCTTATATTGTGATTAAAGTCATCTTTGGCTTACGTGCATAGATGGACTTGGTATGATTATGACCAGGGATTATTCGATATAATCATGACCGTAATGTGACGAATGATGTGGTAAAAGTCATCATTTGCCCTGTAGTTCATTGATGGACAGTTGTTGGTATGATTATGACCAGGGATTATTCGGTATAATCTTGACCATTGATGATTACATGAATATCCTTGGCCGTGGTGCAGTGATGATTTGATTTTATTTATTAAGCCGAGTCTCGGCGATAAAGTTGATGAAAAAATTTTTAAATCATAGAAGATAGTAGATTTTATGCTCTACTTGACTCTTCTAATGGATTGCTTATTTTCGCTGCAGTTGTTGATCTAAAACTTGTTGTCTATTGTATTCTATCAGTTCTTATACTGTTGAAGGCTAAGGATAATTTATTCTGCATTATCTTTGTCATAATATTTCTTACTGGGCTAGTTTAGCTCACCCTTTCTTTCATTGTTCTCTTTAGGAAATGAGAATATAGCTGGGACGAGTCGGGGAATGGAGTGATGGTCCAGGATAAATGGCTTTAGTAGTCCTCATAATTCTACAGAATAATGTGATAATAATTGTAATGAGGACACCATTGAGTGTGGATATTGTCTAGATGACAATATTCTTATTTAAACTCTCAGCTTTGTTTTGTCATATTTTACACGACTGTTGTATAATTAAGTTGTATTTGAATTTATGTACCATGTATCCGGCGACTCAAGATGGGTGATGTATACCGCTTTGGGGGCGTCGCATGAGTTGGTATCAAAGCTTAGGATATTATCCTGGTGAGATGTGAGATAAGAACTAGGAAGGAGAGCGGGAATTCCTTCACTAGTATGACCTACCTAAGTTTATTTGGTATTTAATTGGTCGGTTAGAGTATAGGGATAATATGTGATATGTCAATTAACCCTTGTTTTGTGACAAAGTTTGAAAATGGCATCCAAAAATGTTGAGATCAAAGAATGAAGCACATATGTGTAATCGACGACTTGTTTGAGTTATGATTCTGGGGACAGAATCCTTTTAAGAGGGGAAAGATGTGACAACCGTAATTTTGTAATTTAATTTTAATATTTATTTGATTGAATAAATATTTTTCGATGAATTAATTATTAGATTAAATAATTAATTGATGAAGTTGTGATAGATTAATTTAATTATATGTGTTACATTTATTAATTTAATGTGGAGAATTTTTATTATTCGAAGTATGTGATTATGTGAGCTTATTGAATTAAAAGAAATATTTAATAAGCCTATGTTATTTTAATTAATTGAATTATTAATTAGAGATTTAATAATTTGACATTATTAATCAAAGAGAATTTATTATGTGACTATGTGTATTAATGAGAAATTATTATATTTTATTTAAAGTAAATTAAATAAGATATTAGATTTATTTTATATGGATGTGACATTATTTAAACTATATGATAATGATTTATTAAATTAAATGATTTTAAACCCCATTCTTGCTAGCCAAACATGGCACTAAGAGAGGTTGGGAGCAGTTACCCATGATAGGTAACTGACCTCCATCATCTTGTTGATCATTTACCTTATGTATTAGTATACGCCTTCTTTTCTTTTCCTTATTATTTCTAAGTCTGACAAAGTTTAACAGAGAGAGAGTTTGAGAAAGTTTGAGAGAGATTGGGAGAAACTCTATGATTGAGGTAGAGAGATTTGTCATTTTATTTAATCTACGGTTTGGGTAATTCTCTTCAACCCAAATTCTTATTTTACGTCTTTTAAGTTTTCATAAAAATGGCTTTCATACTTACATGTGAGTCTCTCAGATTTGGGAAATTACATTGTTATGAGAATATATGTAATAATTGAGTTGTATGGCATGTTTTATATATATGTTGTGTGTTTCCATATCATCAATTTCATAAGATTACAATGTATGATTATGGCTTGTTATTCCAAAAATTTACAGAGTACGTGATATGGCCATATGGCCTTATACGTGATTTTTTATATGTCAAATATAATTTATTTTGCAAAATTCACACATTGATATGATTATGCATGTTAAAATGAACAAAATGAAACTTGAATGGTTGGATTTGGCTTTATAACGAATCCGTAGCATTAAAATCCATGTTTTTGTTCAAGAACTTCAAGAGCATCAAGAACAGTCCAATTTGCATGCTTTAATTCTGTGATTATGTGTTTTAATGGGTGAAAATCACTCCATAGATGTTAAGTATTGATTATTTATGAATTCTAGCATGTGGGTATGTCTAAATTCGTGTAAAAATAAGTTGATTAGAAATTTTAAGTCGTGTTCTGCAATTTTTGCGAATTGCAGAATCGAATCGAGTCTCGCAAATGGCTACCAACTCCTAGTTCTTTTCCGTCTTGTCAGCAATGTGCCACCGCATCACAACGCCAAGTGTCTCGTCTCATAACGCCAAGAGCTAAGATAAATGTGGTAATACATTACCACTTAGCAGATTGTCTAGAAAATGCAAATTTTTAATGTTCAAGTATAGAAATGAGTTAGTGACCTAGTCTAATGAACATAAAAACTTGTTAGACATATAATGAGATATTAAAATGAGTTTTTACCGAGTCAAGAAGACAATTACATGTTATTTGAATCGTTGATTATGTAATTAACTTGTTGTTCGTGTAGTATTATATTATGTGAAAACAAGTATGGTAATTTGACTAAGTATGGTCATGAAGTCGAGATTAGACAAAGAATAACTTATGATGTTTAGTACGTTATTATTGACTGGTATTGTGAATGTAATTAATATGTAGGATTTAATTCAAAGAACGAGTTTGTTTAAGTGTAATCTGCGCACGAGGCAAGTTTCTAAACCCTATCTTGTTACATTGAGCAAGTTTTCTAACTATACATTTACGTTGAGCAAGTTTCTTACCCTAAACTTTCGTTGAGCAAGTTTTCTAACCTTACTTGTTATCGTTATATAAATTGATTAATTCCTCTTTCGATATTGAGCAAGTTCTCATTATTATTGATCAAGCCTATCTTGGATATTAAAGTTTATTAATCTTCAAGCATGATGTTGTTATACAATAATTATTCTATTGTATACCTTTTGAGATGTTATTCAATTTAAATATTCAACATTATTAGACTATCGAACCCTTATTGATTCGACTAGTCCATAGTTGATGAGCGTTCTAAATTTCAGAATCCCTTGATGAATTATCCAAACAAAACTTCCTTTGGTGCTGACTTGAATGTCAAACTGAGATGAACAACCCTGTATAGGGGATTATTTACGCTTTAACGTTAAGATATTGTGCACAGTATGGTACTAAGGGCTGATCCCCCTAAGTACGAGAAGAAGAGTCCATAGTCTTATGACTGTTAAAGGTTTCAAGTAAAAACACTTGACAACCTAGGACATAGTTCAAGGTCTTATGACCCTCAGAATTTCTTTTGATTCTTGTTATCCATTCTTGATTCAAAAGTTGAGCTTTATATCAGAAGTTATTATTTCTCTCGCATGTTATTATTCATTGTTATATTGTTATACTTATGGGCAATCGTGCTCACTCTTGCATAATAATAACATTGTAGTCAAGAACGAAAGAGCAGACGAACCTTCCACTAGTAAGGGCAAGGGCAAGCTTAGCAAGTAATGAAGACTGTTTTATTATTGTGGTTATGTGATGTAATTAGAATTGATGTTACTAAGACTTATTTGTTTATATTTTCCGCACAGATGTTTTAAGGTTAGAGTAACCTGGGATTTATTATTATTCAGTTGATGTAACCCCATAAGGGGAGAGATTTTATTATTATTTCTATCTATTGTATGGTTTACATTTTATTTACAGGTAGATAGATAGATGATGTTTGTACAGTGAACACCAAATCCTGTGGAAATGGAAGTACCGGATTTGGGGGTGTCACAGGTTGGTATCAGAGCCATAGGTTATGAACCTTAGGTGGGGGAACAACCTTAGGTAGTAGCCTTGTAGGAGATCAAGAACATAGTGGTGGTAAACTCTTACCGAGTTCTAAGAAATGAATTTTGTTGTCAGGATGTCGGATGTTGGAGGAGCTAGTTGAGCTGGGGAGGAGGAACCCCGATTACCTATAGAGGAGGAGCCCCGAGACATTCATGTCGTCAGGGAACAACTTGTACAGAGAGAGCCATCTTCATTGATCACTATTGCTGGTCAGGAGCATGAGCCGGAGACTGATCCAGAGGAGGATCCTAAGGAAGAGGAAGAAGAAGAGGAAGAAGAGGAGTTCCCACCAAACTCCATTGATGCAGAGATGTATGATGCACTCTATGATCGTAACGTGAGTTGCAGGATATTGCTTCGAGATCCGGACCGAGCAAAGCGGCGGTTAGTCAGCAGATTACTATTGAGCAGAGGGATAGAGATATTGTGACTCTTCACACACGCTTAGGAAACGTGGAGTGGGATCTGGTTCACGAGAAGGGTCGGGGCCAGGGATAAGTCCGCGAAATAGAGAAGTTAAAGAAGGATCTAAAGGAGAGCTCGTAGAGGGCTTGCCATAGCAAAGGAGGAGGTCTGGGTATGCGAGAGTCACGTCGTCTTGATCGTCGCAAGAAAGATGATCGCCGTCCGCGAAGAAGGCTAAACTTGAGGAGATGTACTCTACACTACAAAATGCAATGGATGCAGTCCAAGATCAAGTCAGGAAGTATCCAATCCAGTTTGAGGATCTACCATCATATATGCTAGATCGCAGAACAATGTGCCGCATTATGGAGGAGGAACGTAGCAAGGCCATCCAAATACTTTAATGATAAAGGATAATATTAGTTTAAATATGTGAAAACTATTTGATAGTTAATGATGTAAATTCCGATATGTTCATAAATAAAGGAATATTGTGATGTTTTAAATCATGTAGATTCTTTATCTCAGGGTAGTTGATGTAAATAGCAGTGATGCTATCTTATGATGTAAAGACTTTTGAATTAAATGAAATGTCAAAGTTTATTTGAAGTAATGTGTTAAGTGAGTTATGATTAAATGTTTAGTTAAGTCTTAAATGTTTTAAAGATTGAGTAAAGATCTAATAAACATATATTCTTAACAGAAATATGCCGCCTAGAAGACAAAATCGTCAAGAAGCCCGTGAAGGGTCAACAAACAATAATAACGACGCCAATGCTAACTCCGTTCAAAGAATTGGTAAACCTTTATTTGGAGCACTTAATAATCAACCCCAAGCTCCACCAAATACTTCATTTAAGGACTTCAAGCGGTGGGACCGCCAGAGTTTAAGGGTTCCATAAACCCAATCAAGCTCGACAGGTAATGGAGATGGAGAAGGTGTTCAATGTTGCTAGGGTAAGGGAAGATCGGAAGACCATTATGCAATGTTTATCTTTGAAGTCCGAAGCCAGCTATTGGTGGTAGGCAAAAAAAAGTGAGAGAGGAGGTGAAGGTGTAATATCCTCGGGAGAGATTCAAAGATATTTTTTTTAGAGATGTATTTCCGGCTAGTTCACAAAATCGGATGGAGGTTCGGTTTCTAAAGTTAAAACAAGGGAATATGTCAAGAGTGATTATGCGGCAAGGTTTAATGAGTTAGCTAGGTTCGCCACGCGTACCAAGTACATCTGGAAGTGAGAGGAAGGCGAGACGATTTGAGCGGGGACCAAGCCTGGTTGTATAACAAAGTGTCAATGTTCCAATTGAACACTTTTCTTTGGAGTGTTAGAGAAGGCCATACTCACGAGGTGTGGAAGCGATGCGATAACGAAGTATAATCGGGAGCGTAAGAAGAAAAAAAAGAGTGAGAAGGAAGGTAATAACAAGATCGGGTGGGAGTAAGCATGCGGGTAATCACAAATCGAGAAGAGGAAGTGGTCCGATAATTCATCTACCGAAGTCAACAGGGGGGACAGAAGAAGAAGATTGAACCGTGCCCAACCTGCGGAAAAACTCATATGAGAGCTTGCTTAAAAGGGAAACGAGTGTGCTATAATTATGGTCAGGAAGGCCACATAACACCAAACTGTCCGAACCCAAAGAAGGGTGCCTGTTTCACATGGGGCTCAAAGAACCATCTTGCAAGAGATTGTCCTAAGAAGGGATCGGGAGGGACGAGTTCAGGAGGAAATAGAGGAAATACTGGTAGAAGCACTCTAACAACCGTAACCAACCGACCGACTGCCAGAACATTCAACATGACAGTGCAAGACGCAGTGCAGTCTCGTGATGTGGTGTCAGGTATCATTCCGATCAATAAAGTTAATGCTTATGTGTTATTTGATTCGGGTGCTACTTGTTCATTTATATCCGATGACTTTGCTAAGAACTTAGAATTGCTTAAGGACGAGTTAGAATACCCCATGAACATAGAAATTGCGAATATAGAAATTATCCGTGTTAAGTATGTGCACAAGAACTGTAGAGTAGATATTAAGGGTAATATCATAAACGTAGACCTTATCCCTATTCGACTTGGAGAATTTGATGTTATTTTGGGTATGGATTGGTTATCCAATTATGGGGCGGTAATTGACTGCCAGAAGAAGCGTATTAACCTTATAACTCCGTCAAAGGTTGTGTTTTATGGTAGCAAGTCGCCTAGACAAGTGAGTTGTCTGACAATGATGCAGGCCAGGAGATTGTTAAGACAAGGCTGTGTAGGATATCTAGCTTATATAGTCGTTAGTCGTAAAGAGAATCCGAAATTTGATTAGATTCCAGTAGTGAGAGATTTCGCAGACGTATTTCTAGATGATTTGCCGGGACTTCCTCCAGATAGAGCAGTTGAATTCGTTATCGATTTGGCTCCAGGAACGGCCCCAATATCGAAGGCACCGCATCAATAAAGACCGGTAGAGATGAAAGAACCCGATGGTCCAACTACAAGAATTCTTCGACAAAAGTATATTCAACCAAGCGTATCACCTTGGGGAGCGCCGATTTTATTTGTGAAAAAGAAGGATGGGACGATGCGGCTCTGCATCGACTATAGAGAACTGAATAAGGTCACGATTAAGAATAGATATCCATTACCGCGAATCGACGACTTGTTCGATCAGTTAAAAGGAGCAAAATATTTTTCAAAGATAGATTTGAGAAGTGGTTATCATCAACTGAAGGTGAGACCAAAGGATGTACCAAGACAGCTGCTTTAGAACACGATCTGATCTACTACTGAATTTACGGTAATGTCATTTGGTCTAATGAATGCTCCTACAACATTTATGGGCCTAATGAATGGAGTGTTCAAGCCGTTTTTTGGACAAATTCGTAGTAGTATTTATAGATGACATTTTGGTATATTCAAAAACCAAGGAAGAACACGAAGAGCATTTGAGGTTGACATTAGAGACATTGAGAAGAGAGAAGTTGTATGCTAAGTTTTCGAAATGTGAATTCTGGATTGAAAGAGTACAATTTCTTGGACATGTGATTGATAGAGACGAAATTTAAGTGGATCCCTCCAAAGTCGAAGCTGTGATTAATTGGGATCAGCCGAACACGCCGTCGGAAGTAAGAAGTTTTCTTGGATTGGCGGGTTATTACAGAAGATTTATTCAGGATTTTTCCAAGATCGCAACTCCGCTGACGAATTTGACTAGGAAATCGGTGAAATTTGTTTGGACGGAGAAGTGTGAGGAAAGCTTTCAAGAATTAAAAAGGAGGTTGAGTTCAGCACCTGTGTTATCTCATCCAGATGACACAGGAAATTTTGTGGTTTATAGTGATGCATCGTATAAAGGATTTGGTTATGTGCTTATGCAGAATGGCAGAGTCATTGCGTATGCGTCGCGACAACTGAAAGATTATGAGAAGGGGTATCCGACCCATGACTTGGAGTTAGCTGCAGTAGTTTTGGCTTTGAAAATTTGGAGGCACTATCTCTATGGGGAGAAGTGTGAAATATATACAGATCAGAAGAGTCTAAAATATATTTTTACACAAAAAGACTTGAACATGCGTCAAAGAAAGTGGTTGTAGTTAATTAAGGACTACTATTGTGAGATTCTATACCATCCGAGTAAGGCAAATGTGGTGGCCGACGCCCTAATTAGAAAAGGTCGGAAGAAATTGATGATGTTGATCGCTCAGGAGGAGCTAATTTTAGCAATGGAGAAGCTAGAATTGGAAGTGAAGTATCCTATGGAGATTGACGAGAAGCTGTTCCAGATGCAAGTCGGTACAACTGACCTCTTGGATAAAGTTAATGAGGCTCAACTTCAGGAAGAAGAATGTGAGAAAGTGAAGAAGAAGATATCTGAAGGGACTGAACCTAGATTCAAAATAGACAGTGAGGGACTACTAAGATTTGAAAGCAGAATTTGGGTACCGCTTGATTACGAGATTAAGGAAGAAATTTTGAGCGAGGCTCACAACTCAAGATATTCGATTCACCCTGGTAGCACCAAGATGTACCAAGATCTTCGACAACACTTTTGGTGGCCAAATTTAAAATGAGAGGTTGCAGAATGTGTTGCCAAATGCCTGACATGTCAGAAAGTAAAAATAGAACATCAGAGACCGAGTGGATTGCTACAACCTTTAGAGATTCCAAAATGGAAATGGGAACATATTACGATGGATTTCGTGGTTGGCCTACCGACGACTCGTAAAAGGCTACTGACGCAATATGGGTTATTGTTGACCAATTGATTTAAATCCGCACACTTCCTTCCGATCAGAATCAGATTCAACCTAGATCAGTTGGCAAGGTTATATGTGAAAGAGATTGTTTCAAGGCACGGAGTTTTGGTGTCAATTGTTTCTGATAGAGATCCGCGTTTTACGTCGAACTTCTGGAAACGTCTACAGGAATGTATGGGTACACAGTTGCGAATGAGCACAACATATCACCCTCGAGACGGATGGATGAGTGAAAGAACAATTCGCATAATGATGGAAGATATGTTAAGAGCTTGTATAATGGATTTTAAAGAAATTTGGGATGACCATTTACCGCTTGTAGAGTTCGGTTACAACAACAGTTACCACGCTAGTATTGGAATGCCGCCTTATGAAGCGTTATACGGTAGAAAGTGCAGAACTCCACTATATTGGGATGAAGTTGGCGAAAGACAATTACGAGGACCAGAATTGGTATAACAAACAACAGAGATAGTCAAAATGATTCGAGCGAGATTGATAGCAGCCTAAGACAGACAGAAGAAATACGCCGATCCACACCGTAAGAATGTTGAGTTCGAACCAGGTAGTTATGTGTTCTTAAAGGTCTCTCCTTAGAAGGGAAAGATCAGATTCGGAAAGAAAGGGAAATTGAGCCCAAGATTCATTGGACCCTTTGAAGTTTTGAGAAGGGTCGGAGAAGTTGCTTATGAGGTAGCCTTACCTCCATCTCTAGAAGAATGTCCACAATGTTTTCCATGTCTCGATCCCCACGACCCTACAAACCCGATTACAAGCACATGATTGAATATGAACCCCTACATTTTGACAAAGACTTGTCTTTACGAAGAAATTCTGTTCAAATTGTCGTCGAAAAGAACAAGTTCACGAGAAATAAAGTAATACCTTACATTAAGGTAATTTGGAGGAACCACAACGCTGAAGAAGCTACGTGGGAACTCGAAGAGAATATGATGAAGAATTATCCTCATTTATTTACTTAGATTGTTATATGCGATTCTGGGGACAGAATCTTTGTAAGGGGGGAGAATGTAACGGGACGACTTGTTTGAGTTATGATTCTGGGGATAGAATCCTTTTAAGAGGGGAAAGATGTGACAACCGTAATTTTGTAATTTAATTTTAATATTTATTTGATTGAATAAATATTTTTCGATGAATTAATTATTAGATTAAATAATTAATTGATGAAGTTGTGATAGATTAATTTAATTATATGTGTTACATTTATTAATTTAATGTGGAGAATTTTTATTATTCGAAGTATGTGATTATGTGAGCTTATTGAATTAAAAGAAATATTTAATAAGCCTATGTTATTTTAATTAATTTAATTATTAATTAGAGATTTAATAATTTGACATTATTAATCAAAGAGAATTTGAATTATGTGACTATGTGTATTAATGAGAAATTATTATATTTTATTTAAAGTAAATTAAATAAGATATTAGATTTATTTTATATGGATGTGACATTATTTAAACTATATGATAATGATTTATTAAATTAAATGATTTTAAACCCCATTCTTGCTAGCCAAACATGGCACTAAGAGAGGTTGGGAGCAGTTACCCATGATAGGTAATCGACCTCCATCATCTTGTCGTCGCTTACCTTATGTATTAGTATCGCCTTCTTTTCTTTTCCTTATTATTTCTAAGTCTGACAAAGTTTAACAGAGAGAGAGTTTGAGAAAGTTTGAGAGAGATTGGAAGAAACTCTGTGATTGAGGTAGAGAGATTTGTCATTTTATTTAATCTACGGTTTGGGTAATTCTTTTCAACCCAAATTCTTATTTTACGTCTATTAAGTTTTCATAAAAATGGCTTTCATACTTCTGTGAGTCTCTGTATTTGGGAAATTCTGTTGTTATGAGAATATATGTAATAATTCGAGTTGTATGGCATGTTTTATATATATGTTGTGTGTTTCCATATCATCAATTTCATAAGATTACAATGTATGATTATGGCTTGTTATTCCAAAAATTTACAGAGTACGTGATATGGCCATATGGCCTTATACGTGATTTTTTATATGTCAAATATAATTTATTTTGCAAAATTCACACATTGATATGATTATGCATGTTAAAATGAACAAAATGAAACTTGAATGGTTGGATTTGGCTTTATAACGAATCCGTAGCATTAAAATCCATGTTTTTGTTCAAGAACTTCAAGAACATCAAAACGATCAAATTTGCATGCTTTAATTACATGATTATGTGTTTTAATGGGTGAAAATCACTCCATAGATGTTAAGTATTGATTATTTATGAATTCTAGCATGTGGGTATGTCTAAATTCGTGTAAAAATAAGTTGATTGGAAATTTTTAGTCGTGTTCTGCAATTTTTGCGAATTGCGAAATCGAATCTGAGTCTCATGGCCGCTACGCCAACTCCTAGTTCTTTTCCCGTGTTATGACCCACCGCGTGCAGCAACGCTTGTGTCCATGGCAGCCGAGAAGAGCCAAGATAAAAGTGAAATGCCATACCAATTAGCAGATTGTCTAGAAAATGCAAATTTTTAATGTTCAAGTATAGAAATGAGTTAGTGACCTAGTCTAATGAACATAAAAACTTGTTAGACATATAATGAGATATTGAAATGAGTTTTTACCGAGTCAAGAAGACAATTACATGTTATTTGAATCGTTGATTATGTAATTAACTTGTTGTTCGTGTAGTATTATATTATGTAAAAACAAGTATGGTAATTTGACTAAGTATGGTCATGAAGTCGAGATTAGACAAAGAATAACTTATGATGTTTAGTACGTTATTATTGACTGGTATTGTAAACGTAATTGATATGTAGGATTTAATTCAAAGAACGAGTTTGTTTAAGTGTAATCTACGCATGAGGCAAGTTTCTAAACCCTATCTTGTTACATTGAGCAAGTTTTCTAACTCTACATTTACGTTGAGCAAGTTTCTTACCCTAAACTTTCTTTGAGCAAGTTTCCTAACCTTACTTGTTATCGTTATATAAATTGATTAATTCCTCTTTCGATATTGAGCAAGTTCTCATTATTATTGATCAAGCCTGTCTTGAATATTAAAGTTTATTAATCTTCAAGCATGATGTTGTTATACAATAATTATTCTATTGTATACCTTTTGAGATATTATTCAAGTTAAATATTCATTTACTGTTAAACATTATTAGACTAGCGAACCCTTATTGATTCGACTAGTCCATAGTTGATGAGCGTTCTAAATTTCAGAATCCCTTGATGAATTATCCAAACCAAACTTCATTTGGTGCGGACTTGAATGTCAAACTGAGATGAATAACCCTGTATAGGGGATTATTTACGCTTTAGTGTTAAGATATTGTGCATGCGATGTGGTACTAAGGTGATCCCCAAAGTGCGAGAAGAAAGAGTCCATAGTCTTATGATCATTAAAGGTTTCAAGTAAAAACACTTGACAACCTAGGACATAGTTCAAGGTCTTATGACCCTCAGAATTTCTTTTGATTCTTGTTATCCATTCTTTATTCAAAAGTTGAGCTTTATATCAGAAGTTATTATTTCTCTCGCATGTTATTATTCATTGTTATATTGTTATACTTGTGGGAAATCGTGCTCACTCTTGCTTAATAATAACATTGTAGTCAAGAACGAAAGAGCAGACGAACCTTCCACTAGTAAGGGCAAGGGCAAGCTTAGCAAGTAATGAAGACTGTTTTATTATTGTGGTTATGTGATGTAATTAGAATTGATGTTACTAAGACTTATTTGTTTATGTTTTTCGCACAGATGTTTTAAGGTTAGAGTAACCTGGGATTTATTATTATTCAGTTGATGTAACCCCATATGGGGAGAGATTTTATTATTATTTCTATCTATTGTATGGTTTGCATTTTATTTACGGTTAGATAGATAGATGATGTTTGTACAGTGAACACCAAATCCTGTGGAAATGGAAGTACCGGATTTGGGGGTTTCACAACATGAGACCGTTGAGTCACCAACCGTCAATACCCAGGATAATGTGCAACAGGAATACAATAATCCTCAGGTAAACAATAACACCAATCAAATAATGAACGATGGGATGTTCAGAGGCTTTATGCAATTCATTCAACATCAGGTAAGAGAGACTCCTGTTAAAAATATAGGTGGAAATAATGGCAACCCAGGGTCGGTCATCGCTAAGTAGTTCAAGGAGCTGGGACCACCGGAGTTTTTGGGAAAGCTAGAATCACTTAAGACGGAGACGTGGTTAAAGCAGATCACCAAGATATTTGATGTCTTGGGATGCTCCGAGGAGAAAAAGGTTCCCTTTGCCACCTTTATGATGCGTGAAGAGGCAGATTATTGGTGGGAATCTATAAAACGTACCCAACTTACCGCACTAAAGATGTCTTGGGAGAAGTTCCAAGAGCTGCTTAACGAAAAGTACTTTCCCGAAAGTATTCCTCACATGAAGGAGGTGGAGTTTATCAAGTTGGAGCAAAACAATATGATCGTGTCGCAATACGAGGCTAAATTTACGGAGTTATCCCGGTTTGCATACCATTTGGTCACTAATGAGGAGCGAATAACACGAATGTTTCTAAGAGGTTTGAAACCCAGTCTTCATTACTTGCTAATCTTTCCCTTGCCTTTACTAGTGGAAGGCTCGTCTGATATTTCGTTCTTAACTGCAATATTATTATTACGCAAGAGTGAGCACGATTGCCCACAAGTATAACAATATGACAACTGAATAATAACATGCGAATAAATTAAAGGCTTCTGAAATAGGAAAACTCGACTTTTGAATCAAGAATGAATAACAAGAAACAAAAGAACTTCTGAGGGTCATAAGACCTTGAACTATGTCCTAGGTTGTCAAGTGTTTATACTTGAAACCTTTAACAGTCATAAGACTATGGACTCTTCTTCTCGTACTTTGGGGGATCAGCCCTTAGTACCATACTATGCACAATATCTTAACGCTAACACATATGTAATCCCCTATACAGGGTTGTACATCTCAGTTTGACATTAGAGTCTGCACCAAAGGAAGTTTGGTTTGGATAATTCAACAAAGGTTCTGAAATTTAGAACGCTCATCAACTATGGACTAGTCGAATCATTAAGGGTTCACCAGTCTAACAAAGTTCAATAGTAACTGATAATTTAAAATTGAATAGTAATCTCAAAAGGTATACAATTGAATAATTATTGTATATCAGAATCATACTTTGAAAGATTAATACATTTTAATATAATAAAATGGACTTGATCAATAATAACAAGAATTTGCTCGATGTAAAGAGATAAAGAGAATCTAAATCAAAGTCTCATATAAAGATAACAAGTAGGGTTAGGAAACTTGCCTCGTGCGTAGATTACACGTTAATTATACTCGTTCCTTGATTTAATTCTACATATCATTTACGTTCATAATACCAGTCAATTATAACGTACTAGTCATCAAAAGTTCATTCTTTTTGTCTAACTCGAATTCATGACTATACTTAGTCAAATTACTACACTCATTGTCACAATTAACACCTCATGAATAATAAGCTAACTATGCATTCAATTATTCAATTCGCACATAAATGTGTTATTAACATGTTAAGAATTTAATTTAACACCTCATTATATGTCTAACATGTTTTTATGTTCGTTAAATTAAGTTACTAACACATTGCTAGACTTGAGCATTTAAAAACTCATTTCTGGACCATTCTGCTAAGTGGCGCTGCGACGCCACTATTAGGCCTGTTCTTGGTGCTACTATGGGCCAGTAGTACTATGACTTGAGACTTAGGCTTTGCTGCATGGCGATGGTCTTCCGCGATCTTGGGACTTAGGCTTGGAGTTGGCGCCGTGGCGCGAAACTCTAGTTTCTGAATTTTTAGTTCGCGAAGAACACAGAATCAGGCGAATTTATCATTACATGGTCATTAAATTCATCAAATTAAACATACCCATATACTAGAATTCGTACATAATCATTACCCAACCTTTATAGAGTAATTTTAACCAATTAAAACACATAATCACAGAATTAAAATATGTAATCTCACAATTCTTGATGTTTTTGAAGGTTTTGAACATAAAACATAAAATTTAACACTACGAATTCGTTATAACACCAAATCCATCCATTCAAGTTTTGTTTTCTTCGTTTTAACATGCATAATTATATACGTGTGTGAATTTTACAAAACAATTTATGTTTGACATATTAAATTCACGTATAAGGGCCATATGGCCATATAATATACTCTGTAACCATATATTTTATAATTTTTATGAAACTGATGATATGGAACCATCTAGTACATGGTAAAACATGCTATGCTAACATATTATCACATTTACATCCACAAAATCAATAAAATTTCCAATTATAGAGATTTAACAGAGAAATTGGAAACCATTTTCATGAAAGCTTAATAACGTAAAAATGAGAATTGAGTTGGAGAGAATTACCCAGAGCGTAGAGTGAGTAAAGATAACAATCTCTCTTTCAGATACTACTTCAATCACAGAGTTTCTCCCACAATTCCTCTGAATTCTCTCTAAAATCTCTCTGACTCTCAGGTTGAACACTTAATGAAAATACGTAAAACAAAACAGACTTGTCATTTATGCACACAGTTGAGGTTAGTTAATCCATACGTGGTTTAACTGCCTCCAACTCCTCATAAGGCTTCGTTTGGCTTGAAACATGAATAACCCTTCTAATTATTTTAATTAATCTCATATACTATAGTTTAATAATGTCACACCCAATTAAATAATAAATCAAATATCTTATTTAATTTATTTTAAATAACATATAATAATTTCTCATTAATTCACATAGTCACATAATTAAATTTCTCATTTATTAATTATGTCAATTTATTAAATCTCTAATTAATTATTAAATTAATTAAAATAACATTAGGCTAATTAAATATTTCTTTTTAATTCAATGAGCTCACATAAATATATACTTCGAATAATAAAAATTCTCCACATTAATTTAATAAATATAACACATATAATTAAATTAATCTACCACAACTTCATCAATTAATTATTTAATCTTATAATTAATTCATCGAAAATATTTATTTAATCCAATAAATATTAAAAATTAAATTACAAAATCTCGATTGTCACATCTTTCCCCCCTTAAAAGGATTCTGTCCTCAGAATCACAACTCAAATAATTCGTCCCGTTACATTCTCCCCCCTTACAAAGATTCTGTCCCCAAAATCGCTTACACATAAGTTAAGTAAATAAATGAGGATAATTCTTCATCATATTCTCTTCGAGTTCCCACGTAGCTTCTTCAGCATTGTGTTTCCTCCAAATTACCTTAACAGAAGGTATGACTTTATTTCTCAGAACTTGTTCTTTTCAATCGACAATTTGAACAGGAATTTCTTCGTAAGATAAGTCTTTGTCGAAATGTATGGGTTCATATTTAATTACGTGCTTGTAATCAGGTTTGTAGGGTCGTAGGACTGAGACATGGAAAACGTTGTGGACATTCTCTAGAGCTAGAGGTAAGGCTACCTCATAAGCAACTTCTCCGACCCTTCGCAGAACTTCAAAGGGTCCAATGAATCTTAGGCTTAATTTCCCTTTCTTTCCGAACCTGATCTTTCCCTTCCAGGGAGAGACCTTTATAAACACATAACTACCCGGTTTGAACTCAACATTTTTACAGTGTGGATCAGCGTATTTCTTCTGTCTATCCTGAGCTGCAATCAATCTTATTCGGATCACTTTGACTATTTATGTTGTTTATTATACCAATTCCGAGCTTAGTAATTGTCTTTCGCCAACTTCATCCCAGTATATCGGAGTTCTGCACTTTCTGCCGTATAATGCTTCATAAGGCGGCATGCCAATACTAGCGTGGTAATTGTTATTGTAGCCGAATTCTACGAGCGGTAGATGGCCATCCCAATTTCCTTTAAAGTCCACTATACAAGCTCTTACATGTCTTCTAATGTCTGAATTGTTCTTTCACTCTGTCCATCTATCTGAGGGTGATATGTCGTGCTCATTCGCAACTGTGTACCCATGCATTCTTGTATACGTTTCCAGAAGTTCGATGTAAAGCGCGGATCTCTATCAGAAATAATTGACACCGGAACTCCGTGCCTTGAAACAATCTCTTTCACATATAACCTTGCCAACTGATCTAAGTTGAATCTGATTTTGATCGGAAGGAAGTGTGCGGATTTCGTCCATCGGTCAACAATAACCCATACTGCGTCGTAGCCTTTCTGAGTTGTCGGTAGGCCAACCACGAAATCCATCGTAATATGATCCCATTTCCATTCTTGAATCTATAAAGGTTGTAGTAACCCACTCGGCCTCTGATGTTCTGCTTTCACTTTCTGACATGGCAGGCACTTGGCAACACATTCGGCCACCTCTCGTTTCAAATTTGGCCACTAGAAATGTTGTCGAAGATCTTGGTACATCTTGGTACTACCAGGGTGAATCGAATATCGTGCGTTATGAACCTCGCTCAAAATTTCTTCCTTAATCTCGGGTACTTGAGGTACCCAAATTCTACTCTCAAATCTCAATATTCCTTCCTTATCCATCTTGAATCTTGATTTGGTTCCTTCGGATATCTTCTTTTTCACCGTTTTACATTCGTCATCCTGAAGTTAAGCCTCCTTAACCTTGTCTAGTAGAGTTGTACTAGATTGCATCTGAAACAGCTTCTCATCAATCTCCATAGGACACTTCACTTCTAATTCCAGCTTTTCCATTGCTGAAATTAACTCCTCCTGTTCAGTAAACATCATCAGTTTCTCCCGACCCTTTCTACTTAAGGCGTCGGCAACCACATTTGCCTTACTCGGATGGTATAGAATCTCACAATCATAGTCCTTAATTAACTCCAGCCACCTTCTTTAGTGCATGTTTAAGTCTTTCTGTGTAAAACTATATTTCAGACTCTTGTGGTCTGTATATATTTCACACTTCTCCCCATAGAGATAGTGCCTCCAGATTTTCAAAGCAAAAACCATTGCAGCTAACTCCAAGTCATGGGTCGGATACCCCTTCTCATAATCTTTCAATTGTCGTGACGCATACGCAATGACTCTGCCGTTCTGCATAAGCACACAACCAAGTCCTTTATGCGATGCATCACTATAAACCACAAAATTTCTTGTATCATCCGGAAGAGATAACACAGGTGCTGAACTCAACCTCTTCTTTAATTCTTGAAAGCTTTCCTCACACTTCTCCGTCCAAACAAATTTCACTGATTTCCTAGTCAAATTCATCAATGGAGTTGCGATCTTGGAAAATTCCTGAATGAATCTTCTGTAATAACCTACCAATCCAAGAAAACTTCTTACTTAAATGAGCCGTCTTGGTGATCCCGAGTTAATCACGACTTCGACTTTGGAGGATCCACCGAAATTCAAATCTATCAATCACATGTCCAAGAAATTGTACTCTTTCAATCCAGAATTCACATTTTGAAAACTTGGCATACAACTTCTCCCTTCTCAATGTCTCTAATGTCACCCTCAAATGCTCTTCATGTTCTTCCTTGGTTTTCGAATATACCAAAATGTCATCTATAAATACCACTACGAATTTGTCCAAAAACGGCTTGAACACTCCATTCATTAAGCCCGTAAATACTGCAGGAGCATTTGTTAGACCAAATAACATTACCAAAAATTCGTAGTGACCGTATCGTGTTCTGAACGCTGTCTTCGGTACATCCTCTAGTCTCACCTTTAGTTGATGATAACCACTTCTCAAATCTATCTTTGAAATGTATCTTGTTCCCTTTAACTGATCAAACAAGTTGTCGATTCGCGGTAATGGATATCTATTCTTAATCATGACCTTATTCAGTTCCCTATAGTCGATGCAGAGACGCATTGTCCCATCTTTTTTCTTCACGAATAAAACCAGTGCTCCCCATGGTGATACGCTTGGTTGGATATACTTCTTGTCCAGTAATTCTTGTAGTTGGACCATCAGTTTTTTCATCTCTACCGGTGCCATTCGGTATGGTGCCTTCGATATTAGAGCTGTTCTTGGAGCCAAATCGATCACAAATTCAACTGCTCTATCTGGAGGAAGTCCTGGCAAATCGTCCGGAAATACGTTTGCGAAATCTCTCACTACTGGTATCTCATCTATTTTTGGATTCTCTTTACGACTATCAACTATGTAAGCTAGATATCCTACACAGCCCTGCCTTAACAACCTCTTGGCCTGCATCATCGTCAGACAAATCACTTGTCTAGGCGACTTGCTACCATAAAACACAACCTTTGACGGAGTCATAAGGTTAATACACTTCTTATGGCAGTCAATTACCGCCCCATAATTGGATAACTAGTCCATACCCAAAATAATGTTGAATTCTCCAAGTCGAATAGGGATAAGATCTACGTTCATGATATTACCCTTAATATCCACTCTACGGTTCTTATACACGTACTTAACAGGGATTATTTCTCTATTCGCAATTTCTATGTTCATGGGGTATTCTAACTCGTCCTTAAGAAATTCTAAGTTCTTAGCAAAGTCATCGGATATAAATGAACAAGTAGCACCCGAATCAAATAATACATAAGCATTAACTTTATTGATCGAAATGATACCTGACACCACATCGCGAGACTGCACTGCATCCTGTACTATCATGTTGAATGTTCTGGCGGTCGGTCGGTTGGTTGCGGTTGGTCCTGCGATAGTCAGAGTGCTTCCACCGCTATTTCCTCTATTCCCTCCTGATCCCGTCCCTCCAGATCCCTTCTTAGGACAATCTCTTGTAAGATGATCCTTTGAGCCACAAGTGAATCAAGCACCCTTCTTTGGGTTAGGATAGTTAGGTGCTATGTGGCCTTCCTGACCACAATTGTAGCACACTCATTTTCCCTTCATGCAAACTCCCAGATGAGTTTTTCCGCAGGTTGGGCACGCTTTGATCTTCTTCTTCTGCCCTCCTTGTTGACTTCTAGCTGACAAGTTATCAGACCACTTCCTCTTCTGATTATGGCTACCCCCCGTGCTACTTCCACCAGTCTTGTTATTTCCTTCATTCTCACTCTTTTTCTTCTTCTGATCCTGATTATATTTAGTTACCGCATCGCTTCCACCTTCAGCGAGTATGGCTTTCTCTAACACTCCAGCAAAAGTGTTCAATTGGAACATTGACACCTTGTTATACAACCAGGGCTTCAGTCCCTACTCGAAACGTCTTGCCTTTTTCTCATCAGTATGCACTTGGTATGTGGCGAACCTAGCCAACTCGTTGAACCTTGCTACATAATCTGATACAGACATACTCCCCTGTTTCAATTCCAGAAACTGAACTTCTATTTAGTTTTGCGAACTGGTCGAAAAATACATCTCAAAAAACATCTCCTTGAATGTCTCCCAGGTTATTACACCTTTTCCTCCCCGTACTTTGTTTTCCTGCCACCAATAGCTGGCTTCAGACTTCAGCATAAATGTTGCATATACGGTCTTCTGGTATTCCCTTACTCTGGCGACTTCAAACACCTTCTCCATCTCCATAACCCATGTTTGAGCCTCGATTGGGTTTATGGAGCCCTTAAACTCTGGCGGTCCCACCGCTTTGAAATCCTTGAACGAGGTGTTTGGTGGAGCTTGTGGTTGATTGTTAATTACTCCAGCTAACAGGTTCACCAATTACTGAACAGGGTTAGCATTGGCGTCGTTGTTGTTATTCATTGGTTCTTCTTGAGCTTGTTGATGGTTTTGTCTTCTTCTAGGCAACATATTTCTGTTAAGAATATACGCTTATTAGATCTTTATTCAATCCCTTAAACATTTAAGGTTTAACTAAAACATTTAATCATGATTCACTTAACACATTATCTCGAATAAACTCTGACATTTTATTCAATTCAAAAGTTTTAACATCGTACGATAGCATCACTGCTATTTACATCAACTATCTTGAGATAAAGAATCTACAGGATTTAAAACATTTAAATATTCCTTTGTTTATAAACACATTGGAATTTACATCTTTAACTACCAGATAGTTTTCACATAATTAAACTAATTCTATCACTGCATGTTAAGCCGCTACATAGCCTTGCCACGTTCCTCTTCCATGATGCGAGACATTGTTCTGCGATCTAGCATATAAGATAGTAGTCCTTTAAACTGGATTGGGTATCTCATAACTCGATCATGGGCCTCATCCATTGCATTTTGAAGTGTAGAGTACATTTCCCCAAGCTTAGCCTTCTTTACACGACAATCCTCTTCTGCAAGATCAGCACGACATGACTCTCTTACCCAGCCCTTTCAGCTCCTTCTTTAACTTTTCTATTTCTTCGGACTTCTCCTCAGTTTGACCCTTCTCGTGAACCAAATCCCACTCCACGTTTCCTAAACGTGTGAGAAGAGTCACAATTTCCCCATCCTTCTGCTCGATGGTAATCTATTGAATAACAGTCCTCTCCTTCAGCTCCTGAACAGTGTCTTGCAACTCTATGTTACGATCATAAAGCACATCATACATCTCAGCATCGCTGGAGTTTGGTGGGAACTCCTCTTCCTCCTCTTCTTCATAAGAATCCTCCTTTGGATCAGTCTCAGGCTCATGCTCCTGACCAACAACAGTGATCAACGGAGATGGCTCTCTTTATACCAACTGTTCCCAGATGACATGAATGTCTCGGGGCTCCTCCTCTGTAGGTACTCGAGGTTCCTCCTCCCCAGCTCGACTAGCTCCTCTAACATCTGACATCCTGATAAAAAAAATTTAAGTTTTAGTTACTAATCCGTGCTAGCGAACACATAATTTAACACATAAACACATTAAGTCATTTATTATCTTCAATGAATTAAGAAATTCATTTCTTAGAACTCGATAAGAGTTTACCATCACTATGTTCCCTATCTTCTATATGGCTACTACCTAAGGTTGTTCCCCACCTAAGGTTCATAACCTACAGCTTTGATACCAACCTGTGACAACCCCAAATCCGGGTACTTCCATTTCCACATGATTTGGTGTTCACTGTACAAATATCATCTATCTATCTACCCATAAATAATTGCAAACCATGCAATAGATAGAATTAAATAAATAAATCTCCCCTTATGGGGTTACATCATCTGCATAAAAATACAATCACAGGTTACTCTAACCTTAAACATCTGTGTGAAAAACATAAACAAGTAACAAGTCTTAAACAACATCAAGTCTAAATATCATTACTTAACCACATAAATAACCAGTCTTCCTTACTTGCTAATCTTTCCCTTGCCTTTACTAGTGGAAGGCTCGTCCGATCTTTCGTTCTTAACTACAATGTTATTATTACGCAAGAGTGAGCACGATTGCCCACAAGTATAACCATATGACAAATGAATAATAACATGCGAATAAATTAAAGGCTTCTGAAATAGGAAAACTCGGCTTTTGAATCAAGAATGAATAACAAGAAACAAAAGAACTTCTGAGGGTCATAAGACCTTGAACTAGTCCTAGGTTGTCAAGTGTTTATACTTGAAACCTTTAACAGTCATAAGATTATGGACTCTTCTTCTCGTACTTAGGGGGATCAGCCCTTAGTACCATACTGTACAATATCTTAACGCTAACGCATATGTAATCCCCTATACAGGGTTGTTCATCTCAGTTTGACATTAGAGTCCGCACCAAAGGAAGTTTGGTTTTGATAATTCAACAAAGGTTCTGAAATTTAGAACGCTCATCAACTATGGACTAGTCAAATCATTAAGGGTTCACCAGTCTAACAGAGTTCAATAGTAACTGATAATTTAAAATTGAATAGCAATCTCAAAAGGTATACAATTGAATAATTATTATATATCAGAATCATACTTTGAAAGATTAATACATTTTAATATAATAAAATGGACTTGATCAATAATAACGAGAATTTGCTCGATGTAAAGAGATAACTTATAAGCTCATATAAAGATAACGAGTAGGGTTTGGAAACTTGCCTCGTGCGTAGATTACACATTAATTATACTCGTTCCTTGATTTAATCATACATATCATTTACGTTCATAATACCTGTCAATTATAACATACTAGTCATCACAAGTTCATTCTTTTTGTCTAACTCGAATTCATGACTATACTTAGTCAAATTACTACACTCATTGTCACAATTAACACCTCATGAATAATAAGCTAACTATGCATTCAATCATTCAATTCGCACATAAATGTGTTATTAACATGTTAAGAATTTATTTTAACACCTCATTATATGTTTAACATGTTTTTATGTTCGTTAAATTAAGTTATTAACACATTGCTAGACTTGAGCATTTAAAAACTCATTTCTGGACCATTCTGCTAAGTGGCGTGCATGGCTACCACCATTAGGCTCATTCTTGGCAAGGCCATGGCATGCGGTGGTGCTTGACGTGATGGTGCTGCGGCATGGGACTTAGGCTTGGAGTTGGCGCATGCCGAAAAACTCCAGTTTACAATTTTAGTTCAAAGAACACGAAATCAAGTGAATTTATCATTACATGATCATTAAATCCATCAAATTAAACATACCCATATACTAGAATTCATACAGAATTAAAACATGTAATTTCACTATTCTTGATGTTTTTGAAGGTTTTGAACATAAAACATAAAATTTAACACTACGAATTCATTATAACACCAAATCCATCCATTCAAGTTTTGTTTTCTTCGTTTTAACATGCATAATTATATACGTGTGTGAATTTTACAAAACAATTTATGTTTGACATATTAAATTCACGTTTAAGGGCCATATGGCCATATAATATACTTTGTAACCATATACTATATAATTTTTATGAAACTGGTGATATGGAACCATCTAATACATGGTAAAACATGCTATGCTAACATATTATCGCATTTACATCCACAAAATCAATAAAATTTCCAATTACAGAGATTTAACAGAGAAATTGGAAACCATTTTCATGAAAGCTTAATGACGTAAAAATGAGAATTGAGTTGGAGAGAATTACCCAGAGTGTAGAGTGAGTAAAGATAACAATCTCTCTTTCAGATACTACTTCAATCACAGAGTTTCTCCCATAATTCCTCTGAATTCTCTCTGAAATCTCTCTGACTCTCAGGTTGAACACTTAATGAAAATACGTAAAACAAAACAGACTTGTCATTTATGCGCACAGTTGAGGTCAGTTATGTGACGCCCCCAAAGTAGGTATACATCACCCATTCTGAGTTGTCAAATACACGGTACAGAAATAACTACAACTTTATTATTACAACATATAAACTATGAGTTTAAATACAGATATTGCCATCAAATAAATCCCCATCATAATTATTGATACATTATTTTACAAAAATGGTGAGGACTACTAAACAACTCTCTCTAGAACCTTCATTCCATACCCTGACTAGTACTCGCTACATTCTCGCCTCCTGAGAAGAAAAATGGAACAAAAAGGAAAAGGGTGAGCTCAACTAGCCCAGTAAAGAATATTATGACTAAGATAATATATAACAAATTATCGTTATACATTAAACAACAAGTTTTATATCAATATTCGCAGCGAAAAATAATAATTCATAGAAGAGTTACGTAGAGGATGAAATCTACTAATATCTATGAATTTAACAGTCCATCATCATTATTTTATCCATGTAACATCAATCAATATTCATCTTGAATCAAATATTCATCCTTGCACTACAGGCCAAAGATATTCATCGATCGGTCATATTCATTTAAACACTGCTTCATCTTTTGCACTTTCTGGGCCAAAGATATTCATCAAGAAATCATTCATCTTTGCCTACTGGGCCAAAGATATTCATCAGTCGGTCATGTTCATCTAAACACCTGTTCATCTTTGCACTACGGGCCAAAGATATTCATTAAGAAATCATTCATCTTTGCACTACAGGCCAAAGATATTCAATAATATCATCATTTAAGACTGAGGATAATGAAAAATATTTTTAAAGAAACGAATCCAGTGAAACAAAATAACAAGGATTAAGGATTCGTACTTTGTTTTATCCATGTCCAAAAATACCTCAAAAATAATCATAGTGGTGTAAAATTCAAGAATGATCAAAATATGGATACAATCAAAGCTAGTATCCACAATAGATATTTTAGACGAAAAGGAAAAATTTTCATTTTTCAAGAATAATCCGTATTAAGTGAATAGTGTCGATCGTGAATAGTCTTGGATATCGTGAATAAGAACTCTCGACACCAAAAGTTCCAAATTTGATAAAAACTTCAGATCAATATTTCAAAGATAATGATATTGAAGAAATAATATCATTACGAAAAAAAAATATCCCTTACCTCACAAAGACAATGATTTAGTTGAAACACTTAGGATATAGGCTATGACTTGAACTTGCACCGTATAGCAACACTCAAAGTATACTCACAAGAATACGCTCAATATATTGAGAGAGAAATAGAGAAAACTTGAGTTTACGGTGTGATTTTCAATTCTAACCTAAACACCCTATTTATAGGAAATTGCTTAGAACACCAAAGCGAAAATTGAATATAATATTAATATAATTATACAAATTTTCCTTAGCCCACCTTTTGGTCAAAAACACCAGCCACACATGTTAATGATGTCCAAAAATACAAAAAAGTTTTTCTAACAAAATAATTTAAACTCCAAAAATCAATTCACACAGATATATCAAAACTTCAATAATTCACAATAAATATCATTTTTATCGAAAAAATTCAATCTCGTGAATTTTTATAGGAAATTCAATTCTACAACTTCGCAGAAGAAAGTTTTTCCAAATTCCAAATGAAATTGGCCAAAATTCACAAACGAAGCGATTTTATAAAGTTATAATCAAATTTCTATTAATAATTGTGTCCAACACACAAAACATGTGTTAAACATTTTATGCCACAAAAATACTCTTCCTCCTCATATACTCATATATCCCACATTCATTGTAAAAATAATATATTTAAAAGAATTATTTTATCAGAAAAAGATAAATTATTAATTTTCAACAATTGTCACATTAAAATTTTCCTCCATCTATATCCTCATAAAATCAATATTTTCCTCATCATATATATCAATAATTAATTATTCATAAATAATATTATGAATCACATTATTGACAACCGTAGGCATGTTCTCGGGAAAGAAGGGGCTTTCCAATAAAGATTTTTCTTCTTAAAGCCTTGATTAGGTGACCAAACCTCTCCTTAGACAGAACTTTCTAGACATTGCCAATAATGTTTTCTAATAATATTATTCAGATAATATGAATTATTGCTCCGATAATGAAAAATATTGTGTAGTGACAATTATTAAAACAACAATAATATAAAATATCAACGCAAAATTATTGAATCAATAAAATAAAATCTTTGAATAAGAATTCATCGTAACAATTATTGAGTAGTGCCTTCTTACGTAAGAATCAATAATTGGTGCAATACCGTGTGCTACTGTGCAACAACGCGTATTACTGTGTTTTAACCACCGGGTATTCCAACAGTATTGACGGTAACAACAACTTATTCTTATCGTTTTCTTCCTCCAATCGCTTTCCGTTATGGGGCCCACACACGGTCATATTTGTCGTCATTTAATATTCCCAAGCGATAAAGCATTTAATATTCTATGACCAAACGAATATTCCCGAACAACAATGAATATTTTATAACTACTTGCTTATTTGAAATATTTGCGCATTTTACCCATAACTAACCACATTAATCAAATCAACCCTTACTATTTCAAAATGATAAAAATTTGGGGTCTTACAAGTTAATCCATACGTGGTTTAACTGCCCCCAACTCCTCATAAGGCCTCGTTTGGCTTGAAACATGAATAACCCTTCTAATTATTTTAATTAATCTCCTATACTATAGTTTAATAATGTCACACCCAATTAAATAATAAATCAAATATCTTGTTTAATTTATTTTAAATAACATATAATAATTTCTCATTAATTCACATAGTCACATAATTAAATTTCTCATTTATTAATTATGTCAAATTATTAAATCTCTAATTAATTATTAAATTAATTAAAATAACATTAGGCTAATTAAATATTTCTTTTTAATTCAATGAGCTCACATAAATACATACTTCGAATAATAAAAATTCTCCACATTAATTTAATAAATATAACACATAATATTAAATTAATCTACCACAACTTCATCAATTAATTATTTAATCTAATAATTAATTCATCAAAAATATTTATTTAATCCAATAAATATTAAAAATTTAATTACAAAATCTCGGTTGTCACAAGGTTTGTAAAACCTTCATTTCACTTTCTCAACATACTCTTAGAATAGCTAGGCATGTATAAGTATACTTAACAATTCGTACTTGACATCAATTTCATATACATTTATCACACACTTGACTCGCTATGTGTTCGACACATAGTTAAAGTTTATAGATACGTGATATACGTCGTTCAAATTCAAACTACTTAGTTCCATAATGATTTATTTCAATCAATAAAGCTTAACAACTTACTTTAACAAGATTCGATGTTATAAACTTGTAAACCATATATTGGTACTAGTAAGCCTCTAATAGCATGCTCACATCTATCTATCTCATTTACATAGACATAGCATAGTTCATACTTTTAAAACATGCTTAAATAACTTATGTCATGCTTGACTAGTTGAGTGCACATATCTTTCATGTTTTAATATTTAGTTTACAAAAGATAATGGAGTTTGTCTTTGAAATCATTTTATCATGAATGATGTAGTATAGCACATATAAGACAACTTTTAAACACCATATCATGCTCATTTATATTTGAACACAATCATGTATATAAACCACTATGTTCGGAACTTATAGAACATAAGTTTCCACAATGTTTGTTTTTCAAAATCTTTTAAGTTTCTTTTCAAAACACATACTAAGTCATGCCAATACTTTCTATTATGAGCAAGGAAATTTTATATGTCATGTCTATTATCATGAATTTTCATTTTTTATCACTTAGAATAACATATTTCATCGTCGGGAGCACTATCCTTGCGTATGTGCTCGTTCGACGCCCTCCGATCGCCTCCGAATACATAATAGTCACAAAGATGACTATTTTGACCCTTCCTAACGACCTCAAATTGACACACTTAAGAACAAAAGTTGTAGGTCTATTCATCCTAGTTCCGGATCAAAATGTTATAACGACCTCAAATTGACACACCTCAATCGGAGTTCGTATGAAAATGTTATGGCTGTTTTAGTAAAACATGCCATGTAAGATTTTTCTCAACATCTGCACATTAGACCACCCCACCCCCGTCGGGGTGGGGTTTTATATAAAAATAGCCCGCCGGAGAGGGCCTAGCTACTGTAACTCAAAATTTCCTTCCCTATTATGAACTATTTTGCCAAAATTTCTTTCTAACCTTCATAATTTGAGTTATACATGTCCAAATTAGTTTATTTTCGATTCTATGGGTTTGTAACTCATAAAACTACAACATACCAAATACCCATCAACTAACATAAACATTAACTAACCCAAATATGAATTTACAACTCATGTTCATACTAATTTTCATGTTTTGAAAAGTTTAGCGAATTCATTTACTACGAATTCGTTCCTCAACCAATTTGGTTCATTTAACTTCCGTTGTTTTTGTATTGAACTATATTGACAACATCTAACAACAATTCATGGATTACATCAACACTTAGCCATCAAATGTATGACTTAAAAGTGACTATTTCATGACATTTCTAGTAATTGAAAATATAGGAATTCAAAAGCATTTGGGATAGTGTTATTACCTCTTTGAAGATTAATTGAATTCCCCCAACACACTGATTATGCTCCCTCAATTCTCAGCAACAAACTCTCTATATAACTATCAAGAATTCAGGCAACATAACTTATGAGGGGGAGCTCCCAATTTATAGGAAATTCATTATCCATACAATACCGTTGCCCAAAGATTTAAACTAAGAGGAAGAAGAAGAAGCCATTGGATGATGAAGAGTTGGTTACCAACTCCTTCCCGAACAATTCTCTCTTTCATCATCACCCTATCTAGCCATTGTTCAATTTAAGCAATAGAGGAGTAGGCCATTGGCCTATTCACGTGATAAGGGAAGAAAGACACTCATTTTGGGACAATTCTCTAATGCTCAACATTTAGACAACCACTATTAGCATACATGGGTTATTTGATATTTGTTCCTAAATGAGCATATACACCCAATCATACATTACACATAGAATTTATATAATCCATGTACATTGGTTTATTTTAAATAATATTTTAATTGGGCTAATTATAAAATAGTTAGATATTCCCAATCTATCATTTTGAATAAAAATTATCAAATATACACAATTATCATAATGATAATTAATATCAACTATTTATAAACTCACCATTTATTTATTTTTAATACTTCCCATTAAATCTCCCTTTGATTTATCTTCCATAGCTATGCCACACAAGACCTAATTATGTGAACTTAGTAATTAATAGATCACAACCTTATAATGTAATCTCACAAAATAATATCATTCTTAACATTACACACTAGTACAAAGTAGTAAATAGACAACACTTAAACCACAATATTTTTATAAAAAACGTTATGGTATTTTTTTTCTACAACATTTTTTTAACAAAATATTATAGATAAATATTAAAAAATATTATCTATTTAAGAAGGGCATTTTTTAATTTTAACTAGATAACGTTTTTTTTAAAAACATTATTTATCTAAAAAACACGGAGGTCAAAAAAAAAGATCTGCCGTCTTTCGCAAAGAAAGAGTGTTCAAGTCCTTTATTTCCTTTCTCCCAAGTGTCTTCGTCTCTCATCTCTCTCTATTTAGCCTCTTTTCGTTCCATCTGGAAAACAAAAGTTAGGGTTTGCCTATATTTCCTGTAACTCTCAAATCTCTAGATCCATGGCAAAGAAAAGCGGAGGGCACACCTTTAACACCGATCGACAGTCGGTTCAACGAAGCACAAAATATTGGGCTTTTTCCGCTGAATAAGGAGAAATGGTGAGGAACGCTCACATATTGGGATTTTTCCGCCGAAATGGTAAGGAACGCTCAACTATTTACTTTTAAGTTTTGTGTTTAATTGCCTTGACCGTTCCTTTTTGCCTGCAATTTTTCAATATTATCACGAATACCGTATGTTCTGCAAAATATATTTTCAGTACAGCTCAGATTCTTAAGTTGATGCATTTATCTTCATAACAGACCAGCAGATCTGTGTTCAATAAATTGATATCTAACACTAAGAATCTGCAGAGGACTTTTGCAAGGTACAATGAAAGAACGGCTTTTGAGAGGCCCCTCGCAAGTGGTGTGGCATATGCCGTAAGGGTTCTCCACTCTGAAAGGGAACATTTTGAGGAGCAACAAGGCTGGTTGATTTAGAGGATGGATACTCCCGAACAAATCCCAGTTCATAAGGATGAGTATGACTTATATGACTTAGAAATCCCAGAGCCATCTCCAATTCAGCCAATTCAAGAGGAATATGCTCTAGTTATTTTTGCACAGGATACTGTTGCCCATGTTGTTTCCATTGATATGCTGTTGGGAAAGGTAAAATGTCTCTTTTGTGATTCCTACATATTTCTTGGCATTATTAACCTTTCAGCTACATTGACTGATTAGTTTGTGTTACTGAATTAGAAGTATGACATAATGTTGTTTACTGTCTGAAACTTAATGCTTATAATTGCTTATCTGATTTGAATAAAGGGCTTTTACATTCAATGGGTCTCATGTTTTCAGGTTCAGTCTGGTCGTCGAGGCTGGAATATTGCATTGCTTTAAGCTATAGTCATGAGTGTTGGTTTTTGCACTTTGTCGAAACGTTTTATGCTGAATTAATATGCAATATTGTTATTTAGTGAGATAGCAGTTTGTTGAGAGTATTCATTATGTCAATAGCATTTCCAAGATAGAGATATGGCTTACTTGAGCTTGCCTACCATTACTAATTGGTTACTTGTTTCCAGTAAAACATAAATATCAAATGTGAAAATGCCAGCCATCTTGTTGTAAAGGTATCATGAGCACACTGGTTTAAATCTGTTGTGCAACTGGGAAGTGCTCAGGCAATTAAAAAAATTGATTAATTAACTTACAATTTTAGCCTGGAAAGAGTTGTGCCTACTGGCTAAACAGATAAGTGGAAATTCTTATCTTGGATTAGGCATATTATCAATGTTGTACTTGAAGGCCTGAACTCCTCATTGTAGTTGCCTCACTATGACTTTACATATTTTAAGATATCATTCACCATAACATGCAATAGAAGTTACTATGTACTCTTATATAGGGGTTATAAATCTTGACCATTCCATGAATCATAGGGAGCTGACTTAACAATTTTCTTTTTTACGACGCCACTCCAGGTTCACTCACTTGAAGATGGTCCTGCACATTCTGTTTGGAGAACTATAGGAGTTACAGTAAATATCATTCAATCTACTGAGAAGATGAAGATTATTATAGACTGGCTAAAGTATGGCTGTAATGTTCAATTCCATGAATTTCTAACTAAGATTAATCTTATAACTTTTCGAATATTGGTTTGTAACTGAGGGTATGTAAAATAGTTTATCCAGTTGCTGTGCTGTTTTCCTTTGCTGCCTTTGTAGCCCTAACATCATGTGTAGTCTTTGATTTGCTTCATTAACCATTACCTATGGGGTCTAAGTATCTAACCTTGTCACGTGTGGTGATCCAAATAGTAGACCCGCTTCTTGTTAGAGATTCCTCCTGTTTTATGTTCTTCCGGTAACAATTAAAAGTTTTATAAGCGATCCTTGTGAAAATTATATAAGATGTTCTGTCAGGTGAACATTTCTCGATAAATGACATCTGGTAAGCCTTATCACTTAATACTGTAACTGGATACAATCCTAATATGAACATTTATTCTAGTTTGTTGCTAATTTCCCGCTTCTCATTCCTTGCTTCACTAATGTTGTAGTGCATATCATTTACTACCTGGGCTGATGAAACATTTTTAATTATCTGTGTAGCTACATTTTGAATTACCAATGAAAATATTTTAAAAGGTCAAATATTTGTCTTACTAATAGTTTCTTTGGTACTTAAATATAATTCCATCTTTATGCTCTTCCACTTTTTGTTTTCTTGAATTCCAAAAATGCGAAATGAGTAAATGGTCTCTATATCTATATTTAAGTTCTTGCTGATCCAAGATTTTGTGTATAGATGATGGAAATATTGATCAATGAATTATCTAGGGAGCATTTCAGTGTCCATTGAGATTTAATGACCTAAAGATATTCGAGACTGAGCGGGGAATTCGCCTGAGAGTTGAAACTTTTAAGCATCATATTGATGGATGTTACAGTTGTTCAACATCAAAATGAAATAAATAAAGGATGGTTTGGAATGAAATAGTTATTATGCGTGACCAGAAATAGAATATGCATATAAAATTATGTTGTAGATCCTTTTGCTTATATATATTTAGCTACTCAAGTGGCGATCTTACATAATCTTCTAAGCGATAATTTTCTTGACTTCTTTATACAATTTTGGAAATGTGTAGCTTTAAGTCAGAATATGTGACAATTGTTTTCCTGCTTTGGTTAGTAATTTTGAGTTCTCACTGTTTCCAGATCAATGCATCAATTAAAATGATAATTTACTTGTTATAGTCTTTCACAGGAACCTTTCAAATCTGTACCACTCATATGGACAATTCATGAAAGAACTCTTTGCTACTCGTTTAAGACAATACATGTCAAATGGCCAGAATGAGTTTGTGGATGACTGGAAAATAGTCTTTAATCGCGCTACTATTGTGGTCTTCCCAAATCATGTCTTGCCGGTAATGTATTGTATGGTTGAGTTTATTATCAACTTGACTCAAAATTTGTTGGGGTAAATACCAATTATGGTATTCGACTATTGTATGTTTCTCTCCTTTGTAACAACAATTATGGTCTTCTGACTATTGTATGTAAAGATGTAACAACAATTATGGTTTTCCATTATGGTGTTTGTCGAAACTTTAGAATTGTGTGTGCTTGGATTACTTGGAATTTTTGATAAATGATTGAAGTTACAACTCTTTTAATCTTTCAGGCTACAATATGTTAATCTTTCAAGCATTAGTATATTGCAGGTGCATTGGTAATGTAGGTGAACTACAATTTTTTTTTCTTTTTTTTTAATCTACAACATTTTAAAAACGTTGTGTAAATATGTCTAAATGTTGTCTGATATATTAAACTACAACATTTTTATCTAGAAAACGTTGTGGAATCATACCTTCTACAACGTTTTTAAGCATCTGCTAATTTATGAAAAACAAATTTACAATGTTTTTTTCTTAAAAAACGTTGTGTAATGTGCTTAACTACAACATTTTAAAAACGTTGTGTAAGGGTGTCAAATAGATGACACCCTTAACTATAACGTTTTTCTGACTGAAACCACAACGATTTTTCTGCGTTGTCTATTTACTGTTTTGTAGTACTGACATCTTATAATATGGTCATAGAAGTGTTCCATTCCCATGTCACATTTTATTATCTCATTTGTACATAATGCTAGCATACAAGCCTTTATACGTATGTATTCATATACTTTCTATATTATATAGTTACCATTGAAGTGTCCAACTTCATTTCAAATCATATAGATGTAGCTATTATATAATATAAAATCATTGCACATACAAATTAATTCCTTCAATTATCCATTCATTAAATTATTTAATGAATGCTTATTCCATCACTTTGCCACACTAGGCATATCACACAAGCTTACATTAAGCTTATTACTTATTCTCTTTACTTATTAATTTTTCACCACATTACTATAATCAAATTATGTACTTCGCCATAACATAACATAAGATGTTTTTATTATGTTTTCTCTAAATATAGGAACTAATCATAATAAAACGATTTACTCATTTTCTCAAGATATTATTCTTAATATAATATCTATGTATTATTAAAATATTTACATGCACGACACACGTACACACTATATATAGAAAATAATTTTATTTCTTGTTATGATAAATTGTTTCCATAAACTTATATAGCAAATATGTTTTAATATATTCACCATATTACTTACTCACACACATTACCTCGTACAAAGCTATATAAGGTAATATCAAAATAATATTCCCCCTTTTATTAAAATAATCAATTGCTAGAATTTATTTTAATATCCTTTACTAGAAATATACTATAATTATTTCTCTTTCCTTTCTATAGATTGTCTCAACACAATTTCTTTAATTTATACATTTAACCATATCTCAATTTTAATCAATAAATCTCTAACCAATATTTATCTAAAGATATATCGATTTTATTCTCTCATCCACAACTTACATATATACAAGTTTAAACCTAGCACACATCGAGTCTTTAATAGTATTCAATATAGTACACTGAGTGGGTTCCCACAAACAACCAACAAATTAATTTCCGTCTCGTCTACACTATTTTCACAGTGAGTTAGATCGGTTACTAATTCATATATACCTCCCCTCTCTGAAGGAATCGTTTAGCCCAGCTCCTATACATCCACCATTAAAGGGTACTACAACACCACCTTTAAAATGATACTTACTCGTACAGATTAAAGAAATTGGTGATTATCAAAGATATTTAATGTCACCAACTTACTATGATAAAATAATTTCACATAATTTATTTAATATCAATTGATAAATTTCTATCCATCTTCTTTACTTCAAATAACTCGCCTCTTCAATAAATAACAAATATATAATAATAATAATAATAATATATCCATTAAACACAAAAATCACGTATTGCATAGTTTATATTACCCCATGTAACACCATACCACATACCTTATATCACATACACACACACACACACACACACACACATATATATATGTATATATATATATATATATATATATATATATATTCTTATTTGAAACCTTCACATGCCTTAATAATTTTATTTACTAAATTCTTATTTTAATATTTTATGAAAATTGTGTTCTTACAAAGAATCATACTGTTTATACTTGGGTGTGCAGTTGTATTGCTACTGCACTTTCGAAATCGATTCTTTGGTTTTGTTTATGCTATGTGTTAAGAACTTGATATCATGACCTAGATATATACCTAAAAAGGGGAATAACATGAGATATAAAGTTTTCTTGTGTAATATGAAGTGGTCAACAAGATTTAGTAAGATATTTGTAATAAAACCTTAATGTTTTGAAAACAAACTTTGATGTAATACTTATCCTACAAGTTCTGAACTTAGTGATTCATACGTATGATTGATTTCAAATATATAAGTATATTAACCTAATGTGACCATGTTTTACTAGATTAGCATACATCATTAACGAAAGTGTATTGTTTAAAATAAATTTAGAACTTTAGAAATGAACTTGATATGCATGTATGCCATGTTTATATATTGACTTTGCAAGCATGTTGGTATGGTTTTAAAAATGCATGAATACCCCGTTAGCTTGTGTTTAATATGATTCGTATCGTAAGGAAGCATGAACATGTTGGACTTATTAGTAAGTCTTACTAATGAAAATACGAACTTTGAACGTGAATGTTAACATGCTACTTTGAAAGTTAGAACCTGACATTTATGAACATATTTGATGATACTTTTAGACTTGCTAATGTATCATACATATATGCCTACTACGTTAGGAGTTGTGAAATAAAGTTAAGACTAAATAAAGTATGTTTTCAAAATAATAACTAAAATAGTTATATGTATGCAATATGAATACTCATAAGCATGCCTAATATGAGTTATATGACTACCTTATATGTTTAAAAAGCAAGCATGTTAGGCTTTGAGGTTTCATGACCTTGAATGGCCTTAACTTGTTGAAATGTTCAATTTAGAACCATATTATGAAAGAAGGGAGCTAGATTGACTTGAGAGACACGAAAGGACCTTTGACATGATAATATATATTATGTGTGAATGTTGTGTTCATGCTTTACGAAACCACAAGGCAACGACTTAGCCTTGGCTTTGGCTAGAGGTCACAGCAATTGTTTCCTACCTAAAACTAGCTACGGTGCAAATGCGCCACCTAGAATCAGAAGTTATGCAATTTGACAATCTGATTTTAAACAGTTAGCTTATATGATGCCTACATTATTACAAATGGTTTATACCCTAGTGATACGTGTATATATGTGATGATTAAGTAATAAGATAGTGTTCTCCTATTATAATAAAAGTCCATGGATAAAAAGGTCTTAATCTTGAGCATTGTAAATTTGCTTATGAAGTAACTAGGTACTTGATTTCGTGATAAACTTATAAGCTGATTTTGTACCGTATGTGCATATTTGAATCATGTCAAGCTTAAATAACGAATGTGTTAGCTAATGGGCATCCTATACTTATAATACACTATAAATAGGATTCGAAAGTGTTGATTTCTTAACGTGGATAAACTTCGCTAAAGGCAAGTATCCTAAACCCTTACATTACTTTATTTAACGAATATCGTAAGTAAGTATCTAAAACTTATCTCTTTGAATGCAAGTTATCTTACTTACTCGTTCAATTGAGCTAGTATGATTAAACTCTTGTGAAAACTATTATTCATGTTGAACTTGATATTGTTCTTGAACATTGTGAAAGTGTCTATGCCATTGATTCGGCTAGACTATATGCATGTTTATAAAACTGTCCAAACCAATTGACTGGTGCATAAATCTTGAAAACTGAGTTGAATAACCCTTATGGTAAGGGGAGTGTATATTGTTGGAAGCCCCAACACACGCGTGAATATTACTGTGGTGTTATGCATAACATAGAGTATTGTAGCATGATCATCTATCGTACTTAATTCTTTTGGGTTATCAGTTTAATATTGGTAATTCTAGTAGATGTTCAATAGTCCTTAGTAACTGCTAAGTATAAATTGTTTTATCTAGTTGTATACGTTGATAGCTTTTGAATTCACATATATACCTATTGATCTATATTGAACTATCATTTCATATTCCAAACATTCGATTCGAGAATTGCTGATGCTCATTGTTCATGATATTATTCTATGACTCTAAACTACTTTGGAGACTATACTTTGATATTTCAAACTCGTGATATAATACTCATTCCCCTTGTTGTATATTACTTGCTGGGCAATTTGTGCTCATTCTTGCTTATTTATAACCTTTCAGTTAAAGCGGAATAGGGAAGTGTCTCTGGAAAAGTTAAGGGTAAGGGCAAGGCTACCGACTAGCTTATTCCTTTATGTTTAAATTTTTTTATGTTTTATTAAGACTATCTTTAGACTATGTTTAAGCTTAAGTAGGATTATGTAATAAGTCTTTATTCGATATTATTATGTAATCTATTAAGTACTGTAGGTTGCAAGATTTGGGGGAATAATTATAATAAATTATTGTATATTATTCTAGATTAGATCTTCCTCTGTGAATGTGTAATTTTAGTTATTATTGTATGCCATGAGCACATGAAAAACCGAATTTGAGTGACCAAGTGGCGGTCCGAATTTGGGGGTGTCACAAGACCTATTTTAGGGGCGTCACAGTTGGTATCAGAGCTTAAGGATATGGTCTCTGGCAGAGATCAGGAATAGAACTAGGAAGGGAGAAGTAAATCCTTCGCTAGTGTGTCCTACCTAAGCTTATTTGTTAGTCGATCAGAATATAGGGATGTTATGTGGCATGTCAGTTTCTTTAATTAACTCTTGTTTTGTGGCAGTATTTGAGAATGACAGCTGAAAATGTTAACAATGGATTGAATGAGACCGTTAAGATACCTTTAATCACCAACCAGGAGAACGCGCAACAACACGACAATGTTCCTTCTGTAAACAACACCACTGATTAGACAATGAACGATGGGATGTTTAGAAGCTTTTTGTAATTCATGCAAAACCAGACGAGAGAGACTCATGTTCAAAATACAGGTAGAAATAATGGCAACTCATAGCTGGTCACTGCTAAGCAATTCAAGGAGTTAGTACTGCCGGATTTTTTGGGAAAGTCGGATCCGATCAAGGAAGAAACGTGGGTTAAGTAAATTACCAAGATATTTGATGTCTTGGGATGCACGGAGGAACAAAAGGTTCCATTCGCCACCTTTATGTTGCATGGTGAGGCAGATTACTGGTGGGAATTTGTGAAGCGTACCCAGCCTGCCGCACTTAATATGTCTTGGGAAGCATTTCAGAAACTATTCAATGACATGTACTTTCCTGAAAGTATTCGTCATATGAAGGAGGTAGAGTTTATCAGACTGGAACAGAACAACATGATTGTGTCCCAGTACGAGGCTAAGTTCGTTGAGTTATCCAGGTTTGTACCTCATTTAGTAGAGAATGAGGAATGTATGACGCGGATGTTTCTGAGTGGTTTGAAACCCGAAATTCATCAATACCTCATTTCTCACAAATTTTCTCTATATTCAGATGTTGTGAACATGGCTCAATTATTAGAATGAGATAATGAGTCTGTTTAACCGGGGCACCACAACCAGGGTCGTACCGGTGGCAGCAATCATCAGAGCAATGTCAACCAACGGGGAGGAAAATATCTGGACAAAAGCGGTAACCACTCTGGTGGTAGTCATGGCCATGATAGTAGAAGAAGCGAGTCGGGGGGAGATTTCAAAAAGAGAAGGTACAATAATGACAATGTGAAGACATCAGCACCAGCATCAACTATTTCTAAGGGAGGAGAACGACCACCGGTCGTATGTTATAAATGTGGGAAAGAGGGACACATTAGCCCAAACTTCCCACAATAATTCAAGGTTTGTTATAATTGTGGAAAGGAAGTTCATATAGCTCAAGATTTTCCTGTAGCGAAACCAAGTCCAGCGGGGATGGTGACTCCAAAGGCTATCCCAAACAAGTCAAAGTCGGTGGTTCCTAGAAGAGCGTTTAAAATGCGCAGAACCCAAACGAGGTGATCACGGGTATGCTAATCATAAACTCTTGCGAAGTTTATACTTTATTAGATACCGGTTCTACCCATTCTTTTATCTCTCCTGCTTGTGCTCAACGTTTGAACTTGACACCTTAGAAATTAGACTTTGACTTATCTGTTGAAACTCCGTTAGGAGAAACTTTCATTACGTCCACTGTTTATAAATCTTGCTTAATTCAAGTTGGAACCATCACATTACCTATTGATCTAATCTCTTTAAAGATACTTGCAATTGATGTGATTTTAGGGATTGATTGGTTAACCACTCATCATGCTAAAATTGATTTTTTTTGTAAGGTTGTTAGTTTTCATATTCCTAACCAACCTATTACATGAATTCAAGCAACCAAACCACTAAAGTCAATCATTGTCATATCAAGCCATAAAGCCATTCATTTATTGAAAAATGGATGTTAAGCTTTCCTAGCTCATGTCATGGATTTAAACAAAAATACGTCAGATTTGAATGGTATTTATGTTGTTAGTGAATTTCCTGACGTATTTCCTGAAGAACTTCCTGGCCTACACCCAAAGCGTGATATCAAATTTTGTATCGACCTTGAACCCGGTACAAAACCCATTTCCAAAACCCCATATCGAATGGTTTCTATTGAACTTCAGGAGTTAAAAACCCAACTACAGGAGTTAGTGGATATTGGTTTCATTCATCCTAGTACATCTCATTGGGGTGCTCATTTTTATTCGTAAAGAAGAAAGATAGGAGTATGCGACTTTGTATTAACTATCAAGAGTTGACCTGTTTGACTAATTGTAAGGTGCTAAATTCTTCTCAAAAATCAATCTTCGTTTAGGGTATCATCAGTTAGAGATTAAAACTGAGGATATTCCGAAGACTGCCTTCAGGACTCGTTACGGGCATTATAAATTCTTAGTCATGTCTTTTGGATTGACTAATGCTCCTATGGCTTTCATGGATATGATGAACCGAGTATTCAAGGAATTTTGGATCATTGTGTGGTTGCCTTTATTGATGACATCCTCATATATTTCAAAAGTCATGAAGATCATGAGAAACACTTGAGGCTGATACTCCAAAAGCTTTGTGAAAACAAGTTATATGCCAAGTTGAAGAAATGTGAGTTTTGGCTTGACGAAGTGGCATTCCTTGGGCATGTGGTATCGAAGTATGGAATATCAGTTGACCCGATAAATATTAAAGCAATACAAAGTTGGGAGTAACCAAAGTCAGTAACCAAAGATTCGTTAAAGGATTTTCACGAATCGCTACTCCATTAAATCAACTGACTCAAAAAGATATAAAATTTGAATGGAGCGAGGAATGTGAGAAGAGTTTCCAAGAACTCAAAAGGAGACTTATTTTGGCACCTGTTCTGATAATATCATCAGGTTCAGTGGGATTTGTCATCTACAACAATGCTTTAGGCAAAGGTTTAGGATGTGTTCTCATGTAACATGTGAAAGTCATAGCCTATGCCTCGCGACAACTCATAGAATATGAGAGGAATTATCCTACTCATGATCTAGAGTTGGCAGCAGTCGTTTTCTCGTTAAAAATCTGGAGGCACTATCTATATGGGGAAAAAGTGGAGATATATTCAGATCATAAGACCCTCAAATATTTCTTCACCCAAAAGGAACTCAACATGCGACAACGACGTTGGCTTGAGCTGTTGAAAGATTACGACCATATCATTCAATACCATCCTGGAAAAGCAAACATGGTAGCTAACGCATTGAGTAGAAGATCATATGCGGGAACGAGTGCGACGCTGTCAACACAAAGGCCCATTTTGTGTGATTTACAAAAGGTGATGATGTTCAAGACTCTAGGGACCCATGTGATGATGTCAAGTATACGCATAAAACTAACTTTAATCGATAAAGTTAAAGACGCTCAAGTCATAGATGTGGAGCTGATGCGTATGAAGAAGAAAGTACAAGAAGGTGCTATTCTAGAAGTAAGAATCGATGAATAAGGAATACTTTGAGTCCACTCCAGACTTTGTGTTCCCAATGAATCTAATTTGAAGTACAAAATCATGATGGAGGCACACAACACACCGTTTGCAATCCATCCTGGAAGTACCAAAATGTATCGTGATCTTCGACATACATTTTGTTGGAGCAATGTAAAGAGAGAGATCACAGAGTTTAACTCAAGATGTTTAACTTGTCAATGTGTCAAGGCAAAGTATCAAGTACCAAAAGGTCCATTGCAACCACTTGAGATTCAAGAATGGAAGTGGGAACACATTAACATAGATTTCATTACGGGTCTTCCCATGGTTTCTCAAGGCATAGAAGCAATTTGGGTTATTGTTGATAGGTTAACCAATTCTACTCATTTCTTGCCGATACGAGAGACTTATTCCCTTGAATGTCTTGCTCGTATGTACGTAAATGAGATTCTGAGATTGCATGGCATGCCAGTATCCATAGTTTCAGATTGTTACCCAAGATTCACTTCACGATTTTGGGTTAGCTTGTAGAAAGCTATGGGAATGGATTTATGATTCAGCTCGGCATACCATCCTCAAACGGACGGATAATCAAAAAGGACTATTCAAACTCTTAATGATCTATTGAGACTTTGTGTTCTAGACTTCAAAGGGAGTTGGGATAAGTACTTACCATTGGTGAAATTTTCCTACAACAACAGTTATCAGGCAAGTATAGGTGTGGCTCCATTCAAAGAATTTTATGGAAGAAAGTGTCGCTCTCTAGTATGTTGGGATGAGGTGGGTGAAGAAACATTATTAGGATTAGATTTGGTACGTATGACTACAGAAAAGATCCAAATGATCCGATAACGTATACAAACGACATATGATCGACAAAAGAGTTATGTGGATCTTTATCGATAGGACGTGAAATTTAATATTGGGGATCATATATTATTATGTGTTGCTCCATAGAAGGGAGTTACAAGATTTGGAAAGAGAGGAAAACTCAATCCATGATTTGTTGGTCTATTTGAGATTCTTGACCGAGTTGGAAATGTGGCTTATAGACTCACCTTACCTCCAACCATGTCTCGTGTTCATAATGTTTTTCGCATATCTATGCTTCATAAATATGTGAAAGAACCAAACAACATTATTGAGTTAGAACCAGGCGAGATAGTCGAAGATTTAACGTATGAGGAGGTACCTATCAAGATCTTGGATAGGAAGGAGCATGTCCTACGCACAAAGGTTATGCCACAAGTCAAAGTTTTGTGGAAGAACCATGCTATTGACCTGGGAGTTAGAAACGGAAATGAAAGCGAGGTATCCTCACCTTTTCGAAATACCAGGTACGTACGTTAATTTCGAGGATAAAATTTCATAAGGAGGGGAGGTTGTAAGACCCCAACTTTTATGAATAAAATGGAATTTCCTCTATTTATTATTTTGAAATAGTAAGGGGTTGATTCGAGTAATGTGGTTAGTTATGGGTAAAATGCGCAAATATTTTAAATAAGCAAGTGGTTATAAAATATTCATTATTATCGGGGAATATTCGTTTGGTCGTGGAATATTCTTGCTGTCGGGGAATATTCGTACGATGGCACAACTATTTGTGGGCCCCATAATGGAAAATTGTCAGATGAAGAAATCGACAAGTATGAGTTTTTTTTATAAATAACGGTGTAGTTGTTATCGTTAACATTGTTGGAATACCCAGTGGTTAAAATATAGTAATACGCGGTGTTGCATAGTAACACACGGTATTGCACAAATTATAAATTCTTACGTATGAAGTCACTACTCAATAATTATTACAGTAATTACTGTTCAATATTTTATTTTATTGATTCAATAATTGCTACGTTGATATTTTATATTATTGATTCAATAATTGTCACTGTACAGTAATTCTCATTATCAGATCAATAATTCATATTATTTGTATAATATTATTAGATAGCATTATTGACAATGTCTAAGGAAGTTCTGTTTAGCAAAGGGGTTTGGTCACCTAATTGCACACCAATAAGGAAAAATCCTTATCGGAAAGCCCTCTCTTTCTTGGGAACGACCTGGTTGTCATTATTGTGATTCTGTAATATTATTTGTGAATAATTAATTATTGATTTATATGATATGGAAATATTTATTTTATGTGGAAATAAATGAAGGAATTAATGCTGAGGTGTTTTATCAGTATTTTGTCAGAATGAAGGTGTTGAAAATCATCCGTATGTGGATTTCGGTCATTTTTCGTTTGAAATTTGGAAAAATTTCTTCAACAAAGTTGTAGAGAATTAAATTTCCTATGAAATGGATATAAGATTTGAATTTTTCTGATAAAATGGATATTTATTATGAATTATTGAAGTTTCGAAATAATTGATTTTTGGAGTTATAAATATTTTTTAAAATAAAAATATTTTTAATGTGGGTGGGACCCACTTGTGTGTGCTGAAGAAAATGATGTGGTGTGCGTAGGAATTTTTTTTGAAAATATTATTATTTTATTAAATTTTTTGCTTTTGTGTTTTAAGCATTTTCCTATAAATAGGGTGCTTAGGTTAGAATTGAAAAGCACACCAGAATCTGAAGTTTCTCTCTATATAAAATTGAGCATATTTTTGTGAGTATTTAGATATCTTGAGTGTTGCTATACAGTGAAAATATCCTTCAACATTATATCCGATATTCTAGTCAGAAGTACTGTTCTTTTGAGGTAAGGGATGTTATTTTTTCGTAAATGATATTATTTCTTTCAATATCATTATACCGAAATATTAGTATGAATTTTATTATGAAATTTTACCCTTTTCGTGTTGAGGTTACTATTCACGTATACGATAATATTCACATATACGACACTATTCACGAATACGACACTATTCACAGAAAAATTAAATTTTGTTTTCTTTGTCCAAGTTGTCTATTATGGTTAATATCTTTGATTATATCCATGTTTTGACCTTTATTTCTCTAATTTTGCTCACAATTGATTATTATGGAGTATTTTTGAACTTGGATAAACAAAAGTACGAATCCCTAATCTTTGATCTTTTATTTCGTTGGATTCATTTTCTTTCTTTTCATCATCCTCAGTACTAAATAGTGATATAACGGAATATCTTTGGCCTTTAGTGCAAAGATGAATGATTATCTGATGAATATCTTTGGCCCGTAGTGCAAAGATGAACAGGTGTTGAGATGAACATGACCAACTGGGGATACAAATGAATATCTTTGGCCCGTAGTGCAAAGATGAATATTTGTTTCAAGATGTATATTGATTGATGTTACATGGATAAAATATTAGTGACAAACTTTTAAATCATAAAAGATAGTAGACTTCATTATCTACTTAACTCTTCTAAGGAATTGTTATTTCTGCTACGAATATTGATCTAAAACTTGTTGTCCATTATATTTTATCTTATTTATTGAAGACTAACGATAATTTAATCTACATTATCTTATTCATAATATTCTTTACTAGGCTAATTGAGCTCACCCTTTTCCTTTTTGTTCTATTTTTCTTCTCAGGAGGCGAGAATATAGCGGGAACTAGTCGGGGTATGGAATGATGGTTCTAGACAGATATTTTAGCAGTCCTCACTATTTTGTAAAATAGCGTATCAATAATTATAATGAGGACTTATTTGAGTGTGGATATTATCTAGAAGACAATATTTTTTTTAAACTCACAGTATATGTGTTGTTGTATTTTTCACGACAATTGTAATAATAAAGTTGTAGTTATTTTTGTACCATGTGTTTGGCGACTCGGAATGGGTTGTGTGGACCTATTTTGGGGGTGTCACACAAACAGATACAAGTTTAAATTGGAAAGTGGTGGTAACTGTGTTATCACGGAAGTCGAGGGGTGCCTAACACCTTCCCTCCGCTTAATCATGCCCCCGGACCCTAAAGAATTTTGGTTTTGCAGACCAGGTAAACAGTGTCACATCACTAGGTCTTTGTGCAAACCTTTTCTCGGTTGAGTTTGTAATAACCCAATATTTTCAATAAGAAATTTTGCGATTTAATTTTTTTTTTATATATATATAAAGGTGGAAATATGTGCAAAGTAAAGTGTATGTATCTATGTGATAAATAAAAATATTTATTAGATGTAAATAATTTCTTTTAGACTTATTGATCATTATAGATTATATTCTTATAATAAATTAATTTTGTAATACAAATATTTATTCATTATTTTCCATGAAAATATGATTATGGTATATATGATATGATTATTAGGATTCTTATGATATGTATTTTATTATATTGGTTAGGTTAATTATTTTAACTTAGTTAATGAAGGTATGTATGAAGGTTATGTCAGATATGAATTCAAAACCCTAAGTCTGGATTTTGAATAAAGGATGAGAATAATAATATACTATTATTTATATTTTAGTGATTAAATATGTCTGATATGTGTGTAATGTTAATTTATAGATCAGTTATTGTAAAAACAAAGACAAACCCTAAAGATTACCGATAAACTATAAAGATGAGTCAACTATGACTGTAAGGTTGTTAAGTTATGTGTTATGTAGTTAATGATCTTTATTGTGTTTTATGTTAATTAGGTAAACCCTAATTAATATCTAGAAATCCTGATTATTAGATTAGAACCCTAATTGCTAAGTTATAAACCATAAGTATTAATTTAGCAAGGTTAATAGTAATTAATATAACATAATGGCTAATTTACACAACCTAGGTGATTAGGAAACCTAGTGTAATTAGGGAACCCTAATCAACATTTTAGAAACTAAGATTTCCATATTTGCCCTTAATACAAAATTCTAGAAATTAAGCTTATAAAACCCTAGGGTTAAACCCTAAGGGTTAAAACCTAATGGTTGTGAGAAGTTACCAAGTTGCCATTCACTTTATAAGTCATTTAAAAATGATATGACAGATACTTACATATATTGAACTACTGGATAGAGTCTTAGACTCGATAATTACCCGATAAAGCCGTCGATACACCGAAATGTTATCAAAATTGATCCGAAGCTATATAGATTGATTGTATAAGTGTTTATTTGTGATTCAATGACTGTTGAATAGGTGTGACAATGTGATTAGGTTATGTGATGACTACAATAAGCAGTATTATGTGTTACAATATGTTATTCTAATCAGTAAAATGATCTTATTACTGATAGGTTGTTGTATAAAAGATAAAACTAAGTTGCATTTTGTAAGCAGCAGACCAGGCAAGTATCCTACCTTTACATTTTCCTTAGGCAATGGACATGAGTAAGAATATTTCAGAATTATATTATTATTATGCTAGATTATTAAACCTATTGTGATATATTCTATATTCGATCATTGTTTATCAATATGATATTATATTATATAATTCATATATTTATTTTGTTCGTTAATTTCTAAATATGGTTATACAAGTGTCCCCACTTGGATAATCATTAAATTTAATCACATGTTGATATATATATATATATATATATATATATATATATATATATATATTGAACCTCAGTATGAATATAGTAAAAGCCGTCTAAGCTATTTGATCAACTAGACACAGATTTAAAAATATCGTTGAATATGATAAAACCTTTTTGTATCCAATCAAATTGTTTTGATTTGGATTCCCGACTATGAATGAACATCCCGAACATGGGAAGATTTTTATGCGCCCAATGTGGACAGAGTGAACGATAATATCGTTCTTGCATGTAGTATTAATCAATACAGGGCACATTGGGCAGATCACCCTCGTGTCCGTAAGTTATGATGGTTTGCAGATGAAGTTCTGTTAAACCTTAGCGAAAATGAAAAACAATGTTCATAGTATGTCACCTTAACCCTATTTATAGTCAGTACGTAGTTTTAAAAATTTGATAGAGAGTTGTTATGTTATTATTATCGGTTCAGATTACTTCACAACTTTTGATTTGTTGTAGAAGGGTAGTACAAAGAAAACATTTAATCCTTTCAGCTAATATTTATAATTGTTATTACTTGCTGGGCACTCAAATGCTCATCCTTGCTTAATTTAAATGTTTTCAGTTAATTATGATCGGCCAGAGGGCTCTGCCAAGAACAAAAGGAAAGGAAAGCTACCCGAATAAGTTTGTGTTATCTTATGTAATAGCTAGACTTAAATAAGATGATTATATTTATTATCTATCATGTAATGAAATATTTTACGGTCGCATACCTGGGATTTAGAGAACTCTGATATGTAAATTAAGTTAGATATTTATGATAATATTATTATTTCCGTTCATAGAAATGGTGTCGTAATGCACTGAGTTCGGGTTTCAAGTATCTGAATTTGGGGCCGTTACAGAGTTGGTGCAACCATTTAAAAATACCAACTAGCAACTCTTACAGTCAAATCGTCAACATATATATGTCAGACCTTTTCAAACTTGTTTTGTTAAACAAATCTCAACTAACATGAGAACACGAAAAGATAAGAACAGAAATGGACAAATAAAAATCTCGATGTCGACAGAGTATACTTGTGTTCACTGATGCTGAATCTTTTGTTGAGGTAATAGATAGCTCTTTCTTGGCCTCTATCATCTTTCTGTCCCAGCATGCAGCCCAAAGTATTATCAATAATTAACAGATACATAAATAGGGGAACATCATCCCTTGGAGGTACCAAAACAGGAGCTTTGACCAGTTGCTCTTTTATTGAAATGAAGGCTTTTTGACACTCTTCGTTCCACTTCTTGGAGGAGTTCTTCCTTAAAAACTTGAAGATAGGTTCACAGGTTGCTTTGAGTTGGGAGATGAATCGACCGATGAAGTTGATTCTTCCCAAAAATCCCTGTATTTCCCTCTCTGTCTAGGGTATGGGCAATTCTGTGATGACCTAGATTTTTTCGTGATCCAGCTCAATGCCTTTGTGGCTTACTAGGAATCCTAGCAATTTGCCTGATTTGACGCCAAAGGCAAACTTAGCTGGGTTTAGCTTCAAGTTGTACTTACACAACCGGTTGAAGAGCTTTTTGAGATGATCTAGGTGGTCTTCCTCCCTTTGGGATTTGACAATGATGTCATCCACATAGACTTCTATCTCTTTGTGCATTAGATCATGAAAAGAATCCATCATGACTCGTTGATATATAGCTTTGGCATTGTTGAGGCCGAATGAAAACCGTCTGTAGCAAAAGGTTCCTCAAGGAGTGATTAATGCAGTTTTCTCACGATCCTCTTCAGTAACCATGATTTGATAGTACCCAACAAAGTAGTCAGGAAAGAAGTACATGTCATACTGAGATGTATTGTCAATGTGTATTTGGATTGTCGACATCGAGATTTTTATTTTGTCCCTTTCTGTTCTTGTGTTTTGGTCTTCTCATGTTAGGTGAGATTTGTTTGAAAAAACAAGTTTAAAAATGTCCGACATGTATATGTCGATGATTTAACTATAAGAGTCGCCAGTTGGTATTATTAAATGGTTGCACCAACTCAATTGAGAAAAGGTTTGAACATAGACCTAGTGATGTGACACTGTTTAACTAGTCTGCAAAACCAAAATTCGTTAGGGTCCGGGGGCTTGATTAAGCAAAGGGAAGGTGTTAGGCACCCCCGACTTCTGTGATAACACGGTTACCGCCACTTTTCAATTTAAAATTTCATCTGAATGTGTGTGTGTAGGTCTATGTGTAGTTGTTTGGAAGTAATGTTATGCCTCGTTTGCACCTATGCACAAAGGGTTTAATTTTTGTATAAAAGTTCAATTTTAATGAGATATAGCATTGACGTTTTTTAAAATAGGTTTTTCAAACCCTTGTACTGAATAGTAATTGAGGCCTTTGATACTACCATTTTATTATGTGTTCGTCATGATTGCTTTTATTTTCATGATACGAAGTAGCTTCGAGAAAATAAGATACATAGCAATGCCGAACTCCTTGTGGGCATGAGAGCCATATAAGGAAATTCAGACACCGTGAATAATTTACAAGCTGGTCAAGCAATTTAAAATGTCCATCACGGAATCAATCTAGATTCGTAAATCGAATCAGAATCACATGATTTCTAGGCTCACATGATAAGGCAGTATGTATAAAAGCTAAAACAAGAACTAGATTTGAATAAATCTAAACTATTTCAGCTTCATTGGTTCCAATTTAGTCACCATGAACCGGTTAAAGTGACAAATAGCCAGATTAAGACAAATCTAACCAGCAACAAAAGCTAGAAAACTAATTAGATTTGAGTAAATCTAAGCATTCTAGCTTCAATTGCCCAGCTTTAGTCACCATGAAACTAAGTAAAAGTGAGAAATAGCGATTTAGGCAAATCTAACCCACAGTAGATAAATGCTTATATATATATATATATATATATATAAAAAAAGCTATATATATATATATATATATATATATATATATATATAGCAATAAATGCATCAGATGTATATTCACACTCAATAAAATCGAGTTTGATAGAAAGATGTATATAAATAAGTATTTATATATATACAAAAGCAATAAACGCTCCGGATGTATATCCAGGCTCAATCAAACATAGTTTGGTGACAATATATATATATATATATATATATATTGTAAGATCCCAAATTTTATGAATAAAGATTAATTTTCTCAAAATATTTTTTTTTGATTATTAAGGTGTGAAATTGATATAATGTTATAGTTGTGGTAATATTTACAAATTTTGATTATTCGATTGGTCGAAGAATATTAGTTTTAACATGGAATATTCGTACGACGGCACAATCATTGGTCGACTCCACAACGAAATTACTGTCGGAGTTAGAAAATGACAGAAATATCTTTTTATGAAAATAACGACAGAAGTTTTACCGTTAACTGTTGAAATACCCGGTGATAAAAGTACATTAATACGCGTGGTTGCATAGTAGCACACGGTATTGATTATTGATGCTTACGTGAGAAGTCACTCAGTTTTATTCAATTATTGCTACAGTAATTGCTGCATAGTATCTCATGTTATTTGATTCAGTTATTGTCATAATATTTTATATTATTAAATCAATAATTGAGATGACAAGTTATTCATATTATTATTTACATAATTAACAATGTCTAGAAAGTTTTATCGAGGAAAGGGGTTTGGTCACCTAATTGCGCACAAATAGGAAGAAATCCTTATCGAAAATCCCCTCTTTCCTGGGAACAATTTGGTTATTAATCTTGCGGATAATAATAATAATAATAAATAAATATTGTTAAAAATATTGAAAGAATTTTTATGAAGTATTTGCGGTAAATTTTGATTATTATATGAACCCCATTTACTCATTTTTCAAAATAATCGGTAGAAAGTTATTCAGTATATATATTATATGGTGGGATCCACCTGTGATGGTGATATGTTGGTGGAGGGGAACATGTGGGGCCCACGCTGGAAGAAAAAAATGGGGGGGGGGACCTGATGAAATTTGTGTCATGGGATAATAAGTTTTATTTTTAATAAAAAAATAGAATATATTATATTATATATAAAGTTATTTGTTTTACTTGATTATTATATTAATATTCTAAACTTTTGGACGACTGAGGAAAAAAATTTTGCCATCCGTGATTATGCAATTTGTTTCGTCTGAATTTACTGTTTCGTCCGTGATTTCTTTTTCAAATAGTATCCTTTCCATTCTCCTATAAATAAGATGCTTAGTTAGAATTCAAAATCACACCAGAAATAGAGAATTCTTCTTCTATAATATTGAGTGTATTTCTTTCGAGTTTTAGGAAGCTTTGAGTGTAGAAAATTGAGAAAATTTTCTTCAAGAATATCCCCGCTATACCAGTTGGAATACTCTTCTTTTTGAGGTAAGGGGTATTATTTATTTCATATTCAGAAGAGATATTATTTTTCATATTCGTATGAATATTATTTTCGTTCAATATTCATAAGGAATATTATTTTCGTTCAACAGTTGTAAAGGATATTATTTTTGTTCAATATTCGTATGAAATAATAGTTTCTTCCATACTCTGTAGTATGTAAGTAATATTATTTCGTTTTAGATTCCGAATTCTACACTTATTTTGTTAAAGTTTTGGCTTCTATACTCCATAAAATTAGTAGAATATCCTTGATATTTGCGCTTCATCCAGTATCTTTTCATGGAAATATTATTCTGAGCAATCTTGATACATTTTAACTTTTTCATGCCGGAGTATTATTCACGGGGTTACTATTCCTGAAGTAATATTCACGGGGGACTATTCACTCAATTACTATTCACCCGGGGTACTATTCATGACAAAAATTGATTACTTTTTGGTCCAAATCATATTTGATACAATATTATTCTTGACTTTTACTCCACAAAGCAGTATCATGGTGACCATTTGAACGTTTTTAAACTTTGGATAAATTTAAAGTCTTTAATATTTATCCTTAATCTCGTTTGATTGAATTTTTAAATCATTGTCATCATCCTCATTCTTATATTATGATGAAAGTCATATATGGCCCGTAGTTCATAGATGGACTTGGTATGATTATGACCATGGATTATTCGGTATAATTATGATCGTAATGTTACAAATGATGTGATAAAAGTCCTCATTGGCCCGTAGTGCATTGATGGATAGTTATTGGTATGATCATGACCATGGGTTCTCTTCGGCCAAGGGTGTAAATACGAATTGTTTTATGGAATGATCATGACCATTGATGAAAACACGAATATCCTTGGCCCGTAATGCATGGATAATTCGTGGTCGTGATACTAATGAATATCCTTGGCCCGTAGTGCATGGATTATTCAGAGATGTGGATTATTTATTAAACTGAGTCTCAGCGATAAAATTGATTATAAACTTTTAAATTATAGAGGATAGTAGATATCATGCTCTACTTGACTTTTCTAATGGATTGCTTATTCCGCTGCAGTTGTTAATCTAAAACTTGTTGTCTATTTTATTCTATCAGTTGTTATACTATTGAATGCTAAGGATAATTTATTCTGCATTATCTTAGTCATAATATTTATTATTGGGCTAGTTGAGCTCACCCTTTCTTTCACAATTCTCTTCAGGAAATGATAATATAGCTGGGACTAGTCGGGGAGCGGAGTGATGGTCCGAGATTGTGCATTAGTAGCCCTTACTATTCTGTGAAATAGTGTAATAATAAATGTAATAGGGACTCCATTGAGTTTGGATATTATCTAAAAAAAAATATTCGTGTAAGAACTCACAGCTATGCTTTTGGTCGTATTTTATAATTAAGTTGTATTTGTATTCTGTACTAAGTATTTGGCGACACACGATGGGTGATGTATACCTGTTTTGGGGGTGACACACATATACACATGCACACACACACACACACACACACACACATATATATATATAAGCAAGAAAAAGCCACGGATCGACGATCCGGGCATACCCACACGATGTGACTCTCTACATGAGTATATATATATATATATATATATATATATATATATATATAAATGATAAAAAGCTTAAAAAATCTAAAATATCTTATAGTGGGCTGCCAAGAAGACTTCAGATAGCTTTTGACGCCTGAAAACTCGGTTTTCACTAGTTAAATTTCAGTATGTAGAAAAACACGAGCTTACAAGTGTTTACAAAGAAGAATCACTCAATTTAGAGCACTCTAGATATGTTTATGAACTGAAATGGATAGGGCTTCCTCGCATTTTTTCTTCTTAAAATGGCCAACCCAAGGCCTCTATTTATAGACCAGATGGTCGCGGGTCTACACGCGGCAACTGCAGGTCTACTTGCGGTTGCCCGGGTTTCCCCGGGCAATATGGGTCTCGCTGTCTCGAAGTACGTGCACTCGTGCAATGCGCTGTCTGCTCGAACCTTCATAACTTTTAATCCGGACATCTGATTGAGGCGTGTTGTACCTGTTCAGAATGCTATTGCCGAGAGAAACACAATGACATGGTATAAGAGGTTGTACGAAGCCTAGAATATAGATCCATGACCAGATCTTCAAGTCTTCAAATTTTATCCGGTGTGCTATTTTGCGTAGTAGTCACTTGGGATTTTGAGCTATGGCTCTTGTGGGATACTTCTGTATTAAATGTGTGTTGAATGATGTTGAGGCGACGTGAATATATTATTGAGGTGGAAAAATGATGATTTTTCCCCTCACCGGGGTTATCTCTGGCTCTGTGCAGATGTTGCAGTCGTTGCTCAGGGTTATCTCTGAGATTGGGCTGCTGTGAGTACTAAGTGTCATCAGGGTTATCTCTGAGGTATGCTTGACCTCTCGGGGTTATCTCCGGGGTTGGAACTGAGTGCCTCGGGGTTGTCTATGAGGTTGAAACTGACTATTTTGGGGTTATCTCCGAAACTTAAACTGCATCCCTCAGGGTTATCTCTAAGGTTGGAATTGAATCTCCTGGAGTTGTCTCCAGGATTACAAATAAGTATCTCGGGGTTGTCTTTATGATTAAAAACTGAGTATCCCAAGGTTGTCTCTGGGATTGAGTTGATTTGACTTCCAAGTTTATCTCAGGAGGATGATTTTTCCCTCCTGCGAGATTAGTAACAGGAATGCAAAATTTCAAGTGTCTACAGTTGGCCCACTTTATCATATTCATGCAATGCAATTGCGTGGATAGGATAAAGATTACTAGACACTTTAAATGTGACAATATAAACATGATGCATGTAATGTAACATGATGAAAATGTTATGCTGAGTGCATGATGGGATGGAGGCTACTTCATGAAATAAGACCAGAGGATGTTGACATTGGGGTTATCACCAAAGTCCTTAACTCTCGACGCATACTTTCTACCGAAGATGTTCTTCTCATGTGAAAGAGACTCTTGGGGAGTTGTACTCTGTCTAATGAAGATTTGTATAACAGATTCCATCATCGGTCCTCCCCGATGAGGATGTTTTTTCCTGGTTTGTATCGCCATGTCTTTCCAGCATTCTATTGAAGTTACTGCCAACAATTTGTGTTGTTAGGGGTTCCTGACCTTTGATGAAATGTAATTCAATTGCTGATATCATCGGACAACCTCCGATGCCTCGCTTAATTTACTTGACAATGGCTGATAATGTCAAGGCTGCTTGACCTTCATTGAAATGTACTTCAATAGCTGACATCATCGGACCACCTTCGATGCTTCGCTGGATTTACTTGCCAACGACTGATAACGTCAAGGCTGCTTGACCTTCGTTGAAATTTACTTCAATGGCTAAAATCATCGGACCACCTCCGATGCTTCGCTGGATTTACTTGTCAACGGCTGATAACGTCATGGTTGCTTGACCTTCATTGGAATGTGCTTCAACAGATAATATCATCATACCACCTCCGAAGTTTTGCTGGATTTACTTTCCAATGGTTGATAACGTCAAGGCTACTTGACCTTCATTGAAATGTGATTCAACGGCTAATATCATCAGACCACCTCCGATGCTTTGTTGGATTTACTTGCTAATAGCTGATAACGTCATGGCTGTTGGACCTTCATTAAAATTTTCTTCAAAAGATAATATCATCGGACCACCTCCGATGCTTCACTGGATTTACTTGCCAACGGCTGATAAAGTCAAGGGTGCTTGACCTTCATTGAAATGTATTTCAACGACCAAATATCATCGGACCACCTCCAATGCTTCGCTGCATTTACTTGCCAATGGCTGATAACTTCAAGGCTGCTTGACCTTCATTGAAATGTGCTTCAACGGCCAAATATCATCGAACCACCTCCGATGCTTCGCAGGATTTATTTGCCAATGGCTGATAACATCAAGGTTGCTTGACCTTTGTTGAAATGTACTTCAATGGCTAATATTGTCGAACCACCTCCGATGCTTCGTTGGATTTACTTGCCAACGGCTGATAACGTCAAGGCTACTTGACCTTCATTAAAATGTGCTTCAACGGCTAATATTATCGGACCGCCTCCGATTCTTCGCTAGATTTACTTGCCAACGAATGATAATGTTAAGGCTGCTTGACATTTGTTGAAATGTACTTCAACGGCTAATATAATCATACCACCTTCGATGCTTCGCTGGATTTACTTGCCAATGGCTGATAACGTCAAGGCTGCTTGACCTTCATTGAAATTTGCTTTAATGACTAATATCATTGGACCACCTCCGATGTTTCGCTGGATTTACTTACCAATGTTTGATAACGTCAAGGCTGCTTGACCTCCATTCAAATGTGCTTCAACGGCTAAATATCATCGAACCACCTTTGATGCTTCGCTTGATTTACTTTCCAACGGTTGATATTGTATGAAATATCCGCTGGGGAGAAACTTTTGATGTATGTTTGTGATTGGAGTTACAACCCCAAGTTGATGAAATCGGACCTTTGCAAGGTATTGCCACATGTAACCTTCAAGAGTTGTGATCATTGGCTTTATGAACCCTGTGTCTGGGCGAATGCCAATGAGTGATATGTAGACCCGCAGTTTGGTCTCTAAAAATCAGGATTTCAGGCTTTTTCGCTTAATCGCGTAGCGTCTTTTTTTCTAATTTAACTTTTCAGTTTGTGGGACCTCCTTTGCAACACAAATTGGATCGATCCGGAGGGGATCTCTATTAATTGTTGGCCGGTTGTGCCCCATTTCTTTGTATTTTCCAGTTATATACAGAGATGATGTCTTTAGATGATGATGTTTTTAGGAATGTATGTATACTGTTTTTCATTCCCTACATTATATTATCATCTATTATTTATCATGTTGTATTATGTTACGCATATGTATGTCCAGAGATGTTCAACATTGACCCTTGGATGGTCTTATGACACGGCCCTACAAATGTCTTCATCGATAGTTAGTCGGATAGATCATACCCCACCAGTATTGGTGGCCTCCTATTTGAGATATTGTATGATAGTTTGGCATCCCTAGATCGGATGACCGCAGATCAGCTGTTGCGGCACTCTGTGACCCTCTTGATGTTCTAAGTTGTATAGGGTTTTGTAGAGGGCATGCTGGAGTACTGGGTACCGGATAGGCAGGTGTTCCGGTTTGAGACCCATGAGTTGACTCCAACCTTAGAGGAGTATGAGAGTGTGATAGATTTTCCATTGGACAAGCCCTGCGCTTGGATGGCTATTAGAGATATGAGCCAACAGTTTATGACCCTCACAAGCTTGAGGCACAGAGTGGCCCAGGATGAGATCTCCTCCGGGCATGTAGTGTCCATGCATTTTTTGATAGACAAATTTGGCTCCTTGGATAGTTATATGCAGCACTCCAGGGATTTCACCACGTCAGAGGATGATTGGCGTGTCTCCAGAGTAGATGTACTCTTGATGTGTGTTGTGGCTTATCTGTACATGTCATTGTACATGGATCATTTAGACATCGGCGTGGTTATGGAAGTGATGGCTCTCCAAGAGGGACATACCATTTTACCGATGATTGTGGCAGAGACCTTGAGGTCGGCCACGTATTGCCACACCCATCCAACAGGGGTGTTTTTAGGCAGTTCGGTCTTGCTGTATGTGTGGTTTATGACACACTTGAGACCGATTGGCACATTCCGACGTCATGGGTATTGTTTTTCCCATGACATATCCATGTTATACTCCTTTCAGCCGGCAGAGTGTACAGATGCTTCTTCGTGGTTAGTTTTCTTGGCAGTGATTGAGGATCCATTTGATATTTTGTTGTGTTCAAGGCTTAGTTCTCCCTACAGCTTCATCACTCATGCACCTGACATGGATTATCTTCCTCTAGCTGGTTTGAGGTGCGTGACCACATAACATCAACTGGCTATGATGGCCCAGTTTGACCAGTTTCAGGATGTTCATTCCTTCGAGGGGGCATTGGGTCAGCGTTTGTCTTCTCAACTTTTGTCAGCAGAGGATTTGTCCATGGTTTATGCCTGTTGGGCCCAATATGAGAGGGTTTATTTAACTATTAGCCATCCAGGCCATTCTACTGAGTATTCTTCATGGTTGGAGGCAGAGATTACATCGGATGGGGTTGTATCAACGGAGTCGGGTGCTGATTCTGACAGTGGGGAGCCTATGGAGGACCCTGATTCTCCCACTGAGGATGAGTTGTTTGCTGGGTTGAGAACAACTCTTGTTGATTCTCTCATTATTTATGCTACTGTGACTCATCCTTCTGTAGAGTATTTAGAGCAGAGTATGCATCTGATGACATTTGAGAGGGATCAGGCTAGGGCCTTGATGTTGACAACTCTTTCTGGTAGAGATGTCGCTTTAGTCATGAGAGATGATGATCTAGCTCATAGAGACACCACTACTGCTGAGCGGGATAAGGCTAGATCATCTAGGGATGCTGCTATTATTGAGCGGGACGGTGCTCTATCCACCCGAGATGTCGATGTTACATATAGTACTGCATTGCAATCCCACACTGCTAATATCATTGTAGAGATGGTCACGTTCATTAATGAGCATAGTGTCACCATGCAGATGGTTGTGGATCTCTTGGCTCGTATTGATACCCTAGGGCAAGAGCTTACAGAGTTACCTCCTTCTTCTGAGAGGGATGCCATGTTGTATTTGATAGTGCACATATCCACTAGTTTGTAGATTAGCTTGAATTTTCCTGGACAGACTAGCTTAGCCATTTTTTTCATGTACAGGACACATTGTGTATATCAAATAGTATTATATGGCAAGGAAATATATTTTGATTCACTTCCCTCTTAGTTATGCCTTGTTACTTACTTGATATTTGCCTGTTATCCAGGGCTTGTGATCTTGATGTATTCTAAGCTCCCCCTTGATGGATGGATAATGAGATGTCTCAGGATCTTTGTATTCCCTACCCTTTAGTGTATTGGGACTGGTTTCTTATATGTGGTTATGGAGAGGATTACAACTTTTCTCTCTGAGGTTGACCGCCCCACAAATGGTCGCCAGTACTCCTTTGTATTGGGGAGCCCAGGTAGTTCCATCTCTTATGGATTGGTATTTCTCTTTGAGGACTCAACCACAACTTAGATGGTCGCTGATTCTCCCATTTGTGTAGGGAGACTAGGTATTTCCATCCCTTTGGTCTAAGCCGATGATGTATGGTTTGAAGGTTTGAAGGATGATATCAGAACCGTTCACAAGTTTTTATGTTTTGGTAGGGGAAAGACCGAACCATGAATGGCTGCCTACGTACTCCCATTGATGAGGGGAGATCAGGTTTGCATAGTTCCAACCTAGCGTGAAAAAGGTTGAAAGTTGTATGTGGTAAAGAGGGTGTAGATATGTTTCTGTTTTTTTCTGTAGTTAAACTGGACCATAAAAATTGCTACCTATGTACTCTCGTGTATTTAGGAGATCAGGTTTACGTAGGTTGACCCTGATGGGACAGACTGCAGTTGTGAGGAAGTTTTTTATCCCTAGTGGGACAAACTGAATGTGTGAAATGTTTAATCCCTGGTGGGACAAACTGAGGATGTGAAAAGTTTTATCCCTGGTGGGACAAAACTGAAAGTGTGAAAGGTTTTGAAAACCTGAGTTGAGTGATGGATCTGATAATCCGGAACCAGGTTGCTGGTTGGAAGGTATGTTTGTCCTTGAAGGGGTAAATTGATGTGAAAAAAAGGTTGTATGTAATGAAAGGTTTTGAAAACCTGAATTGACTGGGGATATGGTGATCTAGAACCAGGATTCTGGTTTGCAGATAACTTCAGACATAGTACCATTTCATGGTGTCTGAGTTAATGAGTTGTGGAAATTCATCGCCATCCATCTGTTGCAATCTGAAGGCTCCTCCTGTTAATACCTCCTTGACAACAAACGAGCCTTCCCAGTTTGGGGCAAATTTTCTTTTGGATTGATCTTGGTTGTCAAGAACCTTCTTTAAGACCAAGTCATGTTCTTTGAATTATTGTATCCGAACTTTTTTATTATAGGATCTAACAATCCTCTATTGGTATAACTGACCATGGAAGATGGTTGCAACCCACTTTTCATCTATTAGAGATAATTGGTGGTACCTATCTTATAACCATTGGTCTTCATCCAGCTAAGCATCTATCAACACTCTAAAGGATTCCATTTCCACCTCTGTGGGGAGCACTGCTTCCATTCTATGGGTTAATGAGTAGGGGGTTGCCCTAGTGGAAGTGTGCATTGACGTTCTGTAGGCTAATAGAGTCAGAGGCAATAAGTCAGGACATCCTTTGTGATTGGCGGACATCTTTTGCATGATCTTTTTGATATTCTTATTAGCTGCTTCACCATCACCATTCATCTTTTGATGATAGATGATGGAGTTGAGGTGTTTGATGTGGAATTTACTGCATAACTTCTCCATAATTTGGTTGTTGAGGTTTTTGGCATTGTCTGACACAATCACCTCTGGTTGTCCATATCGACAAATGACATTGTTTCGGATGAAAATAATGATAACTTCTTTAGTAACCCTGGGGGAAGATGATGTTTTTACCCACTTGGTGAAGTAGTCGATCATGGTAAAGAAAAACCAATAACCATTACTGGCTTTGGGCTCGATGGGCCCGATCATGTCCATTCTCCACATTGAGAAGGGCAAGGACGAGCTCATATTATGGAGCTCCCTTGGAGGGGCGTGGATATCATTTCGATGAATTTAGTATTGGTAACATCTCCTGACGTGATCATCACAGTCAGCCTTGAGAAAGAGCCAGTAATTCCATGTTCTTAGGATTTTCTTGACAAGTAGAGTGCCGCTCATATGTGGGTCGCATACTCTACCATGGATTTCATCCATGAGCTTCTAAGCTTGGTCTTTGTCTAGACATCTGAGAAGGCCTAGTCCTGCATCTCTTTTGTAGAATGCATCTCCGCTCAGGTAGAATTTTATATCCATTCGGTGGATCCGCTTTCTTTCAGCTTGACTCACCTCGGTGGGTGTAAATCCATCTCGCAGATACTCCTTAATATGATGATACCTAAGGTGTTGGATGGGAGGCAGCTCATCCAATACTTCTCCAATGTAGTTCCCGTAGGCTGGTGCCTTTTGATGGGTAAATGTTATATTTGGCATGTCTTCCTTATCAAGTATGTTGATCAAGGAGGCCAAAGTTTCTAGTGCATCCGCAAAATCATTCCTATTCTGAGGAATGTGGAGGAAGGATATTTCTTCAAACACTGAAGCCATCTAGATAACCTAACGATGCTAAGGCAGTAAATGTAGTTTTTTGGTGTGATAGATCCCAGTGGTTTGTCTAATTACCAATTCAGAATCTCCAAAGACAGTTACCCATCTGATGCCCATAGATTGGGCTAGTTTCAACCCCATGATACAACCTTCATACTCAGCTGTGTTGTTGGTGTTGGCAAACTGCAATTTAATGGCAATGGGATATTGCTCCCCCAAAATGGATATTAGAACTGCCCCAGCTCCAGAACCTTCCATGTTTACAGCTCCATCAAAATTCATCTTCCATGATTGGTGTGTATCGTCCTGATGGTGTTGTTGAATTTTCATTACCCCTTCATTGGGGAAGTATGTTTCTAAGGGTTTAAAATCCCCTAAATGTGCGGAGGCCAGTTGATCCGCAATTCCTTGACATTTGATAGACTTTTGAGTTACGTAAATGATGTTAAATTGTTGTAGCATCAACTGCCATTTGGACAATCAAGATTCAACATGGGTTTGTTGAACACATACTTGAGAGGATCCACGTGAGATATGAGATGGGTTGTGTGACCATGAAGATAATGTTGTAATCTCATTGAAGCCCATACTAAAGCACAACAAGTTTTCTCAATCAGAGTGTACTTGTGTTCACTGATGCTAAATCTTTTGCTGAGGTAATAGATAGCTCTTTCTTGGCCTCTATCATCTTTCTATCCCAGCATACAGCCCATGGCATTGTCATTGATAGACATGTATATAAACAGGGGAACACCATCCCTGGGGGGTACCAAAACAGGATCTTTGATTAGCTGCTCTTTGATGGCAAGGAAGGATTTTTGACACTCATCATTCCATTTCATGGAGAAGTTCTTCCTTAGCAACTTGAAGATAGGCTCAAAGGTTTCTGTGAGTTGAGAGATGAATCGGTTGATGAAGTTTATTCTTCCAAAAAATCCTCGTATTTCCCTCTTTGTCTTGGGTATGGGCATTTCCGTGATGGCCGAGATTTTTACAAGATCTAGCTCAATCCATTTATGGCTAACTAGGAATCCTAGTAACTTACCTGATTTAACCCCAAAGACGCATTTGGTTGGGTTCAACTTCAAGTTATACCTACGCAACTAGCTGAAGAGCTTTTTGAGATGATCTATGTGGTCTTCCTCCCTCTGAGATTTGACAATGATGTCATCCACATATATTTCTATCTCTTTGTGCATTAGATCATGGAAAAGAGCCATTATGGCTCGCTGATAGGTAGCTCCGGCATTAATGAGGCCAAATAATAACTGTCTGTAGCAAAAGGTTCCCCAAGGAGTGATGAATGTAGTTTTCTCACCATCCTCTTCAGCAACCAGGATTTGATGGTACCTAGCAAAGCAGTCAGTAAAGGAGTACATGTCATACAGAGTTGTATTGCCAATGAGTATGTGGATGAATGGTACGGGAAAGATATCTTTGAGATAAGCTTTATTCAAATCCTTGTAATCCACGCAAACTCGCACCTTCCCTCTAGGATTTAGGCACGAGAACTATATTGGATAACCACTCAGGGTATGTTAATACCATGATGATGTTGGCTTGAAATTGTTTTATAATTTCTTCTTTAACTTTTAAACTCCACTTAGGTTTTAATCGCCCGAGCTTCTGCCTGACTGTCTTGAATCCCTCTTTGATGGGAAGGCAATGAATGACGATGTCAGTTGACAAACCGACCATGTCTTCATGAGACCATGTAAACACATCCTGAAATTGGGTCAATAAAGTAACCTTGTCATTCCTTTGACTTGGAGTAAGGTCTGTACTAATCTGGATTTGTTTGGGGTTTTCTGAGGTTCCATGGTTAAAAGAGGTGGTTTTATCAAGATTTGGTTTGGGTTTATCTTTAACCCATTCTTTGATCTCCTGAGGTATCTCATAATCCTCTTGTTTAATCTCCATCAAGTCAGAGTCCAACTTTACCTTAAAGTTGCAGTCCTTATGAAGAATAGGCACCCTATTAGTAAGTCCATGCATATCTAACTTTAGAGTCTTGAAACAAAATGCTTTCACTTATATATGAAACTGTTTAATTATACAAAGTGTTAACATGAAATGATAAAAAACTGCTAATACTATGCAGTAAAAGTAAGTAGTTATTGCTATCTACAGGGCAAAGGGAGTTTCTGCCCTTTTTTACCCTTGTCGGTAAATGCAATGAGTGCTGCTCCAATTTCCAAGGGACAGGTCCTAGTGGACAACTATGATGAAAGGGCTTTTTATCGTCCTCCTTCTCTTGAATGATGACCATAATGTCTGGGCAATCATCATCTGGGATGTCTTTGTTCATACCCTCTGTATAGACCAGGATGCACATGTTTGCCAAATGTCTCTTCATTTCTTATTTGCGCCTTTAATTCCTTTCCTCTGCCTCTAGTTTTGGAATCAAGACTTCCTTTCCTTTGACCGAAATTGGCTTAGGAAACATCATGGCTACCACAGGGGCAGGAACATTCCATAGAGACTGTGCAGGAATAGCACCTGTAGGTTTAGGCAACCGTCTTGTAGATGAAGGAACTGATTTATGCTTGTGATGGTTCCTATGACTAGACCCAAAAAAGTAGCCTAATCCGGTTGTCCCTGTCTGGCTGGGATTATGAATTGGGCATTGGATTCCCTAATGATACTTTCCTAACCCTTGTCCAGGTTGAAAACCCAAGAATTCATCTCTTGACTTAACGACATTACCTTGGTAGAAACTATGGGTTTCAGAGGTGAAGCCCCAATGGAATGATAGTGAGTGTTGCTCATTTCACAAGCCTTGAAGCTGACAGACTCAACTTCTTCATTGAAACGGATAGGAGGTATATCACTTTGAATAGGACACTCTGGCTCAGCACTGCCAGTGACCAGATTACTGTTGATGATATAGTTGAGCTGCTGATGAAGAGTGGATGGGACAGCTCCCTCCATATGAATCCATGGTCTTCCCAACAGTAAGTTGGATCCTATAGTGACCTTGAGCACTTGGAAGGATATATAGAATGTATGTGGACCGATTTCCATGGGTAGTTCAATTTATCTGACATCATTTCGCCGAGATCCATCAAAAGCTTTGATTATTATGTGGCTACTTCGATTCCTGTTGAGATTGATGTTTATTTTTTCTCAATGTGGCATAGGGACAGATGTTTAAGGATGATCCTCCATCTATCAGCGATCCTCCAACCTCATATCCAAAAGATATAACTGCTATGTTCAACGGTTTGCAATGACCCGTCCCTTCGGGAGGTATGTCATCATCAGTGAAGGATATCACATTGCCATTGAAGATGTGAACTACCAGATGATGGAATTTTTCAACATCCACTGTCTTTGGCAAGTGGGCTTCTTCTAATACTTTCAGTAAGACCTTTTCGTGATCTTCTGAAGATAAAACCAAGTCCAGAATAGAGATCTGTTGTGGAGCTTCTTTCAAGCTTTGAACCACATTGGCTTCATTGTGTCTCATCTTCTAGAGGAATTCTTTAATCTTTTCCCTCGGCACTTTCCCCTTAGACTTGATGATAGGCTTCATCACCCATTGAAGAAGATACAATGGATTTTCTTTAGACACTGCAGTAGTTATGTTTGATGTTGATCCTTCAGCCTCTTCATAATTCCATGGGACTTTCTTAAGGCTGATGACAGGATATTGTGGCCTGAATGGCAGTATGATTGAATTTGGTGCAACCACTTTCAAAGGGTTTTCAAATCCTTTGAGCTGAAATGGTTGAATTATAAGTGGTGTGGCAGCCAAATCTCCTTCAGAGGATATAACTGCTATAATTTCCTTCCATCCTGCATGTAGCATCCCCAAATCCTAATCCTAATCACCAAGGATCTGGTATACTAATTCTATAACTATTGCGGAAGATATAAACATAAATTGTTTATACATTAAACATTACACACTAAACCCAAGGTTGAGAACCTTCACGTAATACCTGAATCAATATCATATCTAACATACAATGTTATTAGTATATAATACTGTTACAAATCTAGCTGCACACATGTTTATCATGATATAACAAGGGTGATCAACAAGTTTGCCCAACAAGTTTAAGTTCATTAAATTAAGGATATATCATGATGGAAAGAATTGAACAATAAGCTGGCTAAAATTCTACAATATAATTGTGAACTAGCATGAACAAATTTTTATAGTTGAACGACCATTGAACATGAATAAATATATCTGGACCGAATGGTAATGAAGGTGATCAGCCTTTCATACATGATGAACACATGCAATATGCACCAAGTGCGATTCAACAAGTCATAGACGTGATAATCAACAATGATTAATCATAAGCATTTATGAAATAACAACTTGAAGTTGAGTTAGAGAAAACTTGCTTGTTCCGTTGATTACCGTTACGCAATCTATATCGCTTTATCTGAAAACCTAATATTAATAATATGGGTCTCACAAGTTAAAATAATATCATCACAGTATAAAATAACCTAAACACATTATCACATAATCCTATCAGTCTATACAGCACATAAGACCTAGTATCGAGTCAAACTATTGCAGTCTGAGTTGAATCTGACATAATTCTGATATCCCGACGACCTAATCGGATAATATCGAGCCTATTTTCCATAAGACTCTGTTTAAATGCTACTCAATTATCTTAGATAATTTTATTATTCAGTGAAAATATTTTTCAAAGACTTATAATAATTTTCAAATAACTATTATCATTTATCATGATTTTTCAATCATTAATATCATATTTATAATGATTTAAATACCACTTACTTGAGTTATCATTAATATTTATTTAATATTAAATATTCATGAAATTCTTAACATAATATTATAAAATATTTATATTATCTCAAAGTATTTTAATACCTTAAAATCGATTTATATAAATTTTAAACATTTAAATCTATTATACAATAATTGCCATTAATATTAAAATATTAATTTATTCATATCAAAATATCAAAAGTTATATTTTATAACTTAAAATATTTTTATAAACCTTAAATCATTTTTATATGATTTTTAAATCATTAACTTTATTTTTCTATAATTTATTTAATACATTTATTAAATAAACTATTTATCATTAATATTAATTTATTAATGAAATTCATCACAAAATATTAAAAGTCATTAAAAATAACTTAAATTATTTTCTTATACCATAATATAATTTTAAATGATTTTTAAATATTAAAAATCATTTTAAGTAATTTATTTAATATTATAATTAAATAAATAAAATACCATTAATATTCCAAAAATATTAAATATTAATGAAATATATTAAAAATTATTAAAACCCATTTTTGGCTTTAAAATATTTTTTAGGAATTTATTTTACATTTTTAATAATTTAAAACTATTTTTCTCTATTTATTTAATAAAAATAATAATTTTATGAAGAAACTGTAGCTAAAGGGTGCCTGTAGCGACAGAACCGTCGCTATAGGTGTTCTTCAGTGTTCTTGAGCCTACCCAGATCTTTATGTCAGTTAGCAATGTAGCTAGTTTGACCACCCATAATTCTTAGATCCTTAAGTTTCTAGGTTCGAAATTGGGTTAGGATTGTAGTATTTATGTAGCACTACAACCTACAACAACTTTCATGGACATAACATAACACAACAGAGAGATATAGACCTCCAAAAATCATGTCAGGCATGTTCTTCATTTTTTGGGTTACCCAGAAATGAAGAACAACCAAGGTACCTACTTTGAAAGCCTTGTGTGAGACCCCAAATTTTATGAATAAAGATTTAAATTTCTCGAAATAAATTTTTTTTTGAATATTATGGTGTGGATTTGATATAATGTTATAGTTGTGGGTAATATTTTCAAATTTTGAAAAGTAAGTAGTTAGTTATATAATATTCGATTGGTCGGGGAATATTCGTTTTAACAGGGAATATTCGTACGACGACACAATCATTGGTGGACCCCACAATGGAAGTATTGGCGTAGTTAGAAAATGACATAATTATCTTTTTATAAAATAACTATGGAAGTTTTACCGTTTAACTATTGAACTACCCTAGAATAAAAGTACGATGTCTACGTAGGTTGCATAGTAGCACAACGATATTGATTATTGATGCTTACGTAAGAAGTCACTCGGTTATACTCAATTATTGCTACAAATAATTGCTGCAGATAATTCTTTGCATCATATCTCTCATATTATTGATTCAATTATTGTAATAAAGATCATCCGCATAATATGTTATATTATTAAATCAATAATTGAGACAACAGTTATTCATATTATTATTTGCAATATTGACAATGTCTAGAAGTTACATCGAGGAGAGGTTTGGTCACCTAATTGCGCGCCAATAAGGAGAAATCCTTATCGGAAAGCCCCCTCTTTTCTAGGAACGACCTGGTTGTTAAATATGGTGAATTATAATATTAATGATGAATAAGTTTGTGTTGATTAAAGATGAAATTGATAGTTCCATTGTGTTGAAATTATTAGTGTTAGTGAAAATCGACATTTATTTCGATAATAATTGATGTCTGGAGGTTATATTGACCAATCGGGTAATTAACCGAATAAATGAGCAATTAATTGCTATTGATTCATATGATTATAACTATTTGTTCACATGTGTGTACTATTGAATCACATTCATGTACTATTAGGGGAGTTGGTGCAATATTGATAATACTTGCAGGACTAAATTAAAAATGAAGGAAAAGAGAAAGGTATTATACTGTAATATTTCGAGCCCAAAAATGTACAATTATCGAAACTATATTTTCCTATAAATAGAAGCTCATTCTTCCTTCATTTCTCACCAATTCACTAAAGCTATAGAGCAATTATTATAGAGAGAAATTATAGAGAGAAAGAAGAAGAGAAGTCTGCTACCTCATTATTCCAGTATCCAGTTTTCTTCTGAGGTAAGGGGTATTATTCTTTCGTATTCATGAAGAGAGTTATTTTCTTTCAATACTCATAAGGGTTGTTATTTCATTTTTTATTATTATGTTGAATAACTTTTATACATGCTCAAGTATCGCATACATGGTGAAATTCTTCATTATTCCATTCTTTATTATTCATTTGGAATAACTCATCTGCAAGGCTCTATCGCATGCCTAGTGAATTCTCGTTGTTATTCCATTCTTTATTATTACATTAGAATATCATGTATGTATGCGGATTACGCATGACCTAGTTTTGTTCTTTATTATTACATTTGGAATATCCGTCATGCATGCGGATTACGCGTGACCGGTTCCATTCTTTATTATTACATTTGGAATAACTCATGCATGTGGATTACCACATGCATGGTGAATGATCTTTCGTATTCATTCTGTATTAAATTGTGGAAATGATCTATCTACGTGGATTACCGTATGGCGGGTAAAAATTCATTTGCAGTTTCGTATATTCTATTATACTTGTACGAGATATCATTTTTTTTGTACTCATGGAATATCATTTTATTTGATATTTTTTGTTTACGAGTTACTATTCATGGGTTACTATGCACCCGATTACTATTTACTCTAGTATTATTCACTCGGGTATTCGGGACACTTTTCGTGTCGGAGTACTATTCACAAGTTACTATTCACGGGTTACTATTCACCCGATTACTATTCACTCTAGTATCATTCACTCGGGTATTCATGACACTTTTTGTGTTGCGGTACTATTCACGGGGTACTATTCCCGAAGTACTATTCACCCAAAAAAATATATTTCTTTTCTGTCCAAATTATTTTTGGTACAAGAATATTAATCTTGAATTTTACTCTACAAAGCAGTATCATGTTGACAATTTGGACGTTATTGATTTCTGGATAAATTAAATTATAAATTTTTAAAATTTATCCTTGAACTTGTTTTATTGAATTATTATGTCATTGTCATCATTCTCATGCTTATATTGTGATGAAAGTCATATTTGGCTTACGTGCATAGATGCACTTGGTATGATTATGACTAGGGATTATTCGGTATAATCATGACCGTAATGTGACGAATGATGTGGTAAAAGTCCTCATTGGCCTGTAGTTCATTGATGGACATTTTTTGGTATGATTATGACCAGGGATTATTCGGTATAATCATGACCGTAATGTAACGAATGATGTGGTAAAAGTTCTCATTGGCCTATAGTTTATTGATGGACAGTTGTTGGTATGATTATGACCAGGGATTATTTAGTATAATCATGACCATTGATGATTAAATGAATATCCATGGCCGTGGTGCAGGGATGATTCGATTTTATTTATTAAGCTGGGTCTCAGCGATAAAGTTGATGAAAAACTTTTTAAATCATAGAAGATAGTAGATTTTATGCTCTACTTGACTCTTCTAATGGATTGCTTATTTTCGCTGCAGTTGTTGATCTAAAACTTGTTGTCTATTGTATTCTATCGGTTGTTATCTTTGTTGAAGGCTAAGGATAAATTATTACGCATTATCTTAGTCATAATATTTCTTCTTTGGGCTAGTTGAGCTCACCCTTTCTTTCATTGTTCTCTTGTGAAATGAGAATATAGCTGGGACGAGTTGGGGAACGGAGTGATGGTCCAGGATAAATGGCTTTAGTAGTCCTCACTATTCTACGGAATAATGTGATAATAATTGTAATGAGGACACCATTGAGTGTAGATATTGTCTAGATGACAATATTCTTGTTTAAACTCTCAGCTATGTTTTGTCGTATTTTACACGACTGTTGTATAATTAAGTTGTATTTGAATTTATATACCATGTATTTGGCGACTCAAGATGGGTGATGTATACCTATTTTGGGGGCGTCACACTTGAATCTAGAGTTCTGGGCTTGTTCAATGTAATATGAAGATTTAATCGTGTAGAATACATGTCAAGGAACAATTCAATAACATAATATCAGTCTAACATCAACAAAATCACAAGATTTAAGTCAGTCAAACCTTATCAGAAAATTCAGCTCTTGAAGATTATGGGTTTTCCAAAAACCTTCATAAGGCAGATCAGTCAACCTACTTTGACCATGATTATCTTTCACTATATTCATGATCTGGGTGATATAAAGGTATGAATGTGTAGTTCTTATGTCAGACTACAAGTCCAAAACAACAACTTGGCCAAACTACTAAACATGTGCAAGATCAGAGCATTCAAAAATGGTTGTCAGGTTTTCTGGGCAAATCTGGGTTACCTAGAAACAGTTAGTTGAGGCCGATCAACGCACTTTGACCCTTAATAACTTGCAATCTATACATAATCTGGGCTTGATTAAAGTTTCAGATCAAAGCCTTTACAAAATAGAACATATCTATAACCTTAAACACACTAAACATCTAACACACATAGATCTATGAGTCCTGACATTTGCTTATCACACAACATTTTCCAATTTTTCAAGATTTTTCGAGCACTTTGATGTTATGGATCTATGTTATAGCAACCCAGATCACTAAATAGCACCATCTAACACATATCTAAACAACAAATCATAATATCTAACATAAATTACAAAATTTAGAAATTTTAGGCTTTATACCTCATGAATGCCCAATCTTTGAATCTGATCCTTGATGTTTGTTCTAGGCAGGCTAAATTATGATCATGGCTTATCTTTTCACTCTAAATTTTTGGATTTTAGAGAGAGAATGACTTTGGCAAGAATGAGAGGTAAAGCATGTATTTTCTCTCTCTTTAATCTATATATAAAACATGATACAATGCAAGTAGCTGAGATATAAGGCTGATTGCTGGAGTTATATGGCACGTGGAGTAGATAGAGTTGGTGACCAACTCAATTATATGGCAAGATTCACACTCTAAATAATAAAGAATTTGAAAAAGGGTAATTTGGTCATTATGCATCTCATTTTAATGGCACTTTTGTAATCTTGACAAACCCTTAGGGTTTAAACCTTAGGGTCTGACACTTAAGGTTTAACCCTAAGGTTTTATAATTTATTTTTTTAAGGATTTTCAATTAGGGTTTTCAAAATAGAATCTTAAGTTTTCTAAATTATAATTAGGGTTTTCTGATTATATTAAAGTTTACTAATCACATTAAGGTTTGCTAATAGGATTAATGTTTCCTACCTAACATTAAAATTATTAAGTTAACAATTAGGTTTTCGCTAATTGTACATTAGGGTTTTTAATTTAGCAATTAGGATTTTTAACTAATTTGTTAGGTTTTACCCTAATTAAGATTGTAATCAATACACATAAACCTTATACTTAGCATTTAAATTCCCAAATTTAGGGTTTCTAATATTCTGAATTAGAGTTTCGGATTCCAGAATTGAAATTAGGGTTTCAGAGCCAGTTTTAGGGTTTCTTGTCAATCATTAGAATTTTCTAACTAAACTTCGATGTTCTTAATTTAATATTAGGGTTTGTCACTGATATAATTTATCTGGTCAACCCTTGACCCTTAACCACATTCTGTACACATGCAGGACCATACACACAGAATATATACACTTATATCCTTAATACTGCAAGCCTTCACCAAAAATTTTAAAATACACAAAATTCCTTCCCAAAAATGTCAATTCCATTCACTTATTTTCTGTCGAGGTCTATTATATAACCTCTATTCAATCTTTTAAGATTTTTATAAATTGTCTAAATTATCGGGTCGTCACATTCACCCCTTCTTCTAAGAATTTCGTCCCCGAAATTCAACTTGCACCTTATACCTTGCATACCTATACCATTGATACACAGCATCACATGCTACCCAATACATTCCTCACAAGAGTAAAAAATTTTAAATAATGCTGAGGAGTTATATAGGCTATTATCTGTCATTTTCGAAAAGGTTATGCAGAAATTCATCCGCAAAACCATCATATCTTACTGACACAGAGGGTGATTAGCCCGGTATGCCCTGTATTGGCCAAGTACTGTTGGTCAGAACAATTTTTCCTGTTCCTCTTATCCTATCCGCCTTGGGCGCACAAATTTTTCCCAAATCTGCGATGCTTACCTCAATCTTATAGGATTTCGCACCAAAATAATTCGGTTCGGGAAAGTTTTTAAAGAACGCTTAAAGTTTTATAAATGTTGGTCTGGCTGAATCAAATAGCATAGACTCATACCAATAATTCAATTCAATTGAAATATTTAGGTATAGCCAAAACCCCGTTGGCAAATTAATTATTTTGAAAATAATTTTATGACGTCATGACACGATACTGTATTTACAGTCCGTTTGAGGATTCCATTATCGAATGACTTTGCCATAACAAATCATACAATAGTGGGACAACGATTTTTAGATCGAATTTAACACTAAGTATTCATGTATTTACAACTCCATCATTTTTTTTTATCATCTATGTACCAGGTTACATGATACATAAATGATAAATAAAACACATGTTGATATTTCAAATCATTTTCGTCTTGCCGAAACAAGTAGCATAGACTATACTTTAAACCGGTCCAAAAATCTTTGCAAATTAGTTTTATCATCTCAATAGGTAACGATGTGTCAGTATCCCGAAGTCCACATATACACAATGGTCACCATGAGTTGAGAACAAAAATTCATTTTCAAAAGGCACATAGTGCGTATTTAGCTTAATGTAAAAAAATTCAAAGTCTAGCATAGCTAGACGATTTGGAAAACCTAATATCTCCACTAATGATCAATTGCTTAGTAATCTATCTATTCATATAATCCTTAATTCTCCATTCACACAAAACTATACCCAGTTCATCAAACTTACCACACTTATGACTTCAGGAACTTTCCACAATCATATGAGTTTAAGAACTTATCCTAGTCAGACCTTTGGCGTCCATTCGCTGAGGGGTTCAAAAACATTTCACATAATTATGAGTCATAAACCTACCATAAGTATGAGTTTTAAGAACTCGAACCTAATCTTATATTCTCTACCTATACCCTACCTATCTGTTATACACTTGAGAAAAGAATCACCTTCTCAACAGGTATATAGAAAATTGCGTGACACAGACATTTCAATAATTATCAGTGCCAGAAACTAAGTGGTTTTTACATCAAGTACAATTCCCCTCCCATACGAAGAATCATACAACTCAACTGTTAACATGCGTCCTCAATCAAAATACCCACTTAATACTAATCCCCTTCTCAATACGAATTTTACTCAACTCATATTCATAATCCTTTCTTGAATCTGTACCAATTCGTAGTACCATTGACACACATCAATCTTTGCTGTAAACTTTTCAATCATTCGATTGATTCTATTTCCTATTATAACTTTATCAGATCACGAGGTCATCTCATCGTATATATTACGATTCATTTCTATACTATGATCGTTTTATTTTACGATCTCCTATCAATGTACCTTTAGGCTTTTAGACTCTATCTATTCACCATTACTGTTCACCTTTATTATCAGAGTTAGGGAACCCTGTGTCTTTATAACCCGCCGAGAATCATCTTTGAATCTTAGTGACACACTAACTCTATTTGAGTTAGACCTAATCCTAATCACTGTAATTATTAGTCTCAGGTAACCCTACCTAAAGTTCATAACATACAACTCTGATACCAACTGTAGCGTCCCCAAATCCCGGTCCTAATCACCAAGGATCTGGTATACTAATTCTATAACTATTGCGGAAGATATAAACATAAATTGTTTATACATTAAACATTACACACTAAACCCAAGGTCGAGAACCTTCGCGTAATACCTAAATCAATATCTTATCTAACATACAATGTTATTATTATATAATACTGTTACAAATCTAGTTGCACACATAGTCCCTAGCTAAACTTATCTTTGACTTTTCCTTGTATCTGACGTATTCGCCATAATCTGCAATGTTTATCATGATATAACAAGGGTGAGCAACAAGTTTGCCCAACAAGTTTAAGTTCAATAAATTAAGGATATATCATGATGGAAAGAAATGAACAATAAGCTGCTAAAATTCTACAATATAATTGTGAACTAGCATGAATAAATTTTTATAGCTGAACGAACATTGAACATGAATAAATATATATGGACCGAATGGTAATGAAGGTGATCAGCCTTTCATACATGATGAACACATGTAATATGCACGAAGTGCGATTCAACAAGTCATAGACATGATAATCAACAATGATTAATCACAAGCATATATGAAATAACAACTCGAAGTTGAGTTAGAGAAAACTTGCCTGTTCCGTTGATTACCGTTACACAATCTATATCGCTTTATCTGAAAACCTATTATTAATAATATGGGTCTCACAAGTTAGAATAATATCATCACAGTATAAAATAAGCTAAATTCATTATCACATAATCCTATCAGTCTATACAGCACATAAGACCTAGTATCAAGTCAAACTATTGCAGTCTGAGTTGAATCCGACACAATTCTGACATCCTGACGGCCTAGTCGGATAATATCGAGCCTATTTTTCATAAGACTCTATCTAAATGCTACTCAATTATCTTAGATAATTTATTATTCAGTCAAAATATTTTTCAAAGATTTATAATAATTTTCAAATAATTATTATCATTTATCATGATTTTTCAATCATTAATATCATATTTATATGATTTAAATACCATTTACTTCCATTATCGTTAATATTTATTTAATATTAAATATTAATGAAATTCTTAACATAAGATTATAAAATATTTATATTATCTCAAATTATTTTTAATACCTTAAAATCATATTTATATGATTTTTTAAACATTTAAATCTATTATTCAATAATTGCCATTAATATTAAAATATTAATGTATTTCATAACAAAATATCAAATGTTATATTTTATAACTTAAAATATTTGTATAACCCTTAAATCATTTTTATATGATTTTTAAATCATTAACTCTATTTCTCCATAATTTATTTAATATATTTATTAAATAAATTAATTATCATTAATATTAATTTATTAATGACATTTATCACAAAATATTAAAATTCATTAAAAATAACTTAAAATATTTTCTTATACCATAATATAATTTTAAATGATTTTTCAAATATTAAAATGATTTTTAAATAATTTATTTAATATTATAATTAAATAAATTAAATACCATTAATATTCCAAAAATATTAAATATTAATGAAATATATTCAAAATTATTAAAAACCCATTTTTAGGCTTTAAAATAATTTTTAAAATTTATTTTATATTTTTAATAATTTAAAATTATTTTTCTCTATTTATTTAATAAAAAGAATAATTTTATGAAGAAACTGTCGCTAAAGGGTGCCTATAGCGATAGAATCGTCGCTATAGGTGTTCTTAAGTGTTCTTGAGCCTACCCAAATCTTCATGTCAGTTAGCAAGGTAGCTAGTTTGACCACCCATAATTCTTATATCCTTAAGTTTCTTGGTTCGAAATTGGGTTAGGATTGTTGTATTTATGTAGCACTACAACCTACAACAACTTTCATGGACATAACATAACAGAGAGATATATACCTCCAAAAATCATGCCAGGCATGTTCTTCATTTTCTAGGTTACCCAGAAATGAAGAACAGCCAAGGTACCTACTTTGAAAGCCTTGAATCTAGTGTTCTGGGCTTGTTCAATGTAATATAAAGATTCAATCGTGTAGAATATATGTCAAGGAACAATTCTATAACAAAATATCAGTCTAAAATCAACAAAATCACAAGATTCAAGTCAGTCAAACCTTGTCAGAAAATTCGGCTCTTGAAGATTCTGGGTTTTCCAAAAACCTTCATAAGGCAGATCGGTCAACCGACTTTGGCCTTGATTATCTTTCACTATATGCATGATCTGGGTGATATAAAGGTATGAATGTGTAGTTCTTATGTCAGACTACAAGTCCCAAACAACAATTTGGCCAAACTACTAAACACGTGCAAGATCAGAACCTTTAGAAATGGTTATCAGGTTTTCTTGGCAAATCTGGGTTACCCAGAAACAGTTAGTTGTGGCCGGTCAATACACTTTGACCCTTAATAACTTGCAATCTATACATGATTTGGGCTTGATTAAAGTTTCAGATCAAAGCCCTTACAACATAGAACATATCTATAACCTTAAACACACTAAACATCTAGCACACACAGATCTACGAGCCATGACATTTGCTTGTCAGACAACATTTTCCAGTTTTTCCAGATTTTTAAAAACTTGATTTTCAAGCACTTTGATGTTATGGATCTATGTTCTTGCAACCCAAATCACTAAATAGCACAATCTAACACATATCTAAACAATAAATCATAACATCTAACATAAATTACAAAATTTAGAAATTTTAGGGTTTATACCTCATGAATGCCCAATCTTTGAATCTGATCCTTGATGTTTGTTCTAGGCAAGCTAAATTATGATCATGGCTTATCTTTTCACTCTCTCTCACTCTAAATTTTTGAATTTTAGAGATAGAATGGCTTTGGCAAGAATGAGAGGTAAAGTATGTGTATTTTCTTTCTCTTTAATTTATATATAAAACATGATACAATGCAAGTAGCTGAGATATAAGGCTGATTACTGGAGTTATATGGCACATGGAGTAGATAGAGTTGGTGACCAACTCAATTATATGGCAAGATTCACACTCTATATAATAAAGAATGTGAAAAAAAGGTAATTTTGTCATTATACATCTCATTTTAATGGAACTTTTGTAATCTTGACAAACCTTTAGGGTTTAACCCTCCCTAAGGTTTTATAATTTAATTTTTCTAGGATTTCCAATTAGGGTTTAAAAAATTAGAAATTTAAGTTTTCTAAATTATAATTAGGGTTTCCTAATTATATTAAAGTTTACTAATCACATTAAGGTTTGCTAATTAGGATTAATGTTTTCTAACTAACATTAAAATTGTTAAATTAACAATTAAGTTTTCCCTAATTGTACATTAGGATTTTTAATTTAGCAATTAGGGTTTTCTAACTAATTTGTTAGGTTTTACCCTAATTAAGATTGTAATCAATACACATAAACCTTATACTTAGCATTTAAATCCCCAAATTTAGGGTTTTTAATATTCCGAATTAGGGTTTCAAATTCCCGAAACTAAAATTAGGGTTTCAGAGCCGATTTTAGGGTTTCTTGTCAATCGTTAGAATTTTCTAACTGAACTTCGATGTTCTTAATATAATAATAGGGTTTTTCACTAATGTAATTTATCTGGTCAACCCTTGACCCTTAACCACATTTTGTACACATACAGGACCATACACATAGAATATATACACTTATACCCTTAATACTGTAAGTCTTCACCAAAAACATTAAAATTCACAAAATTCCTTCCCAAAAATGTCAAATTCATTCACTTATTTTCTTTCTAGGTATATTATATAACCTTTATGCAATCTTTTAAGATTTTTATAAATTGTCTAAATTCTCGGTTTGTCATATTGGAGGAAATGTGTCTCCACTCTCAGATGATATAGCATCATTGTCTACTATTTGCACGTCACCACTGTCAATCATGTTTTGAATAAGATGGCAGAGTGCCCAGCATTCCTCAGTGTTGTGACAGCGAGAGTGGGAGTGGTATTGACATACTCCATTAACATCAAACCGCTTTGAGCGTGGGTTGACTGGAGGTAGCAGTGCTGTGATTTTTCCCTCATTAATCAACATCTGCAATATCTCTTCCATCGGTTGGCCTAAATAGGTGAATTCTCTTTTGTTGGCGAAGTCCCAACGAGATTTAGCTTTTGCTTTTCTTGCAAACTTTTCCTCCAATGTTTCACTTTCTAGAGTAAGTGGTGGAGTACTGGTGATGAGAGAAAGGAGGCTAGCATGATCCTGACTAAACAATTGACGTGTGACTTAGTGTTAATGAATCACCAGTTCTGCCAATTGATTGACTTGTTCGCCAAGAGCCTTTAATTCTCGTTCCATCATAAACTAGAACTCTGAATAATCCCACATGTCGGCATTATCCTTGTTGATTTTGGATGAACCACCCACATATTTAAGGTACTTGGAGCTCTCTCCGCTGCCCCAGTTGATTATGTTAACCTCTTCTTCCTTGTGTTGAGGGAGAGGGTTGTTTTGAACATGTGTTTGGTCGTGCTTGGCCACTACGATCTCACCACAATCAATTAAATCCTAGATCTTATGCTTAAGGGCCCAACAGTCCTCAGTGTCATGGCCTAGAGCTCCAGCATGGTAAGCACACTTTTTGGTTGCATTGTAACACTTTCCACTTGGGTTGGCTGGTGGAAGGAGATGAGTGATTTTCTTCTGATCTGTCAAAAATTTGAGAATGTTTTTGAGTGAATCCCCTAAGGGTGTGAACAATCTTGTACGTCCGACTTCTCTACTTTTTGGTAATGGAGGGTTTGAAGACTGTGCTTGAAAAGGGGAATAGTTTCTTCTCTGAATAGGCAAATTTTGTGTGACGCCCCCAAAATAAGTATACATCACCCATCTTAAGTCGCCAAATACTTAGTACAAAAATTAAATACAAACTTAATTATACAATTGTCGTGTAAACTATGACAAAACACAGCTGAGATTTTTAACACGAATATTATCTTCTAGACAATATCCACACTCACTGGAGTCCTCATTACAATTATTATCACACTATTTCACAGAGTAGTGATGACTACTATAGTCACTTATCCCGGACCATCAATCCATTCCCCGACTTGTCCCAACTATATTCTTAATTCTTAATTCCCGACTTGTCCCAACTAAGATAATACAGAATAAATTATCGTTAGCCTTCAACAGTATAACAATTGATAAAATACAATAGACAACAAGTTTTAGATCAACAACTGCAATGGGATAAGAAATACATTAGAAGAGTCAAGTAGAGCATTATATCTACTATCTTCTATGATTTAAAAGTTTATCATCAATTTTATCATTTGAGACTCGACAAATAAATAATCCACATCACTGAATAATCCATGCACTACAGGCCAAGGATATTTATTAGTATCACAACCACGAATTATCCATGCACTACTGGCCAAGGATATTCATGTTTTCACCAATGGTCATGATCATGCTAAACAACAATTCATCTTTGCACCCTTGGCCGAAGAGAACATATGGTTATGATCATACCAACATATGTCCATCAATGCGCTACAGGCCAATGAGGACTTTTACCACATCATTTGTAACATTACGGGTCATGGTTATATCGAATAATCCCTGGTCATAATCATACCAATCAACAGTCAATCTATGCACTACGACCAAAGATGACTTTCATCACAATATAAGCATGAGAATGCTGATAATGATATAAGAATTCAATTAAATGAAAGTTAGGATAAATATTAAAGACTATAAATTTATCCATAGTTTTAAAAACGTTCAAATGATCAACGTGATACTGCTTTGTGGAGTAAAATTCAAGAATAATATTGTATTACAAATGATTTGGACCGAAAAGAAATCAATTTTTGTCAAGAATAGTACCATGGGTGAATAGTATCCAAGTGAATAGTACCCCATGAATAGTAATTCGAGAATAATACCCCGTGAATAGTATTGTTCATATGAATAGTGTTGTATGTATGAACAGTGTCGTATAAATGAATAGTACTCATGAATAGTACTCCAGCATGAAAAGCTTAAAAATGAACAAGAATATTTAGAAAAATAACCTTATGAAACGATACTAGATGAAGCGCAAATTTTAAGGATATTCTACTAATTTCAAGGAGTATAGAAGCAAAACTTATCAACATGAGTGTATAATTTGGAATCTGAAACGAAATAATATTAAATATATACTACAGAGTATGGAAGAAAATATTATTTCTTATAAATACTGAATAAAAATAATATCCTTTACGAATATTAAACGAACACTACTAGAAATTTAACTTATAGCGACGAGATATAGCGACGGTTCACAATAGGGTATCAATAGCGACGGCTAGAGGCTGACCATCGGGATAGAGCTCTGTTTTTCACAAACTCCTCCTTTTTTCCCAAATTAATATGTAATATTTCCCCCAAATCAAATCAATATCAACTCTCTTCTCACTCACTGACTCGATCTGCCCTTTCTCTTCTGGTCCTCGTTGCCCTTGCCTTCTCACTCGCTCGCTTCTCGTCTCTGCCCTTTGATAGTTCACTCGTCAGATTGGCCATCATGTGCGCACACGACGCATTTAGGGTTCCGAAGGATCTATTTTTGGACTATCAAGAGACGGTCAACAGTACCGCATTGCCTTGCCATGAACGATAAATTACTTGTTAATGCTTTGAGAGACGGCGATTCTGAGCCTCTGCATCTTGAAATCGAGTAAGTAGGATTCAGCTCTATTCTTCTCTGAAATTTGATTAGATAGTGATTCTGTTTTGTTTTTAGGTTTTCTTGTTACAGGTTTATGTCTTAGTGTTGTTGAATTATCCTAGAATTAATTGTGTTTGTTGGGGTTGGGGCTTATCTGCGGTGTTGGGGGGAATATGTTGCTAATAATGGGGGCTCTAACTATAGCCGGCAATGTGGAAGCTCGTAAGCATCTTGCTTCTTTGCTTTGCGGCGTTTGCTTCTGCTCAGGGATCTACCAACACTACCAGTTTATGGAAGACATTAAGCGGTACTCTCTATTCCGATTTTCTCTATTCCTCTCTCTTTTCCACCACTTTTTGGTTGCTGGAAAACATTAGCATCAACTGAAGTTCAGGAGAAAATTTGTTTATTCGGGTTAAATATGAAGGGCTTAATTTTTTTCTTTTTTTAAGGCTCAGTTTATTGCATCTTCTTTCATTTTTTAAAGTAACCCAACAAAGTTTTATTTGGATCGTGGAATTAGATCTTAAATATATATATATATATATATATATATATATATATATATATATATATAGACACAAAAAAAATATATATGTTTTCTTTTTGTACTAAAAGTTATGGTAGAGAAAGTTTCATTACCGGATTACTTTAATTCTATGTTTCTGTGTCCTTAATGATGAAAAGCATATCTAAATTACTTCAATTTACACTATAAAGCAATTTCACTATGCTGATTATAGAAAATTTTCATTAAATTTATATGGAGGTATATTAAAGTTAAGACAATCTCACAGTATCCAGTGCTGCTATTACTTATTAGGCTTTGGTAATAATTGTAAAAGTCAAATTTTATGAATTTTCTTCGATTTGATTTAAGTTTCTGGTTATGAGAATTCAACTGAAAACTAGGTAACAGGGTATTGATCGGGAAGATGTCAAACTTTTAATTGGAACAGGGAAACCTTTATTCATGCATGTTGTCACAAATGACTGAAAGTGAAGTTTTGAGTTCACGCCAAGTAGTCATAGAGTAGTTATTACTATGACTCTGTTTGACTATGCCACAGCCTCAATTGCAAATGAGCGGGCTGCTTTTAGCACAGTAGGTATACAGTACTTTTCTATAATGACTATGACTTCCTGATTATGAGTTAGTAATGGGATTTCTATAATCTTCGGGGCCTTGATAACCGGATTAGTGATTTCAATATTGCTCCTCCCTTTATTTTAGGTTAGGGATGGAAAAGAACTACAACATGTAATAGTTTTGCACTCGTTAAGTCTTTTTTGACAGTTTCAACTTAATCCCAGATTACAAAAATTGTTTGTAGAAGTTTATGTTTTATTACTTGATAGGAAAACTATCATCATTTTGTACTACTACCGGTTCTCAAGAAGTTTTAAAACTCTCTTACTGCCTTACTGGTTTATTTTTGCAGGAGATGGACCTTTAGTCATTGCACGTGGTGGCTTTTCTGGGATATTTCCTGATTCTAGTTTGAATGCCTACACTTTGGCATTAATTACTGGGTTACCCAACATGATATTGTAGTGCAACGTACAGCTAACGAGGGACGGAGCCGGGATCACCTTTCCTGATCTTACGATTAACAATGGTTCTGATGGTAGATTATGCAGATGATTACAAGAGATTGCTAATAATATAAGCATCTATACTATGTTTGTGTTATAATAATATAACATTTTGAGGTTCTAATAATCACTTTTTTTTAAGGTAAAATGATTGTATGTTGTTGTAGATGCTGATATAGTTTTAAAATTTATATTCTGAAATTAGATGTCTAATTTTAGCTTTGATATTAATTTTTTTGCCATATTCTTTTGCTTTGAAAAGATTATAGTATTTTTTAGCTTCTCAAGCTTTGAACTTGTAAAAGTATGAATTCCTTTAGTGGCACGAATTTCTGATTTTTGACTTTCTTTGTTATTTAATTTATTATTTCAATTTGAAACAGTCAACTGTGCAGTTAACATAACCTCTTTGTTTGCACTGCTTTTTATAATAGAAGTACTATGTTAATTAGGTATTTCTTATTTGCACTGACGTTTATCTTATGTGGGAGCCAAGTTTGATTCCTTTGTTTTAATTTTCTTGTTTCTGGAGTGCAGGTCAGAACATAAGGAAGCTGGTCAAGGATGGTTTTATCATCAGGAAGCCGACTAAAATTCACTCCCGTTCTCGTGCTCGTCGAATGAAGGAGGCCAAAAGAAAGGGCCGTCATGCTGGATATGGTACTGTTATTAAAATTTTCCCCTATTAGCATGAATATGGGAAACTAGAGCAAAATTAGTTTGGTATGAAATGTACATACAACATTAGTGATAGAACAAAATTACATTTAAAGTGAGCTAACATAAAATCAGCTTAAATATCTATAGTAAAGTAATATAAGACTATTTTTCTGTGAATAGTATATATGAATTCATTAAAAAGGTGATACCATATGAATTCATGATAAGGGTGTATCACTGTCTATTTCACTACAATTCCCATAATGATGAATCTAGCATACACTTGTATGCATCAAAAGCCATAGTTTTAGTTTTTCTGAGAAGTCTACTTTTTATCAATGAAATCTCATCATACATTGTCTTTATCTGTGGATCTTTGTTTCGTCTTTTGGTTAAACTGCTTTCTTTTGGTCAAAGATTTTTTCTTTTTTGTTTTTTTTTGTTATTGATCTAAGGCCAAGCATAAATGGAATCTGAAATCGAGTTTTGTGGAGTTACTTTCACGGAAATCTAACACCGAGTTCAGTGTATGATACCTTATCTCTTTAACAGCATTTGTTTTAGGAAATGAATTGTTCAATTGATATAGTTTTTGAAAACATCAAATTCTGTAGAGTAAAATGCCTCGTCTTTTGAGATACATTGGATTTAATATCCTGTTTACACTTGACCTCGTCAAAATTTCCTTGGTATCTAAGCATAAAATGGGTACTTAATTTATCAATTCATTTTACTGTTTATATCAGTGATATAGTTTATCACAACCAACATGTTACTGGTTTAGAGTTCAGCTTTGTTATAATTCTGCAGTTAAGTCATTGTTTTGGCAAGCAAGGAAAGGGCAATCCTTTGACATTCTGGTCAATAATCTTCACTGTGTACTCAAATTCATTGTTTTTCTGCCAACAGCTGTGTGGATTTAGAGGAGATATGCTCTTGATTGCAATGTAAATAGTTGCTTCTTTTTTCCATCTTCAACTGCTAAAAGAACATTCTACTCCGTTCTTAACCAAATTCTATCTACAAGATGTGGTTTATTTTCATTTATTTCACTAGGAGTGTGGTGTTCACTAGGAGTGTGGTGCAGGCTGGAGTGCGAGAGGACATAATTTTACTTTTTTTCTTAAATTGTGATTGTATTTTATGAATGTAGTAGTTTCAGATATTTTTTTCCTTGCACTGACCAGGTATGTTTCATTGGCCTTGTACATGATATCTTCATAGGATATTGCTATGATGGAAGAAGAGTTGAAGACAAAGACAGAACTTATGATCAAGAAGCAAGAAAGACTGATCCAAGGATGGAGGAAGGAATTACAAGACCAATTGGAAAAGCACAAAACTGAGTTAGAGAGGGTATAATTAATGTAATCGATATCTTTTGTATTAATTGTAATGTTGTAATGTGAATGATTTTAAATGATGTATATAATATTTTTTATATTTTATTTTATATTGTATTTGTGTTTGTTGAATAAATTTGCATTATTAATTAATTTTTTTTAAATATAAAAAGGCTATAGCGACGGTCATCGACCGTAGCTATAGTGTTCTATAAAGTACAGGCCTATAGCGACGGTCGCTGAGCGTCACTATAGACATCTAAACACGATTTTGGCATGACCTATAGCGACGGTCGTCGATCGTCGTTATAGGCCAAAAGACCGTCGATATAGGTTTTAGCGACGGCTTCTACAGCGACGGTCGGCGACCGTCGCTATAGCCTATAGAGACGGTTTTTTGGCCTATAGCGATGGTCGGCGACCGTAGCTATAGGTCGATTTTCTAGTAGTGGAAAATAATATTCCTTTCGAATATTGAACGAAGATAATATTCCTTATGAATATTAAATAAAGATAATATTTCTTGCGAATATTGAATGAAATAAAATTTCTCACGAATACGAAACATAATATTGTTAGCGAATATAAAATAAATAAAACCCCTTACCTTAAAATGGAGAGTATTTCAACGGGTATAACGGGGATATTCTTGAAGAAAACTTGTACTGTTTTCTACACTCAAAGTGTGACGCCCCCAAAACAGGTATACATCACTCATCTTGAGTCGCCAAAAACATGGTACAAAATTCAAATACAACTTAATAATACAACTGTCTTGTAAAATACGACAAAACATAAACTGAGAGTTTTAATACGAATATTGTCTTCTAGACAGTATTCAACTCAAATGGAGTCTTCAATACATTTATTATCACACTATTTCATAGAATAATGAGGACTACTAATGCTATCATCTGGACCGTCACTCCGTTCCCCGACTAGTCCCGGCTACATTCTCATTTCTTGAAGAGGATAATAAAACCAAAAGGGTGAGCTCAACTAGCCCAGTAAGAAATATTATGACTAAGATAATGCAGAATAATTATCGTTAGCCTTCAATAGTGTTAAACTGATAAAATATAACAAACATCAAGTTTAACTGCAGCGGAACAAGAAATCCATTAGAAGAGTCAAGTAGAGAATAAAATCTACTATCTTCTATGATTTAAAAGGTTTATCATTAATTTATCGCTGAGACTCAGCTAAATAAATAATCCACATCATTGAATCACCTATGCACTACGGCCAATGATATTCTTTATTATCACGATCACAAATTATCCATGCACTACGGGCCAATGATATTCATGTATTCATCAATAGTCATGATCTTGCCAACAACTGTCCATCAATGCACTACGAGCCAATGAGGACTTTTACCACATCAGTTGTAACATTACGGTCATGATTATACCGAATAATCCCTGGTCATAATCATACCAAGTCCATCTATGCACTACAGGCCACAGATGACTTTCAACATAATCTAAACATGAGGATGATGTACAATGATATAAGAATTCAATAAAACAAGTTCAAGGATAAATTTTTAAAGATTTATAATTTAATTTATCCAGAAATCAATAACGTCCAAATTGTTAACATGATACTGCTTTGTGGAGTAAAATTCAAGAATAATATTGTACCAAAAATAATTTGAACCAAAACGAATCAATTTTTATCATGAATAGTACCCCGAGTGAATAATACTCGAGTGGATAGTACTTCGAGAATAGTAACCCTATGACTAGTACTCCGGCATGAAAAAGTTAAAACTTATAAGGAATGCTCAGAATAATATTTTCATGAAAAGATACTGGATGAAGCGCAAATATCAAGGATATTCTACTAATCTCATGGAGTATAGAAGCCAAAATTTTAACAAAATGAGTATAGAATTAGAAATCTAAAACAAAATAATATTACTTACATACTACAGAGTATGGAAGAAAATATTATTTCAAGCGAATATTGAACAAAAATAACATCCCTTACCTTGAAAAGATGAGTATTCCAACTGGTATAGCGGAGATATTCTTGAAAAAAATTTCACTATTTTCTACGCTCAAAGCTTTCTAAAACTCTAAAGAAATACGCTCAATATTATAGAAGAAGAATTCTCTGATTTTGGTGTGATTTTCAATTCTAACTTAAGCGCCTATTTATAGGAAAATGCTAGAACGCTATAGGAGACTAAAATAATAAAATAATATTATTATTTATACAAAATTTCTATGCATGCTTTGTTGAATTGTTGGGCAGCCATTTCTGAAAATTTTTGGCAGCCCACATGTTAAAAACAAAAGTGGGTCCAAGCCAATTTTAATAAAAATTATTTTATTTTTTGAAATTTTAGTAATTCATATAAAATAGCCATTTTATCAGAAAAATACGAATTTTATGTCCATTCCACATGAAATCGAATTCTCTATAATTTTGTAGCTTTAAGTTTTTCCAAATTCTAGACAGAAAATATCTGAAATTCGCAAACGGATGATTTTCAACACCTCTTAAAATTCATAACAAATCATACGCTAAATTTTAACAGTTCAAAATTTGTGGACATATACTCAACTTATATATGTATAACATATCTAAAAATCACAACAATCCAACGGTCGAATTAAAATTACAACACACGCAATATAGCTGTAAGAACACTGATTTAATTTTTTAATACCTCCAATCCGATAAAATACTGATAAAACACCTCAACATTAATTCCTTCATTTATAACCACATAAAATAAATATTTTTCTATCCATCATTTATGTCCACATAAAATAAATATTTCCTTATCATATAAATCAATAATTAATTATTCACAAATAATATTACAGAATCACAATAATGACAACCAGGCCGTTCCCAAGAAAGAGGGGGCTTTCCGATAAAGATTTCTCCTTACTGATGCGCAATTAGGTGACCAAACCTCTCCTTGATAGAACTTTCTAGACATTGCCAATAATGCTATCTAATATTATTATTCAAATAATATGAATTATTGATTTGATAATGGGAAATACTGTGCAGTGACAACAATAATATAAATATCAATGCAGCAATTATTGAATCAATAAAATAAAATATTGAACGATAATTCTTCAGAATAATTATTGAGTAGTGCCTTCTTACGTAAGAATCAATAGTTCAAAATCTCGTGCAATACCGGTAATGCTCTTGTGCAACAACGCCAGACATTCATGTATTTTAATCACCAGGTATTCCAACAGTGTTAACGGTAACCACTACGCCATTATTTATAAAACTCAAACTTGTCGTTTTTTTCATTCGACAGTTGTTCTGTTATGGGCCCACAAATGATTGTGCCGTCGTGCGAATATTCCCTGTTAAATTGAATATTCCTCGACCAATCGAATATTATATAACAACTTGCGTACTTTGCAAAATTTATAAACATTATCCACAACTATAACATTATATCAAATTCACTCCATAATATTCGAAAATGATATTTATAAAAAATTCATCTTTATTCGTAAAAGTTGGGGTCTTACATCCTCCCCTTCTTATGAAATTTTGCCCTTGAAATTAGGGTACGTACTTGGTATGTCGAAGAGGTAAGGATACCTTGATTTCATTTCAGATTCTAACTCCCAGGTCATTTTTTCAACATCGTGGTTTCTCCACAAAACTTTAACTTGAGGTATAATCTTGGAGCATAAAATATGCTCCTTCTTATCCAAGATTTTAACAGGAACCTTTTCATATGTTAAATCTTCTGCTATTTCATTCGATTCTAACTTAATAATGTGGTTCGGGTCTTGCACATATTTACGTAACATAGATATGTGAAAAACGTTATGAACACGAGACATACTTGGCGGTAAAGTGAGTCTATAGGCCACAGTTCCTACTCGATCGAGGATTAAAAATGGCCAATGAATCGAGGATTGAGCTTTCCTCTCTTTCCAAATATCATAACTCCTTTCCATGGAGCAACACGTAACAACACATGATCTCCAATATCGAATTCCACGTCCTTTCGATGAAGATCAGCATAACTCTTTTGTCGATCTTGTGAGGTTTTTATACGTTGTCGGATCGTTTGTATCTTTTCTGTAGTCATACGTACCAACTCTGGTCCCAACAACGTTGCTTCACCCACCTCATCCCAGCATACTGGAGAGCGACACTTTCTTCCAAACAACGCCTCGAATGGAGCCATGCCAATACTTGCTTGATAATTGTTTTTGTAGGAAAACTCCACCAATGGTAAGAACTTGTCCCAACTTCCCTTGAAGTCAAGGACATAGAGTCTTAATAGATCTTCAAGAGTTTGAATAGTCCTTTCTGACTGCCCGTCCGTTTGACGATGATATGCCGAGCTAAATCGTAAATCCATGCCCATAGCTTTTTGTAAACTAACCCAAAATCTTGAAGTGAATCTTGGGTCTCGATCAGAAACTATGGATACTGGCATACCATGCAATCTTACAATCTCATTTATGTACATACGAGCAAGACGTTCAAGTGTATAAGTTTCTCTTATAGGTAAGAAATGAGCCGACTTGGTCAATCTATAAACAATGACCCAAATCGCATCTATGCCTTGAGAAACCTTGGGAAGACCGGTAACGAAATCCTTGGTAATGTGCTCCCACTTCCATTCTGGAATTTCAAGTGGTTGCAATGGACCTTTTTGTACTTGATGCTCTGCCTTGACTCGTTGACAAGTTAGACACCTTGAGATAAACTCTGTGATCTCTCTCTTCATATTGCTCCACCAAAATGTATATCGAAGATCATGATACATTTTGGTACTCCCAGGATGGATTACAAACGGTGTGTTGTGCGCCTCCATCATGATTTTATACTTTAAATCAGGGTCATTAGGAACACAAAATATGGAGTTGACTCGAAGTATTCCTTCTTCATCGATTCTTGCTTCCGGCATAACACCTTCTTGCACTTTCTTCCTAATATGCATCAATTCCAGGTCTGTAGCTTGAGCAACTTTAACTTTATCGATTAAATTCGGTTCTACTCATATATTCGCCATCATCACATGGGTCCCTGGAGTCTTTAACTCTATCTCCATCTTTTATAAGTTATACAAAATGGGCCTTTGCATTGACAATATCGCACTTGTACCCGCATATGATTTTCTACTCAATACGTCAACTACCACGTTCGGTTTTCCAGGATGGTATTGGATGGTATGATCATAATCTTTCAACAGTTCAAGCCAACGTCGTTATCACATGTTGAATTCCTTTTGAGTGAAGAAATATTTGAGGCTTTTATGATCCGTAAAGATCTCCACTTTCTCCCCATACAAGTAATGCCTCCCAATCTTTAGTGCAAAAACGACTGCTGCCAACTCTAGATCATGAGTAGGAAAATTCCTCTCATATTCTTTGAGTTGTCGTGAGGCATAGGCTATGACTTTCCCATGTTGCATGAGAACACATCCTAACCCTTTGCCCGAAGCATCAATGTAGATGACAAATCCCTCCGAGCCAGATGGTATTGTCAGAATAGGTGCTGAAATGAGTCTCCTCTTGAGTTTTTGAAAACTCTTCTCACATTCCATGCTCCAACTGAATTTTGTATTTGTCCAAGTCAGCTGAGTTAATGGAGTAGCGATTCGAGAAAACCCTTCTACGAATCTCCGATAATAACCAGCTAAGCCGAGAAAGCTACGACTTGATCCATTTGATTTAGGTTGCTCCCAGCTTTGAATAGCTTCAATCTTTGCCGGGTTAACAGATATTCCATGACTTGATACTACGTGCCCAAGGAATGCTACTTCCTCAAGCCAGAACTCGCATTTTTTCAACTTGGCATAAAGCTTGTTTTCACGAAGCTTTTGGAGTATCAGCCTCAATTGTTGCTCATGATCATCACGGCTTTTGGAATATATGAGGATGTCATCAATAAAGATGACCACAAAGTGATCCAAATATTCCTTGAATACTCATTTCATCATATCCATGAAGGCAGCAGGAGCATTAATCAATCCAAAAGACATAACTAGGAATTCATAATGCCCGTACCGAATTCTAAAAGTCATCTTTGGAATGTCATCGGTTCTAATCTTTAACTGATGATATCTGGAACGAAGATCGATTTTTGAAAAGAATTTGGCGCCTTGTAACTGGTCAAACAGGTCATCAATACATGGCAATGGGTATCTATTTTTGATGGTGACATGGTTCTACTCGAGATAATCAATACAAAGTCGCATACTCCCGTCTTTCTTTTTCATGAATAGAAACAGAGCACCCCAAGGAGATGTACTAGGGGCCAATGAAACCGATGTCTAACAATTCCGCAATTGGGTCTTTAACTCCAAGTTCAATAGAGCCATTCGATATGGGGCTTTGGAAATGGGTTTTGTCTGGGTTCAAGGTCGATACAAAATTTAATTTCACGCTCTGGGGTAGGCCAGGGAAGTTCTTCGTGAATACGTCGGAAATTTATTAACAATAGAAATATCATTCAAAATCGGCGTATTTTTTTTTAAATCCGTGACATGAGCTAAGAAAGCTTGACATCCATTTTTAAATAAACGAATAGCTTTATGGCTTGAGATGACAGTGATTGATTTTAATGGTTTGGTTGTTTGAATTCGTATAAAAGGTTGGTTAGGAATATGAAAGCTAACAACCTTACGAAAACAATCAATTTTTGCATGATGAGTAGTTAACCAATCAATCCCTAGAATTACGTCAAATGCAAGTATTTTCAATGAAATAAGATCGACAGGTAATGCGAGGGTACCGATTTGAACCAAACAAGACTTATAAACAGTAGATGTAATGAAGGTTTCTCCCAATGGAGTTTCAACAGATAAGTCAAAGTCTAATTTCTCCTGAATCAAATTTAAACATTGAGCGCAAGTAGGAGAAATAAAGGAATGGGTAGAAACGGTATCAAATAAGGTATAAACTTCGCTAGAGTTTATGATAAGCTTACCCGTGATAACCTTATTCGGGTTCCTTACTTTCTGGGAGGTCACGACAAACGCTCTCCCTTGAACTATTGGCTTTGACTTTTCTGGGACGGCCTTTGGTTCCTCCATTCCAGCTGGACTTGTCTTCGGTGCATGACAAAATTGGGCTAGCTGACCTTCTCTTCCATAATTATAACACGCTTTGGACTGCATCGCGCAGTTTGGACTGATGTGTCCTTCCCCTCCGCATTTGAAGAATATGATAGGTGGTCGTTCTCCTTTCTTAACAATGGGTGCTGGTGCTGATGTCTTTCCATCATTGTTGAATCTCCTCTTCTTGAAATGTCCACTCTTATTATTTTGGCCATTATTACCACCAAAGTGGTTACAATTTCTGGCTTATTGATACCCTCCACGCTTGTTGTCACCGCTTTGATGACTGCTACCACTGGTATTATCATTTTTTCGGTTGCTCTCTCTTGGTTGGGTTAACTCATTATCGCGCTCCAATAACTGAGCCCTATTCACAACATCTGAATACAAACACAGTTTATGAGAGATAAGGTATTGACGTATCTCGAGTTTCAAACCTCTTAGAAACATTCGCGTCATTCTCTCCTCATTATCAACCAAATGGGACACAAACTGGGACAACTCGGTAAGCTTGGTTTCGTACTATGACACGGTCATGTTGTTTTGGTCCAGTTTAATGAACACTACCTCTTTCATGTAACGAATACTTTCGGGAAAGTACTTGTCGTTGAACAGTTCTTGGAACTTCTCCCAAGACATCTTCAGTGCGGCAGGTTGAGTACGCTTTACAGATTCCCACCAGTAATATGCTTATGTCCGCAAGACATCAAATATCTTATTGATCTATTTTATGCACGTCTCGGCCTTAAGTTGTTTTGGCTCTCCAAAAAACTCCGGTGGTCCCAGCTCCTTGAACTGTTTAGCATTGACCGTCAGAGAGTTACCAGTGTTTCCACCTACATTTCGGATAGGAGTCTCTCTTGCCTGATGTTGCATGAATTGCAGAAAGCCTCTGAACATTCCATCGTTCATCATTTGGTCAGTGTTGTTGTTTGCATGAGGATTGTTGCCTTCCTAATACACATTATCGTGATTGTTGATCTGTGGAGACTCAACGGTCTCCTGTGCTCCATTGCTATTCTCAACATTCTCAGATGTCATTTTCAAATACTGCCACAAAACAAGGGTTAATTGACATGTCACATATTATCCCTATACTCTGACCGACCAATTAAATACCAAATAAACTTAGGTAGATCATACTAACGAAGGAATTCCCCGTCTCTCCCCTCCTAGTTCTTGTCTCACATCTCAGCCAGGGATCATATCCCTAAGCTTTGATACCAACTGTGACACCCCCAAAACAGGTATACATCACCCATCTTGAGTCGCCAAAAATATGGTACAAAATTCAAATACAACTTAATAATACAACTATCGTGTAAAATACGACAAAACATAAACTGAGAGTTTTAATATGAATATTGTCTTCTAGACAGTATTCAACTCAAATAGAGTCCTCAATACATTTACTATCACACTATTTCATAGAATAGTGAGGACTACTAATGCTATCATCTGGACCGTCACTCCGTTCCCCGACTAGTCCCGGCTACATTCTCATTTCTTGAAGAGGATAATAAAACCAAAAGGGTGAGCTCAACTAGCCCAGTAAGAAATATTATGACTAAGATAATGCAGAATAATTTATCGTTAGCCTTCAACAGTGTTAAACTGATAAAATATAACAAACATCAAGTTTAACTGTAGCAGAACAAACAATTCATTAGAACAATCAAGTAGAGAATAAAATTTTCTATCTTCTATGATTTAAAAGGTTTTTCATTACTTTTATCGCTGAGACTCAGCTAAATAAATAATCCACATCATTGAATCACCCCTGCACTACGGCCAAGGATAATCTTTAGTATCACGACCACAAATTATCCATGCACTACGGGCCAAGGATATTCGTGTATTCATCAATGGTCATGATCATGCCAACAATTGTCCATCAATGCACTATGGGACAATGAGGACTTTTACCACATCATTTGTAATATTACAGTCATGATTATACCGAATAATCCCTGGTCATAATCATACCAAGTCCATCTATGCACTACAGGCCACGGATGACTTTCAACATAATCTAAGCATGAGGATGATGACAATGATATAAGAATTCAATAAAACAAGTTCAAGGATAAATTTTTAAAGATTTATAATTTAATTTATCCAGAAATCAATAACGTCCAAATTGTCAACATGATCTTTGCTTTTGTGGGGCCAAATTCAAGAATAATATTGTACCAAAAATAATTTGGACCAAAACGAATCAATTTTTATCATGAATAGTACCCCGAGTGAATAATACCCCGTGAATAGTACTTCAGGAATAGTAACCCTGTGAATAGTACACTAGCATTAAAAAGTTAAAACTTATCAAGAATGCTCAGAATAATATTTCCATGAAAAGATACTGGATGAAGCGCAAATATCAAGGATATTCTACTAATTTCATGGAGTATAGAAGCCAAAATTTTAACAAAATGAGTATAGAATTTGAAATTTGAAACGAAATAATATTACTTATGTGACGCCCCCAAAATAGGTCCATTCCATCCAACCCATTCTGAGTCGCCAAATACATGGTACAGAAACATCTACAACTTCATTATTACAATTGTCGTGCAAAATACGACAACACATATACTGTGAGTTTAAATACAAATATTGTCATCTAGACAATATCCACACTCAAATAAGTCCTCATACAATTATTGATACACTATTTTACAAAATGGTGAGGACTACTAAAATAACTGTCTTGAACCATCACTCCACACCCCAACTAGTTCCCGCTATATTCTCGCCTCCTAAGAAGAAAAATGGAACAAAAAAGAAAAGGGTGAGGTCAACTAGCCCAGTAAAGGATATTATGACTAAGATAATGTACAACAAAGGATATTATGACTAAGATAATGTACAACAAATTAACCTTAGTCTTCAATAGGAAAAAAAATCTGATAGAATACAATAGACAACAAGTTTTAGATCAACAACTGTAGCGGAAATAATAATTCATTAGAAGAATTAAGTAGAGAATGAAATCTACTATCATCTATGAATTTAAAAGTCCATCATCGATATTTTATCCCTGTAACATCAATCAATATACATATTTAATCAAATAGTCATCTTTTTTACTACAAAGCAAAAGATATTAATCAGTCGGTCATGTTCATCTCAACACCTGTTCATCTTTGCACTACGGGCCAAAGATATTCATCACAAAATCATTCATCTTTGCACTACATGCCAAAGATATTCAGTAATATCATTATTTAGGACTGTGGATGATAAAAAATATATTTTAAAGGAAACGAATCTAGTGAGACAATAGAACAAATATTAAGGATTCGTATTTTAGACAATCCAAGTTCAAAAAAATACTCCATAATAAACTATTGTGGAGAAGAATTCAAAAATAATGATCAAAGATAGGAACCATAATAGACAATCTTGGACACAGAAAAGAAAATTTAATTTTTTTGTGAATAGTGTCGTATTCGTGAATAGTGCTGTATATGTGAATAGTAACTCCGACACTAAAAGGTATTAATTCCACAAGAAAAATCATCATGCTTCGTGAATAGTACTCATGAATAGTAACTCATGAATAGTAACTCGTGAATAATAACCCCGACATAGAAAGATAAGAATTTTACAAGAAAAATCTTACCAATATTCCGGCATAATGATATTGAAAGAAATAATATCATTTTTTTAAAAAATAACATCCCTTACCTCGAAAAGAATAATACTTACTGGTACATTTGGAATATCGAGATATAATGCAATGAGGAACTTGCAAATCAGATATAAACACTCAAAGTATCAAAATACTCACAAGAATACGCTCGATAATATAGAGAGAAAACTTGAGCTTAAATGTGATTTTCAATTCTAACCCAAGCACCCTATTTATAGGAAAATGCTTAGAACACCAAAGTAGAAAATTTAATAAAATAATAATATTTATAAAAATATTATACACACAATTTGAAATCTGAAATTCAGCATCTAACACATGCAAGTGGGGCCCACCAACTCACCAAAAATGAAAAACATGTTTAAACAATTTTTTGTGACAAAATCAATTCAGACCCAATATTCTAGAACTTCAATATTTCATAATAAATGGCCCTTTTATCAGAAAAATTCAAATCTTATGTCCATTCCATAGGAAATTTAATTCTCTACAACTTTGCAGAAGAAAAGTTTTCCAAATTCCAAACAGAAATTGACCAAAATTCACATACAGAAGATTTTATAGGCTATAATCAAATTTCAGTCAAAAATAGGGTCCACCAACACACAAAACATGTGTTAAATATTTTTTGTAACAAAAATACTCTTCCTCCTAATTTATTCATATATCACACATTCATTGTAAAAATATCACTATTATTATATTATTAAAATATAATAATATATTTAAATAAATTATTTTATCAAAAAAGATAAAATATCAATTTTCGACAATTGTCACTTTAAAAATTTTCTCCATCTATATCTATATAAAATGAATATTTTCTTTATCATATAAATTAATAATTAATTATTCACAAATAATATTACAAAATCACAATAATGACAACCAGGCCGTTCCCAGGAAAGAGAGAGCTTTCTAATAAGGATTTCTCCTTACTGGCGCGCAATTAGGTGACCAAACATCTTCTTAGACAGAACTTTCTAGACATTGCCAATAATGTTATCTAATAATATTATTCAAATAATATGAATTATTGATCTAATAATGAAAATACTGTGTAGTGACAATTATTGAAACAACAATAATATAAAATATCAACATAGCAATTATTGAATCAATAAAATAAAATATTGAATAAGAACTCATCGTAACAATTATTGAGTAGTGTCTTCTTACGTAAGAATCAATAATTGGTGCAATACCTTGTGCTACTGTGTTTTAACCATCGGGTATTTTAACAAGATTAATCTGTAATAACTACGCCAGTTATTTATAAACAACTTATACTTGTCATTTTCTTCATCCAATCGCTTTCGTTATGGGGCCCACACAAAAGGTCGCTACCGTCGTATTTAATATTCCCGAAGCAACAAAGAATATTCCACGACCAAACGAATATTCCCCGACAACAATGAATATTTTATAACCACTTGCTTATTTAAAATATTTACGAATTTTACCCACAACTAACCACATTAATCAAATAAACCCTTACTATTTCAAAATAATAAATAAAGGAAATTCCATTTTATTTTTAAAAAATTCAGGGTCTTACAACTTCCTCTCCTTATGAAATTTCATCCTCGAAATTGATGTACGTACCTGGTGTTTCGAAAAGGTGAGGATACCTCGCTTTCATTTATGATTCCAACTCCCAGGTCATTTCTTTAATAGCATGGTTTCTCCACAAAACTTTAACTTGTGGTATGACCTTTGTGCGTAGGACATGCTCCTTCCTATCCAAGATCTTGACATGTACCTCCTTGTACGTTAAATCTACGGCTATTTCGTCTGGTTCTACCTCAATAACGTGGTTCGGGTCGTCCACATATTTACGTAACATCGGTACGTGAAAAACGATATAAACACGCGACATACATGGCAGTAAAGCGAGTCTACAGGCCACAGTTCCTACTCGATCGAGGATTTCAAATGGACTAATAAGTCGAAGGTTTGAGCTTTCTTCTCTTCATTGAATCTTACTTCTAGAATAACGCCTTCTTGCACCTTCTTCTTTATATTCATCAGCTCCGGTGTGTAGTTTAAGTAGTTTTAACTTTATCGATTAAAGTCAATTCTACTCGTATATCATCACGTGGGTCCTTAGAGTTTTTAACTCTATTTCTATTAGTTGTAAGTTATACGAAATGGGTCTTTGACAATATCGTACTCATACTCGTATACGATTTTCTACTCAACACGTCAGCTACCACGTTCGTTTTTCCAAGATGGTATAGTCAGAACAGGTGCCGAAATGAGTCTCCTCTTAAGTTCTTCGAAGCTCTTCCCACATTCCTTACTCCATTCGAATTTTGTATCTCTACGAGTCAGCTGAGTTAATGGAGTAGCGATTCGAGAAAATCTTTCCACGAATCTCCGATAATAACCAGCTAAGCCTAGAAAGCTACGTATTTCGATTACTGACTTAGGTTGTTCTCAATTGTGACTTATATCCCAATCTTGGATAGCACGTCACAATGGCACCTATCAGTTTACTACTGCACGAATATAGCATCCCCTATGGAGAGTCTGGCTTCAGTGCATTCCACAAAGGAAATCACCAGATAGAGGCTCGGGTACCAACTTCTACAGTTAGGTTTTTAACTCCTAAAGTTCAATAGGAGCCCTTCAATATGAGATTTTAGAAATGGGTTTTGTACCGGGTTCAAAGTCGATACAAAATTCAATATCACGCTCTGGGAGTAGGTCAGGAAATTCTTCAGGAAATACGTCAGGAAATTTACTAACAACAAAAATATCATTCAAATTTGACGTATTTTTGTTCAAGTCCATGACATGGGCTAAGAAAGCTTGACATCCGTTTTCAATAAACGAATGGCTTTATGACGTAATATGAATGAGTTTGACTTCAATGGTTTGGTTGCTTGAATTCGAATAACAGGCTACTTAGGAATATGAAAACTAACAACCTTACGAAAGCAATCAATTTTGGCATGATGAGTAGTTAACCAATCAATCCCTAAAATCACATCAAAAGAAAGTATCTTTAAAGAAATAAGGTCAACAAGTAATGTGATGGTGCCAACTTAGATCAAACAAGATTTATAAACAGTGGACGTAATGAAAGTTTCTCCTAACGGAGTCTCCACAGATAAGTCAAAGTCTAATTTCTCCGGAGTCAAGTTTAAACGTTGAGCACAAGCAGGAGAGATAAATGAATGGGTAGAATCGGTATCTAATAAGGTATAAACTTTGCAAGAATTTATAATTAACTAACCCGTGCTAACTTCATTCCAATTTCTCGCATTCTGACCAGTCACGACAAACGCTCTTCCAGGAATCGTTGACTTTGACTTTTCTGGGACAGCCTTTTAAGTCACCATCCCCGCTGGACTGGGTTTCGCTACCGTATAATCTCGAGCGATATGACCTTCTTTTCCATAATTATAACATACCTTGGAAGGCTGTGAACAATTTGGACTTATATGTCCCTCCTCTCCGCATTTGTAGCATCTAACTGGCGGTCATTCTCCTCCCCTAGAATTTGTTGTTGGTGCTGCTGTCGACATCTTCTCGTCATCGTTAAATCTTCTCTTCTTGAAATTTCCACTTGAATTATTTCTTCTATTATCTTGGTCATGATTACCACCGAAGTGGTTACCATTTCTGGCACGATAATTTCCTCCACAATGGTTATCCTTGTTCTGATGACCATTGCCATCGGTACGATTATCATCGAGTTGTAGGTCGTTATTCTTCGATTGAGCTGACTCATTATCGCGCTCCAATAACTGAGCCCTATTCACAACATCTGAATATAGAGAAAATTTATGAGAAATGAGATATTGACGTATGTCGGGTTTCAAACCTCTCAAAAACATCTGCGTTATACGTTTCTCATTCTCCACCAAATGAGGTGCAAACCTGGATAACTCCGCGAACTTCGCCTCGTACTGGGACACCGTCATGTTGTATTGTTCTAGTCTAATAAACTCTACCTCCATCATATGACGAATACTTTCAGGAAAGTACTTGTCATTGAACAGTTTCTGAAATGTTTCCCAAGACATATTGAGTGCGGCAGGCTGGGTACGCTTCACAGATTCCCACCAGTAATCTGCCTCATTACGGAACATAAAAGTGGCGAATGGAACCTTCTGTTCCTCCGTGCATCCCAAGACATTGAATATCTTGGTAATTTGCTTGACCCACGTCTCCGCCTTAATCGGATCCGGCTTTCCCCAGAATTCTGTTGGTCCCAACTCTTTGAACTGCTTGGCTGTGACAAACCGTGCGTTGCTATCATTTCCACCTATATTTTGTGCACGAGTTTCCCTCGTCTGATTTTGTATGAACTGCAAAAAGTTTCTAAACATCCCGTCATTCATCGTCTGCTCAGTGGTGTTGTTCACAAGAGGAACATTATCGACCTGTTGCACGTTCTCCTTGTTGGTGAGTAAATGTGTCTCCACGGTCTCATTTACTCCACTGTTAACATTCTCAGTTGCCATTCTCAATTACTGCCATAAAATAAAGGATAATTAAAGAAATCAACATATCACATAATATACCTATATTCTGACCAACCAACAAATAAGCTTAGGTAGGACACACTAGCAAAGGATTTACTCGTCTCTCCCCTCCTAGTTCTATTCCCCGATCTCCGCCAGAGATCATATCCCTAAGCTCTGATACCAACTGTGACACCCCCAAAATAGGTCCATTCCATCCAACCCATTCTGAGTCGCTAAATACATGGTACAGAAACATCTACAACTTCATTATTATAATTGTCGTGCAAAATACGACAACACATATACTGTGAGTTTAAATACAAATATTGTCATCTAGACAATATCCACACTCAAATAAGTCCTCATACAATTATTGATACACTATTTTACAAAATGGTGAGGACTACTAAAACAACTGTCTTGAACCATCACTCCACACCCCAACTAGTTCCCGCTATATTCTCGCCTCCTAAGAAGAAAAATGGAACAAAAAAGAAAAGGGTGAGCTCAACTAGCCCAGTAAAGGATATTATGACTAAGATAATGTATAACAAATTATCCTTAGTCTTCAACAGGGAAAAAAAAATTGATAGAATACATTAGACAACAAGTTTTAGATCAACAACTACAGCGGAAACAATAATTCATTAGAAGAATTAAGTAGATAATGAAATCTACTATCATCTATGAATTTAAAAGTCCATCATCGATATTTTATCCCTGTAACATCAATCAATATACATCTTTAATTAAATAGTCATCTTTGAACTACAGGCTAAAGATATTAATCAGTCGGTCATGTTCATCTCAACACCTGTTCATCTTTGCACTACGGGCCAAAGATATTCATCACGAAATCATTCATATTTGCACTACATGCTAAAGATATTCAGTAATATCATCATTTAGGACTGAGGATGATAAAAAATATATTTTAAAAGAAAACGAATCTAGTGAGACAAAAGAACAAATATTAAGGATTCGTATTTTAGACAATCCAAGTTCAAAAAAATACTCCATAATAAACTATTGTGGAGCAGAATTCAAAAATAAAGATCAAAATATAGATCCAATCAAAGATAGGAACCATAATAGACAATCTTGGACACATAAAAGAAAATTTAATTTTTCTGTGAATAGTGTCGTATTCGTGAATAGTGCCATATACGTGAATAGTACCGTATACGTGAATAGTAACTCCGACACTAAAAGGTAGAAATTCCACAAGAAAAATCATCATGCTTCGTGAATAGTACTCGTGAATAGTAACTCGTGAATAGTAACTCATGAATAGTAACTCGTGTATAGTAAACCAGACATGAAAAGATAAAAATTTCACAAGAAAAATCTTACCAATATTCTGGCATAATGATATTGAAAGAAATAATATCATTTTTTTAAAAAAATAACATCCCTTACCTCGAAAAGAATAGTACTTCTGGCTGGAATATCAGATATAACGCTGAAGGAACTTGCACCGTATAGTAACACTCAAAGTATCAAAATACTCACAAGAATACGCTCGATAATATAGAGAGAGAAAACTTCAGTTTCTGGTGTGATTTTCAATTCTAACCTAAAAACCCTATTTATAGGAAAATGCTTAGAACACCAAAGTAGAAAATTTAATAAAATAATAATATTTATAAAATTATTATACACACAATTTGAAATCTGAAATTCAGCATCTAACACATGCAAGTGGGGCCCACCAACACACCAAAAATGAAAAACATGTTTTAAACAATTTTTTGTAACAAAATCAATTCAGACCCAATATTCTAGAACTTTAATAATTCATAATAAATAGCCCTTTTATCAGAAAAATTCAAATCTTATGTCCATTCCATAGGAAATTTAATTCTCTACAACTTTGTAGAAGAAAAGTTTTCCAAATTCTAAACAGAAATTGACCGAAATTCACATACAGACGATTTTACAGGCTATAATCAAATTTCAGTTAAAAATAGGGTCCACCAACACACAAAACATGTGTTAAACATTTTTTGTAACAAAAATGCTCTTCCTCCTCATTTATTCATATATTCCACATTCATTGTAAAAATATCACCATTATTTTATTATTAAAATATAATAATATATTTAAATAAATTATTTTATCGGAAAAGATAAAATATTAATTTTCAAAATTGTCACTTTAAAATTTTCTCCATCTATATCCACATAAAATGAATATTTTCCTTATCATATAAATCAATAATTAATTATTCACAAATAATATTACGTAATCACAATAATGACAACCAAAGCCATTTCCGGAAAGACGGGGCTTTCCAATAAGGATTTTTCTTTCTTGGCGCAATTTAGGTGACCAAACCTCTCCTTAGATGTAACTTTCTAGACATTGCCAATAATGTTATCTCGATAATATTATTCAAATAATATGAATTATTGATCTGATAATGAAAATACTGTGTAGTGATAATTATTGAAATAACAATAATATAAAATATCAGCGTAGCAATTATTGAATCAATAAAATAAAATATTGAACAGTAACTACTATAACAATTATTGAGTAGTGCCTTCTTATGTAAGAATCAATAATTGATGCAATACTGTGTGCTACTGTGTTTTAACCACCGGGTATTTTAACAATATTAACGGTAACTACGCCATTATTTATAAACAACTTATACTTGTCATTTTCTTCATTCAATCGCTTTTCGTTATGGGGCCCACAACTAACCACATTAATCAAATAAACCCTTACTATTTCAAAATAATAAATAAAAGAAATTCCATGTTATTTAAAAAAAATTCGGGGTCTTACAACTTACATACTACAGAGTATGGAAGAAAATATTATTTCAAGCGAATATTGAACAAAAATAACATCTCTTACCTTGAAAAGATGAGTATTCCAACTGGTATAGCGGAGATATTCTTGAAGAAAACTTTTACTATTTTCTAAGCTCAAAGCTTTCTAAAACTCTAAAGAAATACGCTCAATATTATAGAAGAAGAATTCTCTGATTTTGGTGTGATTTTCAATTCTAACTTAAGCGCCTATTTATAGGAAAATGCTAGAACGCTATAGGAGACTAAAATAATAAAATAATATTATTATTTATACAAAATTTCTACGCATGCTTTGTTGAATTGTTGGGCAGCCATTTCTGAAATTTTTTGGCAGCCCACATATTAAAAACAAAAGTGGGTCCCACCCAATTTTAATAAAAATCATTTTATTTTTTGAAACATTAGTAATTCATATAAAATAGCCCTTTTATCAGAAAAATATAAATTTTATGTCCATTCCACACGAAATCGAATTCTCTACAACTTTGTAGCTTTAAGTTTTTTCCAAATTCTAGACAGAAAATATCTCAAATCTACAAACGGATGATTTTTAACACCTCTTAAAATTCATAACAAATCATATACTAATTTTTAACGGTTCAAAATTTTTGGACATATACTCAACTTATATATGTATAACATATCCAAAAATCACAACAATCCAATGGTCGGATTAAAATTATAACTCACGTAATAGAGCTGTAAGAACACCGATTTAATTTTTTAATACCTCCAATCCGATAAAATACTGATAAAATACCTCAACATTAATTCCTTCATTTATAACCACATAAAATAAATATTTTCCTATCCATCATTTATGTCCACATAATATAAATATTTCCTTATCATATAAATTAATAATTAATTATTCACAAATAATATTATAGAATCACAATAATGACAACCAGGTCGTTCCCAGGAAAGAGGGGGCTTTCCGATAAGGATTTCTCCTTACTGGCGCGCAATTATGTGACCAAACCTCTCCTTGATAGAACTTTCTAGACATTGTCAATAATGCTATCTAATAATATTATTCAAATAATATGAATAATTGACTTGATAATGGAAAATACTATGCAGTGACAATAATAATATAAAATATCAACACAATAATTATTGAATCAATAAAATAAATATTAAACAGTAATTACTGTAACAATTATTGAGTAGTGCCTTCTTACATAAGAATCAATAATTCAAAAATACTGAGCAATACCGTGTGCTATTGTGCAACAACACGTATTACTGTATTTTAATCACCAGATATTTCAACAGTGTTAACGGTAACCACTACGACTTTGTTTATAAAACTCAAACTTATCGTTTTCTTCATCCGACAGTTGTTCTGTTATAGGCCCACAAATGATTGTGCCGTCGTAGGAATATTCCATGTTAAAACGAATATTCCCCGACCAATCGAATATTATATAACAACTTGCATACTTTGCAAAATTTATAAATATTACCCACAACTATAACATTATATAAAATTCACTCCATAATATTCAAAAATGATATTTATAGAAAATTCATCTTTATTCATAAAAGTTGGGGTCTTACACAAGGCTTTCTAAAACTTGAAAGAAATACGTTCAATATTATAGAAGAAGAATTCTCTGATTTTGGTGTGATTTTTTTTTGTAAACTGAGTATCCTATTTATAAGAGAATGGAAGGATACTATTCAGATGCACAGTCTGGGAAAATCACAGATGCATAGTAAGTTCACGGGCACAAATCTAAGTTTTCACATGATTTACTATGCAAACACTATGCAGACATTATGCAAACACTATGTATAATAAAATATAATATATTCTATTTTTCATAAAAAACAAAACTTATTATAATATATATATATATATATATATATTATAAATGTTTCTTACATTTTACTTTAGCTTTAGTAAATTACTTTTACTTTGTACTTTTACTTCAGTAAATGTAATAGTGAATCTTGCGTGATTCAATAATAATTTACTTTTCAGTTTTCTATTTAAGTAACTCAAAGTGTTTAGAGTTACTCAGATTTTTCTTTTGTAAGAAAACCTCACCTGAGGTCCTCTCCCTGCCTTCTCTCTAGTTACCGAAGAAGAAGCTTGTTGCTTCCTTCTTCTAGTAAGATGAAGAAGAAGAAGTTTTTCATACTTCTCTCTTCCATTTACAGTTTATCTAGGTTATACGTAATCCCTTCCTCAAATGTTTATAAATAAAAGAAAGAGATTACTTTACCGATTCACCGGTCATCTTCTTTAAGTTTCTTCTTTCTGTTTAAATTTCGTTAAGAAACTATTCCACTGTTAAATGGTATCAGAGCCAAGTTGTTTGTGTTCTAGTTGCTATTAAGATCTCAGTAATCGTTTATCTCATTCCTTGTTCAAAATTTCTCTTTTCCTCTTGTTCTAAAGTCACCTAGCTTACTTTCTAGAGGATGCATGAAAGAACAATGAGTAAACTTTAAATTTGAAACTGGTAAAATGAATAGATTGTTTAGATCTAACTCCACAGCTAGTAACAAGTCAACTTTGCCTCCTGTCCCTGACATAGTTAATCAAGAAAAGCGTAGTCATGAAAACATTAGTCAAGTTTTACATAATTGGAATATACCAAGACTCTGTCCTAGAGAAATTTAATAGTCAACCTTTTTGGATAACTTCAAAATAGATTATAACGTAAAAATAGTTGAAAAGGTTTATGCCATTAATAAAGAATATGAATATTGTAGTCTTTTCTCTCCTGATGTTATTAAAAAACATGGGAAGAAAGGTTATAATTTTATCCATATTGGTCTTGTTCAAGTTGCTGTTAAACCACTAAACATTAAAGGAATCAATTTGAGTATCTACCTTTGCCTTAGAGATGCTAGATTTTTTAATTATCATCCAAGTATAATTGGCGTTATGGAGTCAAGTTTGCATAATGGACCTATTCATTCCAATTGCTTTCCTGATTTCACATTAAGCCTAAGTGACCACAATTTATTAAAGGCTTTAACTTTAAACATTAAAACTGCTGGTGAAATTACTCAAATGATTAAGGGTTCTCAGCTTATAGCTTTGATTTATAGGATTTATTATAAGACCATAAAAACGAACTTAAACGTTCATGCTCATAATAAAAGTCCTAAAGATCAAACTGTTTTAATTCAAAGTTCAACTAGTCATGCTAATATTCAAATCCCGAGAACCATCCTCTAGAAAGACATTACATTACCTAGTCAATGGACTTTACCCAGTGAAATACCTCAACAACCCGTAGTAAACAACTTATTAAATGTTGAAAATGTTAGACAATTTTCTGATGGAACGGTCAAAATAAGTTTTGAACGCACTAGAAGGCCGGTTATTATAGAAGACTTTACCAGTTCTTCAGCACCTTTTGTTCATACTAGATGAGATACTGAAGTACTTAGTAACCCTTCTATTAGGGATATAAAAATGAAAGGTATCCTTAATCATGGTCAAACTAGTCACCCTAGTTATACTCAAAATAACCCAGTAGAAGAAGATGGTTCTTCTTCTCCTACCCCTTCTGAGTTTCCTACTCAATCAGATTTTGAAATTCCTATTAATAACCAACTAAGAGTCATTAAAGAGGAATTCAAGTTAGATTGGGATAATCTTGTTAAAGATTTTAATTCCAAATCTAATAAAGAAAAAAGACATTCATTTCGTTCTAATCACCCATCTGATAAAGAATGAGATAAAGTAATTAATAGATGGAAGCGATTTATCATTAATGAGCAGTTAAACATTACTTTTTACGATTGGTATGACCAATATCACGGTAAATGTAATGTTATAACCAAAACCAAGTGGATTAAATAAGATAAATCAAAAGTCTCTTCTAGTCATCCCCTTCTAGAAATTGTCCTCCTTCCAGTTAAAAACACATCTGTTGTTGCCAGTCCTTTTAATATTTCAGATGGTAATAAAGATGATAAAAAGATTATTGAATAATTAAATTTCAGTAATCAATATCTAGAAACTGCAGGTAAGCAACTATATAGAATTGAAGAAAAATTTGAGGAAACCGTTGTTAAAAAACCTGATTCAAAAATTGAACAACCTTTGTTAAAGTTACCAGAAAATAGAAGTAAATTAGGTTTACCCAATAAAGATGGTGAACTTACCCGAGCAATAGATAAGTTATTTAAAAAATTAAAAACTGAACCTGAAACAAGTGGTACTATAGCGATCATTGATCAAGTTGAAACTGACAATGAGAGCAATAGCCAGTCAAATTATTCTGATACTGTTTCAGTCCCAGATTTTAATGACCAGTTAAATAAATGAACAGTTAATAACACTAGTGTAATCAGGAATTGGTATTCTAGACCTACTCCTCCGGATCTACAGTTCGAAGAGAGAAACCTAGTAAAACAATTTTCTGTTTCCTCTAATAAAATATATGAATGGAACATTGATGGTTTTAGTGAACAAGAAATCTTAAAGAAATTAAATCATATGCCCATGGTAGCTAATAGCTATATCACTAAATTCAACAATCCGACTCAGCCAGATATTGCTGAATTAATAGCTAGTGGATTTACTTGTATTCTTAGATCTTGGCGGGAGAAACATCTCAATTAGATGATGACGGAAACCCCATTTTCGATGAAGATGTTGGAATTGGTCCGCCTGATGGATTTAATACTTTAATTTTTACCATAATTAAACATTTTGTTGGAACTCCTAGTAATATCACTGAGAGAATTCACGATTAATTAAGTAATCTCACTTGTCCCATTCTAAGTGATTTTAGGTGGTACAAAGGTGTGTTTACTTCTCGTGTTATGATGTGTAATGATGGCAATAAACCATTATGGAAAGAAAAATTCGTCAATGGTTTACCTTCATTATTTGTTTATAAATTTCGTGAAGAATTAAGTAAAAATTTAGGATATATTGATTATGATGATCTAACTTATTGTGACATAATCAGTTATATTCAAAAAATTGGGTTAAAAATGCGTATCAATTTTAAATTAGCTAAGCAAGCTAGTAAAGATAAAAACAAAGCCAAGTATGAGTTAGGAACTTTCTGTGAACAATATGGTTTACCCGGTTGCTCCCTCTAGAAGGAAGCACAACCATAAACATATTGATTCTCATAAGAGTCACCGACGTCATAAACAAAAATGCAGTCATAAAAAGGATAAAAATTAAGATGATTATTACACCAAACCTAAACCCACAAATAAAAAATATAATAGAAAATCTAAAAAATTTGATAAAAGTAAAATTGTTTGCCACAATTGTGGGCAAAAAGGGCACTACAAAAATGAGTGCAAAATAAAACAAAAATTATCATAGTTAAATGTCTCAAGTGAAGATATTGAACAACTATTATAATTAATGAGGATAGAGAACAATGTTAGTAATGATGAGGGTTCTGATATTCCTTATTCCTCTAATAGCAGTACTAGTAACAACAAAACAGATAGTGACAATGAAGAGGTTACTATTTGTGCTGATAATTGCAATGAAAAATGTTGCAATAAAAGACTAAATGTAATTACCAAAGAACATGAAGAAAGCTCTTTGTTAATTGATTTAATTAGAAAAATTCTGATCCTGAGTTAAAGGTTCAATACACTAAACATTTGAAAGATTTACTAACTAAAGATAATAGAGTTAAAGATAAGATTATTAAAGATAAAGAGAAACTGATATTATCTCCTTCTGCCCTAAATGGCTCTGATACCATTTAGGGCGGAAGGAGATTATAAGAAAGAAGAACAAAGTTGTGCATATACATAACACAATTTAATTACTAAAACATATTAATTTTATTGATAACTAAAAAATATTTACAAACAGAAAATAAAGGTGACTTACAAGTTTTCTTAGAACATTAAGAATGGTTGATGAAGAGGAAGAGAACAGAGGCTAAAGATTTATCAAAGAAGGAGCTCTGAGTCTTTCTAAGTATGCATTACTAATTAAGTTCAAGTTTCTTTTATAGAATAAGGAAAGAACCATTACAGAGTTACTATTACATAAAGTAAATGATTATCGACAAAAATTACTATTGATGAACAGTAAAACAGTGCTAACGTTTTTACTATGCATGGACGCTTTTTGCAACTTTTGACAAAGTGGCCAAAACTTTTGACTTGGTGGATGGTTTTGGTGGAAAAGAAGGAACATATGCATGTGGTAGAGGACTGCTTTCGGTGAAAGAGCATCTTTTTGACTGATCAGGGGCAATAATTGACTAAGATGTCAGGCAAATGGGTCCTGACCATCTTGCAGATCGATAGTGCCATATGGGTCATCATAATCATCAAATTTACTGGTAGAAGCGTTTCTAGAAGAGGATGAAGAACATGCAGAGGCTTCTTCATGTAACTCATCAATTCTATCATACAGGGCTTGGGCAATTAACTTTAACTCTTTACTAGTAAAATTTTTAATACTAGAAATGCCACGGGAACAAGATGAACCAGTTGGACTGACTCTAGGCTCTTTTAATTTACTGGAAGATTCTTTGACTGGAATAGCTGTAACTGGTAGAGGCTTTAGAGGGACTACCGGAAATTCCTTCTAAACCTGACCAACAATTCTGTTAACATCAAACTTATCCCACTATTTGATAAAGAATTGTCGGGAGACATGAGGAATTGGTGAAACGGTGGTATATGATACCAATTGACTATATTCTTGAGACTAAAAATCAGTCACTTTAATTGGAATTTGAATGTCGTACTGCCATTTAAGAATCCAATGAACTTTATATTTACTTACAAACTGAAGAATAATAGGGATATCATCACTTTTTGGTTGATGTTTACTGTGATTGCAAAAATGACTAAGTTGAACCTGTAAAAGACCCGGAAAGAGGTCGAAAGTAGAACCAAATCTCTACCACCAGAGAGTGAACCAAAAAGGGATCTGACTTTTAAATTTTTGGTCAAATTATAGGAACCACGAGTGACTATTTGATTCATTCTGATAAAGGAAGATCTTATTCCAAGCTTCCATATAATCGAAATAACAGAAAGAGTTATCTTGATTAGAGAGCTGTTTAAGATCAGAGGGAGGATTTACCCACCCAGTTATCTGAATGATTTGTTTAATGTATAGTGAATGATAGAGGACTTTAGAACCATCATCCCTGGCATAAATAGGTTTGATGAAGATTGACTCAGTTTCAATGAGAATATCTTTATAATACACGAGAGATTTATAAGGAGCAAGGGGAACGAAGTGCCATCTAGTAGGAAAATACTGGGAAGCCAGTTTAATAGGGTCATTTTTTGGTTTCATATGAGGTTTAATATGGAATAAGTGATTTTCCCATCTGAGTATGTATTGAGAAGAAGGTTGACTAGGATCTGAAGAGGAAGCTTTAGATTGACTGTAGAAAGGACCAACTAGTTTAGGGTTACTGGCTAAAACGAAACTATAGGGCTTGGGAATAGAGCCAAGGACCTGGAATTTATTAACTGGGTTAGGTTTGGAAACTTGACTAACTAGATGAGGAACCAAAGTTCCTTTTGGTTGATTGTTTGGGCCTGAAGGGCGACCCGGACCACGAGAAGACGATGCTCCTCGGATGCTCATTTTTGTTGAATAATACCTGTGTTAATGAATTCCCGAGTGCGAAAATCAGGAATGGAGTTATTATTGCCTTTAACATATTCAATTTCAAAATCAAAAATACTCAATAGGGCTTGCCATCTAGCAAAGGAATGTTTAGAGGCTATATTTTTAACATCCTTTTCTAGAACGTATTTTGCAGATTTGCAGTCAATACGAATAAAAAACTTTTGATTTAATAAGTCACTTTGGAATTTGTTAATACATAAAACTAAAGAAAGTATTTCCTTTTTAATAGTGTTGTAATTTAACTGTGTACTATTCCATGCACTAGAATGAAATCGAATAATTTGTTCAGGAGAATTGAGGGTTAGCTTTTACTTGAGAATACCTCTGAATCCTACATCTGAGGCGTCAGTTTCAACAATTTTAAACGCTGAATTATTGGAAATGCCAAGGCAAGGCAAAGCTTTAACATATCTTTTAACTTGCTGGACGACAGAAGTGTGGATGTCAGTCCAAGGGGATTGTCTTACAAATGCTGAAAGAGAGGTTTGCAAATCTTTCTGAGATTTTTATAGAACTTGCCAATATAATTGAGCGAGCCTAAAAATCTCTGAAGTTGGGTTTTGTTGGTGATTTTATCAGGAAATCTGTCAGCAAATTGAATAGCTCTGTTAATAGACTGAATAAGTCATTGATAAATATTAAGACCAAGAAACCGAACTTTAGTTTAAAATAAAGTGCATTTGGAAGGAGACAGAATGAGACCATTATCTTTAACTATTTTGAAGATTGATTTCAAATGTTTAATGTGTTCTTCAATAGATTTGGAAAAAATGAGAATATCATCAATGTAAACAACAACAAAATGATTAAAAGGATTCAAAATGTCATTTAGAATATTCTAAAACTCACTAGGGGCATTTTTTAAACCGAATACCAGAACATTCCATTCATAATGTCCAAATGGGGTAGTGAAGGTTGTTTTATACCTATCATCGAGGTGAATGACAACTTGCCAGAATCCAGATTTAAGGTCAAACTTACTGAAGATAGTGGCACTGCTTAATCTATTTATGAGGTCTTCTTTATTAGGTAGAGGATACCTAATCCATTCTAAGACCTTATTTAATGGCTTGTAATTGATAACTAGACGGGGAACACCTCTCTCCTTTTCTGCTTCATTGTTGACATAAAAGGCGGGACATGACCATGGAGATTTACTAGGTTTAATTAATCCTTTACTAAGAAGATCATTAATTTTCTTTTTATATAACTCCATTTGTTCATGATTCATTTGTATTGGCCTAGCCTTATTAGAAATTAAATGTTCTTTGAATTCCTTAGCGTAAGGAAGCCTTATAATATGTTTCTTCCGATGCCAAAAAGCATTAGGAGAATCAGAACAAAGGTTATCCTTTAAATAAGTTCTTAACTCGTCAATCTTTTCTTGAACTCCATTATTTTTAATATGTTCTTCAATGTGTTTATATTTAACTTCTTCCTTTAAAAAGTTTAAATGGATAGATTTGCAATTTAACAAATTCAAAGATTTATAGATAGATTCATCTTGGATAAATCTTAAATCTCTCTCTTTGGGTTTAATAAGAAATTTAAATGTTATTCTTTTTCATAAATGTCTACAACTCAATACGTCATTACTAGTAGTAAAAGGATATAATAAATATATAAACAATAACCGTAAGATGATCTTATCTGTAAGATTACAGATTAAAACAAATGATGTTTTAAAACACATATTATCTTGACAAATATGAACTTTAGGTAGTTTATATTTTATTTCCATTTGACTACCATTAGCTGAATTTAATTTTTCACTAGTTTTCTTATAGTACTTGGTCGGGATTAAACCTTCTTGAATACAATTTAGATCCGCGCCTGTATCAACTAAGGCAGGAAGTTGTATTGAAAAGGTTTTATCAATAACCAAGTTAATTATGATATACCATTTCTGAATGGTAATATCTTTAATTCTTTTAAGAGAAAGACCTTAAACAAAAAGATCTGGTTCTTCTTTTGTACTTGATGATTCTGGCTCATTGTGATCTTCATCACTAGAAGAGGAATCATGAATTTGAAGGTAAGATTTCTTGTCTTCAATCTCTTTTCTTAAATTAGAAATATCTAACTTTAGGCTAGAAATTTCTTTTTTATGTTTATTAACTTCTTGATTTAATTCTGGAAGGGTGATTTCTTTAACCGGAGCTTTAAATCTTTCAAGGGTTTTATTAAGGCTAAATATTGGTTTCTCTTTAGCTTTAATAATATTGTCTTTAACTCTATTATCTTTAGTTAGTAAATCTTTCAAATGTTTAGTGTATTGAACCTTTAATTCAGGTTCAAAAATTTTGCTAATTAAATCAATTAACAAAGAGCTTTCTTCATCTTCTTTGGTAATTACATTTAGTCTTTTATTGCAACATTTTTCGTTGCAATTATTAGCACAAATAGTATCCTCTTCATTGTTACTATCTGTTTCGTTGTTACTAGTACTGGTATTAGAGTAATAAGGAATATCAGAACCCTCATCATTACTAACGTTGTTCTCTATCCTCATTAATTCTAATAGTTGTTCAGTATCTTCACTTGAGACATTTAACTGTGATAATTTTTGTTTTATTTTGCACTAATTTTTTTAGTGCCCTTTTTGCCCATAATTATGGCAAACATAGTTTCTTTTATCAATTTTTTTAGATTTTTTATTGTATTTTTTATTTGTGGGTTTCGGTTTGGTATAATAATCATCTTGATTAAATAGTTAAGGCGAAGTAGATTGTTTAGATCGAGTTCACTGATAGATCAAGGCCAATCGAGTGATCATTTGTGTCAGACGTAGTCTGATTTGTTTTTAAACAAAACTTTTTACAACATTTATGAAATTTTGATGATGGTGACCAATTGTTTGGTGAAAAAATTTTCTCCTCTCTTTATAAACCTAATTTTTGGGGGTGAAAGGTAAAATCCTGGATAAAATTTTTGGGGTTGAAGAGTATAGGGATGGTGATCCATCTATGAAGATGATCAACAACACCCTCTCAAGCACCGGAGAGAGCGGACCCAACCAACAATGAGATGGCCCCACAAGTCATCATCGACTTCTAAGAAAAGCGTAAAGTAGTCAACAACAACATCATTAATGTCCCCCAATCAATCATCCAAAAGTAAAGTAAAAGAAAATACTTTTACTTTTACTTCTACTTTTACTTAAAGTAAAATATTTTTACTTTTACCATAGTAAATGTAAATGTAAAATATTTATTACATTATACTTTAGCTTTAGTAAATTACTTTTACTTTGTACTTTTACTTCAGTAAATGTAATAGTGAATCCTGCGTGATTCAATAGTAATTTACTTTTCAGTTTTCTATTTAAGTAACTCACAGTGTTTAGAAAACCTCACCTGAGGTCCTCTTTATGCCTTCTCTCTAGTTACCGAAGAAGAAGCTTGTTGCTTCCTTCTTCTAGTAAGATGAAGAAGAAGTTCTTCATACTTCTCACTTCCATTTATAGTTTATCTAGGTTATACGTAACCCATTCCTCAAATGTTCATAAATAAAAGAAAGAGATTACTTTACCAATTCACCGGTCATCTTCTTTAAGTTTCTTCTTTCTGTTTAAATTTTGTTAAGAAACTATTATTCACATTAAAAATGGTATCGAGCCACACGGTTGGTTCTTGGTTACATTAGTGTTCCCTATTAAAATAGTTGGCCTAGCTTCTAAATGTTTATTCAAACTTTTATTTCTTTTGCTCCATCTTTAAATCACCTAACTTACTGTAAAACACTTAAAATGGCCATAAGTCCCGTTATGTCATTGTAAGTCTCCAGTGTGGGAGCAGTGTAGGCTAAAGGAAACTTCAGATCAAATAGGTATGTGTTTACATAAGGTAAGAAGGTTTGAGTTAAGTGGAATGCCAAAAGAACAAAACTTTTAATTAAACAGTTAAGAAGAAGTAGACTATTTAGATCGAGTTCACTGATAGATCAAGGCCAATTGAGTGATCCTTTGTGTCAGACGATGTTTGATTTGTTTTTAAACAAAACTTTTTACAAAATTTATGAAATTTTGATGATGGTGACGAATTGTTCGGTGAAAAAATTTTCTCCTCTCTTTATAAACCTAATTTTTGGGGGTGAAAGGGAAAGTCCTGAATAAAAATTTTGGGGTTGAAGAGTATAGAGATGGTGATCCATCTGAGAAGATGATCAACAAAGACCTCCTCGACCTAAGCAGAGAGGGACCCGACCAATCGATCAACAGAGATGGCCCCACAAGTGATCATCAGCTTTTGGCAAAAGCAGGAAATAGTCAACAACAACATCATTGCTGTCCCCCAGTCAATCAGCCAAAAGTAAAGTATAAGAAAATACTTTTACTTTTACTTCTGCATTTACTTAAAGTAAAATTTTTTTACTTTTACCATAGTAAATGTAAATGTAAAATTTTGCTTACATTTTACTTTAGCTTTAGTAAATTACTTTTACTTTGTACTTTTACTTCAGTAAATATAATAGTGACTCCTGTGTGATTCAATAGTAATTTACATTTCAGTTTTCTATTTAAGTAACTCGAAGTGTTTAGAGTTACTCATGCTTTTCTTTTGTAAGAAAACCTCACCCGAGGTCCTCTTTATGCCTTCTCTCTAGTTACCGAAGAAGAAGCTTGTTGCTTCCTTCTTCTAGTAAGATGAAGAAGAAGTTCTTCATACTTCTCACTTCCATTTATAGTTTATCTAGGTTATACGTAACCCATTCCTCAAATATTTATAAATAAAAGAAAAAAAATTACTTTATCGATTCACCGATCATCTTCTTTAAGTTTCTTCTTTTTGTTTTAATTTTGTTTAGAAACTATTCCGCTATTAAATGGTATCAGAGCCACACGGTTGGTTCTTGGTTCTGTTGGTGGTTCCAGGTCCAAAATAGTTGGCCTAGCTTCTAAATGTTTATTCAAACTTTTATTTCTTTTGCTCCATCTTTAAATCACCTAACTTACTGTAAAACACCTAAGATCGCCATAAGTTTCGTTATGCCGTTGTAAGTCTCCAGCGTGGGAGCAATGTAGGCTAAGGGAATCTTCAGATCAAATATGTATATGTTTATATATGGTAAAAAGGTTTGAGTTAAGTGGAATGCCAAAAGAATAAAACTTTTAATTAAACAGTTAAGACGAAGTAGACTGTTTAGATCGAGTTCACTGATAGATCAAGGCCAATTGAGTGATCCTTTGTGTCAGACGCAGTCTGATTTGTTTTAAACAAAACTTTTTACAAAATTTATAAAATTTTGATGATGGTGACCAATTGTTCGGTAAAAAAATGTTATCCTCTCTTTATATACCTGTTATGTGGGGGTGAAAGGGAAAATCCTGGATAAAAATTTTAGGGTTGAAGTGTATAGGGATGGTGATCCATCTGAGAAGATGATCAACAGCACCCTCCGGCACTGGTAGGAGACGGACCGGTCAGTCAACAACGATGGCCCCATAAGTCATCACCAGCTTTCGACAAAAGCAGAAAGTAGTCAACAACAGCATCATTGTTGTCCTGCAGTCAATCAGCCAAAAGTAAAGTAAAAGAAAATACTTTTACTTTTACTTCTTCTTTTACTTAAAGTAAAATTTTTTTACTTTTACTATATTAAATGTAAATGTAAAATGTTTCTTACATTTTACTGCAGCTTTAGTAAATTACCTTTACTTTAGTAAATGTAATAATGAATCCTGCGTGATTTAATAGTAATTTACTTTTCAGTTTTATATTTAAGTAACTCGAAGTGTTTAGAGTTACTCAGGCTTTTTTTTGTAAGAAAACCTCACCTAAAGTCCTCTCTCTGCCTTCTCTCTAGTTATTGAAGAAGAAGCTTGTTGCTTCCTTCTTCTAGTAAGATGAAGAAGAAGTTCTTCATACTTCTCTCTTCCATTTACAGTTTATCTAGGTTATACGTAATCCCTTCCTCAAATGTTTATAAATAAAAGAAAAATATTACTTTACCGATTCACCGGTCATCTTCTTTAAGTTTCTTCTTTCTATTTAAATTTCGTTAAGAAACTCTTCCGCTGTTAAATGGTATCAGTGCCACACGGTTGGTTCTTGGTTCATCAGCTTTTGGCAAAAGCAGAAAGCAGTCAACAATAGCATCATTGTTGTCCCCCAGTCAATCAGCCAAAAGTAAAGTAAAAGAAAATACTTTTACTTTTACTTATGCTTTTACTTAAAGTAAAATGTTTTTACTTTTACCATAGTAAATATAAATGTAAAATGTTTCTTACATTTTACTTTAGCTTTAATAAATTACTTTTACTTTGGACTTTTACTTGAAGAAAATGTAAATAGTGAATCTAGCATATATATATATATATATATATATATATATATATATATATATATATATATATATATATATATATATATATATATATATATATACCAAATAACTTTCTACCGATTATTTTGAAAAATGGGTAAATGGGGGGTCTCAGATAATAAGCAAATATACAACAAATACTTCATAAAAATCTCCTAAATATTTTTAACAATATTTATTCATCATTATTATAACTCGTAATATTAACAACCAGATCGTTCCTAGAAAAGAAGGGGCTTTCCATTAAGGATTTCTCCCTATTGGCGCACAATTTGGTGACTAAACCCCTTTCCTTGATAGAACTTTCTAGACATTGTTAATTATGCAAATAATAACATGAATAACTTGTCATTTTAATTATTGATTTCATAATATAAATATTATGACAATAATTGAATCAAATAACGTGAGATACTATACAGAAATTACTGTAGCAATAATTGAGTATAACTGAGTGACTTCTCACGTAAGTATCAATAATCTATATTATGTGCTACAATGCAACCACGTGTATTAATACTATATTATGTGCTACAATTCAACCACGTGTGGTTGCATAGTAGTACATAATATTGATTATTGATGCTTACATGAGAAGTCACTCATTTTTATTCAATTATTGCTATAGTAATTGCTGCATAGTATCTCACGTTATTTGATTCAATTATTGTCGATATTTTATATATTATTAAATCAATAATTGAGACGATACAATTATTTATATTATTATTTGCAATATTGACGATGTCTAGAAAGTTTTGTCGAGAAGAGGTTTGGTCACCTAATTGTGCACCAATAGGGAGAAATCCTTATTAGAAATCCCCCTCTTTCCTGGGAATAATCTGGTTGTTAAATATTGCGAATAATAATAATGATGAATAAATGTTGTTAAAAATATTGAAGGGATTTTTATGAGTATTTGTTATAAATTTTGTTATATGGACCCCCCATTTACCCATTTTTCAAAATAATCGGTAGAAAGTTATCTCAATTTTGTTATATATATATATATATTTATATTTGTTTGTCGTAGGGGGGGGGTCACAAGTAGAGAAAAGAAAAGGGGGTGGTGTAAGGATACCTTGGGGGGAGGAATTTAGTTAAGTTTTTGTTGATTACTGTAGGTTTTTGAATGATGTATATATTTATATATATATTATTATTATTATAAGTTTTGTTTTATTAGATTATAAATAGAATATATTATATTTTATTTAAAGTTTTTGTTTTACTTGATTATTATATTGAAAATTAGTCGTCCGTGATTTTTAAGAAATTTGTGAATTCTCAAATTTCCTCCGTGAGGTTGCCAGTCTATATGCCTGTGATACAACAATATCCCTTCCATTCTCCTATAAATAAGATGCTTAGTTAGAATTGAAAATCACACCAGAATTAGAGATTTCTTCTTCTATAATATTGAGCGTATTTCTTTCGAGTTTTAGAAAGCTTTGAGCGTAGAAAATAGTGAAAGTTTTCTTCAAGAATATCCCTGCTATACCAGTTGGAATACTCTCCTTTTTAAGGTAAGGGATATTATTTTGTTCAGTATTCATATGAAATAATATTTTCTTTCATACTCTATAATATGTAAGTAATATTATTTCGTTTCAGATTTTGAATTCTACACTCATTTTGTTAAAGTTTTGACTTCTATACTCAATGAAATTAGTAGAATATCCTTGATATTTGCGCTTCATCCAGTATCTTTTCATGGAAATATTATTCTGAGCATTCTTGATAAATTTTAACTTTTTCATGCCGGAGTACTATTCACGGGGTTACTATTCCTGAAGTACTATTCAGTTAGTTACTATTCATCCGGGGTACTATTTATGACAAAAATTAATTTCTTTTCGGTGCAAATCATTTTTGATACAATATTATTCTTGAATTTTACTCCACAAAGCAGTATCATGTTGACAATTTGGACATTATTGAATTATGGATAAATTAAATTATAAATCTTTAAAAATTTATCATTTGCTTTCTTTTAATTGAATTCTTATATCATTGTCATCATCTTCATGCTTATATTGTTATGAAAGTCATCTTTGGCCCGTATTACATAGATGGACTAGGTATGATTATGACAATGGATTATTCAGTATAATCATGACCGTAATGTTACAAATGATGTGGTAAATGTTCTCATTGGCCCATAGTGCATTGATGGACAGTTGTTTGGCATGATCATGACCATTGGTGAAAACACGAATATCCTTGGCCCGTAGTGCATGGATAATTTGTGGTCGTGATACTAATGAATATCCTTGGCCATAATGCAGGGATGACTCGATGATGTGGATTATTTATTAAGCCGAGTCTCAGCGATAAGACTGTTGATAAACTTTTTAAATCATAGAAGATAGTAGATTTCATGTTCTACTTGACTCTTCTAATGGATTACTCGTTCCGCTGCAGTTAAACTTGATGTCTATTATATTTTATCAGTTTAACACTATTGAAGGCTAAGGATAATTTATTTTGCATTATCTTAGTCATAATATTTCTTACTGGGCTAGTTGAGCTCACCTTTTTCTTTCATTGATCTCTTCAGGAAATGAGAATATAGCTGGGACTTGTCGAGGAACGGAGTGACGGTCAAAATGTTTGCATTAGTAGTCCTCACTATTCTATGAAATAGTGTGATAATAAATGTATGGAGGACTTATTTTGAGTTTGAATATTGTCTAGAAGACAATATTTGTATTAAAATTCATAGCTCATGTTGTATATTTAAGTTTGTATTTGTATTCTGTACCATATATTTGGTGACTCAGAATGGGTGATGCATACCTATTTTGGGGGCGTTACAGTTGGTATCAAAGCTTAGGGATATGATCCCTAGCTAAGATGTGAGACTAGAACTATGGGGGAGAGACGGAGAAATCCTTCTCTAGTATGACCTACCTAAGTTTAATTGTTATTTAATTGGTCGGTCAGAATATAGGGATAATATGTTGCATGTTAATTAACCCTTGTTTTGTGGAAGTATTTGAAAATGACATCCGAGAATGTTGAGAATAGCAATGGAGCACATAAGACTGTTCAATCACCAGCGATCAATAACCAAGAAAATGTGCATCAGGAAGGCAACAATCCTCATGCAAATAACAACATCGACCAAATGATGAACGACAGAATGTTTTGGGGCTTTCTGCAATTCATGCAACATCAGGCAAGAGAGACACCTGTCAAAAATGCAGGTGGAAATACTGGCAACTCTCGGATGGTCACCGCAAAGCAGTTCAAGGAGCTGTGACCACTAGAATTTTTGGGAGAGCCAAAACCACTTAAGGTAGAGACGTGGATAAAGAAAATCACCATGATATTTGATGTCTTGGGATGTTCCGAGGAGCAAAAGGTTCTCTTTGCCACCTTCATGTTGCGAGAAGAGGCAGATTACTGGTGGGAATCTGTAAAGCATACTCAACTTGCTGCACTGAAGATGACTTGGGAGAAGTTCTAAGAACTGTTCAATGACAAGTACTTTCCCGAAAGTATTCATCACATGGAGGAGGTAGAATTCATCAAGCTGGAGCAAAACAATATGATCGTGTCGCAGTACGAAGCTAAGTTTGCTAAGTTGTCTTAATTTGCATCCCACTTAGTTGATAATGAGGAGAAATGACGTGGATGTTTCTAAGAGATTTGAAACCCGAGATACGTCAATACCTTATCTCTCATAAACTGTGTTTATATTCAGATGTTGTAAATAGGTCTCAGTTATTGGAGTACGACAATGAGTTAACCCTACCAATAGAGAGCAGCCAGTAAAATGATAATACCAGTGGTAACAGTCATCGAAGCGGTGACAACAAACGTGGAGGAAATCAACAGGCCAAAAATGGTAACCACTTCGGTGGTAATCATGGCCAAGATAATAAAAGTGGACATTTCAAGAAAAGGAGATTCAACAACGATGGAAAGACGTCAGCACCAGCACCCGTTGTTAAGGAAGGAGAACGACCACCTATCATATGCTTCAAATGCGGAGGGGAGGGACACATTAGTCCAAACTGTGCGCAACAGTACAAAACATGTTACAATTGTGGAAGAGAAGGTCATCTAGCTCGATTTTGTAGTACAGGGAAGCCAAGTTCAGTTGGGATAGAGGCACTGAAGGCCGTTCCAAAAAAGTCAAAACCAGTAGTTCAAGGGAGAGCGTTTATCGTGACATCCTAGAAAGTAAGGAACCTGAACGAGGTCAACACTGGTAAAGCTTATCATAAACTCTAGCGAAGTCTATACCTTATTTGATACCGGTTCTACCCATTCTTTTATTTCTCCTACTTGCGCTCAACGTTTAAATTTGACTCAGAGAAAATAGACTTTGACTTATCTGTTGAAACTCTGTTGGGAGAAACCTTCATTATATCCATTGTTTATAAGTCTTGTTTGGTTCAAATCGGTACCCTCACATTACCTGTCGATCTTATTTCATTGAAAATACTTGCATTTGACGTAATTTTAGGGATTGATTGGTTAACTACTCATCATGCAAAAATTGATAGTTTTTGTAAGGTTGTTAGCTTTAATATTCCTAACCAACCTATTATGAGAATTCAAGCAACCAAACCATTAAAATCAATCACTGTCATCTCAAGCCATAAAGCTATTCATTTATTGAAAAATGGATGTCAAGCTTTCTTAGCTCATGTCACGCAGTTTAAACAAAAACGTCGCCGTTTTGAATGATATTTCTATTGTTAATAAATTTCTGGCGTATTCTCAAGAACTTCTGGCCTACCCCAGTGTGAAATTGAATTTTGTATCGACCTTGAACCCTATAAAAACCCATTTCCAAAGCCCAATATCGAATGGCTCCTATTGAACTTCAGTAGTTAAAAACCCAACTGCAGGAATTGTTAGACATCGGTTTCATTTGCCTAGTACGTCTCCTTGAGGCACTCATGTTCTATTCATAAAGAAGAAAGATTGGAGTATGCGACTTTGTATTGATTATCTGGAGTTGAACCATGTCACTATCAAAAATAGGTACCCGTTACCTCGTATTGATGACATGTTTGACCAGTTGCAACGGTTTCTGTGATGCCAAATTCTTTTCAAAGATTGATCTTCGTTCTGGATATCATCAGTTCAAGATTAAAACTGATGACATTCCAAAGACTACTTTTAGAACTCGGTACGAGCACTATGATTTCCTAGTCATATCTTTTGGATTGACTAATGCTCATGCAGCCTTCATGGACATGATGAATCGAGTATTCAAGGAATATTTGGATCATTTTATGGTTGTTGTAAGACCCCAACTTATTATAAATAAAATTAAATTTCCTCTATTTATTATTTTGAAATAGTAAGGGTTGATTTGATTAATGTGGTTAGTTATGGGTAAAATACGCAAATATTTCAAATAAGCAAGTGGTTATAAAATATTTATTATTGTTGGGGAATATTCATTTTGTCGTGGAATATTCTTACCGTCTATATTAAATAAAATTCGTATTACCTTGTTATGGGGGCCCCATAACGGAAAGTGATTGAATGAAGAAAACGACAAGTATAAGTTATTTATTAATAACGATGAAGTTGTTACTGCTTAATACCGCTTGGAATACTCTATGGTTAAAACACAAGAAGATTACCAGGTATTGCACCAATTATTGATTCTTACGTAAAGGAGGCACTACTCAATAATTGTTACAAGAATTACTATTCAATATTTTATTTTATTGATTCAATAATTGCTACGTTGATATTTTATATTTCTGTTGTTTCAATAATTGTCACTACACAATATTTTCCATTATCGAACAATAATTCATATTATCTAAATAATATTATTAGATAACATTATTGGCAATGTCTAGAAAGTTCTGTCTAAGGAGAGGTTTGGTCATCTAATCATGCGCTACCAAGAAGGAGAAATACTTATTGAAAAGCCCCTCTTTCCCGGAACCGCCTCGTCACAAGATTGCGATTCTATAATATTATTTGTGAATAATTAATTATTAATTTTTATGATGAGGAAAATATTCATTTTATGTGGATATAGATGGAGAAAATTTTTAATGTGACAATTGTTGAAAATTGATATTTTATCTTTTTCGATAAAATAATTCATTTAAATATATTATTATATTTTAATAATATAATAATGGTAATATTTTTACAATGAATGTGGGATATATGAGTATATGAGGAGGAAGAGTATTTTTGTTACAAAAATTGTTTAAAACATGTTAAACATGTTTGTGGGCCCATTTCTTGACTGAAATTTGATTATAGCCAATAAAATCGCCCGCTTGTGGATTTCTTCCAATTTCTGCTTTGGAATTTGGAAAACCTTTCTTCCGCAGTTGTAGATAATTAAATTTCCTATGAAATGGACATAAGATTTGAATTTTTCTGATAAAAGGTTATTTATTGTGAATTATTGAAGTTTTAGATATTGGGTCCGAATTGATTTTTGAGTTTTAAATAATTTTGTTAACAAAAACGCTTTTTTGTGATTTTGGTGGGTCAGTGGTCATGTCTAGACCAAAAAGTGGGCTAAGGAAAATTTATATAAATATATTAATATTTTATTAAAATTTCTGCTTTGGTGTTCTAAGCATTTTCCTATAAATAAGGTGCTTAGGTTAGAATTGAAAATCACACCAGAAACTAAAGTTTTCTCTCTCTTTCTCTCTCTATATTATCGAGTGTATTCTTGTGAGTATTTTAATACTTTGAGTGTTGCTATACGGTGCAAATTCCTTCAGCACTATATCCAGTAGTCCAGCCAGAAGTACTATTCTTTCGAGGTAAGAGATGTTATTTTCTTCTTAAATGATATTATTTTCTTCAATATCATTATGCCGAAATATTGGTTTGAACTTTTAATCAAATTTGGAACTTTTTGTGTCGGGGTTACTATTCACGATACTATTCACGTATTCACGACAATTATTCACTTAATACTACACTATTCATCAAAAAATGAAAATTTTCCTTTTCGTCCAAAATATCTATTATGGATACTAGCTTTGATTGTATCCATGTTTTGATCATTCTTGAATTTTACTCCACTATGATTATTTATGAGGTATTTTTGGACATGGATAAACCGAAATACTTAATCCTTAATATTTATTCTTTGTTTCACCGATTCGCTTTTCTTTAAAATATTTTTCATCATCCTTAGTCCTAAATGATGATATTATTGAATATCTTTGGCATTCAGAGTGCAAAAAAGATTAATGATTTTATGATGAATATCTTTGGGTCAGAATGCAAAGATGTACAAAAAGTTGAGATGAACATGACCAATCGATGAATATCTTTGGCCTGTAGTGCAAAGATGAATATTTGATTCCGTATGTATATCGATTGATGTTACAGGATAAAATATTGATGATGGACTTTAAATTCATAGATAATAGTAGATTTCATTCTCTACATAACTCATCTATGAATTATTATTTCAATCACGTAAATATTGATCCAAACTTGTTGTCTATTGTATTTTATCGATTTTTCCTCGTTGAAGACTAACGATAATTTGTTCTATATTATCTTAGTCATAATATTCTTTATCGGGCTAGTTGAGCTCACCCTTTTCCTTTTTGTTCCATTTTTCTTCTCGTGAGGCGAGAATGTAAATGAGTACTAGCCTGGGTATGGAATGACGCCTAAAAGTTGTTTTAGTAGTCCTCACCATTTTGTAAAATAATGTATCAATAATTATGATGGGGACTTATTTGGGTGTGAATATTGTCTAGATGACAATATTTGTATTTAAACTCACAATTTATGTGTTGTATTAATAAAGTTGTAGTTGTTTCTCGCACTCATGTATTTTGACGACTTTTAAATGGGTGTTGTATACCTATTTTGGGGGCGCCACAGCTTGGTATCGTAGCTTAGGGATATGGTCTCCAAGAGATCGGAATAAAACTAGAGGGAGAGAGATGAGTAAATCCTTTCGCTAGTGTGTCCTACCTAAGCTTATTTGTTGGTCGGTCATAATATAGGGATATTATGTGATATGTGAATTTCTTTAATTAACCCTTGTTTTATGGCAGTATTTGAGAATGGCAACTGAGAATGTTAACAGTGGAGTAAATGAGACCGTGGAGACGCCTGTACTCACCAATGAGGAAAACGTGCAACAGGCCGGCAATGTTCCTCCTGTAAACAACACCATTGATCAGACGATGAACGACGTAATGTTTAGAAGCTTTTTGCGCTTCATGCAAAATCGCATTTAGGAGACTCGTGTTCAAAATACGAGGAGGAAATGATAGCAATTCACGGGTTTGTCACAAACCAAGCGCTTCAAGGAGTTGGGACCACCGCAATTCTAGGGAAAGCCGGATCCGATTAAGGCGAAGACGCTGGTTAAAACAAATTACCAAGATATTCGATGTCTTGGGATGCACGGAGGAATGTAAGGTTCCATTCGCCACCTTTATGTTCCAGAATGAGGCAGACATATGGGGGAATCAGTGAAGCACTCCATCCAAATTCAAGACTCAAAGATGTCTTGGGAAAACATTTGAAAACTATTCAATGACAAGTACTTTCCTGAAAGTATTCATCATATGAAGGAGGTAGAGTTTATTAGACTAGAACAAAATAACATGATGGTGTCCCAGTACGAGGCGAAGTTTGTAGAGTTATCCAGGTTTGCACCTCATTTGGTGGAGAATGAGGAACGTATGACGCGGATGTTTCTGAGAGGTTTGAAGCCCGATATACGCCAATATCTCATTTCTCATAAATTTTCTCTCTATTCAGATGTTGTCAATGTGGCTCAATTATTAGAGCGAGATAACGAGTACGCTCAACCGAAGGACCACAACCAGATCATACCGGTGATGAAGAAATATCGTAACAACGATAACCAAAGGAGAAAAAAAAAAATACGGACAAGAGCGGCAACCCACTGGGTGGTAATCATGGCCATGAAAATAGAAGAAGCGAGCCTGGGGGAGATTTTAAAAAGAGGAGATTTAACAATGACAATGCGAAGACGCCAAAGACCAAAGAAGAATCGGTTCTAAGGGAGGAGAACGACCACCGGTCAGATGCTATAAATGCGGAAAGAAGGATATATATCACCCAAACTTCCCACAATAGTTTAAGGTATGTTATAATTGTGGAAAGGAAGGATATATCGCTCGAGATTTCACCAGAAGCGAAACCAAGTCCAATGGGGATGGTGACTCAAAAGGTCGTCCCGTAAAAGTCAAAGTCAATCGGCCTCCGGAAGAGCATTTGTCGTGATCGGGTCAAAATGCAAGGAACCCAAACGAGGTGATCACGGGTAAGCTAATCATAAATTCTTGCGTTTATACATTACTAGATACCGGTGCTACCCATTCATTTATCTCTCCCGCTTGTGCTCAACGCTTAAATTTGACTCGAGAAATTAGACTTTGACTTATCTCGTGGAGACTCCATTAGAGAAACTTTCATCACATCCACTCGCTTATAAATCTTGTTTGATCCAAGTTGGCACCATCACATTACCTTCGCTGATCTTATCTCTTTAAAGATACTTGCTTTTGATGTGATTTTAGGATTGATTGGTTAACTACTCATTATGCCAAAATTGATTGTTTTCGTAAGGTTTTTAGTTTTCATATTCCTAACCAACCTGTTGTTCGAATTCAAGCAACTAAACAACTAAAATCAATCACTGTTATATCAAGCCATAAAGCCATTCGCTTATTAAAAAATGGATGTCAAGCTTTCTTAGCCCATGTTATGGATTTGAATAAAGACACGCCGATTTGAATAATATTCTGTTGTTAGTGACTTTCCCGACGATTTCAAAGAACTTCCTGCCCTACCCCTAACGTGAGGTTGAATTCTTTATTGATCTTGAACCTGGTACAAAGCCCATTTCTAAAACCCCATATCGAATGGCTCCTATTGAACTTTAGGAGTTAAAGGTCCAACTATAGGAGTTGTTGAACATCGGTTTCATTCATCCTAGTACATCTCCTTGGGGTGCTCTTGTTTTATTTGTAAAGAAGAAAGATGGGAGTATGCAACTTTGTATTTACTATTGGGAATTAAATCATGTTACTATCAAGAATAGGTATCCGCTACCTCGTATTGATGACATGTTTGACCAGTTGCAAGGAGCATAATTCTTTTCAAAATTGATCTTCGCTTCGATATCATCACCAAAGATTAGAATCGAGGATATTCCAAAGACCGCCTTCGTAACTCCCATGACGGCATTATGAATTCCTAGTCATGTCTTTTGATTGACTAATGCTCCTATGCTTTCATGGATATGATGAACCGAGTATTCAAGGAATATTTGGATCAGTTCGTTGTTGTCTTTATTGATGACATCCTCATATATTCCAAAAGTCGTGAAGATCATGAGCACCATTTGAAGCTGGTACTCCAAAGGCTTCGTGAAAACAAGTTATATGCCAAGTTGAAGAAATGCGAATTCTGGCTTAAGGAAGTAGCATTCCTTGGACACGTAGTGTCAAAACATGGAGTATCTATCGACCCTGCGAAGATTGAGACAATACAAAGTTGGGAGCAACCGAAGACGGTGACTGAAGTTCGTAGCTTTTTGGGCTTAGTTGGTTATTATCGGAGATTCGTGGAAGGATTTTCTTGAATTGCTACTCCATTAACTCAGCTGACTCGGAAAGATATAAAATTCGTATGGAGCGAGGAATGTGAGAAGTGTTTCCAAGAACTTAAGAGGAGACTCATTTCGCACTGCTCGACAATACCATCCGGATCGGATGGATTTGTTATCTACAAATGATGCTTCTTCGTGCAAAGGGTTAGGATGTGTTCTCATGCAACATGGGAAAGTCATAGCCTATTCCTCGCGACAACTTAAAGAATATGAGAGGAATTATCCTACTCATGATCTAGAGTCAAGCGCAATGCTTTTCGCGCTAAAGATCCGGAGGCACTATCTATATGGGGAAAAGTGGAGATATATTCGCACCATAAAAGCCTCAAATATTTCTTCACTCAAAAAGAACTCAATATGCGGCAAAACGACGCTGGCTCGAGCTATTGAAAGACTACGACCATACCATTCAATACCATCCCGAAAAGCGAACGTGGTAGTCGACGCATTGAGTAAGATCATATGCGGAACGAAAAGCGATGTTGTCAACACAAAGGCCCATTTTGTGTGAGTTACAAAAGATGAAGATAGAATTCAAGACTCCGGGGACCCATGCGATGATGTCAAGTATACGCATAGAACCAACTTTAATCGATGAAGTTAAAGTTGCTCAAGCCACAGAACCGGAGCTGATGCGTATGAAGAAGAAAGTACAAGAAGGTGTTATCCCGTAAGAAGAATCGATGAAGAAGGAATACTTTGAGTCCACTCTGCACTTTATGTTCCTAACAACTCTGATTTGAAGTACAAGATCATGATGGAGGCACACAATATACCATTTGCAATTCATCTCGAAGTACCAAAATGTATCGTGATCTTCGACATACATTTTGGTGGAACAATATGAAGAGAGAGATTGCGAAGTTTATCTCGAGGTGTTTAACTTGTCAACGTAAAGGTAGAGCAGCATCAAGTGCCTAAGGGTCCATTGGAACCACTTGAGATTCCAAATGGAAGTGGGAACACATTACCATGGATTTCAAGCATGGGTCTTCCCACGGCTTTCAAGGCATAAATGCTATTTGGGTTATTGTTGATAGATTAACCAAGTCCGCTTTCATTTTGGTGATACGGAGACTTATTCCTTGAACGCCTTGCTCAGATGTACGTAAATGAGATTGTGAGATTGCATGGCATGCCAAGATCCATAGTTTTAGATCGTGACCCAAGATTCACTTCAAGATTTTAGGTTAGCTTGCAAAAAGCTATGTGCATGAATTTATTTATCTGGCTTTCGCATACCATCCTCAAACTGGACGGACAATCGAGAGAACTATTCAAACTCTTGAAGATCTATTAAGACTCATGTGTCCTAGACTTCAAAGGAGTTGGGATAAGTATTTACCATTGATGGAATTCTCCTACAACAACAAAGCTTATCGTGCAAGTATAGGTGTGGCCCCATTTGAAGCATCAGATGGACGAAAGTGTCGCTTCTCCAATATGTTGGGATGAGGTGGGTGAAGCAACATTGTTGGGACCCGATTTGGTACGTATGACTACTTAAAAAGATCCAAATGATTCGACAACGATACAAATGGCACACAGATCGACAAAAGAGTTATGCGGATCTTCATCGAAAGGACGTGGAATTTAGTATTGGGGATCATGTATTGTTACGAAGTTGCTCCATGGAAGGGAGTTACAAGATTTGGGAAGAGAGGAAAGCTCAATCCATGATTTATTGGTCCATTTGCATTCTTGACCCGAGTAGAAATGTAGCCTATAGACTCGCTACACCTCCAAGTATGTCTCGTGTTCATAATGTTTTTCACATATCCATGCTTCAGAATATATGTGAAAGACCCAACCACGTTATTGAAGTTAGAACCCACGAGATAGCCAAAGACTTAACGTATGAGGAGGTACCTGTCAAAATCTTGGATATGAAGGAGCATGTCCTACGCATAAAGGTCATACCACAAGTCAAAGTTTTGTGGAGAAACCATGCTATAGAGGAAATGACCTGGGAGTTGGAAACGGAAATGAAAGCGAGGTATCCTCGTCTTTTTGAAACACCAGGTACGTACATCATTTTCGAGGAAGAAATTTCATAAGGAGGGGAGGTTGTAAGACCCCAACTTTTTATAAATAAAATTAAATTTTCTCTATTTATTATTTTGAAATAGTAATGGTTGATTTGATTAATGTGGTTAGTTATGGGTAAAATACGCAAATATTTCAAATAAGCAAGTGGTTATAAAATATTCATTATTGTTGGGGAATATTCGTTTGGTCGTGGAATATTCTTACTGTCGGGGAATATTCGTATAACGGCGCAGCCTTGTGTGGGCCCCATAACGGAAAGCAATTGGATGAAGAAAATGACAAGTATAAGTTATTTATTAATAACAACAGTTGTTGTTACCAATAATCCGTTGGAATACCCTATGGTTAAAACACAAGAAGATTACCAGTATTTGCACCAATTATTGATTCTTACGTAAGAAGGCACTACTACTCAATTGTGTTATAGTAATTACTATTCAATATTTTATTTTATTGATTCAATAATTGCTACGCTGATATTTTATATTTCGTTGTTTCAATAATTGTCACTACACAATATTTTCCATTATCTGAGAAAATAATTCATATTATCCTGAATAATATTATTAGATAACATTATTGGCAATGTCTAGAAAGTTCTCGCTTAAGGAGAGGTTTGGTCATCTAATTGCGCTACCAAGAAGGAGAAATCCTTATTGAAAGCCCTTTTCCCGGAACCGCACCGCCTTGTCACAGATTGTGATTCTCGTAATATTATTTGTGAATAATTAATTATTGATTTTTATGATGAGGAAAATATTCATTTTATGTGGATATAGATGGAGAAAATTTTTAGTCTGACAATTGTTGAAAATTGATATTTTATCTTTTTCGATAAAATAATTCATTTAAATATATTATTATATCTTAATAATATAATAATGGTGATATTTTTACAATGAATGTGGGATATATGAGTATATGAGGAGGAAGAGTATTTTTGTTACAAAAATTGTTTAAAACATGTTAAACATGTTTGTGGGCCCATTTCTTGACTGAAATTTGATTATAGCCAGTAAAATCGCCTGTTTGTGGATTTCGGTCAATTTCTGTTTGGAATTTGGAAAACCTTTCTTCTGCAAAATTGTAGATAATTAAATTTCCTATGGAATAAACATAAGATTTGAATTTTTCTGATAAAAGGGCTATTTATTGTGAATTATTGAAATTTCGGTATATTGGGTCTGAATTGATTTTTGGAGTTTTAAATAATTTTGTTAACAAAAACATTTTTTTGTGATTTTGGTGGGTTGGTGGCTGATGTCTAAACCAAAAAAGTGGGCTAAGGAAAATTTATATAAATATATTAATATTTTATTAAAATTTCTGCTTTGATGTTCTAAGCATTTTCCTATAAATAAGGTGCTTAGGTTAGAATTGAAAATCACACCAGAAATTAAAGTTTTCTCTCTCTTTCTCTCTCTATATTATCGAGTGTATTCTTGTGAGTATTTTAATACTTTGAGTGTTGCTATACGGTGCAAATTCCTTCAGCACTATATCCAGTAGTCCAGCCAGAAGTACTATTCTTTCGAGGTAAGGGATGTTATTTTCTTCTTAAATGATATTATTTTCTTCAATATCATTATGCCAAAATATTGGTTTGAACTTTTAATCAAATTTGGAACTTTTTGTGTCGGGGTTACTATTCACGATATAAGATACTATTCACGATACTTACACTATTCACGAATACTAAGACTATTCATCGAAAAATGAAAATTTTCCTTTTCGTCCAAAATATCTATTATGGATACTAGCTTTGATTGTATCCATGTTTTGATCATTCTTGAATTTTACTCCACTATGATTATTTATGAGGTATTTTTGGACGTGGATAAACCGAAATACGAATCCTTAATATTTATTCTTTTGTTTCACTGGATTCATTTTCTTTAAAATATTTTTCATCATCCTTAGTCCTAAATGATGATATTATTGAATATCTTTGGCATGTAGTGCAAAGATTAATGATTTATGATGAATATCTTTGGCTGTAATGCAAAGATGTACAGGTGTTGAGATGAACATGACCAACTGATGAATATCTTTGGCCTGTAGTGCAAAGATGAATATTTGATTTCAGATGTATATTGATTGATGTTACAGGGATAAAATATTATTGATGGACTTTTAAATTCATAGATAATAGTAGATTTCATTCTCTACATAACTCATCTATGAATTATTATTTCCGCTGTAAATATTAATCTGAAATTTGTTGTCTATTGTATTTTATCAGATTTTTCCATGTTGAAGACTAACGATAATTTGTTCTATATTATCTTAGTCATAATATTCTTTACTGGGCTAGTTGAGCTCACCCTTTCCTTTTTGTTCCATTTTTCTTCTCAGGAGGCGAGAATGTAGCAAGTACTAGTCGGGGTATGGAATGACGATTCTAAAAGTTGTTTTAGTGGTCCTCACCATTTTTGTAAAATAATTTATCAATAATTGTGATGGGGACTTATTTGGGTGTGAATATTGTCTAGATGACAATATTTATATTTAAACTCACAGTTTATATGTTGTATTAATAAAGTTGTAGTTATTTCTGTACCATGTATTTTTACGACTTAGAATGTGTGTTGTATACCTATTTTGGGGGCGTCACAGTTTTCTTTATTGATGACATCCTCATATACTACAAAAGCCGTGAAGATCATGAGCAACACTTGAGGCTGATACTCCAAAAGCTTCGTAAGAACAAGTTATATGCCAAGTTGAAGAAATACGAGTTTTAGCTTGAGAAAGTGGCCTTCCTTGGGCACGTGATATCAAATCACTAAATATCTGTTGACCCGGCAAAGATTGAAGCAATTCAAAGCTGGGAGCAACCCAAGTTAGTAACCGAAGTACGTAGCTTTCTTTGCTTAGCTGGTTATTATAGGAGATTTGTGGAAAGATTTTCTGGAATCGCTAATCCATTAGCTCAGCTGACTCGAAAAGATACAAAATTCAGTTGGAGCGAGGAATGTGAGAAGTGTTTTCAAGAACTCATGAGGAGACTCATTTCAGCACCTGTTCTGACAATACCATCTGGTTCGGATGGAATTGTCATCTACAGTGACGCTTCGGGCAAAGGGTTAGGATGTGTTCTCATGCAACATGGGGAAGTCATAGTCTATTGATAAGAGAATTTTATATTCACGAATTGATGTCTAATTCAAACTTAATCGGTGTTAATTTCTTGCTTTTATGTTTATTTTTACTTGTTTATTGTTGTTTTATGTGTAGGTTGGTTGGTGTGGCAAGTGATTGAAAAAGGGAGGCATTAAAGAAAAATTGGAGCAAGTATGGAGTTTTACCAAAATCAGAAATCAGAACCTACCACGCCTCGGGCAGACCCTATTAACTCTTATACCCGTGCAAGGCTGGGGTCTCAATCTGCCTATCTTAACTTGATTCAAACACTGATGGGACGTGAGTTTTAGTAAGTGCATGGTATTGGGACTCTAAAGGAGAGAGGATTTCATGCAGATTTTGGTTGTAAACATATAACTACATCAAAAACAACAAGACCGTTGACACAGAAGGAAATTATCAGAGATTACATACAGATTTTCATAGCGAGCGTTAGAGTGAAGATTTTGAAGAACTTTCATATCAATTACGAATAAAGGCTAAAGTGAAGGGTGTTCTGCATTATTCTTCTTCTGAGTTTTATATTTGTAATTGAAAGGATGTTATCTTTAATTTATTCAGTTATTATTTCATTAATGATGAACTAATTTACTTTTAGGCTTATGACGGATCTTTAAGTGAAACGTTGATTATGTAACTTTGATTTTCAGTTTAATAAGCTATTATCCAGTTTATCTATATTAATTTGAGCTTGAATTTATGAAATTCCTGATCAACAGTTCTTTGTGGACTTGTATGAATTCGAGAGAGGAAGTACGAGTCTGGACTTAGTTAATATAGCATGTGTTCTTGAATTTTGTGAATGAACAAAATCTTTATGAATGTTAAGGTAGAGATATGCTTGACATCGCATGTAATCAGATAAAGGACTTAAGCTTAAACCTTTCCCAATTATAATTCGCATAGAGATATAGTGAGTTAGTTGATTAAGTTGTTTGTTTCTATCTAAATTATGGATTTGAGTTAATACGGTATTAGTACATCGAGAGGTTGCTAGTGCTACATTCGTGTTCTTGATTAATAAACTGGGATAGTGAATTGAACTAGAATAAAGGTATCAAAATCAGAGTGAAACTTAGGGTGAAGTCGTAAGCCTAATTCTCCAATAATTGTTTGAAATTTCAGTTTTCAATATTTGTGATTGTTTTGTGATCTTAGTATTTTTATTAATTTAGTTTTAATAATTTTAATCATTAATTTGGATAGTTTAATAAAATTAGGATTAAATTGTGAGGTTAAATTCTTACTAAATTTTCTCTGCGGGAAAAAATACTCTACTTACTATTATATTACTTGTTGATCACGTATACTTGTGTGTTGTGTGTAATTAGATATTATCCAACAAGGTTTTGGCGCCATTGCCTGGGATAATTTTAGTATAAATTTTAATATTTTACGATATCAGTTTAATTATTCCAGTTTTACTTAAACATTTTTATTTTTGTTTTGTTTGTCTTATTTCAGGTTTTTGAAGTTGGTTTATGCAAACACAGCCAAAAAATCCAGACTTGCTTCCTTTTGAGGATGATATTGAGAAATGGTTTCAAAGGCTAAGTAGGTGGATCAAGGAAACAAGAGAAGACTTCGCAAACTTTGAAAGAAAAAGCAATGGCTGCCGAAGATCAGAAAGCGTTAAGAGACTTTGCTACACCCAAGGTGACTGAGCTGCAGTGGAGTATCACCAGCCCTTTTATAGCTGCGAACACATTTGAAATCAAGCCTGGGATGATTCAAATGATTCAAAATTCGGTTCAGTTTGGGGGTTTAGCAAATGATGATCCGAATGTACACTTAGTCAGCTTTCTGGAAATTTATGACACCTTCAGGTACAATGGGGTGTCGAATAACGCGGTGAAACTTCACTTGTTCCCATTTACTCTACGGGACAAGGCGAAAAGTTGGTTACACTCTCTATCGAAGGGATCAATAACTACTTTGGAAGACCTCGCTCAGAAATTTCTTGCAAAATTCTTCCCACCAGCGAAAACTGAAAAAATGAGGAATTAGATAACTATGTTTGAACAACAACACGGGGAGTCACTGTATGAGGCATGTGAAAGGTATACGGAATTTCTAAGAAAGTGCCCGCAACATGGATTGCCTAAGTGGTTGCAGATGAACACATTCTACAATGGATTGAACGGAAATCTCAGAACCAGTATTGATGCAGCTTCGGGTGGAGCGCTTATGGCTAAAAGTTATGAGGATGCTTACGAGTTGATAGAGATAATGGCAGCTAACAACTACCAGTGGCCTACTGCAAGAATGACACAGGCGAAGGTAGCTGGCGTGTTAGAAGTAGATGGAGTGACGGCAATACAAGCACAAATTTCAGCACTCTATAAGAAGTGGGATGCCATGTCAGGGGTACATACACAGCAGATTGTAGTTATTTATGAATTGTGCGTGGGTGAACATCCTACAGATCAATGCACAATCAACCCAACGTCAGTGTAATTTGTGGGTAGCTACAATAGAATTCCACAGAATACGTACTATAATGCATATAATTAGGGGAATAGGAATCATCCTAACTTTTCTTGGGGTAATAATAAGCATCAGTAAGCTCCACGACCATCATATCCCTAGGATTTCAGAATCATCAACAACCAGTTCAACATCAAGAGAGGAAATCAGATTTAGAGGAGTTGTTGTCAAAGTATATAACAAGTAATGAGGCAGCGATGAAAAACCAAGCAATGGCCATAAAGAATCTAGAAAATCAGATGGGATAAATTGCCTTAGCATTAAATAATAGACCACAATGGACTCTACCAAGTGACACCGAAAGAAAACTGAAGGGAAATCACGAGCAATGTTAGGCAATCACTTTGATAAGTGGAAAACATCTAGATGGGAAAAATGCAAAAAATTCATCTAGAACGGATGACAAGGTTGATGAGAACAAAGTGGGTGAAGAAAAATATGGTGAGGAAAAGAAAATTGAGAAAACAAAGTTAGATGACAAGCCAGTTGTGTATCCTCCACCGCCGTTTCAGTAGAGAGTCCAAAAGCAGAAATTAGATAAGCAGTTTGTGAAATTTTTGGAGGTTTTTAAGAACATCATATTATTATCCCGTTCACAGAAGCCCTAGAGCAGATGCCAAGTTATGTGAAATTCATGAAAGGGATTTTGTCCAGGAAAAAGAAGTTGGAAGATTTTGAAACAGTGGCATTAACAGAGGAGTGTAGTGCGGTTTTACAGCGAAAGTTGCCACCAAAGTTGAAAGATACATGGAGTTTCACCATTCCATGCACGATTGGGAACATGGCATTTAACAAGTGTTTATGTGATTTAGGGGCGCGTCTGAACCTTATGTTGTTATCATTTTATACAGAATTGGGTTTGCCAGCTCCAAAGCCTACAAACATTTCATTACAGTTGGCGGATAGGTCAGTCACGTACCCGAGAGGCATTGTAGAGGATATATTGGTCAAGGTTGACAAGTTTATATTCCCCACGGATTTCATAATTCTGGATTTTTAGGAAGATAAGAACATCCCAATTATCCTAGGGAGACCTTTCTTGGCTACGGGTAGGACACTCATTGACGTACAAAAAGGTGAACTAACTATGAGGGTCCAAGATCAAGAAGTAAAGTTTAATGTTTTCAAGGCCATGAAATTCCCTATGGATGAAGAAGAGTGTTTCAGGATGGATATCATTGACCAGATAATCAGCGAAGACATGGGTAAAAGTTTGGGTAACGATACATTAGAAACGAAACTTTTGGGAGATGAAGAGTTCGATGATCCAAAATTTGTGGAATACTTGTAGATGCTAGACTCCTTGCCACGAGTTAGCAGATTTAAAACACCATTTGAACCATTGCACTTAGAGGAAAGATCCACAACTAGAATGAAACCATCATTGGAGGAGCCACCTTCTCTTGAGCTAAAGCCACTACCTAAACACCTCAGGTATGCATATTTAGGTAATTCAAATTCTTTACCTATTATTATTTCTGCTGCACTTAACGAATTACAGGAAGAAAAGTTGTTTAGAGTGCTTAGAGATCATAAATCGACTATAGGATGGACTATTACAGATATTAAGGGAATCAGCCCATCCTTTTGCATGCACAAAATTCTGATGGAAGATGATGCAAAACCGACGGTGGAGCAATAGAGACGGCACAATCCAACCATGAAGGAAGTAGTGAAGAAAGAAATCTAGAAATGGTTGGATGCGGGTATCATTTATCCAATTTCTGACAGTAAGTGGGTTAGTCCGGTTCAATGTGTACCAAAAAGGGAGGAATGACTGTGGTACAAAATGATGACAATGAGCTAATTTCGACAAGGACAGTGACTGGCTGGAGGGTTTGCATGGATTACAGGAAGTTGAATAAGGTGACCCGCAAAGATCACTTCCCTTTGCCCTTTATCGATCAAATGTTGGACAGATTAGTGGGACACGAGTACTACTGCTTATTGGATGGATATTCGGGATATAATCAGATTGTCATTGCCCCTAAAGATCAAGAGAAGACTACTTTCACATGTCCTTATGGCACATTAGCATTCAGAAGAATGTCGTTCGGCTTGTGTAATGCACCGACTACTTTCCAACATTGTATGATGGCCATTTTCTCAGACATGGTGGAGAAAAACGTGGAAGTCTTCATGGATGACTTTTCTGTCTATGAAGACAATTTTGATGATTTTTTGGAGAATTTGGTGATGGTGTTAAAGAGATGCGCAGAAACAAATCTGGTACTTAACTGGGAAAAGTGCCACTTCATGGTTGAGGAAGGCATAATTCTGGGTCAAAAGGTTTCAGCAAAAGGATTAGAGGTTGATAAGGCAAAGCTGGAAATGATTGAAAAACTTCCTCCACCAAGTCCAGTTAAGGGAATTCGAAGTTTCTTGGGACATGCCGGGTTTTACAGATGATTTATAAAAGACTTCTCCTAAATTGCAAAACCTTTGTACAGTCTTTTAGAGAAGGATTCAGTTTTTAAGTTTGATGAGGAGTGTAATTTGGCATTTGAGCTATTGAAGAAGAAATTGACTTTAGCTCCCATAATTGTCGCACCGGATTGGAACATGCCCTTCGAGTTAATGTGTGATGTGAGCGACTATGCGGTGGGGGCATTTTTAGGTCAACGCCGAGAAAAGGTATTTCATGCCATATACTATGCAAGTAAGACACTTACGGAGACTCAATTGAATTATAAACTATGGAAAAAGAATTACTTGTAGTAGTATATGCATTCGATAAATTTCGGGCTTATTTGATCGGAACAAAGGTGGTAGTTTTTACAGATCACTCGGCTATTCGGTACTTAATTTCAAAAAAAGATGCTAAGCCACGCCTTATCAGATGGATTCTCCTTCTTCAAAAGTTTGATTTTGAAATAAAAGATAGAAAGGGTACGGAGAATCAAGTTGTAGACCATTTATCAAGGCTGGAAAATCAGGATAAAAAGAAAGAGGATGAATGTATTATTAATGAATCATTTCTGGATGAGCAGCTATTTGGGATCAATATAGAATTTCCATGGTACGCGGACTTCGTCAACTATCTAGTGAGCAACATCCTTCCCCCGATCTTACACGCCAGCAGAAAAAAAATTCCTACATGACGTCAAGTGGTACATGTGGGATGAGCCATACATATTCAAATAGTGCACCGACAAGATGATTAGATGATGTGTGCCCTACAACGAAGTGAATAGTATATTGCATGAGTGTCATTCGTCTGCGTACGAGGGGCATTATGGTAGTGAGCGAACAACAACAAAAGTGTTTCAAGCTAGGTTTTATTGGCCTACATTGTTCAAGGACGCCCATCAGTTTGTTAAAAGTTGTGATAGATGTCAAAGGGTGGGAAACATATCGAAAAGGAATGAGATGCCACTACAAACAATTTTGGAAGTTGAAGTCTTTGACGTTTGGGGCATTAATTTTATGGGTCCATTTCCATCATCATTTGGTAATCAGTACATATTGTTTGCAATTAATTATGTATCAAAATTGGTTGAAGCTGCAGCACTCCCAACTAACGATGCCAAAGTGGTCCTCAAATTCTTGTAAAAGAATATTTTTACAAGATTTGGCACGCCGAGAGCTATAATTAATAAGTGATTAAGGTAGTCACTTCTGCAACAGATCTTTTACAACTCTCTTAGTGAAGTATGGGGTCAATCATAAGGTGGCGATAACATATCATCCCCAAACAAGTGGATAAGCTAAAGTTTCAAACAGAGAGGTGAAAAGAATCTTGGAAAAGGTGGTGAACCCAAATAGAAAGGATTTGTCTCTCAGGTTGGACGATGCACTATGGGCCTACCGAACTACGTACAAAACACCAATTGGTATGTCACCATATCAATTGGTTTATGGGAAAGCTTGTCACTTACCGGCTGAAAGTTACTGACAAGGCCCATCAAGGCGATTCGTAAACTTAACTTCGATCAAGCAGTTATGGGTGAAAAGAGACTACTTCAGTTAAACGAGCTCGACGAATTCCGACTTCAAGCTTACGAGAACTCGAAATTATACAAAGAAAATGTCAAGAAATGGCACGACCAGAAAATCATGCACAGAACATTCGAACTGGGGCAATCAGTACTACTTTTTAACTCACGGTTGAGGTTGTTCCCAGGAAAGTTAAAATCGAGGTGGTCAGGTCCATTCACCATCAAAAGAGTTTTCTCACATGGCGACGTTGAACTCTACAGTAGAAACCCATTGGATACTTTCACGGTTAATGGTCAACAGTTGAAGAATTATTTGGGTGGTGAATCCAACACGGATGTCATCGCAATCACATTATCTGACGCACCATAAACAGGGAGTAGTCAGACTGAACGACTTAAAATCAAGCGCTAATTTGGAGGCAACCCAATCGTCTTTTAATTTTTCATATTTTATCCATACTAGTTAGATTGCAGTTTAGAATGTTATTAAGTTTTGAATTAATTCATGTCAATTCAATTATTCGCAGTTAAAAGTATAAGTCATCTTCAGATAATTGTGTTACTATGGTTAAGATTGCTCAAAATCTACTCATATTTATGTTTCATGGTTGTGTAGGAACCTAACATGCACAAGGAATGGAGTAGCAAGGAAAAAAAAATAAGTCCAGTTAACATAACCTATGCCCGGCAGAGCGGGCCCCTAAAGCTCTATACCCCGTAGTGGGATCGCCAAGTCCAATTACATGAGGGCATGCCCACGGGGTGGGCTTGATAAGTTTATATACCCCCAGGTCGTTGTATGGGGTCCTAGTTTTGAAATGGTTTGTTTGGCAGTTACATGTTAAATAAACTTCTTCCTATTACTTCTTCCTCAAATAAACTTCCAACTCCCATCCATTGCACCCACTCTCTACCCACGATTCTGGCAACTTACACTACATCTTCCCACTTAATTATCATAATTACCCACTACTCCACTACATTACCCACTAAACCATTACTTCACACCACAACCTTGCTCACTCCTACCATATCTATAAATTCTCACCTTCACAACCCAAGTTCATCACATACATTCAATTCAAACTCAAAATGCTACGAATTAGGGCTCTCATTGAGGTCAGTAGTCTAGCACTAGAGTTGAAGCAAAAATAATCAAGTTTGGGGATAGAATAGAGTGTGTCAGAAATAAGCATGTGAATGATATTCCTACTTACATATAATTTGATTATGATATATATATATATACATATATGAATGAATATGCAAGTATTCTTGCATTAAGAAAAGATGTAAAGTCCTTTGATAGATAATAGAAACATATGTACAAGGACTTAGAATGAATTGATCCTAAAAAAGCAAAACAGATTTGTAAAGTCCTTAAAAAGAAATGATGTACAAGGACTATAAATATAGAAAGATCAAGCATGTTAGGTTGATCTTATGATTTAATAGATAGGCATCGATCGATTTGAGCACCGCACTGTAAAATCGTAGTCCGCCAGAGAGAGAGGAAAAAATTCGAGAGCTATCGAGGCAGAATCGTAGTCTGCAAGATAGTAGATCTCGGAGTTCGTAGACTCCTAAGAGAAACGAGGAAGGATCGTAGTGTGTCGAAGAGAACTTCCTTAGGACTGTAGTCTGCTGAGGAGGTCAAGTTCAGAATCGTAGAGACAGCCTACCTACGAGCTGACCGAGCATCTACCAAAGTCAAGTCAAGAATCGTAGACTACACTTGGAGTCGTAGAGTCTACTAACGGCCAAATCAAGGATCGTAGACTGCACTCATAATTGTAGAGTCTACTGATCGTATCAAAGGCAGAAATCATAGTCAAGCAAGATCAGATGAAGACAACAAGCACAACGATAGAAATCATAGAGTGTCAAGATCTGATCTCGGAGTCGTAGTGTCTGCACAGCCAAAGCTGAATCGTAGAGTGCAGAACTAAGACCTCAACAGATGTGCTCACAATGCCAAGGCAGAATCGTAGAGAAAATATGATTCTCAACAAATGAGCACTCCCTGAATATCCAAAGGAATGAAGCCTCTGGTTGGCACTGCATAGATACATCCCACCTGAAGGAAATCAGAGAGCACTCAACGAATGGTATGCTAGCTAACAGAAGATCTAAGCACCAACCCAATCAACATCAAGATTGAGTTATGAAGCCATTTGAGATGAAGTCTTCCACAAGAAGATCAGAGGAGGACTTTTGTAACTGACTAAGGAAAGTCAGCGAGTGTAGTAGCTATCAAGAAGAAAGAAGACAACAATCTTGGAAGTAACTAAGATCGTAGTGTTTTCCAAACAAAGAAGGAACTGATGTAGTACACACTGAGATACTGGTCAGCCTCTGAATAACAAGACTAAAGTGATTAAGCATTGGGTCAGTCCATTGATGATAAGTGAACGGGAGATCACAAGGAGAAAATGAGCTGGAAACGCCACAAATCTGAAGTGTCTTGTTATTCAGAAGAGGCCAGAGCAAGGAATCGAGCCATCAGTATCTGAGAATAGTCGAGGCAAATAGAAGTGATGAAGCACTGCATAAAAAGAGGAAGAGGTGTTCTACCCTAAAGAACAAGTGAATACTTCTCAAGATCGTAGTGTTATTTCTACAAGTCAACAAGACACTACGATCAGGTCCATGAAGATATGCATCAGAATCGTAGAGTTCGAATAGCTAAACACTGAAGCATTGGCAATGGTTCAATCTGAAGGATAATATTCGGATAAGAACTTATTGAGAGCATTGATGCAAGGACAACCTCTGATCGAGAAATCGGAAGGGTGAAATAAAGTCGTCGACCTGCCCAAGATATCAAAGTGATTTATCTGACAGGGTTGATGAAACAGCAGACTGCAGTGTCAAGAAGTCAGAAAAAGATGTCATGCCACATCTGCAGTCTGCACCAAATAACTCGAGATCTGGGAAGCAATTTGAATAGCTTTCAACGGCTACTTTCCAACGGGAGGATTGGGAAGCAGTATAAATCAACAGAGCTTCAAAGATCAAGAGTGGATGATGATTGTGAAGTTGCAGAATCGTTGAGTTGGTGAATGCTATAGTTGACTCTACGAGTTCCACCAAAGATCAACAGTACAAGTCTTAGTGACAATGAGACTACCAAGGTGGAAGTGAAGTAGCTTTGAAGAAGAACTCAACCAGATCAAAGCTTCACTCAACAAAGATGAGAATGCAACTAAAGATGGCAACCAAGCTGAGAGCTGAGAAGGCCAAGAAGATAGCATTCAGAAAAGTGGCTAAGTACAAAGAAGATCAAGAGAGCCACTCTACGAATCACCATGAACCAAAAGCTGAAACTGAACAATTGCATAACCATGTCTGCAAAGTATTCAAGAAGGGCTCAGGGATTGCTAAATGCCAGACGAAGTCTACTAAGAGTACAGAAACTTAGCAAACCCAGATGGTGATGGTGCACAGCTGATAACAAATGAAGATGAGCAGAAAAGAGTGAGATCAGCTGCACCAAAGAAGATGTGGTCCAGACCTAAAGTAGAATGCAAAAAGGACCACATCAAGCTGCTAAGTATAAAAGATGTTCAGAGCTTAATGACATCTTAGCAGCTCAGCACCACCACCAACAACAACTACAATAAGAAGAAGCCAGGGCCTGTGGGGTCCTTGTCCGGAGGGACTAAATGAAGTTCCAAGCCTACTGGGCTTGAAGAGTTCCTAGGGAACTAGAGAAGTTCCAGATTGGATATGCTCAGCTACGGCTTTTAATGTGGCAAGGTCTTGAATCTTTCCTGGTTTCAATCCCATTTCTGCCATTTCTCTGTGCTTAATCATTTCTTAGAACAGATTTCCCATTCTAGCTAGGACCCTCTTATAAAATGGAGCTTCTTGAATATCTATGAACGTCATCACCATTTCAGACTCTGTCATAGATGGGATAACTTGAGCAACTAGACGTCTCCATCTTTGGGAATACTCTCTGAATGACTCATTGACTTATTTCTTGAGTTTGGTGATTTGATACCAATCTGGAACCATCTGAGTTTGAAAGCTGTATTGACTGAGGAAAGCATGGGCTAACTCCTCCCAGCTATAAATTTTAGAGTTATCCAATCTGGTGTGCCATACTCTAGCCTCTCCAGTTAGACTTTTCTGAAATAGCTGCATTATAAGATTTTCATTCTCAGCATAGGATTTGAGCTCTCCAATGAATACCTTTAAGTGGGTATAAGGATCTCCCAATCCATCATATTTCTTAAAATTAGGATTCTTAAATTTCTTCGGATAATGAACCCCGGGGAAGATGCAGAGGTCTAAATATGAAACACATTCGTGCATTCCAATCCCTTTGATGGACCGAATGGTCTCTTCCATTTGTAGAACCTTCTTTCGAATATCACCGGTGTCTTGATCTTCTTTGAGATGGGTGATTTTAGTGGTTTTGTTGGTCTTATCAGACTGATACTCAGGTGCTAGAACTTCTTTGTTCGGACCCTGTATTCCTCCATGTGAAGAAGGTTCTGTGTGGATGGGTATTTATGGACCCTGAGTTGACTTATATAATTCTTTGAGTAGAACATCCAACTCTGTTATTTGATTGCTTAATCCTTCAAACTCCTCACAAGAGACATAAGTAGGATTAGGATAGCCAGATGTAGCCATATTTGGCTGTAGGCTTATTGCCTTCTTGGACTTTGAACAAGTAATGGGACCAATCATTTCCCTATAAAAAGACTTATGTAGTTTAGTCTGGGGAAACATGGTAATGTTACATGCTATGTAATGTGTCCATTTTGTAGCAGTTATCCTACAAAACAGATGTCAACAGTTTGAATGACAGGATAACATAATAGGTTTTAAAATGCATGTTCACATATTGCATTTATATTTTTGATTACATTGAGATGGACATGAAATGAAATTACAAGTAATTGAAAGGGGAAGGTATGAAGAGACTTCCCTTCGCATTTGGTATATCAGAGGCTGACCTATCTTAGGTTACTCTCATGACTTTTTGGCATAAAGGTCCCCAGATCATCGCAATTTACTTGATGGAAAGTTAATCTAATCTTTCAACTTGAGTGAATGTAGGTGGTGCCTTTCCCGAGCCTCGTGGAATTAGTCTCTCAATGAGTCCAGTAATCAAACACCGACGAGATAGCCTCCTGATGGAAGGACCACACAACATACATTCACATACATCGCGTCTCACCATATGGAAATGATGACATGTGCGAAGCACTAATATCATAGTTTGATATGGTGCAAAGCACTAAGTGCAGTAAATAAAGCATTAGTACACATTCATTCAAATGTAAATGCAACATCCACACACAAGCAAATAAAAGTTTTGAAAAGATTTTAATAACGGCTTAAGCCCTCTTACTGGAGTCCCCAGCAAAGTCGCCACATATCAACGTCGGGATTTTTATATTGTCCCTTTCTGTTCTTGTCTTTTGGTGTTCTCATGTTAGGGTATATTTTTTTGAAAAAACAAGTTTGAAAAAACAAGTTTGAAAAGGTCCGACATGTATATGCCGACGATTTGACTATAAGCGTAGCCAATCGGTATTTTTAAATGGTTGCACCAACTCAACCGAGAAAAGGTTTGCACATAGACCTAGTGATGTGACACTGTTTAACTGGTCTACAAAACCAAAATTCATTAGGGTTCGGGGGCTTGATTAAGCTGAGGGAAGGTGTTAGGCAGCCCCTGACTTCCGTGATAACACGGTTACCACCACTTTTCAATTTAAAATTTTATCTAAATGTGTGTGTAGGTCTATGTGCAGTTGTTTAGAAGTAGTGTTATGTCTCATTTGCACCTATATACAATGGGTTTGATTTTTGTATAAAATTTCAATTTTAATGAGATATAGCAATGACATTTTGTAAAACTGGTTTTTCAAACCCTTGTCCTCAATAGTAATTGAGGCCTTTGATACTTCCATTGTATTATGTCTTTGGCTTGATTGCTTTTATTTTTGAGACGCGAAGCATCTTCGAGAAAATAAGATACATAGCAGTGCCGAACTCCTTGTGGGCATGAGAGCCATCTAAGGAAATTCAGACACCGTGAATAATTTACAAGCTGGCTGCAGCTGAAAATGTCCATCATGGGAACCGAATCTAGATTCAGGAACTAAATCTTTGATTATATGATTAGGCAATATGTATAAAAGCTAAAACAAGAACCAGATTTGAATAAATCTAAACTATTTCAGCCTCATCGGTTCCAGTTTAGTCACCATGTACCTTTTAAAGTGAGAAATAGCCAAATTAAGATAAATCTAGTTCGCATCAAAAGCTAGAAAATGAATTAGATTTGAGTAAATCTAAGCATTCCAGATTCAACGGTTTCAGTTTAGTTACCATGAACCGGTTAAAGTGAGAAATAGTCAGATTTAGGAAAATCTAACCCGCAGGCCGATAAGCAGTTATATATATATATATATATATATATATATATATATATATATAAGCTGTAAACGCACCGGATATGATATCCAGGCTCAACCGATCAAAGTTCGATAACAATATATATATATATATATATATATATATAAAGTAAACGTTCTGAATATTATATTCGGGCTCAATCGAAGCATAGTTCGATAACAATATATATAAGTATTTATATATATATATATATATATAAAATGATAAAAAGCTTAAAACTCTAAAATATCTTACAGTGGGCTGCCAAGAAGACTTCAGATAGCTTTTGACGCCTAAAAACTCAGTTTCCACCGATAAAATTTCAGTATATAGCAACACACGAGCTTACAAATGTTTAGAAAGAAGAATCACTCAATTTAGAGCACTCTAGATGTGTTTATGAACTGAAATGGACAAGGGTTCCTCGCTTTTTCTCTTCTTAAAATGGCCAACCCAATAACTTTATTTATAAACCAGATGGATGGCAGTAGTTCACTTCATGATGACACCATGGGTTCACCATGCCAGCAGTCTTAGTCTACCTATGGCTGGCTGGGTTTCTCTGGGCCATGTGGGTCTTGCCATCTCGAAGTACGTGCATTCGTGCAACACGCTGTTCGCTTGAACCTTCATAACTTTTAATTCAGGCATTTGATTGAGGCATGTTATACCTTTTTGAAATATTGTTATCGAGAGCTACACAATGATATAGGATAAGAGGTTGTACGAAGCTGTGAAGATAGGTCTATGACCAGATCTTTAAGTCTTTAAATTTTATCTGGTGTGCTGTCTTGCGTAGTAGTCACTCGAGATTTTGAGCTATGGTTCTTGTGGGACACTTATGTATCAAATGTGTGTTAATATGATGTTGAGACGACGTGAATGTAATATTGAGGTGGAAAAATTATGATTGGGCTGTTGTGAATACTGAGTGTCCTCAGGGTTATCTCTTAGGTGTTCTTGACCTCCTGGGGTTATCTCCGGTGTTGGAACTAAGTGCCTCGGGACTGTCTCCGAGGTTAAAACTGACTATTTCGAGGTTATCTCCAGAACTGGAACTGCTTCCCTCTGGGTTATCTCCGAGGTTGGAACTGAATTTCCCAGTGTTGTCTTCGGGATTGCAAATGAGTATCTCGGGGTTGTCTCTGAGATTAAAAACTGAGTATCCCGAGGTTGTCTCTGGGATTGAGCTGATTTGACTTCCAGGGTTATCTTTGGAAGATGATTTTTCCCTCCTACAGGGTTAGTAACAAGAATGCAAGATTTTGAGTGTCTACATGGATGAATGGTACGTGAAAGCTATCTTTGAGACAAGCTTTGTTCAGATCCTTGTAATCCATGCAAAATCGCACATTCCTTCTAGGTTTAGGCACGGGGACTATGTTGGATAGCCACTCGGGGTATGTTGATACCATGATGATGTCGGCTTAAAATTATTTCACAATTTCTTCTTTGACTTTCAAACTCCATTAAGGTTTTAATTGCCTGAGTTTCTGTCTAAGTTGCTTGAATGCCTCTATGAATTAAAGGTGATGAATGACGATATTAGTTGACAAACTGACCATGTCTTCATGAGACCATTCAAACACATCCTAGAATTGGGTCAACAGAGTAACCATATCATTCCTTTGGCTTTGAGTATGGTCCATACCAATCTAGATTTGTTTGGGGTTTTCTGAGGTTCCAAGGTTAAAAGAGGTGATTTGATCAGGATTTGGCTTGGGTTTGTCTTTAACCCATTTTTTGATCTCCTGAGGCACCTCATTGTCCTTTTTCTCAACTTCCATCAAGTCAGAGTCCAACTTTACATCAAAGTTGCAGTCCTTGTGAAGAATAGGCTCTCCATCAGCACATTTAGGCATATCTAACTTTAGAGTCCTGAAACAAAATGCTTTCACTTAATATATGATCTTTTCATACAAAGTGTTAACATGAAATGAAAAAAATAACTTCTAATACTATACAACAAAAGTAATCAGTTATTAATATCTATAGGGCAGAGGGAGTTTCTGCCCTTTTTACCATTTTCGGTAAATGCAAGGAGTGCTGTTCTAATTGCCAAGGGTCAAGTCCTGGTGGACAGCTGTGATGAAGGAGCTATTATCGTCCTCCTTCTCTTGAATGATGACCGTGATGTCTGGACAATTGTCATTTAAGATATCCTTGTTCATACCCTCTATATACGCCAGGAAGTACATCTTCGATAACCTCCTCTTAATATCTTATTTATGCCTTTGATTCCTTTCTTCCATGTCTAGGTCTAGAATCAGTACTTCCTTTCCTTTAACCGGTATCGGCTTAGGAAACATCATAGCTACCATAGAGGCAAGAACTTTCCGTAGAGGCCGTATAGGATTATCACCTGTAGGTTTAGGCAACAACCTTGTAGATGAAGGAATCGATGTATGCTTGTGCGGGTTCTTGTGACTGGAACCAAAGGAGTATCCTAGTCCGGCTATCCCTGTCTGGCTGGGCAATTAAATTGGGCATTTGATTCCTTTTTGATCCTTTCCTAACCCTTGTCCATGTTGGAAACCCTATGATATCATTTGTTGACTTGCCGACATTACCTTAGCGGAAACTCTAGGTTTCAGATGTGGAGCCCCAATGGGTTGATAGTGAGTGTTGCTCACCTCAAGGGCCTGGAAGCTGCCAGTCTCAACTTTTTCATTAAAACTAATGAGAGGTATATCACTTTGAACAGGACAATCTGGCTCAGCATTGACAGTGACCTAAATATTGTTGATGATATACTTGAGCTGCTGATGAAGAGTGGATAAGATGGCTCCCACCATATGAATCCAAGGTCTTCCCAATAGTAAATTGTATCATGTAGTGATTTTGAGCACCTAGAAGGATATGTAGAATGTATGTGGATCGATCTCCACTAGTAATTCAGTCTCTCCGACCGTATTTCGCCGAGATCCATCAAAGGCTTTGATGATTGTATAGCTGCTTTGAATCCTATTGAGATTGATGTTCATTTTTTCCAATGTGGCATAGGGGCAGATGTTTAGGGATGATCCTCCATCTATTAGCACTCCTCCAACCACATATCCGGAAGACATCACCGCTATGTATAACGGTTTGCAATGACCCATCCATTCGGGAGGTATGTCGTCATTAGTGGAGGATATCACATTGCTATTGAAGATGTGATCTACCAGATGATGGAGTTTTTCAACATCCACTGTCTTTGGCAAGTGGGCTTCTTCTAATACTTTAAGTAAGACCTTCCGGTGATCTTCGGAAGAGAAAACCAAGTCCAGAATATAGTTCTGTTGTGGAGCTTCTTCCTAGCTTTGAACCACCATGGCTTTATTGTGTCCCATCTTGCGGAGGAATTCTTCAATCTTCTTGTTGGGCACTTTCCCCTTAGATCTGATGATAGGCTTCAATACTCGTGGAGGGAGATATAGTGGATTTTGTTTAGACACTACATCAGTTGTGTTTGATGGTTATCCTTCAACCTCTCCATAATTCTATGGGACTTTCTTAAGGATGATAATAGGATATTGTGGCCTGAATGGAAATATGATTAGCTTTTGTGCAGCCACTTTCAAAGGGTTTTCAATTCCTTTGAGCTGAATTGGTTGAATTGTAAGTGGTGTGACAGCCAAATCTCTTTCAAAGAATATAACTGTTACAACTTCTTTCCATCATGGAGGAAATGTGTCTTCACTCTCAAATGACACAGCATCATCGTCTGCCAGTTGTAGATCACCGCTGTTAATCATATTTTGGATAAGATGGCGGAGTGCCCAACATTCTTCAGTGTTTGTACCGCGAGAGTTCGAGTGGTATTGACATACTCCAGTGGCATCAAATCTTTTTGAGCGCAGATTAACTGGAGGTAGCAGTGTTGTGACTTTTCCCTCATTGATCAGCATCTGCAATATTTCTTGAATTAGTTTGCCTTAATAGGTGAATTCCCTTTTGTTGGAAAAGTCCCGACGGGCTTTAACTTTTGCTTTTATTGTAAGTTGTTCCTCCAAGGTTTCACTTTCTTGGGTAAGTTGTGGAGTATTTGTGATAAGAGAAACGAGGCTAGCATGCTCCTGACTGAATAACTGTCATGTGACTTAGTGTTGATGAATCACCAGTTCTGCCAGCTGATTGACTTGTTCGCCAAAAGATTTTAACCCCCATTCCATCATGAACTAGAACCTTGAATAATCTCACTTGTCAGAATTATCCTTGCTAATTTGGGATGAACCACCCACATATTTGAGGTACTTGGAGCTCTCTCCACTTCCCCTGTTGATCATGTTAACATCCTCTTCGTTGTGCTGAGGGAGAGGGTTTTCTTGAATATGTGGTTGTTCGGGCTTGGTCACCATGATCTCACCATTGTCAATTAAGTCCTAGATTTTATGCTTAAGAGTCCAACAATCTTGAGTGTCATGGCTTGGAGCTCCAGCATGGTAAACACACTTCTTAATTGAAACCCTTTCCACTTAGATTAACTGGTGGGAGGAGATAAGTGATTTTCTTTTGAGTTGTCAGAAGTTTGAAAATGTTTTCGAGTGAATCCCCTAAGGGTGTGAACAAACTTGAGTGTTTGACTTCTCCATTCTTTGGCAATGGAGGATTTGAAGACTGAGCTTGAAAAAGGGAGTAGTTTCTCCTCTGACTAGGCAAGTTTTGATTGCCTTTTTGTCCTTGCAGTATCAAGGAAACATCATCTTCTTTCTTATTATGGACCCTCTAGAGGTTGTTTCCAAATTGGATATGCTTAATTACGGCTTTTAAAGCGGTGAGGTCTTGAGTCTTCCCAGACTTCAATCTCATTTTTGCCATTTCTCTGTGCTTAATCATTTCTGAGAATTGCTTTCCTATTCCAGCTAGGACCCTCTCATAAAATGGAGCTTCTTGAATATCTACGAAGGTCATCACCATTTCAGACTCTATTATGGATGGGATAACTTGAGCAGCCAGATGCCTCCATCTTTGGGCATACTCTCTGAATGACTCATTTTGGTAATTTGATACCGGTCTGGAGCCATCTATGTTTGAAAGCTATATTAACTGAGGAAAGTATGGGCTAACTCCTCCCAGCTTTGAATTTTGGAGTTATCCAATCTAGTGTACCATACTCTGGCTTCTTCAATCGAACTTTTCTGAAATAGCTGTATTCTGAGCTTTTTATTCTCGGCATAGGATCTAAGCTATCCAATGAACACTTTTAAGTGGGTGTAAGGATCTCCCAATCCATCATATTTCTCAAAATTGGGAGTCTTGAATTTCTCCGAATAATGAACCCCGGGGAAAATGCAATGGTCTGAATATGAAACACTTTCGTGTGTTCCATTCCCTTTGATGGACTGAATGGTCTCTTCCATTTGTAGAACCTTCTTCCGAATATCACTCGTGTCTTGATCTTCCTTAAGATGGGTGATTTCAGGGGTTTTGTTAGACTTCTTAGTTTGAGACTCCGTTCTGGAACTTTTCTGTCTGGACCCTGGATTCCTCCATATGTAGAGGGTTCTATGTGGATGGGTATTTATGGACCGTGAGTTTATTTGTGCAATTCTTTGAGCAGAACAACCAACTCTATTATTTGATTACTTACTCCTTCGAACCCCTCGCGAGAGACAGGAGTAGGATTAGGATGACCACTTGTACCCATGTTTGGTCGTAGGCTTAATGCCTTTTTGGACTTTGAACGGGTAACGTGACCAATTGTTTCCCTACAAAAAGAATTATGTAGTTTAGTCTGGGGAAACGAGGTAATGTTACATGCTATGTAATGTGTCCATTTTTTAGGAGTATTATCCTGCAAAACGGATGTCAGTTGTTTTAATGACAAGATAGCATGATAGGTCTTGATATGCATGTTCACATATTCTTTTATATTTTTAGATTGATATGGAAATGAAATTACAAGTAATTAAAATTACTAGTAAATGAAATGGGAAGGTATGAAGAGACTTCCCTCCACGTTTGGTTTATCAGAGGCTGACCTATCTTAAGCTACTCTCGTGGCTTTTTGGCATGAAGGTCCCCAAATCATCGCAATTTACACGATGGGAAGTTAATCCGATCTTTCAACTGGAGCGAATCTGGGTGGTGCCTTTCCTGAGCCTCAAGGAATTAGTCTTCTGATGAGTCCAATAATTAAACACCGATGGGATAGCCTCCTGATGGAGGGACCACACAACATACATTCACATACATCGCGTCTCACCGTATGGAAATGATGACATATGCGAAGCACTAATATCACTAGAAGATATGGTGCGAAGCAGTAAGTACAGTAAATAAAGCATTAGTACAAAAACCTAGTGACATGACACTCTTTAACTGGTCTGCAGAACCAAAATTCGTTAGGGTCTGGGGGCTTGATTAAGCGGAGGGAAGGTGTTAGGCACCCTTCGACTTCCGTGATAACACGGTTACCGCCACTTTTCATAGAAACTTTTATCTGTGTATGTGTGTGTGTGAGTTAGGTCTATGTACAGTTATCTGGAAGTACTGTTATGCCTCGTTCGCACCTATATACAAAGCATTTAACTTTTGTATAAAAGTTCAATTTTAACAAGATATAGCAATGATGTTTTGTAAAACAGGTTTTTCAAACTCGTGCGCTAAATAGTAATTGGGGCCTTTGTTACTATCCATTTTATTATGTGTTCGGCTTAATAAATTTTATTTTTTAGATGTGAAGCATCTTCTAGAAAATAAGATATATAGCAGTTCCGAACTCCTTGTGGGCATGAGAGCTATCTAAGGAAATTCAGACACCGTAGCTAATTTACAAGTTGGTTGTAGTTAAGAATGTCCATCACGGGAACTGAATCTAGATTCAGGGATTGAATTTGTAATCACATGATTCATAGGCTCACATGATAAAGAAATATGTACAAAAGCTAGAAAATGGACTAGATTTGAGTAAATCTAAGCATTCCAACTTTAATGGTTCCAGTTTAGTCACCATGAACCGATTAAAGTGAGAAATAGCCAAATTTAGGCAAATCTAACTTGTAGGCTGATAAAAGCTAGAAAAAGAACTAGATTTGAGTAAATCTAAACCATTTCAGCTTCAACGGTTCTAGTTTAGTCACCATGACCCGGTTAAAGAGAGAAATAGCTAGATTTAGGCGAATCTAGCCCACAGGCTGAAAGATTAAATATCTACATTATGAAAGTAGATAAAAATAGTTATATATATATATATACGGATCGGATCTTAAGCTCACCCCTTATCTAGCTCACCTTGTTCACCCCCCTTTAGCGATGGACCAAGTGACGATTCGGTCCGTCGCTATATATAGAACCCTCGTCTTAGCTTTTAGCGACGAATAACATATAGCGACAGACCGAATCGTTGCCCAGTCCGTCTCTAAAGGGAGGGTGAGCAAGGTGAGCTAAATAAGGGGTGAGCTTAAGATTCGGACCGTATATATATATATATATATATATATAAGCGGTAAATGGCCACAAAGTGATCTCCAAGCCTGATTAAAATGTAAATATATATATATATATATAAGTTGTAAACGCACCATATATTATATCCAGGCTCCACCGAACAGAGTTTAATAATATATATATATATATATATATATATATATATAATATAAAACAGAGCAGAGAGAGAAAACATAAGTGTCCCATCCAATTCCACGTCAGCAACTCTCTCAATCTCGGGTATTCAAATTTTAAACCCTCTTATCTCTCTCCCTCTATTCTTACGCACACAGTTGAAACCCTCTATCTCTCTATCTCTATCTGTTCAAACCCTCTATCTGTTCTTAGACACACACAGCTCAAATCTCTTATCTCTCAACCCTCCTCTTCTGCATACCCAAATTTCTAATATACGATCCAAAGCATAGAAACATTTCAGGCGTGAAATGTCACCAAGAAAATTATCATTTTCTCTCTTTCAAACTTTCCTTCAAAACCCCAAGCTCTATTACACGAAGCGTCCATGAGGTTGTCGCCGCCACGCAAGGCGTCGTGGTGGTCGGGCGCTCTGAGCGCGATCGGGTTTGGCGTGAATGACTCACGCGTCTGCGTGAACTACCTCCGCCACATATCGCTTCGGCGTGTACGAGTGGTTACATCCGGTGTTGTGGGTCCTACTCTCACCGGTGGTCATTATTCGGATACCATTTTACAAGCACCGGTCGGTGGAGCTTGATTGGCACTCATCTTCATAGAATCCATGTTTTTATGATATCGCCGCTTCTTTCTTTTTGAGATGGTCACCGTCGCTCCACACCACCGTTTCTAGGTCTCAATTGGCACATGTAATTTATGTTTGTGGTTTATTATTATGTTTCTAAATGGATTTTTTAGTGTAATTATTGTTCACGAGAAGAAAATGATTTGAGTAAGAATTGGATCTATAGTTAAAACATTAATTTTTGGTATCGCTAATCATTGTGGCTCTTTGCAGTATGTATATGTATTTATGAGTTACTTTAATTAGTTTATTAATGATCATTAAATGTTATGGATCTTAAAGTATGGAATATAGATTTGATGGGATTTTTTGTTTCTAGGTTTAATTTAGTGTGTTTTAATTAATATTGGTTCATTTGTTTTTAGCTTAAAATGTAAAGCCTAGAAAGATTTTGAGGTTAGAATTGCATATCTGCAAGTTAGACACTGACATTGATATCTTAGCATAGCAGCTGTTAGTTTTTGTTGTTTAATTTATGCTTATATATGATTAATTTGTTGGATATTTTCAAATCTAAAAAGTATATAATAAATATAGGCTTAAATATAAATTACTACCCTAAACTATTAGCCTTTTTTCACTTCGATGATTGACTTTTTAATTTTTTTCAATCAGATCATTAAACTATTAATTTTTTCCACTTCAATCCAATTTAAGTTGCCACATCATAAATTGATGATATGGCCAGCTGACTAGACAAACTAATGCTTATGTGTAAGTAAAAAAAATTATAACTATTTAAGGGTAAATATGTCAAATCAGTGTCTGTAAATGTAAAAGGAAACACAGATTTTTCAAAATATAAAAAAGTAAATAATTTACATAATTAACATAAAATAATTTTTTTTACACAATTTGCAAAAATCAGTTAAATAAATAGCATAAAAATTAAACTTAATTACACAATTAACTTAACTCAAACAAATTACACCAATAATATAAATTAAACAAATTATACAATTAACATAAACTAAATAAAGTACACCATTGATAAATTACAAAATAAATTCATTTAACAAATTAGTAATTCCTCACCACTTCCAGATTCATCCTCAGACAAAACTTCCATCATCACCTTCAACAATTTCAGCATCGAGCAAGTAGTATCCACCATCGGTAGCCCATACCAATTGAAATCTTTATTCCACCAAACACATCATCAGATCTCCGCTATCCTCCACTACAACCAAACAAATTGAACAACACTAGATGAAATTATACTTCAACAAATTGAGTTCGTGCCATTCCACTGTTTGGAAATGTAGCACTAGACTTTGAAGCAGAGGTTGTGTTTGATCAGGAACTTATCAAGGTAATCTATGAGTTTTAATGATTAATGGTGATGTTTCTTTGCCTTTGCAAATTGTAACATATTTGATAGTTGATTTATGCACTTGAACTTGTAAACTCTGTGTGAGGAATAATCATGATTTGTCTTTATTAGTATTCTTGCTCATAGAATCAGGCGGATATGGGGTTGTATGGTCATGCTAATCAAAGCTGTGAACTTTACAATGTTAGTGATGATGTGCTATTTCATATAGCCTTTGGTTTATCAAACACTAAAAAATATACTTGATCAAAATTCTTTCCATGGAGTTTTTTAGCTGTACTCATGGGGTGATTGCGGTTTTTTTTCCTGTATGCTGAATCAATTGGTATCTGTGATATGTCAATTCAGTTTTCTTTGTAATGCTCGGTCAAGGATTAGAAAAATAAATCTAAGATTGATACACTGCATTTTGGGTCCTTAGTAACGTTTTCAAATATTTTACTTTTATTCTAATTTTATGGGCTTGTACTCGCAGGTTAAACTCTCCGATTACATTGGAAATATATATGTAATTCTCTTTTTCTATCCACTGGATTTCACCTTTGTTTGCCTAATAGGTAAATTGACATTGAGGACTATTAGGATAATCGGTTATTCGACTATGTACTTTAAAGTTTTAAATACACAATGAAAATTTATAATAGTCACATATGTATTTATCCTCCTTGTCTTCCTGTTGTTTTTTATGTCGAGATTACTGCTTTTAGTGACTGTTAGGCCAAATTTGAGAAGTTAAACACAGAGATTTTGGGTGTTTCAATAGACAGTGTGGTGGGTGCTTTTCCTATGTTATTTCAAAATTGTGTGAAATCGGCTGTATGGTTACAAGTTTTGATTTTCTTTAATTACATGGTTTATTAGTTTTTATGAGGGAGAATGTAAAACCTTATAGAAATTTGAGTAGTTACTTCTGCACCCCTAACTTTAAGTCCACATCATATACAATTTTACTTGCAATGTGCAAATATGCTTTCTGAGTTAGAACACTGATATTTAAGTCTAAATAATACTGTAATTGGTGTCATCCTTTGTCTACATTGTTAGAAAAGGGACTTTGTTAAAATTTTTGCAATAGGTAGTCTTTGTTGCTGTTTCTGAAATGATAAAAGAAAATCTCTTTGGCCTATCATGTTGGTAGATTGAATTGTGCAAGTGTTTTATTGTCATTAGCCAATATCCGTTGTAATCAAAATTTCTTATTTGTTGAAAACCTTTAATAACATTGTAAGATAAATTTATATTGCTATTTTTTGTAGTTCTCCAACCTTGCATGTGTTCAACTTTTTTTACTCATGACCGCAATGGAAGACCCCCACGGTGTCCCTTATTCGATTCATTCCTCTCGATAATTCATGTGTACATATTTGTATTTATGGATTGATAGGAAGTTTTTCTTTTTTTTTGAGATGGCATGTTGACGTGGATACCCGTTGTCTCCTTTGTTGCTATTGTCTTGGTGGAGTTGAGTATTTGTGTTTTTCTAGGTTTATCTACTTTGATATGGATAGATATAGAGAGCTACACATTTATTAGTATGGTATGAGAAGACCCTAAGTTTGGAAGAAATTTGGGGCTTTGGTATCAATTATTAAGTGACTTGATTATTTTGTATGAGTATCATAGACGGTAAAGCTCATGCTTTGCTAACTAAATTTTATTTCTTTTTGCAAATGGAAATCCTTGAAAGTTTGTTTCAAGATTCATATTTCTTCATTTTGTATTTAATTAAAATTAAAAATCATTCAATTTGGGCATTTGAATCATTTCAAGTTCAAGTCATAATTTTATTGTAAATCTTCACCTCACCCGAGATCAAGCTTTATTCGATGCTTTAATGCTTGAGCATTCTTCCCTTTAGAGGGGAGATTTTTGCCTTTAAAGATAGGTCAGGGAATGGTGAAGAGATTCTGCAATACCTCTTGGTACTGACCATGAGAAACTCATTTATGAAAGATGTGTAACATTTTACGGAGACTACATTTATTTTTGGTGTTAATTTTCATATTATTTGGATCTATATACGAACACTTGGGACCTTATGGCCACTTCAATTTTTTTTAAAGAAACTATAAATTTTGCGTGCTTGATTGTAGAAACCTCGTGTGGCAATCCTGTTGAAATCTTTGGTTTTGTTTGACATGGCTCAATTAATTGTTTATAGGATGATTCCCCATAAGACTAAGCGTGGTGCAGCTGCACTTACTCGGTGAAAGGTTTATGAAGGAATCCCACCTCCATATGTCAACATTAAGAGGCTGGTCATCCTCGATGCTCTCAAGTTAATTCTTTTATGTCCAGTAATATGTATGTTCCGCTCATCTTTTATTCATATAGATGTGGTTCTGAGGCTTCAAGCCGGACATAAATACTGCTTGCTGGGTAGATTGTCATCAGAGGTTGGATGGAACTATTATGATACTATCAAGGTGAGATTTAAATACCTAATTATTATGTGTTTATGATAAAAAGGCTTTTTCTAGGCTTCTTGTATGTTTTACTTTTGAATAATAATGCAACAAATTCTGTTTTTGCATCTGATTTGATCAATGATAGTATTTGTGATATGTTATTTTTTGTGTTATAGCCAACGCTTTCATACATGATATCTCCCAAATGTTTTTCCTTTTGCTTTTTATTCTTAAACTTTCTGAGTTCGTTCCATTATACTTCAAAATGAGTAGTACTGTGTATATAGATTGCAAATTTTATCAGCTGATGTTGGTGACCATTGATTGTTTATGTATTAGCTTTAGAAATAGCACACTTGTTTATTACCGGTATTGCCTGTGTGTAGCATACTTGTAACTTCTTCATTGGAATAGTATTCTTCGACTAATGGGTTTAAACTTCCAACAATTATTTGATTCACTAACACCTTGCGATGCTTCCACTGTGTTATTCGTTTGAAACAACTCCTCTCTCTCTTTATCTCTTCCTCTAACGTCCAACAATTTAGTATTATAATTTTTTTTTCTATATTCACTTCGGCTTGGATTCCAGCTCATGTTGTTCTTGAATTAGTAGCCCTAATAGTAGCATATTACAGGTATTTGTTGATTCTTTTTTGGTGTTTTCATGTTATGGAAAAAAATTGATTGTAAATAAATTTATGATGATCAATCTTACACCACATTGTTTGGTACTACCAAGCTAGTTGTAATGGTAACTTCCCTACTAGCCAACTACACTATGTTTGTCATTGTGGTAACAAAAATGACTATCAATTATCAAAATTCATTAGAATCCATACCATTTGGTCTTTGGTACCACAAATATTTACCTAAACTAAAGTATTTTTCTTTCGAATTTTATAATTTTCTTCCAAGTCCGGATATTGAGTACACTAAGTCTCTTTTTATTATAACCTACAACAATATAAAGGCGAAGTTATAACTGAATTCCTCACCAATACGATGTTCACCGTAGAGCTTGAGAAGAAGAGGAAGGAAAGGGCTCAAGAAGTCTATGAGAAGAAGAAGCAATTAACGAAATTGAGGGTGAAAGTGAGAAGCTTCACGAGAGAGAAGCTTGGTTTCCAAATTCGACATAATTGCTCTAGTCAAGTACTAAGATAGAAATATAGATTTTCCAAGCGTAAAATTTTGTTGGGAGTATCATGTTTCAAATTTCAATTTGATTCTTTTAGTCACTATTTCTAGATTGAGAGGTTTATCATCTTGTGTGATTATTTTGAATGTAAAAAAGTTGTTCTATACATGGTGCACCTTTTTTTTCTAAGTTAACTAACCATTGTTTTGTTACTGATTTTGTGCATCTTTAATAACCGTCTATTACTCCCTCTTGTGACTAAAGATACAAATTTTTGTCTTCAAAAAGGAGATAAAAAAGATAGGTACATAAAGCAAAGAGGAAATATGTCATTTAGTAAGGCTTATTAGTATAAATGGAAATATGTCATTTATTAAGGTTTATTAGTATAAAAACGTAAAAGTACTTATAATTTTATATAAGGTTATTAAAGATAAATTTTAAAGATATTTATTATATGTCACAGTATATGTCATTTTAGTATTTATCATTTTAGTATGTCACAGTGAATTGTTTATAAAAACATAAAAGTACTTATCATTTTAGTATATGTCACAGTGAATTATATAAGGTTATTAAAGATAAATTTTTTTAAAAAAATTTTCTTTTCTATTATACAATGCCTTCAGGCACGGGTTATCGCTAGTATATATATAAAAGTAGTAAACGCACCGGATGTATATTCAGATATACAGAAGTGATAAAAAGCTTAAAAATCTAAAATATCTTACAATGGACTGCCAAGAAGACTTCAGATAGTTTTTGATGCCTAAAAACTCGGTTTCCACCGGTTAAACTTCATTATGTAGCAAAACACGAGCTTACAAGTGTTTAGAAAGACTAATCACTCAGTTAAGAGCACTTTAGAAGTGCTTACAGGCTGAAATGGACATATTTTTCTCTCATTTGTCCTTTTTTTTAAATGAGCAACCAAGAGATCATATTTAAAGACCAGATGGCGGCGGGTCTACTTCCGACTACCTAGGTTGCTCTGGGCCATGCGGGTCATATCATCTTAAAGTATGTGCACTCGTGCAACACGCTATCCGCTCGAACCTTCATAACTTTTAATCTGGGCATCCGATAGAGGCGTTTTGTACCTTTTTAGAATGGTGTTGTTGAGAGCTACACAATGACATAGGATTAGAGGTTGTAAAAAGTAGGGAAGATGGATCCATGACCAGATCTTCAAGTCTTCAGATTCTATCTGGTGTGCTGTCGTGTGTAGTAGTCACTCGGGATTTGAGTTAAGGTTCTTGTGGAAAACTTCTATATGAAATGTGTTGAGACGACATGAATGTAGTATCGAGGTGGAAAAATGATGATTTTTCCCCTCACCGGGGTTATCTCCGGCTTTGTGCATATGTAGTAGTCGTTGCGCAGGGTTATCTCTGAGATTGAGTTGTTGTGAATGCTGAATGTCCTCAGGGTTATCTCTGAGGTGTCTTGACCTCCCGGGGTTATCTTCGGGGTTGGAACTGAGTGTCCCGAGGTTGTCTCTAGGGTTGAAACTGGTTTTTCTGGGGTTATCTTCGGAACTAGAACTGCATCCCTCGGGGTTATCTTCGAGGTCTGGACTGATTATCTCGGGGATATCTCCGAGATTGAAAAACTGAGTATCCGGAGGTTGGCTCCGATATTGAGCTGATTTGTCTTCCAGGGTTATCTTTGGAAGACATTTTTGCCCTCCTGTAAGGTTAGTAACATGAATGCAAAATTTTGAGTGTCTAATATATATATATATATATATATATATATATATATATATATTATTTTGTCAAGATGCTTCGCATCTCGAGAATAAAATCAAAACAAGCCGAATACGGAATAAAATGGAAGTATCAAAGGCCTCAATTACTATGTGAGCATAAGGGTTTGAAAACTTATTTTCAAAACATCATTTTATATGCCTTGTATTAAAACTGAACTTTTATACAAGTCAAACCCTTTGTATATAGGTGCAAAAGATTCATAACACTACTTCCAAACAAAGTACTTAGGCCCAATTAACTGGAATGCACACACACACACACACATAAACACAAATTAGGGAACAAAAAGTGCGATAACCGTGTTTCACAGAAGTCGAGGGGTACGTAACACCTCCCCCCCGCTTAATCAAGCCCCCAAACTCTATGAATCTCGGTTTCCAGAACCAGTTAAACAGAGTCCAATATTGGGTCATATTGTAAAACCTTTCAAAACTCGGTTGAGTTGATACAACCACTTAAATCATATCAAATGGAGACTCTGTCTAATTCGGACCATTAAAATCAAATGTTTTCAAATTGTTTGCCTTTTTCCTGAAAATCTCACCCTTCAGGTCAAACAAATTCACATAGAAAACATAAAGGGTAAGAAACACATAGGAAAAGGAGATGAAAATCTTCCCAGCATCGACACGTGGCAACTTTGTTGGGGACAGTATAAGGCTTAAACCGCATTTCAATCTTTTTGATTCCCTTCTTTGTTCATGTGTGTAAAATGACGTCTTTACATTGAATGAATGTGAATGTCTCTTTACCATGCGTTATATTAGTGCTTTGTACAATGTCATCATTTTGCATGCGGTGAGATGCGATGAATGTATGTTGTGTGATTCCTCCACCAGGAAGCAAACCCGTCGGTCAGTGATTACTGGACTCAAGAAAGGTACCACTCAGATCCACTCCATTTGAAAGTTCGGATTGATTTCCCGTCTAGTAGATTGCGATTATATAGGAACCTTCATGGTGAAAAGCCTGTGAGAGTAACCTAAGATAAGTCAACCTCTGATAAACCAAACATAAAGGGGAATCTCTGCATGCCTTCTCTCTTTCAATACATGTCCTGTATAAATACATGTCTTATTTAAATGTTGTAAATATCAATTCATTGTCAAATATCAAATCTTACCATGATATCCTGTCAATCCCCGTTCTAAGAGATTTAATGCTACCGGGATATGTCAATACCACTCCAACACTCCTGGTCATAACACAGAAAAGTGTTGGGCACTTCGTCACCTGATCCAGAATATGATCGACAGTGATGACCTATAAATGGTAAATAATGGTAATACCCTGCCTAAAGAAGAGGAGATATTTCCCCCTGGAACATAGAGATGGAGGGAAATTATAGCAGGTATATCTTCTAAAGGAGGCTTGCCTACAACACCTCTGATAATTTGAGGAATGGACGACAAAGGATGAAAGAATCCTTTGAAAGTGGCTACATAAGAACCATTGGTGTCACCATTCAGGTCGCAATATCCCTTCATCAGCCTGAAAAATTTCTCATGGAACGATGGGCAGAATGAGGGATCGACCTACAATCATGCGGCGATTGTATCAAAGGAAATTTTGTTGTACTTACCTCAGCGAGTGATAAAGTCACTCATTAAAACCAAGGGGAGAGTGCCCAAGAAGAAAACTAAAGAATTCCTCAGCAAAATGGGGCATAATGAACCCAAGATAGTGCAGAGATTAAGGGAGGCACCTCAACAAATATCCATTCTGGACTTGGTATTGTCTTCTGAAGATAATCGCAAAGTCTTAACACAAGTGCTGGAAGAAGCACCTCTGCCTAAGGCTATAGATACAAATTTTTTTTTGTCACTTGATAGATCACATTTTCAATAGTAACATGATATCTTTCACTGATGACGACATACCAGTGGAAGGAACTGGTCATTGTAAGTCATTACACATAGTAGTGATATCCTCTAGATATGTGATAGGTGGAGTCTTGATAGATTGAGGATCTTCCTTACAAAAATTTCCCTACGATACTTTGGAAAGAATGAAGATCAGTTCAAGTCGAATCCGAAGCAGTCACATAGTCATAAGAGCCTTTGACGGGATCTCGACGAAATGTTGTAGAAGAAATCAAACTTCCAGTGGAGATCGATTCATATACCTTCTGTATATCCTTTCAAGTGTTAAACATCACCACATGATATAATCTGCTATTGGGAAGACCGTGGATTCATATGGCTGGAGCAGTCCCATCCACCCTTCACCAATAACTCAAATACAACATCAATGGCAATTTGATCACCGTCAATGCCAAACCAGAATACCCAGTCTTTATACAAGAGGATTTTCCTTTAATCAACCTCAATGAAGGAGTTGAGCCAGCCAGTTTTTAAGCCTTCAAAATGCGCAACAGTCGCTATTAACCTATCGGGGCTCCAGCCTTGAAGCCAAAGATTTCTTCCAAAGTAATGTATGTTGGTAAAGAAATGATGTTGTTAGATTTTTGTCCTGGCAAAGGGCTAGGGAAAAATCATCAAGTGATCAAACATCCCATCGAAATACCTATCCAGACAGGAAATGCTGGATTAGGTTATGGATCCAATCACAAGAACTCGCATAAGTATCAGCCGCTTCACACATCCACCATCCTACTACCAGATCTCACGTATGAAGGATTCATGAAACCAACAAGGAAAATCCCTATTGCTGTATCAAGAATGCTAATTCCTAAGGTTAAACTGGCTAGTGAAAAAGAAACCAAGACTCCTATCAAGGAGAACAAGGAAAGGAATGAAAGGTTCTTGTAAGAAGTGCGAGATTGGTTTTCAAAGATGCATTTTTGGCACATACTGAGGGTCTGAATGAGGATATCCCAGATGATGACTATGTAGAAGATTAAATCCTGATCCCTCGCATAAATAGGGCTAAGAAGAACCTTTCAAAGGAAAGTACTGACCTTGATGTATGTTTAGTCATGGCCATTATCAAAGAAGAGGACATCGACCATCCTTTCATCACAGCTGTCAACAAAGACCTGACCCTAGACAACTGCAATATCACTCCTTGCAAACAGTTTTGTATTATCAAACAGTTTTGTTAGTTCCTAATAGGCACATAATAGATCTAGAAGGGGGGGTTGAATAGTTCCTTTTTATTTTCAAATACTTTTCATGTTTAGTTTGTATTGCTAATGAATTAATATATGATAAACATAAGAATCTTTTCAAGCACAACGGAATAAATAAAAGATCCCCGTCATTGATATATTCATGAATATGCATACATTGTTCGTAGAGTTAGTTATGTTGTAAGCAGTTAATACATACATAGCATTTATAGCAGTTAAGTACATAAAGTAAATGACAGGAAGTAAATGACTGAAATGTAAAAGACACAGGAAATTTTAAGTGGTTCAAAGACTCAAGCTCCTAATCCACTCTTCTTCTTTAACGAGCGGGAATTCCACTAAGGAAGGGTAGCACCCTGAATCACTAAGATTCCTTTAAGGCTAGCAGCCTTGGAACTTCAGTTCACTAAGAACTCTTCAAGCCCAGTAGGCTTGGAGCTTTTCTAGTTCCCTAGGAACTCTTCAAACCTAGCAGGCTTGGATCTTCATTTAGTCCCTTCGGACAAAGAACCCTTAGGCCCTGGCTACTTGTTGTTGTTGGTGTTATTGTTGTTGGTGCTGAGCTGCTAAGATGCCTTTAAGCTTGAACATATTTTGTACTTAACAGCTTAGTGTGATCCTCTTTGCATTCTGCATAGAGACTAGACCACTTTTCTCTGGTGCAGCTGATCTTCATACTTTTCATCTCATCTTCATTCGATGTCAGCTATGCACCATCACCTTTTAGGTTTGCTAAGTGTTTGAGATTTTGGTAGACTTCATCTGACACTTAGCATTCCCTGAACCCTTCTTGAATGATTTGCTTACATGGTTCTGCATCTTTTCTGTTTCAGCTTTTGGTCTATGGTGATTTGTAGAGTGTCTCTTTGGATCTTCGTTGTGATCTGTCACTTTTCTGAATGCTATCTTTTTGGCCTTCTCGGCTCTTAGCTTAGCTGCCATCTTCAGCGACATTCTCATCCTTGTTGAGTGAAGATTTAGTCTGTTCAATTCCTTCTTCAAATCTGCTTTACTTCCACCTTCGTAGTTTCACTGTTACTGGAACTTGTTCTGTTCAGTTCTGGTGAAACCTGTAGAGTCAACAATATAGCATTCCAGCAACTCAACAATCCTTCAACTCAACAACTCATGATCTTTGAAGCTCTGACTGATATATACTTCTTCCCAATCTTCCCATTAGAATATAGCCGTTGAAATCTATTTGAATTGCTTCATAAATCTTGAGTTATTTGGTGCAAACTTCTTGATGTGACGTGACAGCTCCTTTATGACTTTACTGACACAACAGTCTACTACCTTACCTACCGCCTTAGAGTTGTCATCTTTCTGTGTTAGGTAGGTAGTCATCTTTATTTCTTATATTTGACTTCTCGATTAGAACATCAGAAGTTGTCCTTTTGCATCGATGCTCTCAATTAGCAATATTCAAATATCAGTCTTCAGATTGAACCATTGCCAATGCTTCAATCTTTAGATGATCGAACTCTACGATTCTGATGCATATGTTCTTGGACCTAATCATAATTTGTCTTGTTGAATGTTTCTCATTAACAGATTGAGACAACACTATGATCCTGAAGAGTGTTCATTGGATCTTCAATGTAGAACATCTCTTTCTTCTTTTGTGCAGTGCTTCAACACTTCTATTTGCCTTTGACTGATCTCAAGAGCTAATAGCTTGACTCCTTATTCTGGTCTCTTCTGAACAGCAAGACACCTCAGATTTATGGCATGCCCAGCTCGCTTTGTCCTTGTGATCTCCCGTTCACTTATCATCAATGGAAAAACCCATCACCAGTTCAAAACCATAAAAAAACAACACTTAAAAGATGATGTTTTTATAAAAAATGTTGTGGTATTTTTTTACAATGTTTTTTAACAAAACATTGTATATACATATGAAAAAAAGTTATTTATTTATAAGAGCAATTTCTGGTTTTAAATAGATAACATTTTTTTAAAAAATGTTATCTATGTAAAAAACACAGAGTAAAATCATCTTTTCAAAAATCCTCAAACCCTCCCTTAAAAAACACGGAGGCCTGGGAGTCGGGAAAGAAAAAAAATTGGCGTTCCTTTGTTCCATTCCCCTTTTCAAAATCTTCAAACTGTAACTCACTGATCACTCACATTCGTTGCATGTGGTTCAAAGCTGCATCTCGATTTCATCAAGAGAAGAAAAAAAAGACAAATGATGGAAGAAGCAGTGGTGGTAGTAATCCGAACAAAAGGAAGTGGAGCGAGAATACCCAGTCGAGTAACAAGATAGAAGGGAATAAGAAAGGGAGGGAGCCATGTGTGACAAGTGGAAAGAACCATTCAGGAGTTTGTTTGAAGAAGAAGGGAGTTTGCTATAACTGCGGTCAAGAGGGACACCTGTAACCCAATTGCCCCAGTCCAAATAAAATACAAGGTTGTTATGCATGCAGATCAACTGATCATTTGGTTCGAAACTGTCCAAAGAGGAATGCGGAAAATGAAAGTGTCAACAAGGGACCCGGTAGCGAAACCTTGGCAATTCGAGGACCTCGCCACCAGAAGACCAATGACCAGTACATTCAACATGACAAATATAAGATGCAAAGGCTACTAAGGAGGTGACAACAGGTAACGATTTCATTTAGAAATTTTATTACGTGAGTATTATGAGTTAGATATTGCTGTGAATTGTTTTCTTTTATAGATCCAAATCACAGGTTAGAATATGAGACACAAATTAGTATTGTGTTGATAAAAGAATGAATTGATGCTAAAACTTTAAAAGATTGTAGAGAGTAAGAAAGCGGTGATTCCGAGGACGGAATCCTTTTAAGGAGGGGTGAATGTGATAACCCGGGATTTCAAATAATCTGAATTTTACGAATAAATTTTTTTATTTAATATTTTACGAATTTTATGAATAAATTTTTTTTACGAGTCTCGAGAAGTGGTCAATTTGTGTATTGACTGATAAATAAGAGTAGAATTGTGCTTAACCGAGAATTTAAAACCCTAACCCTAAGTTCGGATAGGGATTCGACAGAAATTGCAGTTATAAATGTATGTATTAGTACGTGTTTGTACTATATAGAGTTAATGACCAATGATTGAGTGGATATGGTTTAAAATTTGTAAACCCTAATAAGGGATTAAAAACCCTAATCTCAAGTTTATAAACCCTAATGCACAGTTAGGAACCCTAATTGTATGTCGGGAAACCCTAATTTAAAATTTGGAAATCTTAAACCCTAATTAGGAAACCCTAATCCTAATTAGCAAGCCTAATGTGAATATTAAACTTTAATATGATTAGGAAACTCTAATATAATTAGAAAACCCTAATTATATTTTAATCATCTTAATTTCCTATTTTCAAAACCCTAAATTGAAAATATTAGAAACTAATGTTGTAAAACCTAAGGGTTAAGACCTTAGGGTTTGGAAAATGTCAAGTATGCCATTAAAAATACAATGAAAATGACCAAAATGCCCTTTTTGGATTTTTATTTATGTAACTTGTAAAATTTGCTAAAGCTTTAGTTGGTAACGTAATGCTTTGACTTGTGACTAAAAATCTCAGCACATCTGATCTCATTTGACACCTTGCATGCTTGTATACAATATATCTAAGTAATATAAATAGATTAAGAGAGAGAAAGTATGCAAAATAAGCTCATTTATTATCAAACTCTCACCAACTCTCTCTAACCTAGACCTCTGAATTTGTTAAGTAGACCAGTCACATAAACAGCCCCTAGATCACCTTATATCAGATTGGAGAGCATAGATTAAGATTTGAACTTGAAGGTATAAAAGCCCTAACCTATTTTTGATCTTTCATGCTAAGGAAAAAAAATTATGTTTATGTGTTTAGATGTTTGATAGAAGGTGTTTTATGATGATCTATGGTGATATACCATCGATCCATAACATCAAATGGCTTTAAAAGTGATGATTTTCAAAACTATCCAAGAACATGATTTGTGGTCTGATAAGCTAATGTCAGGAGCCACAAATTCTTGTTTATTTATGATTTGTGTTGTTTTAAGCTTTGGATTTGTAGTATGTCAGGAGTACTTTGATCTGGAAGTGGAATCCAAGCTATTTGATTTCCAGATTTCAAGATATAATCGGTAAAAGTCGGTTGACCGACCTTGACCGAGTAAAATTCTTGGTAACCCAGAAAGTATGAACAGCGTCTGTCAACATTTTTAAGCTCCTTGACCTGTCAGTTTTTTAAGTGTTTTGATGTTGTTATTTTATTCAGATTGTAGCCTGTAATGTAGACTATAGATTCTGGCCTTTAGATATCTTAAATCATCAACTGATCGAATATAGTGGACGGTCAAACTTGTCCATCTGATCACGTTTTGCATTTCTGGAAAAACCCAAAAACAGCTTGAACAAAATTTCTGACAAGGTTTGACCGTGTCATAACCTGTGAATCTGTTGTTCTTGGATTACGATCTTGTTATGTCGTTAGTCCTTGTCATGTATACTACATGTATGAACCATAAAACCACTAAAATAATTATCAGAACTCTGATTAATTTGAACTTGAAAGTGTCCACTCGGACTGCCTGGGTTTCTGGAAAACCCAGGAACCGTCTGACAAGGACTTTGAATGCACATATCTTGTGACACCCCAAAAATAGGTATACATCACCTATTATGAGTCGCCAAATAAATGGTACAGAATACAAATACAATCTTAAATATACAACAAGAGCTATGAATTTTAATACAAATATTGTCTTCTAGACAATATCCACTCTCAGAGTAAGTCCTCATTACATTTATTATCACACTATTTTATAGAATAGTGAGGACTACTAAGACACCATCTCGGACCGTATCTCCGTTCCCCGACTAGTCCCGGCTACGTTCTCATTTACTGAAGAGAACAATGAAAGAAAGGGTGAGCTCAACTAGCCCTGTAAGAAATATTATGACTAAGATAATGCAGAATAAATTATCATTAGTCTTCAACAATGTTAAACAGATAAAATATAATAGACATCAAGTTTAACTGCAGCAGAACAAGCAATCCATTAAATGAGTCAAGTAGAGAATAAAATCTACTATCTAATATGATTTGAAAGGTTTTTCATCACTTTTATCGCTGGGACTCAGCTTAATAAATAATCCACATCATCCCTGCACTACGGCCAAGGATATTCATTAGTATCACGACCACAAATTATCCATGCACTACGGGCCAAGGATATTCGTGTATTCATCAATGGTCATGATCGTGCCAACAACTGTCCATCAATGCACTACGGGCCAATGAGGACTTTTACCACATCATTTGTAACATTACAGTCATGATTATACTTAATAATCCCTGGTAATAATCATACCAAGTCCATCTATGCATTACAGGCCACAGATGACTTTCAACATAATATAAACATGAAGATGATGACAATGATATAAGAATTCAATATAACAAGTTCAAGAATTAATTTATCCAGGAACTAATAACTTCCAAATTGTCAACATGATACTTCTTTGTAGAGTAAAATTCAAGAATGCTCAGAAGAATATTTCCATGAAAAGATACTAGATGAAGCGCAAATATCAAGGATATTCTACTAATTTCATGGAGTATAGAAGTCAAAACTTTAACCAACTGAGTATAATAAAGAATGGAATAACAAAAGAAATCACCGGGCATGCGATAGACCGCATGCATGTGTTATTCCCAATTTGAATAATAAACAACCGAGTCAAATGCGTTAACGTTACAGCACAAGATATATTCCAATAGAATAATAAATAAAGGAACCAGTCAAAGTAAATTAAGACCGATGGATGTTCCAATGTAATAATAAAGAATGGAATAATGTAATAATTTCACCATGTATACGGATTTCTTGACAGATGTGATATTCTAACAAAATAATAAAGAATGGAATAATGTAAGAATTTCACCAAGTATAGGGTAGCAGCACAGACACAAAAGTTATTCCAATGAATAATAAAGAATGGAATAACATAAGTTCTCTTCATGAATACGAAAGAAATAATACCCCTTACCTTAGAAAGAAGAGTACTGAATATAGAAGTTGTGAAGTAGCAGAAAACTTTTCTTCCTTCTCTCTATAGTTTCTCTCTAGAGTCTCGAGAAGTGGTCAATTTATGTATTGACTGAGAAATAAGAGCAGAGTTGTGCTTAACCGAGAATTTAAAACCCTAACCCTAAGTTTGGATAGGGATTCGACAGAAATTGGAGTTATAAATGTATGTATGAGTACGTGTTTGTACTATATTAAATTAATGACCAATGATTGGCTGGATATGGTTTAAAATTTGTAAACCCTAATAAGGGATTAAAAACCCTAATCTCAAGTTTATAAACCCTAATGTACAGTTAGGAACCCTAATTATATGTCGGGTTTAAAATTCAGAAATCCTAAACCCTAATTAGGAAACCCTAATCCTAATTAGTAAGCCTAATGTGAATATTAAACTTTAATATGATTAGGAAACTCTGATATAATTAGAAAACCCTAATTATATTTTTATCATCTTAACTTCCTATTTTCAAAACCCTAAATTGAAAATATTAGAAACTAATGTTGTAAAACCTAAGGGTTAAGACCTTAGGGTTTAACCCTAAGGGTTTGGAAAATGTCAAGTATGCCATTAAAAATACAATGAAAATGACCAAAATGCCCTTTTTGGATTTTTATTTATGTAACTTGTAAAATTTGCTAAAGCTTTAGTTGGTAACGTAATGCTTTGACTTATGACTAAAAATCTCAGCACATCTGATCCCATTTGACACCTTGCATGCTTGTATACAATATATCTAAGTAATATAAATAGATTAAGAGAGAGAAAGTATGCAAAATAAGCTCATTTGTTATCAAACTCTCACCAACTCTCTCTCTAACCTAGACCTCTGAATTTGTTAAGTAGTTCAGTCACATAAACAACCCCTAGATCACCTTATATTAGATTGGAGAGCATAGATTAAGATTTAAACTTGAAGGTATAAAAGCCCTAACTTATTTTTGATCTTTCTTGTTAAGGACAAAAAATTATGTTTATGTGTTTAAATGTTTACTAGAAGGTGTTTTATGATGATCTATGGTGATATACCATCGATCCATAGCATCAAATGGCTTTAAAAGTGATGATTTTCAAAACTGTCCAAGAACATGATTTGTGGTCTGATAAGCTAATGTCAGGAGCCACAGATTCTTGTTTGTTTATGATTTGTGTTGTTTTAAGCTTTGGATTCGTAGTATGTCAGGATTACTTTGATCAGGAAGTGGAATCCAAGCTATTTGATTTCCAGATTTCAAGATATAATAGGTAAAAGTCGGTTGACCGACCTTGACCGAGTAAAATTCTTGGTAACCCAGAAAGTATGAACAACGTCTGTCAACATTTTTAAGCTCATTGACCTGTCAATTTTTTAAGTGTTTTGATGTTGTTGTTTTATTCAGATTGTAGCCTGTAATGTAGACTATAGATTCTGGCCTTTAGATACCTTAAATCATAAACTGATCGAATGTAGTGGATGGTCAAACTTGACCATCTGATCACGTTTTGCATTTCTGGAAAAACCCAGAAACAGCTTGAACAAAATTTCTGAAAAGGTTTGATCATGTCATAACCTGTGAATCTATTGTTGTTGGATTACGATCTTGATATGTCGTTAGTCCTTGTCATGTATACTACATGTATGAACCATAAAACCACCAAAATAATAATCTGAACTCTGATTAATTTGAACTTGAAAGTGTCCACTCGGACTGCCTAGGTTTCTGGAAAACCCAGGAACCGTATGACAAGGACTTTGAATGCATATAACTTGTGACACCCCCAAAATAGGTATGCATCACCTATTCTGAGTCGCCAAATACATGGTACAAAATACAAATACAATCTTAAATATACAACAAGAGCTATGAGTTTTAATACAAATATTATTTTCTAGACAATATCCACTCTCAGAATAAGTCCTCATTACATTTATTATCACACTATTTTATAGAATAGTGAGGACTACTAAGACACCATCTCGGATGATCACTCCGCTTCCCAGACTAGTCCTGCCACGTTCTCATTTCCTGAAGAGAACAGTGAAAGAAAGGGTGAGCTCAACTAGCTCTGTAAGAAATATTATGACTAAATAATGCACAATAAATTATCATTAGTCTTCAACAATGTTAAACTGATAAAATATAATAGACATCAAGTTTAACTGCAGCGGAACAAGTAATCCATTAAAAGAGTCAAGTAGAGAATAAAATCTACTATCTTTTATGATTTAAAAGGTTTTTCATCACTTTTATCGCTGGGACTCAGCTTAATAAATAATCCACATCATCCCTGCACTACGGCCAAGGATATTCATTAGCATCACGACCACAAATTATCCATGCACTACGGGCCAAGGATATTCGTGTATTCATCAATGGTCATGATTGTGCCAACAACTGTCCATCAATGCACTACGGGCCAATGAGGACTTTTACCACATCATTTGTAACATTACGGTTATGATTATACCGAATAATCCCTGGTAATAATCATACCAAGTCCATCTATGCATTACAGGCCATAGATGACTTTCAACATAATATAAACATGAGGATGATGACAATGATATAAGAATTCAATAAAACAAGTTCAAGAATTAATTTATCCAGGAACTAATAACTTCCAAATTGTCAACATGATACTTCTTTGTAGAGTAAAATTCAAGAATGCTCAGAAGAATATTTCCATGAAACGATACTGGATGAAGCGCAAATATCAAAGATATTCCCCTAATTTCATGGAGTATAGAAGTCAAAACTTTAACCAACTGAGTATAATAAAGAATGGAATAACAAAAGAAATCACCAGGCATGGGATAGACCGCACAGACAGGTTATTCCCACTGAATAATAAACAACAGAACCAGGTCATGCGTAAACGCAGAGACAGGATATTCCAACAAAATAATAAATAAGGGAACCAGGTCAGGCGAAATTCGCACTGACAGGATGTTCCAACAAAATAATAAAGAATGAAATAACAGAATAATTTAACCATGTATGCGGTACTTCGCGTAGATAGGTTATTCCAACATAATAATAAAGAATGGGATAACAGAAGAATTTTACCAAGTATAGGGTAGCCCGCGTATATAGGTTATTCCAACAAAATAATAAAGAATGGAATAACAGAAGTTCTCTTCATGAATATGAAAGAAATAATACCCCTTACCTTAGAAAGAACAGTACTGAATATAGAAGTTGTGAAGTAGCAGAACACTTTTCTTCTTTCTCTCTATAGTTTCTCTCTCTAGAGTTTCAGTGAATTCGTAAGAAATAATGAAGGAATGAGCTTCTATTTATAGAAGAATGGACTGCATAGTAACTAATTCATGAACGGTCCAGATTTAAAACAAAATCTTTTAAATAAAATATAATATATTCTATTTATATTATATATTATATATTTATAAACTCACGGGTCATTACCCCCGTGATACAACTTGCCAATTCCCGCGAATTCCTTTTAAATTAACACATGTATATATATATATATAATAATAATAATAATAATAATAATAATAATAATAATAATTGTACCCTCCCCGCCAATTGCATACACATTATATAATTAATACCTATAGTACTCCATCCCCTTTCAACCAAGATCCACTATCATATATATATATATATATATATATATATATATATATATATACATATATAATGCTTTCCTCCACCAAAATCCACTATCATATAAATATATATATATATATAATAATAATAATTGTACTCCCTCCACGTGAATACCAAATTTCCCCGCCCCACCCAATTTGACACACACACACACACATATACACACACACACACACACACATATATATATATATATATATATATATAATACTTATATATATATATATATATATAAAACAAAAACTGAGATAACTTTCCACCGACAGTTTTGAAAAATGGGTATGTGGCGGTTTAAATAACACGCCAAACTTACAACAAATACTTCATAAAAATCTCCTCAATATTCTTAACAACACTTATCATCATTATTATAATTCACAATATTAATCGACCAGGTCGTTCCCATGAAAGAGGGGGCTTTCCAATAAGGATTTCTCCCTATTGGCGCGCAATTAGGTGACCAAACCTCTCCTTGGCAGAACTTCTAGACATCGTTAATAATGCAAATAATAATATTAACAACTTTGTTATCTCAATTATTGATTTAATAATATATAAATATTGACAATAATTGAATCAAATAACGTGAGATACTATACAAAGAATTAATTCTTCGCATCAATAATTGAACAAAACCGAGTGACTTCTCACGTAAGCATCAATAATCAATCTGTAGTGTGCTACTATGCAACTACGCATATTCCCTCGTACTTTTTATTTGGGTGTTTCAATAGCTAACGATAAAAATTACAATAGTTATTTTCATAAAATATTTTTTTTGTCATTTCTCAATCCGACAATAATTCTGTTGTGGGGTCCACCAATGATTCTGCCATCGTACGAATATTCCCTGTTAAAACAAATATTCCCCGACCAATCGAATATTATAAACAACTTGCGTACTTTGAAAAATTTCTAAATATTACCCACAACTATAACAATATATCAAATTCATTCCATAATATTTAAAAATGATAATTATAGAAAATTTATCTTACAACCTCCCCTTCTTATGAAATTCGTCCACAAAATTAGGGTACATGCCTGGTATGTCGAAGAGGTAAGGATACTTTGATTTCATTTCAGATTCTAATCCCAGGTCATTTCCTCGACATCGTGGTTCCTCCATAAAACTTTGACTTGAGGTATAACCTTGGAGCATAGAATATGTTCCTTCTTATCCAAGATTTGAACAGGAACCTCTTCATACGTTAAATCTTCCGCTATTTCGTCCGGTTCTAACTCAATAATGTGGTTCGAGTCTTTCACATATTTACGTAACATGGATATATAAAAAACGTTATGAACACGAGACATACTTGGCGGTAAAACGAGTCTATAGGCTACAGTCCCTACTCGATCGAGGATTAAAAATGGACCAATGAATCGAGGATTAAGTTTTCCTCTCTTTCCAAATCTCGTAACTCCTTTCCATAGAGCAACACGTAACAACACATGATCTCCAATATCGAATTCCACGTCCTTTCGATGAATATCAACACAACTTTTTTGTCGGTCTTGTGAGGTTTTTATACATTGTCAGATCATTTGAATCTTTTCCGTAGTCATACGTACCAACTCTGGTCCCAACAACGTTGCTTCACCCACCTCATCCCATCATACTGGAGAACGACACTTTCTTCCATACAACGCTTCGAATGGAGCCATACCAATACTTGCTTGATACCTGTTGTTGTAGGAAAACTCCACAAATGGTAAGAACTTGTCCCAACTTCCCTTGAAGTGAAGGACATAGAGTCTTAATAAACCTTCAAGAGTTTGAATAGTCCTCTCTGATTGTCCTTCCGTCTGAGGATGATATGCCAAACTAAATTATAAATCTTTGCCCATAACTTTTTGTAAACTAACCCAAAATCGTGAAGTGAATCTTGGGTCTCGATCAGAAACTATGGATACTGGCATACCGTGCAGTCTTACAATCTCGTTTATGTACATACGAGCAAGACGTTCAAGTGTATAAGTTTCTCGTATTGGTAAGAAATGAGCGGACTTTGTCAATCTATCAACAATGACCCAAATTGCATCTATGCCTTGAGAAACCTTGGGATGACCAGTAACGAAATCCATGGTAATGTGCTCCCACTTCCATTCTGGAATTTCAAGTTGTTGCAATGGACCTTTTGGTATTTGATATTCCGCCTTGACTCGTTGACAAGTTAGACACCTTGAGATAAACAGCGATATCTCTCTCTTCATATTGCCCTACCAAAATGTATGTCGAAGATCATGATACATTTTGTTACTCCCAGGATGGATTGCAAATGGTGTGTTGTGCGCCTCCATCATGATTTTATACTTTAATCAGGGTCGTTAAGAACACAAAGTCTGGAGTTGACTCGAAGTATTCCTTCTTCATCAATTCTTGCTTCCGGCATAGCACCTTCTTGTACTTTCTTCCTCATATGCATCAGCTCTAGGTCTGTAGCTTGAGCAGCATTAAATTTATCGATTAAAGTTGGTTCTACTCGTATATTCGCCATCATCACGTGGGTCCCTAGAATCTTTATCTCTATCTCCATCCTTTGCAAGTCATACAAAATGGGCCTTTACGTTGACAATATCGCACTTGTACCTGCATATGATCTTCTACTCAATGCGTCAGCTACCACGTTTGCTTTTCCAAGATGGTATTGGATGGTATGATCATAATCTTTCAACAGTTCAAGCCAATGTCGCTGTCGCATGTTGAGTTCCTTTTGAGTGAAGAAATATTTGAGGCTTTTATGATCCGTAAAGATCTCCACTTTCTCCCCATATAAGTAATGCCTCCAAATTTTAAGTGCGAAGACAACAACTGCCAACTCTAGATCATGAGTAGGATACTTTCTCTCGTATTCTTTGAGTTGTCGAGAGGCATAGGCTATGACTTTCCCATGTTGCATGAGAACACATCTTAACCCTTTGCCTGAAGCATCACTATAGATGACAAATCCCTCCGAGCCAGATGGTATTGTCAGAACAGGTGCTGAAATGAGTCTTCTTTTGAGTTCTTGAAAACTATTCTCACATTCCTCGTTCCAACCAAATTTTGTATCTTTCCGAGTCAGCTGAGTTAAGGGAGTAGCGATTCGAGAAAACCCTTCTACGAATCTCCGATAATAACGAGCTAAGCCGAGAAAGCTACATACTTCGGTCACTAATTTAGGTTGCTCCCAGCTTTGAATGGCTTCAATCTTTGCCGGGTCAACAGATATTCCATGACTTGATACCACGTGCCCAATGAATGCTACTTTCTCAAGCCAGAACTCGTATTTCTTCAACTTGGTATAAAACTTATATTCACGAAGCTTTTGGAGTATCAGCCTCAAGTATTGCTCATGATCTTCACGGCTTTTGGAATAAATAAGGACGTCATCAATAAAGACGACCACAAAGTGATCCAAATATTCCTTGAATACTCGGTTCATCATATCCATGAAGGCAGCAGGAGCATTAGTCAATCCAAAAGACATGACTAGTAATTCATAATGCCCGTACCAAGTTTTGAAAGCCGTCTTTGGAATGTCATCGGTTCTAATCTTCAATTGGTGATATCTGGAACGAAGATCATTCTTTGAAAAGAATTTGGCACCTTGCAACTGGTCAAACAGTTCATTAATACATGGCAATGGGTACCTATTTTTGATGGTGACATGATTTAACTCCCGATAATCAATACAAAGTCGCATACTCCCATCTTTCTTCTTCACAAATAGAGCAGGAGCACCCCAAGGAGAAGTACTAGGACGAATGAAACCGATGTCTAATAATTCCTGCAGTTGGGTCTTTAACTCCTGAAGTTTAATAGGAGCCATTCGATATGGGGCTTTGGAAACAGGTTTTGTACCAGGTTCAAGGTCGATACAAAATTCAATTTCACGCTCTGGGGGTAGGCCAGGAAGTTCTTCAGGGAATACATCAGGAAATTCATTAACAATAGAAATATCATTCAAAACTGGCGTATTTTTGTTTAGATCTGTGACATGAGCTAAGAAAGCTTGACATCCATTTTTTAATAAACGAATAACTTTATGGCTTGATATTACAGTGATTGATTTTAATGGTTTGGTTACTTGAATTCGCATAATAGGTTGGTTAGGAATATGAAAGCTAACAACCTTACGAAAATAATCAATTTTTGCATGATGAGTAGTTAACCAATCAATCCCAAGAATTACGTCAAATGCAAGTATTTTCAATGAAATAAGGTCGACAAGTAATGTGAGGGTACCGATTTGAACCAAACAAGACTTATAAACAGTGGATGTAATGAAGGTTTCTCCCAACGAAGTTTCAACAGATAAGTCAAAGTTTAATTTCTCTGAAGTCAAATTTAAACGCTGAGCGCAAGTAGGAGAAATAAAAGAATGGGTAAAACCGGTATCAAATAAGGTATATACTTCGCTAGAGTTTATGATAAGCTTACCCGTGATGACCTCGTTTGGGTTCCTTGCTTTCTGGGAGTTCATTACAAACGCTCTCCCTTACACTACCGGCTTTGACTTTTCTGGGACGGCCTTTGCTGCCTCCATCCTAGTTGAATTTTTCTTCGGTGAATGACAAAATCGGGCTAGCTGACCTTCTCTTCCACAATTATAACATGCTTTGGACGTCATCGCACAGTTTGGACTGATGTGTCCCTCCCCTCCGCATTTGAAGCATATGATAGGTGGTCGTTCTCCTTCCTTACAACGGGTGCTGGTGCTGACGTTTTTCCATCATTATTGAATCTTCACTTCTTGAAATGTCCATTTTTAATATTTTGGCCCTGATTACCACCGATGTGGTTACCATTTCTGGCCTGTTGATTCCCTCCACGCTTGTTGTCACCGCTTTGATGTCTGTTCTCACTAGTATTATCATTTTGCCGACAGCTCTCTTTTGGTTGCATTGACTCATTATCGCGCTCCAATAACGGAGCCCTATTAACAACATCTGAATACAAACAAAGTTTATGAGAGATAAGATATTGACGTATCTCGGGTTTTAAACCTCTTAGAAATATTCGCGTTATTCTCTCCTCATTATCAACCAAATAGGACGCAAACCGGGACAACTCGACAAACTTGGCTTCGTACTGTGACACGGTCATGTTGTTTTGTTCCAGTTTAATGAACTCTACCTCTTTCATGTGACGAATACTTTCGGGAAAGTACTTGTCGTTGAACAGTTCATGGAACTTCTCCCAAGACATCTTCATCATGGCGAGTTGAGTACGCTTTTACGATTCCCAGCAAGTGAATCACTTCCCGCCTCGCACATAACATGAAAGTGGCAAAGGAACCTTTGCTCCTGAGCAACCCAAGAAATCAAATATCTTGTTGATCTGCTTTATCCACGTCTTTGCCTTCAGTGATTTTGGCTCTCCAAAAAACTCTGGTGGTCCCAGCTCCTTGAACTGTTTGGCGGTGACCGTCCGAGAGTTGCCAGTGTTTCCACCTGCATTTTGGACATGAGCCGTTCTCGCCTGATGTTGCATGAATTGCATGAAGCCTCAGAATATTCCATCGTTCATCATTTGGTCAGTTTTGTTGTTTGCATTAGGATTGTTGCCTTTCTGATGCACATTATCCTGATTATTGATCCGTAGAGACTCAACGGTCTCCTGTGCTCCATTGCTATTCTCAACATTCTCGGATGCCATTTTCAAATATTGCCACAAAACAAGGGTTAATTAACATTTCACATATTATCCCTATACTCTGACCGACCAATTAAATAGCAAATAAACTTAGGTAGGTCATACTAGCGAAGGAATTCCCCGTCTCTCCCCTCCTAGTTCTTGTCTCACATCTTAGCCAGGGATCATATCCCTAAGCTTTGATACCAACTGTGACGCCCCCAAAATAGGTATACATCACCTATTCTGAGTCGCCAAATACATGGTACAGAATACAAATACAATCTTAAATATACAACAAGAGCTATGAGTTTTAATACAAATATTATTTTCTAGACAATATCCACTCTCAGAATAAGTCCTCATTACATTTATTATCACACTATTTTATAGAATATTGAGGACTACTAAGACACCATCTCAGACCGTCACTCCGTTTCCCGACTAGTCCTGGCTACGTTTTCATTTCCTGAAGAGAACAATGAAAGAAAGGGTGAGCTCAACTAGCCCAATAAGAAATATTATGACTAAGATAATGCAGAATAAATTATCATTAGTCTTCAACAATGTTAAACTGATAAAATATAATAGACATCAAGTTTAACTACAGTGGAACAAGCAATCCATTAAAAGAGTCAAGTAGAGAATAAAATCTACTATCTTTTATGATTTAAAAGGGTTTTCATCACTTTTATCGCTGGGACTCAGCTTAATAAATAATCCACATCATCCATGCACTACGACCAAGGATATTCATTAGTATCACAACCACAAATTATCCATGCACTACGGGCCAAGGGTATCCGTGTATTCATCAAGGGTCATGATCATTGCAACAACTATCCATCAATGCACTACGGGCCAATGAGGACTTTTACCACATCATTTGTAACATTACGGTCATGATTATATCAAATAATCCTTGGTAATAATCATACCAAGTCTATCTATGTATTACAGGCCACAGATGACTTTCAACATAATATAAACATAAGGATGATGACAATGATATAAGAATTCAATAAAACAAGTTCAAGAATTAATTTATCCAAGAACTAATAACGTCCAAATTGTCAACATGATACTTCTTTGTAGAGTAAAATTCAAGAATGCTCAGAAGAATATTTCCATGAAAAGATACTAGATGAAGTGCAAATATCAAGGATATTCCACTAATTTCATGGTGTATAGAAGTCAAAACTTTAACCAACTGAGTATAATAAAGAATGGAATAACAAAAGAAATCACCAGGCATGCGATAGATCGCACGCATGAAGTTATTCCAACATAATAATAAACAACAAAACCGGTCATCATGCGTAAACGCATGCATGTGATATTTCCAACAAAATAATAAATAACGGAACCGTGTCAAAGTGAAATTCGCACTTGCCAAGATGATGTTCCAATGAATAATAAAGAATGGAGTAACAAAATAATTTCACCATGTATGTTGTACTTCGCTTAGACATGTTATTCCAACAGAATAATAAAGAATGGAATAACAGAAGAATTTCACCAAGTATAGGGTAGCTCATGTGATCTGAGTTATTCCAATGAATAATAAAGAATAGAATAACATAAGTTCTCTTCATGAATACGAAAGAAATAATACCCCTTACCTTAGAAAGAAGAGTACTGAATATAGAAGTAGTGAAGTAGCAGAACACTTTTCTTCTTTCTCTCTATAGTTTCTCTCTCTAGAGTTTCAGTGAATTCGTAAGAAATAATGAAGGAATGAGCTTCTATTTATTGAAGAATGGACTGCATAGTAACTAATTCATGAACGGTCTAGATTGATTTACTTTTAAATGGACGGTCCAGATTTATAACAAAATTTTTTAAATAAAATATAATATATTCTATTTATATTATATATTATATATTTATAAACTCACGGGTCATTACCCTCGTGATACAACCTGCCAATTCCCGCGAATTCCTTTCAAATTAACACATGTATATATATATATATATATATATATATATATATAATAATAATAATAATAATAATAATAATAATAATAATAATAATAATAATAATAATAATAATAATAATAATAATAATAATAATAGTAATTGTACCCTCCCTGCCAATTGCATACACATATATATAATTAATACCTATAGTACTCCATCCTGCCTCCACCAAGATCCACTATCATATATATATATATATATATATATATATATATAAAATAATAATGCTTTCCTCCACCAAAATCCACTATCATATAAATATATATATATAATAATAATAATTGTACTCCCTCCACGTGAATACCATTTTTGGCCTGCTAATTCCCTCCACGCTTGTTGTCACCGCTTCGATGACTGCTCTCACTAGTATTATCATTTTGCCGGCTGCTCTCTTTTGGTTTCGTTGACTCATTATCGCGCTCCAATAACTGAGCCCTATTAACAACGTCTGAATACAAACACAGTTTATGAGAGAAAAGATATTGACGTATCTCGGGTTTCAAACCTCTTAGAAATATTCGCGTCATTCTCTCCTCAATATCAACCAAATGGGACGCAAACCGGGATAACTTGGAAAACTTGGCTTCATATTGTGACACGGTCATGTTGTTTTGTTCCAGTTTAATGAACTCTACCTCTTTCATGTGAAGAATACTTTCGGGAAAGTACTTGTCATTGAACACTTCTTGGAACTTCTCCCAAGACATCTTCAAGACTGGCGGGTTGAGTACGCTTCTGATTCCCAAAGATGTCGCCTCTGCATGCAACATAAAAGTGGCAAAGGGAACCTTTTGCTCCTCGGAGCATCCCAAGACATCAAATATCTTGTTGATATGCTTTATCCACGTCTCCGCCTTAAGTGGTTTTGGCTCTCCAAAAAACTCCGGTGGTCCCAGCTCCTTGAACTGTTTGGCGGTCACCGTCCAAGAGTTGCCAGTGTTTCCACCAGCATTTTGGACAAGAGTCGCTCTCGCCTGATGTTGCATGAATTGCATGAAGCCTCAGAACATTCCATCGTTCATCATTTGGTCAGTGTTGTTGTTTGCATCAGGATTGTTGCCTTCCTGATGCACATTATCCTGATTATTGATCTGTGGAGACTCAACGGTCTCCTGTGCTCCATTGCTATTCTCAACATTCTTGGATGCCATTTTCAAATACTGCCACAAAACAAGGGTTAATTAACATTTCATAAATTATCCCTATACTCTGACCGACCAATTAAATAGCAAATAAACTTAGGTAGGTCATTCTAGCGAAGGAATTCCCCGTCTCTCCCCTCCTAGTTCTTGTCTCACATCTTAGCCAGGGATCATATCCCTAAGCTTTGATACCAACTGTGACACCCCCAAAATAGGTATACATCACCTATTCTGAGTCGCCAAATACATGGTACAAATACAAATACAATCTTAAATATACAACAAGAGCTATGAGTTTTAATACAAATATTGTTTTCTAGACAATATCCACTCTCAGAATAAGTCCTCATTACATTTATTATCACACTATTTTATAGAATATTGAGGACTACTAAGACACCATCTCGGACCGTCACTCCGTTTCCCGACTAGTCCCGGCTACGTTCTCATTTCCTGAAGAGAACAATGAAAGAAAGGGTGAGCTCAACTAGCCCAGTAAGAAATATTATGACTAAGATAATGCAGAATAAATTATCATTAGTCTTCAACAATGTTAAACTGATAAAATATAATAGACATCAAGTTTAACTACAATGAACAAGCAATCCATTAAAAGAGTCAAGTAGAGAATAAAATCTACTATCTTTTATGATTTAAAAGGTTTTTCATCACTTTTATCGCTGGGACTCAGCTTAATAAATAATCCACATCATCCATGCACTACAGCCAAGGATATTCATTAGTATCACGACCACAAATTATCCATGCACTACGGGCCAAGGATATTCGTGTATTCATCAATGGTCATGATCATTGCAACAACTGTCCATCAATGCACTACGGGCCAATGAGGACTTTTACCACATCATTTGTAACATTACGGTCATGATTATACCGAATAATCCTTGGTAATAATCATACCAAGTCCATCTATGCATTATAGGCCACAGATGACTTTCAACATAATATAAACATGAGGATGATGACAATGATATAAGAATTCAATAAAACAAGTTCAAGAATTAATTTATCCAAGAACTAATAACGTCCAAATTGTCAACATGATACTTCTTTGTAGAGTAAAATTCAAGAATGCTCAGAAGAATATTTCTATGATAAGATACTAGATGAAGTGCAAATATCAAGGATATATCACTAATTTCATGGAGTATAGAAGTCAAAACTTTAACCAATTGAGTATAATAAAGAATAGAATAACAAAAGAAATCACCAGGCATGCCATAGATCGCACAAACAGGTTATTCCAATATAATAATAAACAACGAAACCAGGTCATGCGTAAATGCACAGACAGGATATTCCAACATAATAATAAATAACGGAACCAGGTCAGGCAAAATTTGCACCGATAGGATGTTCCAACAGAATAATAAAGAATGGAATAACAAAATAATTTCACCATGTATGTTGTACTTTGCTTAAACAGGTTATTCCAATAGAATAATAAAGAATGGAATAACAGAAGAATTTCACCAAGTATAGGGTAGCCCACGTACACAGGTTATTCTAACAGAATAATAAAGAATGGAATAACAAAAGTTCTCTTCATGAATACGAAAGAAATATTACCCCTTACCATAGAAAGAAGAGTACTGAATATAGAAGTTGTGAAGTAGCAGAACACTTTTCTTCTTTCTCTCTATAGTTTCTCTCTCTAGAGTTTCAGTGAATTCGTAAGAAATAATGAAGGAATGAGCTTCTATTTATAGAAGAATGGACTGCATAGTAACTAATTCATGAACGGTCCAGATTTAAAACAAAATCTTTTAAATAAAATATAATATATTCTATTTATATTATATATTATATATTTATAAACTCACGGGTCATTACCCCTTGATAAAACCCCACCAATTCCCCAAATTACTTTCAAATCAACACATGTATATATATATATATATATATATATATATATATAATAATAATAATAATAATAATAATAATAATAATAATAATAATAATAATAATAATAATAATAATAATAATTGTACCTCCCCACCAATTTCATACACATATATATAATTAATACCTATAGTACTCCATCCCCTTTCCACCAAGATCCACTATCATATATATATATATATATATATATATATATATATATATATATATATATATAATAATGCTTTCCTTCACCAAAATCCACTATCATATATATATATAATAATAATAATAATAATAATAATAATAATAATAATAATAATAATAATAATAATAATAATAATAATTGTACTCCTCCACGTGAATACCAAATTCCCCCCACCCCCCCCCACCCCCACCCCCACCCCCACCCAATTTGACTAACACACACACACACACACACACACACACACACACACACACATATATATATATATATATATATATATATAACAAAACCGAGATAACTTTCCAAGACAGCTTTTGAAAAATGGGTAAGTGGCGGTTTAAATAACACGCCAAACTTACAACAAATACTTCATAAAAATCTCCTCAATATTCTTAATAACACTTATCATCATTATTATAATTCACAATATTAATCGACCGGATCGTTCCCGTGAAAGAGGGGCTTTCCAATAAGGATTTACGCCTATTATCGCAAATTAGGTGACCAAACCTCTCCTTGGCGTAACTTCTAGACATCGTTAATAATGCAAATAATAATATTAACAACTTTGTTATCTCAATTATTGATTTAATAATATATAAAATATTGACAATAATTGAATCAAATAACGTGAGATACTATGCAGCAATTACTGAAGCAATAATTGAACAAAACTAAGTGACTTCTCTCGTAAGCATCAATAATCAATACCGTGTGCTACTATGCAACCACGCGTATTCCTGTACTTTTAACACTGAGTGTTTCAATAGTTAACGGTGAAACTTCCGCCATTATTTTCATAAAATATTTTTTTTGTCGTTTTCTCAATCCGACAATAATTCTGTTATAGGGTCCACCAATGATTGTGCCGTCGTACGAATATTCCCGGTTAAAACGAATATTCCCCGACCAATCGAATATTATAAACAACTTGCGTACTTTGCAAAATTTCTAAATATTACCCATAACTATAACATTATATCAAATTCATTCCATAATATTTAAAAATAATAATTATAGAAAATTCATCTTTATTCATAAAAGTTGGGGTCTTAGATATCTTCCTAGTATGTTGTTATATGACTTATCTGATTATGGGAACATGTAATATTACATTAGTACTACGAGTTATGAACATTAGTTGGCCCAGAAACATTTTTAGGTGTGAATCATACCGGTCAAACGAGCACTCTTGAGACTGGCCTGACAGTGTTCTTGAGGTTCAAGAACACCTAAGGGGACAGAAAGCGTCGCTATAGGCTATAGCGACTGATTATTTAATTTCTATTTTCTGATTTTCTAGAAATTAAATTAAAAATAGAAATAAATTCTAAAAAAAATACAAAAATAGTTTTAAATTATGAAAAATAATTTTTGACTATTTAGGATATTTTTCATTAATATTTATAATTATTTGAATATTAATGATAATTAATTTATTTAATTAGTATAATAAATAAATTAGAGAAAAATAATTTAATATTATGAGAATAAAGTATTTAAAAATATTTTAAGTTATAATATGTAACTTTTAATATTTTTAGAGAATTTTCATTATTAATTTAATATTAATGATATTAGATTTATTTAATTATTGTATTAAATAAATAAGTTAAAAATGATTTTATTGATTTATAAATCATTTTAAATGAGAATAGAGTGTTAAAAATATTTTGAATTATAAAATATAATTTTCAATATTTTTGGAGAATTCTAATTAATAAATTAATATTAATGATATTAGATTTGTTTAATTATTATATTAAATAAATGAATTAAAAATAATTTTATTGATTTAAAAATATTTTAAGTTATAATTAATAAATTTTAATATTTTGATGATAATTTCATTAATATTTAAATATTAATGATGAGGGTTTAAAATAATTTTAATTAATTTAAAAATCATTTAATTTGAATATTGATGATGATAAGATTATTTGATAATTAAATCATTTAAAAATGATTTAAGTGTTTGAAAAATTATTATAAATTATAATAATTGTTTATAAATTATTAAAAGCTTCCGAAAAATATTATAAAGGATAATTGACTTATCTAAAATAATATTGAAGCTTAGAGACAAAGTTTAATCGACACTCAATGTTTTAATTGTCGGATAGGATGACCAGAATACCGAGAATAGATCGAAGTCCAACTAGAATGAACTAGTTAGACCTGATAAGTGTTTATACATATTATAAACAATGATGTGACTATATGGTAATGTGTCTAGGAGAAGTATTGACTATAAATTACAGTATTGTGTGTTGTGAATTATTATGCTAATTATAAGACAAATATTGTGATTATAGGTCTTTCAAACGCAGATAAGTATATTATGTAGCAGTAATCAACGCGGAAGGCAAGTTTCCTTAACTCAACCTTGAGTTAATATTGTTTAATTATTATGGTGGTTAATTATTGTTGATTAGACCACGTCCAAGAATTTATTATTGATTATTCACAGTTAGTGCATATTTATTAATTCAAATTGAATCAATGATTCTAAAAATATATTCGAAGAATAATTATTGTTGAATATTTACATCCGTAGAAGTTATTACTGATAGTACAGATACTACAAAAAATGGGCATTTAGCAACGATTTTTCGGGCAATGACTTTATAAGTCATTGCTAAAAGTATAGGTTTAGCAACGAAATTTGTCCTTCGTTGCAGATTGTGTCAGGCTTTCACTTTTTGCAACGAAATTCATAAGTTGTTGCAACATTTTGTTGTTAATTCATTGGCGGGAAAAAATTTCGTTAGAAATTCGTTGCAAAATTTTTGGCCACTTGATTTCCAGTCATCGTGGGCAACGAAAGTTTTTTTGTTGCTAAAAATAGGGCTTTAGCAACGATTTTTCAGGCAACGACTTTATAAGTCGTTGCTGAAAGTGTATGTTTAGCAACGAAACTTGTCTTTCGTTGTAGATTGTGTCAGGCATTCACTTTTTGCAACGAAATTCATAAGCAGTTGCAAAATTTGGAAACAAAATTTGTTAGAAATTCGTTGCAAAATTTCTAACCACTTGATTTTTCCTCATTGTGGGAACCGAAAGTTTTTTTGTTGCCTAATATAGACCACATTCATAGGCAATAATTTTTATTTTGTTTGAATATTTATACAACTTTTTGCAACAACTATTAACATGTTGCCTTAAATTAAGATGATAATAATAATAATAATAATAATTATTAATATAATAATAATAATAATAATAGTACTACTACTACTACTACTACTACTACTACTACTACTACTACTACTACTACTACTACTACTACTACTACTACTACTACTACTACTACTACTACTACTACTACTACTACTACGTTTGGATAAACCTGTTAAGTTAAACACAATTAAAATTCTAAATAAATTGCAACTCAGACATGAATTAACATCGGAAAATTGAAGCCTTAGAGACCAAGTGTGACGCCCCCAAATCCGGGTGTCTTCCGACCCGACAGATGGTGCTACACGGTACTACCATTCATACATTCATTCAATTGAAAAGTCTCAAAAGGACTAATATAACTTCTATATATCCAAAATAATATTACAGACATTCAACTATTCTATTACATAAGTAATCTAAGGATTCGTCTTCGCCTTGCCCTTGTCCTTGCCTAAGCCTTCTTCATCCATTCGATCTTGGTACGTGTTCATATGGTTCAAGCAAGAGTGAGCATGACTAACTCAGCAAGTACTACAATTCTAATAAACAACATGCTTGAAACATAGAACTCATATATCTTCAGTAACTGAAAAATAGTTACGAAGTACTATCGATAATTCAAAATAGCACTTCTTTTCATTCAAAACATTTTCCAACAACTTTATTCAGTAGAATATCAACTAAGGCTCAAGACTATGAGCAGTTCATAATTTCTTTTGAAAAGGACAACCCGACACTAAGTCCATAAGTCCGACATAGCTTACGAGCACTTCTGGGTGATCCCATAGTACTCAATGTTGATCAACACTACATTCATTAAACGTGTATACGTTTAAGTTGTGGCAACCTCACGTGTCTGTCGTTAAACGACAAAAACATTTTAGCATACTTGGTCTTCGATTAAAAACCATACCAATATAACTCGGTAAACATTAATCATGCTTGACAAAATCATAATATAAGTCTAGCCGAAAGAATTGGCTTTAGACTTCATCATTCAAGACTTCATGCGAAAGAATACATGAATTACAAAGCTTGTCTAGACTGAACTGGAACAAGGGTTAGAATACTTGCCTTTCAGCGTCTGCTTACTGATTATCACACGTACACTTTAGATCTCTAAGTTTCTACAATACATGATCATATAACGTACCACATTAGGTCATATATAATAAAGTAGGTATACTAATATATCTTACCCTTCATCTCAATCTAAATCCTGACTTAGATCTGTTATTATAGTTTTTGGCTTTTCGTTACGTCATTCACATTACGTTCACTTTCAATTGATTATTAACCTTTAATCATCATACATTAAGTGTTTAAAAATGCCTTAACAATGTTATTCTTATACCTTATTTCGTTACTAATAAGTTCTCTTTCATTCTATACTTGAAATCTTTCTTCTCTGGCAAATTCTTAGGTCTAGGCAATGGCCACACATCACTTTCTTCTTCTCGCATCATGACGCAGACGAGTTTCGATAAGCAAGCCTCGGACTTCAGTCTTTAAGGCCCTAGAAGACCCCAACTTTTATGAATAAAAATGAATTTTCTATAAATATCATTTTTGAATATTATGGTATAAATTTGATATAATGTTATAGTTGTGGGTAATATTTATAAATTTTGCAAAGTACGCAAGTTGTTATATAATATTCAATTGGTCAGGAAATATTCGTACGACGACACAATCATTGGTGGACCCCACAAAAGAATTATTATCGGATTGAGAAAACAACAAAAATATTTTTATGAAAATAACGGCGAAAGTTTTACCGTTGATATTGTTGAACTACTTGGTAGTAAAAGTATGCGATGTCTGGCGTGGTTGCATATTATTAGCACGGTATTGATTATTAATGCTTATGTGAGAAGTCACTCGGTTTGATTCAATTATTGTCGATATTTTATATGTTATTAAATTAATAATTGAGATGATTTGTTGTTAATATTATTATTTGCATTATTAACGATGTCTAGAAGTTCTGCCAAGGAGAGGTTTGGTCACCTAATTGCGCGCCAATAGGGAGAAATCCTTATTGAAAGCCCCTCTTTCATGGGAACGACCTAGTCGATTAATAGTGTGAATAATAATAATGATGATGACGTTTTGTTTTATTCAGATTATTAACGTAATAAAATGAGAAAAACTTTTTATATAAAACAAAATACTTTTATAAAGTTATTCGTTTTATTAGGCTAATAATAAAATCTTTTTATATAAAACAAAATATTTTTATAAAGTTATCTATTTTATTAGACAATAATTAGAATATATTATATTTTATTATGCATAATGTTTGCATAGTGCTTGCATAGTGTTTGCATAGTAAAATCTTTTAAAAGTTATTCGTTTTATTAGATTATAAATAGAATATATTATATTTTATTTAAAAGATTTTGCTTTAAATATGGACCATCCGATTAAAGTAAATCAATCTGGACCGTTCATGAATTGGTTACTATTCATTCTATTCTTCTATAAATAGAAGCTCATTCCTTCATTATTTCTTACGAATTCACTGAAACTCTAGAGAGAGAAACTATAGAGAGAAAGAAGAAAAGTATTCGCTACTTCACTACTCCGATATCAAGTTTCTTTTTACTACGGTAGGGTATTATTTCTTTCGTATTCATGAAGAGAACTTACATTATTCCATTATTTATTATTCATTGGAATAACTTTGTATCTGTGATCTACCCTATACTTGGTGAAATTCTTACATTATCCCATTCTTTATTATTACATTTGGAATATCCTCGTTCATGCTTTTCTGCCGGACTGGTTCCGTCTTTATTATTCTGTTGGAACATCCTGTTGGTATGAATTTCACCTGACCTGGTTCCGTCATTTAGTATTCTGTTGGAATAACCTGTCTATGCGAAGTACCGCATGCATGATGATTTATTTTGTTATTCCATTCTTTATTATACTCAGTTGGTTAAAGTTTTGACTTCTACACTCCATGAAATTAGTGGAATATTCTTGATATTTGCGCTTCATCCAGTATCTTTTCAAGGAAATATTCTTCTGAGCATTCTTGAATTTTACTTTACAAAGAAGTATCATGTTGACAATTTGGACGTTATTAGTTCCTGAATAAATTAATTCTTGAACTTGTTTTATTGAATTCTTATATCATTGTCATCATCCTTATGTTTATATTATTTTTGAAAGTCATCTATGGCCTGTAGTGCATAGATGGACTTGGTATGATTATGACCAGGGATTATTCGGTGTAATCATGACCGTAATGTTACAAATGATGTGGTAAAAGTCCTCATTAGCCCAAAGTGCATTGATGGACAGTTGTTCGCATGATCATGACTATTAATGAATACACAAATATCCTTGGCCCGTAGTGCATGGATAATTTATAGGCATGACCCTAATGAATATCCTTGGCCGTAGTGTAGGGATGATGTGGATTATTTATTAAGCTGAGTCTCAGTGATAAAAGTGATAAAACACCTTTTTAAATCATAAAAGATAGTAGATTTTATTCTTTACTTGACTCTTTTAATGGATTGCATGTTCTGCTGCAGTTAAACTGGATGTCTATTGTATTTTATCAGTTTAACACTGTTGAGGACTAATGATAATTTATTTTGCATTATCTTAGTCATAATATTTCTTACTGGGCTAGTTGAGCTCACCCTTTCTTTCACTGTTCTCTTCAGGAAATGAGAACGTAGCCGGGACTAGTTGGGGAACGGAGTGATGATCCGAGATGGTGTCTTAGTAGTCCTCATTATTCTGTTAAATAGTGTAATAATAAATGTAATGATGACTAAATTGAGTGTGGATATTGTCTAGATGACAATATTTGTATTAAGACTAACAACATGTATTTTGTCGTATTTTACACGACTGTTGTATAATCAAGTTGTATTTGAATTTAGTACTATGTATTTGGCGACTCAAGATGGGTGATGTATAGCTATTTTGGGGGTGTCATAGCTGGTATCAAAGCTTAGGGATATGATCCCTGGCTGAGATGTGATATAAGAACTAGGAGGGGAGAAACGGGGAATTCATTCGCTAGTATGACCTACCTAAGTTTATTTGGTATTTAATTGGTCGGTCAGAGTATAGGGATAATATGTGATATGTTAATTAACCCTTGTTTTGTGGCAGTATTTAAAAATGGCATCCGAGAGTGTTGAGAACATCAATGGAGCACAGGCGACCGTTGAGTCTCCACAGATCAATAAGCAGGATAATGTGCATCAAGAAGGCAACAATCCTAATGCAAACAACAACACTAACCAAATGATGAACGATGGAATGTTCTGAGGCTTCATGCAATTCATGCAACATCAGGCGAGAGCGGCTCCTGTCCAAAATACAGGTGGAAACACTTGCAACTCTTGGACGGTCACCGCCAAACAGTTCAAGGATCTAGGACCACCGGAGTTTTTTGGAGAGCCAAAACCACTTAAGGCGGAGACGTGGATGAAGTAGATCAACAAGATATTTGATGTCTTGGGTTGTTCCGAGGAGCAAAATGTTCCCTTTGCCACTTTCATGTTGCGGGCAGAGATAGATTACTGGTGGAAATTTGTAAAGCGTACTTAACCTGCCGCACTAAAGATGTCTTGGGAGAAGTTCCAAGAACTGTTCAACGACAAGTACTTTCCCGAAAGTATTCATCACATGAAAGAGGTAGAGTTCATTAAACTGGAACAAAACAACATGACCGTGTTACAGTACGAAACCAAGTTTGCCGAGCTGTCCCGATTTGCGTCCCATTTGGTTGATAATGAGGAGAGAATGACGCGGATGTTTCTAAGAGGTTTGAAACCCGAGATACGTCAATATCTTATCTCTCATAAACTGTGTTTGTATTCAGATGTTGTTAATAGGGCTCGATTATTGGAGCGCGATAATGAGTCAACCCAACCAAAAGAAGCGCAAATTTCAAAAATGATAATACCAGTGATAGCAGTCATCAAAGCGGTGACAATAAGCGTGGAAGGAATCAACATGCCAGAAATGGTAACCACTTCGGTGGTAATCATGGCCAAAACAATAAGAATGGACATTTCAAGAAAAGAAGATTCAACAATGATGGAAAGACGACAACATCAGCACCTGTCCTTAAGGAAGGAGAACGACCACCTATCATATGCTTCAAATGTGAAGGGGAGGGACACATCAGTCCAAACTGTGCGATGCCCTCCAAAGCATGTTACAATTGTGGAAGAGAAGGACACCTAGCTTGATTTTGTCGTGCAATCAAGACAAGTCCAAATGGGATGGAAGCGCAAAAGTCCGTCCCCAGATAAGACAAAACCGGTTGTTCAAGGAGGCGTTTGTCGTGACCTCCCGAAAAGCAAGGAACCCGAACGAGGTCATCACGGGTAAGCTTATCATAAATTCTAGTGAAGTATATACCTTATTTGATACCGGTTCTACCCATTCTTTTATTTCTCCTACTTGCGCTCAACGTTTAAATTTGACTCCGGAGAAATTAGACTTTGACTTATCTGTTGAAACTCCGTTGGGAGAGACATTCATTACATCCACTGTTTATAAGTCTTATTTGGTTCAAATCGGTACCCTCACATTACTTGTCGACCTTATTTCATTGAAAATACTTGCATTTGACGTAATTCTAGGGATTGTTGGTTAACTACTCATCATACAAAAATTGATTATTTTCGTAAGGTTGTTAGCTTTCATATTCCTAATCAACCTATTATGCGAATTCAAGCAAGCAAACCATTAAAATCAATCACTGTCATCTCAAGCCATAAAGCTATTCGTTTATTGAAAAAAAGATGTCAAGCTTTCTTAGCTCATGTCACGGATCTAAACAAAAATACGTCAATTTTGAATGATATTTCTATTGTTAATGAATTTCCTGATGTATTCCCTGAAGAACTTCCTAGCCTACCCCCAGAGCGTGAAATTGAATTTTGTATCGACCTTGAACATGGTACAAAACCTATTTCCAAAGCCCCATATCGAATGACTCCTATTGAACTTCAGGAGTTAAAGACCCAACTGCAGGAATTGTTAGACATTGGCTTTATTCGTCCTAGTACTTCTCCTTGGGATGCTCCTGTTATATTCGTGAAGAAGAAAGATGGGAGTATGCAACTTTGTATTCATTATCGGGAGTTGAATCATGTCACCATCAAAAATAGGTACCCATTGCCACGTATTGATGACCTGTTCGACTAGTTGCAAGGCGCCAAATTCTTTTCAAAGATTGATCTTCGTTCTGGATATCACCAATTGAAGATTAGAACCGATGACATTCCAAAGACGGCTTTCAGAACTCGGTATGGGCATTATGAATTCCTAGTCATGTCTTTTAGATTGACTAATGCTCCTGCTGCCTTCATGGATATGATGAACCGAGTATTCAAGGAATATTTGGATCACTTTGTGGTCGTCTTTATTGATGACATTCTTATTTATTCCAAAAGCCATGAAGATCATGAGCAACACTTGAGGCTGATACTCCAAAAGCTTCGTGAATATAAGTTTTATGCCAAGTTGAAGAAATACGAGTTCTGGCTTGAGAAAGTAGCATTCCTTGGGCACGTGGTATCAAGTCATGGAATATCTGTTGACCCGGCAAAGATTGAAGCCATTCAAAGCTGGGAGCAACCTAAATCAGTGACCGAAGTATGTAGCTTTCTCGGCTTAGCTGGTTATTATCGGAGATTCGTAGAAGGGTTTTCTCGAATTGCTACTCCCTTAACTCAGCTGACTCGGAAAGATACAAAATTTGGTTGGAACGAGGAATGTGAGAACAGTTTTCAAGAACTCAAAAGAAGACTCATTTCAAAGACTTGTTACGACAATACCATCCTGCTCGGAGGCGATTTTTCATCTCTGATGAATGCTTCGTGAGGGGTTAGGATGTGTTCTCATGCAACATGGGAAAGTCATAGCCTATGCCTCTCGACAACTCAAATAATATGAGAGTAATTATCCTACTCATGATCTAGAGTTGGTAGCTATTGTCTTCGCACTTAAAATTTGGAGGCATTACTTGTATGGAGAGAAAGTGGAGATCTTTATGGATCATAAAAGCCTCAAATATTTCTTCACTCAAAAGGAACTCAACATGCGACAATGACGTTGGCTTGAACTGTTGAAAGATTATGATCATACCATCCAATACCATCATGGAAAAGAAAACGTGGTAGCTGACGCATTGAGTAGAAGATCATATGCGGGTACAAGTGCGATATTGTCAATGCAAAGGCCCATCTTGTATGACTTGTAAAGGATGGAGATAGAATTAAAGACTCTAGGGACCCATGTGATGATGGAAAATATACGAGTAGAACCGACTTTAATCGATAAAGTTAAAGTTGTTCAAGCTACAGACCTGGAGCTGATGCATATGAGGAAGAAAGTACCAAAATGTATCGTGATCTTCGTCATACATTTTGGTAGAGCAATATGAAGAGAGAGTTAGCGCTGTTTATCTCAAGGTGTCTAACTTGTCAACTAGTCAAAGTAGAGCATCAAGTACCAAAAGGTCCATTGCAACCACTTGAAATTCCAGAATAGAAGTGGGAGCACATTACTATTGATTTCGTTAATGGTTTTCCTAAGGTTTCTAAAGGCATAGATGCAATTTTGGTCATTGTTGATAGATTGACCAAGTCTGCTCATTTCTTACCAATACGAGAAACTTATACACTTGAACGTCTAGCTCGTATGTACATAAACGAGATTGTAAGACTGCATGGTACGCCAGTATCCATAGTTTTTGATCGAGACCCAAGATTCATTTCACGATTTTGGGTTAATTTGCAAAAAGCTATGGGCACAGATTTACGATTTAGTTCGGCTTATCATCCTCAGACGGACGGACAATTAGAGAGGACTATTCAAACTCTTGAAGATTTATTAAGACTCTGTGTCCTTGACTTCAAGGGAAGTTGGGAAAAGTTCTTACCATTGGTGGAGTTTTCCTACAACAACAGTTATCAACCAAGTATTGGCATGGCTCCATTCGAGGCGTTGTATGGAAGAAAGTGTCGTTCTCTAGTATGCTGGGATGAGGTGGGTGAAGCAACATTATTGGGACCGGAGTTGGTACGTACGACTATAAAGTTATCTATTTTATTAGACAATAATTAGAATATATTATATTTTATTATGCATAGTGTTTGCATAGTGCTTGCATAGTATTTGCATAGTAAAATCTTTTTAAAAGTTATTCGTTTTATTAGATTATAAATAGAATATATTATATTTTATTTAAAAGATTTTGCTTTAAATATGGACCGTCCGATTAAAGTAAATCAATCTGGACCGTTCATGAATTGGTTACTATTTATTCCATTCTTCTATAAATAGAAGCTCATTCCTTCATTATTTCTTACGAATTCACTGAAACTCTAGAAAGAGAAACTATAGAGAGAAAGAAGAAAAGTATCCTTCTACTTCACTACTCCGATATCAAGTTTCTTTTACGGTAAGGGATATTATTTCTTTTCAGATTCATGAAGAGAACTTCATTATTCCATTATTTATTATTACATTGGAATAACTTTTGTATCTGTGATCTACCCCTATACTTGGTGAAATTCTGCTGTTATCCCATTCTTTATTATTCTGTTGGAATATCCTATCTGTGCTTTACGCCGGACCTGGTTCCGTCTTTATTATTTTGTTGGAACATCCTGTTGGTGTGAATTTCACCTGACCTGGTTCCGTCATTTAGTATTCTCATTGGAATAACTCCGCTCTGTGCTAAGTCTGCATGCATGATGATTTCTTTTGTTATTCCATTCTTTATTATACTCAGTTGGTTAAAGTTTTGACTTTTACACTCCATGAAATTAGTGGAATATTCTTGATATTTGCGCTTCATCCAGTATCTTTTCAAGGAAATATTCTTCTGAGCATTCCTGAATTTTACTTTACAAAGAAGTATCATGTTGACAATTTGGACGTTATTAGTTTCTGAATAAATTAATTCTTGAACTTGTTTTATTGAATTCTTATATCATTGTCATCATCCTCATGTTTATATTATTTTTGAAAGTCATCTATGGCCTGTAGTGCATAGATGGACTTGGTATGATTATGACCAGGGATTATTCAGTGTAATCATGACCATAATATTTCAAATGATGTAGTAAATGTCCTCATTGGCCCGAAGTGCATTGATGGACAGTTGTTCGCATGATCATGACTATTAATGAATACACAAATATCTTTGGCCCGTAGTGCATGGATAATTTGTAGGCGTGAACCTAATGAATATCCTTGGCCGTAGTGCAGGGATGATGTGGATTATTTATTAAAATTTGAGTCTCAAATATAAAGTGATGAAAACATTTTAAATCATAAAAGATAGTAGATTTTATTCTCTACTTGACTCTTTTAATGGATTGCATGTTCATTGTAGTTAAACTTGATGTCTATTGTATTTTATCGGTTTAACATCATTGAGGACTAATGATAATTTATTACGCATTATCTTAGTCATAATATTTCTTCTTTGGGCTAGTTGAGCTCACCCTTTCTTTCATTGTTCTGCATTAGGAAATGAGAACGTAGCCGGGACTAGTCGGGGAACGGAGTGATGGTCCGAGATGGTGTCTTAGTAGTCCTCATTATTCTGTTAAATAGTGTGATAATAAATGTAATGAGGACTAAATTGAGTGTGGATATTGTCTAGATGACAATATTTGTATTAAGACTGATAACATGTATTTTGTCGTATTTTACACGACTGTTGTATAATCAAGTTGTATTTGAATTTAGTACTATATATTTGGCGACTCAAGATGGGTGATGTATACCTATTTTGGGGGCGTCACAGTTGGTATCAAAGCTTAGGGATATGATCCCTGGCTGAGATGTGAGATAAGAACTAGGAGGGGAGAGACGGGGAATTCCTTCGCTTGTATGACCTACCTAAGTTTATTTGGTATTTAATTGGTTGGTCAGAGTATGGGGATAATATGTGATATGTTAATTAACCCTTGTTTTGTGGCAGTATTTAAAAATGGCATCCGAGAGTGTTGAGAACATCAATGGAGCACAGGAGACCGTTGAGTCTCCACAGATCAATAATCGAGATAATGTGCATCAGGAAGGCAACAATCCTAATGCAAACAACAACACTAACCAAATGATGAACGATGTAATGTTCCGAGGCTTCATGCAATTCATGCAACATCAGGCGAGAGCGGCTCCTGTCCAAAATGTAGTTGGAAACACTGGCAACTCTCGGACGGTCACCGCCAAATAGTTCAAGGAGCTGGGACCACCGTTGTTTTTTAGAGAGCCAAAACCACTTAAGGCGGAGACGTGGATAAAGCAGATCAACAAGATATTTGATGTCTTGGGTTGCTCAGAGAGCAAAGGTTCCTTGCCACTTTCATGTTATGCAGCGCGAGACAGTTACTATTGGGAATCTGTAAAGCGTACTCAACCTGCCGCACTGAAGATGTCTTGGGAGAAGTTCCAAGAACTGTTCAATGACAAGTACTTTCCCGGAAGTATTCATCACATGAAAGAGGTAGAGTTCATTAAACTGGAACAAAACAACATAACCGTGTCACAGTACGAAGCCAAGTTTGCCGATCTGTCCCGGTTTGCGTCCCATTTGGTTGATTATGAGGAGAGAATGACGCGGATGTTTCTAAGAGGTTTGAAACCAGAGATACGTCAATATCTTATCTCTCATAAACTGTGTTTGTATTCAGATGTTGTTAATAGTGCTCAGTTATTGGTGCGCGATAATGAGTCAACCCAACCAAAAGAGAGCAGCCTGCAAAATGATAATACCAGTGATAGCAGTCATCAAAGCGGTGACAATAAGCGTGGAAGGAATCAACATGCTAGAAATGGTAACCACTTCGGTGGTAATCATGGCCAAAACAATAAGAATGGACATTTCAAGAAAAGAAGATTCAACAATGATGGAAAGACATCCTCATTGTAACATGCCAGAAATGGTAACCACTTCGGTGGTAATCATTGTCATCATCCTCATGTTTATATTATTTTTGAAAGTCATCTATGGCCTGTAGTGCATAGATGGACTTGGTATGATTATGACCAGGGATTATTAGATGTAATCATGACCGTAATGTTACAAATGATGTGGTAAAAGTCCTTATTGGCCCGAAGTGCATTGATGGACAGTTGTTGGCATGATCATGACCATTAATGAATACACAAATATCATTGGCCCGTAGTGCCTGGATAATTTGTAGTCATGACCCTAATGAATATCCTTGGCCGTAGTGCAGGGATGATGTGAATTATTTATTAAGCTGAGTCTCAGTGATAAAAGTGATCAAAAACATTTTTAAATCATAAAAGATAGTAGATTTTATTCTCTACTTGACTCTTTTAATGGATTGCATGTTCCGCTGGAGTTAAACTTGATGTCTATTGTATTTTATCAGTTTAACACTGTTGAGGATTAACGATAATTTGTTCTGCATAATCTTAGTCATAATATTTCTTACCGAGCTAGTTGAGCTCACCCTTTCTTTCACTGTTCTCTTCAGGAAATGAGAACGTAGTCGGGACTAGTTAGAGAACGGAGTGATGGTCCGAGATGGTGTCTTAGTAGTCCTCACTATTCTGTTAAATAGTATGATAATAAATATAATGAGGACTAAATTGATTGTGGATATTGTCTAGATGACAATATTTGTATTAAAACTCACAGCATGTATTTTGTCATATTTTACACGACTGTTGTATAATCAAGTTGTATTTGAATTTAGTACCATGTATTTGGCGACTCAAGAAGGGTGATGTATACCTATTTTGGGGGCGTCACAACGTCACTCATTGGCCTTGGGTTGGCGCCCATACTAACTCATGCTCTCGATAGCTTTTAAAATTTTGAAAATTTTACGAAACTCCCGGACTCATAACTTCTTCGTTATAAGTCCGAATTGGCTCGTTCAAAAGCCTACGGTTCACAAATTACGTACTATATGCGTTCATGGAAGAATTTTATCTATTTAACTTTGTTTGCTAAAATTTTACCTATTAGTTCATTTTTAACAAAAATGATAAACGTTCGTGAACGTTCAACGCTCGTTTCTTCGTTCTAAGTCGAAATTCGGTTATTTTCGAGTCCACAACTCTATAATTCCAAATATGACTTGTCTCAATCGAAAGCCAACGTTTCTGACTTCAAACACAAAATACGACTTCCATTCCGAGAATTTCACGAATTCGACTATAATCGTCCAATCGTTTGAATTCCGGCAAAGCTTCATTACTAATGATTCTAAATGGATTTTAATCAACATATGAACATCACAAGTTACTTATTACACCAAATTATAGTCAAAGTAGGTTTTTGTGACGCCCCCAAAATAGGTATACATCACCCATTTTGAGTCGTCAATAACATGGTACAGATACAACTACAACTTTATTAATACAACATAAAAACTGTGAGTTTAAATTCAAATATTGCCATCTAGACAATATTCACACCCAAATAAGTCCTCGTTACAATTATTAATTATTTTACAAAAATGATGAGGACTACTAAAATAACTTCCTAGGACCTTCATTCCATACCCCGACTAATACTTGCTACATTCTCGCCTCCTGAGAAGAAAAATGGAACAAAAAGGAAAAGGGTGAGCTCAACTAGCTCAGTAAAGAATATTATGACTAAGATAATATAGAACAAATGATCGTTAGTCTTCAACAGGAAAAAATGTGATAAAATACAATAGACAACAAGTTTCAGATCAATATTCGCAGCGGAAATAATAATTCATAGAAGAGTTATGTAGAGAATGAAATCTACTTTTATCTATTAATTTAAAAGTCCATCATCAATATTTTATCCCTGTAACATCAATAAATATTCATCTTGAATCAAATATTCATCTTTGTACTACAGGCCAAAGATATTCATCAGTTGATCATGTTCATCTCAACACATGTACATCTTTGCACTACAGGCCAAAGATATTCATCAAAAATTCATTCATCTTTGCACTACAGGCCAAAGATATTTAGTAATACCATCATTTATGACTGAGGATGATGAAAAATATTTTAAAGAAAACGAATCCAGTGAAACAAAAGAGCAAATATTAAGGATTCGTACTTTAAACAGTCAAAATTTAAAAATACTTCATTAATAATCATAGTGAAATAAAATTCAAGAATGATCAAAACATGGATACAATCAAAGCTAGTATCCATAATAGATATTTTGGACAAAAAAACGAAAATTTAATTTTCCTTGTGAATAGTGCCATATTCGTGAATAGTGTCGTATACGTGAATAGTGCCGTATATGTGAATAGTAACCCCGACACTAAAAGACAAGAATTTCACAAGAAAAATCTTACCAATAATCCGGTATAATGATATTAGAAGAAATAATATCATTTTAAAAAAAATAATATCCCTTACCTCGAAAAGACAATTACTTTAACGGAATCTTTGGATATAGTCTTTGAAGGAACTTGCAATCAGATATAACAACACTCAAAGTATCAAAATACTCACAAGAATACGCTCGATAATATAGAGAGAAAGAGAAAACTTCGAGTTTACGGTGTGATTTTCAATTCTAACCTAAGCACCCTATTTATAGGAAAATGCTTAGAACACCAAAGCAAAAAAATTAATAAAATAATAATTTATTTTTCTTAAATTTCCTACGCACACCAATATAGTCTATACATCAGCCACACCTCAATAACAGCCACTTTGACTTGTGGTATGATCTTTGTGCGTAGGACATGCTCCTTCCTATCTAAGATCTTGACAGGTACCTCTTCATACGTTAAGTCTTCGGCTATCTCATCCGGTTCTAACTCAATAACGTGGTTCCGGTCTTTCACATATTTACGAAGCACAGATATATAAAAAACATTATGAACACGAGACATACTTGGAGGTAACGCGAGTCTATAGGCTACATTTCCTACTCGGTCAAGAATTTGAAATGGACCAATAAATCATGGATTGAGCTTCCCTCTCTTCCCGAATCTTGTAACTCCCTTCCATGGAGCTACACGCAATAATACATGATCCCCAATACTAAATTCCACGTCCTTTGGATGAAGATCACCATAAATCTTTTGTCGATCTTGTGCCGTTTGTATACGTTGTCGAATCATTTGGATCTTTTCCGTAGTAATACGTACCAACTCGGGTCCCAACAATGTTGCTTCACCCACCTCATCCCAACATATTGGAGAGTGACACTTTCGTCCATACAATGCTTCGAATGGAGCCATACCTATACTTGCCTGATAACTGTTGTTGTAGGAGAATTCCACCAATGGTAAATACTTATCCCAACTCCCTTTGAAATCTAGGACACAGAGTCTTAATAGATCTTCAAGAGTTTGAGCAGCTTCTCTCGATTGTCGGTCCGCTTTGAGGATGGTATCTTTGGGCCAATCGTAAAAATCTGTGCCCATAGCTTTTTGCAAGCTAACCCAAAATCATGAAGTGAATCTTGGGTCACGATCCGAAACTTTGGATACTGGCATGCCATGCAATCTCACAATCTCATTTACATACATATGAGGAAGACGTTCAAGGGAATAAGTCTCTCGTATCGGTAAGAAATGAGCAGACTTAGTTAATCTATCAACAATAACCCAAATCGCATCTATGTCTTGAGAAATCGTGGGAAGACCCGTAACAAAATCCATGGTAATGTGTTCCCACTTCTATTTTAGAATCTCAAGTGGTTGCAATGGACCCTTAGGCACTTGATGCTCCGCCTTTACATGTTGACAAGTTAAACACCTCGAGATAAACTTTGCAATCTCTCTCTTCATATTGTTCCACCAAAATGTATGTCAAAGATCACGATATATTTTGGTACTTCCAGGATGAATTGCAAATGGTGTATTGTGTGCCTCCATCATGATCTTGTTCTTTAAATCAGAATCATTAGGAACACAAAGTCTGGAGTGGACTCGAAGTATTCCTTCTTCATCGATTTTTGCTTCTGGAATAGCACCCTCTTGTACTTTCTTCTTCATACGCATCAGCTCCGGGTCTGTGGCTTGAGCAACTTTAACTTCATCGATTAAAGTTGGTTCTATGTGTATACTTGACATCATCACACTCGTTCCTGCATATGATCTTTTACTCAACACGTCCGCTACCACGTTTGCTTTTCCAGAATGGTATTGAATGGTGTGGTCATAATCTTTTAACAACTCGAGCGAACGTCGTTGTCACATGTTGAGTTCCTTTTGGGTGAAGAAATATTTGAGGCTTTTATGGTCTGAATATATCTCCACTTTCTCTCCATATAGATAGTGCCTCCAGATCTTTAGCGTGAAAACGACTGCTGCCAACTCTAGATCATGAGTAGGATAATTCCTCTCATACTCTTTAAGTTGTCGCGAGGCATAGACTATGACAATCCCATGTTGCATGAGAACACACCCTAACCCTTTGCCTGAAGCATCGCTGTAAATAACAAATCAATCCGAACCAAATGGTATTGTCAGAACAGGTGCCGAAATGAGTCTCCTCTTAAGCTCTTGGAAACTCTTCTCGCATTCCTCGCTCCATATAATTTTTGTATCTTTCCGAGTCAGCTGAGTTAACTGAGTAGCAATTCGAGAAAATCCTTCCACGAATCTCTGATAATAACCAGCTAAGCCCAGAAAGCTACGTACTTCAGTCACCGACTTCGGTTGGTCCCAACTTTGTATTGCTTCAATCTACGCTGGGTCAACAGATACTCCATGTTTTAACACCACGTGCCCAAGGAATGCTACTTCCTTAAGCCAGAACTCATATTTCTTCAACTTGGCATATAACTTGTTTTCACAAAGCCTTTGGAGTACCAGCTTCAAATGGTGCTCATGATCTTCACGGCTTTTGGAATATATGAGGATGTCATCAATAAAGACAACAACTAACTGATCCAAATAATCCTTGAATACTCGGTTCATCATATCCATGAAAGCCGCAGGAGCATTAGTTAATCCAAAAGACATGACTAAGAATTCATAATGCCCATACCGAGTTCTGAAGGCTTTCTTTGGAATATCCTCAGCTCTAATCTTCAGCTGATGATATCCAGAATGAAGATCGATTTTTGAAAAGAATTGTGCTCCTTGCAACTGGTCAAATAGGTCATCAATACGAGGTAGCGGATACCAATTCTTGATAGTGACATGGTTTAATTCTCGGTAGTCAATACAAAGTCGCATACTCTCGTCTTTCTTCTTTACAAATAAAATAGGAGCACCCCAAGGAGATGTACTAGGACGAATGAAACCAATGTCCAAAAACTCCTGTAGTTGGACCTTTAACTCCTGAAGTTCAATAGGAGCCATTCGATATGGGGTTTTAGAAATGGGTTGTACCAGGCTCAAGATCAATAAAGAATTCAATTTCACGTTCTGGGGGTAGATCGGGAAGTTCTTCAGGAAATACGTCAGGAAATTTATTAACAACAAGAATATTATTCAAATCTGATGTGTCTTTATTCAAATCCATAACATGGGCTAAGAAAGCTTGACATCCATTTTTCAATAAACGAATAGCTTTATGATTAGATATGACAGTGATTGATTTTAGTGGTTTAGTTGCTTGAATTAAATAACAGTTGGTTAGGAATATGAAAACTAACAACCTTATAAAAACAATCAATTTTGGCATGATGAGTAGTTAACCAATCAATCCCTAAAATCGTATCAAAAGAAAGTATCTTTAAAGAGATAAGGTCAACAGGTAATGTGATGGTGCCAACTTAGATCAAACAAGATTTATAAATAGTGGATGTGATGAAAGTTTCTCCTAACGGAGTCTCCACAGATAAATCAAAGTCTAATTACTCCGGAGTTAAGTTTAAACGTTGAGCAAAAGTAGGAGAGATAAATGAATGGGTAGCACCGGTATCTAGTAAGGTATAAACTTTGCAAGAATTTATGATTAGCTTACTCGTGATCACCTCGTTTGGGTTCCTCGCATTTTGACCAGTCATGACAAACGCTCTTCCAGGAACCGTTGACTTTGACTTTTCTGGGACAGCCTTTTGAGTCACCATCCCCGCTGGACTTGGTTTCACTACTGTACAATCTCGAGCGATATGTCCTTCTTTTCCATAATTATAGCATACCTTGAACTGTTGTGGGCAGTTTAGGCTGATATGTCTCTCTTTTCCACATTTATAGCATACGACCGGTGGTCGTTCTCCTCCCTTAGAACCAGTTGTTGTTGGCACTGACGTCTTCACATGGTGGTCGTTGTTGAATCTCCTCTTTTGAAAATCTCCTCCCGACTCGCTTCTTTTATTCTCATGGCCATGATTACCACCAGAGTGGTTGCCGCTTTTGTCCGTATTTTTCTTTCTCCGCTGGTTATCGTTGTTCTGATGACTGTTGTCACCGGTATGATCCTAGTTATGGTCCCTCGGTTGATCGTACTCGTTATCTCACTCTAATAATTGAGCCATGTTGACAACATCTGAATAGAGAGAAAATTTATGAGAAATGAGATATTGATGTATGCCGGGTTTCAAAACTCTTGGAAACATCTGCGTCATACGTTCCTCATTCTCCACCAAATGAGGTGCAAACCTGGATAACTCTGCAAACTTCGCCTCGTACTGGGACACCGTCATGTTATTTTGTTTCAATCTAATAAACTCTACTTCCTTCATATGACGAATACTTTCAGGAAAGTACTTGTCATTGAACAACTTCTGAAACGTCTCCCAAGACATGCTGAGTGCGGCTGGATGGGTACGCTTCACAGATTCCCACCAGTAATCTGCCTCATTACGGAACATAATGGTGGCGAATGGAACCTTTTATTCCTCCGTGCATCCGAAGACATCGAATATCTTGGTGAATTTTTTGACCCACATTTCTGCCTTAATCGGATTTGGCTTTCCCTAGAATTCTGGTGGTTCCAACTCTTTGAACTGCTTGGCTGTGACAAACCGTGCGTTGTTATCATTTCCACCTGTATTTTGTACATGAGTCTCCCTCGTCTGATTTTGCATGAACTGCAAAAAGCTTCTAAACATCCCATCGTTCATCATCTGCTCAGTGGTGTTGTTCACAGGATGAACATTGCCAGCCTGTTGCACGTTCTCCTCGTTGGTGAGTAAAGGTGTCTCCACGGTCTCATTTACTCCACTATTAACATTCTCAGTCGACATTCTCAAATATTACCATAAAATAAGGGTTAATTAAGGAAATCAACATATCACATAATATCCCTATATACTGACCAACTAACAAATAAGCTTAGGAAGGACACACCAGCAAAGGTTTTACTCGTCTCTCCCCTCCTAGTTCTATTCCCCGATCTCTGCCAGAGATCATATCCCTAAGCTCTGATACCAATTGTGACGCCCCCAAAATAGGTATACATCACCTATTTTGAGTCGTCAATAACATGGTATAGATACAACTACAACTTTATTAATACAACATAAAACCTGTGAGTTTAAATATAAATATTGCCATCTAGGCAATATTCACACCAAAATAAGTACTAATTACAATTATTGATTATTTTACAAAAATGATGAGGACTACTAAAATAACTTCCTAGGACCTTCATTCCATACCCCGACTAGTACATGCTACATTCTCGCCTCCTGAGAAGAAAAATTGAACAAAAAGGAAAAGGGTGAGCTCAACTAGCCCAGTAAATAATATTATGACTAAGATAATATAGAACAAATTATCGTTAGTCTTCAATAGGGAAAAATCTGATAAAATACAATAGACAACTAGTTTCAGATCAATATTCACATCGAAAATAATAATTCATAGAAGAGTTATGTAGAGAATGAAATCTACTTTTATCTATGAATTTAAGTCCATCATCAATATTTTATCCCTGTAACATCAATCAATATTCATCTTGAATCAAATATTCATCTTTGCATTACAGGCCAAAGATATTCATCAGTTGATCATGTTCATCTCAACACCTGTACTTCTTTGCACTACAGGCCAAAGATATTCATAAAAAAATCATTCATCTTTTCACTACAAGCCAAAGATATTCAATAATACCATCATTTAGGACTGAGGATGATGAAAAATATTTTAAAGAAAAAGAATCCAGTGAAACAAAAGAGCAAATATTAAAGATTGGTACTTTAAACAGTCCAAGTTCAAAAATACTTCATTAATAATCATAGTGAAGTAAAATTCAAGAATGATCAAAACATGGATACAATCAAAGCTAGTATCCATAATAGATATTTTGGACAAAAAACAAAAATTTAATTTTCCTGTGAATAGTGTCGTATTCGTGAATAGTGTCGTATACGTGAATAGTAACCTCGACACTAAAAGACAAGAATTTCACAAGAAAAATCTTACCAATAATCCGGTATAATGATATTAGAAGAAATAATATCATTTTAAAAAAATAATATCCCTTACCTCGAAAAGACAGTACTTCTGACTGGAATACTGAATATAATGTTGAAGGGAACTTGCACCGTATAGCAACACTCAAAGTATCAAAATACTCACAAAAATATGCTCGATAATATATAGAGAAAGAGAGAGAAAACTTCAGTTTCTGGTGTTATTTTCAATCTAACCTAAGCACCCTATTTATATGAAAATGCTTAGAACACCAAAGTAGAAAATTTACTAAAATAATAATTTATTTTTCTTAAATTTCCTACGCACACCAATATAACATCAGCCACACCTCAATAACAACCACACAAACGTTTTTCTCAATTAATTCATTTAAAACTCCAAAAATAATAATAATTAATTAATCCGGAACTTCAATAATTCATAATAAATAGCCCTTTTATCAGAAAAAAGTCTAACCTTATGTCAATATTCGATGGTAAGATAAAGGAGGAAGTGGAGGTAGTGTCCTTTAATCTAGTAGCTATAGCAGCAGAGATAGCTCTTGGGGGGTCGATGATGTCTCTGTTCATGTCGGTATTGGATAGAAATATCCATTACTGTCAAGAGGTCAAGGAGCTAAAGGCAGAGCTCCAAGCTGTCATAGAGGACAAGACTGATGTGGAGTCCATGTGGGAGCAGGAGCACGATGAAAGGGTTTTGGCCAAGGACAAGGTCCATGAGCTGAAACATGAGGTCTTTGAGCTCAAGGAGGAGCTAAAGACCAAACTACAGAAGATAGGGAGAATGTCCTATATTCATAGGAGTTCTCACATAGATTTCCAGTAGCAGGTAGTTGGTTATCCTGTAGAGGTTGGGCAAACATGGCATATTATCAGCCATGATATCATTGCCGGTCCTGCCAAGGCAGATTTTGATAACGCCTTAAGACAGATGTAATCTAGTAGTAGCTAGAGTAGTTAAGTATGTAAATATTTTATACATAGTAGCGACATAGAGCCCTCTTTTGCATAGCGAAGGGTAGTCATTTATAAATCCCAATTTTTGGAAAGCAATGGCGGGAAAATAATGTAATTTGCTTAGGCTGTGTAATGTAACCGATGTAGTATTATACTACAAAGAATGAATATAAGCCTTTTTATGGAAAATAATGAGCAATGGATGTTAAAGTTATTGTTTAATATCAAATAATAACTAATGAAGAAAGAAATAATAACAAAATGTATGTTTATTGTATCAATAATGAAATGCCGCCGAGAAGAGTGCAACGTAATCAAGGAGCTAATACGAATCAACTGGAGGGAGGTCCGGTTAACCCTATACAGGAGTTTGTTAATTTATTAACAACTGCATTTAATAGAACAGGGGCTAATATCCCCGTAAATCCAAGAGTAGCACGAGCTACTACCTTTAAGGATTTCAAGAACGTGGGTCCACCGGAGTTCAAAGGTACTACGGACCCTATTGAAGCCCAAATATGGGTGAAGGAAATAGAGAAGGCATTTGTGATAACAAATGTCAATGAGGCCCAGAAGGTTGCCTTTGCAACTTATCTGATGAAGGGAGAGGCCAACTTTTGGTGGGAAGCCAATCAGACTAGGGCCGATATAGAGAATCTAAAGTGGGTTGGGTTCAAGGAGATATTCTTCGAGAACTACTTTCCCACGAGCATGCAAGGAAGGACGGAGATGAGGTTTCTTGAGTTGAAACAAGGGGACATGATGGTTCCCCAATACGCCGCCAAGTTTAATGAACTGGCGAGGTTCGCTCCACACCAAGTGGATACCGAGGTTAGGAAGGCGCGACGGTTCGAGCAGGGCTTGAAACCTTGGCTCTATAACCATATTTCGGTGTTCCAAAGTACTTCATTTGGAACCATTTTAGAGAAGACGATAATCGCCGAAGGTGGTAGTGAGGCTCTGAGTCAATACCACAAGGACAAGAAGAGTAAGGGGAAAGTGGATGGGGGAGTAAAAGTCGAAGGAGCCAGCGGCAGTGCCAAATGACAAAAGAGGAAGGCGTTTAACACTGGGAATACCAGAGTGAAACAAGGAGACCCAAAGAGGAGGATGGAGGCCTGCAAGACCTGTGGGAAGACTCACTTAGGAGTCTGTTTCAAAGGGAAGGCCATCTATTACAGCTGTGGATAGGAAGGGCACATTTCGCCTAATTGTCCAAGTTCGAAAAAGAATCATGGATACTTTGTTTGTGGGTCAACTGACCACATGGCAAAGAATTGCCCGAAGAAGGGGACGAACGGGAACTGGGACACTAATAGCGGTAAGTTAGCTATTAGTGGTCTAGTGCAGCCGGGTAGGCCGATGGGCCGAACCTTTAACATGACAGTCCAAGATGCAGTTGCATTAGGGGACGTCGTCGCAGATATTATTCTGATCAACGACATAAATGCTTACGTGTTGTTTGATTTGGGTGCTACTTATTCGTTTATAACATGCGATTTTGCTAGACTATTAGGATTACTTCCCAAAAAATTGCCTATACCTTAAATATTAAGGTAGCAAACGAAGAAATAATTCTTGTTGAAGATGTTCATAGGAGTTTTTGTGTAGATATACGGGGTTGTAAATTGTCGGTAGATTTGATACCGATAAAGTTAGGAGAATTTGACGTAATTCTCAAAATGGATTGGTTAGTTAACCATGGGGCAATTATAGATTGTCAGAAGAAGTGTGTGAACAATAAAACGTTAAGACAACCTCAGGTAGTATTTTACGGGAATAGGTTGCCGGGACGTTCGTGTTGTCTAACCATGACACAAACTAGGAAATTATTGAGGAAGGGAGTGTAGGTTATCTATGTCATGTTGTTGATACCCAAAGAGTAGTAGCAACCATGGAACAAATACCTATAGTGAGAGAATTCGCCGATATATTTCTAAGTGAATTGACGGGTCTTCCGCTAGACAGAGTTTGTAATAGACATCGCGCCAGGAGCGACACCAGTTTCCAAGGCACCGTATCATATGGCGCCAGTGGAGATGAAGGAGTTGATGGTGCAGTTAGAAGAACTGTTCGACATGAAGTACATTCAACCGAGTGTTTCGCCGTGGGGAGCACCGGTACTGTTTATCAAGAAGAAGGAAAGACCGTTAAGACTTTGTATCGACTATCGAGAGTTGAACAAGTTAACGATAAAGAATAAATACCCATTTCCTAGGATCGATGATGTGACGCCCCCAAAATAGGTCCACACGACCCATTCTGAGTCGCCAGATATCATATTATAAAAATCAAATACAAACTTCATTTATACAACTATTGAACTGTCGTGCAGAATACGACCACAGTTAAACTGTGAGTTTTAATACAAATATATGTAACTCTCATGGTGTCTTGATCACAACCTTACAATGGTACTTTACATAAAAGTACAGTCAAAAACTGTTTAAAAAATTAAAATCTTTGGGAAGTGCTCAAGGAAACCTTCGTACATGGGAGGCCATGCGTCTAGGTTATGATAGATATTATATGTCCACAGAATTATTCTTGGTTGACCCAATAGACCCCAAAGAAAAACGAGAAGATTACTATCATGTTCTTTCCAATGGTGAGTCTTCTCTTGACATATAACTATCTCCACTGTCTGCGATTGAAAATTATATTTCAACCAAACTCCAAGATCATATAGGTAGTGCTCGTAGATATACTCAGCAAGTGGATGTGCACAACCCTGTCTTATGATAACACGAGGTTGTATGTCATTAGACATCTTCTATGATAGTGGCCAAACACCCTTCCAAAGCTGGGTTTACCTCACCCTATTCGGTTCACCAAAATTAAATATCAAATGACGTATACAATACGACACACTTATCTAAAGTTCTCAATAAAATTATTTCCATACTATTTAGGGAGAACCTCAATGACTATAGACCACCGCTTCTATTCTCCTGCTACTACCCCCGACCCAAATTACACTCTTATTACACTCGAAAAGAATTGTGAAACAAAAAGGGTGAGCACAACTAGCCCAGTAAAGAATATCATGACTAAAGATAATTTACATTATCAATAGCCTTCATCAGTAATAAATCAGAGATTTAGAACGTATGGTAGATGATAAAACTTTTCAACCATAGTTGCAGAGGAACGAGCAATCCATTAGAAGAGTCAAATAGAGCATCAGGTCTATTATCTTCTCCATGTTAAAAGTCCACTAATAATGTTTTATCCCTGTAACATCAATCAACAATTCCTATCCACAATCATATGAATAACTCATAATCATAATTGTGATTCTAAATTCCTCTCCGCACTCAGGACGAAGATAATTTTCATCACCTATCTTCACCTAAAACATCAAAAATTATGGTTATACCAAATCACAATTCCTACTCTTAATCATACTAATAAATTCATCTTTGCACTACGGCCAAAAATATTCATTAACAATTCATCTTTGCACTACAGGCCAAAGACATACAACTGTATTTTAGAAGAGTCAGGTAGAGCATGGTATCTACTATCTTTTACGAATTAAAAATGTATAATCAATATGTTATCATTGAGACTCGACAATAAATAATCCACATCATCGAATCATCCACACTTTTCTGACCAAGGATATTCATGTAATCATCAATGGTCATGATTATACCGAATAATCCTTGGTTATAATCATACCAATAACTGTCCATCAATACACTACGGCCAATGAGGACTTTTACCACATCATCTATAACATTACGGGTCATGATTAGATCCCTGGTCATAATCATACCAATAAATAGTTCATCTATGCACATAAGCCAAAGATACTCATCAATCAATAGGTCATCTTTGCACGTAAGCCAAACATATACAATTGTAAAACCAATAATCAACAGTCCATCTTTGCACGTAAGCCAAAGATATACAACTATAAAACCAATAATCAGCAGTCCATCTTTGCACGTAAGCCAAAGATGACTTTCATTATAATATAAGCATGAGGATGATGACAATAATATAAGCATTAATCAAACGAAATCAAGGATAAATATTAAAGACTTTAAATTTATCCAAAGTTTAAAAATATCCAAATTGTCAACATGATACTGCTTTGTGGATTAAAATTCAAGAATAATATTCATGTACCAAAAATAATTTGCACAAAAAAGAAATATATTTTTCAGGTAAATAGTATCCCGCAATAGTACCCTATGAATAGTACTTCGGGAATAATACCTCGTCAATAGTACCCCGACACGAAAAGTACCCCAAATACCCGAGTGAATAATATTCGGGTGAATAGTAACTCGTGAATAGTACTCTGACACGAAAAAGTACCCTGTGAATAGTAACTCGTGAATAGTACTCTGACACGAAAAGTACCCCGAATACCTGAGTGAATAATACTAGAGTGAATAGTAACTGGGTGAATAGTAACCCGTGAATAGTAACTCATAAAAAAATACCAAAGAAATTATATTCCATAACGAGTACAAAAGAAATGATATCTCATACGAGTATAATAGAATATATGAAACTGCAAAAGGATTTTCACCTGCCATGCGGTAATCCACGTAGACAGATCATTTCTATAATTTAATAAAGAATGAATATGAAGGATCATTCACAATGCCTGCGGTAATCCACATAGATAGGTTATTCCAACAGAATAATAAAGAATGGAATAACAGAAGAATTCACCAGGCATGCGATAGACTGCACGGACAGGTTATTTCCAACAGAATAATAAAGAATGGAACCAGGTCATGCGTAATCCGTACAGACAGGATAATCCAACAGAATAAAAAAGAATGGAACCACGTCATGCGTAATCCACATAGACAATATATTTCAATAGAATAATAAAGAATGGAATAACAACAGAATTCACCAGGCATGCGATAGACCGCACAGACAGGTTATTCCAACAAAATAATAAAGAATGGAATATCAGAAGAATTTCACCATGTATGCGGTACGTAGATAGATAAAGTTATTCCAACATAATAATAAAGAATGGAATAACAACCCTTATGAGTATTGAAAGAAAATAAATCTCTTCATGAATACGAAAGAATAATACCCCTTACCTTAGAAGAAACTAGATACTGGAATAGTGAGGTAGCAGACTTCTCTTCTTCTTTCTCTCTATAATTTCTCTCTATAATAATTGCTCTATAGCTTTAGTGAATTGGTGAGAAATGAAGGAAGAATGAGTTTCTATTTATAGGAAAATATAGTTTTGATAATTACACATTTTGGGGCTCGAAATATTACAGTACAATACTTTCAACTTTTCTTTCATTTTTAATTTAGTCCTGCAAGTATTATCAAACTTCCACCACCCCCCCCTAATAGTAAATCATGTGAATCAATAGTAAATCATGTGACTCAATAGTTCTAAACATGTGAAAAAATTAATAATAGTATAGTACCTTTATCTATACCTCCGTTCTTAACTTAGTTATTCAAGTATTATCAAACTTGCACCAACTCCCCTAATAGTAAATGAATGTGATTCAATAGTACACAGATGTGAACAAATAGCTATAATCATGTGAATTAATAGCAATTAATTGCTCATTTATCCGATTAATTACCCGATTGGTTAATATAACTTCTAGACATCAATTATTATCGAAATAAATGTCGGTTTCCACTAACACTAATAATTCCAACACAATGGAACAATCAATTTCATCTTTAATCAACACGAACTTATTCATCATTGATATTATAACTCACAATATTTAACAACCAGGTCGTTCACAGGAAAGATGGGGCTTTTCGATTAGGATTTCTCCTTATTGGCGCGTAATTAGGTGACCAAACCTCTCATTGACAGAATCTAGACATTATCAATATTGCAAATAATAATATAAATAACTTTGCCGTCTCAATTATTAATATAATAATATATCATATTATGTAAATGATATTGTTATATTAACTAAATCAATAATATGAGAGATATTATGCAGCAATTACTGTAGAAATAATTGAGTATAACTGAGTGACTTCTCACGTAATCATCAATAATCAATACCGTGTGCTACTATGCAACCACAGCAGACATTCTTTATTTTTTACTACCGAGTAGTTCAACAGTTTTAACGGTAACACTTTTGCTATTATTTTTATAAAAAGATAATTATGTCGTTTTCTTACTACGACAATACTTGCGTTATGGGGTCCACCAATGATTATGCCATCCTATGGATATTCCCCGATAAAAAGAATATTCCTGGACCAAACGAATATTTTATAACAACTTGCATACTTTGAAAAAATTTCACATATCACCTTAACTTTAACCGTTTATCAATTTAACCATTTACTAAATAGAATAATTATAAGAAAATTGAATACTTTCATTTCATAAAATTTGGGGTCTCACAGATGATCTCTTTGATCAGTTGAAAGGGGATAAGTATTTTTCTAAAATAGATTTAAGAACGGGGTATCACCAGTTGAAGGTTAGGAAGGAGGATGTACCAAAAACAACATTCAGGACTCATTATGGTCATTACGAGTTTCTAGTGATGTCATTTGGGTTGACTAATGCACCAGATGCATTTATGGATATGATGAACAGAGTGTTCAAACATTATTTGGACAAGTTCGTCGTAGTGTTTATCGATGATATTCTAGTCTATTCTAAGACGCCAGAAGATCATGTTGAACGCATAAGATTAGTGTTGGAGACATTAAGGAAGGAGAAGTTGTATTCAAAATTCATTAAGTGTTAATTTTGGTTGGAGAAGGTACAATTTTTAGGTCATGTCATTGACTAAGAGGGGATTTCAGTAGATCCAGTGAAGGTGGAAGCCGTGATAAATTGGGAACAACCAAAAACGCCGACTGAGGTGCGGAGTTTCCTAGGGTTAGCGGGTTACTATCGGAGATTCATCTAGGATTTTTCGAAGATAGCTACTCCATTGACTAATTTAAAAAGGAAGACGATGAAATACATGTGGACTAATAAATGTGAGGACCGTTTTCAAGAATTAAAGAAGAGGTTGAGTGAAGCGCCTGTTTTGTCATTACCCGATGACACAGGAAATTTCATAGTTTATAGCGATGCTTCGCACAGAGGACTTGGTTGCGTGCTCATGCAGCATGTCAAGGTCATTGCGTATGCATCTAGGCAGTTGAAGGATTATGAGAAAGTTTACCCTACTCATGATCTGGATCGGGCCGCAGTAGTTTTTTCTCTAAAGATATGGAGACATTATCTTTATGGAGAAAAATGTGAGATATACACGGACCACAAGAGTCTAAAATATATCTTCACACAGAAGGAGTTGAATATGAGGCGTAGGAGATGGCTAGAGTTGATAAAGGATTACGACCGTGAAATCTGTATCACCACCTGAAAAGCCAATGTAGTTCTTGCGCCTTTAAAGAGGAAGGGTCGGGAAAAGTTGTCTTTGTTAACGGCTTAAACTGAGTTAATAACAGAGATGGCTAGGATGGAATTGGAAGTGAAGTTATCGAGTGAAGTAGGACAAATGCTATTTACAACAGAGATGCAATCTACCATCGTAGAAAGAATTAAGGAGGTACAACTCAAAACTAATGAGTGTGACCGGATAAAGGAGCGGCTAGCCAATGAAAAAGATATTAATTACAGTATTGATAATGAGGGATTATTAAGATTTGAAGGAAGAATTCGGGTTCCGAATGAGATGGAATTAAAGGAGCAGGTATTAAAAGAGGCTCATAGTTCGAGGTTTTTGATTCATCCTGCTGTACTAAGATGTAACAGGACCTCCGACAGAGTTTTTAGTGGCCGAACATGAAGACAGAGATATCAGAATACGTGAGTAGGTGCTTGACTTACAAGAAAGTTAAGGCCGAACATCAACGACCAAGTGGCTTGTTACAGTCATTAGAAATTCTAGAGTGGAAGTGGGAGAATATCACGATGTATTTTTTGGTAGGACTTCCGACTACAACGAAGGGGTATGCTGCGATTTGGGTAATAGTGGATCGATTGATGAAGTCGACTCACTTTTTGCCAATTAGGGTTAAATATAACTTAGATCAGTTAGCTAGACTCTATATTAAGGAAATAATTTTCAGACATGGAGTACCAGTATCGATTGTGTCAGATCGTGATCCACGATTCACATCAAACTTTTGGAGAAGTCTACAAGAGCGGATGGGAACGCAGTTGAAGCTGAGTACGGCGTATCATCCACAAACTGATGGACAGAGCAAGAGAACAATTCAGACGTTAGAAGATATGTTAAGATCTTGCATCATGGATTTCAAGGGTAGTTAGGAAGATCATCTACCATTAGTGGAGTTTGCATATAATAATAGTTATCATGCAAGCATAGGTATGCCACCTTATAAAGCTTTTTATGGGAGGAAATGCAAAACACCACTGTATTGGGATGAGGTAAGAGAACGCCGAATGCTAGGACCAGAATTGGTGCAGCAAACAACGGACATTGTCAAGATGATACAAATGCGTCTCTTAGCAGCTCAAGACAAACAGAAGAAGTTTACAGATTTACATAGAGAGAATAGATAATTTGAAGTAGGTTCGTACGTATTTCTAAAAGTATCTCCCTGGAAAGGAAAGATACATTTTAGAAAGAAGGGAAAGTTAAGTCCGAGGTTTATAGGATCCTTTGAGGTCTTAAAATGGGTGGGGGAGGTAGCGTACATGATAGCATTATCTCCAGACCTAGAACGAATACACAATGTGTTCCACGTATCCGTGTTACGTCCTTATAAGCCAAATTATAAACACGTGATAGAATATGAGCCTATTCATGTCGAGAAGGACTTAACGTACGAAGAAACGCTGATTCAAATTGTCGATAGGAAAAAATAAGTTCTGCGGAATAAAGTCATACCTTCCGTGAATGTGTTATGGAAGAACCACGATGCAGAAGAAGCAACATGGGAGTTGGAATAAAAGATGAATAAGAATTACCCTCATTTGTTTGTGTACTTTTTTTTATATATAGCGAAATTCTGGGGACAGAATCCTTATAAGGGGGAGAGAGTGTAACGCCCCAAAAAATCGAACCTTCATTCTAAATCTGTTAACATGCCATTTGATTGGCTTAATCTTCATCCTTCGTTCATTTTACATTTTTAATATTCTTCGTTCGTTCGTCCGTAATTCGGTCATCCAAACTCGGAGCTTGTTCATTCTTGAGTCCACGATTCACGTTTTCTAGATTCTCTTACATTGTTATGAAACCCCACACATTCAGGTTCATTTACTAACTTTCTAATTCTCGTTCGTCTGTTACAAAATTTTTGCCATAACTTCGTTATAGCTTAGTTTTAATCCGTTTTTGTAAAAACCCAAAACCCTAATAAGACTCAGATATGTAAAATTCAGTTATATTAATAAAATATTTCCATTCTGAAAGTGTTATGTGTTAATATATACTCTCGTTCGGCATACGAATATTCCCCGACACAACGAATATTTTATATCAACTTGCTTACTTTGCAAAATCTTCACATATCAACCTTAACTTTAACCCTTTCTCAATTTAATCATTTACTAAATAAAATAATAATTATAAGAAATTGAATATTTTCATTTCATAAAATTCGGGATCTCACATACACTGACAAAACGCTTTGTCGTGCTTGTTAGGATTAGTGGGAAATCTAGGTTAGTAACCCTAGATTAACAAAACCCTAACCCTAATTAGCTAAATTAACCCTAATTAGGTTATACTAACACCTAATCATGATTACTAAACTTCAATTAGATACTAATAATCATTATTAAACAACCTTAATCATTAAAAACAAAACCCTAATCAAGATTAGTGAAGATTAGGGAAAAATTAAGCTACTAAATTGGTCAAGAAGCTCACAGGTAGGTTATGAATCAGCCACACAAGTCCCAAAACTTCACATGACATGCTTCCAAACTCCCAATCACCAGAAGAGTCACATATCAGATCTTTTAGGAGGCAAGTAGGTGGAAAAATTACCAAAGAACCAAGTTGAAGAATTCTATAAAAGGAGACCCAAGCTCAGTCTAAACTCACGGATTCTTTAAGCCTAGACACTCTTATAAACATACCAAAAGAAGCCTGGGTGGTAGCAGCAACCACTTCAGAAGCTAGAATCGAAAATCAAGCAAGAAAGGTGCAAACCCTAATTCTTAGCTAGATCTTTGATGCTTTGATAAATTTGTTGTTTAGGTGTTTAGAATTATATGTTAGTATGTTAGAAAGTATGTTAGGTTGATAAAACACATTTTCATAACATCTAGATGTCTTAATTAAGCATTTTTAGTAATATGGGAGTTTTGAAAATCAAGCCTGACAGTCGAATGTCAGAGCTTGTAGATTCATATGTGTTTATGATTAGGTATGTAATTTGTATGTTATTTGTAGCATGATAGTAGGTCTTTAATCTGGAAAAGAAAACAGGTTCATTAGAACCATATATTGCAAGTTATAGGTGGTCAAAGGTGGTTGACCGATCACAAAGTTCTGTTTTCTGGGTTACCCAGAAAACTCAAGAACAGGATGAGCCGGCTACTTTGACCAGCCTTTTGATCGCTTTCGGTTGTTTGTTTTTGTAACTTTTTGTAATAGAGTAATACCCTGATATATATACTACATATCAATGGTCTTAAATTACTTAAACAACTCATAGGATTACTGGAATTAATGGTCAAAAGTCGTTGACCGAGCTTGACCAAGTTTTCTGGGGTTGCCAAGAAAACTGATGAACACGAAGAACAGTTGTTGGCTGTACTTTGACCAACTTAGATCAAGACCTTACTATCATGCTTTGTCCAAACCAATGTTATGTATATGTAACTTGACATATATACTACATGTTACAACAAACACAACACAAAGCTATTACATAGAATCAGATATATTGAAGCCACAAAACCGTTAACCGACCATGACCACTATTCTAGGTTACCCAAAAACTCAAGAACAACTCTGACAGTGACTTTGAGCCTCTATAATTTCTTGTTATATGTAGATTTAAGCATGAAATTAGGCTTATGTTGTACTACTATATGAGTACTATAACACCAACACTTTTTCAAACTCAGAATTATAAGCAATAACGAGTTAGATTGTGGTCAAACTGGTGTCTCGACCATGACTGGCCGGAAACCCAGATGCTTAACAACACCTATAGCGACAGTTCTTGTCACTATAGGGCTTTAGCGACAGATAGGAAATTATTTTTTATATAAAAATTAAAACTAATTAATAATAAATACAAATAAATACCAAATTTTTTTTAAAAAATTATAATAAATTACTATAATTAATTTCTGATATTTTTACATAAAATCAATAAATATTTTATTTTATTTGGATATTATTAATAATTAATTTAATAATGAAGTAATTAAAATAATTACTTATAAATCTTGAATAATTATTGGAAAAATAATAATGATATAAAAATCATAATAAATGAATATAAATTATTTAAAAATAATAAACAAAGTGTTTGTAAAATTCTAAGTAAATATTAAATATTTAACAATAGAAATAAATGATTTAAAAATCATTTAAAGGATAAATAAATACTTAAAAATTATTATAAGCTTCTAGAAATTATTATAAGGGATATATAAATTATCTAAATAAATAATAAAGCTTATAAATAAGATTTAGTTGATTTATCAACTTATTTAATATTCGGTAAAGACATTAAACACCAAAACTCTAGCAAATCTAACCCGAACTTATGTAAATGTTGTATTTGAGTATTGTTATCAATACTAACATGTTAGATTTATATGAATGAACATCGTAGGTGTTTATTAAACCATTCAAGTAGCATAACTTGACTGATCTATGCTCAGACAAGTTTCCTATACCCAAAATATTACTTTCGCAAGATCTCTATCCTTAAATCTCTTATTACGCAAATTTCTCAAACCATGTTTATTCGTTAAACAAGATTCTTATCTTGATATACTGTTAATATGATATACTACACCTACATTTAAATTACCTCTTATTGTAATGTTATTGCTATAGCTTCAGCATAACTAAGAAATGAATTATTTATTCAGATTATATTATTTATTGATTATAAACTGTTGTGTCTTACCAAATTGTTTTGGTAAGACATCCTATACTGAAGTTGTGTATCCCGTAAGGGATCAATATTCAGTCGATAATATATTAACATTAATTTGGGTGAATTTGAGCACTGGTAGGATGAGATGCATACTCCTAGGATATTGAATAGGTTGATCCCCTATCTCATATCTAAACAAAGTTTCTAAGTCTGTGTGACTGACAGAAATAAAAATCCAAAAATGGTTGAAAAAGAAATCCAAAAAATGGTAACAACTATTAGTCAAATTTTGAATTATGGTAACCCTGGAACATCTGGAGTAGACAAAGGAAATCGTCCCTGCTAGACTAGGTTATATTTTTGTCTAGTTAAATAATTTGTAATAAGAAACTCTTTTATGAGAATCATGTAATCGAACCTTAGTATTTATATAACATATTTAATTTTTGCAATCGTGTTTTCTTACATATATAGATGTAATTAAGAATTCTTCAAATCTAGTTTGAGATCCTTGCGAACTATTTATCTGAGTGAGGGTATTGATAGCATGGACTGTTCATGTTGTTATTAATACTCTGAATTTTGGATAGATAGTTACTAGAGATACGATAGTGTAAATTCGCATGGCATAGACTATACATCTGGGTGAGGGTATTGGTAATATGGACTGATCATGGTACTCTGAATTTTGGATAAATAGATTCTATTCACAGATAGAGTTTATATATCCATGTGAGGGTATCCAAACACAGTAATAGTTCTCTTGGGAATTGTTTTCTATTATGGGATACTATAAATCTTGGATCTATGGGAATTATATCTGATAGTCACTCAATTGGATATAAGCGTATAATCAGATACCATGGGTGTATAGATTTAAATGCATTATATTTTGATTCATAGTAAACACCATGTCAAATACCGTGGGAGTATAGATATGGGGGCGTTACAAGTTTGGTACCAAAGCCTCAAGGCTATAGATATAAGGAAGAGAAATCTTAGTATATAGTCTTTGAGTCCGTAAAATTTTTAAAGTACACATAAAATATAACATTAAAGATATTATGCTATGCAAATTTCTATACCAATATTAAGGAGTTTTCTTTTATAGATGTCCAACTCTAGTGCTGAAGAAATGGTTATAGTACACAATCCACCACAAATTGAGTCATTTATAGCTAGTGATGCAAAGGATCAAGAATTGCTTCATGATCAACAACTGATAGATGTTGAGGAAGAGGAAGATCCAGTAGCGGGATAATTAATGAGAATTGATGAACATGCTGAAGCAATGGCATCACTAATGAAGACAACAAAATATGAGAATAATAAAATGAAGTTTAGGGCAGACATAGCTGAGGGAATGCTATAACATGAAAGGGGAACTAGTCACCGACTAAAAGTACAACCGCACCATGCACAAAGGGGCAGAAAGGAAATTCAGTCAAGACTTCTTAAAAAATCTCTGGGTGTTCGAGACACTTTCAATGATTTATAGCGTCGAGTAGTACGATATCCAGTGGAGGAGAAGAAGACTGCCTATCTGATAGACCGATGTGTTGTATGCCACATGATCCAAGATTCCTTTGATGATATCAATGAATTCTAGAGGATAGTATATGAGTTGAATGCTCTATATTAATATGAATAAAGAAGCATTCAAAGTTTGTCATATAACCTGTGGTATGTGTAAGTTAGTAGTATGTGTAAACTACTAAGTTATTTTGTACGACCCTTGTGAAATATAAATCAAACAAATATGTTTGTGTTATTCAAATTCTTATATGAATCTTTGTTGTTGTTTTATATAGAATCATGCCACCAACCAGAAGACCCCAAAGAGAAATGAATAATGAAGATAATTCTACCCAACAGTTAGTAGACCTTATGTTAGGAGCTATGAATAGACCTATAAACCAAAACACATCTTTTTAAGATTTTAAATTAGTTGGACCACCTGAATTTAAAGGTACATTAGAACCTGTCGATGCATAAATTTGGATTTCTGAAATAGAGAAATTTTTCCTAGTAACTAATGTCAATAATAATCTAAAGACCACTTTTGCAACCTTTTTCTTAAAAGATGAGGCTAATTATTGGTGGGAATCAACTAAGGGTTGGGTAGAAATAGAAATTGTTCCTTGGATAGATTTAAAGAGTTGTTCTTTGAAAACTATTTTTCCCAATCCCTAAAAGATCTTATGGAAGTAAAATGTTTAGAATTAAAACAAGGGGACCTGACTGTAAATCAGTATACAGCCAAGTTCAATGAACTATTCAGGTTTGCTTTTCATCAAGTGACTATTGAACTTAGAAAGACTTGTAGGTACCAGGAAGGTTTAAAACCTCAGATTTGAAGTAAGTTATCGGTACTTCAAATAAAGACTTTCTCTGAAATACTTGAGAAAGCTTCTATTGAAAATGAAAATGAAATTCTTGTCAAATTTCACCAGGAAAAGAAGAGCCAAAATGATAAAGGGAAGCTTAGAACCGAACCCAGCTCAGGTGGGTTTAATAATAAATGGAAATGGGATAATACTTTTTCTAACAACTCGGGGAAAAAGATAGGTAAAAATATTAATAACTTGAGTAATAATAACATTAAACCTCATTCTACATGTGGAAAGAAACATAAAGGAGTATGTTTTCATAGTAAATGTTATAATTGTGGACAATCAGGACATTTTTCTCCACAGTGTCCTCTTCTAAATAAAAATAAATGTTTTAACTGTGGATCGTCGAACCATTTCTCAAAGAATTGTCCCAAACCCAAGAACCAAAGAGGAAAGGGGAATAGAGTACCGGAGAATAACAATAATTAGTCAACAGTAGCTGCAGTTGGAGTTTAGAATCGACATACCACGAGAACATTTAATATGTCGGTGAGGGATGTTGTTGCTTCACGGGACGTGGTGACAGGTATCATCCTTAACAACACTTTAAATGCATATGTGTTATTCGATTCTGGTACTACTTGTTCTTCTGTGTCTAAAAGTTTTTCTAAAAACGTGATTATACCATGTGAAAATTTAGACAAACCATTTTGTGTAGAAATTGCAAATAATGAAAAGATATCACTTAAGACCATACATAGGATATGTAATGTGGTGATTAAAGGACACAATTTTGGGATAGATCTTATACCAATTGAATTGGGAGAATTTGATGTAATTTTAGGAATAGATTAGTTATTTAACCATAACGCAATGATTGATTGTCATCAAAAATGTATAAACCTTTTGACTGCATCGAAGTCAAGGGTAGTGTTCAACGGAAGTTGTTCACCTAAGCAATCTCGATGTTTGACCTGATTACTTAGAAAGGGTTGTTCAGGATATTTGGCCTATATAGTTGATACTCGATAGGAAGGAGTAAAACTAGATTTAATACCTATAGTTAGGGATTTTCCCGATGTATATCTGGATGACTTACCAGGTTTACCTCCAAATAGGGAAATTGAGTTTGTCAGTGATCTTGCACCAGGAACGACACCAGTTTCTAAGGCACCGTACAGAGTAACTCATATAATTACAGGAACTCTTAGATAAAAAGTACATACAACCTAGTGTTTCACCCTGGAGAGAACCAATATTGTTTGTAAAGAAGAATGATGGAACTATGAGGTTATGTATAGACTATAGAGAATTAAATAAGTAATCATTAAAAATAAATATCGTTTACCAAGGATTGATGATTTGTTTGACCAATTAAAAGGGGTCGAACACTTTTCAAAGATTGACCTTAGAACAAGTTATCATCAACTAATGGTAAGAAAGGAGAATGTACCAAAAATAGAGTTTAGGACACGCTATGGACATTATGAGTTTCTTGTAATGTCTTTTGGATTGACAAATGTACCGATAACTTTTATGGATTTAATGAATCGAGTGTTTAAACCATGATTGTACAAATTTGTTATAGTATTTATCGACTATATTCTGGTATACTCAAAAACACGGGAAAAGCATGTTGAACACTTGAGGGTCATTTTGGAGATATTGTGATAGGAACAACTTTATGCAAAGTTTTCCAAGTGTGAATTCTGGATAAAGAGAGTTCAATTTTTAGGTCATCTGATTGACAAGAATGGAATATCAGTAGATCTAACTAAGATCAAAACAGTTGTGAATTGGGAAAAACCAACAACTCCAACAGAAGTAAGAAGTTTTCTCGGTTTAGCGGGTTATTATAGGCGATTTATAAAAGATTTTTCAAAAATAGCAACCCCATTAACCAATTTAACTTGTAAGACGGTAAAATACGTCTGGACGGATAAATGTGAAGAAAGCTTTCAAGAGTTGAAGGCATGGCTCCAGTATTGTCCTTACCAGATGATACAGGAGGCCTTGTAGTATTTAATGACGCATCACACAACGGTTTAGGGTGTGTGCTGATGCAACATGGGAAAGTGATTGCTTATGCATCACGACAACTCAAAGATTATGAGAAGAGGTATCCTACTCATGACTTAGAGTTAGCCGCGGTAGTTTTTACTCTAAAGATTTGGAGACATTACTTGTACGGAGAGAAGTGTGAGATATCTATGATCATAAAAGTCTGAAATATATTATTAAACAAAATGAGCTAAACTTAAGGCAGAGAAGGTGGTTAGAACTAATAAAGGAATTTGATTATGAAATCTTATATCATCCCGGTAAAGCTAATGTTGTAGCTGATGCATTGAGTGTTGAAATCAATAACCACCAATGATAGGTTACTAAAAGATTTTGAAAACCTAGAAATTGAGGTGGAATGTCCAACTACCTCTACCCAAAAGTTATTCAGTATAGAGGGAGTTTCGTCTCTACTTGATAAAATCAAAGAGATGTAGAGAAAGGATGAAGAATGTCAGAAGTATAAGTCCAATATAACTCATATTAAGTATAACAAATTCAGAATAGATAAGGATGAAATAATAAGATATGAAGATAGAATTTGGGTTCCTTTAAATCAAGCCTTAAAAGAAGAAATCTTAAGCGAACTCATAATTCTAAATTTGCCATTCATCCTGGCGGTACTAAAATGTACAAGGACTTAAGTTGACACGTTTGGTGGTCGAATATGAAAAGAGAGATTGCCGAATGGGTAAGAAAATGTCTCACGTGTCAAAGGGTTAAGGTTGAGCATCTAAAGTCGAGTGGTTTACTTCAACCCTTACCAATTCCTGAGTGGAAGTGGGAACATATAACCATGGACTTTGTTATAGGCCTTCCAGCTACACAAAAGGGCCATAATTCCATTTTGGTAATAATTGACTGTTTAACCAAATCAGCTCACTTTTTACCTAATACAGTTACTCATAACTTAGACCACCTTGCTAAGCTGTACATTAATGAAATCATCTCTAGGCATGGAGTACCTATTTCTATAGTATTAGATCGAGATCCATGTTTTACTTTAAATTTTTGGAAAAACCTTCAGAAGCACTTAAGTACACAATTAAGATTGAGTACAGCTTATCACCCTCAGACTGATGGACAGACTGAGAGAACCACACAAACATTAGATGATATGTTGAGAACATGTATCATAGACTTCAAAGGAAGTTGGGAAGATCCGTTAGCCTTGGTATAATTTGCTTATAACAATAGTTATCATGCTAGCATAGGTATGCCACTTTATGAAGCCTTATATGGGAGAAAATGTAGAACACCTTTGTGTTGGGATGAGGTCGGGGATCGACAAATGCTAGGACCTGAAATAATTCAACAAACTACTGAAACCATCAGAATTATACGAGAACGATTACAAGCATCTCAAGATCGACAAAGGAAATACGCTGATCCACATCGTCAATAACGAAACTTTAGCGTAGGAAGTCACGTATTCTTAAAAGTATCTCCTTGGAAGGGCAAAATATGATTTGGCAAGAAAGGAAAACTGAGTCCGAGATTTATTGGACCTTTTGAAATTTTGAGTAGGATAGGTGAAGTTGCTTATGAAATAACACTACCTCCTGAGTTGAACCATATTCATAATGTGTTTCATGTGTCCGTATTACAACCATACAAATCTGATTATAAACACGTTATAAATTATGAGCCAATCCAAATCGAAGAAGATCTTTCTTATGTAGAAAAACCTATGCAAATCGTCGACCGTAAAGAGCAAGTCCTGAGAAATAAAGTTATAGCATCGGTCAAAGTAATCTGGAGAAATCAGAATGTGGAAGAGGCTACATGGGAGCTCGAAGATAAAATGCGAGAGAACTATCCCCAATTGTTTACTTAACATGTACTATAATTTCGAGGATGAAATTCTTTTTAGTGGGGGGGGGGGTGAATGTAAAAACCCAAAACCTTAATAAGACTTGGATATGTAAAATTCAGTTATATTAATAAAATCTCTCCGTTCTAAAAGTGTTATGTGTTAATATATACTTTGTTTAACAAAATCGGTCAAATAAAATTTTGTCCGAAAATTGACGTGTTTGACACCTCGTGCTTAAAATTTTTCTTCTAAAAATGGACTTTTCGGTACAGTTTTTTGGACAAGCTGCTATGTTGTGCTTATACTATGACGCCCCCAAAATAGGTCCACACGACCCATTCTGAGTCGCCTGATATAACACTACAGAAATCAAATACAAAGTTCATTTAAACAACTGTTGAATTATCATGTAGAGTACGATAACACATAAACTGTGAGTTTTAATACAAATATATGTAACTCTCATGGTGCCTCGACCACAACACCTTATAATGGTTCTTTATATAAAAGTACAGTCAATAACTATTTTAGAAAATAACATCTTTGGAAAATGCTCAAGGAAACTTTCGTACATGGGAGGCCATGCATCTAAGTTATGATAGATATCATATAACTAAAGAATTATCCTTGGTTGACCCAATAGACCCCAAAGAAAAATGAGAAGATTAATGTTATGTTCTTTCCAATGATGAGTCTTCTCTTGACATATAATTTTCTCCATTGTCTCAAATTGAATATTATATTTCAACCAAACTCCAAGATTATATAGGTAGTGCTCATAGATATAATCAGCAAGTGCATGTGCACAACCCTATCTTATGATAACATGAAGTCGTCTGTCATTATACATCTTTTATGATAGTGGAAAAACACCCTTCCAAAGTTGGGTTCACCTCACCATATTCGGTTCACCAAAATCAATGGTTAAAATGACGTATCAAATACGACACACTTATCTAAAATTTTCAATGAAATTATTTCCATACTGTTTTAAGGGAAACCTCAACAGCTATAGACCATCGTTATATTCCCCTGTTACCCCCGCTCGACCCAGCTACACTCTTATTATCTGAAAGGAATTATGAAGCAAAAGGGTGAGCACAACTAGCCCAATAAAGAATATCATGACTAATGATAATTAAATTATCAATAGCCTTCGTCAGTAATAAATTAGAGATTTAGAACATATGGTAGATGATAAAACTTTTCAACCATCGTGGCAGCGAAACGAGCTATCCATTAGAAGAGTCAAATAGACCATAAAGTCTATTATCTTCTCCACGTTAAAAGTCCACCAAAAATGTTTTATCCCTGTAACATCAATCAACAGTTCCTTTCCAAAATCATATGAATAACTCATAATCATAATTGTGATTTTAAATTTCTCTTCGCACCCAGGACGAAGATAATTTTCATCACCTGTCTTTACCGGAAACATAAAAGATCATGGTTATACCAAATCATAGTTCCTGTTTATAATCATACTAATAAATTCATCTTTGTAATACGGGCCAAAGATATTTATTAATAGTTCATCTTTGAACTACAGGGCAAAGACATACAACTGTATTTTAGAAAAGTCAGGTAGAGCATGATATCTATTGTCTTCTATGAATGAAAAATTAATTATCAATATTTTATCGCTGAGACTCTCAATAAATAATCCACATCACCAAATTATCCATGCACTACGGGCCAAGGATATTCGTGTTTTCACCAATGATCATGATTACGCCAAACAACAATTCATCTTTACACCCTTGGCCGAAGAGAACACATGGTCATGATCATACCAACAACAGTCACTGAGACTCGGCTTAATAATTAGTATCACAACCACAAATTTTCTATGCCATACGAGCCAAGGATATTCATGCAATCATCAATGGTCATTATTATACAGAATAATCCCTGGTCATAATCATACCAACAACTGTCCATCAATGCACTACAGGCCACTGAGGACTTTTACCACATCATTTGTAACATTATGAGTCATGATTATACCAAATGATCCCTGGTTATAATCATACCAATCAACAGTCCATCTATGCACGTAAGCCAAAGATGACTTTTATCACAATATAAGTATGAGGATGATGACAATGATATAAGCATTAATTAAACGAAATCAAGGATAAATATTAAAGACTTTTAAATTTATCCAGAGTTTAAAAATATCCAAATTGTTAACATGATACAACTTTGTGGAGTAAAATTTAAGAATAATATTCACGTATCAAAAATAATTTGGACAGAAAAGAAATATATTTTTTGGGTGAATAATACCCCGTGAATAGTACCTTGTGAATAGTACTTCAGGAATAGTACCCTATGAATAGTACTTTATTAATAGTACCTGTGTATAGTAACTCATAAATAGTAACTAGTATTCATAAATAGTACCATATACATGAATAGTGCCGTATACATGAATAGTACTCCGTGAATAGTACTCATAAAAGGAAAATACAAAAGAAAACGATATTCCATGACGAGTACAAAAGAAATGATATCTCATACGAGTATAATAGAATATATGAAACTGCAAATAGATTTTCACCCACCATGCGGTAATCCGCATAGACAGATCATTTCCACAATTTAATAAAGAATGAATACAAAGGGTCATTCACCATACATGCGGCAGTTTGCGTAGACATGTTATTCCAACAGAATAATAAAGAATAGAATAATAGAAGAATTTCACCATGCATGCGATAGTCCGCATAGACAGGTTATTCCAATAGAATAATAAAGAATGGAACAACAGAAGAATTTCACCATGCATGCGGTAATCCGCGTAGACAGGTTATTCCAACAAAATAATAAAGAATGGAACAACAGAAGAATTTCACCATGCATGCGGGTCCGCGTAGACAGGTTATTCCAACAGAATAATAAAGATTGGAATAGCAACCCTTTTGAGTATTGAAAGAAAATAACTCTCTTCATGAATACGAAAGAAATAATACCCCTTACCTCAGAAGAAGACTGGATACTGGAATAGTGAAGTAGTAGACTTCTCTTCTTTCTCTCTATAGCTTCTCTCTCTATAATTGCTCTTATGAGTCTTAGTGAATTGGTGAGAATGAAGAAAGAATGAGCTTCTATTTATAAGAAAATATAGTATTGATAATTGTACGTTTTGGGGCTCAAAATATTACAATATAATACCTTCATCTTTTTCTTCATTTTTAATTTAGTCTTGCAAGTATTATCAAACTTGCACCACCTCCCCTAATAGTACATCATGTTAATTAATAGTACAATCATGTGACTCCATAGTTCTATACATGTGAAAAAAATAATTACAGTATAGTACCTTCACCTATACCTCTATTTTTAATTTAGTCATGAAAGTATTATCAATCTTGCACCACCTCCCCTAATAGTACATACATGTGAATCAATACTACACACATGTGAACAAATAGTTATAAGCATGTGAATTAATAGCAATTAATTACTCATTTATCCGATTAATTACCCGATTGGTCAATATAACCTCCAAACATTAATTATTATTGAAATAGATGTCAATTTCCACTAACACTAATAATTCCAACACAATAGAAATATTAATTTGATCTTTAATAAACACGAACTTATTCATCATAAATATTATAACTCACAATATTTAACAACCAGATCATTCCTAGGAAAGAGGGGGCTTTCCGATAAGGATTTCTCCCTATTGACGCGCAATTAGGTGACCAAACTCCTTTCCTCGACAGAACTTTTTAGACATTGTCAATATTATAAATAATAATATGAATAACTTTGTCGTCTCAATTATTGATTTAATAATATAAAATATTATGCAGATGATACTGCGACAATAATTGAATCAATAATATGAGAGATATTATGCAGTAATTACTGTAGCAATAACTGAGTGACTTCTCACATAAGCATCAATAATTAATATCGTGTGCTACTATACAACCACGCGTATTACTGTACTTTTACTACCGGGTAGTTCAACAGTTTAACGGTAAAACTTTTGCCGATATTTTTATAAAAAGATATTTATGTCATTTTTTAACTACGAAAATACTTCCGTCCTGGGGTCCACCAATGATAATGTCGTCATACGAATATTCCCTGTTAAAACGAATATTCCCCGACCAATCGAATATTCCCCGACACAACAAATATTTTATATCAACTTACTTACTTTGCAAAATTTTCACATATCACCCTTAACTTTAACCCTTTCTCAATTTAACCATTTACTAAATAAAATAATAATTATAAGAAAATTGAATATTTTCATTTCATAAAATTTGGGATCTCACATACACTAACAAAACGCTTTGTCGTTCTTGTTAGGATTAGTGGGAAAGCTAGGTTAGTAACCCTAGTTTAACAAAACCCTAACCATAATTTGAAAACTTTACCCTAATTAGCTAAATTAACCATAATTAGGTTATACTAACACCTAATCATGATTACTAAACTTTAACTAGATACTAATAAACATTATTAAACAACCCTAATCATTAAAAACAAAACCCTAATCATGATTAGTGAAGATTAAGGCATAATTAAGCTACTAAATTGCTCAAGAAGCTCACAAGTAGGTTATGAATCAGCCACACAAGTCCAAAAACCTCACATGACATGCTTCCAAACTCCCAAGCACCAGAAGAGTCACAGATCAGATCTTTTAGGAGGCAAGTAGGTGGAAAAATGACCAAAAAGCCAAGTTGAATATTTCTATAAAAGGAGACCCAAGCTCAGTCAAAACTCGCGAATTCTATAAGCCTAGACACTATTATAAATGTAAGACCCAACTTTTATGAATAAAGATTAATTGCTCTTGAAATATATTTTTGAATATTAGGGTGTGGATATAATATAATATTATAGTTGTGGGTAATATTTATAAATTTTGTAAAGTAAGCAAGTGGTTATATAATATTCGATTGGTCGGGGAATATTCATTTTAATAGGGAATATTCGTACCATGACAGAATCATTGGTCGACCCCACAACGAAAGTATTGTCGTAGTTAGAAAATGACATAATTATCTTTTTATAAAAATAACAGTGGAAGTTTTACCATTAAACTGTTGAACTATCCGGTAGTAAAAGTATAGTAATACGCTTGGTTGCATAGTAGCACACGGTATTGATTATTGATGCTTACGTGAGAAGTCACTCAGTTATACTCAATTATTGCTACAGTAATTGTTGCATCATATCTCTCATATTATTGATTCAGTTATTATCATAGTATCATCTACATAATATGATATATTATTAAATCAATAATTGAGACGACAAAATTATTCATATTATTATCTGCAATATTGACAATGTTTAGAAGTTCTGTCAAGGAGAGGTTTGGTCACCTAATTGCGCGCTAATAAGGAGAAATCCTTATTAGAAAGCCCCCTCTTTCCTGGGAACGACCTGGTTGTTAAATATTGTGAATTATAAAATTAATGATGAATAAGTTCGTGTTGATTAAAGATGAAGTTGATAGTTCCATTGTGTGGGAATTATTAGTGTTAATGGAAATCGGCATTTATTTCGATAATAATTGATGTCTGGAAGTTATCGGGAAATTAATCGGATAAATGAGCAATTAATTGTTATTAATTAACATACATATAACTATTGGTTCACATGTGTGTACTATTGATTCACATTCATGTACTATTAGGGGAGTTGGTGCAAGATTGATAATACTTGCATGACTAAATTAAAAATGGAGGTATAGTTGAAGGTAATATATTGTATTTAGTTTTTTACATGATTATACTATTGAGTCACGTGAATGAACTATTAATTCACATGATTTACTATTAGGGGGGGTGGTGCAAGTTTGATAATACTTGCAGGACTAAATTAAAAATAAAAGAAAAGTTAAAGGTATTGTACTGTAATATTTTGAGCCCCAAAATGTGAAATTATTGAAACTATATTTTCCTATAAATAGAAGCTCATTCTTCCTTCATTTCTCACCAATTCACTAAAGCTTTAGAGCAATTATTATAGAGAGAAATTATAGAGAGAAAGAAGGAGAGAAGTCTGCTACCTCACTATTCCAATATCCAGTTTCTTCTAAGGTAAGGGGTATTATTCTTTCAGATTCATGAAGAGAGTTATTTTCTTTCAATACTGTAAGGGTTGTTATTCCATTCTTTATTATTATGTTGAATAACTCGCCTATGCTGGCGCCGCATACATGGTGAAATTCTTTTGTTATTTCATTCTTTATTATTCGCTAGAATAACCTCGTCTGCTCTTGGCCTATCACATGCCCGTGAATTCTCATTGTTATTCCATTCTTTATTATTCCGCTGAATATCCTCGTCTGTCTGCGGATTACGCATGACCTAGTTCTATTCTTTATTATTCTCACCGAATAAGTCGCTTATGCGGTCTATCGCATGCCCGTGAATTCATTGTTACGCATAACCCGGTTCCATTCTTTATTATTCTTACATTAGGAATAACTCATGCTCGTGCGCCTTTTCCCATGCCATGTGAATTTTTCTTTATTTCATTATTTATTATTCTGTTGGAATAACCTGTCCATGTGGGTTACCGCATGCATGGTGAATGATCCTTCGTATTCATTCCTTATTAAATTGTGGAAATGATCTGTGTACGTGGATTATCGCATGGCGGGTGAAAATCCATTTGCAGTTTCATATATTCTATTATACTCAGTTGGTTAATGTTTTAGCTTTTATACTCTATGAAATTAGTAGAATATCCTGGATATTTGCTCTTCATCCAGTATCTTTTCATAGAAATATTCTTCTGAGTATTCTTGAATTTTACTCCATAAAGCAGTATCATGTTGACAATTTGGACGTAATTGATTTCAGGATAAATTAACTTATAAATCTTTAAAATTTATTCTTGAACTTTTTTTTATTGAATTATTATGTCATTGTCATCATCCTCATGCTTATATTGTGATGAAAATCATCTTTGGCTTACGTGCATAGATAGACTTGGTATGATTATGACCAGGGATCATTCGGTATAATCATGACCGGTAATGTTATAAATGATGTGGTAAAAGTCCTCAGTGGCCTGTAGTGCATTAATGGACAGTTTTTGGTATGATTATGACCAGGGATTATTCGATATAGTCATGACCATTGATGATTTAATGAATATCCTTGGCCCGTAGTGCAGGGATGATTCGATGATGTGGTTTATTTATTAAGTTGAGTCTCAGCGATAAAAATTGATAAAAATATTTTAAATCATAGAAGATAGTAGATATCATGCTCTACTTGACTCTTCTAATGGATTTCTTATTCTGCTATAGTTAAACTTGATGTATATTGTATTTTATCAGTTTAACATTGTTGAAGGCTAATGATAATTTATTCTGCATTATCTTAGTCATAATTTTTCTTACTGGGCTAGTTGAGCTCACCCTTTTGCTTTCATTGTTCTCTTCAGGAAATGAGAACATAACCGGGACTAGTCGGGGAACGGAGTGATGGTCCGAGATGGTGTTATAGTAGTCCTCACTATTCTATAAATAGTGTGACAATATATGTAATGAGGACTCTATTTAAGAGTGGATATTGTCTAGAAGGCAATATTCCTGTTTAAACTCTCAGTTATGTTTTGTCATATATTACACAACATTTGTATAATTAAGTTTGTATTTGTATTCTGTACCATCTATTTGGCGACTCAAGATGGGTGATGTATACCTATTTTGGGGGCATCACAATAAACATACCAAATCAAGCCTGGGTGGTAGCAGCAACCAATTTAGAAGCTATAATCCAAAATCAAGCAAGAAAGGTGCAAAACCTGATTCTTAGCTAGATCTTTGATGCTTTGATAAATTTGTTGTTTAGATGTTTAAAATTATGTGTTAGTATGTTAGAAAGTATGTTAGGTTGATAGAACACGTTTTCATAACATTTAGATGTCTTAATTAAAAGTTTTTAGTAATCTAGAACACGTTTTATCTTTCTCTACCTATCAAGTTTATACATGAGAAAAGATTCACCTCCTCGTCATATACATATTGATAACGCGGCCAATTCGAATGATTATCACTGTAATAAACTGTGCAGTTGTTACACTAAGCACAAACCTCTGTCCATAACAAAGGTTCATACAACTCAGCTATCACATGAGTCCTCAATTAAAATTTTACAACTTCTAAATTTCTCTTTACTTAATACGAATTTTCTTTAATTCGTATGATATCCTTCATAACTCCAACTGAGTTCTTCTTCCCGTACTACTTCGTAGTACCATTCATTCATAGCATTATCTATAAATCATTCCTCGTTTAACAACTTAGCTGTTACTACAATTTACTATGATCACGTGGTGATCTTCTTATCCTTCTCTCTACGATTATAGTTTTAGGTACTCATACCTAAGATTTATAACCTATCAGCTTTGATACCAACTTATAATGCCCCGAAATCCGGTCTATCTTCACACCCAGATTCCGTACATCACGAGTACATCATTCATCCCAACGTACATCATTATATAATGAAATATAACAACATACATTCTCAATTCCCAAGTTCTAAAACCTTATAACCTCTATCATTACAAATAATGTTAATTACATTATTCTTTACATCTTACACGAGTGACTTTTATCCGCCACCAAGGATACATAACCGTTCACTAAACTATTCTATAGTTTAATTACATCATTCTATATTACAAGTCTTCACTTGATCTTCACATTAATTTATATAATGAATGGCACTTCTTTTGGATATGTTGCCTCCTTTTTAGTTCTAACAAAAGGACTCTAACTCATGCAAGCATACATGGGTCAACAAGTAGTATAAAGTATGTTAAGTATCGATCCACGGAGAAAGGTTTCCGAATTAAACTATTATGCATCAAATGTATCACTATTTTTATATGCTCAAACGAATGCTTATGACTTTGAATTACTCTAAACTCAAATAATAAATAAAAGAAGAATATTAATATAATAAATCTAATATGGAAATAATGGGATCCTAACTTCATTTAATAGTTCATCTAAACACCACCATCATGCAAGATTATTCACGTATCACAGAAAATTAGCCAAGAGCACGAACGTAGACATAACCATTTTTCAATGTATTATGGCCTACTTACATAACATCCACATACAATAGACATCATATGTAAGACCCCAACTTTTATGAATAAAAATGAATTTTCTATAAATATCATTTTTGAATATTATGGAATAAATTTGATATAATGTTATAGCTGTGGGTAATATTTATAAATTTTGCAAAATACACAAGTTGTTATATAATATTCAATTGGTCGGGGAATATTCGTTTTAACTGGGAATATTCGTACGACGACACAATCATTAGTGGACCCCACAACGGAATTATTATCGGATTGAGAAAATAACAAAAATTATTTTTTATGAAAATAACGGCGTAAGTTTTACCGTTAATACTGTTGAACTACTCGGTAGTAAAAGTACAGTAATACGCGTGGTTGCATAGTAGCACATGGTATTGATTATTAATGCTTACGTGAGAAGTCACATAGTTTTATTCAATTATTGTCAATATTTTATATATTATTAAATCAATAATTGAGATGATAAAGTTATTAATATTATTATTTGCAATATTAACGATGTCTAGAAGTTTTGTCAATGAGAGGTTTGGTCACCTAATTGCGCGCCAATAGGGAGAAATCCTTATTGGAAAGCCCCCTCTTTCTTTGGAACGACCTGGTCGATTAATATTGTGAATTATAATAAAGGTGATAAATGTTGTTAAAATTATTAAGGTGATTTATATGAAGTTTTGCTTATTTTATGGACCCCCATTTTCCCATTTTTACAATAATCGGTACAAAGTTGTTTAGTATATATATAATGGGACCCTCATGTGATTATGAGATGTTGGTGGGAGGGGAACACGTGGGGCCCACGGGTGTTGAAAATGAATTTGGGGAAAAGAATCTAGAAAGTTGTTCGGGTGGTTGATTGTTTTTTTAAAACATGTGTGGTTTATATATATATATATATATGTATTATAATTCCTTGCTTTATTCTTATTGGTTGGAGGTTTGAAAAATTTGCATCTTGGGTTATCAAAGTTGTCATACGTAAATTTGCATAATTATTGAGTCCTAACATAGTGCCTTTTCATTCTCCTATAAATAGAAGCTCATTCCTTCATTATTTCTTACGAATTCACTGAAACTCTAGAGAGAGAAAATTATAGAGAGAAAGAAGAAAAGTATTCTGCTACTTCACTACTCTTATATCCAATTTCTTTTACGGTAAGGGGTATTATTTCTTTTGTATTCATGAAGAGAACTTCTGTTATTCCATTCTTTATTATTACATTGGAATAACTCAGATATCTGTACACTACCCTATACTTGGTGAAATTCTTCTATTATTCCATTCTTTATTATTCTGTTGGAATTTCCTGTCTGTGCGTTTTACACCGAACCTGGTTTCGTCTTTATTATTCTGTTGGAATATCCTATCTGTGCGTTTTACGCTGAACTTGGTTCTGTCTTTATTATTCTGTTGGAATATCCTGTCTGTGCGTTTTACGCAGGACTGGTTCCGTTATTTATTATTCTATTGAAATAACCTGCATGTGCGATCTATCACATGCTTGGTGATTTCTTTTGTTATTCCATTCCTTATTATACTCAGTTGGTTAAAGTTTTGACTTCTGTACTCCATGAAATTAGTGGAATATCCTTGATATTTGCACTTCATCCAGTATCTTTTCATTGAAATATTCTTCTGAGCATTCTTGAATTTTACTCTACAAAGAAGTATCATGTTGATAATTTGGACGTTATTAGTTCCTGGATAAATTAATTCTTTAACTTGTTTTATTGAGTTCTTATATCATTGTCATCATTCTCATGTTTATATTTTATTGAAAGTCATTTGTGGCCTGTAATGCATAGATGGACTTGGTATGATTATGATCAGGGATTATTCGGTGTAATCATGACCGTAATGTTACAAATGATGTGGTAAAAGTCCTCATTGGCCCGTAGTGCATTGATGGACAGTTGTTGGCCTGATCATGACCATTGATGAATACACGAATATCCTTGGCCCGTAATGCATAGATAATTTGTGGTTGTGATACTAATGAATATCCTTGGTCGTATTGTAGGGATGATATGGATTATTTATTAAGCTGAGTTCCAGTGATAAAAGTGATGAAAAACCTTTTTAAATCATAAAAGATAGTAGATTTTATTTTCTACTTGACTTTTTTAATAGATTGCATGTTCCACTGCAGTTAAACTTGATGTCTGTTGTATTTTATCAGTTTAACATTGTTGAAGACTAATGATAATTTATTCTGCATTATCTTAGTCATAATATTTCTTACTGGGCTAGTTGAGCTCACCCTTTCTTTTCTTTGTTCTCTTCAGGAAATGAGAACGTAGCCGGGACTAGTCGGGGAACGGAGTGACGGTCCAGATGATAGTATTAGTAGTCCTCACTATTCTGTTAATTAGTGTGACAATAAATGTAATGAGGACTTGTTTTGAGAGTGGATATTATCTAGAAGACAATAATTGTATTAAAACTCACATCTCTTTTGTTGTATATTAAAGATTGTATTCGTATTCTATACCATGTATTTGGCGACTCAGAATAGGTGATGTATACCTATTTTGGGGGCGTCACAGTTGGTATCAAAGCTTAGGGATATAATCTCTGGCTGAGATGTGAGACAAGAACTAGGAGGGGAGAGACAGGGAATTCCTTCGCTAGTGTGACCTACCTAAGTTTATTTGGTATTTAATTGGTCGGTCAGAGTATAGGGATAATATGTGATATGTTAATTAACCCTTGTTTTGTGGCAGTGTTTAAAAATGGCATCAGAGAATGTTGAGAACATCAATGGAGCACAGGAGACCGTTGAGTCTCCACAGATCAATAATCAAGATAATATGCATCAGGAAGGAGACAATCCTCAGGCAAACAATAACACTGACCAGATGATGAACGATGGAATGTTCAGAGGTTTTATGCAATTCATGCAACATCAGGCAAGAGCGGCTCCTGTCCAAAATGCAGGTGGAAATACTGGCAACTCTCGGACGGTCACTGCTAAGCAGTTTAAGGAACTGAGACCATCGGAGTTTTTTGGAGAGCCAAAACCACTTAAGGCGGAGATGTGGATTAAGAAGATCTGCAAGATATTTGATGTCTTGGGATGCTTCTAGGAGCAAAAGGTTCCCTTTGCCACCTTCATGTTGCGTGCAGAGGCAGATTAATAGTGGGAATCTATAAAACGTACTCAACTCCTTGATCAAGATGACTTGGGAGAAGTTCCAAGAATTGTTCAATGACAAGTACTTTCCCGAAAGTATTCGTCACATGAAAGAGGTAGAGTTCATCAAGCTGGAGCAAAACAACATGACCGTGTCGCAGTACGAAGCCAAGTTTGTCGAGTTGTCACGGTTTGTGTCCCATTTGGTTAATAATGAGGAGAGAATGACGCAAATGTTTTTAAGAGGTTTGAAACCTAAGATATGTCAATATCTTATCTCTCATAAATTGTGTTTGTATTCAGATGTTGTTAATAGGGCTCAGTTATTAGAGTGTGATAATGAGTCAACCCAACCAAAAGATAGCAGTCGACAAAATGATAATACTAGTGAGAGCAATCATCGAAGCGGTGACAACAAGCGTGGAGGGAATCAACAGGCCAGAAATGGTAACCACTTCAGTGGTAATCGGGGCCAAAACAGTAAGAATGGACATTTCAAGAAGAGATTCAATAATGATGGAAAGACGTCAGCACCAGCACCCATTGTTAAGGAAGGAGAACGACCACCTATCATATGCTTCAAATGCGGAGGGGAAGGACACATCAGTCCAAACTGCACGATGCCATCCAAAGCATGTTAAAATTGTGGAAGAGAAGGTCACCTAGCCCGATTTTGTAGTTCACCGAAGACAATTTCAACTAGGATGGAGGCACCAAAGGCCGTCCCAGAAAAGTTAAAGCCGGTAGTGCAAGGGAGAGCGTTTGTCGTGACCTCCCAGAAAGTAAGGACCCGAACGAGGTCATCACGGGTAAGCTTATCATAAAATCTAGCGAAGTATATATACCTTATTTGATACCGGTTATATCCATTCTTTTATTTCTCCTACTTGCGCTCAACGTTTAAATTTGACTCCGGAGAAATTAGACTTTGACTTATCTGTTGAAACTCCATTGGGAGAAACCTTCATTACATCAACTGTTTATAAGTCTTGTTTGGTTCAAATCGGTACCCTCACATTACCTGTCGATCTTATTTCATTGAAAATACTTGCATTTGACGTAATTCTAGGATTGATTGGTTAACTACTCATCATGCAAAAATTGATTGTTTTAAGTAAGGTTGTTAGCTTTCATATTCCTAAACAACCTATTATGCGAATTCAAGAACCAAACCATTAAAATCAATCATTTGTCATCTCAAGCCATAAAGCTATTCATTTATTGAAAAATGGATGTCAAGCTTTCTTAGCTCATGTCACGATCTAAATAAAAATATGTCAGGTTTTGAATGATATTTCTATTGTTAATGAATTTCCGACGTATTCCCCGAAGAACTTCTGGCCTACCCTAGAACATGAAATTGAATTTTGTATCGACCTTGAACCCTTGCACAAAACCCATTTCCAAAGCCCCATATCGAATGGCTCTATTGAACTTCGTGAGTTAAAGACCCAACTACTGAAATTGTTAGACATTGGCTTTATTCGCCCTAGTACTTCTCCTTGGGGTGCTCATATTTCTATTCAGTAAAGAAGAAAGATGGGAGTATGCGACTTTATATTGATTATCAGGAGTTGAATCATGTCACCATCAAAAATAGGTACCCATTGCCACGTATTGATGACCTATTTGACCAGTTGCAAGGAGCCAAATTTTTTTCAAAGATTGATCTTCGTTCCGGATATCACCAATTGAAGATTAGAACCGATGACATTCCAAAGACGACTTTTAGAACTCGGTACGGGCATTATGAATTCCTAGTCATGTCTTTTAGATTGACTAATGCACCTACTGCCTTCATAGATATGATGAACCGAGTATTCAAAGAATATTTGGATCACTTTGTGGTCATCTTTATTGATGATCCTCATATATTCCAAAACCCGTGAAGATCATGAGCAACACTTGAGGCTGATACTCCAAAAGCTTCGTGAATATAAGTTTTATGCCAAGTTGAAGAAATGCGAGTTCTGGCTTGAGGAAGTAGTATTTCTTGGGAATGTGGTATCAAGTCATGGAATATCTGTTGACCCAGCAAAGATTGAAGCTATTCAAAGCTGGGAGCATGCTAAATCAGTGACCGAAGTACGTACCTTTCTCAGTTTAGCTGGCTATTATCGGAGATTTGTGGAAGGATTTTCTCGAATCGCTACTCCACTAACTCAGCTGACTCAGAAAGATACAAAGTTCGGTTGGAGTGAGGAATGTGAGAAGAGTTTTCAAGAACTCAAGAGGAGACTCATTTTAGCACCTGTTTTGATAATACCATCTGGCTCGGAGGGATTTGTCATCTACAGTGATTCTTCGGGCAAAGGGTTAGGATGTGTTCTCATAATACATGGGAAAGACATAGCATATGCCTCACGACAACTCAAAGAATATGAGAGGAGTTATCCTACTCATGATCTAGAGTTGGCAGCAGTCTTTTTTGCACTAAAGATTTGGAGGCATTACTTGTATGGGGAGAAAGTGGAGATGTTTATGGATCATAAAAGCTTCAAATATTTTTTCACTCAAAAGGAACTCAATATGCGACAGCGACGTTGGCTTGAACTGTTAAAAGATTATGATCATAGCATCAAATACCATCATGGAAAAGAGAACGTGGTAGCTGACACATTGAGTAGAAGATCATATGCGGGTACGAGTGCGATATTGTCAACGCAAATGCCCATTTTGTATGACTTGCAAAGGATGGAGATATAGATAAAGACTCCAGGGACCCACATAATGATGGTGAATATACGAGTAGAACCGAATTTAATCGATAAAGTTAAAGCTGCTCAAGCTACAGACCTAGAGCTGAGGCGTATAAGGAAGAAAGTGCAAGAAGGTGCTATGACGGGAGCAAGAATCGATGAAGAAGGAATAATTCGAGTCAACTCCAGACTTTGTGTTCATAAAAACCCTGAATTAAAGTATTAAATTATGATGGAGGCGCACAACACACCATTTGCAATCCATCCTGGGAGTACCAAAATGTATCGTGATCTTCGACATATATTTTGGTGGGGTAATATGAAGAGAGAGATAGTGATGTTTATCTCAAGGTGTCTAACTTGTCAACGAGTCAAGGCGGAACATCAAGTACCAAAAGGTCCATTGCAACCACTTAAAATTCTAGAATGGAAATGGGAGCACATTACTATAGATTTCGCTACTGGTCTTCCCAAGGTTTTCTCAAGGCATAGATGCAATTTGGGTCATTATTGATAGATTGACCAAGTCTGCTCAATTCAAACCAATACGAGAAAGTTATACACTTGAACGTCTTTCTCGTATGTACATAAATGAGATTGTAAGACTGCATGGTATGCCTGTATCCATAGTTTCTGATCGAGACCCAAGATTTAGTTCACGATTTTGGGGTAGTTTGCAAAAAGCTATAGGCACGGATTTACGATTTCGTTCGGCATATTATCCTTAGAGAGGACTATTCAAACTCTTGAAGATTTATTAAGACTCTGTGTCCTTGACATCAAGTGAAGTTGGGACAAGTTCTTACCATTGGTGGAGTTTTCCTACAACAACAGTTATCAAGCAAGTATTGGCATGGCTCCATTCGAGGCGTTATATAGAAGAAAGTGTCATTCTCCAGTATGTTGGGATGAGGTGGATGAAGCAACGTTGTTAGTACCGGAGTTGGTACGTATGACTATAAAAAAGATTCAAACGATCTGACAACGTATAAAAATCTCACAAGATCGACAAAAGAGTTATGCTGATCTTCATCGAAAGGACGTGGAATTCGATATTGGAGATCATGTGTTGTTATGTATAACTCTATGGAAAGGAGTTATGAGATTTGGAAAGAGAGGAAAGCTCAATCCTCGATTCATTGGCCCATTTTTAATCCTCAATCGAGTAGGAACTGTGGCCTATAGAATCGCTTTACCGCCAAGTATATCTCGTGTTCAAAATGTTTTTCATATATCCATGTTACGTAAATATATGAAAGACCCGAACCACATTATTGAGTTAGAACCGGACGAAATAGCGGAAGATTTAACGTATGAAGAGGTTCTTGTTCAAATCTTGGATAAGAAGGAACATATTCTACGCTCCAAAGTTATACCTCAAGTTAAAGTTTTATGGAGGAACCACGATGTTGAGGAAATGACCTGAGAGTTAGAATCTGAAAAGAAATCAAGGTATCCTTACCTCTTCAACATACCAAGTACGTACCCTAATTTCGAGGGCAAAATTTCATAAGAAGGGGAGATTGTAAGACCCCAACTTTTATGAATAAAAATGAATTTTATATAAATACCATTTTTGAATATTATAGAATAAATTTGATATAATGTTATAGTTGTGGGTAATATTTATAAATTTTGCAAAGTACACAAGTTGTTATATAATATTCAATTGGTCGGGGAATATTCGTTTTAACAGGGAATATTTGTACAACAGCACAATCATTGGTGGACCCCACAACGGAATCATCGTCGGATTGAGAAAATAACAAAAATTATTTTTTATGAAAATAACGGCGTAAGTTTTACCGTTAATACTGTTGAACTACTCGGTAGTAAAAGTACAGTAATATGCGTGGTTGCATAGTAGCACACGGTATTGATTATTAATGCTTACATGAGAAGTCACATAGTTTTATTCAATTATTGTCAATATTTTATATATTGTTAAATCAATAATTGAGATGACAAAGTTATTAATATTATTATTTGCAATATTAACGATGTCTAGAAGTTCTGTCAAGGAGAGGTTTGGTCACCTAATTGCGCACCAATATGGTGAAATCCTTATTGGTAAGCCCCCTCTTTCCTGGGAACGACCTGGTCGATTAATATTGTGAATTATAATAAAGGTGATAAATGTTGTTAAAATTATTAAGGTGATTTTTATGAAGTTTTGCTTATTTTATGGACCCCCATTTGCCCATTTTTACAATAATTGGTACAAAGTTGTTTATTATATATATAATGGGACCCTCATGTGATTATGAGATGTTGGTGGGAGGGGAACACATGGGGCCCATAGGTGTTGAAAATGAATTTGGGGAAAAGAATCTAGCAAGTTTTTCGGGTGGTTGATTATTTTTTTTAAAACATGTGTGGTTTATATATATATATATACGTATTATAATTCCTTACTTTATTCTTATTGGTTGGAGGTTTGAAAATTTTGCATCTTGGGTTATCAAAGTTGTCATACGTAAATTTGCATAATTATTGAGTCCTAACATAGTGCCTTTTCATTCTCCTATAAATAGAAGCTCATTCCTTCATTATTTCTTACGAATTCACTGAAACTCTAGAGAGAGAAAATTATAGAGAGAAAGAAGAAAAGTATTCTGCTACTTTACTACTCTTATATCCGCTTTTACTTACGTAAGGGTATTATTTCTTTTGTATTCATGAAGAGAACTTATGTTATTCCATTCTTTATTATTCTGTTGGAATAACTTGTATACGCGGGCTACCCTATACTTGGTGAAATTCTTCTATTATTCTATTCTTTATTATTACATTTGGAATATCCTGTAGTGTATCGTTTTACGCCGGACCGGTTCCGCCTTTATTATTACTCCGTTGGAATATCCTCGTCATGCATGCGTTTTTACATTGAATATCCATGCTGCATAAGCGCTTTTACGCCGACACGGTTCCATTATTTATTATTTTGTTGGAATAACCTGCCTGTGCGATCTATCGCATGCTTGGTGATTTCTTTTGTTATTTCATTCCTTATTATACTCAGTTGGTTAAAGTTTTGACTTCTGTACTCCATGAAATTAGTGGAATATCCTTGATATTTGCGCTTCATCCAGTATCTTTTCATTGAAATATTCTTCTGAGCATTCTTGAATTTTACTCTACAAAGAAGTATCATGTTGATAATTTGGACGTTATTAGTTCCTGGATAAATTAATTCTTGAACTTGTTTTATTGAGTTCTTATATCATTGTCATTATCCTCATGTTTATATTTTATTGAAAGTCATCTGTGGCCTGTAATGCATAGATGGACTTGGTATGATTATGACCATGGATTATTCGGTGTAATCATGACGGTAATGTTACAAATGATGTGGTAAAAGTCCTCATTGGCCCGTAGTGCATTGATTGACAATTGTTGGCATGATCATGACCATTGATGAATACACGAATATCCTTGGCCCGTAGTGCATGGATAATTTGTGGTTGTGATACTAATGAATATCCTTGGGCGTGGTCAGGTGGATGATGTGGATTATTTATTAAAATCGAGTCCCAAATGATAAAAGTGATGAAAACCTTTTTAAATCATAAAAGATAATAGATTTTATTCTCTATTTGACTCTTTTAATGGATTGCATGTTCATTGCAGCTTAAACTTGATGTCTATTGTATTTTATCGGGTTTAACTTATTTGTTGAAGACTAATGATAATTTATTCTCGCATTATCTTAGTCATAATATTTCTTACTAGGCTAGTTGAGCTCACCCTTTCTTTCACTGTTCTCTTCAGAAAATGAGAACGTAGTCGGAACTAGTCGGGGAACGGAGTGACGGTCCAGATGATATTATTAGTAGTCCTCACTATTCTGTTAAATAGTGTGACAATAAATATAATGAGGACTTATTCTGAGAGTGGATATTGTTTAGAAGACAATAATTGTATTAAAACTCACAGCTCTCTTGTTGTATATTAAAGATTGTATTCGTATTCTATACCTGTATTTGGCGACTCAGAATAGGTGATGTAAACCTATTTTGGGGGCGTCACATAGTCACCCTGTTTGGTGGTGACATACTATCATACCATGAGCGCATACCAGATGCCACCAAAAATGTTGGGGTATGATCAATACGGCTAACTGTCGAAGAAAACATCTGTACGGTCCGTGTCATAAGACCATCCAGGGGTCAATGCTGAATATCTCTGGACATACATATATATGCATACCATAATAACATGCATGATACAATAGATGGCAATATGATATAGGGAATGAAAACTGTACATACATTCCTAAGTATATCATCATCTAATACATCTTTGTACAACTAAAATACAAGAAAATGGGGAGAAGCTACCCAACAACATCTAACAGAGGCCTATCAAAAGATATAACGAGAATGGGGCGAAGCTACCCAACAGCTTACAGAGGCCTATCAATTGAAATAACGAGAATATACATCAGAAGAAGTCAATGGTATCGATGTCTACATCATCAATCCTGTCGATTTGATGTAATTCATCCTAAGTCACTAGATCTCTATCTACAGGGATGTCAGGCCTATACAAGGGAGGATATGCTCTGGAAAAGCCATATGGGTCACATATGGGGCCAGCGCCAGAGCTGGAAGGATCAAAAGTATCTGCCTTTGAAGGATCTCTACCCAAATGCCGGATAAATAAATGTGCCCGGTCCAACTGCTGGGTCAAATTGTCAATCTGTGTCACATGAGTCGGATCTCTGACTCAGGGTAGCCAATTCGTCATCATCACAGATCCTGGAACCATATCCCCCATAAACTATATGACGCGGGTCTGAGCTCTAATGGTACAAGGGGACCACCAATGCTGGAACATCTCCTGAGTGCAGGGGCCCTCTGATAATGTGTAACCGTCAATTCCAAACAATGGGATATCAATGACGGGTGACTGCGAAACAGGCCAATAACGCCTGGCAGGAGGCAAGATCGGCATGCGAATCTCTCCTGTAGTGCTCCTGATAGCACGCTCTCCTAAGTAGAGCTCTCATCCTCCATCTGTGAAGAGAGGAATCCTACGGGTGGAAATAACGTGCTCGACACCAGTCGGGTACCCATCCTCAAATCCAATGCTCAAATGATCCCCAGAGTAAGGAACCCATGTGATGACATCCGCTGTCAACAACTCTAGCTGTAGGCCACAATGAGTGAAACCCTCAGAAACAGGGACCTCCACCAATATGGAATGATGCCATATTCGTCCTCGTGGATAGGTATCTAATCCTAACACGCTCACAGGATGTAAACATGGAAGCCTCTCATAGGCCCAAAACTGTCAACATAAAGGCAACATCTGTTATCAGTCAATGCTCTTAACCTGTATATGGGAAAAGATAAGAGAAATACTCATCAGCAGAAACGAGTAGAATCCTAACCAAGCCTCGGTCAAGCCCTGCGATCACATGCGCATTCCCCTGAGGAAGTAGGCAAAGGTGTAGGAACCCCAATCATAGTCTCCTATACAGTCCATGTCTCGAGTGGCGTTGATCAAAGCGAAGGACATCATAGAAGAGTTATCTACTATGAAGCAGCCCCTAATGATCATCAGGAACAATCGCTGAAGAGTGTGATCCCTGACTCTCACATCATCAGGTATAGGCTCACTCAATAGCCCGCTCATACCATCTACGCTCAAAGGACCTGTACGTATAGTCCTGCCCTTGAGCACCTCCGCCGGAACTCCCAATAAGGATCTGACGGCAGTAGGGATTATATCCACCGTACAAGGCACTGGATCCCCTTCAAACTCCATATCTGTGATAAATCACCAATCCATCAATGTCATCATCACCTCACAGTCCAACAAATAGAGTGGCTGAGTCTGGTGAAACCAGCGCTCAGACAATGCCCTGAGGAAACCCCAGGGATAGTGACGGGGAAGGATGGAAAAGAACATCCTGAATCCCCAGCCATCTACAATCGCTCTATAGTCATCGTGCAAAGCCTGATACATAGAGTAGATGTTGAACCAATTTCCTCGAGGCTGTGTAAAGCTGGGAACCTACATCAAATGTATATTAACATCAGAACCCTTCACTCCTCATCAATAGGAAACAAGGAAGATTAAGATCTAACTTCATACCTCGTTTGCATGCAGGTAAACTAAAGGATGCCGACTCAAGTCACCCAGAAGATCTGGGTTCACCACTTAAATACCTGGAAACTCCCTACGGGGAAAACGTATAGCAGGAGCAGGAACCTCAACTGGTACATCCCCCTCCTCGTCCTCGACATCCGGCACTTCAACTCGGATAGGACGAATGACCGCCTCCACCAAACGATGAGGTTGTCTAACAGAATGGGGTCGAGGTACTTCAGAAGCCCTCCACCGTACAGTAGAAGTGGTCCTGCGGGAACTACTCGGCTGATCCGGATCCATAATATCTGGACAACAAGTCTCCAGATCACCTTAAAAAGGGTGTGGTAAAATCTTACCTAGAGCTTTTAAAAATGCATTTTATGATTATATGCATGCATGCATTGTTTTAATATACATATACAGTAGAGTTAAAAAATGCATGACTACCCAATGCCTACATTTTGGAAAATTTTTGCCATAACCCCCTTTGTAAAAGGGACTATCCACAAGCACATAGGCATCACTAGGTGGCCATTCAGTAGCACACCTACGAACATTCATATACATCCTACATGCATTTAATATATCACAGTAAAAAATCCATAAGTGTAATCTAATTACCAGGGTTATTTTACTTTTCTACCTTTACTCATTTGTCCTCAAATAGGATAAGAAATGACAGTAAAAGGTGCCAATTTGACTATTTTAGAAGTCAAATTTTTCACATCATTATGTTTAGCATGGTTTAATACTAACATTTACTATGTTGAATATTTTTTTATCAAATCATATCAACATGCATATTGACTACTAGGTGTCTAAATGCATTTCAAGTGATAAGTCATTTTCCAACGGATAGAAACTAGAAAAGAATACATGCATATGTTACCAGGACAGTGAAGAACGCTTGTACCGTGGCAGAATATGCAGAAAGTTGCTCGAACCCAACAGGTCTAAGGAAAAGCTCTCAGATTTCCTTCGTCGTGCAGCTTGAAAATTACTTATGAAAGAAACATGTGGGCTTTGTATAGCCACGATTGGCCACAGGTCCACCTGTGGCTGCTGCAGGTGTACCTGCGGCACCCCTATATGGGTCCCACACCACCGGCTCGCTCTAGTTAGAGTTGCAAAGATGGTCTCGTAAGCTGAAAAGGCCAAATTAAGAGTAAAAATGCTACACGATTGAGCGGAATAGCCTGGAATCCTGGTTTTCATGAGCCAAACTCTGGCTCCACATGTCACACATTTGTATTCGCCTGCATACAAGGTATACTATACCAGTGGCCTCAGCTTTCACAAATTATGCTCAACAATGCCTCGTAATGGTCTGACGCTATCAGTACAGTGTCAAGCAGCCTTGACACCATCCCTGGTGGGGGTTACAACACCGAAGTTATGAATTAAAGATGTGTCCCCGACGAGGGTTACAACGCACAAAGCTATGAGCATCTATGTCTCCCCGGCGGGGGTTACAACATAATTCAACCATTGATACACAAATCAATGAAGGTCAAGCAACCTTGACATTATTTCAACCGGTGGCAAGTAAACCCATCAAAGAAACTCATCAACCTGTCCCCGGCGGGGGTCACAATGCGATGCAACCATTAATACACACATCAATGTAGGTCAAGCAGCCTTGACAGTTTGCCTAGCAGGGATTTATCCGGTGATACATACATCAGCAAAGGTCAGGCAACCCAGATAAATACATATTGTTGGCAGTAACTCCGACAGGATGGTGGGATATGTTATATACATCCTCAAACAGACAAATCTTTCTCCCCACAGATCTCTTGTACACAAGAGGCACCTCTATGGAGTAGAAGTCTGTGTTTAGGATTTAGGACTTTGGTGATAGCCCCAACGTAAACATCCTTGAAGACATGGATTACATCTCCAAGACATCACTAATTGTCATCCCAACAGGATTAACAGGGAACCGATAATCATCTCATTCATACATTTGCATCATGTTGCAGCACATAGCATCATGTTTAACTGTTGCATTTCAAGTGTCTAGGATTCCTTATCCTATCCATGCCTTGCATTGCATGAATATGATAAAGAAGGGCATCTGTAGACACTCAAAATTTTATGCACACCTGTTACTCACATTGCAGGAGGGAAGATTCGTCTTTCGGAGATAACCCTGAAAGACAGCTCACAATCCATTCTAGATACTACCGGAAGTTCAGTCTCAACACCGGAACACACACCAAGAACATCATTTCCATCCCCAAAACACACACCAGGAGTATCTTTTCTAACTCCAGAACACACACCGAAAACATCATTTCCAACCTCAGAGATAACCCCGAGTTTTGTCCTTAGCAATAACCCCAAGGAATGTTGTTGCAGTTCCGGAGATAACCCCAAAAATGCTTGTTTCAAATGTAATCAGCTTCAATCAGACCTCCTACCGAGGCACTCATACCGCAGACCTGGAGCTAACATCGGGCAGATAGGCACCCTCGCAGATGACATTGAGGCATTCAAACACTTGCAGTAGTCCAATCTCAGATACAACCCTGAGCAATGTCTACTTTAAACTCAAATCGGCGATAACACCGATGAGGAGTCAAACGTCATCTTGCTACCTCAAACATCTACGCGTCGTCTCAACATTTCATACATACATATAACAATGTCCTTCAAGAACCAGGGAGTTCCAATCCCGAGTGACTATTATACGGGCGTGACAATTTGAGATAGAATTTGACGCTTGAAGATCATGGGCATGGTCCCCTCTTCCTGACTTCTTACAACCTCTAATCCCATGTCATTGCGCAACTCTTGACACAAGCACTCCGAAGAAGGTCTTATATACCTCATTCGGATGCTCGGATTGAAGTTGTGCAAGTTCGAGCGGACATCACAGTGCACGTACTTTGAGATGACGGGACCTGCGGAGCCCGGGGCACCCCGGGTAGCCGCAGGTACACCTACAGCTCCCTCGTGTATAAATAGAGGGCTTGGGGTAGCCATTTCAAAAAAGAAAAAGGCGAGGAAGCCTTGTCCAATTTGCTTTATACACACCTTATATTGAGTGCTTGCTCTTTTTAAACACCTGTTAGCTCACATATAGCTATACATTTACCAGTGGGAGCTGAGTGTTTATCCATTTAGAGTCATAGAAGCCTGCATTGGCAGCCCATTGTAAGCCTTCTAACACTCTATAAAGCCTTTCTCTTCATCTTTGCACACATTATTCTACACATTGAGAGTCGTGTTGTGTGCGTATGCCCGGACTTCGGTCCGTGATTTTTGTTTCTGTCTATATATATATACTTATAAATGTATATATTATGTATATGGACTAACATTATCGAGTTATGCCTCAATTGAGCCTAGACTTATGTCTGGAGCGTTTACTTGGTTATATATATATATATAATTGTTGTCAGACATATCTGATTAGCCTGGATTTTACATCTGGAGCGTTTATTGCTTATATATATATATACTTATATATATAATTGTTGTTCGACATATTCGATGAGCCTGGATTTTACATCCGGTGCGTTTACTGCTTATATATATATATATATATATATATCTACACTTCTATTAGGCATGGAGTTTACTTCGAGACCTTTTACTGCTTTATTTACATTTAGTCCAACCTAGAGTTTACTTCGTGGCGGTTGATCGCATTTATTGCTTTATTTACATATATATATATATATATATATATATATAACTGCTTACTACTTTTCATACAAACTGCAGTACCATGTGAGCCTAGGAATCATGTGATCACAGATTCAGTCTACTAAATCTAGATTCGGTTCCCATAATGGACCTTTTTCAGCTGTAAGTAGCCTGTACATTATTTACAGTGTAAGAATTTCCTTAGATGGCTATCATGCCCATGAGGAGTTCGGCACTGCTGTATATTATTTTCTCGAAGATGCCTCACATCTCGAAAATAAAGCAAACAAACCGAACATTTAACAATAAAATGGAAGTATGAAAAGGTCTCAATTCCTATTGAGCACAGGGTTTGAAAAACCACTTTTTATAAAACTTCATTGTTATATCTTGCTAAAAGTGGATTTTTCTATAAATTCAAACCCTGCGTATATAGGTGCGAACGAGGCCTCGTACTACTTTCAAATAATTGGACATTGATCCACACACACACACACACATTCATATAATAGTTTCTTTGAAAAGTGGCGATCACCGTGGTAACATGGATGTCGGGGGGTGCCTAACACCTTCCCTCCGCATAATCAAGCCCCCGGACCCATAATGAATCTCGGTTTCACAGACCCGTCTAGCTGTGTCAAAACACTGGGTCAATGTGCAAACCTTTTCGGTTGTGTTGGTGCAACCAGTTAAAAATACCAACTGCCGACTCTTAACAGTCCATCGTCGACATTATACATGTCGGACCTTTTTCACTTATTTTTTCAAATAAATCTCACCTAACAATGAGAACACCAAAGAACAAGTAACGAAAAGGGACAACTAAAAAATCCCGACGTCGACAAAGCATATGAGTGCCGGTCAAACCATGTCAGGGGACACGTTCAAACGTTTTTTGGGTTACCCAGAAAACATGAACTCTGATCAACTGAGCTACTTTGACCGGTCACTGAATCCAGAATATATGTAGTATAAGCCATCTAACATCATTAATGTGTAGTATAACTTACATACTATAACATAGATACATGAACAACATCAAAACAACAAAATAGTAGCAGATCTAGTCGATTTAAAATGTTGTCAGGCCATTTCTAGGCAGATTCTGGGTTACCCAAAAACGCCCAGTCATGGTCGGTCAACGATTTTTGACCACGATTATCTTACAATCTGCTCATGCTATGAACTTGATTTAAGTTCCAGATGAAAGATCACATAATATACTATATGTGTAAACATTTAAACAACAAAAACCATAAATAAAAAAGAATCTAGAGCCACTGACATATTTTAAACTGTTTCCAGATTTTGAAAAATTTCAAATTTGTGCAGTTAGATATTATTGATCTATCATCTACCAACCCAGATCAACTATATGGATTATAAACAACATGTTTAACACAAAAAAATGAACATCTAACATAGAATCAAAAGTCAGATTATAGCTTAGTGTGTTATACCTTGATGATCAATTTCTTGATTCTGGCTATTGATTTGGTTATATGTATTGGAGGGGCTTGGTTTGTGACTGATGTAGCAAGAAAAATTCGGAGGTTTTAGAGAGAGAAGCTCAAGGATGATAGTTGGTCAAAAATAAATCTAGCAAATGATTTTCTCTCCCTCTCAAATCTATAAATACAATTGTTAAATGCATTGAATAGTTGATATTACTGGAGATTTGTGTTCCTAGGTGTCACATGGCTGATCTAAGGTTGCTCAACAACTCCAATCTTAGCAAGATTTGAAAGAAATTTAAAAAAAAATGTGACAAAGGGTATTTTAATTGGTCATTAGGCTTGTGATTTTAATGGCCAATTTGTCATTTGCCTAACCTTTAGGGTTTGACCCTTAGGGTTTAACCCTAAGGTTTTATACAATATTTTCTAGCATTTTGCAATTAAGGCTAAAATAAAAATTTTCAAAATTCTAGTTTCTAAAGAAATGAAATTAGAGTTCCTTAATCATGTTTAGGTTTGCTAATTACTTAGAACCAAAAATTAGGTTTAATAATTTACTAATTATAATTAAGCTTACTAAACTTAGCAATTAGGGTTTATAACTAGTTAACAATTAGGTTTTAAAATTACTAATTGGGATTACTAAATATAGAAATTAGGGTTTTTAATTTCATGATTAGGGTTTTGAAAATTAGGGTTTTTCCTAATTAATGTTATAATAATTGTCATAAATCACAATACACAATTTCAAAACAATCTTGTACTCTAATTTGGATCTCAAATTATGATTTTGCACAGTAAAACTAGGGTTTGACATAATACACCATAATTAACCAACCATTATCGGTCCATATACATACAGTACATATTTATAGCACTGAAAAATCTAAATACAATTAATATTATATTATTATTATCATTCCTTATTCCAAAACCAGAATTAGGGTTTAGATTCCATATCTGATTTACCTTGCATAAATAGCATTATTAATTAAGTTAAAAATAATTAACTTAATAATCTGAACTAAAAGTCATATAATAAAATAATTATTATAATAATTCTAAAAATCATTTAATATGTTATTTAAATAATATATAATTATTTTTTTATGGAAAATAATTAATAAACACATTTCTACTATAAAATTAATTATTATAAGAATATAATTTATAAATATCAATAATTTTAAAATAAAATTATTTATAAATATTCATGTAATAAATATATTTTTATTTATCACATAAATACATATACACATTATCTTGGCACATTCCCACTGTTTGTTTCTACCTTCCCAACTCCCTCAACCTTACCCTTGTTCTATCTTTCCTTATTGTAGAGGCTCATGGCCTCACTCCCCTCCTCAGCAATAATAGTTTTCTCCATGAGTGCTGCAAATGTAAGGATCTGCAACACTGCCACCTTATTGTAGAGCCAGGGTTTTAATCCCAGCTCAAACCTTCTCGCTTTTCTAGCCTCCGTATCAACTTGATGTGGGGCGAACCTAGCCAACTCATTAAATTTTGCGGTATACTCCGCAATAGTCATATTCTCCTGTTTTAATTCCATAAATTTTAAGTCCATCCTAGCCTGCATTCTAGATGAAAATAGTTTTCGAAAAACAAGGTTTTAAACCTATCCCAAGCAACTACACCTTCTCCTGCTCTCGCCTAATTCGCTTCCCACCAAAAATTTGCCTCACCCTTCATCATGTAGGTGGCAAAAGTGGTATTTTCCCCCTCAGCTACCCTAGCTATTACAAACACCTTTTCAATCTTCCTAACCAAAGTTTGTGCCTCTACAGGGTCAGTTGCCCCTTTGAATTCGGGTGGTCCTACAGCCTTGAAGTCTTTAAAGTTTGCTAAATGATTATCCAACTGGTTCCCTGTAGCTGGCATTCCTTGTTGCATAGCCTGAGCTACCATTTTTGCAAAGTGATGCATTGGATCTGGTTGTTGTCCTCCAGCATTGTTGACAGATTCTTCTACCCTTTGATTTCGAGTTTGTCATCTTGGCGGCATTATCTGATTAAATAAAACATAATTTAACTTACATTCTAAACCTTATCACATAAGTTTAATATATTAAACTTGTTTTATTACTCAAACATATGTTCATTTTCATTAATTCATAGCAATTTACATAATATAGCTCATACTGCTATCCCTTTGTGACCACAAAAGTCGGGATTTATGGCTTTAACATATACAAAAGATGGGAATAGTACATTACACAGACATACTTATCACACATATAATATTAAACACACCTACACCACAGAACATATACTACCTATTCACTATGCCTTTTTCTTGATCTTGGACAACCTTTCGCCTGATGAACTTCTATCCCACAAATAAAATAGACACATTGCTTTGGATTAGGACAATGAGGAGAAAAATGTCTCACACGTCCACAATTGTAGCAAACATTCTCCCCTTTCCTGCATACACCTTCATGTTTCTTGTCACAGTTTGTACACTTTCCTATTCGGTTAAAGTTCCCTTGGTTGTTATCAGGATTTCCTATATCTCGGTCTTTCAATTTTCTTTTTCCCTTCTTGTTCGGAGCTGTACACGACTTGTTGCTTTTGGCTCCCATTTGATTAATTTGGATTTTAAGCTTATCTTGTTCTTCCACTGTTTCAATTAATGCTTTCTGCAGTTGACTATTTAGTAGTTTTTCTATTTCCCATAGCTTTTCCAAAAAGGAAATCTGGTCCCGCGGATTCTACACTTCCTTGCCGATGCTTGATCGGCTCAACTTCAAAGATGTCTCGAATCATCGCTTTGATAGTTCCACCATTTCCGGATCTGGTACAACATTTTCCACAATAACCACCTCATTGAGGTTGCTTTCACTTTGAGCCTCTATTTCAGCTATTGGCTTTGATATCGGCTCCTTCTTTACAGTCCAAGGGTATCCTAATCCTTTTTCACCTGACATCTACACGCATAAATTATCCTGATTAGCATATAATAAATACACATAACAAATAATAATTTTGTATAGGTTATCTTTTATTTTGTTTGACGATGAATTTATCCAATTTATCTCTTTTTAAACTCTATATAAGTTGTTTATATTTTTAACATTTCCCTTAGTCCTAAGTTTATAGCCTAAGGTCTATCCCACCTAAGGTTTCTAACCCTATAGCTCTGATATCATGATGTGACGCCCCCAAATTCAGGTACTTGAAACCCGAACTCAGTGCTTCATGATACCATTTCTATGAGCAGAATAATACTAATAATAATAACAATAATATAGATTATCAAATTTAATTTACATATTATCAGAGTTTTCAATCCCAAGTACGAAACCTTTAAACATTCGTTACATGATAATTAATATATATCACCATTATCCTAATAAAGTCTAGATATTACATAAGATAGCATAAACATTCATTCAGCGACCTTCCAATTTCCCTTGTTCTTGTCAGATCCTTCAGGTTGTTCACACTTAACTGAAAATATTTAAATTAAGCAACAATGAGAATTTGAGTGGCCAGTAAGTAATAGCAAGAAATAATAGTTAGATGAAATAATTAAATATTTTCTTTGAACGATACTTCTACAATGAATCAACAGTTGTGAAGTAAGCTGAACCAATAATAAACAACATATCATTTCGATTTCAAATTTTTGAAACTACGTACTGACTATAAATGAGGATCAATTGACAAACTATGAACATTATTTTCTATTTTTGAAAAGTTTAAACAGAACTTCATCTGTAAACCGTCATAACTTACGGGCACGGGGGGTGATCAGCCCGTTATGCCATGTATTGATCAATACTACATTCAAGAACGATATTATCGTTCACTTTGTCCGCCTTGGCGCATAAAAATTTCCCATATTTGGGATGTTCATAACAGTCTTAAATCCAAACCAAAATAATTCGGTTGGATAATAATAAAGTTTTTATCTTATTCAACAACAATTTTAAATTTGTGTCTAGCAAGATCAAATAGCTTAGACGGCTTTTAATTTAACATATACATACTGGACACCGATAAGTATGTATCAACATGTGATTAAAATATATTGATTATCCAAGTGAGGACACTCGTATAACCATGTTTGGAAATTAACGAACATAATATATATCTTGATCTACAATAACGGAATTAAGGAACTAATACAACAAATCATAATTTAATAACTTACTTATACAGAATCATTGCATAAGTATATACAAAGGTTGAAATATTTGAACAATGAAAAAGAATAGTTCAGACATTATCTTACGCATATCCATTGCACAAAGTAAATGCAAAGGGTTAGATACTTGCCTTGTCTGCTGCTTACAGTTATGCAATTTAGTTTTATCGTTTATATAGCAACCTATCAGTAATAAGATTATTTTACTGATTAGCATAACATATTGTAACACATAATACTGCTTATTGCAGTAAGCACATAACCTAGTCACATTATCACACATATTTAACAGTCATTGAATCTCAAACAAACATTAATACAGTCAAAATATCTAAATCCAGATCAATTTCTGAAATATGTCGGTGTACCAACAACTTTATCAAGTAATTATCGAGTCTAAGACTCTATATCAAAGTTCAATATCCATTTAGATAACCTATATTTCAGTCATATTATTTTTCATGGCTTTATAATAATTTTTAAATAATTATTATAATTTATCATGATTTTTAAAATACCGAAATCATTACTAAATAATTTAAATATTAAATAATTCCATTATCATTAATATTTAATTAATATTAAACTATTAATAAAACCATTGCAAAAATATTAAGTTATTTAAAATAACTTAAAATATTTTTAAAGTATTTATTTTACCTTTAAATGATTTTTAAAACAATTAAAATCATTTTTAAATAATTACCATTAATATTAAACTATTAATGATTATTTATCCAAATATTAGAAGTCATTAATTATAACTTAAAATAATTTTAATTCATTTATTTCCCTTTTAAATGATTTTTAAATCAATAAAATCATTTTTAAACTATTTATTTAATATAATTATTAAATAAATTTAATATCATTATTATTAAATTATTAATAAAATCTAACTTTAAATATTAAAAGTTATATTTTATAAATTAAACTATTTTATAACACTTAAATAATTTTTATATTATTTTTAAATTATTAATTCTATTTTCCATAATTTATTTAATATATTTATTAAATAAAATAATTATCATTAATATTAATTTATTAATGAAATTCATCACATAATATTAAAAGTTATTAAAATAACTTAAAATATTTTATTATATCATAATATATTTTTAAATGTTTTTCCATGTATTAAAATCAATTTTAAATAATTTATTTAATATTATAATTAAATAAATTAAACACCTTTAATATTTCAAAAATATTAAATATTTATGAAATATATTAAAAATTATTAAAATATAATTTTCGGACTTTAAAATAATTTTTAATAATTTATTTTATATTTTTAATAATTAAAAACTAATTTTCTATAATTATTTAATAAAAATAATAATTTTATAAATAAAGTGTCGCTAAAGACTGCCTATAGCGATAGAACTGTCGCTATATGTGTTCTTCATGTTCTTGAAGAAACCTAGATCTTCATTGCAGTGATCGAGGGTACTACTTTGACCAACAATTAAACATTGATCATGTTGTTTTTGGGCAAGATGTTGGTCAGATATTGTAGTGCTAGTGTAAGACTACATGATCAAACAACAAACATGGCAAAACAACATCATATCAACGTGATCTAAGCCTTCAAAGTAGCTGTCAGAGTTGTTCTACATTTTCTAGGTTACCCAGAAATGAAGAACAGTTCGACTAACCACTTTTGGGCTTCCACAACTTGCTATACTTGTTTTGTTTTTTGTGATTTAAAAGTTCTAGGTTGTAAATATCATGTAAGACTACAGATCCATTACAAAACATCATTATAATAACAACATATCAAGCATATAAGTGCCGGTCAAACCATGTCAGGGGACACGTTCAAACGTTTTCTGGGTTACCCAGAAAACATGAACTCTGATCAACTGAGCTACTTGGACCGGTCACTGAATCCAGAATATATGTAGTATAAGCCATCTAACATCATTAATGTGTAGTATAACTTACATACTACAACATAGATACATGAACAACATCAAAACAACAAAATAGTAGCAGATCTAGTCGATTTAAAACATTGTCGGTAGTTTACGGCGGATTACGGGTTACCCAGAACGCCCGATCGGCTTCGATCAACGGCTTTTGACCACGATTATCTTGCAATCTGCTCATGCTATGAACTTGATTTAAGTTCCAGATGAAAGATGACATAACATATTATATGTGTAAACATTCAAACAACAAAAACCATAAACAGAAAAGAATCTAGAGCTACTAACATTCATTGTCATACCATATTTTAAACTGTTTCCAGATTTAGAAAAATTTTAAATTCGAGCAGTTAGATGTTATTAATCTATCATCTACCAACCCATATCAACTATATGGATTATAAACAACATGTTTAACACACAAAAACTAACATCTAACATGGAATCAAAAGTCAGATTATAGCTTAGGGTTGTATACCTTGATGATCAATTTCTTGATTCTGGCTACTAATTTGGTTATATGTATTGGTGGGGCTTGGTTTGTGACTGATGTAGCAAGAAAAATTCAAAGGTTTTAGAAAGAGAAGCTCAAGGATGATAGTTGGTCAAAAATAAAGGTAGCAAATGATTTTCTCTCTCTCTCAAATCTATACATACTTGTGTTAAATGCATTGAATAGTTGATATTACTGAAGATTTGTGTTCCTAGGTGTCACATGGCTGATCTAAAGTTGCTCAACAACTCCAATCTTAGCAAGATTTGCAAGAAATCTAATAAAAAATGTGACCAAGGGTATTTTAATTGGTCATTAGGCTTGTGATTTTAATGGCTAATTTGTCATTTGCCTAACCCTTAAGGTTTGATCCTTAGGGTTTAACCCTAAGGTTTTGTACAATAATTTCTAGCATTTTGCAATTAAGGCTAAAATAAAAATTTTCAAAATTCTAGTTTCTAAAGAAATGAAATTAGAGTTCCTTAATCATGGTTAGGTTTCCTAATTACTTAAAACCACAAATTAGGTTTAATAATATACTAATTATAATTAAGCTTGCTGAACTTAGCAATTAGGGTTTACAACTAGCAATTAGGTTTTAAAAGTACTAATTAGGGTTACTAAATATAGAAATTAGGGTTTCTAATTTCATGATTAGGGTTTTGAAAATTAGGGTTAATATTAATAATAATTGCCATAAATCACAATACACAATTACAAAACAATCTTGTACTCTAATTTGGATCTCAAATTAGGATTTTGCACAGTAAAACTAGGGTTTAACATAATACACCATAATTGACCAACCATTATCTGTCCATATACATACAATATATATTTATAACACTAAAAAATAAAAATAATTAATATTATATTTTTATTATCATTCCTTGTTCCAAAACCGAAATTAGGGTTTGGATTCCATATATGATTTACCTTGCATAAATAACATTATTAATTAAGTTAAAATAATTAACTTAATAATCTGAACTAAAATTAGTATAATAAAATAATTATTATTATAATTCTAAAAATTATTTCATATATTATTTAAATAATATATAATTATATTTTCATGATAAATAATTAATAAAAATATTTCTACTATAAAATTAATTATTATAAGAATATAATTTATGAAAATCAATAATTTTAAAATAAAATTATTTATAAATATTCATGTAATAAATATATTTTTATTTATCACATAAATACATATACACATTATCTTGGCACATATTACCCATATTTATTTTAATAAAAAAATAAAAAAATTTATACGCAAAATTTCTGATTTATTTATATAGAAAATATCGGGTTATTACACCGGGTCCCTTTGTTCCTCTCATGCACATACATGAGCCTACGCCACCTTCTCCCAGTGTCCGAAAAGCATGGCTTTTAAACACTTCACTATCCTCGCTTCTGGCGCGCCACTCAAAGATGAGTGATGGCTTTAGAAACTCATGCACAACACACCGCCTCCCAAGGCTCAAATTGGCCACATGCTACGAGCATAAAACTTGGAAAATTTGTTTAAGTCTTTTACATGCTTGAGACGCTGACTTCGCAATCTCGTATCTTCTTCGCTATTACTCGGAATGAGGTCATTCCAAAGCTATTCTCTTCCTTATCTTACGTACTTCAATCCCCCTCGGACAGAACTTCATTCTAAATCCATTAACGATTGTTTTAAATTTCTCCATCAACAATGTTCTTCGCGTGTTCTTCGCGTTCTTCGTCCGTTCTTCATTTTTAATCGATATTTTGATTACGATTTCACTTTTTCTTGGAATTTGATGTTAAAAAACACCATTCCTTACTTATTTCACCGAATCGTTCATATGATTCATTCGGATCGCTCTAATTCATCACGAATCTTATACTTCCTTAAGAACTTTATGCAATAAACTTCTAATTTTTATTTCTTCGTTTCATCATGATTTCAACCATATGAAATCATTCTTAACATCTTTTACTTCCTATTCTCGTTAAGCTATGTTTTTTTAACATATAAAACTTAAAGAAAATTTAGTTAAGTTTAGGTTCTGGATTACCTTTCTTCTTTAATCTTCCTCCGTTGGACAAGGCGTGCACTCGGGCTAGCTTTTCCTCATTCTCTTCAGACCATGCACCAATATGACTAGTCACCATGATATGGATCGTAGAGTATCATCTGCGTTGTGTCAGAAGCATCAAGCCTTACCTTTTGTTTGGAGACAAATTCCAACAAATGTGGAATGGGTTTTGAACGTTGAAGCACTCACCAGTCCCAACGGTACAAAAGGTATCCTTTGTATTCAACAAAAGGAACGTGATCAAGAAGCTAAGGAAAGGACCATAGGGCAGAGGAAAACACCTTTTCAGGTGTTAGGTGAGAAAGCAGTTTGTTGTGTCAGTGGGCCAGAATGCAATTCAGAAGGTGTGCAGAAAAGTCTCCATCAAAGTTCAGAAATGTCAAAATGCATTTAATGCTTCAACAAAGGCTTCAACGGATAGATTTCAAGGATCACATATATGCAGAATATGTGCAGATGATAAAACCAAGCAAGCCTTTGAACAAAAACGATAAAGAACACTCAACGCTTAACTCTACGATCTGAGAATAAGGGGAAGCTTGCTCAGCTACTCAGTTCTTTCGAACAAGTGCTTAATAGCAACTGAGTAGCATCAATCACAACTCAACAACTATCAATCAACTGAAGTAAGAGTTCCAAGTCAGAAGGACTTGAAGAGTTCTAAGTGAACTGTGAAGAGTCAAGTCTGCTGGACTTAAAGAGTTCAAGAGTGAACTAAGGAGTGCCTGGCTCACCGGGTCAGAAGGAATCTGTGAGATTCGTAAAAGTGTAAAAAGACATCCTTAGTGGATTTCCTACTCGAGGAGTAGAAGAGTGGACTAGGAGCTTTAAGTACTCTGAACCACTTAAAAACAACTGTGTCTATCTCATTCTTGCTATAACTGCCCCACTCTCATTAACTCACTATCTAAAAGGGATTTCAAAGAAACCTTAATTTCGCTGTGCTTAAGATCATTATCAAAACTGTCTTAATACAAAGAAAAGTTTTTAATATCTATTCAACCCCCCCCCCCTTCTAGATAACTATTGTGCCTTAGGGAACTAACAATTGGTAATAGAGCAGGTTCTATTATATAGCCTACAAATCTTGAGTAGATCCAATGGCACACTTATCAAGCGAAGCAAAGACTGGAGGAGGCAGCAAGCCACCTATGTGTAACAAAGACAAATTCGCTAACTGGAAGGTTAGGATGAAAGCTTACATGGATTCAATAGATGATGATCTATTTGAAACTGTTCAAAATGGGCCCTATGTTCCTACAAAGCTTGCACCAACTACAGACGACCCAAACAGAATACAGATCAAGGTCAAAGGAGAATAGACAGAAAATGAGAAGAGAGCTGTCCAGCTTAATAAGAAGGCCAAGAACATCTTATTTCAATCCTTAAAAGATGATCTATTTGAAAATGTGGTCAACTGCAAAACAACAAAGGAGGTTTGGGAAGCATTACTCATCATGCGTGAAGGAACAGAAGAAGTCAGAGAAAACAAACAATTAATCTCTCTTGACTCAGCAATATGAGATGTTTGCTCACGTTCAAGGAGAGAACGTCACTGCCATATATGAGAGATTTAATGTTCTGTTCAACTCTTTACGAGCCTATGGAAAGATCTATCCAAACAAAGATCTAATCATAAAGTTCATGAGAGCCATACCAAGCAAGTGGGATGCCAAAACCACTGCCATTAGAGAGTTAAAGAATCTACATGAGATGACTGTTCAACAGTTATATGGCAACCTCCTCACATACGAATTGGAGTTGACACAACGAGCAGAAACGTTGTCTGAAGGAAGAAAGAAGGATAAAGGTGTTGCTCTCAAAGCAACTGAAAACACCTCTAAAGTCAACACTGAAGTTGATTCTGACTATGATGAAGATGATGATGAGGACTTTGCAATGCTGGTGAAAAGACTAAGAAGATTCATGCGATAAGCGCAAATTCGTATATCCTTGTGAAACGATACTAGATGAAGCGTAAATTTCAAGGATATTCTACTAATTTCATGGAGTATAGAAGCAATACTTTAATAGAATGAGTGTAGAATTCAGAATCTAAAACGAAATAATATTATTTACATGCTATAGAGTATGGAAGAAAATATTATTTTATACGAATATTAAACAAAAATAATATCCCTTACGAATACGAAAGAAATAATATCCCTTACCTTAGTAGAAGACTAGATACTTGTAACAACCTGATATTTTCTATACAAATAAATTAGAAATTTTGCGTATAATTTTTTTTATTTATTTATTAAAATAAATATGGGGAATATGTGCCAAGATAATGTGTATGTATTTATGTGATGAATTTAAAATATATTTATTACATGAATAATTTAAAATAATTTTATTTAAGAATTATTGATCATTATAAACTATATTCTTATAATAATTAATTTTATAGCAAAAATATTTTTATTATTTATTTTCCATGAAAATATAATTATATATTATTTAAATAATATATGAAATGATTATAAATTGTTATAATAATTATTTTATTATATGAATTTATTTCGAATAATTAAGTTAATTATTTAACTTAATTAACAATAGTATGTATATGTAAGATACATCAAATATGGAATCCAAATCCTAATTTTTAATTTTGATCAAGGAATGAGAATAATAATATAATATTAATTGTATTTTGATTTTTCAGTGCTATAAATATGTACTGTATGTATGTGAACTGGCAATGATTGATCAATTATGGTGCAATATTTGAAAACCCTAGTTTTACTGTGGGAAACCCTAAATTGAAACTCAATTGTGAGTTTAAGACTATTATATAACTGTGTTATATGATTTTATGGTTAATTAGTTCAACCGTAATTAACATTTAGATATATTAGTTTCTAGAAACCCTAATATTTGAATTATAAACACTAATTATGATTTGGTAACCCTAATTACCAAACTTATAAACCCTAATTGCCAAATTAGCAAAGTTAATTATAATTATTATATAATACCCTAATGTTCATGTAAAATTAGAACCCTAATCAAATTAAGAAAACCCTAATTACAAATTTTAGAAACTAAAATTTTTAATTTTGTACAACCCTAATGGCTAAATCTTGCAAATGATGTGTGCTAAACCCTATGGTTAAACCCTAAGGTTTGATAAGTTTACAATTTGGCCATTAAAATTACAAGCCAAATGACCATTATACCCTTATGTGAATTATTGAGGCTAACTTGTCAAACTTGCCAATGCTTTAGTTGGTGAACTACTTCAACCACTCCATTGACTTAAATTTCCAGCACATGGGCTCTAGATCAGCCAATACATGTATCATACACTTGTATATATAGGATTGGAGAGAGAAAATTGAACATTCATGCTCATTTTCTATCAACTCTCAACCTAAACTCTCCCAAGCTCATAGCTCCGAAATTTATTGTTAAGATCAGTCACAAACCCAACCCCACTAATACATATACCAAAATCAGAAGCCATAATTAGATTTTGTTCATTTAAAGGTATAAACCCTAGCCATGAAATCTGACTTTAATCTTGTGTTAGATGTTATGTTTGAGTGTTATAATATGTTGTTTGTAGTCCATATAGTTGATCTGGGTTAACACATACTAGATCTATAACTTTAATATGCTCAAAATCAAGTTTTTGAAAAATCTGGAAAAAAAATTTGGGTTGTCTGACAACGAATGTCAGAGCCCATAGATCCTTCTCTATTTATTATTTTTATTGTTTCAAGCTTCGAATGTGTAGCCTGTTATGTGGTATGTGATCTGGAACAAGAATAAAGCTTATATCTAGTATAGATTTGTAGTTATTAACGGTCAGATCACGTTGATCGGCATTGACCGGAAGAAATCTGGGCAGCCCAAAATATTCCCAGATCTGTCTGACAGCTTGTTCATGGCCTTGGATCTTGCAGGTGTTAGCTTATTTGTGTTGTTTGTTGTATTAAAGTGATAGTATGGTAGTTATTTTATATGTTAATGCTTTTAGATTCTTGAAATCATCAACATATTGAGCACTATGGATGGTCAAACCAGCTCAGACGATCACGAATTTGGTTTTCTGGAATTTCCAGAAAATCAAGAACATGATTTCTGACAATGGTTTGACCAACTTTTGTAAATCGCTTGATTTGTTGTTTTTATGATGATGTTATGTATTAGATCTCAGAGTACTACATTCGCTACGATCCTAACCTTTATATCACAAAAAGATTACACGATCGGCGTGTAGTGGAAGCCCAAAGTAGAGGCGATTGAATCGTTTCTTCATTTCTCGGCAAACCTGAATCAAGAACAACTCGACAACTACTTTGGACAATTATATCGTGTTGTTATGAAATGTTTGAGCAATATTGTTGTTGGATAATATAGTACTACACTAGTACTACAAGATCTGATGATTCCTAGAAACATCATGAAGCAAGAATTAATGTTAGTCAAACTTGTACACTCCAGATTCCACATGAAGGTTACGGGTTAATGAAGAACACCTATAATGACAGTTACGTATCACTATAAAAATTTTTATCGACACTTAATTTCTAAAATTAATTATTTTATTTAAATAATTATAAAAAATTAGTTTTTAATTATTAAAAATACCAAATAAATTATAAAAAATTATTTTAAATTCTTAAAAATAGTTTTTAATTATTTTTAATATATTTCATAAATATTTAATATTTTTGAAATATTAAAGGTATTTAATTTATTTAATTATATATTAAATAAATTATTTAAAAATGGTTTTAATACTTTAAAAATTATATTATGGAATAAGAAAATATTTTAGTTATTTTATTGACTTTTAATATTTTGTGATGAAATTCATTAATAAATTAATATTAATGATAATTTAGTTATTTGATAAATGAATTAAATAAATAAGTTAAAAATGATTTTATTATATTAAAAAATTATTTTAAATAATAATAAGGTATTTAAAAATATTTGAAGTTATAAAATATAACTTTCAATATTTAAAGGTGAATTTCATTAATTAATTATTATTAATGATATTAAAGTTATTTAAAATAATTTAGTTTAAAAATGATTTTATTATTATAAAATCATTTTAAATGAAAATAAAGTGTTTAAAGATATTTTAAGTTATAAAATATAACTTTTAATATTTAAAGGATAATTTCATTAATATTTTAATATTAATAATATTTATTTAACATTAATGATATTAAATTTATTTAATAATTACATTAAATAAATAGTTTAAAATGGTTTTATTTATTTAATAATTATATTAACTAAATAGCATAAGTAAAGGTTTTATTGATTTAAAAATCATTTAAAAAGAATATAAATGAATTAAAAATATTTTAAGTTATAATTAATGACTTTTAATATTTGGATAAATAGTACATTAATATTTTAATATTAATGGTAATTATTTAAAATGATTTAAAATGTTTTAAAAATCATTTAAGGGTAATATAAATATTTTGAAAATATTACGAGTTATTATAAATAACTTTAATATTTTGGCAATGGTTTCATTAATACTTTAATGTTAATATTAATGATATTAGAATTGTTTAATATTTAAATCATTTAATAATGATTCTGGTGTTTGAAAAGTCATGATAGATTATAATAATGGTTTTAAAATTATAATAAGTAATTGAAAAATAGTACGATTGATACTTTCAGATATTGAGATGCAGAATAGAGTCTTAGACTCGATTATTACCCGATAAAGCTGTCAGTACACTAACATGTTTCAGAAATTGATCTGGACTTAGATAGGTTGACTTGATAAGTGTTTATTTATGATTCAATGGTTGTTGAATATATGTGACAATGTGATTAGGTTATGTGCTGACTGCGAAATGCAGTACTATATGTTATAGTATATTGCTGTAATCAAACGAATGATCTGATTAATGATAGGTCGTGATATAAAAGATAAAACTAGGTTGCATTTTGTAAGCAGCAGATCAGGCAAGTATCCTACCTTTGTATTTTCTTTATGCAATGGACATGAGTTAGAATGTTTTAGAATTATATTATTATTGTACAGATTATTAACCCTATATTATATACGCCCATTGATTATCAACATGTTAGTATATGGTAATTCAGATATATATTTTGTTCGTTAATTTCTATAAATGGTTATATAAGTGTCCCCACTTTGATAATCATTGTATTTAATCACATGTTGATACACTTTTGTTAATTAAATGTATATATATATATATATATATATGTGTGTTGAATTATAGATTATTGTTGAATAAGATAAAACCTTACTATTAACCAACCGAATTGCTTTGTTTTGGAACCCCGACAAGTATGAACATCCCTTACACGGGAAAACTTTTTATGCACCCAAGGTGGACAGAGTGAACGATAACATCGTTCTTGCAATGTAGTAATGATCAATACAAGGTACAACGGGTTGATCACCCTCCGTGCCCGTAAGTTATGACGGTTTACGGATGAAGTTATGCTAAACCTATTCGAAAATTGAAAATAATGTTCATAGTATGTCACCTTAACCCTATTTATAGTCATTACGTAGTTTTAAAAATTTGAAAGAGGGTTGTTATGTTATTATTATCGGTTCAGATTACTTCACAACTATTGCTTTGTTGTAGAAGGGTAGTATACAGAAAATATTTAAATTCTTTCAGCTTATATATATAATTGATATTACTTGTTGGGCACTCAAATGCTCATCCTTGCTTAATTTAAATATTTTTAGCTAAGTGTGAACAACCAGAAGGCTCTGTCAAGAATAAAGGAAAAGAGAAGGTTGTTGAATGAGTTTTTATGATATGTTATGTAATACTTTACTTTATTCCGATAAGGATGATATATATTATTATTATCATGTAATGAATGTATTAAAGGTTACGTACTTGGGAATAGACTCTGATAACTATGCAAAGTAAGTCTAATAATTATATTGTTGTTATTATTATTAGTATTATTCCGCTCATAGAAATGATATCGTGAAGCACCGAGTTCGGATTTCAAGTACCTGGATTTGGGGGCTTTACAATACTGCAATAGTGAAGTAGCAGAATACTCTTCTTCTTCCTCTTTATAGTTTCTTTATCTATAGTTGCTCTTATGAGTCTTATTGAATTGGTGAGAATGAAAGAAGAAATGAGATTCTATTTATAGGAAAACATAGTTTCAATAATTACACGTTTAGGGGCTCGACTTATTACAGTTTAGTACCTTCATCTTTGCCTCCATTTTTAATTTAGTCCTTCAAGTATTGTCAAACTTACATCACCTCCCCTAATAGTACATGCATGTGAATCAATAGTTCCATTCATGTGAAAAAATAGTTATATGCATGTGAACTAATAACAATTAATTGCTCATTTATCCGATTAATTACCCGACTGGTCAATTTAACCTCTAGAAATCAATTATTCTTGAAATAAATGTCGATCTCCACTAACACTAATAATCCCAACACAATGGAAATATCAATTTCATCTTTAATCAACACGAACTTATTCATCATTAATATTATAACTCACAATATTTAATAAACAGATCATTCCCAAGAAAGAGGGTGCTTTTCGATAAGGATTTCTCCTTATTAGCGTGCAATTAGGTGACCAAACCCCTTTCCTTGACAAACTTTCTAGACATCGTCAATATTGTAAATAATAATATGAATAACTTTGTCGTCTCAATTATTGATTTAAAAATATAAAATATTATTCAGATGATACTGTGACAATAATTGAATCAATAATATGAAAGATATTATGCAGCAATTACTGTAGTAATAATTGAGTATAACTGAGTGACTTCTCACATAAGCATCAATAATCAATATCGTGTGGTACTATACAACCACGCGTATTATTGTATCTTTACCACCGAGTATTTAAATATTTTAACTGTAAAACTCTTGCCGTTATTTTTATAAAAAGACATTTTTGTCGTTTTCTAACTCTGAAAATACTTCCGTTGTGGGGTCCACTAATGATTGTGCCGTCGTACGAATATTCCCTGATAAAATGAATATTTCCCGACTAATCAAATATTTTATGACAACTTGCATACTTTGCAAAATTTATAAATACTTCTCACAACTATAACATTATATTAAATCCATACCTGAATATTAAAAAAAATATTTCGAGAAATTAAATCTTTATTCATAAAATTTGGGGTCTTACAACCTCCCCTCCTTGTGAAAATTCGCCCTCAAAATTTACGTGCGTACCTGGTATGCCGAAGAGGTGAGGATACCTTATTTAGCTTCTAACTCTTGAGGTATAACCTTTGAGCGTAGAATATATTCTTTCTTATCCAACATTTTAACAGGTATCTCCTTATACGTTAAATCTTCTGCTATCTCGTCTAGTTCTAATTCAATAATGTGGTTCGAGTCTTCCACATATTTATGTAACATTGATACGTGAAAAATGTTACACGCGACATACTTAGGGGTAAGGCGAGTCTATAGGCCACAGTTCCTACTCGATCGAGGATTTCAAATAGACCAATAAAATCTAGGGTTAAGATTTCCTCTCTTCTTCGATTCTTGCATCTAGTATAACGCCTTCTTGCACCTTCTTCTTTGCAATCATCAGCTTTGAGTATGTAGCTTGAGCAACTTTAACTTTATGGATTAAAGTTGGTTCTAATCGTATATTCGATATCTTCACGTAGGTTCTTGGAGTCTTTAAATCTATCTCCATCTTTTGTAAGTCATACGAAATGGGTCTTTGTGTTTAACAACGTCGCACTCGTAACCGCGTACGATCTTCTACTCAACGCGTCAGCTACCATGTTCGCTTTTTTTTAAGATGGTATTGAATGGTATTATCATAATCTTTCAACAGCTCGATCCAGCGTCTTTGGCGCATGATACGTTCGTTTTGGGTGAAGAAATATTTGAGGGTTTTAGAAATGGGTTTTGTATTGGGGTCATACAAAATTTGATTTCATGCTCTGGGGGTAAGCTAGGAAGTTCTTCAGGACATACGTTAGGAAATTTATTAACGATAGAAATATCAGTCAAAACTGTGACTCTCATGCAAGGCTTGGATAGGACGTCACATTGATACCTATCAACTTGCCACCGTTATTCACGTCTTCCCCTATGGAAAGTCTGGATTCAGTGCATTCTAAGACTTGGAAGTCACTAGCGAAAGGTTTGGGGCTCTTTACGTATGGCTTAATATGACAGTGATTGACGTTAGTGGTTTGGTTTCTTGAATTCGCATAACAGGTTGGCTAGGAAGGCTAACAACCTTACGAAAATAATAAATTTTAGCATGATGAGTAGTTAACTAGTCGATTCCAAAAATCACGTCCAAGGCAAGTATTTTCAAAGAGATAAGATCAACAGGTAACGTGAGGGTGCCGATTTGAATCAAACAAGATTTATAAACAATGGATGTAATGAAGGTTTCTCCCAACGAAGTTTCAACAAATAAGTCAAAGTCTAATTTCTCCAGGGTCAAGTTCACACGTTCAACACAACTGGGTGAAATAAAAGAGTGGGTAGAACCGGTATCTAACAAGGTATAGACTTCCTAAGAGTTTATGATTAACTTACCCGTGATAAATTCATTCAGGTTCCTCGACAAACGCTCTCACTTAAACTACCGACTTTGACTTATATGGGACATCCTTCGGCGTCACCATCCCAGTTGGACTTGACTTCACTACACTACAAAATCGAGATAGGTGACCTTCTCTTCCATAATTAAAACATGTTTTGGGTTGGTGCGTACAGTTTGGACGGATGTGTCCCTCCTGTCCACATTTGAAACATACGACCGATGGTCGTTCTTCTTCCTTTGAAATGGGTGTTGGTACTGCTGCCGACATCTTTCTCTCATTATTGAATCTTCTCTTCTTAAAACTATTCCCACTTAGTTCACCTTTCTTATTATCTTGGCCATGATTACCACCGAAGTGGTTACCATTTGTTGCTTGATAATTTCTTTCACGGTGGTTATCATTGTTCTGATGGTCATTGCCACTGGTACGATTATTATCGTGTTGTTGGTCGTTGCCTTTTAATTGGGTTGGCTCATTATCATGCTCCACTAACTGAGCCCTATTCACAACATCCGAATATAAACAAAGTTTATGAGAAATGAGGTATTGACTTATTTTGGGTTTTAAACCTCGCAGAAATATTCCTGTCATTCGTTCCTCGTTATCAACCAAATGAGGTGAAAACTGGGATGACTCGACAAACTTATCCTCGTACTACGACACGATCATATTGTTTTGGTCCAGCTTGATGAATTCTACCTTCTTCATGTGACGAATACTTTCGAGAAAGTACTTGTTGTTGAACAATTCTTATAACTTCTCCCAAGATATTTTCAGTGCGGCAGATTGAGTACACTTTACAGATTTCAACCAATTATATGCCTATTCACGCAACATAATGGTGGCGAAGGGAACCTTTTGCTCCTCTGAGCATTCCAAGACATAAAATATCTTGGTGATCTGCTTTATCCACGTCTCTGCCTTAAGTGGTTTTGGCTTTCCCAAAAACTTTAGCGGTCCCAGCTCATTGTACTGCTTAGCGGTGACAAGCCGTGAGTTACCAGTGTTTACACCTACATTTTGAACATGAGTCTCTCTCGTTTGGTTTTGCATAAATTCTAGAACGTTCCTAAACATACCACTATTCATTATTGCCTTCCTGATGCACATTATCCTGGTTATTGATCGTCTGTGACTCAACGGTTGTCGACGTCAGGATTTTTATTTGTCCCTTTTCGTTACTTGTTCTTCGGTGTTCTCATGTTAATGTGAGATTTGTTTGAAAAAATAAGTGAAAAAGGTCCAACATGTATAATGTCGATGATTGGACTTTAAGAGTCGCATGTTGGTGTATTTAACTGGTTGAACCAACGCAACCAAAAAGGTTTGCACATTGACCCAGTGATGTGATACTGCTCAACGGGTCTATGAAACCGAGATTCATTTAGGGTTCGGGGGCTTGATTATGCGGAGGGAAGGTGTTAGGCACCCCCCGACATCCGTGTTGCCACGGTGAACGCCACTTTTTAAAGAAACTGTTATATGAATATGTGTGTGTGTGTGGATCAATGTGCAATTATTTAGAAGTAGTGCTACGCCTCATTCGCACCTATATACAAAGGGTTTGAATTTATAGAAAAATTTAGTTTTACACAAGATATAGCAATTAAGTTTTATAAAAAAAAAGGTTTTTCAAACCATGTGCTCAATAGTAATTGAGACCTTTTATACTTCCATTTTATTATTAAATGTTTGGCTTGTTTGCTTTTATTTTTGAGATGCGAAACATCTTCGAGAAAATAATATACAACAGTGCCGAACTCCTCATGGGCATGACACCCATCCAAGGAAATTCAGACACTGTAAAATAATGTACAAGCTGCTCACAGCTGAAAAAGGTCCATCATGGGAACCGAATCTAGATTTAGTAAACTGAATCTGTGATCACATGATTCCTAGGCTCACATGATACTGTAGTTTGTATGGAAAGCAGTAAACAGTTATATATATAAAAGCTGTAAATATATATATATATATATACAGACTTGATCAACCACCACAAAGCAACTCCATGGGGGATCGAAAAATATAAATATATAAAAGCGGTAAATATATATATATGGACATGATCAACCACCACGAAGCGACTCCATGGGGGACCAAAAAAGTAAATAAAGCAGTAAAATGCGATCAACTGCCACGAAGTAAACTCCAGGCAGGACAAAATATAAATAAAGCGGTAAAAGGCCACGAAGTAAACTCCAGGCCTGACGGAAATATAAATATATATATATATGTAAATATATATATATATATATATATAATCAGTAAACGAACCGGATATAAATCTAGGCTCATCGATATGTCCGATAACAATTATATATATATATATATATATATATATATATATATATATATATATATATATATATATATATATAAGCGAGTAAATGTAGGATATAAAATCCAGGCTCATCGAGATATATTCGACAACATTTATATATATATATATATATATATATATATATATATATATAAAATGATCAGGTCAAGACTCTCGGATGGGAGAAAATCCGGACCCAATTTTTTTTTTTTTTTTGTAGAACAACTAAAATTAAATAAATAATTATGGAACTTTAATTTTTATATAATATAGTGTTTTGGGCGTGATTTGTATACCTATACCAAAAAATGTTTGTACAATATGCATAGACTATACAGACATATTTTGTTATATGTATCCAAATCACACCCAAAACATTGTATTATGTAAAAATTCAAGTTCCATTATTTTTTTTTAGTTGTTTAAAAAAAAGCAACAAAAAAAAAAGTCCTCATTTTAAGAAAATGCGTATATATATATATATATATATATATATATATATATATATATATATATATATATAAACAAGTAAACGCTCCTAACATAAGTCTAGGCTCAATCGAGGCATAACTCGATAATGTTAGTCCATATATAAAATATATACATATATAAGTATTAATATAAAGATAGAAATGAAAACCACGGACTGAAGTCCGGGCATACGCACACAACACGACTCTCAATGTGTATAACAGTGTGTGCTAATATGAAAAAGAAGGCTTAATAGAATGTGAGAAGGCTTACAGTGGGCTGCCAATGTAGGCTTCTATGACTCTAATGGATAAACACTCAGCTCCCGCCAGATAAAAATATAGCTATATGTGAGACCACAGATGTTTAAAATGACGAGACAATCAATATGGGTGTGTACAGAGAAAATTGGACACGCCTCCCTCGCCTGTCTCTCTCTCTCAAAATGGCTAGCCCAAGCCCCATATATATAGTACTAATGGCCGTATGTGTACATGCGGCAGCCTCAGACACACCTGCGACTACCCGAGCTGCCAGGGGTTCCGCGGGTCCCATCGTCTCGAAGTACATGCACTCGTGCACTGTAATGTCCGCTCGAACTTGTAGAACTTCAATCCGAGCATCCGAACGAGGTATACAAGACCATATTCGGACTTCTTTTGTCGAGAGTTATGCAATGACATGGGATTTGCCCTTTTTGATTCCAGGATGTTGGGTCCATGACCGAAATAGCATTTCTGGGTCTCCGTCAGGTAGTCCGTTGAGCTGTTTTTCATAGTTTACGCTTGGAAGTTGAGATATGGTTCTTGTGAGACTTCTTTTGAAGTAATATGAGTTGAAATGAGTGTATTTGATTTGAAGTGCAGTTGAGTTGGCAAAATGACCATTTTTCCCTTCCCGGGGTTATCTCCGATTATGGCGCAGTTGTAGCAGTCTTTTCTCAGGGTTATCTCTGAGATTGTCCTACTGCCAACTCTGAATGTCCTCAGGGTTATCCCTGAGGTTGGCTTGACCACCCGGGGTTGACTCTAGGCTTTGCACTTGATCCCCCGGGGTTATCTCCAAGGTTGGAACTGATTTTCCTGGGGTTATCTCCGAGGTTAGAAATTGATTTCCCGGGGTTATCTCCCGGGTTTGAAATTGGATCTCCCGGGTCTATTTCCAGGGTTGGAATTGAAGTTGTGGTCCTCAAGGGTTATCTTTGGAATGTGAAAAAGACGCTTTTGCCCTTCTGCATAGTTAGTAACAGGAAAAGAAAATTTTAAGTGTCTATAGATGCCCCTCTTTATCATGTTCATGCAATACAATGGAATGGACATGATAAAGATTAGTAGACACTTGAAATATGACAAGGTATTTTTAATGATGCAAAATGTAGTGAATGTGATGATGAATGTTACAATATTTTCGCAAATCGCAGTTCGTAAATCGCACATCGCATTTCGCATTTGGCCAATCGCACTTCGCAAATCGCATATCGCACTTCGCATATCGTAGATCGCAGATCGCAAATTGCAATGTAATGAATGTTATGATGCATGTTTAAAATGTTTTTCGCAAATAGCTTTTCATTTACCGGGAGTTGCTGATGCCTATGCTGGTGTTGACTACAACGGTTTGGCTTTTTGTCGGTGTCGCTAATGCTTGTTTGATGAAGAGAAATTAAGATGTCGCCGATGCATACGCTGGTAGTTTACAATGGTGCCTACCCTGATAGTAGTTTAATAAAAGATCCTACCCTGCTGGTAGTTGAATATGCTGACATCTCCCTACTGTTTCCGTTCCCACTCAACCGGTGGTATATAAAGCTTTCATCGTTGTACTGTCTTGATGTTGCGTTGAATTGATGCCAATGGTTTAAAATACCGGATCTCCCGATACCTTCACTGAAGTAAGATTCAAAGGTTTGTTTCACCAGATATTACTTGATGTGACGCTTGATGTACGTTGATGTAGCGAATTTGCACACGTGCAGATCACGCATGATGTGATGATCTATATTTTCTTAGGAGCCTATTGTCCTAGATTGATGCAAATTGTAATTTGTATGGAGTAGAATTTTTTTTCTCACCCTTTTTGAGGTGATTTGGAGTTTCCTTTCGCTGTTGGGTGCTTGTGCCCCATTTCCTTGAACATTTGATTTGCAACCCGGCTGAACTGATGACCTGAATGCCGCTGATAACCCTGGAGGGTGTCGTCTGTACTTTTGCTACCGAACTTTGAACTTTAGTGTAGAGGCCTCAGCTTATGAGGATTTGGCGCAAATTGATGGTGTAGATTTCATTCGCCAGACCCTTTGTCATTGGGCTTCTGCTTTTAAGTTCAGAACTTTGTTGAGAATTTTCCCCTTCGTTTGTAGGGGCAAGCTAATGTCTCTATGATTTCTTTCAGGAGTTTTCCTTCTTTTGACGAGAGGCTTGATCCCACCTTAGAATCCTTCGCTTTCCTGGAATCAGAAAATGCCTCAGTCCTTTCGCGTACTGATGTCAGGGATTTGTACGAGAAACTCTCTTTGTTGATGAAGTCGTAAGTGAGTAATATCCAAATCGCTAATGAGCTGATGTGAGGGAAGCTTTGATGATGATGGACCATGCTGATGGTGTTGAATGGGGCATTTTCCTCTTTAGGATGGTTGATAAATGCCCCAGTGTTGAGTTGTCGCTGTTTCTGAGATTGCCCAAGTCTTGTTGTAGGGGTCGCATGATCGGGTTGTCGTCAATTTTGAAATTACCCAGCATTGCATGTTGTCTAGGATAGTTGCTTTGACAGATGGGCTGATAGGATGCTGAGATCGCCAGAGGCTTTTACCTCTGTACTAGATGGTGAACAGACAGTAGAGTTGGGCTTTGATGCCCTCAATCATTATTCCTGACTTGTTTGCGCAATCGGACATGATGGTTTTCTTTTTATTTGATGAAGCCTTGTGATTGAGGGTATCAGCTCTTTGAAGGACCTCGCTACTGGTTGTCTTGGCGTATCATTATTTCTTTATTTTTGGGATTTGTGCCAGTTTTGATGGAGTGACATTGAAGTGTTGTTGGTTTTTCTCCATATGGGTCGCTGACTTGGAGGGCTGTCTTTGGGCGTAGACTTGAGATTGATGTTTTGGGTTTGGATGTTTCTTTTGAGGATCAGACCGCACCACTGATGGTTGCCTACGTACTCCTGTATATGAGGGAGATCAAGTCTGCGTAGTTCTAGCTTGATAAGATAAACGGTTTGACAAGTGTTTGTTTAAGAAGGGTCTGTTTGAGAAGTATTTGTTTGAGAAGGGTCTGTTTGAGAAGTATTTGTTTGAGAAATGTTTGTTTTGGGAGTGTTTGTTTGTTTTGAGAAGTGTTTGTTTGAGAAGTGTTTGGTTTGAGAAGTGTTTGTTTTTAGAAGTGCTTGTTTGAGAAGTGTCTGGTTTGACCGCACCATAAATGGCTGCCTATGTACTCCAATTGATGAGGGGAGATCAGGTTTTTCGTAGTTCAGGCTTGATGAGCTGAAACCTGAATGACTTGATTTTTGATTTTTTTCTTCTTTTTTTTCTTTTTTTTTTGTTTTTGTTTTTTTTGTATACATGCGTGGAAAATAAAAAGCATACTGCGAAGGAAGTGATACCGTCCCAACATCTTTTGGAACTCACAACTTTATCCCCTGGATCTACATCTTTTTGGCTAGTTGAGGCCTGATAATCTAATTGTCATAAGTTGTGTTGCCTTCAAGGCTTGCGACAGAGGTTACTTCTTGGTTTTGAATGTCTTCATTTATGGCCATAACTTGATCACTTCCAGGTTTAATACATTCTTCAGGGATGCTTGAACTGGACCCATCACAAAAAGGTATGAAATCTTGATTCTTTGATGGGTTGGTTTCCCCGACAACCTCACCACCTTCTCCTTCATCTGTTCCCTCGCGCTTTTCCTGGTTTGAGAGGATTCGACCATGAAATATCCCTCAAACTGTTGTCGTATTTCTTGTAAGGAACTTTCCTTTTTTGGTTTTTCTTGCTTGGAAAGGATTAGTATTTCCTCCGCATCATCCAATGTGATAAAATAAGGGACGTGGGTGTTATCCTTGGACCACAGGATGTTGGATGTTGGCGGAGGAATCTCCTTCGGTAATTCCCTTGTCTCTTCTATCATTTCCTGCATTAGGATCGCCCCATCTTGTGTTCTGCTAGGATTATCGCTCATAGCCTTCACCTTATTTGAACTACCTGTCTTGAGTGGACATCTTAAGCTTTTTATTGCCTTTTAGCCTTTTTTGGTCATGGGAATTTCTATCTCCAGCTCTCCATTTTTAATGAGATCCTGGATTTTATGTCGCAAAGCCTAGCATTCCTCAGTCGTATGTCTAAGTGAGTTAGAATGGTAGATACATATCTTGGTGGAAGTATAGCTCTTTCTCTTGGGATTTATAGGACGCAGCAGTAATCCTTCCTTCGCTTATCAAAAAGTGTAGCATTTCTTCATTGGATTTGCTTAGAGTGGTGAATTTTCGTACTCTTGTGGAGGTTGTTTGATCTTTCTTCTTTGAGAGTTCGCATTCCCCCAAGCGATTTTTCCGTTGGTGAGGTCTGCTAGCAATTTTATCATCCCCCTTTTCTTGGCCTTCTGATAGTTGAGTGAAGAAATGCTTCATATCCTGATGTTGGCACATTATTAGCTTAGCTAGCAGATTTACATGGTTTTGGATCGTCTCTAATTTTTGCATTACTATGATACCTTCCTCCGAGTTTTCCCACTTTAGGACATTTATTCTGTGCCTTTGGGGGTAGTCCTCTATCCTTCGTATGCACTTACGAATTAGATACATTTCAGCGCTTCCTGACCCGATCATGTTTACTTCTTCAATATCATGCTGCAACAGAAGGTTGGTGTTGACATTTTGTTGATCAGGTTGTTGGACCACAATACTGCCACTTTCGATAAGATTTTGAATTTTATGCTTTAAGGACCAACAATCGTCTGTATCGTGTCCTGGAGATCCTGAGTGGTAAGCGCATTTCTGGCTTGGATTGTATCTTTTGCTCCTTGGTTCTAGAGGTGGAGCCAGTTCGGTAATTTTCTTGTGATCCATTAATATCTCCAATACATGTTCAAGGGAATCGCCTAGTGGAGTGAACACCCGATTTTCTATTCTTTCAAATTTTATTTTCCTATCTGGGTATTGGTTGAATGCAGCCTGTTGTTGAGATGGATGATTGTCTTGCATTTTCCAAATGAGGGGACTGTAGGTTGGTCTCCTAACATGCCCCTGTACAACAAGGGATACATCTTCTTTGCCTTTATCGGGTACACCCTTGGGATCGCTCGCATACTTGCCAGTCTGTATATTCTTGGCGACTGCTTCCAAGGCAGTGAAGTCTTTAATCTTGCCTTCCTTCAGGCCCATCTCTGCCATTTCGTCGTGTTTGATCATTTTTTAGAACGGCTTTCCTATGCCTGCTAGGATCCTCTCGTAGTACGGAGCCTCTTAGATATCAATAAACGTCATTACCATCTCAGCTTCTGTCATTGATGGAATGACTTGCGCTGCTAGATGTCTCCACCTTTGGGCATATTCTTGGAAAGATTCAGTACTTTGCTTTTTGACTTTAGTCACTTGGTATCGATCAGGTGCCATTTCTGACTGAAAATTGTACTGATTTAGAAAGACGTGGGCCAATTCTTCCTAGTTGTGGATTTTGGCATTGTCAAGTTGGGCATACCAGGCTTTAGCCTCTCCGGTAAGACTCTTTTGAAAATGTTGCATTCTGAGGCTTTCATCTTCAGCATAAGATCCCAATTCGCCAATGTACACTTTCAGGTGCGTATAGGGATCGCCTTCCCCATTGTACTTTTCAAACTCTGGGACTTTGAATTTGGAAGGATAGCGAACCCCTGGGAATATGAAAAGATCTGAATAGGAGACACTCCTATAGTTTCCAGTCCCTTTGATTGACCAAATGGTCTCCTCCATTTGTTGGACTTTCTTTTTATATCCCTAGTCTCTCGATCATCCCTGCGATTTGTTATTTATTTATTGGAATGAGGTTTAGGTATCTGGGTTTCCATCTTTTTGCCAATACCCTGACTGCCCCCTAGTATGGATGACTCTGGTTGAGTGGGTATTGTTTGGCCTTGGATTCCTCCATGTGTAGAGGATTCTGTATGGATGGGTATTTGTGGACCCTGAGTAGATTGGTGTAGTTCTTTGAGCATAACAGCCAACTCCATAATTTGATAGCTTAATCTTTCGAACTCTTTGTGAGAGATAGGAGTAGGATCAGGTTGGGCACTTTTATCCATGTCTAACTGTGGGCTTAATGCCCTTTAGGACTTTGAACGGGAAACGGGCCCAATTGCTTCCCTAAAAAAGACTTGTGTAGTTTAGTCTTAGGGTAATGTAACTGTTATCATATTATGTCCGTTTTAGGAATATTGTCCTGCAAAAATGGGTGTTAATTGATAACATGTATGCACAAAATATTCTTCATATTTTCCATTACATAAAGATGGACATGGAATAAAATTTCAAGTAAATGATTTTACAAGTAATTTAAAATGGAAAGCATGAAGAGACTTTCCTCCGCATTTAGTTTATCAGAGGTTGACCTATCTTAGGGTTACTCTCGCGGCTTTTTGGCATGAAGGTTCCCAGATCATCGCAATTTACTTGACTGGAAGTTAATCTGGTCATTCAACTGGAGCGAATTTTGGTGGTGCCTTTCCTGAGCCTCGTTGGAATTATTCTTCCTACAAATTCAGTAATCAAACACCGACAGAATAGCCTCCTGGTGGAGGAACCACACAACATACATTCACATACAACGTGTCTCACCGTTTATGAAAATGATGACATGTGCGAAACACTAATATCACAGATAGATATAGTATATTGCAGAAAGTAAAAATGCATTCATACACATTCATCATAAATGTAAATGCAATATTCACACAAAATCATATAACAGTTTTGAAAAGCTTATACTAGCGGCTTAAGCCCTCTTACTGGAGTCCCCAGCAGAGTCGCCACCTGTCGACGTCGGGATTTTTATTTGTCCCTTTTCGTTACTTGTTCTTTGGTGTTCTCATGTTAATGTGAGATTTGTTTGAAAAAATAAGTGAAAAAGGTCTGACATGTATAATGTCGACGATTGGACTTTAAGAGTCGTCAGTTGGTGTATTTAACTAGTTGCACTAACGCAACCGAAAAGGATTGCACATTGACCCAGTGATGTGACACTGCTAAACGGGTCTGTGAAACTGAAATTCATTTAGGGTTCAGGGGCTTGATTATGCAGAGGGAAGGTGTTAGGCACCCCCCGACATCTGTGTTGCCACGGTGACCGCCAGTTTTCAAAGAAACTGTTATATGAATGTGTGTGTGTGTGTATGGATCAATGTGAAATTATTTGGAAGTAGTGTTACGCCTTGTTCGCACCTATATACAAAGGGTTTGAATTTATAGAAAAATTAAGTTTTAAACAAGATATAGCAATGAAGTTTTATAAACAAAGGTTTTTCAAACCCTGTGCTCAATAGTAATTGAGGCCTTTGATACTTCCATTTTATTATTAAATGTTCTAACATTGTTTGCTTTTATTTTTGAGATGTGAAGCATCTTGAAAATAATATACTGCGATCTTAGAACTCCTCATGGGCAACATGATGACCATCCAAGGAAATTCGAACAATCAGAAAATAATGTACAAGTTGCTCACAGCTGAAAAAGGTCAATCATGGGAACCGAATCTAGATTTTGTAAACTGAATCTGTGATCACATGATTCCTAGGCTCACATGATACTGCAGTTTGTATGGAAAGCGATGGCGATTATATATATAAAAAGTCGTAATTATATATATACGCATTTTGATCAACCACTACAAAAGTAACTCCATGGGGATCGAAATGTAAATATATAAAAGCGGAGAATATATATATATATATATATATATATGGACATGATCAACCACCACGAAACGACTCCATGGGGGACCAAAAAAGTAAATAAACCAGTAAAATGCGATCAACTGCTACGAAGTAAACTCCAGGCAGGACGAAATGTAAATAAAGCGGTAAAAGGCCACGAAGTAAACTCCAAGCTTGATGGAAATGTAAATATATATATATATATATATATATATATATATATATATATATATATATATATATATATATATAAGCAGTAAACGCACCGGATGTAAATCCAGGCTCATCGGATATGTTCAACAACAATTATATATATAAGTATATATATATAAAAGCAGGTAAATGCTCCGGATATAAAATCCAGGCTCATTAGATATGTCTGACAACAGTTATATATATATATAAAAGCAAGTAAACGCTCCAGACATAAGTCTAGGCTCAATCGAGGCATAACTCGATAATGTTAGTCCATATATAAAATATATACATATATAAGTATATATATACAGATAGAAATGAAAATCACGAACCGAAGTCCGGGCATACGCACACAACACAACTCTCAATGTGTATAACAGTGTGTGCTAATATTAAAAAAAAAGGCTTTATAAAATGTGAGAAGGCTTACAGTGGGCTTCCAATATAGGCTTCTATGACTCTATATGGATAAACACTCAGCTCCTACCGGATAAAAATATAGCTATATGTGAGCTGACAGATGTTTAAAATGAGGAGACAATCAATATGGGTGTGTACAGAGAAAATTGGACAAGGCTTCTTCGCCTCTTTCTCTCTCTCAAAATTGCTATCCCAATCCCCATATATATAGAATCGATGGCCAGCAGTGTACTGCTGAAGCCTCGAATACACTGCAATGTGTGCAGTGCCGAAATGCCTTAGGATTCCATGGGTCCGTCGTCTCAAAGTATGTGCACTGGTGCACTATAATGTCCAATCAAATTTGTAGAACTTCAATCCGAGCAATTGAATGAGGTATACAAGACCATCTTCAGACTGCTTTTGTCGAGAGTTACGCAATGACATGGGATTTGCCCTTTTTGATTTTAGGATGTTGGGTCCATGACCGAAATAACATTTCCAGGTCTCCGTCAGGTAGTCCGTTGAACTGTTTTGCGTAGTTTGCGCTTAGAAGTTGAGGTATGGTTCTTGTGAGACTTCTTTTGAAGCAATATGAGTTAAAATGAGTGTATTTGATTTAAAGTGCAGTTGAGTTGCCAAAATGACCATTTTTCCCCTCCTGGGGTTATCTCCGGTTTTGGCGCAGTTGTAGCAGTCTTTTCTCAGGGTTATCTCTGAGATTAGCCTACTGTCGACTCTGAATGTCCTCAGGGTTATCCCTGAGGTTGGCTTGACCTCCCGGGGTTGACTCCAGGCTTTGCACTTGATCCCCCGGGGTTATCTCCAGGGTTGGAACTGATTTTCCTGGGGTTATCTCCGGGGTTAGAAACTGATTTCCCGGGGTTATCTCCGGGGTTGGAAATTGGATCTCCCGGGTCTATTTCCAGGGTTGGAATTGATTTTGTGGCCCTCAAGGGTTATCTTTGGAATGTGAAAAAGACGTTTTTGCCCTCCTGCATAGTTAGTAACAGGAAAAGAAAATTTTGAGTGTCTACAACGGTGTCATGTGCTTCATTGCTTATCTCAACATTTTCAAATGTCATTCTCAAACACTGTCACAAAATAAGGGTTAATTGACATGCCATATATTATCCCTATATTCTGACCAACCAATTAAATAACAAATAAACTTAGGTAGGTCATACTAGCGAAGGAATTACCCATCTCCCCCCTTCTAGTTCTAGTCTCAAATCTCAGCCAGGGATCATATCCCTAAGCTTTGATACCAACTGTGACACCCCCAAAATAGGTATACATCACCCATTGAGTCGCCAAATACATGGTACAGAATACAACTACAAATTAATTATACAACTGTCGTGTAAAATACGACAAACCATAAATAAGAGTTTTAACACGAATATTGTCTTCAAGACAATATCCAAATTTAAATTCTATCCTCATTACAATTATTATCACACTATTTCACAGAATAGTGAGGACTACTAAAACAACCATCTGGACCGTCAATCCATTCCCCGACTAGTCCCAGCTATATTCTCATTTCCTGAAGAGAACAGTGAAAGAAAAAGGGTGAGCTCAACTAGCCCAGTAAGAAATATTATGACTAAGATAATGCAGAATAAATTATCCTTAGCCTTCAACAGTATAACAACTGATATAATACAATAGACAACAAGTTTTAGATCAACAACTGCAATGAAATAAGCAATCCATTAGAAGAGTCAAGTAGAGCATGATATCTACTATCTTCTATGATTTAAAAGTTTACCATCAATTTTATCGCTGAGACTTAGCTTAATAAATAATCCACATTACTGAATTATCCATGCACTACGGGCCAAGGATATTCGTGTTTTCACCAATGGTCATGATTATGCCAAACAACAATTCATCTTTGCACCCTTGGCCGAAGAGAACACATGGTTATGATCATATCAACATCTATCCATCAATGCACTATGGGCCAATGAGGACTTTTAACACATTATTTGTAACATTATGGGTCATGATTATACTGAATAATCCCTGGTCATAATCATACCAATCAACAGTCCATCTATGCACTACGGCCAAAGATGACTTTCATCACAATATAAGCATGAGGATAATGACAATGATATAAGAATTCAATTAAATGAAAGCAAAGGATAATTTTTTAAAGATTTATAATTTAATTTATCCATAATTCAATAATATCCCAATTATCAATATGATACTGCTTTGCGGAGTAAAATTCAAGTTAATATTGTATCAAAAATGATTTGGACCAGAAAGAAATTAATTTTTATCATGAATAGTACTCTGGGTGAATAGTATTCGAGTGAATAGTACCCCGTGAATAGTACTTCATGAATAGTACTTCATTAATAGTACTTTGTGAATAGTACCGTATTTATGAATAGTGCCCATGAATAGTACTCTATGAATAGTACCGTACATACGAATAGTGCCGTATAAATGAATAGTACCCATCAATAGTACTCCGACATGAAAAGATTAAAATTTAACAAGAATGTTCAGAAAAATATCCTTGTGAAACGATACTAGATGAAGCGCAAATTTCAAGGATATTCTATTAATTTCACGGATTATAGAAGCAATACTTTAACAAAATGAGTGTAGAATTCAGAATCTGAAACGAAATAATATTATTTACATACTACAGAGTATGGAAGAAAATATTATTTCATACATATATTGAACAAAAATAATATCCCTTACGAATACGAAAGAAATAATACCCCTTACCCTAGTAGAAGACTGGATACTGCAATAGTGAAGTAGCAGAATACTCTTCTTCTTCCTCTCTATAGTTTCTTTATCTATAGTTGCTCTTGAGTAAATTGGTGAGAATGAAAGAAGAAATAAGATTCTATTTATAGGAAAACATAGTTTCGATAATTTCACGTTTAAGTGCTCGACTTATTACAGTTTAGTACCTTTATCTTTGCCTTCATTTTTAATTTAGTCCTTCAAGTATTATCAAACTTGCACCACCTCCCCTAATAGTACATGCATGTGAATCAATAGTTCCATTCATGTGAACAAATAGTTATATGCATGTGAACTAGCAGTTAATTGCTCATTTATTCGATTAATTACCCGATTGGTAAATTTAACCTCCAGAAATCAATTATTATCAAAATAAATGTCGATTTCCACTAACACTAATAATCCCAACACAATCGAAATATCAATTTCATCTTTAATCAACACAAAATTATTCATCATTAATATTATAACTCACAATATTTAACAACCAGATCATTCCCAGGAAAGAGGGGGCTTTCCGATAAAGATTTCTCCCTATTGGCGCACAATTAGGTGACCAAACCCCTTTCCTCGATAAAACTTTGTAGACATCATCAATATTGCAAATAATAATATCAAATATTGATTTAAAAATATAAAATATTATACAGATTATACTGTGATAATAATTGAATCAATAATATGAGAGATATTATGCAGCAATTACTGTAGCAATAATTGAGTATAACTGAGTGATTTCTCACGTAAGCATCAATAATAAATACCGTGTGGTACTACGCAACCACACGTATTACTGTACTTTTACCACCGGGTATTTAAACAGTTTAACGGTAAAACTTTAACCGTTATTTTTATAAAAAGACATTTTTGTCATTTTCTAACTCCGACAATACTTCCATTGTGGGGTCCACCAATGATTGTGCCGTCGTACGAATATTCCCTGATAAAAGGAATATTCCCCGAATAATTGAATATTTTACGACAACTTGCACACTTTGCAAAATTTATAAATAATTCATAACTATAACATTGTATCAAATCCACACCTTGATATTAAAAAAATATATTTCGAGAAATTAAATCTTTATTCATAAAATTTGGGGTCTTACAATTCTTCCATTTTGAGGGTTCAAAATATATGGGTATTTAGTTTCAGACCTTTTATGAGAGATAGTTGAATGAGATTTTGGCGAATCTAGAGGTTTAATGAACTCAGGCTTTGAAGATGGTTTTAGGGTTTAAAGAAGATAGGGTGAGAGGTTTGATGGCTTTTGATAACTGTTTGGAGATTTCGGCTGTTTAGAGGAAGTTAGGTTTTTCCTTAGGTATCGATTTGACTGACTTACAGCTTTTGATGAACTTGCTCAAATGAAATTGCCAATTATTTGAATTTCCATCTTGTACCTGTTCCTACCACGTTTCTTAGTGGAATAGTTTTAGGTCGCTGATAGGTCAAAATCTACAATTCCTCAATCATGTCTATTCCCCAGATTTGACTTTTCTTTTGTTGACTATTCTAGTTCGTAGAATAGCTTGATGAGATTGCTATACACTCTACGATTTTCTTTGACAACTCAATGATTGTCTCCTGAGAGATGCTTCTGTGAGCGGTTTGACATTGATTCTTATTTTGCATGGCTTAACCACTGATGCGCCCCAAGAGGGTTTGATTACTACAATTCTAAAGTAAATTTGCAAGACGTCTTTCCAAACTATATTCGTAACTTCGCTCCACACGATCTGAATAGTTTGGCATGTGCCAAGTTTTGCTGAGCTTCCCATGAGCTAGTGTATCCTTTGGGAAGACTACGATCGTTGATGCTGCTCTATGATCGTCGATACTGCTGAACATACTCTACGAACGTTGTCTGTCCTGGTCCTTGAGATGAACTTGACTTAGCATTCCTTATAAGTTAAGCTAGCTCAGGAAGGGCCAACCTCTTAGAGTGAACTAATGTAAAAACCCAAAACCCTAATAAGACTTGGATATGTAAATTCAGTTATATTAACAAAATCTCTCCGTTCTGAAAGTGTTAGGTGTAAATATATACTCTGTTTAACAAATTTGGTCAAATAACATTTTGTCTGAACATTGACGTGTTTGACACCTCGTGCTTAAAAATTTCTTTCGAAAACAAACTTCTCGGTATATTTGTTTTAACAAGCTGCTTTGTCGTGCTTACACTGATAAAATGCTTTGTCGTGCTTGTTAGGATTTATGTAAAATCTAGGTTAGGAACCCTAGATTATAAAACATAATCCTAGATTACAAAACCTAACCCTAATTTATAAACCCTAACCCTAATTATCTAAAATAAACCCTAATTTGGTTATCCTAACACCTAATCATGATTATTAAACTTCAATTAGGGAATAATAAACATCACTAAACAACCCTAATCATTAAAAACAAAACCCTAATCAAGATTAGTGAGGATTAGGGCATAATTAAGCAATTAATATAACCTAACTAGCTCACAAGTAGGTTAGGAGTCACCAATGCAAGTTCCTAGGCTGCACATGACATGCTTGTAACTCCCAATCACCAGTAGCGTCATTGGATTTGATATTTGTGGAGGCAAGTAGGTGAAAATGACACAAAACCCTAACCTAGTAATTCTATAAATAGCAGCCCAATTCCAGTTCAAACTCATGAAATTTCTAAGCCTAAACACTCATACTTCATACCTAAATAAGCCTTGGTAATAACAACAACAGATTCGGAAGCCAGAAATCCAAAATCAAGCAAGAAATGTGCAAACCCTAATTCATAGCCAGATCTTTGATGCTTTGTTCAAATTGTTGTTTAGATGTTTAGAATTATGTTATAGTATGTTAGAAAGTATGTTAGGATGATAGAAAATGTTTTTCATAACATCTAGATACCTCAAATTAATGTTTCTAGTAATCTAGAAATTTTTAAAAAATAAGCCTGACAGTCGAATGTCAGAGCTTCTAGATTCGTGTATGTTAATAGTTAGGTCTGTTAATTGTATGTTATTTGTAGTCTGATATGAGGTCTTTAATCTGGAAAAGAAAACAGGTTCATTAGAACCATATATTGCAAGATATAGGTGGTCAAAGGTGGTTGACCGATCACAAAGTTATGTTTTCTGGGTTACCCAGAAAACTAAAGAACAGGTTGAGCTGACTACTTTGATCAGCCTTTTAATCGCTTTTTGTTAGTTGTTTCTATAACTTTTTGTAATGAATTAATACATTGACATACATACTACATATCTATAATCTTAAATTACTTAAATAATTCATAAGAATACTGGAATTAATGGTCAAAAGTCGTTGACCGAGCTTGAACAAGTTTCCTAGGTTACCCAGAAAACTGATGAACATGAAGAACAACCTTTGGTTGTACATTGACCAACATAGATCGAGACCTTAGAGTTATGCTTTGTCCAAACAAGTGATATATATATATATATATATATATATACCTTGACATATATACTACCAATTACAAGAAAAACAATACAAATCTATTACACAGAATCAGAGATATGAAAGCTACAAAACCGTTGACCAACTATGATCACTGTTCTGGGTTACCCAGAAACTCAAGAACAACTCTGACAGTGACTTTGAGCCTCTATAACTTCTTGTTATATGTAGGTTAAAACACGAAATTTGTTTGATGTTGTGCTACTGTATGAGTACTATAACATCAATACTTGTTAAAACCCAGAATCATTAGTAGTAGCAAGATAGATTGTGGTCAAAGTGGTCCCTCGACCATGACTTGTCGAAACCCAGAAGCTCGAGAACACCTATAGTGACACTTCCTATCACTATAGGGCTTTAGTGACAGACAGTAATTGTTTTTTTTAAATTAATTAATAAAAATTAGAAATAGTTAAAAAATAAATATAAAAACAGCTTTCAAAATTATATTAAATTAACCTTTGATATTTTTACATAAATTCAATAAATATTTTATTTTATTTGGATATTATTTATAATTAATTTAATAGTAAAATAATTAGAATAATTACTTTTGAATAATAAATAATTATTGAAAAATAATATTAATGATTTAAAAATCATAATAAATGGTTATAAATTATTTAAAAATAGTAAACAAAGTTTTTATAAAATTCTAAGTAAATATTAATTATTTAAAAATAGAAATAAATAATTTAAAAATCATTTAAAGGATAAATAAATACTTAAAAATTATTATAAGTTTCTAGAAATTATTATAATGGATATTTAAATTATCTAAAAATATAATAAATCTTATAAATAAAATTTAGTCGAAATAAAAACTTATTTAATACTCGGTAAGGATATTGAACACCGAAACCCTATTAAACTTAACCCAAACATATGTTGAGCTTGTGTTTGAGTATTGTTATCAATACTAATGTGTTAGATTTATATGAATGAACATCGTAGGTGTTTATTAACAAATTGAGTAACATTACTTGACTAATCTCCGCTCAGGCAAGTTTTCTATACCCTAATTACTTTCATAAGTTTCTTATACCCTAATTACTTTCGTAAATTTCCTATACCCTAATTACTTTCGCAAGTTTCCTATACCCTAATTACTTTCACAAGTTTCCTATACCCTAATTACTTTCACAAGTTTACTGAACCCAACCTTGTTTATTCGTTGAACAAGATTTTTATCTTAAAATGTTGTTGATATGATATAATATACCTACACTTGAATTACCTCTTATTGTAAGGTTATTGCTATAGCTTCAGCATCACTAAGAAATGAATTATTTATTCATATGATATTGTTTATTGAGCATAAACTATTGTGTCAAACCAAATTGTTTTGGTAAGATATCATATTCTGAAGTTGTGTATCCCATAAGGGATCGAGGTTTGGTCAATAATATATTCACATTAATTTGGGTGCACTTGAGCACTGATAGGATGAGATGCATACTCCTAGGATATTGAGTAGGTTAATCCCTTATCTCATATCTAAAATAAAGTTTCTAAGTCTGTATAACTGACAAAAATAAAAAGTATTGAAATGGTAACAACAATCAGTCAAATTTTGAATTGTTATACTTTTTCAAATCATATATTGTTCTAAATATAAAACCTACTGAGCATGTCATAGCTCACCCTTGCAAATTATTCCCTTTGCAGTATTAGATGGTAACCTTGGAACATTTGGAGTAGATAAAGGGAAGCGTCCCTACTTAGATTAGCTTATATTTTTGTCTAGTTGAATGTAATACTTTGTAATAAGAAATTCTTTATGAAGAATCATGTAACCGAACCTTAATATTATGATATATATAACATCGTTTATTTCTGCAACTGTGCTTTCTTCATATATAGATGTAATTATAATCTTCAATATAGTTTGAGATCCTTGGGAACTATTTATCTAAGTGAGGGTATTGACAACATGGACTGTTCATCTTGTTGTTAATACTCTGAATTTCAGATAAATAGTTATTATCAATATGATAGTGTAATTCGCATGAGATAGACTATACATCTGGGTGAGGGTATTGGTAATATGGATTGTTCATGTTATTACTGATACTCTGAATTTTGGATAGATAGATACTATTCATAGATACAGTTCATATATCCAAGTGATGGTATCCAAACACAGTAATAGTTCTCTTGAGAATTGTCATCTTGTATGGGATACTGTGAATCTTAGATATATGGGAATTTTATCTGGTTTTTAATTGTATAGTCACTCAATTAGATATAAGCATATAATCAGATACCATGGGTGTATAGATTTAAATGCATTATATATATTGTTTCGTAGTAAGCACCATATTGGATATCATGGGAGTATAGATATGGGGGTGTTACAAGTTTGGTATCAAAGCTGTTAAGCCTATAGATATAAGGAAGACAAATCTTAGTATATAGTCTTCGAGTCCGTAAAAAAATTTAAAGTACACATAAAAACAACATTAAAAATATTATATTTTGTAAATTTCTATATCAGTATTAAAGGGGTTTTCTTTTATAGATGGCCAACTCCAGTGCTGAAGAAATGGTGATAGCAAATAATCCACCACAGATTAAGTCATTTATAGCTAGTAATGCAAATGATGAAGAATTGCTTCATGCTCAACAACTGCTAGATGTTGAAGAAGAAGAAGATTGTAACGTCCCCAAAATTCATACAATTTAATTCTTCACTTCGGTCTTTAACAATACATTCAACCTCTAATTTTACATCATTAAACGATAATACAACCATTGAAATTTGCAGAATAATTAAAATTTTCTATTACAATTAAAACTTTCTTTTACAAACTATTCTCGTTCCCAGAACTTTCAACCTTTACATCTAAATATCTCAGAATCATTGTAATACTACAAGAGTTTACATCGCAAAACGATATTACAATTCAACATTAATACATTATTTGAAACCTTAAAAATGGTTCAAATAATAATAACTCAGCCAAACTATATAAATCTTCATGTATCACATATGATTCATATCTTTAAGTAGCACATAACATTACCTTAAATCTTTAGCCTGCAAAAGTGGTTATTTGCAAGGTTGAGCTCGACAGCCCAGCAAAATCTAATAGTTTTCATGCATCACATAGCACATAATAACATGCTCAACATATATCTCATAAACATTAGACTAACATAACATACATGCTGCATTTCATATAACAAGTATAAAGATTGAGGTCCTTACTCAATCAACATTCATTATTCAATCAACGTAGTCATAAATTGACTTTAATGTTTTATACTTTCAATATATATAGAACACAACATGCTCATTGCAACAAATATTTAAAATATTTCATCATCAAGTTCACATAACAAATAGGAACTGAAAGACTTGCCTTGATCGTTGTTTACCAATAACAGTTTAACAGCTTTTAGTTATCTGCACTTCACGTTCCCTACACAATTATATAATCATACACATCAACTATTAGTCACATAACAACGCATAGTAATTGTAATGTAAACTCTACTTCACATCTCATAATCTTTTATCTGGTTTTAAATTGTATTGTCACTCAATTAGATATAAGCATATAATCAGATACCATGGGTGCATAGATTTAAATGCATTATATATATTATTTCTTAGCAAGCACCATATTGGATATCATGGGAGTATAGATATGGGGGCGTTACAAGTTTGGTATCAAAGTTGTTAAGCCTATAGATATAAGGAAGAGAAATCTTAGTATATAGTCTTCGAGTCCGTAAAAAATTTTAAAGTACACATAAAAACAACATTAAAAATATTATGTTGTGTAAATTTCTATACCAGTATTAAAGGAGTTTTCTTTTATAGATGGCCAACTCCAGTGCTGAAAAAATGGTGATAGCAAATAATCTACCACAAATTGAGTCATTTATAGCTAGTGATGCAGTGGATAAAGAATTGCTTCATGATCAACAACTACTATATATTGAGGAAGAGGAAGATTGTAACGACCCCAAAATTCATACAATTTAATTCTTGACTTCGGTCGTTAACAATGCATTCAACCTCTAATTTTACATCATTAAAAGATAATACAACCATTGAAATTTGCGGAATAATTAAAATTTTCCATTACAATTAAAATTTTCTTTTACAAATTATTCTAGTTCCCAGAACTTTCAACCTTTACATCTAAATATCTCAGAATCATTGTAATATTACAAGAGTTTACATCACAAATAGATATTACAATTCAACATTAATACATTATTTGGAACCTTAAACATGTTTCAAATAATAATAACTCAGCCAAACTATATAAATCTTCAAGTATCACATCTAATTCATATCTTTCAAGTAGCACATAACCTTACCTTAAATCTTTAGCTTGCAAAAGTCGTTATTTGAAAGGTTGAGCTCGATAACACAGCAAAATCTAATAGTTTTAATGTATCACATTGCACATAATAACATGCTTAACATATATCTCATAAACATTGGACTAACATAACATACATGCTGCATTTCATATAAAAAGTATAAAGATTGAGTTCTTTACTCAATTAACATTCATTATTCAATCAATGTAGTCATAAATTGACTTTAAAGTTTCATACTTTCAATATATATAGAACACAACATGCTCTTTGCAACAAATATTTAAAATATTTCATCATCAAGTTCATATAACAAATAGGAACTAAAAGACTTGCCTTGATCGTTGTTTACCAATAACAGTTTAACAGCTTACAGTTATCTGCACTTCACGTGCCCTACACAATTATATAATCATACACATCAACTATTAGTCACATAACAACACATAGTAATTATAATTTAAACTCTTCTCCACATCTTATAATCTTTCCTATTAATTAGCACACAATGTTCAATTAGATTGTGTTAACTTTTCGACTTATGTAATATTCAAAATTCATTCAAGTGTTCAAATCTTGCTAGGAATCATTATTGGGTTTATATTAAACCCATTTCATATTTTATAATATTCATTTCATTTGACTTAAATCACTTTTTACGTTCATTAACACTTATCACGGCGTTTTGACGTTTATTCATCACACGCCCGATTTATCTCTCTTGTGTATGCTTACTATGCTTCTATAACTTATCTAATACATTATTTATTAATGTTAAGCATCATATTGTTTACTAACATTCATATTTTATAACTTAGAACAACATCTTTTATCGTCAGAAGCACTATACTCGCATACGTGCATGCCTGACGCCCTCTGATTGCCCCCCAAAAACACAACAGTCCTAAAGATAAACATTTTGACCACTGTTCCCGACATCAAATTGAAACACTTAAAGAACGAAAGTTGTAGGTCTACTTGTCCTCATTTCCAGATCATCTTGAATCACCTTAATCGGAGTTCGTATGAAAAAGTTATGCTCATTTTACTAAAACATGTCCGGTCAGGTTTTTTTTCAAAATTCGGCTAGGTAGACTACCCCCCCCTCACGGGGCGGAGTTTTTGTACTAGGGGGACCGCCGAGGCAGGGGTCCCTTCTGAATTTTGCGATTTTTGGTCTAGAACACTACATAACGCCAAATTAGGCCAACAAACTCCTTTCTAACAACCATACCAACCTACCCAAGGTGTAATATGTTTACAGAAACATAAACTAATGTTTCTAACACGTTTCTAATCAAATAAACAACATAAAAATCAAGGTTACAACCTTTAAATTTCACTATTTCTATTATTTCTTCTTCTTTTGACATTCATAGCGAAATTGAACATCACGAATTTGTTTCTTAACCATTTGACACCATTCCAACTATCTTGTTTTCGTAATTCAACATACTAACAACATATATCATCAATTTCAGATTATATCACGACTTCATCATAAATTTTGATTCCAAAATAAGCCCTAATGTATATATATCAATAAAACTCAATTTCTTCACTTTCAAACATGTTTTCATGAATTCGATACTTCAAAAATCATCTATAGACAACATATAACAGATTATGTAATCTCAATACACATAAAACTAATTTCTCAACAAATTAACCATAGAACTTCAATTACAGAGAACTTAGAAAACAAAACTAAGAACTCAAAACTTTAATCTAGATTGCTTACCTTTAATTAGTTATAGGATTAGAGAAGCTTGATTAATCTTCTTCCTCTTCTTTGATTCTCAGAATTTTCTTCACAAATTATAGAGAATTCTCTCCCCTTCTCTATTTCTCTCTTCTGTGTTCTTAACATTAGAAAAATAAGTTATGTATATTTACTTAGCCCTCAGTTACACAATCCAATAGTCTCAGCAGTTATAGAATACAAAGGGTCTCTAGGCATTGTTTGGCTAGAACCCAAAATCCTTTTTTTTTTAATTTATTTTAGTACTCCTCTATTATATGGTACATTTGTCACACATAACCAAACCAATCTTATAATTTCATATTAAGTTACATTGTGTTTATTAATAACTTAATTTATCAAATCATTCCTTATCAACATAATAAATTTATTTAATAAATCATCCATCCTCTAATTTAATTATTTAATTAAATTAGAGCATTGTCATTTCATTAGCGTAATAAAATACGCATGATTATAAAATTGTTGATCATCAATTTACTTAATATCATCATACATGAGTAAATTATTCCATAATAATTTCCATCAAATATTTATTTTATTTAATAAATATCTCCACTAAAATATTTATTTTACTTGATAATTATCTTATCTATTTATAAAATTCACAATTAAATTACATTAATATATTATATTTATATGTAACACATTACCCTCTCACTTTATTAAAACAAATATATTTACATTAATTCACTATTTTAATTAAGTGAATTACTCTCAATATTTATGAATTTTAATTCATAACAATTACATTGCCAATAAGGCATAATAATTAAATTATATTATTTCATACTCAAACTCAAAACATCTCATAATAAGAATTTTAATTATTAAATTCATATTTTATTAACTTATAAAAAATCGGGTTGTCACATCTTTCCCCCCTTATAAGGATTCCGTTCTCGGAATCAACGAAACCTCCCTTACTCGATTTTCGCAAAATCTCTTTCACAATTATCGTTGAATAACTTCAACACGTTAACTTAGCAAAAAGTTAAACATAGTTGTGACGCCCCCAAATTCAGGTCCCTTTGAACCTCGAATTCGGTCCGCCACGATACTACTATCGTCAAACTATAATATCTTTTATTCATACCTTAATGAATATAACCTTGCTTATTATAATTTAGAATGTAAATTCTTTCCACTTCCAGGATCTATGTAATGACCCCAAACTTTTATAAGTTTCAAATATTGGTCATTTACCATTCCTGTTTTACATCACATTCGATGTTATATAAACATGAGGAATAATTTAAACTTTTTCAATCTCCTTTGAAAATAAATCTTTTATTGATTTCTTAACTTGAATCAATTACAAATCCCAAAATCAAATTATGTTATGATTCAACCTATTTGAATTATTGTCTAAATATTCACATCTCAATTCGAATTTCACTATGTACCACCTAATACAACTTTATAACTTAACATGTACTACACATTATAAACTACTATCATGTACATCTACTAGAACCTAAACATGGTTCAAGAGCATCTAGTTAAATAATAAATCAATCTCCTTCGATACCATTGAACCTTATCAATCAAATAGCACCTAACCTTTACCGTGTATCCTTAACCTGCAAAAGTGGTTATTTGCAAGGGTGAGCTCGACAGCCCAGCAATTCTAATAGTTTTCATGTAGCACATAGCATATAATAACATATTCAGTTCGTGCATTCATAATCAATTAATATTTATTACGCATGTTACTTCACACATAATAGGCATAGAGATTTACCTCACAAGTATATTATCAAATCAACTTCCACATTTCATATATATCTCATATGCATTTCATATATATACGTAAACATTCTAATAGCATAATATAGTTTAACTAACAGTTATCAAATTCGTATAACAAATAGGAACTGAAAGACTTGCATGATTCATAGTTTATGAACTATGACTTAACTGCACTTCGTGTATTCCTACACATTTATATAATCATGGATTCATATCCATCAGTAACATATTTCATGCATTCTCAATGTAATACTATTGTTACATTGTTCTTTAACTAGGTTCGTAAAACCTACACTTCACTTTCTCATCATACGCTTAGAATAGCTACGTATGTCTAGGTATACCTTAACCACTCGTATATGACATTAACATTCATATATAGCTACCACACACTTGACTCACTAGGTGTTCGACACATTTAAAACTCATAGGTAACTTCAAACATATGCATAAACATCTAACTTCATACCACATCACCTATTCTATATTCTCTTAGCACACATCAGATGGTAATACATCACAATTTCAAACAACATGTCATTGCATTATATCTTGAAAACATTCATTTGGACTTTAACATTTTGGAAGTCTTAATTAACATTCATCTTTATCACATAGCATGCTTCCTAACACATTACATAGCATAGTGGTCACATATTGCAATTTAACGTAATCATACAAACATGCTTCAAACATCAGATCAAAAACAGAACTCATTTCAAATCAAGCGATGGCTGTAGCATTTGCTACTGTCTGTGCATAGGGGATCACAGAGTGGCAGTCATTCCTCCGCCAAAGCCAAGACTGAGCTTTGTACTTCTTATTTTCAGTCCATATCTTAATACACTTAAGACACTTACGCTTAACATGCATACACGCGCGCTAGAGGTCTTTACATACTTGTATGACCATTTCAAGTTCAACCTTATATGTTAGAGACTTTAGTTTAGGATTTCCACGAATCAAAACTAACTAGTGTTATGAAATCACTAGGTGTACTAATTAGCCTTATCTTCTCAAAAAGAGGTCACATAATCTTTACTACACATGCTTGTACATATTCTCATCTTATACTCATAGCTATCATCGTTTAACACTTTAAAACATGCTTTAAACTCATGCTTGGTTTACTTCCGTTATGTTTAACATATACAACTTATGTTTAAAGACATAATGAAACATAACATGGCATCTCGAGCCTTTAAAATCTAAATACTCATATAATGCAACTTAAGTTCAAAAACATGTTTGAGGTTGCCTTTGACATCATTTATTATGAATGATGCAATATAGCACATATATAAATCATATCTAGGGATATTATAGTTATAACATGTCATATTAATCCTTTAAAAATCTAGATATCCATGTGATGTAACTAGATTTTGAAAATATGTTCAACTTTGCTCTTGAAACCATTGTAGATTTGAACAATGCCATTCAACACATACAAGACAACTTTAAAGCTCTATTCATATATAACCAAGTCATGTTAACATGCTTGCAAGGTCAGAATTTATATCAAATAGCCTTCATGGACCTTAGTTATGTTATACCGAGTTTTCTTAAAAAAACTTCTATCACACAAGGTCTAACGAGTTTGATTATAAACAAAGGAACTATGTATACTACGCATTTCATTTATGTGTAACATCGATCATTTTTAAAAACCACTAAGTTCAGAACTTATAGCACATAAGTTTCCACAAGGTTTGTTTTCAAAATCTTTAAGTTTCTTTTCAGAACACATACTAAGTCATGCTAATTCTTTCTATTATGAGCAAGGAAATCTTATATGTCGTGTATAATATCATGAATTTTCATGTTACATCACTTAAAATAACATATTCCATCGTCGGGAGTACTATACTTGCGTATGTGCTCGCTCGACGCCCTCCGGTCGCCTCCGAATACGTAACAGTTACAAAGATGACTATTTTTACTCTTCCTAACAACCTCAAATTGAAACACTTAAAGAGAAAAAGTTGTAGGTCTATTCGTCCTCGTTCCAGATCATCTTGAATCACCTCAATCAGAGTTCGTATGAAAAAGTTGTGCCTAATTTACTAAAGCAAAGTCACAACAATTAAGGCACCGTATTGATCGATGTCCATATAGTGTACCTTCTAAATGGCCTTGGGGAAGCGCAATTGCGCCCAACTCACGTAACGTGCCCTCGTGCTCGCTTTTTGGATTACACGCACTAAAACTCCTTCCAATGATCATAACATGAGTTATACTCATCCAAATCAGTCCATTTTCGATTCTATAGGTTCGTAACTAATAAAACTACAACATACCAATTACCCATCAACAAACATAAACATTAACTAACCCAAATATGGATTTCTAACTCATTTTCATACTAATTTTTATGTTTTGATAAACTTAGCGAATTCATTAACCACAAATTTGTTTCTCAACCAAATTGGTTCGTTTAACTTTCGTTGTTTTCATTTCTAACTATATTAACAGCAGCTAGCAACAATTCATGGATTATAACAAGTTTTAGCCATCAAATTTGTTACTCAAAAGTGACTATTTCATGACATTTCTAAGAAATTGCAAACTAAGGAAATTAAGAACATATATATAGAATCATTACCTCTTGAATGCTTGGAATTGGCTAACTATAACTCCTCAATCCTTCCATTGCTCTCAATTCTCCCAACTCTCATCGACTCTCTATAACAACTTCTCGTGAAACTCAAACAAATGGGAAAGAGAATAAGGAACTCTATTTATAGAGAATTCTCTACCCGCATAAAGCCTTTACATAGTGTTTTGATTTAGCGAAGGAAGAAGAAGAAACCAAAGGGTAGTGAATAGTTGGTGACTTGCTCCATCTTCCTCCATTCCTAGAGCCATAATTTCAAGCTTTGTAGCCTTTTTGGGTTTCTCAACAATTGAAGTGTTAGGCCAATGGCCTATTACGACTATTATAATTAATGAGACACTGATTTTGGGACATGGTTAATTCTTAGCAACTAAGACTTAGTTTGGTTCCTTTTAATTCCCATAATGTAATATTAAGGTACAATTGTTACCATATTAGGAATTTAAAGACAAACTTTATACTCACATCATATAATCCATGTACATTAAATACATGTAATAAAATATCACAAATAAGTATTATTATCCGAGTAGTTCCATAATTATTTCTACTACTCACATAACCACATTATAGTATTATTTAATATTAATGTTTATTCAAACATTAAATCTCCTACAAGTTTCTAGAATACACAGATTTTAATTATTTCTGTATTATCACTACATATGATTTCACCGTACCACTTGGTACCTTATATCATTAGTTTCATTTAAATGTCACACCTCACGTATTCTTAAGCCGTATGTATTATATGTTACTACTGCTCACCTATTCCATATTAGCCCTAGTAATATTATTTAATGATTATACCCACATTAATATTTTAATTGGGCTAAATATCATTTAGTTGGGTATTTTTAACCCACACAATAATTAATTAATATTAATCATTTCTTTTCAATAATTATTATGCATTCCTCTAATTAATAGAATTTAATATTCCATAATCTCACTTAATTAACCATGTTTAATCCGGTTTAATTAATGAAACCCTATTCAAATCCATTCGTGGATAACTTAATCGTCATTTAAGATTTTTATTATCAAGTCATTAATACCCATTTCTTAAACTTTAAATTCTAAAAACTGATTTCTCAGACCAAGATTCCCAGCAACAGACCGGTCATAAGTTTGAAAATGGCAAATGCCGCCATACCAAATTTCCAGTGCATAAGTTCTACATCGCCAGTAACCTAAACCTTACGCTTCCAAAATTCTTTACTCATTCTCGGTTACTATTTTCCTTAATAATTTAAGAATCACACTTAGAGTTTTAAAACTCTATCTCCCTTATTGGTTTAACCAACTAAACATCTCCTTTAATCTTCACTTCTCGATGTGTATCAATTTACTCAATAATTCTCTAATCTCTTGTCAACAACGTACATATATACAAGTCCAAACCTAACACACCTCGAGTCTTTAATAGTATTCAATATAGTACACTGAGTGGTTTCCCACAAACAACCAACAAATCAGTTTCCGTCTCATTTACACTGTTTTCATAGTGAGTTATATCAGTTACCAATTCGTATATACCTCCGCTCTCTAAAGGAATCATTTAGCCCAGCTCCTATACGTCAACCATTAAAGAGTAAGATTGCACTACCTTAGACTTGATATTCACTCATACATATACTGAAGAAATTGGTGATTATCAAAGATATTTTAATGTCACCAACTTACTACTATAAAATAATTCTATAAATTATTTAATGTCGATAGATAAATCTTATCCATCTTCATATAACTCCATCTCTACAATTTCTAACAAATATATAATAATGGTATATAGTTATTAAACACAACATTACTTATTACATAGCTCATATTACCCTATGTAACACAATACCACATACTTGGTAACACATTATATATTTTTATTTGAACCCTTCACAAGCCTTAAGAATTTTATTCACTAAATTCTTATTTTAATATTTTCTAAAATTCGGGTTCTTACATCCTATCCCCTTATAAGGATTTCGTCCTCTAATCACCAAACCTCCTCTACTCTGCTATTCTAAATATTACATATCCTTTTGAATAATTTTATCCATTCTCTTTTCGGAAGTTTCATTATAACTTGCTCACTTGTATTCTAACACATTCTCCTTTGTAAGGAACACTACTCACTACATTCATCACATAGAAGATTAAGAGTCTTCCACGATTTTTTAATAATCTGGAAGTAGTATGAATAACTCAGATTCCAAATTATGATGAGGGGTCACACTAGACCGTGAACTAGTGCTTCATCACAATATTTCGCACTACAAACCAGAATGTTTATCAATCACAAAGACTGAAAACACACTCCACATGTACGCTAGGTGGCCAGCCAATTGTACCACTACGTTACGCCAATAACGTAGTGTTTTGTAACGACTACATGTGTTACATTCTAACCATTATCCCCGAAAACATGTCCCCTTATAGGTTGTTCACCTCACTTTTTTTTTTTTCCACATCCTAATCCGCACTGCAGCAACTGCTTGGCATAAATAATCAAGAATGCTTGAATTTCACAAATATTTTTAACAACGTAGATATAGCCAAATCAAATAGCATAGACTTTTATCAACAATTCTACATCAATCAAATAATTTGACCAACTTAATTGACCTTCTTTATAACTTAAAAGAAAACCAAAATTCTTTTTATGACGCCATGATGCCGCATTAGATTAGTAGTACATTGAGGATTCCGCCATTATGTGACTTTGTCATATTACATCATACCATAGTGGGCTGACGATCTTTGAATCACAACCATCACTAGGTTCAACTGTATTAATGACTCCATCGTTTACCATTTCTACACCATACCAAATGATGTAAATGGTCAGAAATACATTTTGAATATTTTTAAATCATTTTGTCTTAGCCAAACAATTAGCATGTACATATATATAATAACTATTATTTTTAAAACATCATTGGTTCAATCACATGATCCAAAGTTTTTCGAGGAAATAGAAATGCAACATCAGCACGAAGTCAATAAATTTTGAAAATCTAGCAGAGCTAGAAGATTTAGAAAATCCATGTTTCTCCAACAACTTCAATCTTCACTCCATAGCTTCATTCTATCAATCTCTAACACCATCAATGCTTATTATTCCAAAATTTCTAACTTCATAACATATATATACCTGATATAGTTCATTAAACTTACCACACTTTGGAAATTCAGGAACTTGCCACAATTATATGAGTTTAAGAACTTACCCTAGTCAGACCATAGGCGTCCATTCGCTGAGGGGTTCAAAAACATTTCATAAAATTATGAGTCACAAATGTACCATGAGTATGAATTTTAAGAACTCGCAACTTAACCTTATATTCTCTAATTATAACCTATCTATCTGTTATACACATGAGAGAAGAATCACCTTTTCAATGTATATATAGCATAATAGCGACACAAAACATTTCAACAATTATCGCTGCGAACTAAGTGATTTTTACATCAAGTACAATTCCCCCATAACAAGGAATCATACAACTCAAATTACCGACATGGATCCTCAATTGAAATCCCACTTAACTCTATCTTACACTTTATTCGATACGAATTCTTCATATCTCATTACATACAACTCTTCATGAGTTCATATCGTACCATTTCATAATACATTCTCCTATAGCATCAAGCTATACACACTTAGTCGTTACAGACCATTTATCACTTTATAGCTCATTTCGATCACGTCGTAATCATCAATTTACCTTAGGGTTCTTTCCCTATTATCAACAAAACTCCACTCGAGTTTATTCTCATTATCTTTGTCATATTCATCTTATAGATATTATCTTATCATTTTTATTATCAAAGTTGGGAAACTCTTGAATCCTCATTCTCTAGATACTTCAAGATTCTTCTTTGAATCTTCACTTATATATAAATTTTAATCTTTATCTTTCTCTCTCTCAGGTTATGGCCTAAGGTACACTTACCTAAGTTTATTGGTCATTTACCATTATTGTTTTACATCACATTCGATGTTATATAAACATGCAGAATAATTTAAACTTTTTCAATCTCCTTTGAAAATAAATCTTTTATTGATTTCTTAACTTGAATCAATTACAAATCCCAAAATCAAATTATGTTATGATTCAACCTATTTGAATTACTGTCTAAATATTCACATCTCAATTCGAATTTCACTATATACCGCCTAGTATAACTTTACAACTTAACATGTACTACACATTATAAACTACTATCATGTACATCTACTAGAACCTAAACATGGTTTAAGAGCATCTAGTTAAATAATAAATCAATCTCCTTCGATACCATTGAACCTTATCAATCAAATAACACCTAACCTTTACCGTGTATCCTTAACGTGCAAAAGTGGTTATTTGCAAGGGTGAGCTCGATTGCCCAGTAATTCTAACAGTTTTCATGCAGCACATAGCATATAATAGCATATTCAGTTCGTGCATTCATAATCAATTAATATTTATTACGCATGTTACTTCACACATAATAGGCATAGAGATTTACCTCACAAGTATATTATCAAATCAACTTCCACATTTCATATATATCTATATGCATTTCATATATATACGTAAACATTCTAATAGCATAATATAGTTTAACTAATAAATTATCAAATTCAGATAACAAATAGAACCGAAGACTTGCATGATTCATAGTTTATGAACTATGACTTAACTGCACTTCGTGTATTCCTACACATTTATATAATCATGGATTCATATCCATCAGTAACATATTTCATGCATTCTCAATGTAATACTATTGTTACATTGTTCTTTAACTAGGTTCGTAAAACCTACACTTCACTTTCTCATCATACACTTAGAATAGCTAGGTATGTCTCTAGTATACCTTAACCACTCGTATATGACATCAACATTCATATATAGCTACCACACACTGACTCACTAGGTGTTCACACATTTAAAACTCATAGGTAAGTTCAAACGTATGCATAAATGTCTAACTTAGTTGTAACTTCATACCACATCACCTATTCTATATTCTCTTAGCACACATCAGATGGTAATACATCATAATTTCAAACAACGTGTCATTGCATTATATCTTGAAAACATTCCTTTGGACTTTAACATTTTGGAAGTCTTAATTAACATTTATCTTTATCACATAGCTTGCTTCCTGACACATTACATAGCATAGTGGTCATTTGGCGCCCCCAAAATAGGTATACATCACCTATTCTGAGTCACCAAATATATGGTACAGAAAAAAAAATTCAATCTTAAATATACAACAAGAGCTGTGAGTTTTGATACAAATATTGTCTTCTAGACAATATCCAAACTCAAAATAAGTCCTCAATACATTTATTATCACACTATTTAACAGAATAGTGAGGACTACTAATGTTATCATCTTGACCGTCACTCCGTTCCTCGACTCGACCCAGCTATATTCTCATTTCCTGAAGAGAACAGTGAAAGAAAGGGTGAACTCAACTAGCCCAGCAAGAAATATTATGACTAAGATAATGTAGAATAAATTATCGTTAGCCTTCAACAGTGGTAAACTGATAAAATATAACAAACATCAAGTTTAACTGCAGCGGAACAAACAATCCATTAAAAGAGTCAATTAGAGAATAAAATCTACTATCTTTTATGATTTAACAAAAATTTTTTATCACTTTTATCGCTGAGACTCAGCTTAATAAATAATCCACATCATCCTTGCACTACGACCAAGGATAATCGTGTTTTCATCAACGGTCCTGATCATGCCATAAAATAATTCATCTTTGCATCCTTGGCCAAAGAGAATCCATAGCCATAATTATACCAAAAATTGTTCATCAATGCACTACGGGCCAATGAGGACTTTTTCCACATCATTTATAACATTATGGTCATGATTATACCGAATAATCCCTGGTCATAATCATGCCAAGTCCATCTATGCACGTAAGCCAAAGATGACTTTAATCATAATATAAACATGAGGATGATGACAATGATATAAGAATTCAATAAAACAAGTTCAAGAATTAATTTATCCAGGAACTAATAACGTCCAAATTGTCAACATGATACTTCTTTGTAGAGTAAAATTCAAGAATGCTCAGAAGAATATTTCCATGAAAAGATACTGGATGAAGCGCACATATCAAGGATATTCCACTAATTTCATGTAGTATAGAAGTCAAAACTTTAACCAACTGAGTATAATAAAGAATGGAATAACAAAAGAAATCACCAGGCATGCGATAGATCGTATAGACAGGTTATTCCAACAGAATAATAAATAACGGACCAGGTCATGCGTAAACGTACAGAGATGTGATATTCCGGCGTAATAATAAATAATAGAATAACATAATAATTCACCAAGCATACGATAGACCGCACACACAGGTTATTCCAATAGAATAATAAATAATGGAACCGTGTCAAAGCGTAATCAATCCGGCCAAGTGATATTCCAATGTAATAATAAAGAATCGGAACTAGGTCAAAGTAAATTCTCACCAAATCTGGATATTCCAATGTAATAATAAAGAATGGAATAAGAACAGAATTCACCATGCATTCGATAGATCCTTGCATGCATGTATTATTCCAATGTAATAATAAATAATGGAATAATAGAAGAATTTCACCATGTATGCGGTGCTTGCATATAGACAAAGTTATTCCAACATAATAATAAAGAATGGAATAACAGAAGAATTTCACCATGTAAACCGTAGTCCGCGTATATAGATTATTCCAACAGAATAATAAAGAATGAAATAACAGAAGTTCTCTTCATGAATACAAAAGAAATAATACCCCTTATGAGTACAACAAATAATATCCCTTACAAGTACAACAACTAATATCCCTCACCTTAGAACAAACTAGATATAGGAGTAGCGAAGTAGCAGAATACTTTTCTTCTTTCTCTCTATAGTTTCTTTCTCTGGAGTTTCAGTTAATTCATAAGCAATAATGAAGGAATGAGCTTCTATTTATAGGAGAATGGACTGAATAGTAACTAATTCCTGAACGGTCCATATTGATTTACTTTTAAACGGACGGTCCAGATTGGTTTACTATAAAATATTCTAATAAAACAAAATCTTTTAAACAAAATATAATATATTCTATTTATAATCTAATAAAACGAATAACTTTATAAAAGTATTCTGTTTTATATAAAAAGATTTTATTATGCAAACACTATGCAGGAACTATGCAAACACTATACATAATAAAATATAATATATTCTAATTATTGTCTTATAAAACAAATAACTTTATAAAAGTATTCTGTTTTATATAAAAAGATTTTACTATGCAAAACACTATGCATAATAGAATATAATATATTCTATTTATAGTCTAATAAAATGAATAACTTTATAAAAGTATTCTGTTTTATATAAAAAGCTTTTCTGTTTTATTACATTAATAATACTAATAAAAAAAAAATTCGTCATCATTATTATAATTCACACTATTAATCGACCAGGTCGTTCCTAGGAAAAAGGGGGCTTTCCAATAAGGATTTCTCCCTATTGGCGAGCAATTAGGTGACCAAACCTCTCCTTAACACAACTTCTAGACATCGTTAATATTGCAAATAATAATATTAATAACTATGTCATCTCAATTATTTTTTTAATAATATATAAAATATCGACAATAATTGAATCAAAAAACGTGAGATACTATGCAACAATTACGGAAGCAATAATTGAACAAAACTGAGTGACTTCTCACGTAAGCATCAATAATCAATACTGTGTGCTACTATGCAACCACGCGTATTACTGTACTTTTACTACCGAGTAGTTCAACAATATTAATGGTAAAACTTCTACCATTATTTTCATAAAAATATTTTAGTCATTTTCTCAATCCGACAATAATTCTGTTGTGGGGTCCACCAATGATTGTGTCGTTGTACGAATATTCCCTGTTAAAACGAATATTCCCCGACCAATCGAATATTATATAACAACTTGCATACTTTGCAAAATTTATAAATACTACCCATAACTATGACATTATCTCAAATTCACACCATAATATTCAAAAAAAATATTTTGAGAAATTTAAATCTTTATTCATAAAATTTGGGATTTTATAATCTCCCCTCCTTATGAAATTTTGCCCTCAAAAATTACGTACGTACCTGGCATGCCGAACAGATGAGAATACCTCGTTAGATTATAACTCTTGAGGTATAACCTTTGAGTGTCGAATATGATCCTTCTTATCCAAGATTTTAACAGGTACATCTTCATATGTTAAATTATCTGATATCTCATCCGGTTCTAAATCAATAATGTGGTTTGGGTCGTCCACATATTTATGTAACATCAATACGTTAAAAACGTTATGAACACGCGACATACTTGGCGATAAAACGAGTCTATAAGCCACAGTTCTTACTTAATCGAGGATTTCAAATGGACCAATTAAATCAAGGGTTGAAATTTCCTCTCTTCATCAATTCTTGCTTCTAGAATAACGCCCTCTTGAACCTTCTTTTTTTCACATTCATCGCCTTCGTGTGTAGTTTGAGCGCTTTAACTTTATCGATTAAAGTCGATTCTACTCGTATATTCGTTATCTTCACGTAGGTTCGTATATTCACACTCATAAATGCATACGATCTTCTACTCAACGCGTCAGCTACCACGTTCTCTTTTCCATAATGGTATTGAATGGTACGATCGTAATCTTCAACAGCTCGAGTCAACGTCTTTAGCGCATGTTACGTTCGTTTTACTTGAAGAAATATTTAAGGGTTTTAGAAATGGGGTTTTGTACTGGGGTCAGTACGAAATTCGATTTCACGCTATGGTGTAGGCCAAGAAGTCTTCAGAAATACGTCAAGAAATTTATTAACGATAGAAATATCATTCAAAACTATGACCCTCATCCAAGACTTGGATAGCACGTCACATTGATACCTATCAACTTGCCACCGTTATTCACGACGTCCCCTATGGATAGTCTGGCTTTGGTGTATTCCACACAAGGAAGTCAACAATGAAAGGATCCGGGCTCTTTACTTATGGCTTGATATAACAGTGATTGACTTTAGTGGTTTGGTTGCTTGAATTCGCATAATAGGTTGGTTAGGAATATAAAAGCTAACAACCTTACGAAAAGTATGATGAGTAGATAACCAATCAATTCCAAAAATCACATCAAAGGCAAGTATTTTCAAAGAGATAAGATCGACAGGTAACGTGAAAGTGTCGATTTGAATCAAACAAGATTTATAAATAATGGATGTAACGAAGGTTTCTCCTAACAGAGTTTTAACAGATAAGTCAAAGTCTAATTTCTCAATAGCCATGTTCAAACATTGAACACAACTAGGTGAAATACAAGAGTGGGTAGAACCGGTATCAAATAAGGTATAGACTTCATAAGCGTTTATGATTAACTTACCCGTGACAACTTCGTTCGAGTTCCTCGACAAACACTCTCACTTAATCTACCGGCTTTGACTTATTTGGGACATCCTTTGGCATCACCATCCCAGCTGGACTTGACTTCACTACACGACAAAATTAAGCTAGGTGACCTTCTCTTCCACAATTGAAACACGCTTTGGATTGCTGCGTACAGTTTGGGCGGATGTGTCCCTCCTGTCCGCATTTGAAACATACGACCTATGGACGTTCCTTTTCCTTTGAAACGGGTGCTGATGATGTTGTCTTTCCATCATTATTGAACCTTCTCTTCTTGAAATTTTCACTTCTATTATCTTGGCCATGATTACTATCGAAGTGCTTACCATTATTGGCATGATAATTTCCCCCACGATGGTTATCATTGTTCTGATGGTCGTTTCCACCAGTACAATTATTATCGTGTTGTTGGTTGTTGCCTTTTGGTTGTGCTGACTCATTATCGCGCTCCAATAACTAAGCCCTATTCACAACATCTAAATATAAACAAAGTTTGTGAGAAATGAGGTATTGACGTATATCGGGTTTCAAACCTCGCAGAAACATTTGCGTCATTCACTCCTCATTATCAACCAAATGGGATACAAACCGGGATAATTCCACAAACTTAGCCTCGTACTGCGACACGGTCATATTGTTTTGCTCCAGCTTGATAAATTCCACCTCCTTCATATGACGAATACTTTCAGGAAAGTACTTGTCGTTGAACAATTCTTGAAATTTCTCCCAAGACATCTTGAGTGCGTCAGGTTGGGTACGTTTTACCGATTCTCACCAATGATCTGCTTCTTCACGAAACATAAAGGTGGCGAATGGAACTTTTTGCTCCTCTGAGAATTCCAAGACATCAAATATCTTGGTGATCTGCTTAATCCACGTCTCTGCCTTAAGTGGGTATGGCTTTCCCAAAAACTTCAGTGGTCCCAGCTCCTTAAACTGCTTAGTGGTGACCAACCGTGGGTTGCCATTATTTCCACCTGCATTATGAACAGGAGTCTCTCTCGTTTGGTGTTGCATGAATTCTAAAAAGCTCCTAAACGTACCATCGTTCGTCATTTGATCAGTGTTGTTGTTTACAGGAGGATTATAGCCTTCCTGTTGCACATTATTCTGGCTATTGATCAGAGGTGACTCAACGGTCTCATGTGCTCTATTGCTTACCTCAACATTTTCAGATTCCATTTTTAAATACAGCCACAAAACAAGGGTTAATTAACAAATCACATATTATCCCTATACTCTGACCGACCAATTAAATACCAAATAAACTTAGGTAGGTCATACTAGCGAAGAAATTCCCCGTCTCTCCCCTCTTAGTTCTTGTCTCACATCTCAGCTTGGGATCATATCCCTAAGCTTTGATACCAACTGTGACGCCCCCAAAATAGGTATACATCACCTATTCTGAGTCGCCAAATATATGGTATAGAAAAAAAATACAATCTTAAATATACAACAAGAGTTGTGATTTTAATACAAATATTATCTTCTAGACAATATCCAAACTCAAAATAAGTCCTCAATACAGTTATTATCGCACTATTTAACAGAATAGTGAGGACTACTAATGCTATTATCTGGATCGTCACTCCGTTCCCCGACTCGTCCCAGCTATATTCTCATTTCCTGAAGAGAACAGTGAAAGAAAGGGTGAGCTCAACTAGCCCAGTAAGAAATATTATGACTAAGATAATGTAGAATAAATTACCGTTAGCCTTCAACAGTGGTAAATTGATAAAATTTAACAAACATCAAGTTTAACTACAGCGGAACATGCAATCCATTAAAAAAGTCAAGTAGAGAATAAAATCTACTATCTTTTATGATTTAAAAAAAATTCATCACTTTTATCGCTGAGACTCATCTTAATAAATAATCCACATCATCCCTGCACTACGACCAAGGATAATCGTGTTTTCATCAACGGTCCTGATCATGCTATAAAACAATTCATCTTTGCACCCTTGGCCGAAGAGAATCCATAGCCATAATCATACCAAAAACTGTCCATCAATGCACTACGGGCCAATGAGGACTTTTTCCACATCATTTATAACATTATGGTCATGATTATACCGAATAATCCCTGGTCATAATCATGCCAAGTTCATCTATGCACGTAAGCCAAAGATGACTTTAATCATAATATAAACATGAGGATGATGACAATGATATAAGAATTCAATAAAACAAGTTCAAGAATTAATTTATCCAGGAACTAATAACGTCCAAATTGTCAACATGATACTTCTTTGTAGAGTAAAATTCAAGAATGCTCAGAAGAATATTTCCATGAAAAGATACTGGATGAAGTGTACATATCAAGGATATTCCACTAATTTCATGTAGTATAGAAGTCAAAACTTTAACCAACTGAGTATAATAAAGAATGGAATAACAAAAGAAATCACCAGGCATACGATAGACCGCACAGATAGGTTATTCCAACAGAATAATAAATAACGGACCAGGTCATGCGTAAACGTACAGACAGGATATTCCGACAGAATAATAAATATTGGAATAACATAATAATTCACCAAACATACGATAGACCGCACACATAGGTTATTCCAATAGAATAATAAATAATGGAACCAGGTCAGACGTAATCCGCACCGACAGGATATTCCAACAGAATAATAAAGAACGGAACTAGGTCAGGCGAAATTCTCACCAACGGGATATTCCAAAAGAATAATAAAGAATGGAATAACAACAGAATTCACCATGCATGCGATAGACCGCACAGACAGGTTATTCTAACAGAATAATAAATAATGGAATAATAGAAGAATTTCACCATGTATGTGGTACTTCGCATAGACAGGTTATTCCAACATAATAAAAAAGAATGCAATAACAGAAGAATTTCACCATATATACCGTAGTCCGTGTATATAGATTATTCCAACAGAATAATAAAGAATGAAATAATAGAAGTTCTCTTCATGAATACAAAAGAAATAATACCTCTTACGAGTACAATAAATAATATCCCTTACAAGTACAACAAATAATATCCCTTACCTTAGAACAAACTGGATATAGGAGTAACGAAGTAGCAGAATATTTTTCTTCTTTCTCTCTATAGTTTCTCTCTCTGGAGTTTCAGTGAATTCATAAGCAATAATGAAGGAATGAGCTTCTATTTATAGGAGAATGGACCCGAATAGTAACTAATTCTGAATCGGTCCGATTGATTTACTTTTAAACTAGACGGTCAGATTGGTTTACTATAAAATATTCTAATAAAACAAAATCTTTTAAACAAAATATAATATATTCTATTTATAATCTAATAAAACGAATAACTTTATAAAAGTATTCTGCTTTATATAAAAAGATTTTACTATCGCAGCACTATGCAAATACTATGCATAATAAAATATAATATATTCTAATTATTGTCTAATAAAACAAATAACTTTATAAAAGTATTACATTTTTATATAAAAAGATTTTACTATGCAAAACACTATGCATAATAGAATATAATATATTATATTTATTTATAGTCTAATAAAACGAATAACTTTATAAAAGTATTCATTTTATATAAAAAGCTTTTCTATTTTATTACATTAATAATACTAATAAAACAAAACTTCATCGTCATTATTATAATTCACACTATTAATCGACCAATGTCGCTCCCGGAAAGAAAGAGGGGCTTTCCGATATGATTTCTCCCTATCAGCGCAATAATTAGGTGACCAAACCTCTCCTTGGCGTAACTTCTAGACATCGTTAATATTGCAAATAATAATATTAATAACTCAGTCATCTCAATTATTGATTTAATAATATATAAAATATCGACAATAATTGAATCAAATAACGTGAGATACTATACAACAATTACTGAAGCAATAATTGAACAAAACTGAGTAATTTCTCACCTAAGCATCAATAATCAATACCGTGTGCTACTATACAACCACGCGTATTACTGTACTTTTACTACCGAGTAGTTCAACAGTATTAACGGTAAAACTTTCGCTGTTATTTTCATAAAAATATTTTTGTCATTTTCTCAATCCGACAATAATTCCGTTGTGGGGTCCACCAATGATTGTGCCGTCGTACGAATATTTCCTGTTAAAACGAATATTCCCCGACCAATTGAATATTATATAACAACTTGCATACTTTGCAAAATTTATAAATACTACCCACAACTATAATATTATCTCAAATTCACACCATAATATTCAAAAAATTATTTTGACAAATTTAAATCTTTATTCATAAAATTTGGGAATTTATAAGTCACATATTGCAATTTAAAGTAATCATACAAGCATGCTTCAAACATCAAATTAAAAACAGAACTCATTTCAAATCAAGAAGATGCAGTAGCAATTGGCCCTCGCTCCTGCTTAGGGATGGCGCAATGCTAGGCCCCCCAGCCAAGCCAAGACTGAGCTTTGCACTTCCTGTTTTCAGTCCATACTTTAAGACACTTACTCTTAACACTCATACACACGCGCGCTAGAGGTCTTTACATACTTGTATGACCATTTCAAGTTCAACCTTATATGTTAGAGACTTTAGTTTAGGATTTCCACGAACCAAAACCAATTAGTGTTATGAAATCACTAGTTGTACTAATTAGCCTTATGTTCTCAAAAAGAGGTCACATGATCTTTACTACACATGCTCGTACATATTCTCATCTTATACTCATAGCTATCATCGTTTAACACTTTAAAACATACTTTAACCTCATGTTTGGTTTACTTCCATTATGTTTAACATATACAACTTATGTTTAAAGACATAATGAAACATAACATGGCATCTCGACCCTTTAAAATCTAAATACTCGTATAATGCAACTTAAGTTCAAAAATATGTTTGAGGTTGCCTTTGAAATCATTTATCACGAATGATGCAATATAGCACATATATAAATCATATCTAGGGATATTATAGTCATAACATGTCATATTAATCCTTTTTAAATCTAGATATCAATGTGATGTAACTAGATTTTGAAAATATGTTCAAGTTTGCTCTTGAAACCATTATAGATTTGAACAATGCCATTCAACACATACAAGACAACTTCAAAGCTCTATTCATATATAATCAAGTCATGTTAACATGCTTGCAAGGTCAGAATGTATATCAAATAGCCTTCATGGACCTTAGTTATGTTATTCCAAGTTTTCTTAAAAAATCTTCTATCACACAAGGTCTAACGAGTTTGATTATAAACAAAGGAACTATGTATACTACGCATGTTCATTTATGTGTAACATCGATCATGATTATAAATCACTAAGTTTAGAACTTATAGCACATAAGTTTCCACAAGGTTTGTTTTCAAAATCATTAAGTTTCTTTTCAGAACACATACTAAGTCATGCTAATGCTTTCTATTATGAGCAAGGAAATCTTATATGTCATGTATAATATCATGCATTTTCATGTTACATCACTTAAAATAACATATTCCATCATCGGGAGTACTATACTTGCGTATGTGCTCGCTCGATGCCCTCCGATTGCCTTTGAATACGTAATAGTCACAAAGATGACTATTTGGATCCTTCCTAACAACCCCAAATTGTAACACTTAAAGAATAAAAGTTGTAGGTCTATTCGTCCTCGTTCCGGATCATCTTCAATCACCTCAATCGGAGTTTGTATGAAAATGTTATGCCTAATTTACTACAAAGAAAGTCACAAAGAAGGCACCGGACACTAATGTCCGTGCAGCAACAAGCCCTAAATGGCTTTAGGGGGCATGCTGGCTACTTCAAGTCGTAGAAACAGTGCCCTCGAGCTCTGCTTCTTCGTGATTACACGACCAAAACTCCTTCCAATGATCATAACATGAGTTATACTCATCCAAATCATCCATTTTCGATTCTATGGGTTCGTAACTCATAAAACTACACCATACCAATTACCCATCAACAAACATAAATATTAACTAACCCAAAAATGGATTTCCAACTCATGTTCATACTAATTTTTATGTTTTGACAAACTTAGCGAATTCATTAACCACGAATTTGTTTCTCAACCAAATTGGTTCGTTTAACTTTCGTTGTTTTCATTTCTAACTATATTAACAGCAGCTAGCAACAATTCATGGATTATAACAAGTTTTAGCCATCAAATTTGTTACTCAAAAGTGACTATTTCATGACATTTCTAAGAAATTGCAAACTAAGGAAATTAAGAGCATATATATAGAATCATTACCTCTTGAATGCTTGGAATTGGCTAACTATAACTCCCCAATCCTTCCATTGCTCTCAATTCTCCCAACTCTACTGACTCTCTATAACAACTTCTCAGAAACTCAAACAAATGGGAAAGAGAATAAGGGAACTCTATTTATAGAGCATTCTCTACCCAGACAAAGCCTTTACCTTTACATAGTGTTTTGATTTAGCAGAAGGAAGAAGAAACCAAAGGGTAGTGAATAGTTGGTGACTTGCTCCATCTTCCTCCATTCCGGTAGCCATGATTTCAAGCTTTGTAGCCTTTTTGGTTTCTTAGCAATTCAAGTGTTAGGCCAATGGCCTATTACGACTATTATAATTAATGAGACACTGATTTTGGGACATGGTTAATTCTTAGCAACTAAGACTTAGTTTGGTTCCTTTTAATTCCCATAATGTAATATTAAGGTACAATTGTTACCATATTAGGAATTTAAAGACAAACTTTATACTCACATCATATAATCCATGTACATTAAATACATGTAATAAAATATCACAGTCAAGTATTATTATCCGAGTAGTTCCATAATTATTTCTACTACTCACATAACCACATTATAATATTATTTAATATTAATGTTTATTCAAACATTAAATCTCCTACAAGTTTCTAGAATACACAGATTTTAATTATTTCTGTATTATCACTACATATGATTTCACCGTACCACTTGGTACCTTATATCATTAGTCTCATTTAAATGTCACACCTCACGTATTCTTAAGCCGTATGTATTATATGTTACTACTGCTCACCTATTCCATATTAGCCCTAGTAATATTATTTAATGATTATACCCACATTAATATTTTAATTGGGCTAAATATCATTTAGTTGGGTATTTTTAACCCACACAATAATTAATTAATATTAATCATTTCTTTTCAATAATTATTATGCATTCCTCTAATTAATAGAATATAATATTCCATAATCTCACTTAATTAACCATGTTTAATCCGGTTTAATTAATTAAACCCTATTCAAATCCATTCGTGGATAACTTAATCGTCATTTAAGATTTTTATTATCAAGTCATTAATACCCATTTCTTAAACTATAAATTCTAAAAACTAATTTCTCGGGGCCAGAATGCGATTCTAGGTCATGAAATAAATGCGCAATTGCACCATACCAAATTTCCAGGCAGACAAGTTCTACATCAGCAGAACTAAAACCTTACGCTTCCAAAATTCTTTACTCATTCTCGGTTACTATTTTCCTTAATAATTTAAGAATCACACTTAGAGTTTTAAAACTCTATCTCCCTTATTGGTTTAACCAACTAAACATCTCCTTTAATCTTCACTTCTCGCTGTGTATCAATTTACTCAATAATTCTCTAATCTCTAGTCAACAACGTACATATATACAAATCCAAACCTAACACACCTCGAGTCTTTAATAGTATTCAATATAGTACACTGAGTGGTTTCCCACAAACAACCAACAAATCAGTTTCCGTCTCATCTACACTGTTTTCATAGTGAGTTATATCAGTTACCAATTCGTATATACCTCCGCTCTCTAAAGGAATCATTTAGCCCAGCTCCTATACGTCAACCATTAAAGAGTAAGATTGCACTACCTTAGACTTGATATTCACTCGTACATATACTGAAGAAATTGGTGATTATCAAAGATATTATAATGTCACCAACTTACTACTATAAAATAATTCTATAAATTATTTAATGTCGATAGATAAATCTTATCCATCTTCATATAACTCCATCTCTACAATTTCTAACAAATATATAATAATGGTATATAGTTATTAAACACAACATTACTTATTACATAGCTCATATTACCCTATGTAACACAATACCACATACTTGGTAACACATTATATATTTTTATTTGAACCCTTCACAAGCCTTAAGAATTTTATTCACTAAATTCTTATTTTAATATTTTCTGAAAATTCGGGTTCTTACATCCTATCCCCCTTATAAGGATTTCGTCCTCGGAATCACCGGAACCTCCTCTACTCTGCTATTCTAAATATTACATATCCTTTTGAATAATTTTATCCATTCGCTTTTCGGAAGTTTCACTATAACTTGCTCACTTGCATTCTAACACATTCTCCTTTGTAAGGAACATTCTACTCACTACATTCATCACATAGAAGATTAAGAGTCTTCCACGATTTTTTAATAATCTGGAAGTAGTATGAATAACTCAGATTCCAAATTATGATGAGGGGTCACACTAGACCGTGAACTAGTGCTTCATCACAATCCTTCGCACTACAAACCAGAATGTTTATCAATCACAAAGACTGAAAACACACTCCACATGTACGCTAGGTGGCCAGCCAATTCTACCACTACGTTACGCCGCAACATAGTGTTTTGTAACGACTACATGTGTTACATTCGGAACCATTATCCCCGAAAACATGTCCCCTTATAGGGTTGTTCACCTCAGCTTTTTTTTTCCACATCCGAATCCGCACCAGAGCAATCTGGCTTGGCATAAATAATCAAGAATGCTTGAATTTCACAAATATTTTTTAACATTCGTATAGCCAAATCAAATAGCATAGACTTTTATCAATAATTCGGACATCAATCGAAATAATTTGACCAACTTAATTGACCTTCTTTATAACTAAAAAGAAAACCAAAATTCTTTTATGACGTCATGATGCCGTACTAGATTAGTAGTACATTGAGGATTCCGCCATTATGTGACTTTGTCATATTACATCATACCATAGTGGGCTGACGATCTTTGAATCACAACCATCACTAGGTTCAACTGTATTAATGACTCCATCGTTTACCATTTCTACACCATACCAAATGATGTAAATGGTCAGAAATACATTTTGAATATTTTTAAATCATTTTGTCTTAGCCGAAACAATTAGCATAGACATATGGATAACGGTATTATTTTTAAAACATCATTGGTTCAATCACATGATCCAAAGTTTTTCGAGGAAATAGAAATGCAACATCAGCACGAAGTCAATAAATTTTGAAAATCTAGCAGAGCTAGAAGATTTAGAAAATCCATGTTTCTCCAACAACTTCAATCTTCACTCTATAGCTTCATTCTATCAATCTCTAACACCATCAATGCTTATTATTCCAAAATTTCTAACTTCATAACATATATATACCTGATATAGTTCATTAAACTTACCAAACTTTGGAAATTCAGAAACTTGCCACAATTATATGAGTTTAAGAACTTACCCTAGTCAGATCATAGGCGTCCATTCGCTGAGGGGTTCAAAAATATTTCATAAAATTATGAGTCACAAATGTACCATGAGTATGAATTTTAAGAACTCGCAACTTAACCTTATATTCTCTAATTATAACCTATCTATTTGTTATACACATGAGAGAAGAATCACCTTTTCAACAGGTATATAGCAAATAACGCGACACAAACATTTCAACAATTATCAGTGCCAGAACTAAGTGATTTTTACATGAAGTACAATTCCCTGCCCATAACAAGGAATCATATAACTCAGCTGCTGACATGGATCCTCAATTGAAATCCCACTTAACTCTATCTTACACTTTATTCGATACGAATTCTTCATATCTCATTACATACAACTCTTCATGAGTTCATATCGTACCATTTCATAATACATTCTCCTATAGCATCAAGCTATACACACTTAGTCGTTACAGACCATTTATCACTTTATAGCTCATTTCGATCACGTCGTAATCATCAATTTACCTTAGGGTTCTTTCCCTATTATCAACAAAACTCCACTCGAGTTTATTCTCATTATCTTTGTCATATTCATCTTATAGATATTATCTTATCATTTTTATTATCAAAGTTGGGAAACTCTTGAATCCTCATTCTCTAGATACTTCAAGATTCTTCTTTGAATATTCACTTATATATAAATTTTAATCTTTATCTTTCTCTCTCTCAGGTTATGGCCTAAGGTACACTTACCTAAGTTTATTGGTCATTTACCATTCCTGTTTTACATCACATTCGATGTTATATAAACATGCAAAATAATTTAAACTTTTTCAATCTCCTTTGAAAATAAATCTTTTATTGATTTCTTAACTTGAATCAATTACAAATCCCAAAATCAAATTATGTTATGATTCAACCTATTTGAATTACTGTCTAAATATTCACATCTCAATTCGAATTTCACTATGTACCGCCTAGTATAACTTTACAACTTAACATGTACTACACATTATATTAGGAAATCTTATATGTCATGTATAATATCATGCATTTTCATGTTACATCACTTAAAATAACATATTCCATCATCGGGAGCACTATACTTGCGTATGTGCTCGCTCGATGCCCTCCGATTGCCTTTGAATACGTAATAGTCACAAAGATGACTATTTGGATCCTTCCTAACAACCCCAAATTGTAACACTTAAAGAATAAAAGTTGTAGGTCTATTCGTCCTCGTTCCGGATCATCTTCAATCACCTCAATCGGAGTTTGTATGAAAATGTTATGCCTAATTTACTACAAGAGTCACAAAGAAGGCACCGTGACACTAATGTCCTCCAAGCAATTGCTACCTAAATGGCTTTAGGGGCGGCATGGCATACTTCCCAAGTCGTAGAACAGGCCCTCAGGCTCTGCTCTTCGTGATTACACGGACCAAAACTCCTTCCAATGATCATAACATGAGTTATACTCATCCAAATCAGTCCATTTTCGATTCTATGGGTTCGTAACTCATAAAACTACACCATACCAATTACCCATCAACAAACATAAATATTAACTAACCCAAATATGGATTTCCAACTCATGTTCATACTAATTTTTATGTTTTGACAAACTTAGCGAATTCATTAACCACGAATTTGTTTCTCAACCAAATTGGTTCGTTTAACTTTCGTTGTTTTCATTTCTAACTATATTAACAGCAGCTAGCAACAATTCATGGATTATAACAAGTTTTAGCCATCAAATTTGTTACTCAAAAGTGACTATTTCATGACATTTCTAAGAAATTGCAAACTAAGGAAATCAAGAGCATATATATAGAATCATTACCTCTTGAATGCTTGGAATTGGCTAACTATAACTCCTCAATCCTTCCATTGCTCTCAATTCTCCCAACTCCACTAACTCTCTATAGCAACTTCTCAAAAACTCAAACAAACGGGAAAGAGAATAAGGGAACTCTATTTATAAAGAATTCTCTACCCAGACAAAGCCTTTACATAGTGTTTTGATTTAGCAAATGGAAGAAGAAACCAAAGGGTAGTGAATAGTTGGTGACCTGCTCCATCTTCCTCTATTCCCGTAGCCATAATTTCAAGCTTTGTAGCCTTTTTGGTTTCTCAGCAATTAAAGTGTTAGGCCAATAGCCTATTACGACTATTATAATTAATAAGACATTGATTTTGGGACATGGTTAATCCTTAGCAACTAAGACTTAGTTTGGTTCCTTTTAATTCCCATAATGTAATATTAAGGTACAATTATTACCATATTAGGAATTTAAAGACAAACCTTTATACTCACATCATATAATCCATGTACATTAAATACATGTAATAAAATATCACAGTCAGGTATTATTATCTGAGTAGTTCCATAATTATTTATACTACTCACATAACAACATTATAATATTATTTAATATTAATGTTTATTCAAACATTTAATCTCCTACCAGTTTCTAGAATACACATATTTTAATTATTTCTGTATTACCACTACATATGATTTCACTGTACCACTTGGTACCTTATATCATTAGTCTCAATTAAATGTCACACCTCACGTAGTCTTAAGCCGTAGGTATTATATGTTACTACTGCTCACCTTTTCCATATTACCCCTAGTAATATTATTTAATGATTATACCAACATTAATATTTTAATTAGGCTAAATATCATTTAGTTGGGTATTTTCAACCCACACAATAATTAATTAATATTAATCATTTCTTTTCAATAATTATTATGCATTCCTATAATTAATAGAATATAATATTCCATAATCTCACTTAATTAACCATGTTTAATCCGGTTTAATTAATTAAAACTTATACAAATCCATTCACGGATAACTTAATCTTCATTTAAGATTTTTATTATCGAGTCATTAATACCCATTTCTTAAACTTTAAATTCTAAAACCGATTTTCTCGACCTAAGTAGCAATTGCTACTGGGTCACAAGTTTTGAAATGACAAATAATGCGCTTTATACCAAATTTCGAGCAGACAAGTTCACGATCGAAGATAATCAAACCTTATGCTTCCAAAATTCTTTACACATTCTCGGTTACTATTTTTCTTAATAATTTAAGAGTCACACTTCAAGTTTTAAAACTCTATCTCCCTTATTGGTTTAACAAACTAAACATCTCCTTTAATCTTCACTTCTCGCTGTGTATCAATTTACTCAATAATTCTCAAATCTCTTGTCAACAACGTACATATATACAAGTCCAAACCTAACACACCTCGAGTCTTTAATAGTATTCAATATAGTACACTGAGTGGTTTCCCACAAACAACCAACAAATCAGTTTCCGTCTCGTCTACACTCTTTTCATAGTTAGTTAGATCGGTTATTAATTCGTATATACCTCCGCTCTCTGAAGAAATCGTTTAGCCTAGCTCCTATTTTTAGGTTTGTAATATTCATGAACGCAATCAAATTACACAAATTAAGCGGAAACGTGTAAAAATCAAAGTTTAAAAATTTTACAAACCATATACCCGAATCACCCTTTATGCATAATTATTAATTAAACGAAAAGATATGAATAAGAATCATACCCTTGAAGATCCGAGCTTCCTCAGGTACAAGTTCACCTCCAATCTTTTTCGCGTTCAACTTGAATCCACCGGGTTTGGTTCCTTCCCTTGATCAACGTTAGCCACCCAAGTGTTTGGCCTCTAGAGATGATCCACCAAGGAAGAAGAAGAATTCAAGAAGATGGGTGTTTGGCAAAACACTAGTTTTCTATCTCTATAGAAAAGACGTACTCTCCCAACTATTAGAATTACGTATTCACGTGTTGTGAAAGTGCGAAACTCCTTTTACCCATAATAAGACTCCTCTTATTTATAGATGTGGGCAACCCTCCTTAACAATTAAGGAATTGGGTTTTATTTTAATTAATTAAATTCTTTTAATTAATTAAGCTCCCTAATCTTATTAGGGATAATTAAATAAATTCTTTTAATTAATTTGCCTCCTAATCCTATTAGGATATTTGAGAGTACTTTTATTAATTAATTCCCAAACTCCTTTAGGAATTAAATAATAATAATAATAATAATAATAATAATAATAATAATAATAATAATAATAATAATAATAATAATAATAATAATAATAATAATAAGACTCCTCCTATTAATTTATATTTAATATTTCCAAAATATTAAATAATAAATATTAAGCTATTTAATTTATTCTATTGCCATAGATTAAATTAAATATACTTAACTTATTATTACGATTATGCCATTAACTTCTTAAATAATTATTCTTCCTTTTATGGTGTGACCCTTTAGGTTCTCCATATTAAACCATTTTATGAATAAATCAATTAGAACAATTCTAATCTTATTTAAATAAATAAATTAAACTAATAATTTATTTAAATAAATAATATTTATTCTACAATAGGATAAGCCTCCTAGCGATTAACGACTTTTTCGGATAATATAGATTTCAACATTAATCATTAAAGAACCTTTGAGTAGATAGTTACCGCATAATTCAATCCTTCCACCATACAATGTCCCAATTAAATATAAGACATGTAATTTCATCAAGTCTTATTTTATTTAATTATATGTATTTCGACTCTTAAATGCATGACTCCAAATAATGCAATTAAAAACTCCTTTCTAATTTCATTACGCCGCCAAGGACTACTGAGTTGTCATTTATCGAATCACATAGGACATTTCTCGTCTTTTACTAGAAGTGGTAGATTCTTTATTGATCATACATTATCTCCATGTATAACTTATTATACCCAAGCATACCCTTTGATATACCCTAAAGGTCTTAAGGAATAAGTCAAAGTATAACTCATCATACACAAGATACTATGATGATCTCAAGTCCAAGGATCACTTGTACTACTATCACTACAGGAATTCCTATTGACAGGCAAATAAAACTCCATTAGGTATTCCTTAGCGAGCCACGTTCAGTGAACTTATTCTCTAATAAGCACCTACATACTTGCTTTAGTGTCTCCACACAAATGATCATGAGATCAATCATCCTCATCCAATGAGTAAGCAACGTATGTACCAATCTATCCAGATTCACTAATCCCCAATTTAGTAATCCAACGATTGGGAACTATTTTAGTTTTAAGCTTTCTAAGAATTTAGATCTCATTAGAATGATCATCATCATTATTCTAAAATCATCGCTTAAAACTATGGGTTTATCACATATTGAAAAACAGCATCATGTAGATAATTAAAAGCCTTTAATAAATTAATACTTTTTATTAATAAATGAATAAAATTGTTACAAAGTATATGCTTTATCATCAAACATGATTGGCTTGTGTGCATACTACTTTCAATCTGCCACTTGCACTAAATCCAATCGTCATGGTATCTCATACCCTTCTTCTCTAAGTGACGATTATCCTGCTGTTGGATAAGCTTCAGTATATGGATATGCAATGTTGTTCTTGAGAGTCCACTATCTCTATAGTGATTTCCCATCTTTCAATGATTCTTATAATCAAATAAAAGTGCCACAACACATGTTTAGATCCAAGATGAGACTTAGGAACTATTCCTAGTTCTGTAATGAACTTTTCATCCAAACAATCAACTTGCAGCTTCATTTACAACTATATACTTTGTCTTTATCACTAAACCAGCAACTTTTTGCTGTTTGGAACCTTTCCCATTCACTGCACCATCATTCAAGGTAACACTTTACCTTAAAGTGGATTTTCTGTTGTCTTGGTCTGTCTGAAAAACTTGAGATTGTTAAGCCCTCTAGTTTTAATTCAGACCCACCATATATGATCACATCCTTAGTGCTGGTTAAGTACTTTAAGATGTTTTTCACTGTCTCACAGTAAACTTCTCCAGAATATGACTGATCAACATCAGGTCTCATACATTTCATTGCATACATGATAATTACTCATGTGATCTCTCTTTTTGGAGTCTATGGGGACTATTAAGAGAGATACACTCCATGTCTCATCAACATGAGACATCCCATGGAGTTTGCCATGCTAAACGACTTTAGCATGAATATACGTTTCTTGGGTTAAGTCGAGCATCCTTTTAAATCTATCTATATAGATTTGTATACCCAATAACAATGCTCTTCCCAAATCATTCATGGAGGAATGTTTAGACAACTTTATCTTTACTGATTATAGCATTAGTATGTCATTCCTTATCCGTAATATATCAACATATAATACTAGAAATCTCACGATGCTCCCACTGACCCTTTTGTACACACAAGGTTCATTCTTGTTTTTTATAAAATCAAACTCTTTTGATTATTTCATCAAAATGAATGTTCCATTTTTGAGAGTGTCTACAACTCTTACCTCATCGTATGTAACTGGATCATCATCTTCTATGATGCGTACCTCATCATCATCATCATCATCATCATCATCTATGATGAGTCTATACCTCCCAGGTATCTTCGGTACTATTCCAGACTTACGATTCGGTTGTGGTACAATCGGTCTATCTACAAGTTCCTCTTATTTGACTTATAGTGTTTTGTGGTTCTTGAACTCTTCAAGATCTATTATCCTCCCACTAGCTCCTTCATTGAGAAACACCTTTATGTTAGAAGGTAGTGTGTTTCGTAACAAACACATTTTGCTAAGTAGGATTATAGAACATATAACCTAAACTTACTTTAGGATGTCCCACAAATCTAGACTTGTCAAATTTTGTCCCAAGCTTATCCTTTGAAACCTTTTCACATAAGTTGGACAACCCCTTATCTTAACATACTTAAGATTAGGAATCCTCCCTGTCCATAACATTTATGGAGTCTTGGGGCCAGATTTTGAGGTTACCTTTTCGTAGATATCCAATCATTTCTAGGACATGATCCTAGAAGGATATTGGAATGTCGGTAAAATCATTATGGACCATACCATGTCCAACAAGGTACGATTTTTCCTTTCAGATACATCAATCAATTATTGCGTATCAGAAGGCATCCATTGTGAGAAAACCATTTGAGATGATCTTGAAACTCATTGCACAAGTATTCCTTCCTTGATCCGATCAAAGAATCCTAATACTTAGCCAATTTGTTTCATTTCTGAATTCTTTGAACCTTTCAAATAATTCACTCTTGTATTTTAGCAAATACACACATTCAATTCTTTGAATGATCATCTCCTATTCTTATACTAGTTTGTTCAATATGTAAAATTATTTTCACGTAAGTCAAGTATACAAAATCCATTAAGTAATATTCCAGTTCTATACAAAACATTATTATTATAAATAGAACAACAATTGTTCTTAATTATAATACCAAAGATTTCATTGTCCAATAATAAAATGGAAATAATGTTTCCAACGAGAACTGGAATACAATAACAACTTATTGACTTAATAGATTTGCCCGTAGGCATTGCTAAACTATAAGTTTCTATGGCTAATGTGGCAACCTTTGCTTCATTTCCCACACATATGATTACTTATATTTGTTTAGCTTTTTACTTCTGCTTGGTCCCTTCATAAATCTATATTTATGATAACCAAGGTTGGTATCCAATACCCAAGTAGAACCTTGACTTAAAGAAAAATTTATTTTAAATCATTAACAAATTTGTATTTGTAACCAAAACTTCACTAAGCTTCTTTGGTTAGCCTCTGCAAGATACTTCTCGCAGTTTCTTTCCAGTGTCCAGGCTTATTGCAGTGGAAGCAAATACATTTGCTATCCATATCAGTTTTGTTCTTATTATCCTTTGTTTTTGCCTTTATATTTACCTTCTTAGAATCGTTCTTCTTTTCAGAAGATCCTTTGGCCCCTACCAGTAAGACATGGTCTTTCTTGGTTGGAAAGTGACTCAATATTTTACAACATGTTAAGCAAATCAGCGAAGCTGATTTCTAGCTTGTTCGTATGAAAAAATCACAACAATTGTGAAAGGAGTCCGGGAGTGAGTGCAAGATCAAATCTTGACTCAACTCTCCATCCATGACAAAACATGTTGTCCTAATTGATCAATCAGATTGATAATGTTAAGGACTTTTGTCTGTGCTATAGTGTCGTTGGTCATTTTAGATCGAAAGAGCTCCTTAGATATCTGATATCTATTAGTCCTACTTTCCTCACCATCAACTACTTGATGTGCAAGAATATAGTAGGAGCATCCATAGTTTCAAGCTGACGTTAAAGCTCGTTACTCATGGATGCGAGCCTGATGCATTGAGCGAACTGTGCATCATCTTGCCACTTTCTAAAAGTAACAATTTTTTCCTTAGAGGCATTGTCTGCAACCATTGCAGGGATAGGCATATTAAGGACATAAGATGACTTTTCAGCCGTGAGAACTTTTCTCAATTTCCTTAACCAATCTGTTTAATACGGTCCGGTTAAATAACATTTAATATGTTTCGCAGTGATAGTGATTTAGACATTGTAAAATTCTGTAAATGAATTTGTAATTAACAACATTTTAACATACATTCTTTTATTAATTACCAAAATAAATTAGGTCTTGTTTTAAATTGGTATCTCCCACTATTTTCTTCAAACTATATTACCCTCAATATATATAGTTCGGCAAAATCTAATTAAAGATATGTTAGTGAGAATAAGGATCCCATTTCAAATGTATATAGCCTTGTGTGTGCACAACAAACTATATATAAATAAATAGGTAGACAACTCTTGTCAATTACATCAACTATGTAACTCCTTGTATTTTGCCTCTTAAATCATAATGGTCAAATGTGTGCACATCCTAACTAAAATAATTTAAGTTAAGTCGGATTAACATTTCCATATAAGTGAAGAGAAAACTTCTGACCCTTGTGTGTGCAACAAAGCAATAATGTTCAATTCCTTATAAACATCATATGTAATAAAAATAACATCTTAAATATTTAATACTTGCCTTGTGTGTGCACAACAAACTCATATTAAATATTCAATACTCTATTGTCTCTATCATGCTAGAAGGCGACGTTCGATATTCCAAATATCTTTGAACATTACAACTTAATATAAAATATTTGAGGGGTTTGTTATTAATTTATCTCATCTTGTTTAGCGCACATGCACATATATATATAAAATAGGCGTCATATTAATGAACATGCGAAGCATGTTTGCATAATATATAATATATATAGTATAAGCATGCACATATAGAATATTATATTCTACCTGGATTGATTATGGATTTTTATTCTAGTTTGGTTCACTAGAGCCACCAAGTGAACCAAAAGGTCAAACCTAGGGGTGCAAGATAAATATTTAAATATAACTATTATATTTAAACCCGGGCTCCATTACAAACGGGTCTTCACTCGCTCCTTGTCCCTTTGATCTCCAATTTTCCAAAATTAATTCTAACTATTCCTATTACAAAACTATTTAAAATAAATAAAAACCTTGATCAGCAGTCAAGGGGAAGTACATAGGAAGGAGATAGAATTTACATTAAGAAAAATTAGAGAAGACGAGGTACGCAGACCCTATTTAATAAAATCCATACATTCATGCATCCAACTAAAATAAAATTCAATCACATTGGTCAATAGTCCATAATCAATCTCATTTATTATCATACACATCACCATATGCATCAATAAATAATATTCATCTCATGAATAATAAACATTCAATATATATATTGATATCATTTAATGGGCAAATTTAGTTAGTATAAAATCTAATTTTGAATCAAAATAAACCCTTAATCCAAATTTAAATTAAAATAAAACTATTTTATTTTAATTTATCCAATTTTGAATAAAATAAACTATTTTATTTTAATTTATCAATTTTGAATAAAATAAACTATTTTATTTTAATCAAAATTCTTTAATCAAAATAAACTCCTTTATTTTAATTAATTATGGAATCCAATTCCATGTAAAAAAAAATAAAACTCCTTTATTAAAAGAAACACGGATTCTCTTTCCTATTCACAAATAAACTCATTTATTTTGAATAATATGAAATCTTATTTCATATCTAAATAAACTCATTTATTTAAGGAAACATGGATTCTCTTTCCTATTCACAAATAAACTCCTTTATTTTGAATAACATGAAATCTTATTTCATATCTAAATAAACTCCTTTATTTAAGGAAATATAGAATCCAATTTCAACTCCAATTAGTTATCATGGAATCCAATTCCAATTCTAAATAGTTAGCATGAAATCTAATTTTAAAATTAAAATAAACCTTTTATTTTAAAATTAAAATAAACATTTATTTTAATTATAAAATTATTAAAATATATTATATATAATATATATATTACAGTAATATATTATATATATATATATATATATATATATATATATATATATATATATAAGTATACCGTACAACCTGTAACCTTGATCACGTGTAAATCATTCCTTGTTGTTTTTTTTTTTTTAACTAACATATATATATATATATAAGTATGGTGATTCAAGCATACAGCAGGTTTAGCATCCAGCAGGTTTATAAATCAACCCACGTTGCAGGAAACTTTTAAAAAAAGGAATCACTAGGATACCAACCACGTGAATCATTAACTAATTCACAGGAGAAAAAAAAACAGTTCGGTATAACAAGTATCCCGAAATTGTTTTTTTTTTTTAATTTTTTTTTTTTTACATTCTATACAACAAATTATGCTTAATTAAATTGTTCTAAACACATATCAATATATGTATTAAATTAAAACAATTAATAATTTGCATAAAGGTTTGGCTATGATACCACTGTTAGGTTTGTAATATTCATGAACGCAATCAAATTGCACAAATTAAGCGGAAACGTGTAAAAATCATAGTTTAAAATTTTTACAAACCATATACCCGGATTACCCTTTATGCATAATTATTAATTAAACGAAAAGATATGAATAAGAATCATACCCTTGAAGATCCGAGCTTCCTCATGTACAAGTTCACCTCCAATCCTTTTCGCGTTCAACTTGAATCTACCGGGTTTGGTTCCTTTCCTTGATCAACGTTAGCCACCCAAGTATTTGGCCTCTAGAGGTGATCCCCCAAGGAAGAAGAAGAATTCAAGAAGATGGGTGTTTGGCAAAACCCTAGTTTTTTATCTCTATAGAAAAGACGTATTCTCCCAACTATTAGAATTACGTATTCAGGTGTTGTGAAAGTGACAACCTCCTTTTACCCATAACAAGACTCCTCTTATTTATAGATGTGGGCAACCCTCCTTAACAAGTAAGGAATTGAGTTTTATTTTAATTAATTAAATTCTTTTAATTAATTAAGCTCCCTAATCTTATTAGGGATAATTAACTAAACTCTTTTAATTAATTTGCCTCCTAATCCTATTAGGATATTTGAGAGTACTTTTATTAATTAATTCTCAAACTCCTTTAGAAATTAAATAATACTAATAGTAATAATAATAATAATAATAATAATAATAATAATAATAATAATAATAATAATAATAATAATAATAATAAGACTCCTCTTATTAATTTATATTTAATATTTCCAAAATATTAAATAATAAATATTAAGCTATTTAATTTATTATATCGCCATAGATTAAATTAAATATACTTAATTTATTTTTACGATTATGTCATTAACTTCTTAAATAATTATTCTTCCTTTTATGGTGTGATCCTTTAGGTTCTCCATATTAAACCGGTTGTGAATAAATCAATTAGAACAATTCTAATCTTATTTAAATAAATAAATTAAACTAATAATTTATTTAAATAAATAATATTTATTCTAGAATAGGGATAAGCCTCCCTAGCGATTAACGACTTTTTAGATAATATAGATTTCAACATTAATCATAAAAGAACCTTTGAGTAGATAGTTACCGTACAATTCAATCCTTCCACCATACAATGTCCCAATTAAATATAAGACATGGAATTTCTGTCAAGTCTTATTTTATTTAATTATATGTATTTCGACTCTTAAATGCATTACTCCAAATAATGCAAATTAGAAACTCCTTTCTAATTTTATTACGCCTTATGCCAAGGACTACTGAGTTGTCATTTATCGAATCACATAGGACATTTCTCTTCTTTTACTAGAAGTGGTAGATTCTTTATTGATCATACATTATCTCCATGTATAACTTATTATACCCAAGCATACCCTTTGATATACCCTAAGGGTCTTAAGGAATAAGTCAAAGTATAACTTATCATACACAAGATACTATGATGATCTCAAGTCCAATGATCACTTGTGCTACTATCACTACAGGAATTCCTATTGATAGGCAAGTAAAACTCCATTAGGTATTCCTTAGTGAGCCACATTCAGTGAACTTATTCTCTAATAAGCACCTACATACTTGCTTTAGTGTCTCCACACAAATGATCATGAGATCAATCATCCTCATCCAATGAGCAAGCAACGTATGTACCAATTTATCCGGATTCACTAATCCCCAATTTAGTAATCCAACGATTGGGAACTATTTTAGTTTTAAGCTTTCTAAGAATTTAGATCTCATTAGAATGATCATCATCATTATTCTAAAAGCATCGCTTAAAACTATGGGTTTATCACATATTAAAAAACAGCATACTGTAGATAATTAAAAGCCTTTAATAAATTAATACTTTTTATTAATAAATGAATAAGATTGTTACAAAGTATATGCTTTATCATCAAACATGATTGGCTTGTGTGCATACTACTTTCACCTAAATGTCAACCATTAAAGAGTAATATTGCACTACCTTAGACTTGATATTCACTCGTACATATACTGAAGAAATTGGTGATTATCAAAGATATTTTAATGTCACCAACTTACTACTATAAAATAATTCTATAAATTATTTAACGTCGATAGATAAATCTTATCCATCTTCATATAACTCCATCTCTAAAATTTCTAACAAATATATAATAATGATATATATTTATTAAACACGACATTACTTATTACATAGCTCATATTACCCCATGTAACACAATACCACATACTTGGTAACACATTATACATTTTTTTTGAACCCTTCACAAGCCTTAAGAATTTTATTCACTAAATTCTTATTTTAATATTTTCTGAAAATTCGGGTTCTTACAACAGTCATATATCAAATATTATATATTTTTAACCCATTTATTTCCTTTTCTAAGGATCGTTATCATAAACACTCGGGATATTACATTTACCCTTTCTTCTAAGAATTTCGTCCTCGAAATTTTATTTATTAATCTTCATTCATTCAATCTATCAAAATAGATTTTACGTTAATACTTTATTCATTCATTGGGTTCTATAACCACTTTCTTTTCACAAAAATCTTTCTACAATTATTAAACTTTTCTATTAAAAGTTTTACATTATTCTTTGATAAGTCATCTCCTTCTCATTTCAAATTTTTTTGTCTCACTTATTCAATATATTCATCATTCAATGTCGCATTCTACGACTTACTTCTTTCTAAGGAATATCATCCTTACTGCATTCGCCTTTAAGAATAGCAAGAATCTTCCACAATTGCTCAATAATTGGGAAGCAGTATGAATACCTCAGGAATTTAAAAGATTCCAAATCATGCTGAGGGGTCACAAGACTTTGAAATACGTCCACGGTTATAAGTACTCTTTCAACTTAAACCTTAACAATCATTAGACTAAAAGGGCTCCCGTACTTAGGGTGTTAAGCCCTTTCGTACAATGTATTGTGCACAAACATCTAAACGCATCTTGTAAAAATAATTCCCCCATAATAGGGTTGTTCTTCTTAGTTTTTAGAGATGTAACTGAGGGTCACAAGACCACGAACTATGTCCATGGTTACAAGTAATCTTTCAACTTTAACCTTAACAGTAATACTATAGGGACTCCCCTTACTTATGGTGATCAGCCCTTCGTATCATGTATTGTGCAAAAACATCTAAACGCCTCCGCGTAATCCCCTATAAAAGGGTTGTTCATCTCAGCTTTTCAATGTAACATTCCAGAATTTTTAATTGTTATATTAAATATTTGTTGAATTATATAAGTATTTAATGGATGTGTTTATGGTTGAATTTGTAATTGTTCAAATATGATTCGATTTGGTTTATTTATTTGTTAAATAAATAATTAAGGAAATTAATTATTTTATTTTATTTTAATTTAATTTAATTATTAAATTAGAGAGTTTTGATTAAATGAATTATTATATTTTAATTTAAATTTGTAATTAAAAGGATGTGTTAGTTGATTAAATAAAGTTATAATTATATAGAAAATGATAATTTAGTGGTATTGATTTATGTGTTAAAGTAATTTAATAAATTATTATTAGAATTAATTTAATTAATTAAAAGTGTGACAAATAACCTTTTATAAAGGAGTTATTAAAATAACTTAAAGGAGTTTAATCCAGTTTTTGCCAAACAAGGCCTATTGCCTATTAATTCTTTAATCTAATTATGTTTTACCAAACAAGGCATAAGGAATAAATGATTGTATTTTTAGTAAGTAACCAAACAAGCCTTATGGCTTTTAATTTTTAAAATTTGTATAACTGATATCAGTTATACTTATATTTATATTATATAATTAATATATATTATATATTATATGTTATATTTCTAATACGTAAGATTAGAATAGAGGGGTAAGAGAGAATAAGAGAGTTTACAAAGAGAAAAGAAGAGAGGATTGGGAGAAGGCTAGAGAATTTGATAAAGAAATTGGGAGAAGAAGCTTGATAATCAAAGGATAGCCATTATCTTCCAACTCTAAGGTATCATCTAAACTCTGTTATTGTTTTTATTTTCAAAAGTTATAGTTGTATTCTCTCTCTCTCAATTTTCTCTATAAAAGCTTTGTAGAAATTGAATTAATTGTTATGTATGTGGCTTTATATGATAAACTAGTTTTGTAAAACTATTTTCATAAGTTATATATGAGTATAGTCAATGAAGTTATGATATGTATGTAATTTGTAAAGAAAACTATTTTTACAGAGAGTTTATGTGAATGAATATGGTTTAGTTTAAGGTAGAAATTAAGGGTTAATTAGTTGTTTAGTTGATAAATTGACTATTGAATTTGATAGAGTATGTATAAATATTGATAAAGTGCTTTGAATTAACTGTTTTGGTTGAAAAACAAAATTATAGTGTTGATTTTCATTGAAAACATCAAAAAATGAGTTTTTATCAAAAATAGTGAAATTTGATGTTTTAAATTCGTTGTTTATGTTGTTTTATGGGTAGAAACATGTTATGAGTCTTTGAATTATGTTTATATGAAGTCTCTATATGAATTACTTGATAATTAGGCTGTTAGAAAGTAGCTTGTAGGCCAAAATTGGCTTTTGTTCATGCTGTTGCCGAAGCTGTCTGCCGAAGTCTGCAGTTCGGCGCCGCAGCGCGGCCTAGCAGTACATTTTTCGCGCCATGCCTTGCCAAATACCATAGTCATGACCTCAGTGGTTTAATTTTACGTAGTAAAGCCGAACCACAAAGATAAACTCGTGGCGCCACACGCGAGTTAATGTAATGGTCTGACGATTGTACTTTTTTGTACTCAAAATCTGAAGGAATTATTATGTGTTAATAGTAGGACTGTTAAGTTATGATTTTAGTATTTCTATACCATGAATGAGCATGTTATTAACTTGTTTTGTAACTTGATTATGTGATTAAAAATCAAATCTTACATGATGAGTGTACTTAGTTATGTTTGTAAAGTGGTGGTGACTAACTATGTCATGATGACATATGTATATAGAATATTATGATTCAAATTGTTCAGTTTAATCTACGAGCAAGGCAAGTTCTCTAATCTATTATCTTGTTGAACCAATTATTATTTCAAATTCGATTACAATATAATGATGCAAGGTTTCTAAACTTTAGTTTTGATATTGAACAAGTTATTCTTGTATTTAACTTGTGGCTCAATACGAATTCCTCTTATCACATTATCTATAACTCCTCGTGAGTTTATCTCGTACTATATCATAGTACATTACCTTCATAGCATCAAGCTATAATTATTCAAACATTATAGACCATCTTTCTTTTATAACTTAAACAGATCACGTGGTGATCTTATTCTATAATCATCCTTTAAAATTCTTTTCTTAACTTGTGATCGTTTTGTTTTACGATCCTCTTTCTTTCCCTTTTTCATCATTTAAAACATTATTCGTTATCTTCTTTATATCCCTTCAAGATTCTTCTTTGAATTCTCTTGTTTATATAACAATTCTTACTTTAAGAATTTCTAACTTCATTTACATTGCTCAACATTTCATTTGAGTTCCACATTTTCATCATACGTATCCACTTTCTATACCTGGTAAATATCGAGTCTCTAACAATTTCAATATGGTATGCGAGTGGTTTCCCACAAACAACCAACAAACTAGGTTCCGAGTTGATAGTTCGTATATACCTCCGCTCTATGAAGGAGTACAATTGTACCATACTTAAATATAACTTTTTTTATTTTTAACTTTTTTATCATTCTCTTCTTATAGACATTGTCTATTTATTATCACCTTACATCCTTATTATTGGAGTTGGGTAACCCCACATTCACATTCCTTATAACTCTGCGAGATTCATCTTTGAATCATCTCACACATGTTTTAATCCCTTCTTTATAAATTTCTTAAATTACTTCTTATTGTTCAAACTCTATCTAAGTTTATTCTTTATCATCTTCACATCTTTTCTCTAATGTTATAGCCTAAGGTACTATTACCTAAGGTTTCTAACCTATCAGCTTTTATACCAACTGTAACGACCCCAAAATTCATACAATTTAATTCTTGACTTCGATCATTAACAATACATTCAACCTCTAGTTATACATCATTAAACTATAATACAACCATTGAAATTTGCAGAATAATTAAAATTTTCTATTATAATTAAAATTTTTTATTACAAACTATTCTCATTCCTAGAAGTTTCAACCTTTACATCTAAATATCTCTGAATCATTGTAATACTAGAATAGTTTACATCGCAAAACGATATTAAAATTCAACATTAATACATTATTCAGAACCTTAAACATGGTTCAAATAATAATAACTCAGCCAAACTATATAAATCTTCAAGCATCACATATGATTCATATCTTTCAAGTAGCACATAACCTTACCTTAAATCTTTAACCTGTAAAAGTGGTTATTTGCAAGGTTGAGCTCGACAGCCCAACAAAATCTAACAGTTTTCATGCATCACATAGCACATAATAACATTCTCAACATATATCTCATAAACATTGGACTAACATAACATACATGCTGCATTTCATATAACAAGTATAAAGATTGAGTTCCTTACTCAATCAACATTCATTATTTAATCAACGTAGTCATAAATTGACTTTAACGTTTCATACTTTCAATATATATAGAACACAACATGCTCTTTGCAACAAATATTTAAAACAGTTCATCATCAAGTTCACATAACAAATAGGAACTGAAAGACTTGCCTTGATCGTTGTTTACCAATAACAGTTTAACAGCTTACAATTATTTGCACTTCACGTGCCCTACACAATTATCATACACATCAACTATTAGTCACATAACAACATATAGTAATTGTAATGTAAACTCTACTCCACATCTCATAATCTTTCATATTAATTAGCACACAATGTTCAATTAGATTGTGTTAACTTTTTGACTTACGTAATATTTGAAATTCATTCAAGTGTTTAAATCTTGCTAGGAATCATTATTGGTTTTATATTAAACCCATTTCATATTTTATAATATTCATTTCATTTGACTTAAAGCACTTTTTACGTTCATTAACACTTATCACGATATTTCGACGTTTATTCGTCACACGCCCGATTTGTCTCTCTTGTGTATGCTTACAATGCTTCTATAACATATCTAATACATTATTTATTAATGTTAAGCATCATTATGTTTACTAACATTCATGTTTTATAACTTAGAACAACATCTTTTATTGTCAGAAGTACTATACTTGCATACGTGCATGCTCGACGCCATTCGATTGCCCCCGAAAACACAACAGTTCTAAAGATAACCATTTTTACCACTGTTCCCAATATTATATTGGAAAACTTAAAGAACAAAAGTTGTAGGTCTACTCATCCTTGTTCCGGATCATCTTGAATCACCGCAATCGGAGTTCATTTGAAAACATTATGCTCATTTTAGTAAACCATCTGCGGTCAGTTTTTTTCAAAATTCGGCTAGGCAGACTACCCCCCCCAAGGGGGTTTTTGTACTAGGGGGTTCACCAAGCGGGTCCCTTCAGATTTTTATGATTTTGATCTAGAACACTCTGAAAAGCCAAATTAGGCCTACAAACTCCTTTCTAACAACCATACGAACCTACGCAAGGTGTAATATGTTTACAGAAACATAAACTAATGTTTCTAATACGTTTCTAATCAAATAAACAACATAAACATCAAGGTTACAACCTTTAAATGTCACTATTTCTATTATTTCTTCTTCTTTTGACATTCATAGCGAAATTGAACACCACAAATTTGTTTCTTAACCATTTGACACCATTCCAACTATGTTGTTTTCGTAATTAACCATACTAACAACATATATCATCAATTTCAGATTATATCACGAATTCATCATAATTTTTGATTCCAAAATAAGCCCTAATGTATATATACCAATAAAACTCAATTTCTTCACTTTCAAACATGCTTTCATGAATTCGATACTTCAAAAATCATCTATAGACAACATATAACAGATTATGTAATCCCAATACACATAAAACTAATTTCTCAACAAATTAACCATAGAACTTCAATTACAGAGAACTTAGAAAACAAAACTAAGAACTCAAAACTTTAATCTAGATTGCTTACCTTTAATTAGCTATGTGATTAGAGAAGCTTGATTAATCTTTTTCCTCTTCTTTGATTCTCAGAATTTTCTTCCCAAATTACAGAGAATTCTCTCCCTTTCTCTATTTCTCTCTTCTGTGTTCTTAACCTTAGAAAAATAAGTTACATATATTTATATAGCCCTCAGTTACACAATCTAATAGTCTCAGCAGTTATAAAATACAAAGGGTCTCTAGGCATTGTTTGGCTAGAACCCAAAATCCATTGTTTTAAATTTATTTTAATACTCCTCTATTATATGGTACATTTGTCACACATAACCAAACCAATCTTATAATTTCATATTAAGTTACATTGTGTTTATTAATAACTTAATTTATCAAATCACTCCTTATCAACATACACTACTACAAAACAGTAAATAGATAATGCGGGAAAAATGTTGTGGTTTCAGTCAGAAAAACGTCGTGGTTAAGGGTTTTGCCTTACACAACGTTTTTAAAATGTTGTAGTTAAGCACAATACACAACATTTGTTAGAAAAAAACGTTGTAGACTTATTTTTCAAAAATTAGCAGATGCTTAAAAACGTTGTAGAAGGTATGATTCCACAACGTTTTTTGGATAAAAATGTTGTTGTTTAGTATATCAGACAATGTTTAGACACATTTACACAACGTTTTAAAAATGTTGTAGATTAAAACAAAAACAAAAAAAAAAGGTTGTGGTTCACCTACATTACCAATGCACCTGCAATATGCTAATGCCATTATATATAGCTAAAAGGTCTAAATTCTCATTTAAATTTAAAGCCAAAATGTATCAACCATTCAAAATACATCCCAATAATACCATTCGTTTACAGTTTTAAATTACTACATCTACAAAATATATATCAAACTATCCATATATCCAACACGTATCTATTCAACCATCACCGCAATGTATGCCAACTCTATATGTCGATATACAAACAAAAAACTAATATCGATATACAGACAGAATTAGGAAAATTACATGCAACTTAGTGCAGAAAGTTGTAGGAGAAATTTTAGACTCTTTAACATCTCTCTCAAGCTTTGTAACTGTGTCATTCTGAAACATATAACCATTTGGGATTGCATATATACATCGGCACTGTTGTTCATGCTTGAGCTTGCTGTAGCATGGAAAAATATCATGACAATCAAGACTTTGGTATCTGTAGGGTAAGTAAATAAATAAAAATCTTAAGCATAATGGGATATCATCACAAACTGCCAAAGAAGATGAATTCAGCTGAGAGAAGGAAAACATCAATTAGAAGGCCTAACACTAAATAAAAGATCATGATTTTAAAGCAAGTCAACAGAGTTTCACATAATATGAACTCAAATACCAAGTCAACAGTTATCTGAATAGCATAAAGCTAGAACTCTAAAACTTAAAATACCATGGATAATCATCATGAACATTAAATGGAAAGAAAAATGAAACTATAAAATATCCGTAAGAAAACTGCAATATCAGTTCCGATTATTAAGGATTATTGTACATGACAAAGCTTGATCCAGAGCTCTAAATATCTTTAGCAAAACTAAAGAGACCAATAAGATGATAAAATAAAATGAGTGTACTAAAATGAAGTTCATGTTACCTTGATTAAATTTTGAACTCCAGCAATATCTTTAAATTCAACAAATATGTAACAGACATCAATATCCTTCATCAATAAATGCATAGTAAAATTTTAGTTTTATTTCCATGAGGCAGAATTCAGGGGAACATCCAAAACAATAATCTGAAAGAACACCAAAAAGAACACACCAACAGTCAGCACTTTGGCATAATTAGAACTTAGAACTGATGTAGATCAACAATGTCTTGGTAAGGTCCTCCATTCTCCTCCTAAAATATAAAAAAATCACTGACACAAGTGGTACCAAAAAATAAAAACTCACAAGGAGTGGGAGAGGAAGAAAAACAGGAAAAAGAACATTCAGTTTCACGAACAAGATTAAAGAGGCAAGGGTATACCTTAAACTTATCAATGCTCACAAATTCAACATGTTTCCCACAGAATGGCGTGGTACTTGTTAACTTGGGTATTCCAACCAGTTCAAGAACATCTGCCAATTTGGCCCAATTCCCAAACAAATTTAAAGGATGCAATAAAAGTTATATATAGCTTTGATAATTACCCGAGCAAGTAGCTCAACAAATATTAAAACCACATTAACATGTATAAAGAATGAAAATAACGAAGAATCGGTTTTACCTTAATGACAAGATTATTAGCAACGGCCCCAATGAGAAGAGGACCAAAGAAATGGCGGCTACATGTTGCAAATATTACAATCCGTAATAACCACTCGATAGTGCAAACCAAGAAGAAGAAGATCGTCTACACACACCAACATAGTTAAGAGTGAGTAAACTACAAAAATATTGTGGCCTTTTACCAGATATATGGATCTAAGTAAAGTTTTTTTAAATGAACATCTTGAATAAGTAGAAGGTAAACCCTTTAATATTAAGCAATAAAATGCTACACACCGCCCTTTTGTCTTTCTTAATTTATTTATTTTTAAAGTAAGAGTATCGAGTTTTTATTAAACATCATATGCTTCATGTCATTCGTAAGTAGAGTACCACTATACCACTAAATAGTTAGTTTGACATTACTTGCAAGTGCAACCATAAACATTGCATTGATTTGCATGAGATCTATACACAAAATTATAAGCTTTAAATTTCTAGCATTCAGTAGATAGAAAGGAGAGATTACACAGTATACATAATTTGAGGCCATGAAAAAAGTTTTAGGCATACACTATAACATATACCTACTATTTTATTTTATCTAAATATATGGACTTTTGTTCAAAATTTCATCGAACATAATTTTGCCTATTTCCAAAGAATTTACCTAGCATAGACCACACAATTTATGTTCTACTAAAACTTAAGTGATACACATAGCAAGATGCAACAACATGTAAATTCAAGAGAGAACTCACAACAAAACTTCTTCCTACTGGAGTATTCAAAAAGTTTTTGAGTCATGCGTCTGTCTTCGCAAGGATAAGAAAATGGCATTATTGTTTCTAAAATTATTTAAAAAGCTCATACTTTATAAAGAATGAAGCTAATTTTAGCCAGTAACATTTGGATAAGTAAATTTAGGCAAATTTTTGAATTGATATAAATTGAAATGACGACCATAAAACTATTGAACAATTGCAAAAGTATATAATCGTAAACTTTAAATTAAAACAAAAAGAACATTAATTTAACAAAAACTTAGTGCTCAATTTTAATCCAAGCTTGATATTGCGTTGCCAAACATAGAGCAAGACTCACCTTTGGAAAATATCGGCTGAAATTAGTAGTAAAAGTCTGCCACCGCTGCATGATTTCTAAATCATGATCGAGCTCTAGGGCACGGTAGGCGACGAAATCGGCAACGACGGATAGCCGACGAGAAACAGAGTATCGACGGTCGAATAGATGACACCACTTGTGAAGAAGTCCAATGGGTAAAAACCCATATACCCAATTTAACACTGCTAACTATGAGGGGAAGTAAGCAAAGAATAAGAATAATAGACGATACTACCAACAAAAATAAAAAGGAGAGATAGAAATAGAGAAACAGAGAAACAGATTCCAGAGATGAGAAACATGAATCAGATGTTATCCTCAAAGCATGACCCATAACAAACCTGTCGTTGGACAGAAGATAGAGATATAGAAGATTAGTTGAGAGTTGAGATACATAAGATTCAGATATATGGGTCAGGTGGGTTTTGTGTGTGAACCCTAGATTTATCATAGACGCTCATAAAAGCCCTAGATTTATCCAAATTTTTCAAACCAAAACCTCGGATTCCATGCTTGAAACCCGTGAAATAAACCGAATTAAAGCTCCTCAACGATTTTAAAGCTTCAAAAATGGTGAGATTTTGAGGAGAAATGGAAGGGAAAAGGAGAAAGGAACTGTAACGCCCCCAAATTTAGGTACTTAAAACCCGAACTCAGTGCATTACGATATCATTTCTATGAGCGGAAATAATAATATTGTCATAAATATCTAACTTAATTTACATATCAGAGTTTAATCCCAGGTACGCAACCGTAAAATATTTCATTACATAATAGATAATAATATAATAATCTTATTTAAGTCTAGCTATTACATAAGATAACACAAACTTATTCGGGTAGCTTTCCTTTCCATTTGTTCTTGGCAGAGTCCTTTGGCCGATCACAATTAACTGAAAAACATTTAAATTAAGCAAGGATGAGCATTTGAGTGCCCAACAAGTAATAACAATTATAAATTTTAGTTGAAAGGATTAAATGTTTTCTTTATACTACCCTTCTACAACAAATCAAAAGCTGTGAAGTAACCTGGACCGATAATAATAACATAACAACTCTCTATCAAATTTTTGAAACTATGTACTGGCTATAAATAGGGTTAAGGTGACATACTATTAACAGTATTCTCAATTTTTGAAAAGGTTTAACAGAACTACATCTGTAAACTGTCATAACTTACGGACACGAGGGTGATCTGCCCAATGTGCCCTGTATTGATCAATACTACATGCAAGAACGATATTATCGTTCACTCTGTCCGCCTTGGGTGCATAAAAGTTTTCCCATATTCGGGATGTTCATACTTAGTCTGGAATCCAAATCAAAACAATTTGATTGGATACAAAAAGGTTTTATCATATTCAACGATATTTTTAAATCTGTGTCTAGCTGAGCAAATAGCTTAGACGACTCTTACTTCATGCATACATACTGGTATCAATAGGTGTATATATATATATATATATATATATATATATATATATATCAACATGTGATTTAAATACAAAGACTATCCAAGTGGGGACACTTGTATAACCATGTTTAGAAATTAACGAACAAAATATATATCTGAAGTACCATATACTAACATGTTGATAAACAATGATCGGATATAGAATATATCACAATAGGGTTATTAATCTAGCATAATAATAATATAATTCTGAAACTTCTTACTCATGTCCATTGAATAAAGAAAATGCAAAGGTAGGATACTTGCCTGGTCTGCTGCTTACACAACTTAGTTCTATCTTTAATTCAATAACCTATCATTAATAAGATTATTCTATTGATTAGAATCATATATCATAACATATAGTACTGCTTATTGCAGTCAGCACATAACCTATTCACATTGGCACACATGTTTCACAGTCATTAAATCACAAATAAACATATATATATACAGTCAAAATATCTAAGTCCGTATCAATTTCAAAGACATGTTGGTGTACTGACGGCGTATCGGGTACTTACCGAGTTTAAAACTCTATTCAATACTCTTAATATTATTCTGGACAACCTAAGTATCAGTCATACTATTTTTCATAGCCTCATAATAATTTTTAAATAATTATTATAATTTATCATGAATTTTCAAACACCAGAATCATTATAAAATGATTTAAATATCAAATAATTCTATAATCATTAATATTTAATTAATATTAAACTATTAATGAAACTATTACCAAAATATTAAAGTCATTTATAATAACTTAAAATACTTTTAACGTCTTAATATTACCCTTAAGTGATTTTAAAACAATTAAAATTATTTTTAAATAATTACCATTAATATTAAAATATTAATTTACTATTCCTCAAAATAATAAAAGTCATTAAGTATAACTAAAATATTTTTAATTCATTTATATCCTTTTAAATGATTTTTAAATCATTAAACTATCTTTAAACTATTTATTTAATATAATTATTAAATAAATTTAATATCATTAATGTTAAGTAAATATTATTAATATTAAATAATTAATTATTTTCATGACAAAATATCAAAAGTTATATTTTATAACTTTAAAATATTTTTATAACCTTTAAATCATATTTATATAATTTTAAATCATTAATTCTATTTTTTATAATTTATTTAATAAATTTATGAAATAACTTAAATATCATTAATATTATTTAATTAATGAAATTCATCACACAATATTAAAAATAACTTAAAATATTTTCTTATAACATAATATGATTTTTCAAGTATTAAAATCATTTTTAAGTAATTTATTTAATATTATAATTAAATACCATTAATATTCTAAAAAATAATAAATTTTAAAGAAATATATTCAGAATAATTAAAAACCTATTTTTAGACTTTAAAATAATTTTTAGGAATTTATTTTGTATTTTTAATAATTAAAAACTAATTTTCTATAATTACTTAATAAAAATAATAATTTCCATAAATAAACTGTCGCTAAAGGGACCTATAGCGACGAAACTGTCACTATAGGTGTTCTAGAGTGTTCATCAGTAAACCCAAATCTTCAAACTCAGTGTACAGGGTAGGTAGTTTGACTAGCATTTGATCTATGTTCCTTGTTGTTTCTGGGCTGTCTAATGAGATAATGTTGTAGTACTACAACTCTAAACAAGTTTCATGGCAAAAACAGATCAAATCATCAAGATCTAAGCTACAGAAAAGTTTGACAAGACTTTTCTTCATTTTCTGGGTTTTTCTAGAAAATGAAGAACAGTTAAGGGTGCTATATTTAGATCCTTATAACTTACACTACAGGTCTGATTTGTTTGATTCAAAGATCCCAACTTGAAGTAGAGATGTCAAAGAACAACTCTATACCTTCAGATCATCATAACATCAACACATTTAAGAAATCAAGGTCGGTCAAACTCTGACAGAAAACATGATCTTGAACGAATTCTGGGTTTTCCAGAAATTCAAAAAGCTGATGGTCAACCTAGGTTTGACCATTCACAACTTTGATTCTAGAGTGAATATAAGTGTTATAATGGCTTTAATGTGTAGCCTATATACCAATCTACAAGTCTAATACAACATCATGACATAAAAACTTAATAACAGCAAGATCTGGAGCCTAAAAAATCATGTCAGACCACTTACGGGTTTCAGGGTCGCCCGTAAACCCGGTCATGGTGGTTGGTCAACGAGCTTTGACCCTTAATAACTTACAATGTACTCATGTCCTAGGCTTGATTCAAGATCCAGAGCATAGTACACATGGCATAGAGCAGATATATAACATAAAACACAACAAATAACTAACAGATAAAGATCTATGAGGTCTAACATTTGACTATCAGACCATAATTTCTAACTTTTCCAGATTTCTAAAATCATAAATTTCTAGCATCTAAGTGTTATGGATCTGAGTTATAACATCCCAGATCATGAAAAGACACTACAAAAAACATATTTAAACATCTAAACATAATATCTAACATGACTTTAAAGATCAAATTTCTAGGGTTAGGTTTATACCTCTTATGAACAAAATCTTGAATCTAACTTCTTGATCTGTTATGGATGAACTTGGGACTTTATTAGGGACTGGTCTAGCAAGAATTTTTGGGTGAAGTTGAGAGAGTCTTGGTTGAGTGTAAGGATGCAAATGAGCTTGAATTGGTGACTTTCCCTCTCTTTGATCTATATATAAAATGATAAAATGCAATGGCTGAGCATGTGATCAGTTGTTAGTTGATTAAACTAGCTTTCTAGACCACATGGCTAGCCTAGGGTTGGTTACCAACTCCTTACTAGGGCTAGATCTACACTCCACCTTATTAAAGTAATCAAAAGGGTAGTTTGGACATTTGATTTATAAAGTGCATGGCAACTTGGTAACTTCTCACACCCATTAGGTTTTAACCCTTAGGGTTTAAACCTAGGGTTTCGTAAGCTCTAAATATAAAATTATGTATTAAGGGCAAATATGGAAATCTTAGTTTCTAAAAATATTGATTAGGGTTCCTTAATTACACTAGGTTTCCTAATCACTTAGGACTTATAAATTAGGCTTTATAAAATACTAATTACCATTAGCTTGTTAAATTAATAATTAGGGTTTATAACATAGCAATTAGGGTTCTAAACTAATAATTAGGGTTTCTAAATATTAATTAGGGTTTACCTAATTAACATAAAACATAATAAAGATCATTAACTATATAACACAAAACTTAACAAACATTACAATCATATTTGACTCTGTACTACAGTTTATCAGTAATGCTAGGATTTTGTACTATTGTACTATAACTGTTCCACACATTAACATTACAAACATATAAGACACATTTATATCACTGAAATATAAATAATATTATATCATTATTCTTATTCCTTATTCAAAATCCAGACTAAGGGTTTTGAATTTATATCTGACATAACATTCATATATACCATCATTAATTAATTTTAAAAAAATTAACCTAACCAATATAATAAAATAAATATCATAAGAATCCTAATAATCATATCATATATACCATAATCATATTTTCATGGAAAATAAATAATAAATATTTTTATTACAAAATTAATTTATTATAAGAATATAATCTATAATAATCAATAAGTCTAAAAAGAAATTATTTACATCTAATAAATAATTTTATTTATCACATAGATACGTACACTTTACTTTGCACATATTCCCACTTATATATATATATATATATATAAATTAAATTTTAAAATTTCTTATTGAAAATATTGGGTTATTACAGGAACTCATCTGCATAAAACCAACATCGCAGAGCGAGAAAGTACAGAGATAGGAACCATGTTTTAATTTCAAATTTTAGCTTATGTGTTTTTTTTTCTCCGTGTTTTTTAGATAAACAACTTTTTTTAAAAAAACTTTATCTAGTTAAAATCAAAAAAATGCCCTTTGAAATAGATAACGTTTTTGCATATATATCTACAACATTTTATTTAAAAACGTTGTAGAAAAAAATACTACAACATTTTTATAAAAAACGTTGTAGTTTAAGCGTTGTCTATTTAGTACTTTGTACTAGTGATAATAAATTTATTTAATAAATCATTCATCCTCTAATTTAAATTCATCCCATTAGCGTAATAAAATACGCACCGATTATAAAATTGTTTATCATCAATTTACTTAATATCATTATAAACGAGTAAATTATTCCATAATAATTGCCATCAAATATTTATTTTATTTAATAAATATCTCAACTAAGATATTTATTTTTACTTGATAACTAACTTAACTATTTATAAAATTCAAAATTAAATTACATTAACATATTACATTTATATGTAACACATTACCCTCTCATTTTATTAAAATAAATATATTTAAATTAATTCACTATTTTAATTAAATAAATTACTCTCAATATTTATGAAATTTAATTAATAACAATTCCATTGCCAATAAGGCATAATAATCAAATTATATTATTTCATACTCAAACTCAAAACATCTCATAATAAGAATTTTAATTATTAAATTCTATTTTAATAACTTATAAAAATTAGGGTTGTCACATCTTTCCCCTTATAAGGATTTCGTCTTCGAATCAACGAAACCTCCTTACTACCTTGGTTTTACATAAATCGCTTTCACAATTATCGTTGAATAACTTCAACACGTTAACTTAGCAAAAAGTTTTACATGTATATATACTTCATTCATTTCTTCAACAACTTTTTGGTTTTATTACATAACCTTCAATTAAACACAACCATATATCAAATATTATATATTCTTTAACCCATTCATTTCCTTTTCTAAGGATCGTTATCATAAACACTCGGGATATTACAAAGATCCAGTAGCAGGGAAATTAATGAGAATTAATGAACATGATGAAGCAATGGCATCACTAATTAAGACAACGGAATATGAGAATAATAAACCGAAGTTTAGGGCACACTTAGCCGATGGAATGTTAAAGCATGAGATATGAACCAATAATCGACTTAAAGTACAACTGCAACATGCACAAAAGGGAAGGAAAGAAATACATTTGAGGCTACTCAAATCTGCTTTGGGTAGTCGGGATATTTTTAATGATTTGCAGTGCCGAATAGTTCGATATCCGGTGGAGGAGGAGAAAATGCCTATATGATAGATCGATATGTGGTATGCCACAAGATCCAGGATTCCTTCGATGATGTTACTGAGTTTTAGAGGATAATATAGAAGTATAAATGCTCTATATTAGTATGAATAAATGAGCATTTAAAGTTGTAATGTAATTAGTAGTATGTGTAAACAAGTAGTATGTGTAAACTACTAAGTTCTTTTGTACGACTTTTGTGATATATGAATAAAAGATATGTTGTATTATTCAATTTCTTATGGTAATTTTTGTTGTTGTTTTATAGAATCATGCCACCAACCAGAAGACCCCAAAGAGAAATGAATAATGATGATAATTCTACCCAACAGTTAGTAGACCTTATGTTAGGAGCTATGAATAGACCCATTACCCAAAACACATCTTTAAAGATTTCAAATTAGTTGGTCCTCTTGAATTCAAAGGTATATCAGAACCTGTCGATGCACAAATCTGGATTTCTGAAATAGAAATTTTTTTCCTAGTGACCAATGTCAATAATAATCAAAAGACGACTTTTGCAACCTTTTTCTTAAAAGGTGAGGCTAATTATTGGTCAGAATCAACTAAGGGTCGGGTAGAAAATGAAATTGTTTATTGGGATAGATTCAAAGAGTTGTTTGATTAACTGTTTGTAACTCAGTTACCTGACTGTAACTCAGTATACAGCCAAGTTCAATTAACTATCTAGGTTTGCCCTTCATCAAGTAACTACTGAACTTAGGAAGACTTGGAGGTACCAGGAAGGTTTGAAACCTCGAATACGAAGTAAATTGTCAGTACTCCAAATAAAGACTTTTTCAGAAATACATGAGAAAGCTTCTATAGCTGAAAGTGAAAATGAAAGTCTCACTAAATTTAATCAGGAAAAGAAGAGTCAAAATGAGAAAGGGGAACTTAGAATCGAACCCAGCTCAGGTGGGTTTAATAATAAACAAAAATAGGATACTACTTTTTCTAATAACCCGGGGAAAAAGATGGGAAATAGTAATAATAACTTTAGTAATAACATTAAACCTTGTTCTAATTGTGGGAAGAAACATAAAGAAGTATGTTTTTATAGTAAATGTTACAATTGTGGACAAATGGGACACCTTTCTCTATAGTGTCCTCTCCCAAATAAAAATAAATGTTTCAACTGTGGTTCGCCAGATCATTTCTCAAAGAATTATCCCAAACCCAAGAACCAAGGAGGAAAGGGTAATAGAGTACCGGAGAATAACAATAATCAGTCATCAGTAGCTGTAGTTGGAGTTCGTGATCGACCAACCGCGAGAACATTTAATATGTCGGTGAGGGATGTTGTTGCTTCACAGGATGTGGTTATAGGTATCATCCCTATCAACACTTTAAATGCATATGTGTTATTCGATTCTGGTGCTACATGTTCCTTTGTGTCTAATAGTTTTTCTAAAAACCTGAAAATACCATGTGACAATTTAGACAAACCATTTTGTATAGAAATTGCACACAACGAAAGGATTCCTGTTAAGACCATATATAGGAATTGTAGTGTGGAGATAAAAGGGACACAATTTTTTGGTAGATCTTATACCAATTCAATTGGGAGAATTCAATGTAATTTTAGGAATGGATTGGTTAGTTAACTATAACGCGATGATTGATTGTCATCAAAAATGTATAAATCTTTTGACTGCATCGAAGTCAAAGGTAGTGTTCAACGGTAGTTGTTCACCTAAGCAATCTCGATGTTTGACCATGGTTCAGGCATAAAGATTACTTAGAAAAGGTTGTTTAGTGTATTTGGCCTATATAGTTTATACTCGACATGAAGGTGTAAAACTAGATCAAATACCTATAGTTAAGGATTTTCCCGATGTATTTTCGGATGACTTACCAGGTTTACCTCCAGATAGGGAAATTGAATTTGTCATTGATCTTACACCGGGAATGGCACCAATTTCTACGGCACCGTACAGAATGGCACCTATAGAATTGAAAGAGTTACTTATACAATTATAGGAACTCTTAGATAAAAAGTACATACAACCTAGTGTTTCACCTTGGGGAGCACCAGTGTTGTTTGTAAAGATGAAGGATGGAACCATGAGGTTATGTATAGATTATAGAGAACTAAATAAATTAACCATTAAGAATAAATATCCTTTACCAAGGATTGATGATTTGTTTGACCAATTAAAGGGGGCCGAACACTTTTCAAAAATTGACCTTAGAATAGAGAAAGGAAGGTGTGTCGAAAACAACATTTAGGACACGCTATGGACATTATGAGTTTCTTGTAATGTCTTTTGGGTTGACAAATGCACCGAAAGCATTTATGGATTTGATGAATCGAGTATTTAAACCATGCTTAGACAAATTTGTTGTAGTGTTTATCGATGATATTCTGGTATACTCAAAAACACGGGAAGAGCATGTTGAACACTTGAGGATTGTTTTAGAGATATTACAAAAGGAATAACTTAATGCAAAGTTTTCTAAGTGTGAATTCTGGTTAAAGAGAGTTCAATTTTTAGGTCATGTTATTGACAAAAATGGAATATCAGTAGATCCAACTAAGATCAAAACGGTTGTGAATTGGGAACAACCAACAACTCCAACAGAAGTAAGATGTTTTCTCGGTTTAGCGGGTTATTATCGGTGGTTTATAAAAGATTTTTCTAAAATAGAAACCCCATTAACCAATTTAACTCGAAGGATAGTAAAATATGTGTGACACCCCCAAAATAGGTATACATCACCCATCTTGAGTCGCCAAATACATGGTACAAAATTAAAATACAACTTAATTATACAACAGTCGTGTAAAATACGACAAAACATATGCTGTGAGTTTTAATACAAATATTGTCATCTAGACAATATCCACACTCAATTAAGTCCTCATTACATTTATTATCACACTATTTAATAGAATAGTGATGACTACTAATGCTATTATCTGGATCGTCACTCCGTTCCCCGACTAGTCCCTGCTACGTTCTCATTTCCTGAAGAGAACAATGAAAGTAAAAGGGTGAGCTCAACTAGCCCAGTACGAAATATTATGACTAAGATAATACAGAATAAATTATCATTAGCCTTCAACAATGTTAAACTGATACAATATAACAAACATCAAGTTTAACTGCAGAGGAACAAGCAATCCATTAAAAGAGTCAAGTAGAGAATAAAATCAACTATCTTTTAGGATTTAAAAAGGTTTTTCATCACTTTTATAGCTAAGACTCAGCTTAATAAATAATCCACCTCATCCCTGCACTACGGCCAAGGATATTCATTAGTATCACGACCACAAATTATCCATGCACTACGGGCCAAAAATATTCGTTTATTCATCAATGGTCATGATCATGCCAACAACTGTCCATCAATGCACTACGGGCCAATGAGAACTTTTACCACATCATTTGTAACATTACGGTCATGATTATCTTAGAATAATCCACAGTCATAATCATACCAAGTCCATCTATGCACTACATGCCACATATGACTTTCAACATAATATAAACATGAGGATGATGACAATGATATAAGAATTCAATAAAACAAGTTCAAGAATTAATTTATCTAGGAACTAATAACGTCTAAATTGTCAACATGATACTTCTTTGTAAAGTAAAATTCAAGAATGCTCAGAAGAATATTTCCATGAAAAGATACTGGATGAAGTACAAATATCAAGGATATTCCACTAATTTTATGGAGTATAGAAGTCAAAACTTTAACCAACTGAGTATAATAAAGAATGGAATAACAAAAGAAATCACCAGGCATGCGATAGACCGCACAGACATGTTATTCCAACAGAACAATAAATAACGGAACCAGGTCATACGTAAACGCATAGACAGGATATTCCAACAGAATAATAAATAACGGAACTAGGTCGGTGAAAATTTGCAAAGCGGGATGTTCCAATGAATAATAAAGAATGGAATAACGAAAGAATTTCACCATGTATGCGGTGCCTTGGCATAGACAAAGTTATTCCAACATAATGATAAAGAATGGAATAATGTAAGAATTTCACCAAGTATAGGGTAGATCACAGTATACAAGTTATTCCAACGAATAAAAAAAAATGGAATAACGAAGTTCTCTTCACGAATCTGAAAGAAATAATACCCTTATCTTAGAATAAAATGGATATAGGAGTAGTGAAGTAGCGAATACTTTTATTCTTTCTCTATATAGTTTCTCTCTCTAGAGTTTCATTGAATTAAGTAAGAAATAATGAAGGAATGAGCTTCTATTTATAGGAGAATGGACTGAATAGTAACTAATTCTTGAACGGTCCAGATTGATTTACTTTTAAGCAGACGTTCCAGTTTGGTTTACTATAAAATATTCTAATAAAACAAAATCTTTTAAATAAAATATAATATATATTCTATTTATAATCTAATAAAATGAATAACTTTATAAAAGTATTTTATTTTATATAAAAAGATTTTATTATGCAAACACTATGCAGGCACTATGCAAACACTAAGCATAATAAAATATAATATATTCTATTTATAGTCTAATAAAACAAATAACTTTATAAATGTATTCTGTTTTATATAAAAAACTTTTATGTTTTATTACATTAAAAATACTAATAAAACAAAACTTCATCATCATTATTATAATTCACACTATTAATCGATCAGGTCGTTCCCAAGAAAGAAGGGGGCTTTCTAATAAGGATTTCTCCCTATTGGCGCGTAATTAGGTGACCAAACCTCTCCTTGGCAGAACTTCTAGACATCGTTAATATTGTAAACAATAATATTAATAACTCTATCATCTCAATTATTGATTTAATAATATATAAAATATCGACAATAATTGAATCAATTAACGTGAGATACTATGCAACAATTACTGAAGCAATAATTGAACAAAACTGAGTGACTTCTCACGTAAGCAGCAATAATAAATATCGTGTGCTACTATGCAACCATGCGTATTCATGTACTTTTAATACCGGGTGTTTCAAGAGTTAACGATAAAACTTCCGCTATTATTTTCATAAAATATTTTTGTCGTTTTCTCAATCCGATAATAATTCCGTTGTGGGGTCCACCAATGATTGTGCCGTCGTACGAATATTCCCTATTAAAATGAATATTCCCCGACCAATCGAATATTATATAACAACTTGCGTACTTTGCAAATTTATAAATATTACCCACAACGATAACATTATATCAAATTCATTCCATAATATTCAAAAATGATAATTATAGAAAATTCATTTTTATTCATAAAAGTTGGGGTCTTACAATACGTCTGGACAGATAAATGTGAAGAGAGCTTCCAAGAGTTGAAGAAGCGACTGAGCATGGATCCAGTGTTGTCCTTACCAGATGATACATGAGGCCTTATAGTATTTAGTGATGCATCACACAGAGGTTTAGGGTGTGTGCTGATGCAACATGGGAAAGTGATTGCTTATGCATCACGACAACTCAACGATTATGAGAAGAGTTATCCTACTCATGACCTAGATAGAGTTAGCCGCAATAGTTTTTGCTCTAAAGATTTGGAGCCATTACTAATTCGGGGAGAAGTGCGAGATATATACAGATCATAAAAGTCTAAAATATATTTTTACACAAAAGGAACTAAACTTAAGGCTGAGAAGATGGTTAGAACTGATAAAGGATTTTGATTGTGAAATCTTATATCATCCCGATAAAGCTAATGTCGTAGCTGATGCGTTAAGTAGAAAGAATCAAGAAAAGTTGAACACAATAACCACCAATGATAGGTTAATAAAAGATTTTGAAAAATTAGAAATTGAGGTGGGATGTCCAACGACCTCTACCCAAAAGCTATTTATTATAGAGGGAGTTTCGTCTCTACTTGATAGAATCAAAGAGATGCAAGGAAAGGATGACGAATGTCAGAAGTGTAAGTCTAATATAACTCATATTAAGTATAACAAATTCAAAATAGACAAAGATGGAATAGTAAGATATGAAGAAAGAATTTGGGTTCCATTAAATCAAGCCTTAAAAGACGAAATCTTAAATGAAGCTCATAATTCTAAATTTGCCATACATCCTAGCATTACTAAAATGTACTAGGACTTAATTCAGCACTTTTGGTGGTTGAATATGAAAAGAGAAATAGTCAAATGGGTAAGCAAATGTATAACGTGTCAAAGGGTTAAGGCTGAACATCAAAAGCCGAGTGGTTTACTTCAACCCTTACCAATTCCTGAGTGGAAGTGGTAACATATAACCATAGATTTTGTGGTAGGCCTTACAGCTACACAGAAGGGCCACAATGCCATTTGGGTAATAGTTGACCGTTTAACTAAATCAACTCACTTTTAACCTATTAAGGTTACCCATAACATAGACCACCTTGCCAAGCTGTACATTAATGAAATCATGTCCAGGCATGGAGTACCTATTTCTATAGTATCAGATCGAGACCCACGTTTTACTTCAAATTTTTAGAAAAGCCTTCAGAAACACTTAGGAACACAATTAAGATTGAGTACAACTTATCACCCTTAGACTGATGGACAAAGTGAGAGAACCATACAAACATTAGAGAATATGTTACGAACATGTATCATCGATTTCAAAGGAAGTTGGGAAGATCAATTACCTTTGGTGGAATTTGCCTACAACAACAGTTATTATGCTAGTATATGTATGCCACCATATGAAGCCTTATATGGGAGAAAATGTAGAACACCTTTGTGTTGGGATGAAGTCAGGGAAAGACAAATATTAGGACCTGAAATAATTCAATAGACTACTGAAACCATCAGAATTATATGTGAACGATTACAAGCATCTCAAGATCGACAAAGGAAATACGATGATCCACATCGTCAACAACGAAACTTTAGCATAAGAAGCCACGTATTCTTGAAAGTGTCTCCTTGGAAGGGCAAGATATGTTTTGGCAAGAAAGGAAAACTAAGTCCGAGATTCATTGGTCCTTTTGAAATTTTGAGGAGGATAGGTGAAGTTGCTTATGAAATAGCACTACCTCCTGAATTGAACCATATTCATAATGTGTTTCATGTGTTCGTATTACGACCATACAAACTTGATTATAAAGACGTTATAAATTATGAGCCAATCCAAATCGAAGAAGATCTTTCTTATATAAAAGAACCTGTGCAGATCATCGACCGTAAAGAGCAAGTCCTGAGAAATAAAGTGATAGAATCGGTCAAAGTAATTTGAAGGAATCAGAACGTTGAAGAGGCTACATGGGAGCTCAAAGATAAAATTTGAGAGAACTATCCCCAACTATTTAATTAACCTGTACTATAATTTCGAGGGCAAAATTCTTATTAGTGGGGGTGAATGTAAAAACCCAAAACCCTAGTAAGACTTGGATATGTAAATTCAATTATATTTATAAAATCTACCCATTCTGAAAGTGTTAGGTGTCAATACATACTATGTTTAACAAATTTGGTTAAATAAAACTTTGTCCAAAAATTGACGTGCTTGACACCTCGTGCTTAAAAATTTTCTTCCAAAAACAGACTTTTCGGTATATTTTTTTTGACAAGCTGCTTTGTCATGCTTACACAGATAAAACGCTTTGTCGTGCTTGTTAGGATTTATGTAAAATCTAGGTTAGGAACCCTAGATTATAAAACCTAACCTTAGATTACAAGCCCTAACCATAATTTGTAAACCCTAACCCTAATTAGCTAAACTAAACCCTAATTTGGTTATCCTAACACCTAATCATGATTATTAAACTTTAATTAGGTAATAATAAACATCACTAAACAACCCTAATCATTAAAAACAAAACCCTAATCAAGATTAGTGAGGACTAGGGCATAATTAAGCTACTAATCTAACCTAACTAGCTCACAAGTAGGTTAGGAGTCACCAATGCAAGTTCCTAGGCTGCACATGACATGCTTGTAACTCCCAAGCACCAGTAGAGTCATTGGATATGATATTTGTGGAGGCAAGTAGGTGAAAATGACATAAAAACCCTAACCTAGCAATTCTATAAATAGCAACCCATTTCCAGTTCAAACTCATGAAATTTCTAAGCCAAAACACTCATATTTCATACCTAAATAAGCCTTGGTTATAGCAACAACAGATTCAGAAGCCAAAAATCCAAAATCAAGCAAGAAAGATGCAAACCCTAATTTATAGCTAGTTCTTTGATGCTTTGTTCAAATTGTTGTTTAGATATTTAGAATTATGTTATAGTATGTTACAAAGTATGTTAGGATGATTGAACATGTTTTCATAACATCTAGATACCTCAAATTAATGTTTTTAGTAATCTGGAAATTTTGGAAAAATAAGCCTGACAGTCGAATGTCAGAGCTTGTAGATTCGTGTATGTTAATAGTTGGGTATGTTAATTGTATGTTATTTGTAGTCTGATATGAGATCTTTAATCTGAAAAAGAAAACAGGTTCATTAGAACCATATATTGCAAGATATAGGTGGTCAAAGGTGGTTGACCGATCACAAAGTTCTGCTTTTTACAGGTTACCCGTAAAACTCAAGAAAGAGTGACCCTACTACTTTGACCAGCCTTTTAATCGCTTTCTGTTAGTTGTTTCTATAGCTTTTTGCAATGAATTAATACCTTGACATACGTACTACATATCTATAATATTAAATTACTAAAACAATTCATATGATTACTAGAATTAATGGTCAAAAGTCGTTGGCTGAGCTTGACCAAGTTTTCTAGGTTACCCAAAAAACTGATGAACATGAAGAATAGCCTTTGGTTGTACTTTAAGCAACATAGATAGAGACCTTAGAGTTATGCTTTGTCTAAACCGGTTGATATATATATATATATATATATATATATATATATATATATATATATATATATATATATATATATACATGTGTGTGTGTGTGTGTGTACCTTGACATATGGACTACCAATTACAAGAAAAACAATACAAATCTATTACACGGAATCAGAGATATGAAAGATACAAAACCGTTGACCAACCATGACCACTGTTTTGGGTTACCCAGAAACTCAAGAACATCTCTAACAGTGACTTTGAGCCTCTATAACTTCTTGTTATATGTAGGTTAACACACAAATTTGTCTGATGTTGTATTACTGTATAAGTACTATAACATCAATACTTGTCTAAACCCAAAATCATTAGCAGTAGTAAGATAGATTGTGGTCAAAGTGGTCCCTCAACCATGACTTGCCGAAACCCAGAAGATCAAGAACACCTATAGCGACACTTCATGTCACTATATAGGCTTTTAGCAACAGACGATTATTTTTTTTTTTAAATTAATTAATAAAATTATAAATAATTAATAAATAAATATAAAATAGTTTTAAAAATTATATTAAATTATTATAATTAAATTTTGAGATTTTAACATAAATTTAATAAATATTTTATTTTATTTGGTTATTATTTATAATTAATTTAATAATAAAGTAATTAGAATAATTACTTATAAATAATAAATAATTATTGAAAAATAATATTAATGATTTAAAAATCATAATAAATGGTTATAAATTATTTAAAAATAGTAAACAAAGTTTTTATAAATTTCTAAGTAAATATTAATTATTTAAAAATAGAAATAAATGATTTAAAAATTATTTAAAGGATAATTAAATACTTAAAAATTATTATAATCTTCTAGAAATTATTATAATGGATATTTAAATTATCTAAAAATATAATAAAGCTTATAAATAAAATTTAGTTGAAATAACAACTTGTTTAATACTCGGTAAGGATACTAAACACCGAAACCCTATCAAACTCAACCCGAACATATGTTGATCTTGTATTTGAGTATTGTTATCAATACTAATGTGTTAGATTTATATGAATGAACATCGTAGGTGCTTATTAACGAATTGGGTAGCATTACTTGACTGATCTCCGCTCAGGCAAGTTTCCTATATCCTAATTACTTTTGTAAGTTTCCTATACCCTAATTACTTTCGCAAATTTCCTATACCCTAATTACTTTCATAAGTTTCCTATACCCTAATTACTTTCGCAAGTTTACTAAACCTAACTCTGTTTATTCGTTAAACAAGATTTTTATCTTGAAATACTGCTGATATGATATACTACACCTACACTTGAATTACCTCTTATTGTAAGGTTATTGTTATAGTTTCAACATAACTAAGAAATGAATTGTGTATTCATATGATATTGTTTATTGAGCATAAACTGTTGTGTCAAACCAAATTGTTTTGGTAAGACATCCTATTCTGAAGTTGGGTATCCCGTAAGGGATCGAGGTTTGGTCAATAATATATTGACATTAATTTGGGTGCACATGAGCACTGGTAGGATGAGATGCATACTCCTAGGATATTGAGTAGGCTGATCCCCTATCTTATATCTAAAACAAAGTTTCTAAGTTTGTGTGACTGATAGAAATAAAAAGTCCAGAAATGGATGAAAAAGAAATTCCAGAAATGGTAACAACTATCAGTAGAATTTTGAATTGTTATACTTCTTAAAATCATATATTGTTCTAAATATAAAACCTGCTGAGCATGTCATAGCTCAACCTTGCAAATTATTCCCTTTGCAGTATTAGATGGTAACCCTGGAACATCCGGAGTAGTTAAAGGGAAGCGTCCCTACTTAGATTAACTTATATTTTTGTATAGTTGAATGCAATACTTTGTAATAAGAAATTATTTATGAAGAATCATGTAACCGAACCTTAATATTATGATATATATATAACATCATTTATTTCCGCATCCGTGTTTTCTTATATATATAGATGTAATTAGAATCTTTAATCTAGTTTGAGATCCTTGGGAACTATTTATCATAGTGAGGATATTGATAACATGGACTGTTCATGTTGTTAATACTCTAGATTTCGGATAAATAGTTACTATCGATATGGGAGTGTAATTCACATGACATAGACTATACATCTAGGTGAGGGTATTGGTAATATGGGATGTTCATGTTATTACTAATACTCTAAATTTCGGATAGATAGATACTATTCACAAATACAGTTCATATATCTAAGTGAGGGTATCCAAACACAGTAATAGTTCTCTTGAGAATTGTCATCTGTTATGGGATACTGTGAATCTTAGATATATGAGAATTTTATCTGGTTTTAAATTGTATAGGCACTCAATTAGATATAAGCATGGAATTAGATAGCATGGGTGTATAGATTTAAATGCATTATATATATTATTTCGTGGTAAGCACCATATCGGATTTCGTGGGAGTATATATATGGGGGCGTTACAACTAAGGGTTAGGTTTATCCCTGAGGCGCTTACCAGATGAAAAACTTTAGACGATTAGTGTTGGATGTAATCATGGTGTCCTCCTACTCTTACACTACGATCAGAAGTTTGATCATAGGCACTCCACGATTTTGAGTTGGGTGGTTGACAAGGTTATTAGTGGCACATTTTGAGACATTCCTACTGACTATAGATCTTCATTTGGTTCATCAACCACAAAGTTTTGGGACTTTGTTACTGGTATATTGCTTCATAGTGCACTTCTAATACTTTTTAGTATTGTTGTCCTTTAACAGATCGCTTCTCCCCCATAGTTGATACTATCTTCTCAAAGAGATGTGAGTTTTTCTTCTTCATGTGCATCAGAAGGCATCCTTGCATTTCTCCTTCTGACTATAATCATTACCATCATTTAAACCTTTTTGGATCATAGAAATTGATATCTTCAAGACTAATCATTCCATGATTGTTGACAGAACTACGAATGTAGTCTTCTTTATCTAAAACCTAAACAACTATTTTTAGCAGACTTATAGATATTCCTTAAGCTCCTTGACCGATTGCACTCATGGAGTTCTGCTTCTGTGATGAGTTTTTCATGATTAATGCTCAATGATCCTCTGATGTGAACTTCCTCATGTGTTTTTCTTAGATTATATGCTTTGAATGAGTAAGCATATAAGACCCTTTTCCTTTCTCCATGAATGGTCTACTTTCTTATAGAGATCAGCAATCAGGTAGGCTTTATCCATGTTATCTCAGCAAGTCTTCAGGAACAGGCTTTGATAGAGAATGATTTTGTCATAACATTTTTAAAATGTCTTAATCCTCCAACTGGTTAAATCTTCTCGGCTGAAGTCATCTGCTTTAGTATTCCCTAGTGTGGTCAGATAGACCAACTACCTGCAGATTGGATGAATTTCTATTTTTGGTACTCATGGTTAAATAAGTCCTACTAGGTTAGTTTCCAAAATCCATGTTCCTCATATATTTGAATTTACATCGCATTGATCATCAACAATCATATTTATGCATGTATTCAATTTAGGTATGCCATTTTAAGATGTATGATGACGAGTGTGTGTAAGATTAACCATTTTAATAAAACACTCTTTTTCTTTGATAGTTTCATCATTTGCTTGGTTATGTTCACGGATTTTAAATGTTCACAAAGTGAGAATCAGTTCTATCACTTATTTGTATCTAGTTGATTCATGGAACTGGTCAGTTTCTACGAGTCATCAAGATAATCTTGTTGAACTGATCATACTCTATATATTATCAAAAACCTAGAACAAAGGTTTGTACGTACATACTAACCCGTCAGCAAGGATTACTCCAGTCAAGATAAATTAAATCTTGATATGCTTATGACCTATTTTAGACTTCTTTCAAGATGTTATCTTTAACCTAAAACTTTGATGGAGAGAAGGTTTGTTAGCATTTGAGTTTCCAACCTCAGTGTAATTTCTCTCTTCCACTTTTTAGGTAGAGTATGGTCTCTTGACAGAATACTGTTACAGTACATAAGTTGATGTAATATGATATAAACATTTATGTTATGAGGAATCGTACCTTTCCACTATCATTTTCTTGACAGTCATTTATCTTGATATAATGAGGTTAGGCATTAATGTGCATATTTTTACATTAATTTCTTACAGCTTGTTGCTCCAGTTGTCCTTCGATTAATCAGTCATAGTCTTTAAGATGTAAGATAAGAAAATCTTGGCATCCTTAGTTCTTTGAAGACTTTGAACAAATACATTTTTGAGAGATTCTTCTTTCTCCTATGGATAAGTATTTCTTAGAATGTATAGCCTTTCATATGTTAGACTGATGGATGCTTGACTATTTGTTGTTGATGCCTCTTGACCTCTCATCTCTGATCTTCAGACTACACGATTGACTGTGGATAAGGATTGGTCTTGTTTCTATGACATTTAAGAACATGGACCAATCTGAGCAACTTTAGGTGTACATACACATTTACCTGTACATAATATTTCCAACGTGTGAGCTCATCTGCATTTACAAGTAACTTACTACTAAACTAAGTTTAGAACAATGTTTGTGCCTAGGATCAGACTCAAAGCGATTAACTTTTGAATTTAGCATGAGAACCTGCTCTGATACCAATTTTTAGTTTCCAGTAGGCACATAATAGATCTAGAAGGGGGGGTTGAATAGATCCTTTTTATTTTCAAATACTTTTCATGTTTAGTTTGTATTTCTAATGAATTAACATATGACAAACATAAGAATCTTTTCAAGCATAGCGGAATAAACAAACGATCCCCTTCATTGATATATTCATGAACATGCATACATTGTTCGTAGAGTTAGTTAAGTTATAAGCAGTTAATACATACATAGCATTTATAGCAGTTAGGCACATAAAGTAAATGACTGAAATATAAAAGACACAGGGGATTTTAAGTGGTTTAGAGACTCAAGCTCATAATCTACTCTTCTGCTTTAACGAGTAGGAATTCCACTAAGGAAGGGCATCACCCTGAATCACTAAGATTCCTTTAAGGCCAGCAGCCTTGTAACTTCAGTTCACTAAGAACTCTTCAAGCCCAGCAGGTTTGGAACTTCTCTAGTTCCCTAGGAACTCTTCATGCCCAACAGGCTTGGATCTTCATTTAATCCCTCCGGACAAGGACCCCTCAGGCCCTGGTTATATGTTGTTGGTGGTGGTGTTGTTGTTGGTGCTGAGCTGCTAAGATGTCTTTAAGCTTGAACATCTTTTGTACTTAGTAGCTTGGTGTGATCCTCTTTGCATTCTGTATAGAGACTGGACCACTTCTTCTCTGGTGCAGCTAATCTTTATACTTTTCATCTCATGTTCATTCGATGTCAGTTGTGCACCATCACCATTTAGGTTTGCTAAGTGTTTGAACTTTTGGTAGACTTAAATGCGACACTTAGCATTCCTGCATACTTCTTTGAATGATTTACTGAACACGTGTTCTCAGATCTTTTCTTTTGACTTTTGGTTCATGGTGATTCGTAGAGTGGCCCTCTGGATCTTCTTTATGCTCTGCCACTTTTATGAATGCTATCCTTTTGGCCTTCTTGGCTCTCATCTTAGCTGCCATCTTCAGTGGCATTCTCATCCTTGTTGAGTGAAGCTTTAGTCTGTTCAGTTCCTTCATTAAATTTGATTCACTCCCACCTTCGTAGTTTCACTGTCACTGAAACTTATTTTGTTCAGTTCTGGTGGAACTCGTAGAGTCAACAATATAGCATTCTAACAACTCAACGATCCTTCAACTTAGAAACTCATGATCTTTGAAGCTATGGCTGATATATACTTCTTCCCAATCTTCGTGTTGGAATATAGCCATTAAAAGCTATCTGAATTACTTCATAGATCTTAAGTTATTTAGTGCAGACTGCTTGACGTGACGTGACAGCTTCTTTATTACTTTATTGACACAGCAGTCTGCTACCTTACCTACCGTTTCAGTGTCAGGCAGGTACTCATCTTTATTTCTTCTTTCTAACTTCTCGATTAGAACATCAAAATTTGTCCTTTTGCATCGATGCTCTCAATTAGTAATATTCAAATATCAGTCTTTAGATTGAACTGTTGTCAATGCTTCAATCTTCAGATGATCGAACTTTACGATTCTGATACATATGTTGTTGGACCTGATCATAGTGTGTCTTGTTAAATGTTTCTCATTGACTGATTGAGACAACACTATGATCCTGAAGAGTGTTCATTGGATCTTCAATGTAGAACACCTCTTCCTTCATTTGTGCAGTGCTTCAACACTTCTGTTTGCCTTTGACTGATCTCAGGAGCTAATAGCTTGACTCTTTATTCTAGTCTCTTTTGAACAGCAAGACACCTCAGATTTGTGGCATGCCCATCTCGCTTTCTCCTTGTGATCTCCTGTTCACTTATCATCAATGGACTGTCCTATGCTTAATCACTTTAGCCTTGTTCTTCAAAAGTTGGCCAGTATCTCTGTGTAAACTACATCAGTTCCAGCTTTGTTTGGCAAACACTACGATCCTGGTTGACCCCAAGATCGTTGTCTTCTATTCACTTGACAGCTACTGCACTTTCTGACTTTCCTTAGTCAGTCACTTTTACTGAAGTCTTCTTCTGATCAACTTGTGTAAGACTTCATCTTGAATGGATTTACAACTCAATCTGGATGTTGATTGGGTTGGTGCTTAGATCTTCTGTTAGCTTGCAAGCCATTCATTAAGTGCTCTTTTGTTTTCTTTAGGTGGAGTGTAACTTTATAGATCTGTCAGAGGCTTCATCTTTTGGATATTTTGATAGTGCTCATTTGTTGAAAATCATGTTAACTCTATGATTCTACCTTGGCGTTGTGAGAACCTCTGTTAAAACCTTAGCTCTGTAGACTACGATTTGGCTTTGGTCCTGTAGACACTACGATCTCAAGATCAGACCTTGATAGACTACGACTTATGCTTGTTGTCCTTGTCTGATCTGGCTTGACTACGATTTCTGTCTTTGATATGATCAGTAAACTCTACGACTTTAAGTGTGATCTACGATTCTTGACTTGGCTTAGGCAGATGCTCGGTCGGCTCATAGAAAGGCCGTCTCTACGATTCTGAATATGACTTCCTCAACAGACTATGGCTTTGAGGAAGTTCTTCTCAACACACTACAATCCTTCATCTTCTATTCTGGCAGTTTACGAGCTCCGAGATCTACTATCCTGCAGACTATGACTCTGCCTTGATAGTTCTCGAGCTTTCCTCAACTCTCCTAGCAGACTATGATTTCTGGGGAAGTGCTCGACGATCAGACATGCCTATCTATTATATTATAAGATCAACCTAACATGCTTGATCTTTCGATATTTATAGTCCTTGTACATCATTTCTTTTTAAGGACTTTACAAAGTTGTTTTGCTTATGTAGGATCAACCTAACACATTTGATCAATTCATTCTATGTCCTTGTACATATGTTCCTATTATCTATTAAGGACTTTACAGCTTTTCTTGATGCAATCATACTTGCATATTAATTCATTTATATCATAATCAAATCATATAGAAATAGGAATATCATTCACATGCTTATTCCTAACAAGTTTCATATATTAAGTGAAAGCATTTTGTTTTCAAGACTCCAAATTTTAATTTGTTTAGCCTGCCTGATGAAATGCCAAGTCTCAACAGTGACTACAACTTTGATGTAGAGTTGGACTATGACTTGATGAGGATCGATCAAGAGGATACATAGGACTATGAGGTGCCTAAGGAGATCAAAGAATGGGTCAAAGACAAACCCAAACCAAATCTTGATTAAACCACCACCGTCAATATCGGAACCTCAGAAAATCCATAAAAAATAGAAATAGGCAACGACCTTTTCCTAAACCAAATATTTGACCTGATTGAACTCCTAACTCAATTCCAAGATATATATGAATGGTCACATGAAGACATGGTCGGTCTGTTCACTTACATTGTCATCTACCGACTGTCCATTAAATAGAAATGCAAGCCTGTCAGCAGAAGCTCAGAGACTAAAACTTGAACGGAGTTTAAAGGTCAAAGAAGAAGTTGTAAAGCAATTCAAAGCAGGCATTATCATGGTATCAACCTACCCTAAATTGATGTCCAATATAGTTCACATGCCTAAGCCCGGAGAGAAGTTACGAGTATGCATGGATTACTGGTATTTGAATAAAGAGTGTCTCAAAGATCACTTCCTAGTGCCTTTCAGCCACATGCTGATAGACAACATGACATAGTATGGCATGTACTCTTTTGTTGACTATTTCACCGAGTATCACCAAATCATGGTTGCTAAAGAAGATAGAGAGAAAACAACTTTTATCACCCCCTAGGGAACATTCTGCTATATGCGTTTTGTCTTTTGGCCTTATCAATGCTGGCACCACCTATCAACAAGCCATAATGGCCCTTTTCCATGACATGATGCACAATGAGATAGAGGATTATGTGGATGATATCATTGTTAAGTCCAGAAAGGAAGATGACCACGCCAACCATCTTAGAAAGCTATTCAATCGGCTTCGCCAATACAACTTGAAGTTAAATCCAACCAAGTGTGTGTTCGGTGTTAAATCCGACAAACTATTGGGATTCCTGGTAAGCATTAGGAGCATTGAGCTGGATCCCAACAAGATTAAATCCAACACTAAGATGCACCCCAAATAGAAAAAGAGATATAGGGATTCCTCGGGAGAATCAATTTCATAAGCAGATTCATCTCCCAACTCACTGCAACTTGTGAGCCCATCTTTAAGCTATTGAGGAAAAATTCTTTTAGAAAATGGAGTGAAGCATGTCAAAAGGTCTCCCTCCCTATCAAGAAGTAACTGGTGGAAACTCCTATTTTGGTACCACCAAGAGACAAAGTTCCCTTTTTCATGTACATATCAGTTAATGCCAATGTTATGGGTTGTATGTTGGGACAGAAATATGATAGATGTAAGAAAAGAGTTGTCTATTACCTCAGCAAGAGAGTCAGTAGTGGTGAACAGAAGTACACATTGAAAAGACTTTTTATGCTTTAGCGTGGGCCGCCATGAGATTACAACATAATCTCCATGGTCACACAACTTATCTCATATCCAGCATTGATCCTCTGAAATAAATATTAAGCAATCCCATGTTAAATTGTCCATTGTCCAAATGGCAATTAATCCTTCAGTAATTTGACATCATCTACGTGACGCAAAAGTCCATCAAAGGTCAAGGAATTGCAGATCAATTGGCCGAAGCACCGTTAGAGAATTTTTAACCCTTAGAAACTTATTTTCCAGATGATGGGATAAACATAATTCAGCAAAACCATCGAGAAGATACAGGCCAATTCTGGAAACTGTGCTTCGACAGGGCTGTAAACATGGAAGGTGCGAGAGTAGGAGCAGTTCTTGTATCCATCATGGGAGAACAGTATCCCATGTCTATCAAACTGTAGTTTGTCAACACCAACAACACAGCCAAGTATGAAGGATGTATAATGGAACTGAAACTAGACCAATCCATGGGTATCCAACGGTTAGCATTCTTTGGAGATTCTGAGCTGGTCATCAAGCAAACCACTGGGGCATATCACACCAAAGAATTGCATTTCCTGCCCTACCATCGGCAAGTCATCAAGATGGCTACGGAGTTTGAAGAATTAGCCTTCATCCACATCCCCCAAAATACAAATGATTTCGCAGATGCCTTAACAATGCTGGCTTCCTTGATCCACATATCAAATAGGGGAAAAATTCCTGATATCAAATTTGCAAGCCAGAAGGCACTAGCTTATGGAAATTACATTGGAGAAGTATCAGATGAACTGTGTCCCATCAGAAAGCCTTGGTATCAAGATATCAAAGATTATCTCTAAGATAAATCTACGCCCGCTGGGGTAAGTCAAGCTAAAAGAAAGTAAATCCACATAATGGCTATGAAATTCTCTCTAAGCGGAGATTGTGACACCCCCGAATACGAGTCCTCTGACCCCGGTTCAGTCATCACGATAAAATACAAATATCCACCTCTAAACAATATACAATAACTAAAATGCAGAAAATAATAAACGTACGTCGTTCATTCAAAAGGTGTTACTAGTCCCAAGATACGATAACCTTAATATCATCTTATAGTCAACCCCTAAAATAAATATTAGGGTTCATATTACATAATAGTAATTTAAACTAGGCATAAGGAAAAGTCTTCCCCTTGCCATTATTCTACATATTTCCTTTACCCTTGTCCTTCCCTGAGGTCTTGGGCTTAGCTGCAATATAATTCATGATATAGCAAGGATGAGTAACAAGTTTGCCAAACAAGTTTAAATACAACAATAAGGATATATCATGATGAATAGAAAAATATCTGGCAATGAATTCAACAATATGAATATTTGAAGGATTCAACAATATGAATATTATAAGCAGGATAATGATTGCTTTTAGAATAATTGCTATTCAAGCAGACTTTGAACTATAACACTCCATTGGAATCAATAGCTAATTGACCCTTTGTTTATTGGCTACAGAATAAGTACGTGAGGGGATTAGCCTCATGTACACTATGTATATGCATAACATTTAAATCTGCTCTATGTATCTTATATTAGATACTTGGTACTCCCCTATCATAGAAAGGGGTGTTCTTTCAGTCTAAGAATCCTTACCCTCAATAGGTTTGGATAGCTTTTATAAAACTTCATACGCTTGTCTGACCGAACAAGGTTCAGACTCAATCTTACACAGTTCAAGAATTATTTGAACCTTAAATGATGTACAAGTCTAAGACTATACGAACTCAAGTGCACTAAGTGCGAATATCAATAATATCAATATGGAATAATTGTAAGGTAATTAAACCACGTAATAGCATGCTAGGAAATAAGATTCAAGCTTAAATTAATAACTATCAATTCAACAATAACCTACTCAATACACTATGAGAAGGATAAGACATTTTCACAACAAACAAAGTTGTGTAAATTAGGTAACATTGCAATACAATAAAATAGTGTTCGAATACTTGCTCAATATAAATTTGAGTAAGGTTAGGGAAACTCGCTCAATAATAATTGGAGTAAGTTTATGGAAACTTGTTCAAGTAAAAGAGTAAGAATTTAGGAGACTTGCCTGTTTTCTCAGCTACAATATAATTCTAGCTTTAGTTAATTTGCGTTGAAACGACCTAACATAACAAGTCGGCCTTTCCAATTAGTATGTGTAAACTAATATGAGTCTACACTTACAAGAATCAAATCATCACATAGCATACTTCTATACATGTATCAATACATTACTCGATTAGTGTCTAACACACTAGGTCATAGTTGAAATCACCATTGAGCTTTAAAGTTGTAAACACTAATTCATCATAGGATCTTTTCAATAACATGCTTATTATCATAAGGCTACTATACTGGACATGTATTACAGATTAGAGTAACCATATAAGTATGCATCCGCCTTAATTTAATAATGTAACTCGATCTCAAGATAAGATCTGGCATGGCGGCTGGTTTGTACTAAGAGTGGCGTGATCATACCTGCTCTCGGTGCAAACCAAGACATGACTGCTTCAAAAGTAAGCCAATGCACACATGACTTGTACATAAATGATCAATTATGCATAACACACAAGTTATTATATGAATAACTAACTTTAACCTTTCATCAAACATATCAAAGGTCATTATTCATTTTTACTTAATCAAGATTCCACATGTTAAGCTATTAATCATGTAAGTAACTTTACCTACGATATATCATACTTTCAATATATACATTCTAGACATCAAAAACATACTTCCAAGTTCTCAACTTAATGTATATATAGTTTATCAAGTTTATTTTCAAAACTTTAAGTCTCCATTAGAAAAATTCATTCAAGCATGTAAGATACGTCTTTATTATCTAATTCATGCTTTCATATGTATTTGTGCACATACTCAAGTTATTTACATATGTTCACAAGGTCAGAATGTATATTACTCCATGTATACAATTTCTAGTTTTCAAATCTTTAAGCCTTCTTTGAATAACAAAGTCAAAACAAACCTATTATGGCTTACTATATACATAACTACCTTAGTCCACAATTTCAGGTCATTTATAGTCATATACTAACTGTCACAGGAAGCTCAGCATATCTTAAGAAGCTAACATAAGCAACTCTAATCTGCTAGCCGTGCGGTGAAAGGCTAGGGAAGTGGCGTGCTGCAGCGCCACTTAAATCGTCTGAGAAAAAAAATGGCCTCTGCTTCTGCAGAGGCTCAACTCCAACCAATGCCAAACATCTTATGCAGCAACTCAAAGTACTTCCAATACTTCTAAGCATGCATACCCTTAAGCCAATTCATACACATTATAAAGAATTCATGAGAATTACAATACTTTGCCAAAAACCCAAATCAAGAACATAAGTTAGATTTTATACCTCTTGGAGCCTGAATTGATTTCCCTCTCTTTTCTGATAATACTCCCAATAGCTCAAAGAATTCTAACACACTCTAATGCACAATCTCAGCAACAAGGAATAAGAAGAGAAGTGTTCTATTTATAGAAAGTTCATTTACAATGATAAGCCATTATTCAAGAATTTAAACCAAGGGATGGATGAAGAATTCATTGGATTAAGAGAGTTTGGTGAGAGTTGGTGATTCCACTCATGAATCCCACTCCCCATCCACTAATTGTTCTAGGTTGGTTGAATTTGAGATGAGTACAGAGTAGGATAGCTAGCTTTTGGAAAATACGTAAATTAGCTTCATGTTACTATTCATGTACCTTTGAGCCACTAAATTTGGGACAAGGAGCAAAACTGAACAATTTGCAAAAGAAATGAAATGCTACAATTGTCTTATACCATATATACACATAATATAAACTTTGGTTATAAAATATGTCTACACAATTCATTTCATATAACATAGGTTATAATGATTTAAAGAGCATACAATGTATTTCCTAATTACAAGGTATCAAGTAGTACACATACATATAATTCATGTACATTTTCTATTACCATGATTGTTATTGTCATAATAACTTAATGAAATCATTATAAATTTAACAATTGATATTATTATATGTCAAAAGAATATACATGAATGTTTACCCACACACTTCATATCATATAACAATATTATTATGTAACTCACATGAATGCAAATAACTCTTACTATATAGTCTATATATATAATATATAGACATATTAATGTGCCACCTTGTACTATATAAAATATATAGTTAACTACCATATAATAAAGGTTTACTACATTGCATGTTTGCACAAATTAATTAAGTAAACATATAATCACTTCATAAATTATTAATCGCTTACTCATTAATTATTATTTATTCATAATAATTATTAATTAACACATTATCAATTAATTACTCAAAATTGTAATTAATCAATATGTTCAACTCTTGCTACTATATTCAAATAAATTGAATATTTAATTATTAATAATCGTATCAATTCCTTGATATCAAACTCTTAGGGTTAGTCCACTAATTTAAATAAACTATTAGTGACTCCCTTTAAGCATTTCATAAATTCACATAACCACATAAGGTTTAAATAAACTCACGAAAGTAACTCGTTAAAATTAAATCATATATTTAATTAATAAGGAGTTTAAAATTTGTGGGCGTTACAGAGATGGACTCTATAAAAGAGATGCTGGAATAGGCTTCCTAAGATGCATAGACAAAGACTAAGAACAAAGACTTATGGATGAAGTCCATGGTGGAGTATGTGGTCCTCATATGAGCAGTTCTTCACTTGCAAAGAAATACTAAGAACAGTGCACTACTAGATATCTCTCAAGGCTGACTGTGACGATCACGTCAGAAGATGTTATCAATGCCAAATCTATGGAAATGCCATCCACGCTCTTCCAAATAAACTACACAATATGAGTTTACCATAGCCCTTTTCCATGTGGGGGATGGATGTGATTGGGCCAATCAAGCCCAAATCCAGTAATGGTCAAGGGTTTATCTTCACCATGATCGACTACTTTACCAAATGGGTTGAAGCTGCATCCTTTCCCATAGTTTCCATGGAGGTAATCATCGGGTTCATCAGAAATAATGTAATCTATTGATATGAACAATCGGAGGTGATCGCATCAAACAATGCCAAAAATTGAACAATCAGATGATGAAGGAATTATACAGTAAGTTCCACATCAAACATCTTAATTTCATCATTTATCTTCCCAAGATGAATGATGTTGTTGAAGCAGCCAACAAGAACGACAAAAAGATCATGCAAAAGATGTCAGCCAATCATAAAGGGTGGCCAGACTTATTGCCTCTGACTCTGTTAGCCTACAAAATGTCAATAGCACTTCCATTGCGACTACTCCCTACTCATTAGTCTATGGCATGGAAGCAGTACTCCCCATAGAAGTGGAAATTGAATCATTAAGAGTATTAATAGATTCTTAAATGGAAGAGGATCAATGGATGCAAGAGCGATACCACCAACTATCTCTGATAGATGAGAAAAGGGTGGTAACCATCTTCCATAGTCAGCTATATCAATAAAGGATTGCTCGGTCCTACAACAAGAAGGTCCAGGTTAGGTAATTTAAAGAAAATGACTTGGTGTTGAAGAAAATCCTCGTCAATCAAGATGAAGCCAAAGGAAAATTCTCCCCAAACTGGGAAGGCCCTCTCATTGTCAAAGAAGTGTTGACGGAAAGAGCCCTCAGACTGCAAGAAATGGATGGGAAAGAATTCCCCCAGCTCATCAATTTAGACACCGTGAAAAGGTACGGACTTGATGTTATAAATTGTAGAGATGAATTAGTAAGAAGACAAATAAAATTTTATCTATTGATGTTAAATAATTTATGTAAAATTATTATAGTAAGTTGGTGACATTATATATTTTTGATAATCACCAATTTCGTGAGTATTTGTACGAGTACGTATCAAGTATAAGGTGTTGCAACCGTACTCTTTAATGGTTGATATATAGGAGCTGGGCTAAACGATTCTTTCAGAGAGCGAAGGTATATACGAATTGGTAACCGATCTAACTCACTATGAAAATAGTGTAGACGAGACGGAAACTAATTTGTTGATTGTTTGTGGGAAACCACTCAGTGTACTATATTAAATACTATTAAAGACTCGAGGTGTGTTAGGTTTGGACTTGTATATATGTACGTTGTTGAGGAGAGAAGAGAATTGATATACCTTTAAAGTGGTTCGAGAATTATTGAGTAAATTAATACACGGCGAGGAAGTGAAGATTTATGGTATGCATATATGTGTTATATTCGAGTGTGGTGTTATTGGTGGACCAATAAAGTTATAAATAATTATTGGTTAGAGAAGGAAGAAGTTGTCTTAGGACAATCAAGTAATTATACGTATAATGTAAAATTTAAATAATTACTAGAGTAAATATTAATTATTCTAAGTGTAAAGGTTGTAAATATTATAAGTATGTAATTATTTAAGTAAGCTAAATAATTTATCATTATGATAAAGTGTGACATAAACTTTATATTAAATAAATAATAAAATAATGTGGAATTGGGGAAAAGCCAAACGTGGTCTAGACCCCTAATATTTTATTATAGAAATAATGAGCTTGAGTTATATAACTCCACTAAATGAGATAAATGAGCCTTGTGTGGCATGAGTATTAAAGTTAAGCCAGACTGAAGGTTTAACTGAAATTATTAAAAGAGAATTAATGATTAATAATGATCTTTATAATATTTATGTGTAATATGGAAAATGTAGGCAATAGTGATATATAATATCTATGGCTTAAGAATACATGCAGTGTGACATTTAATTGGGACTAATGATATGAGGTATCATGTGGTACAATAAAATTATAAGTGATTTTAATACAGATATGATTAAATATCTGTGTATTCTAGAAACTGAGAAAGAATTAAATGTTTAAATAAACATTAATATTAAATAAGGTATAATGTGATTATGTGAGTAGTATAAATAATTATGGAACTACTCGGATAATAATACCTTACTGCGATATTTTATTACATGTATTTAATGTACATGGATTATATGATGTGAGTATAAAGTTTATATTTAAATTCCAATTATGGTAACAATTGTACATTAAAATTACATTTTTGAGAATTAAAGGAACCAAACTAAGCTTTAGTTTCTGAGAATTAGCCTTGTCCCAAAATGAGTGACCCTTCTAGTACATGAACAGTAGCTTATTTCTTCTTTACGTAACTTTCAAGTTATGATTAAAGGCTAAGTAGTAGAGCTGATGATGGAGGAGGGTTGAGTTGGTAACCAACTCTTCTAAATCCACTGGCTTCTTCTTCCTCCCCTTGAATTAATTCAATGTGCAAAGCCATGATTTGGATAATCCTTTCTCTATAAATAGAGCCCTTCCTTCTCATTTACGTTGGTTGAGTTGTTTGAGATTTTGGTTATGAGAGGTTGGAAGAATTAGGAGCAATTAGAGGATTGAAGAGCTATGTTCAGCAAAGTTAAGCATCAAGAGGTAATAATTCTAAGTTACATGCTCTTGATTTCCTAAGTTTACACTTTCTTAGTAATATCATGAAAAGGTAGCTTTTGAGTCACAAAATTAATGGCTAAGGGTTGTTATAATCCACGAATTGTTGCTAGATACTGTTAATATAGTTAGAAACAAAAACAACGGAAGTTAAACGAACCAATTTGGATGAGAAACGAATCATAGTGAATGAATTGGCTAAATTTGTCAAACATGAACATTTAGTATGAACATGAGTTTTAAATCCATATTTGGGTTAGTTAATGTTTATGTTAGTTGATGGGTATTTTGTATGTTGTAGTTTTATGAGTTACAAACCTATAGAATCGAAAATGAACTAATTTGGATGAGTATAACTCATGTTATGATCATCAGAAGGAGTATGGTTCTGCAAAATCGCGAAGAGCAGAGCCTGAGGGGCTGTTCTGCGACTTGGGGCACAGCTGTGCTACCCCAAGGCCATTTAGGGTGCAGCTACGCCGGGCTTTAGTGCTGAGTAGACTACTCTTGCCTGCTGTAGTAAATTAGGCATAACCTTTTTTATACGAACTCCGATTGAGGTGATTCAAGATGATTTGGAACGAGGACAAATAGACCTACAATGTTTGTTCTTTAAGGTTTTGAATTTTAGGTCGTTGGGAAGGGCCAAAATAGTCATCTTTGTGACTGTTACGTAATAGGAGGCGATCAGAGGGCGTCGAGCGAGCAGATACGCAAGTATAGTACTCCCGACGATGGAATATGTTATTCTAAGTGATGTAACATGGAAATGCATGATATTAGACATGACATATAAGATTACCTTACTTATAAGGAATTGCCTTAGCATGATTGAGTATATTTTTAAATAAACATTAGATTTTAAAAACAAGTTAGACGAACCTTGAGTCATTTGAATTCTGATATTTGTAGCTTGTGTAAAGGGGTTTAGTCATGCATATAAATAGGTATGACACATGGCCTTGAGTAACTTTTTATACTATGTGTGACACCACCAAATCTAGGTACTTCATTCCCACAAGATTTGGTGCTCACTATCCATACATTCATACTATCTACCTAAATAAATAATATTTAAATCATAAATCCTTCCCTTAAATAGGGTTACACTATTAAATTCAAAAACATCAAAGGTTATCTAACCTTTAATCATCTGTCAAGTGTGGAAATAAATTATTACATTACATGATTATTAAAATGTCTAAGATCATCATAATAAATAAAAGTACAAATTAGCATCACTTGTACAATTTTTCCTTTCCTTTGCTAGTTGAAGGCTCATCTACTTACTCAACTTTAGCTGCAAGGAGTATATAAATATGCAATAGTGAGCAAAACAATTGCTCACTGGATATAATAATGAATCAACAAGAGTATAACAATAATAACTGCCAACGAATAGGATCATCAAGACTGAATAGTACTCTAACAATGATAATCAGAAACTAGAATCCAAAATATGGAATATACATAACTGAGGGTCATAAGACCATGAACTATGTCCATAGTTGCGAGTAATCTTTCAACTCTAACTTTAACAGTCATGAGACTATAAGGACTCCTCGTACTTAGGGGGATCAGCCCTTCATACAATTTATTGTGCACAAACATTTCAACGCTAAGCGTAAAGTATCCCCTTTTAATAATAGGGTTGTTCATCTCAGTATTAAGAGTACAAGTCCGCACCAAAGAAAGTTTGGTGTGGATAAGCTTTCAAGGGTAATTTGAAGTTTAACGAACATGAACTAGAGGACTAGTTGAATCAATGGTGTTTGATAACACAACAGTTGTTAATAACAACATAACATAGAATAATTGAGAATCATAAGTGAACTGATTATACATATTTAACTTATGCTTGAAACAACTATAAAGCATAAGTATTCAACAAACTGAATAAAATGGTAAACCTTTGCTTGAAAAATAAATAAGCTAAGATTAGGATCTTATAACATTAGAAAATGAAATTACTGAACGAACATTAACTGATAGCAAGCTGGAAACTAAAAACTTGTTCAACATGGTATTAACTCATACAAGGAATTAAAACAGTTCAATAATCGAGACGAGAGTTCAAAAGTTACGTTCATTGTACAATAATAGAGTTTAAGAAACTTGCTTAACTATAAACAAGTTAAATTGAATCAACCAAATGAGAATTTCAAATAACATTAGAGTTAAAGTTTACTTGAATAAACTTTAGGAACAACTGACTTATTCAACAATAGCTAATATAGAAAGCTTGCTCAATAAAAAGAATAAAGTTACACAATATAGTAATAAAACTAACTCAACGAAAGTGTAGAGTTAGAAAATTTCTCAATTTAAAAAGATAGGGTTTAGAAACTTGCATCGAGCGTAAGCTACAATATTAAACTCATGTTCACCTACATATTGGTTTAGAACCACATTATCTATTAGACATGCTAACGTACCATAACATGTACATTTCTAGTTAAACTTACCATTTTAGCAAAAGTCTTTCTTTACCATTTACATTTCAGAAATTCTAAGTGTTTACTTCGCAACACTTGCCTAACATTCAATGTGTATACTAAGTTATCACATAATGCGTTAAAAATTTACTAATCATTTTTACCACTTTGAATTCACAACTCTGTTCTAGCGTTGTTGTTACATGTTGGACACATTACCATAACCTTAAACTAAGCTATAAAGAACGACCAAAGTATGCAGAATTAGAAGACTTCAGTGTCTGAAAATGGGCACTAGCGCGACCGCGCCAGTTTTATACTGGGATGTTACACGCCCATTAGCATTTCTTGGCTACACTTGCTTTTGTCATTGGCATACATGCGACGCATTATAACTCAGCCTTTGCGTAATGTACTTCACTTTTTTCTTAAGCTAACTAACACGAATTTCACCCACCAAACAGTGATAATAACACGTAAAATAAATATACAACTATCATAGACATGATTGCTAACATATACAACCACTTAGCACAATTTAACAACCACTAAAACTATTTTAATTTCTCAATTTTCATGTTTTCATGCAAAACTCAATTTTCTTGACATTCATCCTAAAAATCATCATTGTGAATTCAATACATGACCAAATCATCTCATTCAAATTACGTTGTGTTCGTATCTCAACAAACTAGCATAAACAAACGTCAATTAACATCTTAGCATGCAATTTGACCATCAAAATTGATACTTACATAGCTACATATGAAAATATACATATACTGTCAAAAATTTTCTTCAATTGTAAACCAAACTTAGCATGCAATTATTATTTAAACATAATATCTAACCATCAGAGACACAGGAAACCATCATAACTAATTCAAGAACATCAATTCTATAAAATTCATAGAGTATGAAAATTATTGTCGTAAAACTCATATACATGCTTATAATATAGAGATTATGGAACATACCTTTAATTTCTAAAATAATCCTTGCTAAAAAAAATCACTGGAATTTGCTGCTATGAAATCCTTCTCTCTCAAATTCTCTCAACTCTCAAGCTTTGCAAACAAGAATGCATATAAACAAGAGCTAGGCTAATATCCAATTAGTATGCGTAATAGCAAAACACAAAACTGATATGGCCTTAATAGCTATATCAGTTATCAAAATAATGTATATATTATATTTATTATTTAATTTATTTTATTAAATTTCAAAAATTAGAAGTATCAAAAGCCATAAGGCTTGTTTGGCAAACCATTTAAATTTTAAAGAATTAAAATACTTAAGCCTTGTTTGGCAAAAACAAATTTAAATCCTTTTTAATTTATTTTAATAAACACTTTAATTTATAATTATAATCACATATTATTTATTTGATTTTTCATATCCAACACTAACCCATTACATTAATTACATACTATATTTTAATTAAATATAACATTTTAACAAATATCACAAAATTATACTTTTCATTATAACTTTATTTAATAATTTAATATATCATTTAAATTACTAGTCACAATATAACATCTCATGTTATAATACAAATCTCTAAATTATAAATTAATTAAATTTAGAATTTATCTAATAAATTTAGATTTACATATATTTATTAACTAACCACCACATCAATAATTATTTATTCCATCAATTCAATAATAGACACATCAAATAAATATTTATATTATTCAATAAATATTTAATATTACAACTTGAAATTTCGGATTGTTACACTATGAGTTGCATAAATGGTTATTTTTTGAAGATATATAAAGATTTTGAAAACAAACATTGACGAACGTGTGTACCTTTACTTTTGACCTTGATGAAATATATATGAGGTCTAAGTACGCATGATGTAAGATTCAAAGTTATATCATAGGTGTGTTAGATTACTTTGATTTGGTTAAAATGATTTCAAAGGAAAGCTCATATATCATTTGCAAACAAAGTTTTATAAACATGAAGTGGTTATATTTTAACCTTTAAAACGTACATATAAACATGTACAAACAAGTATGACGTGTGATTTGAAGTTGCCTTGCATGATTAGTTTAGTATGATATTGACTTTGAGAATAAAGTTTTAAAGTTTTTAAACTAAGAGGGACGAACATTAAGTACTTGTGTTCTGATCTTATATGCAACATGATAGGACTTTTATGCCTTTACGGCATGGTAAGTAAGTGCACCCTACTAGATAGACATACTATGAACTATACATGTCTTAAAGTAAAATTTCAAGTCATAAATCGTGCTAGTCATATGATTACATGTAAGCATGTATTTTGAAAGTTGTTTAACCTTGTTAGTGGTCATATAGTTAGACCCTTGTTGCATGAGCTTACTTAGCCGTGAAATAAATTGCAATAAAGCTATAAAGTGTAAAACAACTTAAGGTAAATGCAAGAGGCACCAAGCTTGGGCTAAGACCTCTTAACATGTGGGTTAGTTATGTGTTAACAGTCATGCATGCTAAGGACTCCGATGAAACTAGAAAATAAATACTCAATTTTGTCTCAGCAGGGATCATGGCAAATTCTGCGCCCATCCTAGTAAAATCAGAAGCGCATGCGCTGCCGCATGAAAGCCGATGCTTGACTATTTTAACCTTGATATGAACTTTAAAGCATATGTGTAATGAATGTCTAAAGCCATAATGCTTGACATAAACGATGTTTAAACATGAGATCATGTAATGGTTATATAAAACACCGAGTTGTTAAATTTGTTAAAATTTGCAAAATGTAAGAACGATGTAGATCGCGTACCTATAGACTTTAAATATGTGTTGAACACATAGCGAGTCAAGTGTGTGATAAAGATTTATGAATGTTGATACCAAGCATGTGTAGCTAAGATGTACTATATATACATATCTATTCTAAGAGTTTATTAAGAAAGCAAAGGGTAGGTTTTACGAACCTAGTTAGGAAACAATGTAACATTATTATTACATTGAGAAGGTATGAAATATATGACTAATGGATATGAATCCATGATTATATAATTGTGTAGGAATGCATGAAGTGCAGATAAGCTTTAAGCAGTTAAGTCGTAGTTCATAAACTACGAATCAGCAAGTCTTTCAGTTCCTATTTGATATACGAATTTGACAACTGTTAGTTGAGCTATATTATTTTATGCAAATGTTGATGTATATATATGAAATGCATATGAGATAGGTATGAAATATCGAAGTTGATCTTTGATGATATGCTTGTGATATAAACCTCTATGCCTGTTATGTGAGAAGTAATATGCGTAGTAAATATTAATCGGTTATGAATGCATGAACTAAATATGCTATTATATACTATGTGCTGCATGAAAACTGTTTGAATTGTTGGGCTGTCGAGCTCACCCTTGCAAATAACCACTTTTGCAGGTTAAGGATACACGGTAATGGTTACGTGCTACTTGATTGATAAAGTTCAAAAGTATCGAAGGAGATTGATTTATTATTTAACTAGATACTCTTGAACCATGTTTAGATTCTAGTAGATGTACATGACAGAAGTTTATAATGTGTAATACATGTTAAGTTGTACTATGTGATACATAGAGAAATTCAAATCGAGATGTAAAAAAATTTATACAGTAATTGAATAGAGTGAATCATAACATAAATTGATTCAGGGAATTGTAATTGATTCAAGTTAAGAAATCAATAAAAGATTATTTTTCAAAGGACATTGAAAAGTTTAAATTATTCCGCATATTTTTATAACATCAAATATGATGTAAGACAGGAATGGTAAATGACCAAGATTAGAAACTTATAAAAGTTTGGGGTCATTACACAGATCCTAGAAATGGAAAGAATTTATACTCTAAATTGTAATAAGCAAAGTTTTATTCATTAAGTTATGAATACAAAATATAAATAGTTTGACGATAGTAGTATCATGGCGGACCGGATCCGAGGTTCGAAGGGACCCAAATTTTTTAAAGCCCCCAAATCCAGATACTTGATACCCGAACTCGGTGCTTCACGATATTATTTCTATGAGCGGAATAATACTAATAATAATAACAATAATATACTTATTAAACTTACTTTACATAGTTATCAGAGTCTATTCCCAAGTACGTAACCTTTAATATATTCATTACTTGATAATAATAATATATATCATCCCTATCATAATAAAGTAAACTATTACATAACATATAATAAAAACTCATTCTAAGAACCTTCTCTTTCCTTTATTCTCGATGAGCCTTCCTATTGTTCACTTTCTTGGTGAAAACATTTAAATTAAGCAATGATGAGCATTTGAGTGCCCAACAAGTAATAGCAATTATATATATATATATATATATATATATATATATAAGCTAAAAGAATTTAAATGTTTTCTTTATACTACCCTTCTACAACAAATCAATAGTTGTGAAGTAATCTGAATCGATAATAATAACATAACAACCCTCTTTCAAAATTTTAAAACTACGTACTGACTATAAATAGGGTTAAGGTGACATACTATGAACATTGTTTTCATTTTCGAATAGGTTTAGCAGAACTTCATCCGCAAACCGTAATAACTTACGGGCACGGAGGGTGATCAGCCCGTTGTACCCTGTATTGATCAATACTACATTGCAAGAATGACATTATCGTTCACTCTGTCCACCTTGGGTGCATAAAAAGTTTTCCCGTATAAGGGATGTTCATACCTGTCGGGGTTCCAAACTAAAGCAACTCAGTTGGGTAATAATAAGGTTTTTTCTTGTTCAACAATAATCTATAATTCAACATATATATATATATATACGGGTAATTGGCAAAGGTGTATCAACATGTCATTAAATACAATGATTATCCAAGTGGAGACACTTGTATAACCATTTATAGAAATTAACGAACATAATATATATCTGAATTACCATATACTAACATGTTGATAATCAATGAGCGTATATAATATAGGGTTAATAATCAGATAATAATAATATAATTTCGAAATATTCTTACTCATGTCCATCAGATAAAGAAAATGCAAAGGTAGGATATTTGCCGATGCTACCGCCACAATACGCAACTTAGTTTTATCTTTTATATCATCACGACCTATCATTAATCGGATCATTCGCTCGATTAGAATAATATACTATAACACATAAAGACTCAGATTTCGCAACAAAGACATAACCTAATCACATTATCACACATGTTCAACAGTCATTGAATAACAAACAAACATTAACACAACCAAAATATCTAAGTCCAGATCAATTTCTGACACATGTTGGTGTACCGACAGCCTTATCGGGTAATTATCGAGTCTAAGACTCTATTCCAAAGTTCATTATCCGTAAGTATCAGTTATATTATTTTAAATGACTTAATAAACATTTATCATAATTTATTTTGAATTTTAAAACACTAGAATCATTATCAAATGATTTAAATATCAAACAATTCTATTATCATTAATATTAAAATATTAACGTACTATTCCTCAAAATATTAAAAGTCATTGAGTATAACTAAAAATATTTTTAATTCATTTATATCCTTTTTAAATGATTTTTAATTTAATAAAACCATTTTTAAACAATTTATTTAATATAACAATTAAATAAATTTAATATCATTAATACTAAATTAATATCATTAATATTAAATTATTAATGAAATTATCCTTTAAATATTAAAAGTTATATTTTATAGCTTAAAATATCTTTAAACACTTTATTTTCATTTAAAATAATTTTTATAATAATAAAATCATTTTTAAACTAAATTATTTAATATAATTATTAAATAACTTTAATATCATTAATAATAATTAATTAATGAAATTTACCTTTATATATTGAAAGTTATATTTAATAACTTAAAAATATATTTAAATACCTTATTTTTATTTAAAATGATTTTTAATATATTAAAATAATTTTTTAATCTATTTATTTAATTCATTTATTAAATAACTTAATTATAATGAATATTAATTTATTAATGAATTTCATTACAAAATATTAAAATTTATTAAAAATAAATTAAAATATTTTCTTATACCAAAATATAATTTTAAATGATTTTTCAAATATTAAAATTACTTTTAAATAATTTATTTAATATAATAATTAAATAAGTTAAATACCTTTAATATTTCAAAATATTAAATATTTATGCAATATACTAAAAATAATTAAAAACTAATTTTCAGATTTTAAAATATTTTTTTATAATTTATTTGTTATTTTTAATAATTAAAAACTAATTTTTTATAATTATTTAATAAAAATATAATTTTATATGAAGACTGTCGCGAAAGACCACCTATAGTGACAGAACCGTCGCTATAGGTGTTCATGTTCATCATGCAAACCCAGATCTTCATACACAGTTTCGAGTAAGCAACTTTGACCATGAATAATTCATCACACAAAGTGTTTCTGGACATGTTGTTGATCAGATCGTGTAGTACTAATAAAGACTACAAGATCCAACAACAAACATAATCATAACATGCATAACAAATTAGATCTAAGAGCCTAAAGTAGCTGTTAGAGGTTGTTCTTCATTTCTGGGTTACCCAGAAATGAAGAATAGTCTATGGTGCCACTTTCCAGCCTCCACTACATTCTAATCATGTAATGTTTTTGTGTTCTAATGTTTTCAATTTGTAGACCACTTACAAGACAACAGATCGGATACATAATATTGATATAACAACATCACAAAATCAAGATCCATGCCGATCAACCATTGTCAGAAATCATGTTCTTGATTTTTTGGAAATTCTAGAAAACCAAATCCGTGATCATCAGAGCTGGTTTGACCATCCATAGTGTTTAATCTGTTGATGATTTCAAGGATCTAAAAGTCTTAGCGTGAAGTCCATACACCATACTACAACATTGTTACAACAAAAGAAACCAAACAACTAACAAAAGAAAGATCTGGGCCCATGAACTTGCTGTCAGAGCTTTCTGGGCAAGTTCATGGCTGCTCAGATTTCAACCAGTTAATGTCGGTCAACGTGGTTTGACCACGAATAACTTGAAATATAGCACTGATCTAGGCCTGATTCTTGATCCAGATTAAAGAGTAAATAACAGACTACAACTACAAACTTTCAAAACACAAAAATCTTTAAAGATCACGGAGATAATAGGCCTGACATTTGGTTGTCAGAACACAAAGTAAACTTTTCTAGATTTTGAAGAATGCAAGATCTGAGCCTATAGATGTTATGGATCTAACATCTATCAACCCAGATCATCATTATACACTATATCTAACATATTTTAACACTTAAACACAACATTAAACATATGATCAAAGGTCAGATTTAGTTCTAGGGTTTATACCTCTTATAAACAATTCCTTTGATTCTAGCTTCTGAATCTGTTAAAGGTGTTTGTGGGGCTTGAATATGTGACTGAAATGCTAATAAATTTCGAAGGTGAGAGCTTGAGAGAGTTTAGATGAGTGTTGTGCACAAAATGGCCTAACAAATGATTTCCTCTCTCTCTCCAATCTATATATAGAAGTCTAGATGCATGTATTGGTGATTTAGCTAAGATCCCTCATACTTTTGTTGTCCCTTGGATAAAGGGCTTCAGCTTATCTCTTCCAATTAATCCTAATCGTGTGATTAAGGGTGCTAAGTAAGCTTTCCACCAATGGGAGCATGACACACTTGTACTTGTGTGTAAGACTTCTACTTATGAAACTTGATTAGCTTAATATTCTTGCCTTAAAAAGGCTAATGTGGCCAGCTATATATATGCCCACTAATTCCTTCATTTAGATTTTATTTTAATGCATAAATTAGATAAATCAAAGGTCTAAAATACCCTTAATCAAGTGGGCTAAGTATTGGTTTGCATTTTATTTTTTCTGGGCTTCTCTTTTAATTGATTTGGGCCATGTAATGAACATAGTCTAACAATTTTAATATATGTTACCCAAATTGTTTATTTAGGGTTTCCATTCCCAAGCTTATGAAATTTTATTACTTATACATGTGGTTTTAGCTCATAACCTAATTAGGTTTACTAGAAATAGGTTTAAAATTATTAGTCACTTGAAATAACAAGATTATAAAATTAGGATTTCACACAGTAATACAAGGGTTTATCACATAACACCATAATTGACCATCCCTTATCGGGCCCACATATATGAAGACATATTTATAAGATCAAAAATCAAAATATTATTAATATTATATTATTATTCTCACGCCTTGATCAAAGTCCAAAATTATGGTTTGGATTCCATATCTCGATTTATCTCATTATATATAACATTTTAATTAAGTTAAATAATTAACTTAATTAATCTAACATAAATTCTTATAATAAAATAATTATTATAATAATTCCAAAATTATTTCATATATTATTTAAATAATATATAATTATATTTTCATCGAAAATAATTAATAAAAATATTTCTATTATAAAATTAATTATGATAAGAATATAATTTATAATGATCAATAATTTTAAAATAAAATTATTTGAAATCATTCATGTAATAAATATATCACATAAATACATACACACATTATCTTGGCACATATTCCCCATATTTATTTCAATAAATACAAAAAAAAAATTATATTCAAAATTTCTAATTTATTTGTATAGAAAATATCGTGTTGTTACATTCATCCTCCCTTATAAAGATTCCGTCCCCGGAATCACCATTTTAAAACCTACACATACAAGTGTACGTAGCATATACATTCATTGCAAGTAGATCTTGATCATAAATGATCGTGTTGGTCTTTAACCTATTAACGTAAAGCTTGTCTATCTGATTAAACGAAAATCTTATTTCTAAAAGAACTCAAATTCTTTCTTCAAAATTTCTTTATAAAATAATTTACTATATATATGAAAATCATGAATAAGAAAATAAAATTATTTAGAATAATACCTGGAGTTCCACCACCAGCTGTTATGGTATCCTGGACCGTCATGTTGTAGACCCTTGCTGTTGATTTCATCGGCTTGTTGGATGACGTTGGTCCCGTGATTGCCAGAGTTCCATTGCCCTTGCTAGTATTCACACTCCCTGCCTCCGTTCTCCTCTTCGAACAATCCTTCACCTTGTACTCAGTCGATCCACACAGAAAACACCCTCTGTTTATCCTAGGATTGGGGCAGTTGGGAGAGATATGGCCCTCCTGCCCGCACTTGTAGCACACGAACTTCCCCTTCAAACATTCTCCCGAGTGGTTCTTTCCACAGTTTCCACACTGCACAGCTTGCTTCTTAACTCCTTCCTGTTTTACCTGTAAACTTCCAAAATTGCTTCCCTTCCTTTTGCTACTACCACCGCTACTCCCACTATTAACTTCCACCTTCCCAGTTCCTTCGACCTTACTCTTGTTCTTTCTCTCCTTGTTGTAGAGGCTCATGGCCTCACTCCCCTCCTCAGCAATAATAGCCTTCTCCATGAGTGCTGCAAATGTAGGGATCTGCAAAACTGCCACATTGTTGTAGAGCCAGGGTTTTAATCCTACCTCAAACCTTCTAGCTTTCCTAGCCTCCGTATCAACTTGATGCGGAGCAAACATAGCCAACTCATTGAATTTTGCGGCGTATTCAGACATTGTCATATTCTCTTGCTTCAACTCTAAAAATTTTACCTCCATCCTAGCCTGCATACTAGATGAAAAATAGTTTTTGAAGAACAGTGTCTTAAACCTATCCCAAGTAACAACATCCTCTCATGCCCTTGCCTGATTCGCTTCCCACCAAAAATTTGCCTCACCCTTCATCATGTAGGTGGCAAAATCGGTCTTTTGCCCCTCAGCTACCCTAGCTACCACGAATGCTTTTTCAATCTCTTTAACCCAAGTCTGGGCTTCAACAGGGTCAGTTGTTCTTCTAAATCCTGGTGATACGACTGCCTTGAAGTCTTTGACGTTTGCCGATCGATTGTTTGGCTGCTTTCCCACGGCTGGTATTCTGTTCTGCCTAGCTTGAGCATCCACATTCACAAAATTCTGTACCAGGTCTGGTTGTCTTCCAACTTTGTTAACAGGTTCTTCTATCCTTGGGTTTCCTTTTTGTCTTGGCGGAGTAAAACCATATATTGTTCTTTACATTCTAAATCTTATCATATAAGTTTAGTATATTAACTCATTTCATTACTCAAACTTAGATTCATATTCATTTAGCGAATAGTTTACATAGCATAACACATACTGCTTTAAACATCATTCATCCCTTTGTGATTACAAAAGTCAGGATTTATAGCCTTGACTAATACCAAAAGTTGGGATTATTACATTACACAGACATACTTAACATTAAACAAACTTACACAACAAAATCTATACTACCTACTCACTACCATCTACCCCTCTATCAAAATAAAAGTTGGGGTCTAACTGCCATCCTATGCGTACAGCAAGGCATAAGGATTTACAACAACTAAACAATCCCTAATAGAAACAAAAAGTGGGACTATATCGAACCTGAATACAAATCAACGCCTGCTCTCACTGTTGGAGGGAAGCTCTATCCACTCAGCGTCGAACCGCATAAAGGCGATGTCTAAAGCTTGATCCAAGGTATATATATCCTCACATCTTTAGCTTCCACCTCAACTCTCAACTGTCCAAGCTATAACTCTCTCTGCTCCAACCTCCCTCGCAACTCGGTTCACTCCTCCTGTGCCTGGTAAGCAGCGTCCTTGTACTGCTTCTCTAAAATCTGGAGGGTGTGGTTCTGCGCCTCCACTCGCTCAGCCTTAACCTTTAACTCGACGTTCCTGGCCAACAAATCTCCTATCATCTCATGCTCCATGGACTCCTCACTAGAGTCCCTTGTCTCTTGGTTTACTGAATAGCTATCTTGACTCTCGTCAGCCATCCTATGACCACAATAAACAATCAAAACAACATCAGGACCACAATAAAATATATTCATTGATAAACTGAAAGGATATTTTATTCAGTACAACTAAAACTTGATGGATCTCCTCGACCCATCACCTAGCTAATATACTCTAGAAGAGTTTTCTATAAGCATATAACAAGCCTTTTCCACCAGACATCTACACATAAATTATCCTGATTAGCATATAATATATTCACACAGCAAATAATAGTTTTATATAAGTTATCTTTTATTTTATTTGACGATGAACTTATTCAATTCATCTCCTTTTTAAACTCTATATAAGTTATTTGTATTTTCAACGTTTCCCTTTGTTTTAAGGTTATAGCCTAAGGTCTATCCCACCTAAGGTTTCTAACCCTAAAGCTCTGATACCAACCTGTAAAGCCCCCAAATCCAAGTACTTGAAACCCGAACTCGGTGCTTCACAATACCATTTCTATGAGTGGAATAATACTAATAATAATAACAATAATATAATTATTAAACTTACTTTACATAGTTATCAGAGTCTATTCCCAAATACGTAACCTTTAATACATTCATTACCCGATAATAATAATATATATCGTCCCTATTATAATAAAGTAAACTATTACATAACATATCATAAAAACTCATTCGGCAACCTTCTCTTTTCCTTTATTCTTGACAGAGCCTTTCGGTTCTTCACACTTAGCTGAAAAACATTTAAATTAAGCAAGGATGAGCATTTGAGTTCCCAGTAAGTAATAGCAATTATATATATATAAGCTAAAAGAATTTAAATGTTTTCTTTATACTACCCTTCTATAACAAATCAATAGTTGTGAAGTAATCTGAACCGATAATAATAACATAACAACCCTCTTTCAAAATTTTAAAACTACGTACTGACTATAAATAGGGTTAAGGTGACATACTATGAACATTGTTTTCATTTTCGAATAGGTTTAACAGATCTTCATCCGCAAACCATCATAACTTACGGGCATGGAGGGTGATCAGCCCGTTGTACCCTGTATTGATCAATACTACATTGCAAGAACGATATTATCGTTCACTCTGTCCACCTTGGGTGCATAAAAAGTTTTCCCGTATAAGGGATGTTCATATTTGTTGGGGTTCCAAAATAAAGCAATTCGGTTGGGTAATAATAAGGTTTTATCTTGTTCAACAATAATCTATAATTCAACATATATATATATATATATATATATACGTATAATTGACAAAGGTGTATCAACATGTGATTAAATACAATGATTATCCAAGTGGGGACACTTGTATAACCATTTATAGAAATTAACGAACAGAATATATATCTGATTACCATATACTAACATGTTGATAATCAATGAGCGTATATAATATAGGGTTAATAATGCATGCATGTAATAATATAATTCAAACATTCTTACTCATGTCCATTGCACAAAGAAAATGCAAAGGTAGGATACTTGCCGGATGCGCTGCTTACAATACGCAACTTAGTTTTATCTTTTATATCACGACCTATCATTAATCAGATTATTCGTTCAATTAGAACAATATACTATAACACATAGTACTACATTTCGCAGTCAACACATAACCTAATCACATTATCACACATGTTCAACAGTCATTGAATCACAAATAAACATTAACACAACCAAAATATCTAAGTCCAGATCAATTTTTGACACATGTCGGTGTACCGACAGCCTTATCGGGTAATTATCGAGTCTAAGACTCTATTCCAAAGTTCAATATCCGTAAGTATAGTTATATTATTTTAAATGACCTAATAAACATTTATCATAATTTATTATGAATTTTCAAACACTGGAATCATTATCAAATGATTTAAAAATCAAACAATTCTATTATCATTAATATTAAAATATTAACGTACTATTCCTCAAAATATTAAAAGTCATTAAGTATAACTTAAAATATTTTTAATTCATTCATATCCTTTTAAATGATTATTAATTTAATAAAACCATTTTAAACAATTTATTTAATATAACAATTAAATAAATTTAATATCATTAATACTAAATTAATATCATTAATATTAAATTATTAATGAAATTATCCTTTAAATATTAAAAGTTATATTTTATAACTTAAAATATCTTTAAACACTTTATTATCATTTAAAATGATTTTTATAATAATAAAATCATTTTTAAACTAAATTATTTAATATAGTTATTAAATAACTTTAATATCATTAATAATAATTAATTAATGAAATTTATCTTTAAATATTGAAAGTTATATTTTATAACTTCAAATATTTTTAAATACCTTATTTTTATTTAAAATGATTTTTAATATATTAAAATCATTTTTAGTCTATTTATTTAATTCATTTATTAAATAACTTAATTATCATTAATATTAATTTATTAATGAATTTCATCACAAAATATTAAAAGTTATTAAAAATAACTTAAAATATTTTCTTATACCATAATATAATTTTAAATGATTTTTCAAATATTAAAATCATTTTAAATACTTTATTTAATATAATAATTAAATACCTTTAATATTTCAAAATATTAAATATTTATGAAATATACTAAAAATAATTAAAACTAATTTTCGGACTTTAAAATAATTTTTTATAATTTATTTGGTTTTTTTAAAAATTAAAAACTAATTTTCTATAATTATTTAATAAAAATATAATTTTATATGAAGACTGTCACTAAAGATCACCTATAGTGACAGAACCGTCACTATTGGTGTTCTTCATGTTCATCATGCAAACTAAGATCTTCAAACACAGTTTCGAGTAAGCAACTTTGACCATGAATAATTCATCACACAAAGTGTTTCTGGACATGTTGTTGATCAGATCATGTAGTACTAATACAAGACTACAAGATCCAACAACAAAAATAATCATAACATGCATAACAAAGTAGATCTAAGAGCCTAAAGTAGCTGTCAGAGGCTTTTCTTCATTTCTGGGTTACCCAGAAATGAAGAACAGTCTATGGTGCCACTTTCCAGCCTCCACTACATGTTAATCGTGTAATATTTTTGTGTTCTAATGGTTTCAATTTGTAGACCACATATAAGAGAACAGATCGGATACATAATATTGATATAACAACATCACAAAATCAAGATCCATGCCGGTCAACCAATGTCAGAAATCATGTTCTTGATTTTCTGGAAATTCCAAAAAACCAAATCTGTGATCATCAGAGCTGGTTTGACCATCCATAGTGTTCAATCTGTTGATGATTTCAAGGATCTAAAAGTCTTAACGTGAAGTCCACACACCATACTACAACATTGTTGCAACAAAAGAAACCAAACAACTAACAAAAGAAAGATCTGGGCCCATGAACTTGTTGTCAGAGCTTTCTGGGCAAGTTCATGGCTGCCCAGATTTCAACCAGTTAATGTCGGTCAACGTGGTTTGACCACGAATAACTTGTAATATAGCACTGATCTAGGCCTGATTCTTGAACTAGATTAAAGAGCAAACACCAGACTATAACTACAAACTTTCAAAACACAAAAATCTTTAAAGATCACAGAGATAATAGGCCTGACATTTGGTTGTCAGAACACAAAGTAAACTTTTCTAGATTTTGAAGAATACAAGATCTGAGCCTATAGATGTTATGGATCTAACATCTATCAACCCAGATCATCATTATACATCATATCTAACATATTTTAACACTTAAACACAACATTAAACAAATGATCAAAGGTCAGATTTAGTTCTAGGGTTTATACCTCTTATGAACAATTCTTTGATTCTAGCTTCTGAATCTGTTAAAGGTGTTTGTGGGGCTTGAATATGTGACTGAAATGCTAATAAATTTCGAAGGTGAGAGCTTGAGAGAGTTAAGATGAGTGTTGTGCACAAAAAGGCCTAACAAATGATTTCCTCTCTCTCTCTCCAATCTATATATAGAAGTCTAGATGCATGTATTGGTGATTTAGTTAAGATCCCCCATACTTTTGTTATCCCTTGGATAAAGGACTTCACCTTATCTCTTTCAATTAAGCCTAATCATGTGATTAAGGGTGCTAAGTAAGCTTTCCACCAATGGGAGCATGACACACTTTGTACTTGTGTGTAAGACTTCTACTTATTGAACTTGATTAGCTTAATATTATTGCCTTAAAAAGGATAATGTGGCCAGCTATATATATGCCCACTAATTCCTTCATTTAGCTTTTATTTTAATGCATACATTAGATAAATCAAATGTCTAAAATACTCTTAATCAAGTGGGCTAAGTATTGGTTTGCATTTTATTTCTTTTGGGCTTCTCTTTTAATTGTTTTGGGCCATGTAATGAACATAGTCTAATAATTTTAATATATGGGCTTCTCTTTTAATTGTTTTGGGCCATGTAATGAACATAGTCTAATAATTTTAATATATGTTACCCAAATTGTTTATTTAGGGTTTCCATTCCCAAGCTTATGAAATTTAATTACTTATACATGTGACTTTAGCTCATAACCTAATTAGGTTTACTAGAAATAGGTTTAAAATTATTAGTCACTTGAAATAACAAGATTATAAAATTAGGATTTCACACAGTAATACAAGGGTTTGTCATATAACACCATAATTGACCATCCCTTATCGGTCCACATATACAGTACATATTTATAGCACTGAAAAATCAAAATATAATTAATATTATATTATTATTCTCATGCCTTGATCAAAGTCCAAAAATTATGGTTTAGATTCCATATCTGATTTATCTGCCATATATAACATTATTAATTAAGTTAAATAATCAACTTAATTAATCTAACATAAATTCTTATAATAAAATAATTATTATAATAATTCCAAAAATCATTTCATATATTATTTAAATAATATATAATTATATTTTCATCGAAAATAATTAATAAAAATATTTCTACTATAAATATAATTATGATAAGAATATAATTTATAATGATCAATAATTCTAAAATAAAATTATTTGAAATCATTCATGTAATAAATATATCACATAAATACATACACACATTATCTTGGCACATATTCCCCATATTTATTTCATTAAATACAAAAAAATTTATACGCAAAATTTCTAATTTATTTGTATAGAAAATATCTGGTTGTTACAGATTTGGGGGCATCACATGTTGGTATCAAAGATGTAGGTTATAAACTTTAGGTAAGTGTACTTTAGGCTATAACCTGAGAGAGAGAGAGAGAAAGAAAGATAAAGATTAAAATATATATAAGTGAATATTCAAAGAAGAATCTTGAAGTGTCTAAGAGAATGAGAATTCAGGGGTTTCCTAACTCCGGTAATAAAAATGCTTAAGATGATGTCTATAAGATAAAGATGGCAAAGATAATAAGAATGAACTTGGATGGAGTTTAGTTGATAATGGGAAAGAACCCTAAGGTAAACAAATGATCACGACGTGATCAGAATGAGCTATGAAGTGATAAATAGTCTGTAACGACTAAGTGTATATAGCTTGATGCTATAAGAGAATGTACTATGAAATGGTACGATATGAACTCATGAGGAGTTGTATGTGATGAGATACGAAGAATTTGTATCAAGTAAAGTGTAAGATAGAGTTAAGTGGGATTTCAATGGAGGACCCATGTCAGCGGCTGAGTTGTATGATTCCTTGTTATGGGCGGGGAATTGTACTTGGTGTAAAAACCACTTAGTTTCTGGCACTGATAATCATTGAAATATTTATGTCGCACTATTTGCTATATACCTGTTGAGAAGGTGATTTTTTTCTCATGTGTATAACAGATAGATAGGTTATAGTTAGAGAATATAAGGTTAAGTTGCGAGTTCTTAAAACTCATACTTATGGTATGTCCGTGACTCATAATTATATGAAATGTTTTTGAACCCCTTAGCGAATGGACGCCTATATATGTTCTAACTAATGTAAGTTCTTAAACTCATATGATTATGACAAGTTCTTGAATTTCCAAAGTGTGGTAAGTTTGATGAACTGTATCGGGTATATATATGTTATGAAGTTACAAATTTTGGTATAGTGAACATTGATGGTGTTAGATATTGATAGAATGAGGCAAGGAGTAAAGTTAATGGAGAAACATGAATTTTCTAAATCTTCTAGCTCTGCTAGATTTTCAAAATTATTGAATTCGTGCTGAAGTTGCACCTCTGTTTTCTCGAAAAACTTTGGATCATGTGATTGAACCAATGATGTTTAAAAACAATATCGTTATTCATACGTCTATGCTAATTGTTTCGGCTAAGACAAAAATGATTTGAAAATTTTCAAAATGTATTTCTGACCATTTACATCATTTGATATGGTGTAGAAATGGTAAACGATGGAGTCATAAATGAAGTTGAACCTAGTGTTGGTTGTGATTGAAAGATCGTCAACCCACTATGGTGTGATGTAAGATGACAAAGTCACATAATGGCGGAATCCTCAACGTACTACTAATCTGGTATGATATCATGACGTCATAAAAGAATTTTGTTTTTTTTTAAATTATAAAGAAGGTCAATTAAGTTTGCCAAATTATTTCGATTGATGTCCGAATTGTTGATAAAAGTCTAAACTATTTGATTCAGCTAGACGACTGTTGAAAAATATTGGTGGAATTCAAGCGTTCTTAAGTATTTATGCCAAACCAAATTGCTCTGGTGCGAATTTAGGTGTCAAAAAGCTGAGGTGAACAACCCTATAGGGGGGACATGTTTTTGGGGACAATGGTTCCGAGCGTAACGCATGTAGTCATTACAAAACACTACGTTGCGGCCCAACATAGTGGTACAATAGGCTGACCACCTAGTGTATGTGTGGAGAGTGTTTTCATTCTTTGTGATAGATAAACACTCTGGTTTGTAGTGTGAAGTATTTTGTTGAAGCACTAGTTCACGGTCTTGTGTGACCCCTCAGCATAATTTGGAATCTGAGTTAAAGATTCTTATTCTTCTGAAGGATGAATGTAGTGAGTAGAATGTTTGTAAGAACCCGAATTTTCAGAAAATATTAAAATAAGAATTTAGTAAATAAAATTCTTAAAGCATGAGATGGGTTCAAACAAGAATATATAAATGTGCTACGAGGTATGTGGTATTGTGTTACATAGGGTAATATGAGCCATGTAGTAAGTGATGTTGTGTTTAATATATATATATATATATATATATATTATATATATATATATCATTATTATATATTTGTTATAAATGGTAGAGATGAATTAGTAAGAAGATGGATAAGATTTATCTATCGGCATTAAATAATTATAGAATTATTTTATCATAGTAAGTTGGCGACCTTAAAATTTAAATATCCTTGATAACCACAAATTTCTTGAGTATATGTATGAGTATGTATCAAGTCTAAGGCAGTGCAACCGTACCCTTTAATGGTGGATGTATAGGAGCTGGGCTAAAAAATTCCTTCAGAGAGCAGAGGTATATACGAATTTGTAACCGATCTAACTCACTGTGAAAATAGTGTAGACGAGACGGAAACTAAATTGTTGGTTGTTTGTAGGAAACCACTCAGTGTACTATATTGAATACTATTAAAGACTCGACTCGTGCTATGTTTAGACTTGTATGCGTGTACGTTGTCGACGAGAGGAGAAAATTGATATACCTTTAAATTGGTTAGAGAATTATTGAGTAAATTGATACACGGCGAGAATTGAAGATCAAAGGAATGTATGTATGTTTTATATTCAAGTTTTGTGTTGTTGGTGGTAAGAAACCGTATAGGAGAGGTTATAGTTGGTTAAACTAATAAGGGAAATAAAGTTTTAAAACTCGAAGTGTGATACTTAAATTGTTAAGAAAAATAGTAACCGATGATGTGGAATCAAAGAGGGGATTGACGAGTTAACAGTCAAGGAGGATGTGTAAAGTATTTAAAAGCGTGGGTTTCTTTTATGCTAATGCAGAACTTATCTACACAGAATTCGGTGTGATGGCGAATCGCGCCATTTCCAAGCTCGACCAAATAACAGTAGCTACTACCGGTCTGTTGAATCAGTTTGTGAAATTAAAATTCAAGAAATGGATTTTAAGGACTTATAGGGATAATAAAAATCTTAAATGATGGTTAAGTTGTCCATGAATGGATTTGAATAAGGTTTAATTAATTAAACTTGATTAAATATGGTTAATTAAGTGAGATTATGGAATATTATATTCTATTAATTAGTGGAGTGCATAATAATTATTGAAAAAAAATTAAATGATTTTTATTAATTAATCATTGTGATAGTAAAATGTGATAATGGGTTGAAAGTACCCAACTGACTAATATTTAGCCCAATTAAAATATTAATAGTATTACTATGTGTAATATGGAAAATGTGGACAGTAGTAGTATATAATACCTATGGCCTAAGAATACATGAAGTTTGACATTTAATTGGGACTAATGATATAAGTCCAAGTACTAAAGTGAAGTCATATGTAACTTTTAATACATAAATGATTAAATATCCGTGTATTCTAAAAACTGAGAAAGGAATTAAATGTTTAAATAAACATTAATATTAAATAAGGTATAATGTGATTATGTGAGTAGTAGAAATAATTATGGAACTACTCGGATAATAATACGTGACTACGATATTTTATTACATGTAGTTAATGTACATGGATTATATGATGCAAGTATAAAATTTATCTTTAATTTCCTAATATGGTAACAATTGTACCTTAATATTATATTATGGGAATTAAAGAACCAAACTAAGCCTTAGATGATCAAATGCTGAGATTTTTTTGCTCTTGTCCCAAATTAAGTGACCCTCCTAGTACATGAATAGTGGGCTACTTCTCTATTGCGTGAAAATTAGTCGGTGGTTAGAAGTTAGAGTTAGCAGAGATGATGGCTATGAAGGTGGGCAGTTGACCAACTTTCTCTGTCCAAAGTTTTCTTCCTTTCTCCTTTGATTCAAAACATGGTGGAAGAACACTAACTGGTTATACATTTCTCTATATAAAGCACCATTTCCATCTCATTCTCTGTTGCTTGAGATGTCTGATAAGTTGTGTATGGAGAGTGTAATATTGCAATTTAGTGATGTTGCTGAATTTGATCTATAATCAGAAGTCTTAGGGACAATGTTTAGTCATTTAAGCTTCATAGAGCTATAATTCTTAAACCATGTTCTAAAGTCTAAGTTTGATAAATTCTTGAGAATTAGAATGAATTCTTGATAATTGGTTTGTGAATTGTTATCATGATGTTATATGGGTTGGTATGTATGTTATGGTCAATGTATAGCTGGGTTGAGCGTGCTAAATTAAAGTATAATTGTTGTTTGGGCTGGAATCTGCAGAAGTAGAGGCCATGTTTGGGTTTACTTAGAAAGTGGCGCTACCGCCGCCACTTCCCAAGATAATCTCAAATAGCCGCATCGCCATGCACCAATCTTAAATTCCAATTTTGTTGTTTTCTGGTATTCCAAGCATGTTAGTTTAACTTAACTAAGTATGTAAAGGGACCTAGCATGTAAATTAAGGTTGCTTTGCAATAATGAGTTGTATTAGTTGGATATAATGATTTTAAAATAGAAAACTTGAAGTTTTGTAAGGCAAAACATGATGGACCTTATATCGTTTAAGTTCTGACTTCTCAAGCATTTATGCTAGGGTATCTTACGCTTCTAGACATGGTGGATAGGATCACCATCTAGTTAAGCATGATTTTAACTTCTCAAGCATGGTTTATGATGAGATTTCAAGTGTTAAACTTTTCAACCTTGGTGTAAATGAGTAGTATACATATGAGCATGTATATGTGGCTTAGTTAAATGTACAAATAAGTATAAGTTATGATTCAAAGTTACCTTGTATACTAATTGGGTTAACATGAGTTTTTAAAAGAAAACCTGAAGTGTTGAAAAGGAAAATTTATAAACTATATATATACTTTGAGTTAAGAGCTTGTGAAGTATGCTTATAAAGTCTAACATGTATATATGAAAGTATGAGGTATGGTAGGAAAAGTGACTTTGAATGATTGGTAGCTTAATATGGAGTTTTCAAAGGAAACCTTGAAGATTAGTTGTCAATAACTACATTACAAGTATTCTACGATCTATTATCATGATTAAGTGTGTCATACATGTAGACATGATTGACGAGCATGCTAGCTAGTCATATGTATTATGAAATAGTTGAGCATGGAATATGATAAGTCAAATTGATGACTTCATAATTAAAATGCATGATATAAGATTCAAAGTTATTTTGTATGTGTTGGATTGCCTTGAATTGGTTTAAAACAATTTTAAATGCAAACTTGAATATTTTGCAAACTAAGTTTTATATACATAGAGTGATTATATTTTAACCCTGTAAGCGGGTGTAGAAACATGTACAAACAAATAAGACATGAGTTGAAGTTGCCTTGCATGATTTAGACTATGTGAACTCATCTTGCATGCTTAAAAGAATCTTACTAGTTGGATTAATGATTTTTCAAAGGGAGTTTTGCAAAAAACAAAGCATTATGCTCATTGTGTCTTTAAGTTCTGATCTTGAGTATATTCACGTATGATTATGCAAGTGTTATCCGAATTATGATTGCATGTGCAAGTCTGGCCTAGCTTCTATATAGCAGTCTTGGTTTGCACCAGGAGCGCGGTCGTGCCACTCCTCAGTACAAACCAAGCACGGCCGCGCCATCCTGCAGTCTAGAATATGTTCTTGTTTTTATTTGATGTTTGAAACATGCTTGTATAATTACTCTATATGATCAGTATATGGTATGTAATTTGTTAGGAAGCATGCTATGTGATAAAGATGAATGTTAATTAAGACTTTCAAAATGTTAAAGTCCAAAGGAATGTTTTTAAGATATAAAGCAACGATACGTTGTTGAATTCGTAATCTGATATGTGTTATGAACATATAGGATACGTGATGTTGTATGAAGTTACCAATAAGTTAGACATTTATGTGTACGTTTGAACTTACCTATATGACTTTTAAATGTGTCGAACACATAGCGAGTCAAGTGTGTGGTAGATATATATGAATGTTGAATTCAAGTACGAGTGGTTAAGGTATACCTATACATACGTAGGGTATGATGAGAAAGTGAAGTGTAGGTTTTACGAATCTAGTTAGGAAATAATGTAACATTGTTATTACATTGAGAATGCATGAAATATGTTACTAATGGATGTAAATCCATGATTATATAACTGTGTAAGAATACACGCAGTGCAGATAAGCTTTAAGTAGTTAAGTCGTAGTTGATAAACTACGAACTAGGTAAGTCTTTTAGTTCCTATTTGATATATGAATTTGATAACTGTTAGTTGATCTATATTATGTTATGCAAATGTTGATGTATATATATAAAATGCATATGAGATATGTATGAAATGTGAAAGTTGATCTTTGATGATATGCTTGTGATATAAACCTCTATGCCTGTTATGTGAGAAGTAACATGCGTAGTAAATATTGATCGATTATGAATGCATGAACTGTATATGTTATTATATGCTACGTCTTTATGAAAAACTATTAGAATTGTTGGGTGCTAAGCTCACCCTTGCAAATAACCACTTTTGCAAAAGTTAAGGATTCACTAAAAAGATTACGTGCTACTTGATTGATAGAGTTCAATAGTAATTGAAGGAGATTGGTTTATGTGTTTAAATAAATACTCTTGAACCACGATTATGTTCTAGGAGTCGTACAAGATAGTAGTTTATGAGGTGTAATACAGGTTGCATTGTAAAGTTGTATTATGTGATACATAGAGAAATTGGAGTTGAGATGTAAATATTTATACAGTAATTCGAATAGAAGGAATCATAACATAATTTGATTCAGGGATTTGTAATTGATTCAAGTTAAGATATCAATAAAAGATTCTTTTTCCAAGGAGATTGAAAAAGTTTAAATTATTCCGCATATTTATATAACATCGAATATGATGTAAAACAGGAATGGAAAATGACCAATATTTAAAACTTATAATAGTTGGGGTCATTATACATAGATCCTGGAAATGGAAGGAATTTATATTCTAAATTGTAATAAGTAAAGTTTTATTCATTAAGTTGTGAATAAAAGATATATTAGTTTGACAATAGTAGTATCGTGGCGGACCGAATTCGAGGTTCAAAGGGACCTGGATTTGGGGGCGTCATATGTTGGTATCAAAGTTGTAGGTTATAAACTTAGGTAAGTGTACCTTAGGCTATAACCTCTGAGAGAGAGAAAGATAAAGATTAAAATGTATAAGCGCATATTCAAAGAAGAATCTTGAAGTATCTAAGAGAATGATAATTTAGGAGTTTCCTAACTCTGGTAATAAAAATGATAAGATGGTATCTATATGATAAAGATCGTGAGAATGAACTCGAGTGGAGTTTTGTTGATAATAGCGAAAGAACCCTAAGGTAAATTGATGATCATGACGTGGTCGGATTATGCTATGAAGTGATAAATAGTTTGTAATGACTAAGTGTGTATAGCTTAATGCTATAAGAGATTGTACTTTGAAATGGTACGATATGAACTCATGGGGAGTTATATGTGATAAGATAAGAAGAATTCATATCAAGTAAAGTGTAAGATAGAGTTAAGTGGGATTTCAATTGAAGACCCATGTCAGCAGCTGAGTTGTATGATTCCTTGTTATGAGTGGGGAATTGTACTTGGTGTAAAAAACCACTTAGTTCGGGCACTGATAATCGTTGAAATGTTTGTGTCGCGGTATTTGCTATACCTATTAAGAAGGTGATTCTTTTCTCATATTTATAACAGATAGATATGTTATAGTTAGAGAATATAAGGTTAAGTTGCGAGTTCTTAAAATTCATACTTATGGTATGTTCGGGACTCATCATTATATGAAATGTTTTTGAACCCATCAGCGAATGGATGCCTATGGTCTGACTAGGGTAAGTTCTATATAATTGTGGCAAGTTACTGAATTTCCAAAGTGTGGTAAGTTTGATGAACTATATCGGGTATATATATGTTATGAAGTTAGAAATTTTGGTATAGTAAGCATTGATGGTGTTAGAGATTGATAGAATGAAGCAATAGAGTAAAGTTGACGGAGATTCATGGATTTTCTAAATCTTCTAGCTCTGCTAGATTTTCAAAATTTATTGAATTCATGATGATGTTTGCATTTCTATTTTCTCGAAAAACATTGGATCATGTGATTGAACCAATGATGTTTTAAAAAAAATACCATTATCCATATGTCTATGCTAATTGTTTCGGCTAAGACAAAATGATTTGAAAATTTTCAAAAAGTATTTCTGACCATTTACATCATTTGGTATGGTGTAGAAATGGTAAACGATGGAGTCTTCAATGCATTTGAACCTAGTGTTGGTCGTGATCGAAAGATCGTCAGCCAATTTTGGTACGATATAGTATAACAAAGTCACGTAATGGCAGAATCCTAAACGTACTACTAATCTAGTACGGTATCATGACGTTATAAAAGAATTTTTGGTTTTCTTTTAAATTATGAAGAAGGTCAATTAAGTTGGCCAAATTATTTCGATTGGTGTCTGAATTGTTGATAAAATTCTAAGCTATTTGATTCGGCTAGACGACTATTGAAAAATATTGGTGGAATTCAAGTGTTCTTGAGTATTTATGCCAAACCAGATTGCTTTGGTGAGGATTTAGATGTTGAAAAGCTGAGGTGAACAACCCTATAAGGGGACATGTTTTTCAGGGACAATTGTTCCGAACGTAACGCATGTAGCCGTTAAAAACACTACGTTGCGGCCCAACGTAGTGGTACAATAGGTTGACCACCTAACGTACGTGTGGAGGGTGTTTTCAGTCTTCGTGATAGATAAACACTCTGGTTTGTAGTGCGAAGGATTGTGATGAAGTATTGGTTCACGGTCTAGTGTGACCCCTCAGCATAAATTGTAATCTGAGTTATTCATACTACTTCCCGATTATTGAAAAATCGTGGAAGACTCTTATTCTTCAGTGTGATGAATGTAGTGAGTAGAGTGCTCCTTAGAAATGAGAATGTGGTAGAATTCAAGTGAGCAAGTTATAATAAGACTTTCGAAAAGGGAATGAATAAAATTATTCAAAAGAATATTTAATATTCGAAATAGCATTGAATAGAGGAGGTTTCGGTGATTCCGAGGACGGAATCCTTATAAGGGGGAAAGGATGTAAGAACCCGAATTTTCAAAAAATATTAAAATAAGAATTTAGTAAATAAAATTCTTAAAGCATGAGATGGGTTCAAGCAAGAATATATAAATGTGGTACGAGGTATGTGGTATTGTGTTACATAGGGTAATATGAGCCATGTAGTAAGTGATGTTGTGTTTAATAAATTTATATCATTATTATATATTTGTTATGAATGGTAGAGATGAATTAGTAAGAAGATGGATAAGATTTATCTATCGGCATTAAATAATTTATAGAATTATTTTACCATAGTAAGTTGGTGACCTTAAATATTCTTGATAACCACCAATTTCTTGAGTATATGTATGGGTATGTATCAAGTCTAAGGCAGTGCAACCGTACCTTTTAATGGTGGATGTATAGGAGCTGGGCTAAACAATTCCTTCAGAGAGCGGAGGTATATATGAATTTGTAACCGATCTAACTCATTGTGAAAACAGTGTAGACGAGACGAAAACTAATTTGTTGGTTGTTTGTGGGAAACCTGTAACATTCCAGAATTTTAATTGTTATATTAAATATTTGTTAAATTATATAAATATTTAATTGGAGTGTTTATGGTTGAATTTGTAATTGTTCAAATTTGATTCGATTTGGTTAATTATTTGTTAAATAAATATTTAAGGAAATTAATTATTATATGCTAATTTAATTTAATTATTAAGTTAGAGAGTTTTGATTAATTAAATTATTATTCTTTTTATTTGAATTTGTAATTAAAAGGATGTGTTAGTTGATTAAATAAAGTTATAATTATATAGAAAATTATAATTTTGTGGTATTGATTTATGTGATGTAGTAATTTAATAAATTGTTATTAAGATTAATTTAATTTAGTAAATGTGTGACGAATAACCTTTTATAAAGGAGTTATTAAAATAACTTAAAGGAGTTTTAATTCAGTTTTGCCAAACAAGGCCTAATGCCTATTAAGTCTTTAATCTAATTGTGTTTTACCAAACAAGGCGTAAGGATTAATTGATTATTTTTGTTAGTGGTTAGCCAAACAAGCCTTAAGACTTTTGGTTTTCAAAATAAAATAACTGATGTCAGTTAAATTAGAGTTATATTATATAATTAATATATATTATATCCTACATACGTTAGATTGTTAGTACGTAGTTAGAGTTAGGAAGAAAAGAGAAAAAAACTCAGAGGAAGAAGAAGAAGAGAAGAATAGAAGAAGAGAGGAAGAAAGGCTAGGAGATTGGAGAAAGAAGCTTGAGAATTAAAAGATATCATCATCTTCTTCAAGGTATTAACCTATTCTTTTAGTTAAAAAAAAAAATTAGTTTCTCTCTTCCCAAAGTCTCTGTAGAATCCTTGTGTAAGGGTAAATTAGTTGTTATGTATGTGATTTTATATGATAATCTAGTGAGTTAAACTAATTTCTTAAGCTATGATTGAGAATAGTCCATGAATTTATACTATGTATATGGTTGTGGAGAGAAAACGTTTTTACAAAGAGTTTTTTTTGTGAATATATATTGTTTGGTTTAAAATAGAATTATGGGTTATTTAGTTGTTTTATTGATAAATTGACTTTTGAGTTTGATAGAGTATGTATATACTTTGATAAAATGCTTTGAATTAACTATTTTGGTTGAAAAACATAATCACAGTGTTTATTTTTATCAAAAACATCAAAAAGTGAGTTTTTATCAAAAATAGTGAAATTGGATGTTTTAAATTAGTTGTTTATGTTGTTGTATGGGTAGAATCATGTTACGAGTTCTTGAATTATGTTTACATGAAGTCTTTGTATGAATTATATGTGAATTAGACTGTTAGAAACGAACTTGTAGGCCAAAATTGGCTTTGTTCATATGATTTTTCGTGAGTACATCTCGTCAAGTTCATCTGAGAGAGTAAGGCAGTCATGCATGGCTTAGCAAAGATAAATCTCTTGCCGCAGTTGTTATCGCCATGCCAGCAGTAGCTGCCTCGTAGCTTATCTCTCACGCTAAATATTATCATCATATAATACACTACCTGATATAAGATAAATCGTAGCACCGCAACGCGAAAGTTAAGCGAGAATGGCATGACAAAGGTTAATTTTGTACTCAAAATTTAAAAGAATTGTTATGTGATGATAGTAGGACTGTAAAATGTTGATTTTATTATTTTTATACTATGAATAAGTATGTTATTAACGATTAACTTGTGTTATAACTTGATTATGTGATTAAAAATCCAATTTTTACATGATGAACGTACTTAGTTATGTTTGTAAGGTGGTAATGGCTAATTATGTTATGATGACATATATTTATAGGATATTGTGGTTTGAATTGTTCGGTTTAGCCCACGAGCAAGGCAAGTTTTCTAATCCTTTATCTTGCTTGAACTAATTATGGTTTCCAATATAATAATGCAAGGTTTCTAAACTTTGTTTTTGATATTGAACAAGTTATTCTTGTATTTAACTTGTTGTTTAGCATGCCCGGATATATTTGAATAGTTTATCGTTCATATTGTTATGCATGATTAGTATTCAATTCTAAATAACCTTGGCTTAATATTGTTCAAGCAAGGTGTGTTATTGTTATTCAAGTTGTATGCTATTAGATTATTCCTAAAGCATGATTTTAATTTACCATGACGATTCAATTACGAGTATTCTATAGTATGATGTTATTGGTATTAATTCACCTAATCCTCTAGTTGATGATCGTTGAACTTCAAATTACCCTTGAAAGCTTATCCAAACCAAACTCTCTTTGGTGCGGACTTGTACTCTAAATACTGAGATGAACAACCCTATTATTAGGGGGTAACTTACGCGTAGTGTTAAATGTTTGTGCATAATACATGGTATGAAGGGCTGATCCCCCTAAGTACGAGGAGTCCTTATAGTCTTATGACTGTTAAAGTTGGAGTTGAAAGATTACTCGCAATTGTGGACATAGTTCATGGTCTTATGACCCTCAGTTATGTTATTTCCATATTTTGGATTTCAGTTCTTGATTATCATTGTTAGAGTACTATCTAGTTTTGATGAGCCTATTTATTGGCAGTTATTATTGTTATTCTTCTGTTGATTCATTATTTTATTCAGTGAGCAATTGTTTTGCTCTCTCTTGCATATTTATAAACTCATTGCAGCTAAAATGGAGAAGGTAGATGAACCTTCAACTAGCAAAGGAAAGGGAAAATTGTACAACTGATGTTGATTTGTACTTTTATTTATTGTGATGATCTTAGACTTCTTAATAATGATGTTATGTAATAATTTTAATTCCGCATTTGAATGATTGTATTTAAAGGTTAGACAACCTGGGAGATTTTATTATGTAATCCTTTAATGGGAATGGTTTTATTTATCCAATTTTATTATGATTGGGTAGTTAGATATGAATGTTTGATTAAGTGAACACCAAATCCTGGGGGAATGAAGTACCTGGGTTTGGGGGTGTCACAAAACCACTCAGTATACTATATTGAATACTATTAAAGACTCGACGCGTGCTATGTTTAGACTTGTATGCGTGTACGTTGTCGACAAGAGGAGAAATTCGATATACCTTTAAATTGGTTAGAGAATTATTGAGTAAATTAATACACGGCGAGAAGTGAAGATTAAAGGAATGTATGTGTAACATTCCAGAATTTTTTTTAAGTGTTATATTAAATATTTATTGAATTATTTATGTATTTAATGGATGTGTTCATTGTTGAATAATTGTTAATTATTTGTTAAATAAATAATTAAGGAAATTAATTATTATATGCTAATTTAATTTAATTATTAAGTTAGAGAGTTTGATTAATTAAATTATTATTCTTTTTATTTGAATTTGTAATTAAAAGGATGTGTTAGTTGATTAAATAAAGTTATAATTATATAAAAAATTATAATTTTGTGGTATTGATTTATGTGTTAAAGTAATTTAATAAATTGTTATTAAGATTAATTTAATTAAATAAAAGTGTGACAAATAACCTTTTATAAAGGAGTTATTAAAATAACTTAAAGGAGTTTAATTCAGTTTTGCAAAACAAGGCCTAATGGCTATTAAGTCTTTATTCTAATTGAGTTTTACCAAACAAGGCACAAGGATTAATTGATTATTTTTTTAGTGATTAGCCAAACAAGCCTTATGGCTTTTGGTTTTCAAAACTTGGATAACTGATATCAGTTATATTTATATTTATATTATATAATTAATATATATATTATATCTTATACGTTATATTCTAAGACGTAGAATTAGAATAGAGAGTTTTCAGAGAGAAAAGAAGAGAGGAAGAAAGGCTAGGGAATTGGAGAGAAGAAGAGGCTCGAGAATCAAAAAGGGTTGGCCATCATCTTCTTCAAACAAGGTATCATCTAAACTCTGTTATTATTTTTCTTTTCAAAGCTATAGTTGTATTCTCTTTCCCAATTTTCTCCATAAAAGCTTTGTAGAAGTTGAATTGTTGTTATGTATGTGGTTTTATATGATAAACTAGTGTAGTAAAACTATTTTCTTAAGCTATAGTTGAGAATAGTCAAATAATTTATTTTATGTGGTTGTGAAGAAAAGCTATATTTTATTTTACAGAGAGTTTTTGTGAATATATATTGTTTAGTTTAAGGTAGAAATTAAGGGTTAATTAGTTGCTTAGTTGATAAATTGACTATTGAATTTGATAGACTATGTATAAACATTGATAAAATGCTTTGAATTAACTGTTTTGGTTGAAAAACAAAATCACAGTGTTTATTTTCATTAAAAACATCAAAAAGTCAGTTTTTATCAAAAATAGTGGAATTATATGTTGTAAATTCGTTGTTTATGTTGTTTTATGGGTAGAAACATGTTAAGAATTTGAATTATATTTATATGAAGTCTCTATATGAATTACATATTCATTAGACTGTTAGAAAGTAGCTTGTAGGCCAAAATTGGCTTTTGTTCATCTTATTATCGGGTTTGTCGATCGAAGATCGCATTGATTAATTCAGTATTATTGACCCAACAATTCATTTTTCGTACATATGCCAAGCTCCACGCCATTGAATTCGCGGCACTTATTTTCGAGCCATGCAACGCACCCACAAGATGAAATGTGGCGCCACAAACATGAAAGTTAGCAAAATGGTCCGACAGTGTTAATGTTGTACTCAAAGTCTGAAGATATGGTTATGTGCTAATAATAAGACTAATAAGCTATGATTTTGATATGTCTATATCTAGAATGAGCATGTTATTAACGATTAACTTGTGTTATAACTTGATTATGTGATTAAATAATCAAACCTACATGATGAATGTAGTTAGTTAAGTTTGTAAAGTGATAGTGACTAATTATGTCATGATGACATATGTTTATAGGATATTATGATTTGAATTATTCGATTTAGCCCACGAGTAAGGCAAGTTCTCTAATCTATTTTCTTATTGAAGCAATTATTGTTTCCAATTCGATTACCTTATAAATGATGCAAGTTTTCTAATCCATTATCTTGTTGAATCAATTATTGTTGCCAATATAATAATGCAAGGTTTCTAAACTTTGGTTTTTGATATTGAACAAGTTATTCTTGTATTTAACTTGTTGTTTAGCATGCCCAGATATATTTGAATAGTTTTATCATTCATATTACCATGCATGCTTAGTATTCAATTCTAAATAACCTTGACTTAATGTTGTTCAAGCAAGGTGTGATATAGTTACTCAAGTTGTATGCAATTAGATTATTCCTAAAATATGACTTTAATTTACCATGTTTATTCAATTATGATTATTCTATAGTATGAAGTTATTGGTTTTATTCAACTAATCCTTAGTTGATGTTCGTTGAATTCCAAATTACCCTGAAATGTTTCCAAACCAAACTCACTTTGGTGCGGACTTGTACTCTAAATATTGAGATGAACAACCCTATTATTAGGGGTAACTTACGCATAGCGGTAAATGTTTGTGCACAATACATGGTATGAAGGGCTGACCCCCCGAAGTACGAGGAGTCCTTATAGTCTTATGACTGTTAAAGTTGGAGTTGAAAGATTACTCGCAACCGTGGACATAGTTCATGGTCTTATGACCCTCAGTTATGTTTATTCCATACTTTGGATTTCAGTTCCTGATTATCATTGTTAGAGTACTATCTAGTTTTGATGAGCCTATTCATTGGCAGTTATTATTGTTATTCTTCTGTTGATTCATTATTTTATCCAGTGAGCAATTTTTTTGCTCACTCTTGCATATTTATAAACTCATTGTAGCTAAAGTGGAAAAGGTAGATGAACCTTCAACTAGCAAAGGAAAGGGAAAATTGTACAAGTGATGCTGATTTGTACTTTTATTACTGTGATGATCTTAGACTTCATAATAATGGTATTATGAAATAATTTTAACTCTGCATTTGAATGATTGTATTTAAAGCTTAGACAACCTGGGAGATTTTTATTATGTAACCCTTTAATGGGAAATGTTTTATTTATCCAGTTTTATTGTGATTGGGTAGTTAGATATGAATGTTTGATTAAGTGAACACCAAATCCTGTGGGAATGAAGTACCTGGGTTTGGGGGTGTCAAAGTATGTATGTGTTATATTCGAGTTTTATGTTGTTGGTGGTAAGAAACTGTATTAGAGGGGTTATATTTGGTTACACTAATAAGGGAAATAGAGTTTTAAACTCGATTGTGATCCTTAAATTTTTAAGGAAAATAGTAACCGATGATGTGGAATCAAAGAGGGGATTCACGAGTTAACACTCAAGGAGGATGTGTAAAGTATTTAGAAGCGTGGGTTTCTTTTTCTCCTAATGCATAACTTATTCTGCTTTAGGAATTTGGTATGGCGCAAATTGCCATTTTTCAAGTTTTTACCAATAAGCAATTGCTACGGTCTGTTGAATCAGTTTGTGAAATTAAAATTCAAGAAATGGATTTTAAGGACTTATATGGATAATAAAAATCTTAAATGATGGTTAAGTAGTCCATGACTAGATTTGAATAAGGTTTAATTAATTAAACTGGATTAAATATGGTTAATTAAGTGAGATTATGGAATATTATATTCTATTAATTAGTGGAGTGCATAATAATTATTGAAAAGAAATTGAATGATTAATATTAATTAATCATTGTGATAGTAAAATGTGATAATGGGTTGAAAGTACCCAACTGACTAATATTTAGCCCAATTAAAATATTAATAGTATTACTATGTGTAATATGGAAAATGTGGACAATAGTAGTATATAATACCTATAGCCTAAGAATACATGAAGTGTGACATTTAATTGGGACTAATGATATAAGGTACCAAGTACTAAAGTGAAGTCATATGTAACTTTTAATACATAAATGATTAAATATCTGTGTATTCTAGAAACTGAGAAAGGAATTAAATGTTTAAATAAACATTAATATTAAATAAGATATAATGTGATTATATGAGTAGTAGAAATAATTAGGGAACTACTAGGATAATAATACGTGACTACGATATTTTATTACATGTATTTAATGTACATGGATTATTGATACAAGTATAAAATTTATCTTTAATTTCCTAATATGGTAACAATTGTACCTTAATATTATATTATGGGAATTAAAGAACCAAACTAAGCCTTAGATGATTAAATGATGAGATTTTTTTGCTCTTGTCCCAAATTAAGTGACCCTCCTAGTACATGAATAGTGGGCTACTTCTCTATTGCGTGAAAATTAGTCGGTGGTTAGAAGCTAGAGTTAGTAGAGATGATGGCTATGGAGGTGGGCAGTTGGCCAACTTTTCTTTGTCCAAAGTTTTCTTCCTTTCTCCTTTGATTCAAAACATAGTGGAAAAACACTAATTGGTTATGCATTTTTCTATATAAAGTACAATTTCCATCTCATTCTCTGTTGCTTGAGATGTCTGATAAGTTGCGTATGGAGAGTGTAATGTTGCAATTGAGTGGGGTTGCTGAATTTGATCTATAATCAGAAGTCTTAGGGACAATGTTTAGTCATTTAAGCTTCATAGAGGTATAATTCTTAAACCATGTTCTAAAGTTTAAGTTTGATAAATTCTTGAGAATTAGAATGAATTCTTGACAATTGGTTTGTGAATTGTTATCATGATGTTATATGGGTTGGTATGTATGTTATGGTCAATGTATAACTGGGTTGAGCGTGCTAAATTAAAGTATAATTATTGTTTGGGCTGGAATCTGCAGAAGTAGAGGCCATATCTCAGGTTTACTGACAAAGTGCGCGGCACCACCACTTCCCAAGATAATCTCAATACGGTCGCCGCCATGTACCGATTTTAAATTCCAATTTTGTTGTTTTCTGGTATTCCAAGCATGTTAGTTTGACTTAACTAAGTATGTAAAGGGACCTAACATGTAAATTAAGGTTGCTTTGCAATAATGAGTTGTATTAGTTGGATATAATGATTTTAAAATAGAAAACTTGAAGTTTTGTAAGGTAAAACATGATGGACCTTATATCTTTTAAGTTTTGACTTCTCAAGCATTTATGCTAGGGTATCTTACGCTTCTAGACATGGTGGATAGGATCACCATCTAGTTAAGCATGATTTTAACTTCTCAAGCATGGTTTATGATGTGTTTTCAAGTGTTAAACTTTTCAACCTTGGTGTAAATGAGTAGTATACATATGAGCATGTATATGTGGCTTAGTTAAATGTACAAATAAGTATAAGTTAGGATTCAAAGTTACCTTGTATACTAATTGGGTTAACATGAGTTTTTAAAAGAAAACTTGAAGTGTTGAAAAGGAAAATTTATAAACTATATATATATATATACTTTGAGTTAAGAACTTGTGAAGTATGCTTATAAAGTCTAACATGCATATATGAGAGTATGAGGTATGGTAGGAAAAGTGACTTTGCATGATTGGTAGCTTAATATGGAGTTTTCAAAGGAAACCTTGAAGATTAGTTGTCAATAACTACATTACAAGTATTTTACGATCTATTATCATGATTAAATGTGTCATACATTTAGACATAATTGACGAGCATGCTAGCTAGTCATATGTTTGTGAAATAGTTGAGCATGGAATATGATAAGTCAAAGTGATGACTTCATACTTGAAATGCATAATATAAGATTCAAAGTTATTTCGTATGTGTTGGATTGCCTTGAATTGGTTTAAAATGATTTCAAATGAAAACTGGAATATTTTGCAAACTAAGTTTTATATACATAGAGTGATTATATTTTAACCTTGTAAACGGGTGTAGAAACATGTACAAACAAATAAGATATGAGTTGAAGTTGCCTTGAATGATTTAGACTATGTGAACTCATCTTGCATGCTTAAAATAATCTTACTAGTTGGATTAATGATTTTCCAAAGGGAGTTTTGCAAAAACAAAGTATTATGTTCATTGTGTCTTTAAGTTCTGATCTTGAGTATATTCACGTATGACTATGCAAGTGTTATCTGAATTATGATTGGATGTGTATGTCTGGCCTATCTTCTATATAGCAGTCTTGGTTTGCACGAGGAGTAGCGCGGCCGCGCCACTCCTCAATACAAACCAAGCGCGGTCGCGCCATCCTGCTGTCGAGAATATGTTCTTGTTTTTATTTGATGTTTGAAACATGCTTGTATAATTACTCTATATGATCAGTATGGTATGTAATGTGTTAAGAAGCATGCTATGTGATAAATATTAATGTTAATTAAGACTTTCAAAATGCTAAAGTCCAAAGGAATGTTTTCAAGATATAAAGCAATGATACGTTGTTGAATTCGTAATCTGATTTGTTCTATGAAAATATTGGATAAGTGATGTTGTATGAAGTTACCACTAAGTTAGACGTTTATGTGTACGTTTTAACTTACCTATATGAGTTTTAAATGTGTCAAACACATAGCGAGTCAAGTGTGTGGTAGATATATATGAATATTGATGTCAAGTACGAGTGGTTAAGGTATACCTATACATACCTAGGGTATGATGAGAAAGTGAAGTATAGGTTTTACGAACCTAGTTAGGAAACAATGTAACATTGTTATTACATTGAGAATGCATGAAATATGTTACTAATGGATGTGAATCCATGATTATATAACTGTGTAGGAATACACGCAGTGCAGATAAGCTTTAAGCAGTTAAGTCGTAGTTGATAAACTACGAATCAGGTAAGTCTTTTAGTTCCTATTTGATATATGAATTTGATAACTATTAGTTGATCTATATTATGTTATATAAATGTTGATGTATATATATGAAATGCATGTGAGATATGTATGAAATGTGAAAGTTGATCTTTGATGATATGCTTGTGATATAAACCTATATGCCTATTTTGTGAGAAGTAACATGCATAGTAAATATTGATCGATTATGAATGCATGAACAATATATGTTATTATATGCTATTATATGATATGTGATGCATGAAAACTGTTAGAATTGCTGGGCTGTCGAGCTCACCCTTGCAAATAACCACTTTTGCAGGTTAAGGATTCATGGTAAAGATTACGTGCTACTTGATTGATAGAGTTCAATAGTAATTGAAGGAGATTGGTTTATGTGTTTAAATATATACTATTGAACCACGTTTATGTTCTAGGAGTCGTACAAGATAGTAGTTTACGAGGTGTAATACAGGTTGCATTGTAAAGTTGTATTATGTGATACATAGAGAAATTCGAGTTGAGATGTAAATATTTATACAGTAATTCGAATAGAAGGAATCATAACATAATTTGATTCAGGGATTTGTAATTGATTCAAGTTAAGATATCAATAAAAGATTATTTTTCCAAGGAGATTGAAAAAGTTTAAATTATTCTGCATATTTATATAACATCGAATATGATGTAAAACAGGAATGGTAAATGACAAATATTTGAAACTTATAATAGTTGAGGTCATTATACATAGATCCTGGAAATGGAAGGAATTTATATTCTAAATTGTAATAAGTGAAGTTTTATTCATTAAGTTGTGAATAAAAGATATAATAGTTTGACGATAGTAGTATCGTGGCAGACCGAATCCAAGGTTCAAAGGGACCTGGATTTGGGGGCGTCACAATGTTCCTTAGAAAGGAGAATGTGGTAGAATGCAAGTGAGCAAGTTATAATAAAACTTCAGAAAAGAGAATGGATAACATTATCCAAAAGAATATGTAATATTCATAATAGCAGAGTAGAGGAGGTTTCGGTGATTCCGAGGACGGAATCCTTATAAGGGGGAGATGATGTAAGAACCCAAATTTTCAGAAAATATTAAAATAAGAATTTAGTAGATAAAATTCTTAAGGCATGTGAAGGGTTCAAATAAAAATATATAATGCGTTGTGAGGTATATGATGTGGGTTGTATGGGTGCTATAAACTATGCAATAAGTGATGTTGTGTTTAATAAATATATATCCTTATTATATATTTGCTATAAATTGTAGAGATGAATTAGTAAGAAGACGGATAAAAATTTATCTATTGATGTTTAATAATTTATGTGAAATTATTATAGTAAGTTGGTGACATTATATATTTTTGATAATCGCCAATTTCTTGAGTATTTGTACGAGTACATATCAAGTCTAAGGTGGTGCAACCGTACTCTTTAATGGTTGATATATAGGAGCTGGGCTAAACGATTCCTTTAGAGAGCGGAGGTATATACGAATTGGTAACCGATCTGACTCACTGTGAAAACAGTGTAGACGAGACGAAAAATAATTTGTTGGTTGTTTATGGGAAAACACTCAGTGTACTATATTAAATACTATTAAAGACTCGAGGTGTGTTAAGTTTGGACTTGTATATATGTATGTTGTTGACGAGAGAAGAGAATCGATATACCTTTTTAAAGTGGTTAGAGAATTATTGAGTAAATTGATACATAGCGAGGAAGCAAAGATTTAAGGTATGCATGTATGTGTTATATTCGAGTGTGGTGTTATTGGTGCTATGAAACTGTAAAGGTGATGTATAGTTGGTTAAACTAATAAGGGAGATAGAGTTTTAAAACTCGAAGCGTAATCCTTGAATTGTTAAGAAAAATAGTAATTGATGATGTGAAACTAAATAGAGGATTGATGTTAGTCGAGTTAACGCTTAAGGAGGATGTGTAAAGTGTTTAGAAGTGTAAGGTTTCGGATTACGCTAATGCGAACTTGTGCTACTGAATTTGGTATGTACATACAATTGCGCCATTACCAAACTATATGACCACTATAATACTTGCACGGCCTATAGGAAGTTCTGAATAAGTTTGTGGAATTTAAAATTTCAAGGAATGAACGCTAGAGACTTATATAAAGGTCATAAATGGTGATTTAGTTAACCATGAATGGATTAATTAGCATAAGAGGAATAAAAGAGATATGTTAATTAATATTTGATATTCTAAATATATTACATAGTATTGTGATATTTGAAAGATAAGCAGTTAATAAAAGACGAGGACCAATATAGTTATAAATAATTATTGGTTAGAGATAGAAGAAGTTATCTTAGGACAATCGAGTAATTATACGTATAATGTATAATTTAAATCATTAATAGAGTAAATATTAATTATTCTAAGTGTAATGGTTGTACATATTATAAGTATGTAATTATTTAAGTAAGCTAAATAATTTAGCATTATGATAAAGTGTGACATAAACTTTATATTAAATAAATAATAAAATAATGTGGAATTGGGGAAAAGCCAAACGTGGTCTAGACCCCTAATATTTTATTATAGAAATAATGAGCTTGAGTTATATAACACTAGTAAATGAGATAAATGAGCCTTGTGTGGCATGAGTATTAAAGTTAAGCCAGACTGAAGGTTTAACTTAAATTATTAAAAGAGAATTAATGATTAATAATGATCATTATAATATTTATGTGTAATATGGAAAATGTGGGCAATAGTGATATATAATACTTATGGCTTAAGAATACATGAAGTGTGACATTTAATTGGGACTAATGATACGAGTTATCATGTGGTACAATAAAATCATAAGTGATTTTAATACAGAAATGATTAAATATCTGTGTATTCTAGAATCTGAGAAAGGAATTAAATGTTTAAATAAACATTAATATTAAATAAGGTATAATGTGATTATGTGAGTAGTAGAAATTATTATGGAACTACTCGGATAATAATACCTTACTGCGATATTTTATTACATGTATTTAATGTACATGTATTATATGATGTGAGTATAAAGTTTATCTTTAAATTCCTATTATGGTAACAATTGTACATTAAAATTACATTTTTGGGAATTAAAGGAACCAAACTAAGCTTTAGTTGCTGAGAATTAGCCTTGTCCCAAAATGAGTGACCCTTCTAGTACATGAACAGTAGCTTATTTATTCTTTACGTAACTTTCAAGTTGTGATTAAAGGCTAAGTAGTAGAGCTGATGATGGAGGAGGGTTGAGTTGGTAACCATCTCTTCTCAATCCACTTGCTTCTTCTTCCTCCCCTTGAATTAATTCAATGTGCAAAGCCATGATTTGGATAATCCTTCCTCTATAAATAGAGCCCTTCTTTCTCATTTACGTTGGTTGAGTTGTCTGAGATTTTATTTATGAGAGGTTGGAAGAATTAGGAGCAATTAGAGGATTGAAGAGCTATGTTCAGCAAAGTTAAGCATCAAGAGGTAATAATTCTAAGTTACATGTTCTTGATTTCCTAAGTTTACACTTTCTTAGTAATATCATAAAAAAGTAGCTTTTGAGTCATAAAATTGATGGCTAAGGGTTGTTATAATCCATGAATTGTTGCTAGATATTGTTAATATAGTCAGAAACGAAAATAACGGAAGTTAAACGAACCAATTTGGTTGAGAAATGAATTCGTAGTGACTGAATTGGCTAAATTTGTCAAACATGAACATTTAGTATGAACATGAGTTTTAAATCCATATATGGGTTAGTTAATGTTTATGTTAGTTGATGGGTATTTGGTATGTTGTAGTTTTATGAGTTACAAACCTATAGAATCGAAAATGAACTAATTTGGATGAGTATAACTCATGTTATTATCATCGAAAGGAGTATGTGTGATGCCCCAAAAAATAGGTATACATCACCCATCTTGGGTCGCCAGATACATGGTACTGAATACAAATACAAACTAATAATACAACTGTCGTGTAAAATACGACAAAACATAAACTAAGATTTTTAATAAGAATATTGTCATATAAACAATATCCACATTCAAAGGAGTCCTCATTAAATTTATTGTCACACTATTTAACAGAATAGTGATGACTACTAATGCTATCATCTGGACTATCACTCCGTTCCCCGACTCGTCCTAGCTATATTCTCATTTTCTAAAGAGAACAGTGAAAGAAAGGGTGAGCTCAACTAGCCCAGTAAGAAATATCATGACTAAGATAATGTAGAATAAATTATCATTAGTCTTCAACAATGTTAAACTGATAAAATATAACAAACATCAAGTTTAACTGCAGCGGAACAAGCAATCTATTAAAAGAGTCAAGTAGAGAATAAAATCTACTATCTTTTATGATTTAAAAAGGTTTTTCATCACTTTTATCGCTGAGACTCATCTTAATAAATAATCCACATCATCCCTGCACTACGACCAAGGATATTCATTAGTATCACGACCACAAATTATCCATGCACTACGGGCCAAGGATATTCGTGTATTCATCAATGGTCATGATCATGATCATGCCAACAACTGTCCATCAATGCACTATGGGCCAATGAGGACTTTTACCACATCATTTGTAACATTACGGTCATGATTATACCGATTAATCCCTGGTCATAATCATACCAAGTCCATCTATGCACTACAGGCCACAGATGACTTTCAACATAATATAAACATGAGGATGATGACAATGATATCAGAATTCAATAAAACAAGTTCAAGAATGAATTTATTCAGGAACTAATAACGTCCAAATTGTCAACATGATACTTTTTTGAAGAGTAAAATTCAAGAATGCTCAGAAGAATATTTCCATGAAAAGATACTGGATGAAGCGCAAATATCAAGGATATTCCACTAATTTCATGGAGTATAAAAGTCAAAACTTTCAACAAACTGAGTATAATAGAATATATGAAACTGCAAATGGATTTTCGCCCGCCATGCGGTAATCAACATATACAAATCATTTCCACAATTTAATAAGGAATGAATACAATGGATCATTCACCATGCATGTGGTAATCCACATAGACAGGTTATTCCAACAGGATAATAAAGAATGAAATAACAGAAGGAATCGCCATGCGTGCGATAGACCGCATGCACGTGTTATTCCCAAATGTAATAATAAAGAATGAAACTGTGTCATGCGTAAACGCATTGCATATGATATTCCGACGAGAATAATAAAGAACGGAACCAAATTCGGAGAAATTACATGCAAGCGGGATATTCCAAATGAATAATAAAGAATGAAATAACAATGAAATCACCTTGCATGCGATGTAATCGCAAGATAGATAGGTTATTCCAATGTAATAATAATTAATGGAACCGTGTCAGGTATGTACGCACCGACATGATATTCCAAATGTAATAATAAAGAATGGAATAATGAATAATTTCACCAAGTATAGGTAGCAGCAGATATCACAGTAATTCCAATGAATAATTAAGAATGGAATAATGAAGTTCTCTTCATGAATACGAAAAGAAATAATACCCTTACAAGTACAACAAATAATATCCCTTACCTTATAAAGAAGAGTACTCACAGTGTAGGGCGTGGATATACTTGAAGAAAACTTGCCCGCTACCAAATCTTCTTAAAACTCTAAAGAAATACGCTCAAGATTATAGAAGAGAATTCTCTCTCAATTTCGTGTGATTTCAATTTTAACTAAGCATTCTATTTATAGGAAAATACAAAGGATACTATGCAATAATATATATATATATATATATATTTTATTTAAAATCTAATAAAATAATTAACTTTATAAAAGTTTTACATTTTATATAAAAAGATTTTACTATGCAAAACACTACGCATAATAAAATATATTATATTCTAATTATTGTCTAATAAAATAAATAACTTTATAAAAGTATTCTATTTTATATAAAAGATTTTACTATGCAAAATACTATGCATAATAAAATATATTATATTCTAATTATTGTCTAATAAAATAAATAACTTTATAAAAGTATTCATTTTATATAAAAAACTTTTCTGCTTTATTACATTAATAATACTAATAAAACAAAATTTATATATATATATATATATATATATATATATATATATATATATATATATATATATAAACTTCCATTACTTCATAAAAAGACACCTCAATACATTTAACAACATTTATCATCATTATTATAATTCACAATATTAATCGACCAAGTCGTTCGCAGAAATAGGGGCTTTCAATAAGGATTTCTCCCTATCATGCCAAGCAATTAGGTGACCAAACCTCTCCTTGGCAGAACTTCTAGACATCGTTAATATTGCAAATAATAATATTAATAACTTCGTCGTCTCAATTATTGATTTAATAATATATAAAATATCGACAATAATTGAATCAAATAATGTGAGATACTATGCAACAATTACTGTAGCAATAATTGAACAAAATTGAGTGACTTCTCACGTAAGCATCAATAATCAATACCGTTTGCTACTATGCAACCACGCGTATTACTATACTTTTACTACCGAGTAGTTCAATAGTTTTAACGGTAAAACTTCCGCCGTTATTTTCATAAAAATATTTTTGTCGTTTTCTCAATCCGACAATAATTCCGTTGTGGGGTACACCAATGATTGTATCGTCGTAAGGATATTCCCCGATAAAAGGAATATTCCCTGACCAATCAAATATTATATAACAACTTGCATACTTTGCAAAATTTATAAATACTGCCCACAACTATAACATTATCTGAAATCCACACCATAATATTCAAAAAAATATTTCAAGAAAATTAAATCTTTATTCGTAAAATTTGGGGTTTTACAGTATGGGTCTGCAAAATTGTGAAGAGCAGAGCCTAAGGGGTCATCTGCTGCGACTTGGGCGCGCAACAAGACCGCCTCTAAGGCCATTTAGAAAGGTTATGCTACTGGGCTTCAATCTTTGAGTAGATCTCTTGCCTTCTATAGTAAATTAGGCATAACGTTTTCATACGAACTCCGATTGAGGTGATTCAATATGATCCGAAACGAGGACAAATAGACCTACAACGTTTGTTATTTAAGAGTTTAAATTTGAGGTCGTTAGGAAGGGTCAAAATAGTCATCTTTGTGACTATTACGTAATAGGAGGCGATCGGAGGGCGTCGAGCGAGCACATACGCAAGTATAATGTTCCTGACGATGGAATATGTTATTCTAAGTCATGTAACATGGAAATGCATGATATTAGACATGACATATAAGATTACCTTACTTATAAGAAATTGCCTTAGCATGATTGAGTATATTTTTAAAGAAACTTTAGATTTTAAAAATAAGTTAGACGAACCTTCAGTCATTTGAATTCTGATATTTATAGCTTGTGTAAAGGGGTTTAGTCATGCATATAAATAGGTATGACACATGGCATTGAGTAACTTTGTATACTATGAGTTGCATACATGGTTATTTTCCAAAGATATATAAAGATTTTGAAAACAAACATTGACGAACTTGTGTACCTTTACTTCTGACCTTGATGACATATATACGAGGTCTAAGTACGCATGATGTAAGATTCAAAGTTGTATCATAGGTGTGTTAGATTACTTTGATTTGGTTAAAATGATTTCAAAGGCAAGCTCATATATCATTTGCAAACAAAGTTTTATAAACATAAAGTGGTTATATTTTAACCTTGAAAACGTACGTAGAAACATGTACAAACAAGTATGACATGTGATTTGAAGTTGCCTTGCATGATTAGTTTAGTATCACATTAACTTTGAGAATAAAGTTTTAAAGTTTTTAAACTAAGAGGGACGAACATTAAGTACTTGTGTTTTGATCTTATGTGCAACATGTTAGGACTTTTATGCCTTTAAGGCATGGTAAGTAAGTGCACCCTACTAGATAGACATACTATGAACTATACATATCTTAAAGTAAGATTTCAAGTCATAAATCATGCTAGTCATATGATTACATGTAAGCATGTATATTGAAAGTTTTTTAACCTTGTTAGTGGTCATATAGTTAGACCCTTGTTGCATGAGCTTACTTAGCCGTGAAATAAATGGCAATAAAGCTATAAAGTGTAAAACAACTTAAGGTAAATGCAAGAGGCACCAAGCTTGGGCTAAGACCTCTTAACATGTGGGTTAATTATATGTTAACAGTCATAAATGTTAAGGACTCCGATGAAACCAGAAAATAAATACTCAATTTTGGTCCGGCGGGGGACGGCCCAAATTGCTACCATCCTAGGCCATATCATAAAGATCCTTCTTCTTCAGCACAGCAGTAGTGATGCCTGACTATTTTAACCTTGATCTAAACTTTAAAGCATATGTGTAATGAATGTCTAAAGCTATAATGCTTGACATAAATGATATTTAAACATGAGATCATGTAATGGTTATATAAAACACCGAATTGTTAAATTTGTTAAAATTTGAAAAATGTAAGAACGATGTAGATCGCGTACCTATAGACTTTAAATATGTGTCGAACACATAATGAGTCAAGTGTGTGATAAAGATTTATGAATGTTGATACGAAGCATGTGTAGCTAAGATGTACTATATATACATATCTATTCTAAGAGTTTATTAAGAAAGCAAAGGGTAGGTTTTATGAACCTAGTTAGGAAACAATGTAACATTATTATTACATTAAGAAGGTATGAAATATGTGACTAATGGATATGAATCCATGATTATATAACTATGTAGGAATACACGAAGTGCAGTTAAGCTTTAAGCAGTTAAGTTGTAGTTCATAAACTACGAATCAGGAAAATCTTTCAGTTCCTATTTGATATACGAATTTGATAACTGTTAGTTGAGCTATATTATGCTATGCAAATGTTGATGTATATATATGAAATGCATATAAGATGGGTATGAAATGTGGAAGTTGATCTTTGATGATATGATTGTGATATAAACCTCTATGCCTGTTATGTGAGAAGTAACATGCGTAGTAAATATTAATCGGTTATGAATGCATGAACTGAATATGGTATTATATGATATGTGCTGCATGAAAACTGTTAGAATTGCTGGGCTATCGAGCTCACCCTTGCAAATAACAACTTTTGCAGGTTAATGATACACGGTAAAGGTTACGTGCTACTTGATTGATAAAGTTCAAAAGTATCAAAGGAGATTGATTTATTATTTAACTAGATGCTCTTGAACCATGTTTAGATTATAGTAGATGTACATGATAGAAGTTTATAATGTGTAATACATGTTAAGTTGTACTATGTGATACATAGAGAAATTCAAATCGAGATATAAAAAAATTCATACAGTAATTGAATAAAGTGAATCATAACATAAATTGATTTAGGGAATTGTAATTGATTCAAGTTAAGAAATCAGTAAAAGATTATTTTTCAAAGGAGATTGAAAAAGTTTAAATTATTCCGCATATTTTTATAACATCAAATATGATGTAAGACAAGAATGGTAAATGACCAAGATTAGAAACTTATAAAAGTTTGGGGTCATTACATAGATCCTGGAAATGGAAAGAATTTATACTCTAAATTGTAATAAGTAAAGTTATATTCATTAAGTTATGAATACAAAATATAAATAGTTTGACAATAATAGTATCGTGGCGGACCGGATCCGAGGTTTGAAGGGACCCGGATTTGGGGGCGTCACAACATACTCACTGTTAACTGGTGTTGAAGACCCCGGCCCCGGCGTGAATGGTAGGCTTGCAAGGGCTCGCCCCGGCTGTAAGACCCCAACTTTTTAATAAAAATGATTTTTCTATAAATATCATTTTTGATTATTATGGAATGAATTTGATATAATGTTATAGTTGTGGGTAATATTTATAAATTTTGCAAAGTACGCAAGTTGTTATATAATATTCGATTGGTAGGGGAATATTCATTTTAGCAGGGAATATTCGTACAACGACATAATTATTGGTGGACCTCACAACGGAATTATTGTTGGATTGAGAAAATGACAAAAATATTTTATGAAAATAACGGCAGAATTTTTACCGTTAACTGTTAAAACACCCGGTGTTAAAAGTACAGTAATACGCGTGGTTGCATAGTAGCATACGGTATTGATTATTGATACTTACGTGAGAAGTCACTCTGTTGTGTTCAATTATTGTTGCATAGTATCTCAGGTTATTTGATTCAATTATTGTCAATATTTTATATATTATTAAATCAATAATTAAGATGACATAGTTATCAATATTATTATTAGCAATATTAACGATGTTTAGAAGTTCTGCCAAGGAGAGGTTTGGTCACCTAATTGCGCACCAATAGGAAGAAATCCTTATTGGAAAGCCCCCTCTTTCCTGGGAACGACCTGGTCGATTAATATTGTGAATTATAATAATGATGATAAATGTTGTTAAATTATTGAGGTGATTTTTATGAAGTATTTATTGTATGTTTGGCATATTATTTAGATCCCCACTTACCCATTTTCAAAATTGTAGGTGGAAAGTTATGTCAATTTTATTTATATATATATATATATATATATATATATATATATATATATATATATATATATATATATAGGTGTTAATCAAAATGGGTGGGGAAAGGGGGGGAATCATATTATCACATGAAGGAGTATTATTTCATTATTGTATGTTAGTGGGTTTGAAAAAGTGGCAGAAGAAATAGAAGGAGTTCACGGGGTTTCACCCGTGATATTTTTTCTGCACAGGTTATATATATATATATATATATATATATATATATATATTATATTTTATTTAATTTTTTTTATTAGAATATTTTATAGTAAACCAATATGGACCGTCTGTTTAAAAGTAAATCAATCTGGACCGTTCAAGAATTAGTTACTATTCAGTCCATTCTTCTATAAATAGAAGTTCATTCCTTCATTATTTCTTACGAATTCACAGAAACTCTAGAGAGAGAAACTATAGAGAGAAAGAACAAAAGTATTCTGCTACTTCACTACTCCTATATCCAGTACTCTTCTTTCTAAGGTAAGGGGTATTATTCTTTTGTATTCGTGAAGAGAACTTCTATTATTTTATTCTTTATCATTATGTTGGAATAACCTGTCTATGCGAAGTACCGCATACATGGTGAAATTCTTCTGTTATTCCATTATTTATTATTCTGTTGGAACATCTTGTCTGTGCGTTTTCGCATGACATGGTTTCGTTATTTATTATTCTGTTGGAACATCCTGTCTGTGCATTTTTGGATGACCTGGTTCTGTTATTTATTATTCTGTTGGAACATCCTGTCTGTGTGTTTTCGCATGACCTGGTTCCGTTATTTATTATTCTAATGAAATAACCTGTCTGTGCGGTCTATCGCATGCCTGCTGATTTCTTTTGTTATTCCATTCTTTATTATACTCAGTTGGTTAAATTTTGACTTCTATACTCCATGAAATTAGTCGAATATCCTTGATATTTGTGCTTCAGCCAGTATCTTTTTATGGAAATATTCTTTTGAGCATTTTTGAATTTTACTCTAAAAAGAAGTACGATGTTGATAATTTGGACATTATTGGTTCCTGGATAAATTAATTCTTGAACTTGTTTTATTGAATTCTTATATCATTATCATCATCCCCATGTTTATATTTTGTTGAAAGTCATCTGTGGCCTGTAATGCATAGATGGACTTGGTATAATTATGACCAGGGATTATTCGGTGTAATCATGATCGTAATGTTACAAATGATGTGGTAAAAATCCTCATTAGCCCATAGTGCATTGATGGACAGTTGTTGGCATGATCATGACCATTGATGAATACACAAATATCCTTGGCTCGTAGTGCATGGATAATTTGTGGTTGTGACCCTAATGAATATCCTTGGTCGAAAGGGGATGATGTGGATTATTTATTAAAATCGAGTCTCGTGATAAAAGTGATGAAAACCTTTTAAATCATAAAAGATAGTAGATTTTATTCTCTACTTGACTCTTTTAATGGATTGCTTATCCTGCTGCAGTTAAACTTGATATCTATTGTATTTTATCAGTTTAACATTGTTGAAGACTAATGCTAATTTATTCTGCATTATCTTAGTCATAATATTTCTTACTGGGCTAGTTGAGCTCACCCTTTTGCTTTCATTGTTCTCTTTAGGAAATGAGAACGTAGCCGGGACTAGTCGGGGAACGGAATGATGGTCCAAGATGATGTCATAGTAGTCCTCATTATTCTATAAAATATTGTGATAATAAATATAATGAGGACTCTATTAAGTGTGGATATTGTCTAGATGACAATATTTGTATTATAACTCACAGTTTATGATGTATAATTAAGTTTGTATTTGTATTTAGTACCATGTATTTGGCGACTCAAGATAGGTGATGTATACCTATTTTGGGGGCATCACAGTTTGTATCAAAGCTTAGGGATATGATCCCTGACTAAGATGTGAGACAAGAACTTGGAGGGGAGAGACGGGGAATTCCTTTGCTAGTATGACCTACCTAAGTTTATTTGGTATTTAATTGGTCGGTCAGAGTATAGGAATAATATGTGATATGTTAATTAACCCTTGTTTTGTGGCAGTATTTGAAAATGACATCCGAGAATGTTGAGAACATCATCGCAAAGACAGAGAGACCGTTGAGTCTCCACGGATCAATAATCGAATAATGTGCATCGGGAAGGCGATAATCCTTAGGCAAACAACAACACAGACCAGATGATGAATGATGAAATGTTCAGAGGCTTTATGAAATTCATGTAACATCAGGCAAGAGCGGCTCCTGTCCAAAATGCAGGTGGAAACACTGGCAACTCTCGGACGGTCACCACTAAGTAGTTTAAGGAACTGGGACCACCGGAGTTCTTTGGAGAGTCAAAACCACTCAAGGCGGAGATGTGGATAAAGCAGATCTGCAAGATATTTAATGTCTTAGGATGCTCCGAGGAGCAAAAGGTTCCCTTTGCCACCTTCATGTTGCATACAGAGGTAGATTACTGGTGGGAATCTGTAAAACGTACTCAACCTACCGCACTGAAGATGACTTGGGAGAAGTTCCAAGAGTTGTTCAATGACAAGTACTTTCCCGAAAGTATTCGTCACATGAAAGAGGTAGAGTTCATCAAGCTGGAGCAAAACAACATGACCGTGTCGCAGTACGAAGCTAAGTTTGCCGAGTTGTCCCGGTTTGTGTCCAATTTGGTTGATAATGAGGATAGAATGACGCGAATGTTTCTAAGAGGTTTAAAACCCGAGATACGTCAATATCTTATCTCTCATAAACTGTGTTTGTATTCAGATGTTGTTAATAGGGCTCAGTTATTAGAGCATGATAATGAGTCAACCCAACCAAAAGAGAGCAGCTGGAAAAATGATAATACCAGTGATAACAATCATCGAAGCGGTGACAATAAGCGTGGAGGGTATCAACATGCCAAAAATTGTAACCACTTCGGTGGTAATCATGGCCAAAATAATAAGAATAGACATTTCAAGAAGAGGAGATTCAACAATGATGGAAAGACGTCAGCATCAATACTTGTCGTTAAGGAAGGTGAACGACCACAAATTGTAGCGCCCCCGAATCCGGGTCCCAAATCATCGCAGATCTGGTTCGCTATTTCTATAACTGTTGCGAAAGATATAAACATAAATTGTTTATACATTAAACATTATACACTATCCCCAAGGTCGAGTAACCATAACTTATACACAATTTATAACTTATCTAACACATGACCTCATTATCATACAAGACTATTACCAAACTAATCACAAGCATTAACTTTTTAAGTGGGAACTGCTTTAACTTTCCTTGTATCCAACACATTCACCTTAATCTTCAATGTTTTATCATGATATAGCAAGGGAGAGCATGAAAGTTGCCCAACAAGTTTAAATACAATTTAAGGATATATCATGATTGAAAGAGTCTGAATAATAAGCTGGCTATAATTCACAATGTAGTTGTGAATTAGCATGAATAAACTTTTGACTGAACAAGTATTACATGAACAATATATATATGGACCAACTGGTAATGAAGGTGATCAACCTTTAATACCTGACTTATACATACAAGATGTACAGAGTACAATTCTACATGGTAATCAGTAACGATTAACCATAAGCATATCTAAATGAAACACTCTTAGTAGTTAAGAAAACAAACTTGCCTGTTCCGTTGATTACCGATACGAAAATAACTTAGCTTTATCCGAAGACCTAATACAGATAATACCGATCTCCAAATATTAGAATAATATCATCACAGTATAAAATAACCTAAACACATTATCACATAATCCTATCAGTCTATACAACACATAAGACTTAGTCTCAAGTCAATCTATTTCAGTTCGAGTTGAAATCGACACCATTCTAACATCTCGACGGTCTAGTCGATCAATACTCGAGTTTAAGTTCAATTAAACTCTGCTTAAACACTTAACAATTATCATAGATAATTTTCTAATCAGTCAGAATAATTTCCATAGGCTCACAAAAATTTTCGAGTAATTATTATTATTTATCATGATATTCCAATCATTAAACTTGTATCTAAATGAATTAAATACCACATAATTCCTTAGTCATTAATATTTATTTATTGTTAAACATTAATGAATTACATGCCATAATATTATATCATATTTATAATATCTCAATACATTATTATTTCATTTAAATGTTTTTAAAGTAATTAAAACATTAATCAATAATCGATATTAATATAAGTACCACATTATTCCTTGATCATTAATATTTATTAAATACCAAATATTAATGAAAATCATAACATAATATTATAATATAATTATAACATCACAAAGTATTTTAATACCTTAAAATCGCATTTCTATGATTTTTAAACAATCAAATCCATTATCCGATAATTGCTATAATTATTAAAATATTAATATTTTCATGTCAAAATATCAAAAGTTATATTTTATAACTCAAAATATTTTTATAACACTTAAATCATTTTTATATGATTTTTAAAGCATTAAATCTATTTTTCCCTAATTTATATAACATATTCATTAAATAAACTAATTATCATTAATAATAAATATTAATGAAATTCATCACAAAATATCAAAAGTCATCAAGAATAACTTAAGATATCTTCTTATACCATAAAATAATTTTTCATGATTTTCATGAATTAAAACTATTTTAAAATAATTTATCTAATATTATAATTAAATAAATAAATACCATTTATATTCCAAAATATTAAATATTTTCAAAATATACTCCAAATAATTAAAAACTATTTTTCGTGCTTTAAAATAATTTTTTCAGAATTTATTATGTATTTTTAATAATTAAAACCATTTTATCTATTTTAAATAATTTCGGAAAATAGAAAATAAAATCATTCACTAAAGGGCCCTATAAGCGTTGCAACTGTCGCTATAGGTGTTCTTCAAAGATGTCGTAACGATGCCATGGTCAGTGTTCGGGTGGCTTTGTTTGACCTCAATTAATTTGCATCCTGTTAACGATATGAGTAATATAAAAGCATGGTTATATAGATTACATGTCAGACAACAATCTTAAAGCAACAAAATGGTCTAAAACATAAACACAAGTAAGATCTGTGGCCTGAAAAACACTGTCAGACATACATGCAAATTCTGGGTCCTTTTCTAGATTTGAAACAGACTTAGGTGCTTACTTTGATTCATTGTAACTTTTACTCTGGTCATTATTTTTGTGATCTAAAAGTTCCAACATGTAGTACACATGACAGGGTCCAATACCTTATCACTAGATCCACCTAAAAACATAACATGAACAAGATCTGGCCGGTCAAACATGCTGTCAGACACTGTTCTTCACAAAATCTGGAAATTTTCAGAATTTGTCAAAACAGACGGTAAACGCGTGTTTGACCTTGATTTTCTACTATCCTGTTACAGATCTAGGTGATGTAAAGGTTTTAGTATGTACACAACATGTCAACCTACAAGGATCAATCAATAACATGGCCAAACAAGCAAACGAAAGCATGATTCATGGCCTTGAAAAACTTGTTAGACCGATCTGGAAATCTGGGCTTGCCCAGAAATAAAAAAAAACGTGATTGGTCAACGCATTTTGATTGCTCATAACTTTTGATCTAGACCTTCTATGACTCTGATTCAAGTTGGATAATAAAGACCTCAGGGCATAGAACAGATCTATAACTCTAAACACATATATCATCAAACACACACAGATTTATGACGTCTAATATATGGGTCATCGAAAGCCTTTTCAACCTTTTTCCAGAAATTTTAAAACTTCATTTTCGTGTACTTTGATGTTATGGATCCATGTTATTACAACCCAGATCATCAAATGACACCCTAATACACAACTTTAACCAATCAATTACAACAAATAACATAAGATCAAAGGATTTCTAGGATTTAGGGTTTTTTTTACCACTTTTTGCTTTGATTTTTGATTTTTGATCCTTTGTTGCTGATCTAGGCTTGCTGATGAAAGATCTTGACTTTGATATACACTCCCTCTCACTCTATAATTTCGGATCTTAGAGAGAATGAATGGCTAGGGCAAAAATGAAGAAATAATGTAAACACTTCTCTCTCTCCAATCTTTATATTGTACCACAATGCAATGTATATAGCTAAGGTGGCTGATTTGTATGGTTTTTAGTCACATGCTAGGTCTAGGATTAGGTTTAGGGTTGGTCACCAACTACAAGTAGGGTTAGATCTACACTCCACCCCATTAAAATATTAAGAAGGATAGTTTGGTCTTTTTACACATAAGGTACAAGGCAACTTGGTAATTTCCCACAACTACTAGGTTTTAACCCTTAGGATTTAGGGTTTTAGCCTTTAGGGTTTAGGGTTTGAACCCTTAGGATTTTAAGAATAACTTTCTAGGATTTCCAATTTAAGTTTTCAAAATAGAAAATTAATATTTCTAAATTATAATTAAGATTTGATAATTATGTTACAATTTTCTAATCATAAATTTAAGCTTGCCAATTAGGATTATTATACCCTAAATAAATTTGCTAATTTAACAATTAGGATCATAATTGGTCATTAGAGTTTATAATCCACTAATTAGGATTTATATAGAAAATAATCTTTCAATTTGGAAATTAGGGCTTTCCAATTAATTAATTAGGGTTATTCCTAATTACACTTACAATTAATAACACAGAAATTCTATACCTATCTTCAAGCTTCCCATTTAGGATTTTAATATCCCGATTAGGGTTTCAAATAGAATAATTAGGGTTCAAATTTTGGAAATTAGGGTTTTCTAAATAATTAAGCTTTACCCTATTAAACTTATAATCTAAATCACTTGAGCATTATAATTCTCCGTTATATTCTCAGATTAGGGTTTCAAATATTAAAAATCTGAAATTAGGATTTTCAGATATGGTATTAGGGTTTTCTAATACTCATATAGGGTTTTCAGTAATTCATTAGGGTTTTCCCTAATTAATTTATAATTAATAACGTTAAACCTTATATATAGCATTGCATTCCCAATCTAGGGTTTTAATATCCGAATTAGGGTTTCGGACTCACTTTTAATCGAAACTATGGTTTCCAGAACCGATTTCTAGGTTTTCTTATCAAACGTTAGGGTTTTCTAACTGAATGTTGATGTTCTTAATAATATTAGGGTTTGACACAGATATAATTTATTTGGTCAACACTTGACCCTTAACCACATTCTGTACACATACATAATCGTAAACACAGAACATAAACACATATAAACTTAATTCTGAATAATTCACCAAAATCCTTTACAGAATTTTGAAATCCTCAGAATTCCTTCCCAATAACATCAAACGCATACACTTATTTTCTGTCTAGGTCTAATATTTGACCTTAAATCAATCTTTTAAGATTTTGTAAAATTGTCTAAATTCTCGGGTTGTAACATTCACCCCTCCTTATAAGAATTTCGTCCCCGAAATTCACCTTACACCGTGCACCTTACACCATTCACACATATTAGATACTACCCAATTCACCACTCACAAGAGTAAAAAGTTTCAAATTGTGCTGAGGGGTCATATAGACCATGAACACATAGATGTAGCGGTATTTATACCGCAAAACTGTACATTACTTGGTTTGTTTACAATCATAAAGAAGGTAAACTACCATTACTAGTACTTTAGGTGATTAACCTATCGTACTCTTACGTCATGCATAACGTATTAATCATGTCTAGGGAATATTTACGCTACTTGATTGGATTATTTATCCAAATAACATAGTTCACCTCAGTCTTGTCATAGGATTCCGCACCAAAACAATTTGGTTCGGGAAAATTCTTTCAATGAACACTTAGAGTTCTCATAACGTTAGTCTAGCTGAATCAAATAGCATAGACTCATGTCGATAATTCAATTCAATCGAATTATTTAGGTGTAGCCAAACCAGTTGGCAAATTAAACTTTTGAAAACATTTTCGAGAATGACGCGTGATGCCGATCTCAGTCTTATATTAACGATCCGCTTGAGGATGCCGTCATTGTATGACTTTGTCATAATAACACATCATACAATAGTGGAACAACGACTTGAGTCAAATTCACACTAAGTATTCCTGTATTTATAACTCCATCACATTTTATCTTCTCTCGCTTTTGAGTTACATGGTACATGAGTGATAATTAAAAACAATTTTGATATTTCAAATCATTTATGTCTAGCCAAAAATAAGTAGCATAGATCATATTTTTAAACCATTTCAAAAATGATTACGAGTCTACATTTTTTTTTAAAAGGCACATAGTGCGTATTTAGCTTGATGTCAAAATTTTAAAGTTTAGCATAGCTAGGAGTTTATGAAAACCTAATGCCTCCACTAATAATCATTTGCTTAACAATCTATTTGTTCCTGAAATCCTCAATACTCCATTCATACACAACTATACCTAGTTCATAAAACCACACTTATGAGTTCATTAATTGCCACAATCATATGAGTTTAAGAACTTACCCTAGTCAGACCTTTGGCGTCCATTCGCTGAGGGGTTCATAAATATTTCATATAACTATGAGTCAAGAATGTCACATAAGTATGAGTTTTAAGAACTCGCACTTAACCTTATATTCTCTACCTATGACCTATCTATTTGTTATACACATGAGAAAGGAATCACCCTCTTAACACGCATATATCAATAACGTGACACAACATTTCAATGATTATCAGTGCCAGAAACTAAGTGGTTGTCAAACCAAACTCGGCTACTAATCAATATAGAAAGCTAAGCGGACAATTCCCCATCCATACAACGAATTGGTTAACCTAACCACTACATCGACCAGGAAGCTAAGTGATTCTAAAACCAAGTACAAATTCCCCGCCCATACAAGGAATCATACAACTCAGCTGTCGACATGAGTCCTCAATTGAAATCCCCACCTAATCTTAACACCCTTCTCAATACGAATTTCATTTAATCCTTATTCATAATCCATAACTCTTTCATGAGCTTTTCATAGTACAATTTCATAGTACAATTTACACACAACATCTTGCTGTAACTTTTAAATCATTCGCTTGATCCTTCTCCATACTATAACCTTATCAGATCACGGGGTGATCTCATCGTATATATTATGATTCAATTCTATGACTTGATCGTTTTGTTTTACGATCTCCTATCCCTGCACTTTCAGTCTTTTAGACTTGATCTATCCACTTTCTATACTTGGTACACATCGAGTCTCTAACAGTTTCGATATGGTACGCTGAGTGGTTTCCCACAAACAACCAACAAACTAGGTTTTGAGTTGCTAGTTCGTATATACCTTCGCTCTATGAAGGAATCGTTTAGCCCAGATACCATACATCAACTATTAAAGAGTACAATTATACCATACTTACATATAACCTTTTGATTCTTAACTTCTTTATCAGAGTTAGGGAACTCCGTATCTTTATAACTTTCATGAGAGATTAGCTCTTTGAATCTTACCGACACACTAACTCTATGTGAGTTAGATCTGATCCTATCACTGCGGTTATTAGTCTAAGGTAACTCTACCCTAGGTTTATAACCAACAGCTTTGATACCAAATGTAGCGCCCCCGAATCCGGGTCCCGAATCATCGCGGATCCGGTTCGCTATTTCTATAACTGTTGCGGAAGATATAAACATAAATTGTGTATACATTAAACATTATACACTATCCCCAAGGTCGAGTAACCATAACTTATACTCAATTTATAACTTATCTAACACATGACCTCATTATAATACAAGACTATTACAAAACTAATCGCGCACATTAACTTTAAGCTGGAACTGTCTTTAACTTTTCTTGTATCCGACGCATTCACCTTAATCTGCAATGTTTTATCATGATATAGCAAGTGTGAGCATGAAAGTTGCCCAGCAAGTTTAAATACAATTTAAGGATATATCATGATTGAAAGCGTCTGAATAATAAGATGGCTATAATTCACAATGTAGCTGTGAATTAGCATGAACAAACTTTTGACTGAACAAGTATTACATGAACAATATATATCTGGACCAACTGGTAATGAAGGTGATCAACCTTTCATACCTGACTTATACATACAAGATGTACAGAGTACAATTCTACATGGTAATCAGTAACGATTAACCATAAGCATATCTGAATGAAACACTCTTAGTAGTTAAGAAAACAAACTTGCCTGTTCCGTTGATTACCGATACGAAAATAACTTAGCTTTATCCGAAGACCTAATACAGATAATACCGATCTCCAAATATTAGAATAATATCATCACAGTATAAAATAACCTAAACACATTATCACATAATCCTATCAGTCTATACAACACATAAGACTTAGTCTCAAGTCAATCTATTTCAGTTCGAGTTGAAATCGACACCATTCTAACATCCCGACGGTCTAGTCAGTCAATACTCGAGTTTAAGTTCAATTAAACTCTGCTTAAACACTTAACAATTATCACAGATATTTTCTAATCAGTCAGAATAATTTCCATAGGCTCATAAAAATTTTTGAGTAATTATTATCATTTATCATGATTTTCCAATCATTAAACTCGTATCTAAATGAATTAAATACCACATAATTCCTTAGTCATTAATATTTATTTATTGCTAAACATTAATGAATTACATGCCATAATATTATATCATATTTATAATATCTCAATACATTATTATTTCCTTTAAATGTTTTTAAAGTAATTAAAACAATAATCAATAATCGATATTAATATAAGTACCACATTATTCCTTGATCATTAATATTTATTAAATACCAAATATTAATGAAAATCATAACATAATATTAATATAATTATAACATCACAAAGTATTTTAATACCTTAAAATCGCATTTCTATGATTTTAAACAATCAAATCCATTATCCGATAATTGCTATAATTATTAAAATATTAATATTTTCATGTCAAAATATCAAAAGTTATATTTTATAACTCAAAATATTTTTATAACACTTAAATCATTTTTATATGATTTTTAAAGCATTAAATCTATTTTCCTAATTTATCTAACATATTCATTAAATTAAATAATTATCATTAATAATAAATATTAATGAAATTCATCACAAAATATCAAAAGTCATCAAGAATAACTTAAGATATCTTCTTATACCATAAAATAATTTTTCATGATTTTTCATGAATTAAAATAATTTTAAATAATTTATCTAATATTATAATTAAATAAATAAATACCATTTATATTCCAAAATATTAAATATTTTCGAAATATACTCCAAATAATTACAAACTATTTTTCAGGCTTTAAAATGATTTTTTCAGAATTTATTATGTATTTTTAATAATTAAAAACCATTTTATCTATTTTTAAATAATTTCCGGAAAATAGAAAATAAAATCATCACTAAAAGGCCTATATAGCAGGCAACTGTCGCTATAGGTGTTCTTCAGCATGTCAGAATAGTCATGGTCAGTGTTCGGGTGGCTTTATTTGACCTCAATTAATTTGCATCCTGTTAATGATATGAGTAATATAAAAGCATGGTTATATAGATTACATGTCAGACAACAATCTTAAAGCAACAAAGTGGTCTAAAACATAAATACAAGTAAGATTTGTGGCCTGAAAAACACTGTCAGACATACATACAAATTCTGGGTACTTTTCCAGATTTGAAACAGACTTAGGTGCTTACTTTGCTTCATTGTAACTTTTACTCTGGTCATTATTTTTGTGATCTAAAACTTCCAACATGTAGTACACATGACAGGGTCCAATATCTTATCACTAGATCCACCTAAAAACATAACATGAACAAGATCTGGCCGGTCAAACATGCTGTCAGACACTGTTCTTCACTAAATCTGGAAATTTCAAGAATTTGTCAAAACAGATGGTCAACGCATGTTTGACCTTGATTTTCTACTATCCTGTTACAGATCTAGGTGATGTAAAGGTTTTAGTATGTACATAACATGTCAACGTACAAGGATCAATCAATAACATGGCCAAACAAGCAAACGAAAGCAAGATTCATGGCCTTGAAAAACTTGTCAGACCGATCTGGAAATCTGGGCTTGCCCAGAAACCAAAAAAAACGTGATCGGTCAATGCATTTTGACTGCTCATAACTTTTGATCTAGACCTTCTATGACTCTGATTCAAGTTGGATAATAAAGACCTCAGGGCATAGAACAGATCTATAACTCTAAACACATATATCATCAAACACACACAGATTTATGACGTCGACATATGGGTCGTCGAGATGACTTTTTTCAACCTTTTTCCAGAAATTTTAAAACTTCATTTTCGTGTACTTTGATGTTATGGATCCATGTTATTACAACCCAGATCATCAAATGACACCCTAATACACAACTTTAACCAATCAATTACAACAAATAACATAAGATCAAAGGATTTCTAGGATTTAGGGTTTTTTTTACCACTTTTTGCTTTGATTTTTGATTTTTGATCCTTTGTTGCTGATCTAGGCTTGCTGATGCATGATCTTGGCTTTAATATACACTCCCTCTCACTCTATAATTTCGGATCTTAAGAGAGAAGGAATGGCTAGGGCAAAAATGAAGAAATAAAGTAAACACTTCTCTCTCTCCAATCTTTATATTGTACCACAATGCAATGTATCTAGCTAGGGTGGCTGATTTGTATGGTTTTTAGTCACATGCTAGGTCTAGGATTAGGTTTAGGGTTGGTCACCAACTACAAGTAGGGTTAGATCTACACTCCACCCCATTAAAATATTAAGAAGGATAGTTTGGTCTTTTTACACATAAGGTACAAGGCAACTTGGTAATTTCCCACAACTACTAGGTTTTAACCCTTAGGGTTTAGTGTTTTAGCCTTTTGGGTTTAGGGTTTGAACCCTTAGGATTTTAAAAATAACTTTCTAGGATTTCCAATTTAAGTTTTCAAAATAGAAAATTAATATTTCTAAATTATAATTAAGATTTGATAATTATGTTACAATTTTCTAATCATAAATTTAAGCTTGCCAATTAGGATTATTATACCCTAAATAAATATGCTAATTTAACAATTAGGATCATAATTGGTCATTAGAGTTTATAATCCACTAATTAGGATTTACATAGAAAATAATCTTTCAATTTGGAAATTAGGGCTTTCCAATTAATTAATTAGGGTTGTTCCTAATTACACTTACAATTAATAACACAGAAATTCTATACTTATCTTCAACCTTCCCATTTAGGGTTTTAATATCCCGATTAGGGTTTCAAACAAAATAATTAGGGTTCAAATTTTGGAAATTAGGGTTTGCTAAATAATTAAGCTTTACCCTATTAAACTTATAATCTAAATCACTTGAGCATTATAATTCTCCGTTATATTCTCAGATTAGGGTTTCAAATATTAAAAATCTGAAATTAGAATTTTCAGATATGGTATTAGGGTTTTCTAATACTCAAATAGGGTTTCCAGTAATTCATTAGGGTTTTCCCTAATTAATTTATAATTAATAACGTTAAACCTTATATATAGCATTGCATTCCCAATCTAGGGTTTTTAATATCCGAATTAGGGTTTCGGACTCACGGAACTGAAACTAGGGTTTCCAGAACCGATTTCTAGGTTTTCTTATCAGACGTTAGGGTTTTCTAACTGAACGTTGATGTTCTTAATAATATTAGGGTTTGACACAGATATAATTTATCTGGTCAACACTTGACCCTTAACCACATTCTGTACACATACATAATCATAAACACAGAACATAAACACATATAAACTTAATTCTGAATAATTCACCAAAATCCTTTACAGAATTTTGAAATCCTCAGAATTCCTTCCCAATAACATCAAACGCATACACTTATTTTCTGTTTAGGTCTAATATTTGACCTTAAATCAATCTTTTAAGATTTTGTAAAATTGTCTAAATTCTCGGGTTGTCACACCTATCATATGGTTCAAATGTAGAGGAGAGGGACACATCAGTCCAAACTGCGCGATTCCATCCAAACCATGTTACAATTGTGGAAGAGAAGGTCACCTGGCCTGATTTTTCGTGCACCGAAGACAAGTCCAGCTGGGATGGAGGCATCAAAGGCCTTCCAAGACAAGACAAAACCGGCAGTTCAAAGGAGAGCGTTTGTCATGACCTACCAGAAAGCAAGGAACCCGAATGAGGTCATCATGGGTAAGCTTATCATAAACTCTAGTGAAGTATACACCTTATTTGATATCAGTTCTACCCATTCTTTTATTTCTCCTACTTGCGCTCAACGTTTAAATTTGACTCCGGGGAAATTGGACTTTGACTTGTCTGTTGAAACTCCATTGGGAGAAACCTTCATTACATCCACTGTTTATAAGTCTTGTTTGGTTCAAATCGGTACCCTCACATTACCTGTCGATCTTATTTCATTGAAAATACTTGCATTTGACGTAATTCTAGGGATTGATTGGTTAACTACTCATCATGCAAAAATTGATTATTTTCGTAAGGTTGTTAGCTTTCATATTCCTAACCAACCTATTATGCGAATTCAAGCAACCAAACCATTAAAATCAATCTCTGTCATCTCAAGCCATAAAGCTATTCGTTTGTTAAAAAATGGATGTCAAGATTTCTTAGCTCATGTCACGGATCTAAACAAAAATACGTCAGTTTTGAATAATATCCCTATTGTTAATAAATTTCCTGATGTATTCCCTGAAGAACTTCCTGGCCTACCCCCAGAGTGTGAAATTGAATTTTGTATCGACCTTGAACCCAGTACAAAACCTATTTCCAAAGCCCCATATCGAATGGCTCCTATTGAATTTCAGGAGTTAAAGATCCAACTGCAGGAATTGTTAGACATTGGCTTTATTCGTCCTAGTACTTCTCCTTGGGGTGTTCCTATTCTATTCATGAAAAAGAAAGATGGGAGTATGCGACTTTGTATTGATTATCGGGAGTTGAATCATGTAACCATCAAAAATAGGTACCCATTGCCACGTATTGATGACCTGTTTGACTAGTTACAAGGAGCCAAATTCTTTTCAAAGATTGATCTTCGTTCCGGATATCACCAGTTGAAGATTAAAACCGATGACATTCCAAAGACGGCTTTCAGAACATGGTATGGTCATTATGAATTCCTAGTCATGTCTTTTGGATTGACTAATGCTCATGCTGCTTTCATGGATATGATGAACCGAGTATTCAAGGAATATTTGGATCACTTTGTGGTCGTCTTTATTTATGACATCCTTATTTATTCCAAAAGCCGTGAAGATCATGAGAAACACTTGAGGCTGATACTCCAAAAGCTTCGTGAATATAAGCTTTATGCCAAGTTAAAGAAATGCGAGTTCTGGCTTGAGGAAGTAGCATTCCTTGGGCACGTAGTATCAAGTCATGGAATATCTGTTGACCCGGCAAAGATTGAAGCTATACAAAGCTGGGAGCAACCTAAATTAGTGACCAAAGTACGTAGCTTTCTCGATTTAGCTGGTTATTATCGGAGATTCGTAGAAGGGTTTTCTAGAATCGCTACTCCATTAACTCAGCTGACTCGGAAAGATAAAAAATTCGGTTGGAACGAGGAATGTGAGAAGAGTTTTCAAGAAATCAAGAGGAGACTCATTTCAGCACCTGTTCTAACAATACCATCTGGCTCGGAGGGATTTGTCATCTACAGTGATGCTTCGGGCAAAGGGTTAGGATGTGTTCTAATGCAACATGGGAAAGTCATAGCCTATGCCTCTCGACAATTCAAAGAATATGGGAGGAATTATCCCACTCATGATCTAGAGTTGGCAGCTGTTGTTTTCGCACTTAAAATTTGGAGGCATTCCTTATATGGGGAGAAAGTGGAGATCTTTACGGATCATAAAAGCCTCAAATATTTCTTCACTCAAAAGGAACTCAACATGCAACAACGACGTTGGCTTGAACTGTTGAAAGATTATGATCATACCATCCAATACCATCCTGGAAAAGTGAACGTGGTAGTTGACACAGTGAGTAGAAGATCATATGCGGGTACGAGTGCGATGTCAACAATGCAAAGGCCCATTTTGTTTGACTTGCAAAGGATGGAGATAGAGTTAAAGAATCCAGGGACCCATGTGATGATGGCAAATATATGAGTAGAACCGACTTTAATTGATAAAGTTAAAGCTGCTAAAGTTATAGATCTGGAGCTGATGCGTATGAGGAAGAAAGTGCAAGAAGGTGCTATGCCAGAAGCAAGAATCAATGAAGAAAGAATACTTATAGTCAACTCCAGACTTTGTGTTCCTAACAACCCTGATTTAAAGTATAAAATCATGATGGAGGCGCACAACACACCGTTTGCAATCCATCCTGGGAGTACCAAAATGTATCATGATCTTCGTCATACATTTTGGTGGAGCAATATGAAGAGAGAGATAGCGCTGTTTATCTCAAGGTGTTTAACTTGTCAATGAGTCAAGGCGGAGCATTAAGTATAAAAAGATCCATTGCAACCACTTGAAATTCCAGAATGGAAGTGGGAGCACATTACCATGGATTTCGTTACTGGTCTTCCCAAGGTTTCTCAAGGCATAGATGCAATTTGGGTCATTATTGATAGATTGACCAAGTCTGCTCATTTCTTACCAATACGAGAAACATATACACTTGAACGTCTTGCTCGTATGTACATAAACGAGATTGTAAGACTGCATGGTATTCCCCGTATCCATAGTTTCTGATCGAGACCCAAGATTCACTTCACGATTTTGGGTTAGTTTTAAAACAGGTATGGGCACAGATTTACGATTTAGTTCGGCATATCATCCTCAGATGTACAGACAATCAGAGAGGACTATTCAAACTCTTGAAGATTTATTAAGACTCTGTGTCGTTGACTTCAAGGGAAGTTGGGATAAGTTCTTACAATTGGTGGAGTTTTCCTACAACAACCGTTATCAAGCAAGTATTGGCATGGCTCCATTTGAGGCGTTGTATGGAAGAAAGTGTTGTTCTCCAGTATGCTAGGATGAGGTGGGTGAAGCAATGTTGTTGGGACCAGAGTTGGTACGTATGACTACAGAAAAGATTCAAACGATCCGGCAACGTATAAAAACCTCACAAGATCGACAAAAGAGTTATGTTGATCTTCATCGAAAGGACGTGGAATTCGATATTGGAGATCATGTGTTGTTACATGTTTCTCCATGGAAAGGAGTTACAAGATTTGGAAAGAGAGGAAAGCTCAATCCTCGATTCATTGGCCCATTTTTAATCCTCGATCGAGTAGGAACTGTGGCGTATAGACTCCCTTTACCGCCAAGTATGTCTCGTGTTCATAACATTTTTCACATATCCATGTTACTTAAATATGTGGAATACCCGAACCATATTATTGAGTTAGAACCGGACAAAATAGCGGATGATTTGACGTATGAAGAGGTTCCTGTTCAAATCTTGGATAAGAAGGAACAGATTCTACGCTCCAAAGTTATACCTCAAGTCAAAGTTTTGTGGAGAAACCACGATGTTGAGGAAATGACCTGGGAGTTAGAATCTGAAATGAAATCAAGATATCCTTACCTCTTCGACATACCAGGTACGTACCCTAATTTTGATGGAGAAATTTCATAAGAATGGGAGGTTGTAAGACCCCAACTTTTTAATAAAAAGGATTTTTCTATACATATCATTTTTGATTATTATGGAATGAATTTGACATAATGCAAGTTGTTATATAATATTCGATTGATCGGGGAATATTCATTTTAGCAGGGAATATTCGTACAACGACACAATCATTGGTGGACCCTACAACGAAATTATTGTCTGATTGAGAAAATGACAATAATATTTAATGAAAATAACGGAGAAAGTTTTACCGTTAACTGTTGAAACATCCGACGTTAAAAGTACAGTAATACGTGTGGTTGCATAGTAGCACATTGTATTGATTATTGATACTTACATGAGAAGTCACTCTGTTGTGTTCAATTATTGTTGCATAGTATCTCATGTTATTTGATTCAATTATTGTCAATATTTTATATATTACTAAATCAATAATTGAGATAACAGAGTTATTAATATTATTATTTGCAATATTAACGATGTCTAGAAGTTCTGCCAAGGGGAGGTTTGGTCACCTAATTGCGCGCCAATAGGGAGAAATCCTTATTGAAAGCCCTCTTTCACAGGAACGACACAGTCGATTAATATTGTGAATTATAATAATGATGAAAAATGTTGTTAAAATATTGAGGTGATTTTTATGAAGTATTTATTGTAAGTTTGGTGTATTATTTAGACCCCCAATTACCCATTTTCAAAATTGTCGATGGAAAGTTATCTCAATTTTGTTTTATATACATATATATATATATATATATATATATATATATATATATATATATATATATATACGTGTTAGTCAAAATGGGTGGGGAAGGGGGAATCAAATTGTCACATGAAGGAGTATTATTTCATTATTGTATGTTAGTGGGTTTGAAAAAGTGGCGGAAGAAATAAAAGGAGTTCACGGGTTTCACTCGTGATATTTTTTCAAGACAAAGTTATATATATATATATATATATATATATATATATATATATATCGATTTTATTTAAAAGTTTTTGTTTTATTAGAATATTTTATAGTAAACCAACTGGAGGCGTCTGCTTAAAAGTAAATCAATCTGGACCGCTCAAGAATTAGTTACTATTCAGTCCATTCTTCTATAAATAGAAGTTCATTCCTTCATTATTTCTTACGAATTCACTGAAACTCTAGAGAGAAAAAAGAAAAGTATTCTGCTACTTCACTACTCCTATATCCAGTACTCTTCTTTCTAAGGTAAGGGGTATTATTTTTTTGTATTCATGAAGAGAACTTCTGTTATTCCATACTTTATCATTATGTTGGAATAACCTATCTATGCGAAGTACCGCATACATGGTGAAATTCTTCTGTTATTCCATTATTTATTATTCTGTTGGAACATCCTGTCTGTGCGTTTTTGCATGACCTGGTTCTGTTATTTATTATTCTGTTGGAACATCCTGTTTGTGCTTTTTCGCATGACCTGGTTCCGTTATTTATTATTCTGATGGAATAACCTGTCTGTGCGGTCTATCGCATGCCTGGTGATTTCTTTTGTTATTCCATTCTTTATTATACTCAGTTGGTTAAAGTTTTGACTTCTATACTCCATGAAATTAGTGGAATATCCTTGATATTTGCGCTTCATCCAGTATCTTTTCATGGAAATATTCTTCTGAGCATTCTTGAATTTTACTCTGCAAAGCAGTATCATGTTGATAATTTGGACGTTATTGGTTCCTGGATAAATTAGTTCTTGAACTTGTTTTTATTGAATTCTTATATCATTATCATCATCCTCATGTTTATATTTTGTTGAAAGTCATTTGTGGCCTGTAGTGCATAGATGGACTTGGTATGATTATGAGCAGGGACTATTCGGTGTAATCATGATCGTAATGTTACAAATGATGTGGTAAAAGTCCTCATTGGCCCGTAGTGCATTGATGGACAGTTGTTGGCATGATCATGACCATTGATGAATACACGAATATCCTTGGCCCGTAGTGCATGGATAATTTGTGGTTATGATACTAATGAATATCATTGGCCGTAGTGCAGGGATGATGTGGATTATTTATTATGTTGAGTCTCAGCGATAAAAGTGATGAAAAGCTTTTTAAATCATAAAAGATAGTAGTTTTATTCTCTACTTGACTCTTTTAATGGATTGCTTATCCCGCTGCAGTTAAACTTGATGTCTATTGTATTTTATTAGTTTAACATTATTGAAGACTAATAATAATTTATTCTGCATTATCTTAGTCATAATATTTCTTACTGGGCTAGTTGAGCTCACCCTTTTGCTTTCATTGTTCTCTTTAGGAAATGAGAACGTAGCCGGGACTAGTCGGGGAACGGAGTGATGGTCCGAGATGGTGTCATAGTAGTCCTCACTATTCTATAAAATATTGTGATAATAAATGTAATGAGGACTCCATTGAGTGTGGATATTGTCTAGATGACAATATTTGTATTAAAACTCACAGTTTATGATGTATAATTAAGTTTGTATTTGTATTCAGTACCATGTATTTGGCGACTCAAGATAGGTGATGTATACATATTTTGGGGGCATCACACCGGCGGGTATGTATTCGGCAATTGGCCTTTGATTTGCTTATTGTTACTTCCTTAATGCCACTCTTTGCTCGTTAATTCATCTATTAGAACCTTCATTACCTTCTCATTATGAAAACATAAGTATCATTAGATCTTGTACAAATTAAGCATGACGGATTAGATTATCAAGAACAATACAATTAAATAACTACACAATGAACTAATTTATATTCTAATTATTACTCTAAACTTTAATCTAACTAGCACGAATAAAAATATGAAGAATATAAAGACGATTGGGTTGCCTCCCAATTAGCGCTTGATTTTAAGTCATTCAGCCTGACTACTCCATGTTTATGGTACGTCGGATAATGTGATTGTGATGACATCCATGTTGGATTTGGTACCCCAATAATGTTTCAGCCTTTGATCGTTGACCTTGAACGTTTCCAATGGATTCCTACTGTAGAGTTCAACGGCGCCGTGTGAGAAAACTCTTTTAATAGTAAATGGGCCCAACCATCGTGATTTTAGCTCCCCTGGGAACAACCTCAACCTTGAGTTGAACAGTAGTACTAATTGCCCCGGCTTGAACGTTCTTTTCATGATTTTCTGGTCATGCCATTTCTTGACCTTTTCTTTGTATAACTTCGAGTTCTCATAAGCTTGAAGTCGGAATTCATCGAGCTCATTTAGCTGAAGTAGTCTCTTTTCACCCACAGCTGTTTGATCGAAGTTCAGTTTCTGAATAGCCCGGTAGGCTTTATGTTGTAACTCCAAAGGTAGGTGAAATGCTTTCCCATAGACCAATTGATATGGTGACATGCCAATTGGTGTTTTGTACGCAGTTCGGTAGGCCCATAGTGCATCGTCCAATATGAGAGACCAGTCCTTTCTATTCGTGTTCACCACCTTTTCCAAGATTCTTTTCACCTCCCTGTTTGAAACTTTAGCTTGCCCACTTGTTTAGGGATAATATGTCGTCGCCGCCTTATTGTTGACCCCATACTTTTCCAAGAGAGCTGTAAATGATCTATTGCAGAAGTGACTACCTTCATCACTTATAATAGCTCTTGGCGTGCCAAATCTTGTAAAGATATTGTTTTGCAAAAATTTAAGGACCACTTTGGCATTGTTAGTTGGAAGTGCTACGACTTCAACCCATTTTGATACATAGTCAACCGCAAGCAATATATACTGATTGTTAAATGAGGAAGGGAATGTCCCCATAAAATCCATGCCCCATACATCAAAATCTCCACTTCTAAGATTATTTGTAGTGGCATCTCATTCCTTTTCGATATGTTGCCCACCCTTTGGCATCTATCACATCTTTTTACGAACTGGTGGGCATCTTTAAATAATGTAGGCCAATAAAACCTGCTTGAAGAACCTTCACTGTTGTTCTCTCTCTTCTGTAATGTCCCCCATATGCAGACGAATGACATTCATGCAATATATTATTCACCTTGCTATAGGGCACACACCTTCTAATCATCTGTCGGCGCACTATTTAAATAGGTATGGCTCATCCCACATATACCACTTTACATCATGTAGGAATTTCTTTTTCTACTGATGTGTAAGATCTGAGGGAAGTAAATTGCTCACTAGATAGTTGGCGAAGTTCGCGTACCATGGGAATTCCGCATTGACTTCAAACATTTTTTCATCCAGAAATAAATCATTAATTACACATTTATCCTCATCATCTTTACCCTGATTTTCCAGTCTTGATAAATGATCTGCAACTTGATTTTCCATCCCCTTTCTATCTTTTATTTCCAAGTTAAATTCCTGTAGAAGGAGAATCCATTTTATAAGGTGTGGCTTAGCATTTTTCTTTGAGATTAGGTATCGAATGGCTGAGTGACCCGTATAAACTACAACCATTATTCCGATCAAATATGCCCGGAATTTATCGAAGGCATATACTACTGCAAGCAATTCCTTTTCTATAGTTTTGTAATTCATTTGGGTCTCCGTTAGGGTCTTACTTGCATAGTATATGGCATGAAATATCTTCTCTCGACGTTGGCCCTAGACAGCCCCAACCGCATAGTCACTTGCATCACACATTAACTCAAATGGCATTGTCCAATCCGGTGCGACAATAACTAGGGCTTTAGTTAATTTCTTCTTCAATAGCTCGAATGCTAACTTACAACCCTCATCAAACTTAAAAACTGAATCCTTCTCTAAAAGACTGCACAATGGTTTTGCAATTTTAGAGAAGTCTTTTATAAATCTCCTGCAGAAGCAAGCATGTCCACAAAAACTGTGTATTCCCTTAATTGAAGTAGGTTGTGGAAGCTTTTCAATCGTTTCCAGCTTTCCTTTATCAACCTCTAATCCTTTTGATGAAACCTTGTGACCCAAAATTATGCCTTCCTCAACCATGAAGTGACACTTTTCCTAGTTAAGTATCATATTTGTTTTTGTGCATCTCTTTAACACCATCACCAAGTTCTCCAAACATGCATCAAAATTGTCTCCATAGACAGAAAAGTCATCCATGAAGACTTCCATATTCTTCTCCACCGTGCCTGAGAAGATGGCCATCATACACCTTTGGAAGGTAGCGAGTGTATTACACAAGCCGAATGACATTCTCCTGAATGCGAATGTGCAATAACTATCTGAATGTGGGCACGTGAAAGTTATCTTCTCTTGATTTTTAAGAGCAATAACAATCTGATTATACCCTGAATACCCATCCAGTAAGCAGTAAAATTCATGGCCCGCCAATCTATCCAACATCTGGTCAATAAAATGCAAAGGGAAATGGTCTTTTCGGGTTACCTTATTCAATTTCATGTAGTCCATGTAAACCCTCCAGCCAGTTACTGTCCTCGTCGGAATTAGCTCATTTTCATAATTTTGTACCACAATCATTCCTCCTTTTTTCGGCACACACTACACCGAACTGACCCACTTACTGTCGGAAATTGGGTAGATGATACCGGCGTCCAACCATTTCAGTATTTCTTTCTTCACAACTTCCTTCATAATAGGGTTGAGCCGTCTCTGTTGCTCCACTATTGGCTTTGCATCCTCTTCCATCAAATTTGTATGCATGCAAAAGGATGGGTTGATTCCCTTGATATCTACGATTGTCCATCCTATAGACGATTTATGTTCTCTAAGCACCCTCAACAACTTACTTTCTTATAATTCGTTAAGCGCAACAGAAATAATGACATGTAAAGTATTAGAATTGCCTAAATACGCATATTTGAGGTGTTTAGGTAGTGGCTTTAGCTCAAGGGTAGGTGGCTCCTCCAATGATGGTTTCATTCTTGTCGCGGCTCTTTCCTCCGTGTGCAATGGTTCAAATGGTGCTTTAAATCTGCTAACACGTGGTAGGGAGTCTAACATCTGCAAGTAATCCATAAATTTTGATCATCCAAATCTTCATCTCCCAATAATGTCATTTCTAATGGATCATTAGCCAAACTTTTACCCATGTCTTCGCTGATTATATGCTCAATGATATCCATCCTAAAACACTCTTATTCATCCGTAGGGAATTTCATGGCCTTGAAAACATTAAACTTTACTTCTTGATCTTGGACCCTAATAGTTAGTTCACCTTTTTGTACATCGATGAGTGTCCTACCCGTAGCCAAAAATGGTATCCCTAGGATAATTAGGATATTCTTATCTTCCTCAAAATCCAGAATTATAAAATCCGCAGGGAATATAAATTTGTCAACCTTGACCAAGATGTCCTCCACACTGCCTCTCGGGTACATGACTGACCTATTCACTAACGTTATTGAGATATTCGTAGGCTTTGGAGTAGGTAAACCTAATTCTATATACACTGATAATGGCATAAGGTTTACACTTGCTCCCAAATTATATAAACACTTGTTGAACACCATGTTCCCAATTGTGCATGGAATGGTAAAACTCCCTGGATCTTTCAACTTTGGTGGCAATTTTCGCTATAAAACTGCACTACACTCCTCTGTTAATGCCACTGTTTCGAAATCTTCCAACTTCTTCTTCTTAGATAGAATACCTTTAATAAATTTCGCAAAACTTGGCATCTGTTCTAGGGCTTTTACGAAAGGGATGTTAATATGAAGTTTCTTAAACACTTCCAAAAATTTTGCGAACTGCTTATCTAATTTCTGCTTTTGGACTCTCTGCTGAAGCGATGATGGAGGATACACAACTGGCTTGTCATCTAACTTTGTTTGTTCCACTTGCTTTTCCTCACCCTGTTTTTCCTCAACCACTTTATCATCTGGTCTAACTGAATTTTCTACACTTCTCTCATCTAGATGTTTTCCACTTCTCAAAGTGATTGCCTAAAAATGTTCAAGATTTCCCTTCGGATTTCTTTTGGTGTCACTCGGTAGAGTCCCTTGTGGTCTATTGTTTAATGCTAAGGCAATTTGTCCCATCTAATTTTCTAGATTCTTGTTGGCTATCTCTTGCGATTTCATGGCCATATATTGCTTGGTTTTTCAAAGTTGCCTAGTTACTTGTCATTTACTTTGACAACTCATCTAAATCTGATTTCCTTTCTTGATGTTGAGATGGTTGTTGTTGTTGATTCTGAAATCCTGGGGGATAAGATGGTCGTGGAGCTTGCTGATGCTAATTATTATTCCATAAAAAAATTGGGTGATTCTTATTCCCCGGATTGTATGTATTTTGGTACATGTTCTGTGGAATCCTGTTGTAGCTACCCATAAATTGCACTGACGTTGGGTTGATTGCACATTGATCTGTAGGATGTTCACCCACACAAAATTCATAAATAACTGCAACTTGTTGTGTCTGTACCCCTAACAAAGCATCCAACTTCTTAGAGAGCGCTGAAATCTGCGCAGCTATTGTCGTCACTCTATCTAACTCTAACACTCATGCTTCGTTTGCCTGTGTCAACCTTGTCATGGGCCACTGGTAGTTGTTAGCCGCCATTGTTTCTATTAATTCATATGCCTCTTCATAACTCTTTTCCATAAAAACTCCACCTGAAGTTGCATCTATACTAGTTCTGAGATTTCCGTTCAACCAGTTGTAGAATGTGTTCATCTGCAGCCATTTGGGTAATCCGTGATGTGGGAACTTTCTGCGAAACCCTTTATTTCTCTCCCATGCTTCATACAGTGATTCCCCATGCTGGTGTTCAAACATGGTAATCTCGTTTCTCATTTTTACCATCTTTGCAGGTGGGAAAAATTTTGCTAAGAATTTTTGAGCGAGGTCTTCCCATGTAGTTATTGATCCCGGTGGTAAAGAGTGTAGCCAACTCTTCGCCTTGTCCTGTAAAGTGAATGGGAACAAGAAGAGCCTTACTGAATCATCCGACACCCCATTATACCTGAATGTATCACAAATCTCCAAGAAGCTGACTAAGTGTTCATTCGGATCATCAATTGCCAAACCCCCAAACTAAACTGAATTTTGAATCATCTGAATAGTTCAAGGCTTGATTTCAAATGTGTTCGCAGCTATAGCAGGCCTAGTGATACTCGACTGCAACTCAGTCACCTTGGGTGTAGCAAAGTCCCTCAATGATTTCTGGTCTTCGGCAGCCATTGCTTCTTTTTTTTTTTCAGAGTTTTCGAAGTCTTCCCTTGTTTCCTTAATCCACTTACTTAGCCTTTGAAATCGTTTCTCAATGTCGTCCTCAAAAGGAAGAAAGTCTGGATTTTTGGACTGCGTTTGCATAAACCAACTTCAAACACATGAAATAAGATGAACAAAGCAAAAATAAAAATGTTTAAGTAAAACTGGACTAAATAAACAGATATCGTAAAATATTAAAATCTATACTAATAATTCCCCGGCAACGGTGCCAAAAACTTGTTGGGTAAAAAAGGCAACCCAGGCATGCATATGCAGAGGAGAAACTACTCCCTTTTTCCAGCATAATCTTCAAACCCTCCATTGCCTAAAAGTGGAGAAGTAAAGCAACCTCGAACGTTCACACCCTTAGGGGACTCGCTCGAGAATATTCTTGCTCTTCTGACTGCTCAGAAGAAAATTACACATCTTCTTCCACCAGCCAACCCTAATTTGAGGGGTTTTAATGCTACTCGGAAGTGTGCTTATCATGTCGGGGCACCTGGACATGATACTCAAGATTGTTGGGCCTTGAAACATAAGATTCAAGATCTAATAGACAACGGTGAGATCGTGGTCACTAAACCAGATCAACCTCATGTGCAAGACAACCCTCTTCCTCAACACAAAGAATAAGATGTCAACATGATCAGTTGGAGCACTGTACAAGGTTCCAATTCTAATGGCGAATCATCCCAACCCATCACAGATGGTGTTGAAAAATGGGATTATGCAAAGTTCCTTTTTACCATGGAACGAAAAATGAAAGCTCTTTGCAAACAAATTGAGCAATTGACAGAACTGGAGGCCCATCAACATCAAGTCACACGCCAATTAATCAGGCAGGAGCATGCCTATCTCCTTCCATTTGTTGTGAATGATTCATCAACACCTTCAAAAAGCGAAGCTATGGAGGATAAGGTTGCAAAGCGAGCAAATGCTAAATCCCGTCGGGATTTTTCCAATCAAAGGGAATTCACCTATTTGGGCCAATCCATGGAGGAGATACTACAAATGTTGATCAACGAAGGAAGAATTACCTTCCTTCTCCCTCCAATCAATCCTCGTTCAGGACGATTCAATCCTGATAAAATGTGTCAATATCATTCACATTCTCGCGGTCACAACACAGAAGAATGCTGGGCACTCTGCCATCTTATTCAGAATCATATTGATAGCGGTGTCCTACAAATAGCAGATGATTACACTGTGCAACTCAAGGGTGGGAATGCATATCCTACCAAATGGAAGGGATCAGTAGCAGTTATATCCGATATGGATGATAAGACTGTCAAAGTATTTCCCATACAACCAATTCAACTCAATGGAGCTGACAATCCTTTGAAACTGGTCGCACCAAAGCCAATTCCTTTACCTTTCAAACCACAACATCCTATTGTCAGCTTACACAAAGTTCCATGGAATTATGGAGAAGTTGAAGGATCGTCTCATACTACTGCTACAATGTTAAAGGAAAATCTACTATATCTTCCTCAACGGGTTATGAAACCTACTTGCAAAGCAAAGGGGAAGTTGCCCGTGGAGAAGATTGAAAAATTCCTCCGTACTATGGGCCACAATGAAGCCAAAGTAGTTTTAAGCTTGCGAGAAGCTCCACAACAGATTTCGATACTAGATTTGGTTTTCTCTTTCGAGGATCATCGGAAGATCTTGTTGAAGGTTTTAGAAGAAGCCTACTTGCCAAAGTCAGTGGATGTGGAAAAATTTTAACATTTGGTTGATCACATTGTCAACAACAATGTGATATCCTTCACTGATGACGACATACCTCCCGAAGGGACCGGTCATTGCAAGCCTTTGCATATTGCAGTTTTGTCTTCTAGGTACATACTAGCAGGAGTATTGATAGATGGAGGCTCATCTCTAAATATCTGTCCTTATGCCACCTTGGTAAAGATGAATATCAATCTCAAGCAGATCCAAAGCAGCCACACGGTCATCAGAGCTTTTGATGGATCCCGGCGAAATTCTATTGGAAAGATTGAATTGCCAATTGAGATTGGTCCCAATCCATTAAATGTACCTTTCCACGTCCTCGATATAAAATCAGGATACAACCTGCTCTTGGGGAGACCATGGATACACATGGCTAGAGCTGTTCCCTCCACCTTACATCAACAATTCAAATACATTATCAATAACAGTCTAGTCACTGTCAACGCTGAGCCGAATTGTCCTGAACAATGAACTCTACCAATTATTAGCTTTAATTAGGAAGTTGAACTGACAAGTTTCCATATTTTGGAAGTGAGTAACACACAATATCATTCTATTGGATCGCCACTTCCCGTACCCAAGATTTCTGCCGAGGTTATGTCGGCCACTCAAGAAATGATGTTATTGGGTCATCAACCTGGACAAGGGCTTGGTAAAGATAAGAAGGGTATTAAACACCCTATCCAAATGTCCAGTCAAATTAGAATAGCCGGACAAGACTATTCTGCCAGTTCCAGTAACATGAATCCTCATAAGCACAAGCAGGTTCCTCAAGCTTCCGTTGCACGGCGAATTTCTATACCTTTACCTCATGAGTTAATACAATCTCTAGTAAAGGTTCCAGCCCAGGTTATGGCTATGCTATTTCCAAAACCAGTGCCAATCAAAGAAAAGAGGTGTCGATTCCCCGATCCCGGGCTAAGAAAAAAACAGCGAAGCGTAAATATGACCTTGCCTTGATGATGGCGGTATTCGCGTCATTGTTCATGATAATATACACGCCCGATATACCCCAGACGATGATTGCCCAGATGTCATGGTTATCATTCGGGAGAAGGAAGACAATGATGATCCTTCCATCACTGCAGTCCATCAGGACTTTTCCCTCGACAATTGGTGCAACACTCCATTCATTGGTCGACGAGGGTAAAATGGGCAGAAAATCCGTCTGCCCTATAGATAACTTTAATTGCTTGCTTTCCTTTACATCACTAGCAGTTATTTTATCAAGTACATGCTAACACTTTTGTATGATCGAATAGTTGTACATATTAAGTGAAAGCATCTTTTGTTTCAGGACTCTGAATTTAGATGTGCCTGTCCTTGTTGATGACATGCCTTCTCTCCACAAGGGCTGTAACTTTGATGCAAAGTTGGACTCAGACTTGATGGACTTCCAAGCGGGCATTGAGACACCTCAGGAGATTAAGGATGTGTTTGCATGGTCTCATGAAGACATGGTGGGTTTTTCCACTGACATTGTTTTTCATCACCTTCCCATTAAAGAAGGATTCAAGCTAGTTAGGCAAAAACTCAGGCGATTGAAACCTGAGTGGAGTTTAAAGGTTAAAGAAGAAATTATGAAACAATTTCAAGCTAGCATCATCATGGTGTCTACATATCCGGAGTGAATATTCAACATTGTTCTCGTGCCTAAACCAGGAGGAAAGGTGCGAGTCTGCGTGGATTATCGGGATTTGAACAAAGCTTGCCTTAAAGATAGCTTTCCCGTGCCCTTTATCCACATTCTTATTGATAATACTGCTCAATACGACATGTACTCCTTTGCTGATTACTTTGCGGGGTACCATCAAATTATGGTCGCTGAGGAAGATCATGAGAAAACTGCTTTCATCACGCCTCAGGGAACCTTTTGCTACAAACGGTTGTCATTCGGCCTCATTAACGCCGGGGTAACTTATCAACGAGCTATGATGGCTCTATTCCACGATTTAATGCACAAGGAGATAGAGATCTACGTGGATGACATCATTGTAAAATCCCGGAAGGAGGATGACCATTTAGACCATCTCAAAAAGCTTTTCAACAGGTTGCGTAAGTACAACTTGAAGTTGAATCCCGCCAAGTGCCCTTTTGGTGTTAATTCAGGCAAGTTGCTAGGTTTCCTAGTCAGCCACAAAGGGATTGAACTGGATCCTACCAAAATCCAGGCCATCAAGGTAATGTCCATTCCTCAGATAGAGAAGGAAATACGAGGATTTTTGGGAAGAATCAATTTCATTAGCGAATTCATTTCTCAACTCACAGCAACCTGTGAGCCTATCTTCAAGCTGTTAAGGAAGAACTCCTCCATGAAATGGAACGATGAGTGTCAGAAAGTCTTCCTCATAATGAAAGAACGCTCCTATTTTGGTACCTCCCAGGGATGATGTTCCCCTGTTCATGTACCTGTCCATAAATGATAATGCCATGGGCTGCATGCTGGGGCAGAAAGACATTAGAGGCCAAGAACGAGCTATCTATTACCTCACCAAAAGATTCAGCATCAATGAACAGAAGTACACTCTGATCTAGAAGACTTGTTGTGCTTTAGCATGGGCTTCCATGAGGTTACAACATTACCTCCATGGTCACACAACCCATCTCATATCTCGAATGGATCCTCTCAAGTATGTGTTCAGTAAGCCCATACTGAATTGTCGACTATCCAGATGGAAGTTGATCCTACAGCAATTTGACATCGTCTATATAACGTAAAAGTCTGTCAAAGGTCAAGGAATTGCAGATCAGCTGGCCGCTGCACCTGCAGGGGATTCCAAACCCTTAGAAACATACTTCCCCTATGAATGCGTAATGACAGTTCAGCGACAACATCAGTATGATACATGTCGTACGTGGAAAATGTATTTTGATGGAGCTATTAACACAGAAGGCTCTGGAGATGGAGCAGTTTTAATATCCCAGACGGGGAGCGAGATCCGTGGCCGTCAAATTGCAGCTTTATCGCATTACCAACAACACAAATGAGATGAAGGTACGAATATCAGATTATGGGCTAAAACTTGCCTGCTCAATGGGCATCGTGGTTAATCGCTTTGGGGATTCCGAATTGGTAATCAAGCAATCCACAGGAATCTATCAAACCAAAGAATTACATTTACTGCCTTTCCATAGGCAAGTTCTACAGATGGCTTTGGAGTTCAAATGAATCTCCTTTCTACATGTTCCTCATAATAGGAATGATTTTGCAGATGCATTAGCAACGTTAGCCTCCTTGGTTTACATACCTGACAAGGAAAACATGCCAGGCATCACATTTGCTCTGCAAAAAGCCCCAGTCTATGGGAATTATATTGGAGAAGTATCGGATGAGCTACCTCCCATCCACAACCCTTGGTATCAGCACATCAAGGAGTATCTACGAGATTGATCTACACCCGCTGATGCAAGCCTAATTGAGAAGAGGCGGATTCATCGACTTGCTATGATATTCTACGTGAGCGGAGATGCACTCTACAAAAGTGATGCAGGATTAGGTCTCCTCAGATTTATGGATAAAGACCAAGCTCAGAGACTCATGGATGAAATTCATGGTGGAGTATGCGGCCCTCACATGAGCGGACCCCTACTTGTCAAGAAAATTTTTAGAACGGGACATTATTGGCTTACACTCAAAGCTGACTGTGATGATCACGTCAAGAGGTGCTATCAATGCCAGATTCATGGGAATTCTATCCACGCCCCTCCAAGGGAACTCCATAATATGAGTTCGCCATGGCCCTTCTCAATATGGGGAATGGACATGATCGGGCCCATCGAGCCCAAAGCCAGTAATGGACATCGATTTATATTCACCATGATCGACTACTTCACCAAATGGGTAGAAGCAGCTTCCTTCCCTAGGGTTACTAAAGAAGTTATCATTTCTTTCATCAGAAACAATGTCGTGTGTCGATATGGACAACCAGAGGTCATTGTGCTAGACAATGCTAAGAACCTCAACAACAAAATGATGGAGGAGTTATGCAAAAAATTCCACATCAAACATCTCAACTCCGTTATTTACCGTCCAAAGATGAATGGTGCTATTGAAGCGGCTAATAAAAACATCAAAAAGATCATGCAGAAAATGTCCGCCAATCACAAAGGATGGCCTGACCTCTTGCCTCTGACTTTATTAACCTACAGAACTTCCATGCAAACTTCCACTGGGGCAACCCCCTACTCATTAGTCTATGGGATGGAAGCAGTGCTCCCCGTAGAAGTGGAAATGGAATCCCTTAGAGTATTGATGGATGCTCAGTTGGATGAAGACCAATGGGTACAAGACAAGTATCACCAATTGTCTCTAATAGACGAAAGGCGATCCGCGACTATCTTCCACGGTTAGTTATATCAGCAAAGGATTGCACGATCCTACAATAGAAAAGTCCGAGTACCGCAATTCAAACAACATGACTTGGTTTTGAAGAAGATCATTGACAACCAAGATCAATCTAAGGGAAAATTCGCTCCTAACTAGGAGGGACCAATTGTTTTCAAGGAAGTATTGATAGTAGGTGCTCTTAGATTGCAGGAAATGGATGGAGATGAATTTCCACAGCTTATCAACTCGGACACTATGAAACGGTACTATGTCTGAAGTTACCATCAAATAAACATCCTGGTTTTGATCATCAAATCACCAGTCATTCCGATTTTGAACCCTTTCCTTTTTGAATACTCTTCTGCCCCTCAGGGAAACATACACTTCAAGCCAGCAACCTGGTTTTAGTTCATTTCAAACCTTTCATACAATCTCGATTATCCTGAAGATGAGATTTAACCTTTCACAATTTCGGTTATCCTGAAGACGGGATTGAACCTTTCACACTTGCAGTTTATCCTGAAGACAGGATTAAACTTTTCAACGCCTGCAGTTTGTCCTGAGGACGGGATCAAACTTTTTACACACTTGCAGTTTATACCCATTATGGGATCAAACTTTCTTCTCCCCGCAGTGTAGCCTACACATGGGATTCACGTTTCTCTTAAGCTGCGATTCGTCCTGAGGGGTGAACTACGTCGACCTGATCTCCGTGATACCCGGGGGTACGTAGGCAACCATATTCTCTATGGCGCAATCGCAATAAAGAAAAACAATAAAAACATTTCTGCCCTTTCTCTACAAAACAACAAAAAATAACAAAAATACTTTTACACCCATCTGCCTTCTGCATTCAGCATTGAACCTCTTACACCAGGTTCGAACTACGCAGACTTGATCTCCTCTTCAATAGGAGTACGTAGGCATCCATTCATGGTACAGTCTAACCCCTACCAGAATAACATATTTGTCACACAGTACTGGGATCTAGCTTCAATTTTCCCCATTTCATCGGTTTCAGATCAAAGGGATGGAATTACCCAACCTCTTCTCACAAATAGAAGATTCGGTGACCATCTAAGCTGCGATCGTGCCTCAAAGAGCAATACCAACCCATAAGAGATGGAATTAACTAGGCTTCTCACAAATAGAAGTACTAGAGACCATCTGTGGTGCGGTCAATCTCAGAGAGGAAGAAACCACCCTCCTCTCCACTTTTCCATACAGATACAAGTCCCAAGACACCAAAGATGGTAGGGATTTACAAAAATTAATGATCCGTTCTGAGAGATCTTACGACGTCTTAATGACCATCTATCAAGGATAAGTTCAGAATGCGTCAAGATCACAAGGCCCTAAAGAAACAGGCAAACATCAAGCATGTATCAAGGCATAACTAAAAGGGAAGTGAATCAAAATATATTTCCCTACCATACATAATACTGTTTGATATATACATCTGTGTTGTACATGACAAAATGGCTAAGCTTATCTGTGCAGGAAAATACAAAGCTATCTATAGATCTGTGTGTATGCGGACTATCAGATCTAATATAGCATCCCTCTTTGAAGACGGAGGTAGCACTGCAAGCTCCTGCCCAAGGGTATCTACACGAGCTAGCAGATCAGAGGCTAACTGTATGGTGGCATAATGCTCATCAATGTAAGCACTCATATCAGCAAGACTGACAGTCATCTGGGATCTAACGAAAGTACTATCTGCAATGGCCACATCCCTAGCAGATAAGGCGACATCCCGCTCCCCAATCAATGCATCCATGGCTGATCTTGCCTCATCCCTCTCTAACAGAGCAGTATCTCTCTCATCAAGAGTTGTCAACATTGAGGCCCTAGCCTGATCTCTATCATAGGTCATCAGATGTAAGCTCTGCTCCAAATGTTGTGCCTGAATCTTGAAATTAATGGCACTTTTCGGGGTGGGAGAATCCATCACAAATGTGGCGACCAAATATCCAAATCATCGATGGGAATAACAGCCTCATCCATAGGCTCCTCATCGTCTGAATCAATCCCACGTGACTTGTGGATATCTGCCGCGCCGATGATCTCTGCCTCCATCCATGCGTAATACAATGCAGAATAACTCAATGATCGACAGAAAACTCAAATTTCTCGCTAATCCCAACAAGCATACAACCTGGATCTGTCCTCCACTGATAAACAGTGTGAAGCGAAGCGCTGACTCATTGTCCCCTCATACGGATGAAAATCCTGAAACTGGTCAAACTGACACATCACGACCAATGGGTGGTAAGTGATCATGCCCCCCAATCCAGCCAGAGGGAGATAATCCATGCCCGGAGCATGAGTAATGAATTTGTAGGGTGAGCTAAGCCCTAAACACGACAATATGGCAAAAAGATCCCTAATCCCTGCCAGGAAAGCTGACCACGATGTAGCATCTGTGCACTCTGAAGGCTGAAAGGAGTATGACATGGCTATCTCCTGGGTGAAACAAAACCCCTGCCATCTAAATGTGCCAATCGGTCTCAAGTGTGACATAAACCACACATACAACATGATCGAGCTACCTATAAATACTCCTGCCGGATAAGTGCAACAGTATATAGCTGACCTCAGAGTCTCTTCGATGATCATCAGTACAATGGTATGACCCTCCCTGAGAGCTCTCACTGCCATAATGACGCTGATATCCAGCTCATCCATGTACCGCGGCATGAAGACGTATGACAATATGCATAGAAGCAGTACATCTACTATGGCTGAACGCCAATGGTCCTCCAGTGTGGTGAAATCCCTAGAATGCCGTGCATAGCTGTCCTCAGAGCCAAACCTGTCAAACAGGAAACGCTGGGATATCACATGGTCGGATGTAATCTCGTCCTGGACCACTCTACGTCTCAATCCGGTGAGGGTCATGAACTGTCTGCTCATGTCTCTAATAGTCATATGCACGCAAGGTCTATCCAGTGGTAACATCATCAACCGTGCATACTCCTCCAAAGTAGGAGTCAACTCTTGGGTCCCAAATCGGAAAACCTGCCTCTCCGATACCCAGGGCTCTAGCATATCGACTACAAATCCTGTGGGAACCTGAAACATCAACAGGGTCATAGTATGCTGCAAAAAATCATCTACGATCACCATATCTGATGGTGATATACTATCATACCATGAGCGCATACCAGCTACCAGCATAAATGGTGGGGTATGATCAATACTACTAATCGTCAAGAAGACATCTCAGACGGGCCGTGTCATCATAAGACCATCCAAGGGTCAATGCTGAATATCTCTAGACATACATATGCATAACATAATAACATGCATGATACAATAGATGTCAATATGATATAGGGAATAGAAAACTGTACATACATTCCTAAGTATATCATCATCTAATACATCTATGTACAGCTAAAATATAGGGAAATGGGGCGAAGCTACCCAACATACAACAAAGGCCTATCAAAAGATATAGCGAGAATGGGGCGAAGCTACCCAGATGCTAACAGAGGCCTATCAAAAGAAATAGCAAGAAATACATCAGAAAATGTCAAGAGTATCGATGTTTACATCATCGATCATGTCCACCTGATGTAACTCCTCCTGAGTCACTGGATCTCTATCTATAGGGATGTCAGGCCGATACAAGGGAGGATCTTTGCCGAAAAAACCATATGGGTCACCTGAGAGCCAGCGCCAGAGCTGGAAGGATCAAAAGTATCTACCTCCGCAGGATCTCTGCCCAAATGCTGAATTAAAAGATGTGACCGGTCTCGCTGCCGAGTCAATCTGTCAATCTGTGTCACATGAGTTGGATCTCTGACATAGGCTAGCCAATCCGTCATCATCACGGATCATGGAACCATATCCCCCATAAACTGTGTGGCGTGGGTCTGAGCTCCAATGGTATGAGGGATCCACCAATGCTGGAACATCTCCTGAGAACAGGAGCCCTCTGACAATGTAAAACCGTCAATCCCCATCAATGGGATGTCAATGATGGGTGACTGCAAAACAGGCCAATAACGCCTGACAGGAGCAAGATCGGCATACAAATCTCTCCTGTAGTGCTCCTGATAGCACGCTCTCCTAAATAGAGCTCCCATCCTCCATTTGTAAAGAGAGAAATCCTGCGGGTGGAAATGACGTACTCAACTCAAGTCGGGTACCCATCCTCAAAACCAACTCCCAAATGCTCTCCAGAGTAGGGAATCCATGTGATGACATCGGCTGTCAATAGCTCCAGCTATAGGCGACAATGAGTGAAACCCTCAGCAACAGGGACCTCCGCCAGTATGGAATGATGCCATCTCCGTCCTCGTGGATAGGTGTCTAAACCTAACACGCTCATAGGACGCAAACAAGGAAGCCTCTCATAGGCCCAAAATTGCCAACACAAAGGCAAACATCTGCTGTCAGTCAACACTCTTAACCTATACATGGGAAAAGACAAGAGAAACACTCACCAGCAAAAATAGGTAGAATCCTAACCACGCCTCGGTTAAGCCCTGCGATCGCATGTGTATTCCCCTGAGGAAGTAGGCAAAGGTGTAGGAACCCCAATCATACTCTCATATACGGTCTACGTGGCGAGTGGAGCTGATCAAAGCGAAGGACACCGTAGAAGAGTTATCTGCTGTGAAGCAGCCCCTAATGATCATCAGGAACAATCGCCGAAGAATGCGATCCCTGACTCTCACATCATCGGGTATGGGCTCACTCTCAATAAGGATCTGACGGCAGTAGGGGTGATATCCACCGTGCAAGGCACCGGCTCCCCTCCAAACTCCATCCTATGATAAACCGCCAATCCATCGACGTCATCATCACCTCGCAGTCCAACAAATGGAGTGGTCGAAGTCCGTGAAACCACCGCTGATAATGCCCCGAGGTAACCCTGTGGACAATGACGACGGGTAGAATGGGGAAGAACCTCCTGAATCCCCAGCTATGGACAATCGCTCTATAGTCATCATGCAAGGCCTGATACATAGAGTGGATGCTAAACCAGTTCCCTTGAGGATATGTGAAGCCGGGAACCTACATCAAACGCAGATCAACATCAGACTCCTTGACTCTTCATCAATAGGAAATAAGGAAGATTAAAGATCTAACTTCATATCTCGTTTGCATGCAGGTATATTGAAGGATGCCTACTCAAGTCACCCAGAAGATCTGGGTTCGCCACTTGAATACCTGGCAATTCCCTACTGGGAACACGTACAGCAGGAGCAGGAACCTCGATCGGTGCATCCTCCTCGTCCTCAACATTCGGCACTTCAACCCGAATAAGACGTATCACCACCTCCACCAAACGATGAGGTTGTCTAACAGAACGGCGCTGAGGCTCTTCAAAAGCCTTCCTCCGTACACCAGAAGTGGTCCTGCGGGAACTACTCGGCTGATCCAGATCCATGATATCTGGACAACAAGTCTCCAAATCACCTTAGAAAGGGTGTGGTAATTTCTTACCTAGAGTCTTTTCAAAATGCATTCTATGATTACATGCATGCATGCATTGTTTTAACATACATCTACAGTAGAGTTAAAAATGCATGACTACCCAATACCTACATTTTGGGAAATTTTTGCCATAACCCCTTTGTAAATGGGACTATCCACATGCATTAGGCATGACTAGGTGGCCATTCAAGAGCACACCTATACACGATACATATACATCCTGTGATGCATTAATCACATCACAAAGAAAAAATCTCATAAGTGTAGTCTAATTACCGTGATTATTTTACTTTATGCCTTTACTCATTTGTCCTCAGATAGGATAAGAAATGACAATAAAAGGTGCCAATTTGATGGTTTCAAAAGTCAAATTTTTCACATCAATATGTTCAACATGGTTTAATACTAACATTTACTATGTTGAATATTTTTATCAAGTCATATCAAGATGCATATTCACTACTATGTGTCTAAATGCATTTCATGCGATAAGTCATTTTCAACTGGACGAAATTGGAAAAAATGCATGCATGTGTTACCGGGATGATGAAGAACGCTTATACGGTGGCGGAATATGCAGAAAAGTTGCCTCAACTCAATGCAGATCTCAAGAAGAGCTCTCGGATTTCCTTCACTACGTAACTTGAAAATGACTTATGAAAGCAACCAGCTGCCTATACATAGGCACGGTTGGCCGAAGGATAACCTGCGGCTCCTGCAGGTACACCTGCGGCACTCCTACATGGGCCCCACACCTCCGGCTCGCTCTTGTTAGAGTTGCAAAGGAGGTCTCACAAGCTGAAAAGGTCAAATCAGGAATAAAAGTGCTACGCGATTGAGCAGAATAGCCTGAAATCCTGGTTTCTCGTCGGTCAAATTTAAACTCCCGTCGTCTCAAAGGTATTCACCTGAATGCAGGGTATACTATACCAATGAGCTCAGCTTTCATAAATCATGCTCGGCAATACCCCACAAAGGTCCTATGCCGTCATTTGCAGGGTCATAACCCTAAACCTCCCTGGCGGGGGTTACAACGCAAAACCATGATATATTAAACCTCCCCGGCGGGGGTTACAATGCCAAAGTTATCAACATCTACGTATCCCCAGCGGGGGTCACAACGCACATCCTTCAAACATCTACGTATCCCCAGTGGGGGTTACAACGCAATGCAACCATTGATACAGACATCAATGAAGGTCAAGCAGCCTTGACGTCATGTCAGCCGATGGCAAGTAAACCCATCGAAGCAGCTTATCCACGTGTCCCTGGCGGGGGTTACGACGTAATGCTACCATTGACACATACATCAATGAAGGTCAAGCAGCCTTGACAATGCACCTAGCAGGGATTTATCCGGTGATACACACATCAGTGAAGATTAGGAAACCCTGATAACAACAAATTGTTGGCAGTAACTCTGACAGAATGATGGAATATGTTATACACATCCTCAAACAGACAAAGCTTTATCCTCATAGATCTCTTACACAAAAGAGGTACCTCTATGGAATATAAGCCAGTGTCTAGGATTCAGGACTTTGGTGATAGCCCCAACGTCGACATCCTTGGAAACTTGCATCGCATGTCCAAGCCATCACTGATTGTCATCCCAACAGGATTACTTGACAATTATTCATACATTCTACATGCATTTGCATCATGTTGCTGCATATATCATCATCTTTATATTGCTTTCATTTCAAGTGTCTACTATTATTTATCCTATACATGCCTTGCATTGCATGAATATGATAAAGAGGGGCATCTTTAGACACTCGAAATTTTTTGCATTCGTATTACTAACATTGCAAGAGGGCAGATTCGTCTTTTGGAGATAACCCTGAAAGATAGCTTAGATCCATTCTGGATACTACCGGAAGTTCAGCTCCAACCCAGGAAACAAATCGGGAACATCACCTCAAACCCGGAACACACACCGGGAATGTCATTTCCAATCTCGGAGATAACCCCGAGGTACGCAGATCAAAAAAATGGCGACAACACCGAAGAGGACAGTTCTGTCTCAGCAATAACACCGCGATACTCAGTTCCAGTCCCAGAGATAACACTGGGAGTAGCAACCCCATCCTTGGTGATAAGCCCAAGAGATGTCATTGCAGTATCAGCAATAACCCTAGAAATGCTTGTTTCAAACATATGCAATCAGCTTCAACCACAGACATCCTGTCGAGGCACACACACCTCAGACCCAGAGTTAACAAACTGGAAGATAGGAACACCCACAGATGATAGTGAGATAAACAAACAAGCAGCAGTCCAATCTCAGATGTAACCCTGAGCAACGTCTGCTTTCTGTTTAAATCGGCGATAACCCCGGTGAGGAGTCACAATGTCATCTTACCATCTCAACAAGATTATATCACGGCATACCAACAAGTAGTCCAATCTCAGCTGTAACCCTGAGTAACATCTACTTTCAACTCAAACCGACGATAATCCCGGTGAGGAGTCAAACGTCATCTTGTTCCTTCGACAATGGCACATCGTCTCAACACTTCATACATACATACATCAAACAATGTCCTACAAGAATCGAGGATTGAAAATCCCGAGTGACTATTACGTGTGACAGTACTTTGGATAGAATTTGAAGCTTGAAGACTATGGGCATAGACCCCTCTTCCTGACTTCGTACAACCTCTAATCCATGTTATTGCGTAACTCTCGACACAAGCAGTCTGAAGAAGGTCAGATATACCTCATTCGGATGCTCGGATTGAAGTTCTACAAGTTCGAGTGGACATTACAGTGCATGAGTCCATGTACTACGAGACGACGGGACCCACGAGGCTTGGATGCATCACGACCACCACAGTACAAATCATGGCTACTGGCAGTAGTACAATTGTGGCTACCACAGTAATTACTGCTACCATCCGCCTCTATATATACAAGCCTTGGGGTCAGCCATTTGAGAAGAAGAGGGAGGGAAAAAGGCGAGGAAGCCTGTCCATTTTACCCCCGCATACACATCTTTTGAGTGTTTCCTCACTTTTAAACACTAGTTAGCTCACATATAGCTATCTTTTTATCCGACGGAGCCGAGTGTTTATCCATTTAAAGTCATAAAAGTCTACCTTGGCGTTTCCTACCGTAAGCCTTCTTATATTCTATAAAGTCTTCTTCTCATATTAGCACACACTGTTATACACATTGAGAGTCGTGTTGTGTGCGTTTGGCCGGACTTTGATCCGTGGTTTTCATTTCTGTGTATATATATATACTTATATATGTATATATTTCATATATGGACTAATATTATCGAGTTATGCCTCGATTGAGACTGGACTTCGGTCTGGAGCGTTTAATTGCTTATATATATATATATACTTATATATATGAACTGTGGTTAGACTCTATCTGATGAGCCTGGATTTTATATCCGATGCGTTTAATTGCTTATATATATATATATAAAACTGTTGTCAGACATATCTGATGAGCCTGGATTTACATCCAGTGCGTTTAATCGCTTTTATATATATATACATATATATAATTGTTGTCGGATATATCCGATGAGCCTGGATTCACATCCAGTGCGTTTACTGCTTATATATATATATTTACATTTCTGTCAGGCCTGGAGTTCACTTCGTGGCCTTTTACAGCTTTATTTACATTCCGTCCTGCCTGGAGTGTACTTTGTGGTAGTTGATCACTTTTACAGCTTTCTTTACATTTTGTCCCACCTGGTGTTTACTTCGTGGCGGTTGATCATGTTTATATATATATATGTATTTATAGCTTTTATATATATAACTGCTTACTGCTTTCCATACAAATTGTAGTATCATGTGAGCCTAGGAATCATGTGATCACAAGTTCAGTCTACTGAATCTAGATTCAGTTCCCATGATGGACATTTTTAAATTTGTAGCATTTGTATATTATTTTTTTACAAAGGTCTAAATTTCCTAGGATGACTGTCATGCCCATGAGGAGTTCTAAGATCGCTATATATATTATTTTCTCGAGAATGCTTCGCATCTCGAAAATAAAAACAAACAAGCCAAACATTTAATAATAAAATGGAAGTATGAAAAGGTCTCAATTCCTATTGAGCACAGGGTTTGAAAAACATCTTTTACAAAACGTCATTGCTATATTGTGGTTAAAACTGAATTTTTCTATAAATTCAAAACCTTGTGTATATAGGTGCGAACGAGGCCTCACACTACTTTCAAATAACTGCACATTGATCCATACACACACACAAACACACACATTCATATAACAATTTCTTTGAAGAGTGGCGGTCACCGTGGTAACACGGATGTCGGGGGGTGCCTAACACCTTCCCTCCGTATAATCAAGCCCCCGGACCCAAAATGAATCTCGATTTCACAGACCCGTCTAACAGTGTCAAATCACTGGATCAATATGCAAACCTTTTTCGGTTGCATTGGTGCAACCAGTTAAATACACAAACTGGCGACTCTTAAAGTCAAATCATCGACATTATACATGTCGGACCATTTTCACTTGTTTTTTCAAACAAATCTCACATTAACATGAGAACACGAAAGAACAAGTAACGAAAAGGGACACTCAAAAATCCCGACGTCGACATGTTATTTAAAATAATTAAATAAGATATTGATTTATTTTATAAAGGGGTGTGACATTATTAAACCATAGTATAAGAGATTTATTAAATTAAATATGAATAAGCCTTTTAAGGCTAGCCAATAATGGCATTAGTGGAGGTTGATGGCAGTTAACCCATGATGGGTAACTGACCTCCACAACGCGACAGTTCACTTTTGTTATATACATCTTCTGTCTTTTATTTTCTAAGTTTGGCAAAACATCACAGGGAGAGTTTGAGAAATTGTTGAGGGAGATTGTGAGAAGTGTGATAGAAGAATTAATTGAGAAGGGTTTCAATTCTACTCATCTACGCTTTGGGTAATCTCTTCAACCCAGTTTATTTACGTCATTAAGGTTTCATGAATATGGCTTTCAATTTTCTGTTAAATTCAACAATTGGAAAGAATAAGGATTAAGTGCATATAAGTGTTAAGATGTTGTTATAATGTGTTTTCATATATATTGTATGGTTCCATATCACCAGTTTCATAATATTATAACGAACATTGTTGTTTCAAAAGTTACAGAGTATAAAATATGGCCATATGGCCCTTATACGTGAATTTAATATGTCAAACATAAATTGTTCTGTAAATTCACACACGTATATAATTATGCATGTTAAAACGAAGGAAATAAACTTTGAATGGGCAGATTCGGTGTTATAACAAAGCCGTAACGCCAATTTTTGTTTCATGTTTAATATTTTTCAAAATCACCAAGAACACTGAAATTACATGAATTGATTTAAGTAATTGTACGTTTTAACGTATTAAAATCATGCTAGAAAGGTTAAGTAATGATTATGTGTATATTATAATGATTGGGGATGTTTAAATTCATGTGTGAATAGAGAAATTGGTAGATTTTCGCTTGCTCTACATTTTTTCGTGAACTGTAGTTTCTATTTACGATATCTTGCATGTGCATATTGCCATGTTCTGAGCTTGAGACCACATACATGTGATACCATGACCATGCATTTATCATTGTCCCGTTGCCATATTGTCACAACAGTAGCGCCAATTATATACTTGTTGGTGGCACCGCAACGCCACTCTGAAGTTTGTCCAAGAATGAGCATTTTAATGGTTTTATTTTAGGGACTATAATAGTAACCTAATCTAATGAACATAAAAATGTATTAGTCATATAATGAGATATTAAAATAGATTCTTATGATGTCAATAAGATATTTATATGTTGATAGAATTGTTGATTATATAGTTAGCTTGTTGTTCGTATAGTGTAATATTACGTGAAAACAAGTATGGTAATTTGACTAAGTATAGTCATGAATTCGAGTTAGATAAAAAGAATGAACGTATGACGACTAGTTCGTGATAATGACTGGTATTGTGAATGCAAATTATATGTAGGACTAAATCAAGGAACGTGTATAAATTAACGTGTAATCTACGAACGAGGCAAGTTTCCTAACCTTACTCGTTATCTTAATATGAGCTTATAAGTTGTCTCTTTACTTCGAGCAAATTCTAGTTATTATTGATCAAGTCCATTTTATTATATTAAAGTGTATTAATCTTTCAATGTATGATTCTGTTATACAATAATTATTCTATTATATACCCTTTGAGATTTCTATTCAATTTAAATTATCAGGTACTGTTAAACCTTGTTAGACTAGTGAACCCTTAATGATTTGACTAGTCCATAGTTGATGAGCGTTCTAAATTTTTGAACCCTTGATGAATTATCCAAACCAAACTTCCTTTGGAGCGGACACTAATGTTAAACTGAGATGAACAACCCTGTAGAGGGGATTATTTATGCGTTAGCGTTAATGTGGCGCCCCCAAAATTCAGACACCCATATCTCGAATTCGGTGCATCACGTACAACTACGAATATCTTGCTAAATCATTAACAACGGAAATAATAGAATAATTACATTGATATAATATAAATATTCGCGTCCCAAGGTACCGTAACCATTACTATTACAATTCTGTGATTAGCTTAACATAGCTTAATCATTCTTGAATACATCATAATAACGATAATAATAATACTTCTAGTCTTAAGGGCTAAATTATTCGTCAGCCTTGCCCTTTCCCTTGTCCTTTCTCCTCAAGTACCGCCTTGCTCGCCTTAATCAGTAATGTTTTAGGAAGCAAGAATGAGCAACAAATTTGCCCAAAGAGTGAGGGACAAGCGATTATAGCATTTAAAATTCTCGTGGATTTCAAAATGATAAGTAGTTCCGAATATCAAGAAACATCAAGACTATTCAATAGGTGTCGTTATAGATCAAGTATATCACAATTTCGTGGATTTACTCCTCTCGAGGTTCATCATGAATGAATAATTGAAATACTACTAAGGACTAAGAACTCTTACTAGAATTAACAGTATTACACTGTAATCCACAATAAACGAGTACATCAGGTGATCAGCCTAAAGCACCCTATGTTATGCATAACATTTAATCATACTTGGGTGACGACATATCATTTCCCCTCCTATGAGGGTTGTTCATCTCAGTTTAACGTTCGGGTCCGCACCAAGGAAGTTTGGTTTGGATAATTCATCAAGGGTTCTGAAATTTAGAACGCTCATCAACTATGGACTAGACGAATCAATTGGGGTTCGCTAGTCTAACCATGATTAACAATAACAGATAATTCAACTTGGATAAAATCTCAAAGGTATACAATAGAATAATTATTGTATAACAACATCCTGCTTGAAGGATTAATAAACTTTAATATACAAGACAGGCTAGATTTATAATAATGATAACTTGCTCAATGTAGAAAGATGAATCAATCAATTTATATAACGATAACAAGTAGGGATAATAAACTTGGTCAACGAGGTTTAGGGTAAGAACTTGCTCAATGTAACAAGATAAGGTTTAGAAACTTGCTCAATGAAATTTGAGTAAGGTTAGGGAACTTGCCTTTAGCGCTGATTACCACTTATAGCAAAAATCACCTCAATGAACTATGTTGTCCTATTTACATAAGTATAGGTATTCATTAGCCAAACACACTTGATATCTACATAGATAAATAACATGTACTCATTATACATTCTTCTATCTATGAATATTGCATCCATTAACATCTCTTTAATCATACCTCTTTGATTTAATGACCTTTTCTACGCATGCTTGCGGTATTAGAATTGTTTTCCGGCTAGTAAAACTTTATATTTTGGTTCGGGTGATAACGGTTTATAACGATGAGGGATATACATAAGTTCATCCTTATTTTAAGTTATGGTACTATCTCCGGAGTCCCAAGACATCTCGCCTATCCAAACCCAAAGTTATCCCATCATCTCCGGGGCATCCGCCCATATCCAAGACGGCGTTACGACTCGTCCCGAGGACATTACGTTTTGTCCGAAGACAACATTTCTTGTCCAAGACAATACTTCTTGTCCAAAGACAACACTTCTTGTTTCATGGCCTCACACGCCCAAACCCAATTATTACGTTACTCTAAGATCAACAATATTACTCTACGATGACGAAATCGCCCATTACTTCTACGATCAACAATATTACTCTACGGTCAGTAGTCGATCGGCTATCACTCTCTGATCAACAATCTTACTCTACTGGTGCAGTAGTCGATTACAAGCTATCATTCTACGATCAACAATCTTACTCTACTATCGTGAGTCGATTAAAGCTATCACTCTACGATCAACAATCTTACTCTACTTCAGTAGTCATCTACATGGTGGACCTTTCCAGAATCGTAGAGTAGTCCGGACACTTCAGCGATGTTAAGTGAGCAATCGTAGTGTTTTCCAAAAGACCAAAGACCAATATGACATGACACTATGACTTGGATAGTAGAGTGTCATCTGACTTATGTCAGAAGCATCAAGTCCTAACTTTTTAATTCTAACAATTTTTTTTATTAACGTGTTCATGCACGAAAGTGAACTTCCTAACGCCTTATAACATGCTAGTTCATCATACTTGACCTATTAATTAGGAAAAACCAAGGATCAACCCAAACTCAAGTTAAGAACGAAGTAGAAATTTTACCTTCTTAACCTTGATATCTCACACACTGATTTGGCTTCGAAAATGCTTAGCGACTAAGAATTCTTCACTCAGATGTCTCCAATACTCTTAACAATATAACAGACTGCAAAGGTAGCTCGTATTTATAGAGGAAAGCATGGACTAGACCATTTCTTTACACAATGTGGGGATCCATGGCGCAATAGAAAGGAACAATGGTTGCTTAAGGAGTTGTTTGCCCACTTCATACCAGCCACTCAGCTAGCCATGATTACCTAGGATTAGCAGCTTGAAAGTTTACGTAAAGAGAGTTTAGGCTACAGTCCTTTGTACTTGGTGACCCCTAACTTGAGACAAGAGAAGCGATCTCAGACATAAGCATGGGGTGGTCGGTCAGGCACACTGCCCTATGCCATATTTTAAAAGTCAACCCTTGTACTAATTGTTATGTTGGGTTCCGAATTGGTCTTTAAATGTTCCAAGTTATTGGGCTAACTCAAAAGTCCATCAATTAAGTTATTGGGCTAGACTCCCAATCTACATACTAAGGTTGGGCTCGGATAATCCTAGATCCAATATTAAGTTATCCCTCAATTTATAATTCCACTCACATAATAAATTGTATAAGTTAAGCTTATCATCATATGCAATAATTATTTACATCTCAATGCCACACTAGGCATAATCTTCCAAGCTTAAACTAAGCTTCTCAATGCACATTGATCTAATACGAATCAATTGATCTCAATAAAATGTTAACACTTTTATTCATATAAATATTACTTTCATTAGCATATTTATTTAATAATATGAGAAATTTCTCAGGTATTACAGTTAAGATATTGTGCACAATATGGTACTAAGGGCTGATCCACCTAAGTACAAGAAGAAGAGTCCATAGTCTTATGATTGTTAAAGGTTTCAAGAATAAACACTTGACAACCAAGGACATAGTTCAAGGTCTTATGACCCTCAGAAGATCTTTTGTTTCTTGTTATTCATTCTTGATTCAAAAGCTAAGTTTTCATGTTTCAGAACCCTTCGATTTATTCGTATGTTATTATTCCTTTGTTATATTGTTATACTTGTGGGCAATCATGTTCACTCTTGCGTAATAATAACATTGTAGTTAAGAACGAAAGATCAGACGAGCCTTCCACTAGTAAAGGAAAGGGCAAGATTAGCAAGTAATTAAGACTGGTTAATTATGTGGTTATGTAATGATATTTAGACTTGATGTTATTTAAGACTTTTTATTATTTATGATTCCACATAGATGTTTAAGGTTAGAGTGACCTGGGATTGTATTTTATGCAGATGATGTAACCCCATAAAGGGAGATTTATTTATTTAATTCTATCTATTGCATGGTTTGCATTTATTTATGGGTAGATAGATAGATGATATTTGTACAGTGAACACCAAATCCTGCGGAAATGGAAGTACCCGGATTTGGGGGCGTCACAGGTTGGTATCAAAGCTATTGGTTATGAACCTTAGGTGGGGGAACAACCTTAGGTAGTAGCCTTGTAGAAGATAGAGAACACAGTGGTGGTAAACTCCTATCGAGTTATAAGAAATGAATTTCTTAATTCATTAAAGATAATAAAAGACTTTATGTGCTTATGTGTTAAATTATGCGTTCGCTAGCATGGATTAGTAACTAAAACTTAAAATTTTGTTTTTAGGATGTCAGATGTTAAAGGATCTAGTCGAGCTGGGGAGGAGGAACCCCGAGTACCTACAGAGGAGAAGCCCTGAGACCTTCATGTTGTCAGGGAACAATTGGTACAGAGAGAGCCATCTCCATTGATCACCATTGTTGGTCGGGAGCACGAGCCTGAGACTGATCTAGAGGAGGATTCTGATGAAGAAGAGGAGGAAGAGGAGTTCCCACCGAACTCCATCGATGCTGAGATGTATGATGCGCTTTATGATCGTAACATAGAGTTGCAAGACACTGTTCAAGAGCTGAAGGAGAGGGTTGTTATTGAACAGATTACCATCGAGCAGAAGGATGGGGAAAATGTGACTCTTCACACACGTTTGGGAAATGTGGAGTGGTATTTGGTTCACAAGAAGGCTTAAACCGAGGAGAAGTCCGAAGAAATAGAAAAGTTGAAGAAGGAGCTGAAAGAGAGCTAAGAAAGGCTGGCCATAGCAGAGGAGGGCTAGGTAAGAGAGTCACGTCGTGCTGATCTTGCAGAAAAGGATTGTCGTGCAAAGAAGGCTAAGCTTGGGGAAACGTACTCTACACTTCAAAATGCAATGGATGAGGCCCATGATTGAGTTATGAGATACCCAATCCAGTTTGAAGGACTACCATCTTATATGCTAGATCGCATAACGATGTCCCGCATCATGGAAGAGGAACGTGGCAAGGCTATGCAGCGCCTTAACAGGCAGTGATATAATTAGTTTAATTATATGAAAACTATCTGGTAGTTAAAGATGTAAATTCTGATGTGTTTATGAACAAAGGAATATTTTAATGTTTTAAATCCTGTAGATTCTTTATCTCGGGATAGTTGATGTAAATAGCAGTGATGCTATCGTATGATGTTAAAACTTTTGAATTGAATAAATGACAGAGTTTATTTGAATTGATGTGTTAAGTGAATTATAATTAAATATTTTAGTTAAGCCTTAAATGTTGAAGGGATTGAATAAAGACCAAATAAGCGTATATTCTTAACAGAAATATGCCACCTAGAAGAAGACAAAATCGTCAACAAGCTAAAGAAGAACAAATGAATAACAACAACGACGCCAATGCTAACCCTGTTCAGCAATTTGTGAACCTGTTAGCCGGAGAAATTAAAAATCAACCACAAGCTCCACCAAACACCTCATTCAAGGATTTTAAGGCGGTAAGACCGTCAGAGTTTAAGGGCTCCATAAACCCAATCGAAGCTCAAACATGGGTTATGGAGATGGAGAAGGTGTTTGACATCGCCAGAGTAAGGGAAGACCAGAAGACCGCATATGCAACGTTTATGCTGAAGTTTGAAGCCAGCTATTGGTGGCAGGCAAACAAAGTACAGGGAGGAGAAGGTGTAATAACCTGGGATAGATTCAAGGAGATGTTTTTCGAGATGTATTTTCCGACCAGTTTGTAAAACCAAATGGAAGTTCAGTTTCTGGAATTGAAACAGGGGAGTATGTCCGTAGCAGAATATGCGGCAAGGTTCAACGAGTTGGCTAGGTTCGCCACATACTAAGTGCATACTGATGAGAGGAAGGCAAGACGTTTCGAGCAGGGACTGAAGCCGTGGTTTTATAGTAAGGTGTTAATGTTCCAATTGAACACTTTTGCTGGAGTGTTAGAGAAGGCCATACTCGCTGAAGGTGGAAGCGATGTGGTAACTAAATATAATCAAGATTAGAAGAAGTAAAAGAGTGAAAATGAAGGAACTAACAAGACTGGTGGAGGTAGCATGGGAGGTAGTAATAATCAGAAGAGGAAGTAGTCTAATAACTCATCAACTGAAAGTCAACAAGGAGGTCAGAAGAAGAAGATCAAAGCATGCCCAACCTGCGGAAAAGCTCATCTGGGAGTTTGCATGAAGGGAAAATGAGTGTGCTACAATTGTGGTCAGGAAGGCCACATAGCACCTAACTGTCCTAACCCAAAGAAGGGTGTCTGCTTCACTTGTGGCTCAAAGGATCATCTTGCAAGGGATTGTCCTAAGAAGGGATTTGGAGGGACGGGATCAGGAGGGAATAGAGGAAACAACGATGGAAGCACTCTGACTATCGCAGGACCAATCTATGAATGCATCGACCGCTTTGCGAACATTCAACATGACAGTGCAGGATGCAGTGCAGTCTCGCGATGTGGTGTCAGGTATCATTCCGATCAATAAAATTAATGCTTATGTATTATTTGATTCGGGTGCTACTTGTTCATTTATATCCGATAACTTTGCTAAGAACTTAGAATTGCTTAAGGACGAGTTAGAATACCCCATGAACATAGAAATTGCGAATAGAGAACTAATCCATGTTAAGTATGTGCATAAGAACTGTAGAGTGGATATTAAGGGTAATATCATGAACGCAGATCATATCCCTATTTGACTTGGAGAATTTGACGTTATTTTGGGTATGGACTGGTTATCCAATTTTGGGACGGTAATTGACTGCCAGAAGAAGCGTATTAACCTTATGACTCTGTCAAAGGTTGTGTTTTATAGCTACAAGTCGCTTAGACAAGCGAGTTGTCTGATGATGATGCAGGCCAGGAGGTTGTTAAGGCAAGGCTGGGTAGGATATCTAGCTTACATAGTCGATAGTCGTAAAGAGAATTCAAAAATAGATGAGATACCAGTAGTGAGAGATTTCGCAGACATATTTCCGGATGATTTGCCAGGACTTCCTCCCGATACAGCAGTTGAATTTGTGATTGATTTGGCTCCAGGAACGGCTCCAATATCAAAGGCACCGTACCGAATGGCACCGGTAGAGATGAAAGAACTAATGGTCCAACTACAAGAATTACTGGACAAGAAGTATATCCAACCAAGCGTATCACCATGGGGAGCACCGATTTTATTCGTGAAGAAGAAGGATGGGACAATGCGACTCTATATTAACTATAAAGAACTAAATAAGGTCACGATTAAGAATAGATATCCATTACCGCGAATCGACGACCTGTTCGATCAGTTAAAGGGATCAAGATACTTTTCAAAGATAGATTTGAGGAGTAGTTATCATCAACTGAAGGTGAGACCAGAGGATGTACCAAAGACAACATTCAGAACATGATATGGTCACTACGAATTTTTGGTAATGTCATTTGGTCTAATAAATGCTCCTGCGGCATTTATGGGCTTAATGAATAGAGTGTTCAAGCCGTTTTTGGACAAATTTGTAGTGGTATTTATAGATGATATTTTGGTATATTCGAAAACCAAGGAAGAACATGAAGAGCATTTGAGGGTGACATTAGAGACATTGAAAAGGGAAAAGTTGTATGCCAACTTTTCGAAATGTGAATTTTTGATTGAAAGAGTATAATTTCTAGGACATGTGATCGATAGGGATGAAATTTCGGTGGATCCCTCCAAAGTCGAATCTGTGATTAACTGGGATCAGCCGAAGATGCCGTCAGAAGTAAGAAATTTTCTTGGATTGGCAGGTTATTACATAAGATTCATTCAGGATTTTTCCAAGAACGCGACTCCGTTGACGAATTTGACCAGAAAATCGGTGAAATTTGTTTGGACGGAGAAGTGTGAGGAAAGCTTTCAAGAATTAAAGAAGAGGTTGAGTTCAGCACCTGTGTTATCTCTTCCGGATGACACAGGAAATTTTATGATTTATAGTGATGCATCGCATAAAGGACTTGGCTTTGTGCTTATGCAGAACGGAAGAGTCATTGCGTATGCGTCACGATAACTAAAAGATTATGAGAAGGGGTATCCGACCCATGACTTGGAGTTAGCTGCAGTGGTTTTTGCTTTGAAAATCTAGAGGCACTATCTCTATGGGGAGAAGTGTGAAATATATACAGACCACAAGAGTCTGAAATATATTTTTACACAGAAATACTTGAACATGCTCCAAAGAAGGTGGTTGGAGTTAATTAAGGACTATGATTGTGAGATTCGATACCATCCGGGTAAGGCAAATGTGGTGGCTGACGCCTTAAGTAGAAAGGGTCGGGAGAAACTGATGATGTTGACCGATCAAGAGGAGTTAATTTCAGCAATGGAAAAGATGGAATTGGAATTAAAGTGTCCTATGGAGATTGATGAGAAGCTATTTCAGATACAATCTGGTACAACTCTACTAGACAAGGTTAACGAAGCTCAAATTCAGGATGATGAATGTAAAATGGTGAAAAAGAAGATATCCGAAGGAACCGAATCAAGATTCAAGATGGATAAGGAAGGAATACTGAGATTTGAAAGTAGAATTTGGGTACCGCCGGTACCAGAGATTAAGGAAGAAATTTTGAATGAGGCTCCTAACTTACGATATTCGATTCACCCTAGTAGTACCAAGATGTACCAAGATCTTCGACAACATTTTTAGTGGCCAAATTTGAAACGAGAGGTTGCAGAATGTGTTTCCAAGTGCCTGACATGTCAGAAAGTGAAAGCAGAACATCAGAGGCCGAGTGGGTTACTACAACCATTAGAGATTCCAGAATGGAAATGGGAACATATTAGAATGGATTTCGTGGTTGGCCTACCAACAAATCAGAAAGGCTACGACGTAATATGGGTTATTGTTGACCGATTGACAAAATCTGCATACTTCCTTCCGATCAAAATCAGATTCAACTTAGATCAGTTGGCAAGGTTATATGTGACAGAGATTGTTTCAAGGCACAGAGTTCCGGTGTTAATTATTTTTGATAGAGATCCGTGCTTTACGTCAAACTTTTGGAAACATCTACAAGAATGCATGGGTACACAGTTGCGAATGAGCACGTCATATCACCCTCAGACAGATGGACAGAGTGAAAGAACAATTCAGACATTAGGAGACATGTTAAGAGCTTGTATAATGGACTTTAAAGGAAATTGGGATGACCATCTACCGCTCGTAGAGTTCGGTTACAACAATAGTTACCACGGTAGTATTGGTATGCCGCCTTATGAAGCATTATACGGCAGAAAGTGCAGAACTCCGCTATATTGGGATGAAGTTGGCGACAGATAATTACTAGGCCCAAAATTGGTACAGCAGCAGCAGAAATAGTCAAAGTGATCCGAACAAGATTGATAAAAGCTCAAGATAGACAGAAGAAATACGCCAATCCACACCGTAAAAATGTTAAGTTTGAATCGGGTAATTATTTGTTCTTAAAGGTCTCTCCCTGGAAGGGAAAGATTAGGTTCGGAAAGAAAGGAAAATTAAGCCAAAGATTCATTAGACCCTTTGAAGTTCTGTGAAGGGTCGGAGAAGTTTCTTATGAGGTAGCTTTACCTCTAGCTCTAGAAAATGTCCACAACGTTTTCCACGTCTCAGTCCTATGACCCTACAAATCCGATTACAAGCGCGTGATTGAATACGAACCCCTACATTTTGACTAAGACTTATCATACGAAGAAATTCCTGTTCAGATTGTTTATCGAAAAGAGCAAGTTCTAAGAAATAAAGGAATATCTTCTGTTAAGGTAATTTGGAGGAACCACAACGCTGAAGAAGCTACGTGGGAACTCGAAGAGAATATAATGAAGAATTATCCTCATTTATTTACTTAGATTATTATAAGCGATTCTAGGGACAAAATCTTTGTAAGGGGGGGAGAATGTAACGGTTCGAATTATTTAAGTTGTGATTCTGAGGACAGAATCCTTTTAAGGGGGGGAAAGATGTGACAACCGAGATTTTGTAATTTAATTTTTAATATTTATTGGATTGAATAAATATTTTTTCACTGAATTAACTATTAGATTAAATAATTAGTTAATGAAATTATGGTAGATTAATTTAATTATATGTATTATATTTATTAAATTAATGTGGAAAATTTTATTATTCGAAGTATGTAATTATGTGAGCTTATTGTATTAAAAAAATATTTAATAAGCCTAATAGTATTTTAATTAATTTAATAATTAATTAAAGATTAAATAATTCGACATAATTAATAAATGAGAAATTTAATTATGCGACTATGTGAATTAAGGAGAATTATTATATGTTATTTAAAATAATTAAATAAGATATTGATTTATTTTATAAAGGGGTGTGACATTATTATATCATAGTATAAGAGATTTATTAAATTAAATAGGAATAAGCCTTTTAAGGCTAGCCAAACATGGCATTAGTGGAGGTTGAGGGCAGTTAACCCATGATGGGTAATTGACCTCCACAACGCGTCAGTTCACTTTTGTTATATACGTCTTATGTCTTTTATTTTCTAAGTCTGGCAAAACATCACAGAGAGAGTTTGAGAAATTGTTGAGGGAGATTATGAGAAGTGTGATTGAAGAATTAATTGAGAAGGGTTTAAATTCTACTCATCTACGCTTTCGGTAATCTCTTCAACCCAGTTTATTTACGTTATTAAGGTTTCATGAATATGGCTTTCAATTTTCTGTTAAATTCAACAATTGGAAAAAATAAGGATTAAGTTCATATATGTGTTAAGATGTTATTATAATGTGTTTTCATGTATATTGTATGGTTCCATATCATCAGTTTCATAATATTATAACGAACGTTGTTGTTTCAAAAGTTACAGAGTATAGAATATGGACATATGGCCCTTATACATGAATTTAATATATCAAACATAAATTGTTTTGTAAAATTCACACACGTATATAATTGTGCATGTTAAAACGAAGGAAATAAACTTTGAATGGGAAGATTCGGTGTTATAACAAACCAGTAACGCCAATTTTTGTTTCATGTTTAATATTTTTCAAAATCACCAAGAACACTGAAATTACATGAATTGATTCAAGTAATTGTATGTTCTAACCTATTAAAATCATGCTAGAAAGGTTGAGTAATGATTATGTGTATATTATAATGAATGGGGATGTTTAAATTCATGTGTGAATAGAGAAATTGGTAGATTTTTTCTTGCTATACATTTTTTCGCGAAATACAGTTTTTGTTTACGGTATGCTCTTCATTGTATTGTGACTGCTGAGAGCTTGAGACCAGTGTGCCATGACCCACCCTACTGCAATGCCATTATGCAGGTTGTAGTCTTTGGTCGCACCAAAGATTATAATTATATACTTGTTGGTGAAATACAAATTACCACTCTCTGCTTTTTTCCAAGAATGAACATTTTAATGGTTTTATTTTAGGGACTATAATAGTAACCTAATCTAATGAACATAAAAATGTATTAGTCATATAATGAGATATTAAAATAGGTTCTTATCATGTCAATAAGATATTTACATGTTGATTAAATTGTTGATTATATAGTTAGCTTGTTGTTCGTATAGTATAATATTACGTGAAAGCTAGTATGGTAATTTGTCTAAGTATAGTCATGAATTCGAGTTAGATAAAAAGAATGAACGTATGACGACTAGTTACGTGATAATTGACTGGTATTGTGAATGTAAATTATATGTAGGATTAAATCAAGGAACGTGTATAAAATAACGTGTAATCTACGCACGAGGCAAGTTTCCTAACCTTACTCGTTATCTTAATATGAGCTTATAAGTTGTCTCTTTACTTCGAGAAAATTCTCGTTATTATTGATCAAGTCCATTTTATTATATTAAAGTGTATTAATCTTTCAAAGTATGATTCTGTTATACAATAATTATTCTATTGTATACCCTTTGAGATTACTATTCAATTTAAATTATCAGTTACTGTTGAACTTTGTTAGACTAGTGAACCCTTAATGATTCGACTAGTCCATAGTTGATGAGCGTTCTAAATTTCAGAACCCTTGATGAATTATCCGAACCAAACTTCCTTTGGTGTGGACTCTAATGTCAAACTGAGATGAACAAACCTGTATAGGGGATTATTTATGCGTTAGCGTTAAAATATTGTGTGCAATATGGTACTAAGGGCTGATCCGCTTATGTACGAGAAAGAGAGTCCAGGTTTCAAGTATAAACACTTGACAACCTAGGACATAGTTCAAGGTCTTATGACCCTCAGAAGTACTTTTATTTCTTGTCATTCATTCTTGATTCAAAAGCTAAGTTTTCATGTTTCAGAACCCTTCGATTTATTCGCATGTTATTATTCCTTTGTTATATTGTTATACTTGTGGAAAAGATCAGACGAGCCTTCCACTAGTAAAGGCAAGGGAAGGATTAACAAGTAATGAAGATTGGTTAATTATGTGGTTATGTAATGATATTTAGACTTGATGTTATTTAAGACTTGTTATTGTTTATGATTCCGCACAGATGTTTAAGGTTAGAGTGACCTGGGATTGTATTTTATGCAGATGATGTAACCCCATAAGGGGAGATTTATTCATTTAACTCTATCTATTGCATGGTTTGCATTTATTTATGGGTAGATAGATAGATGATATTTGTACAGTGAACACCAAATCCTGCGGAAATAGAAGTACCCGGATTTGGGGATGTCACACGAATTATCTGTCTCAGTTTTGGAATCCATGTATTGAGGACCATGAGTTGAAATGGTGATGAGTTGTTCCATCTGGTGCTGAAAATTGTGGCTCGATATTTCTTGACTCATCATCCTCTCTTCTTGGTTTGCTATAACCTTTGACAGTAATTCCTCCAAATTTGACTTTTTTTCTTTTAATGGAGGTTGATATGAAAATTCTGGCATGTATGTTGGATTTGGAGTAGAGTATTGATCTTGATAATTATAGCTCCATGAAGAATTCGGGTGATACCCTCAAACTTGATGATAACTAGGATAAGAATAGTTGTTGAGGTAGTTACCACCATACTGTACCGGCCCAAGACTGATGGTGCATTGATTACTCGGGTGATTGTTAGCACAATAATTGCAAGTAACTGCTATCCTTCGATTACATTGGGCTGCAACAACGTCCAACCTCCTCGAAAGTGTCTCAAGTTGTGCTGATAATGCAGAAAATATATTGAGTCCATCAATCCCCTCTTCCCTTGGTTGAGTCATGTTCGTGTATGGCCATTGATACGCAAAGTCATCCATGATACCTGAAAAGAGAGAAATATAGGAAGAGAAATAAAAATAAAAATAAAAATGTTTAAATTAAGACTAATTTGATTGAAATTAATATTGGTAAAAATATTAAACTAATTCCCCGGCAACGGCGCCAAAAACTTGTTGGGTAAAATCCAATTACGCACAACACGCAAGTATACGTGGTCAACAAGTAATACAGTGAAAGTAGAGTATCGTTCCCACGAGGAATTAGTTAACAAGAATTACCAAGTACTAACCTATAACCAATTTAATCTTATTTAAACGAATCAATTTCAAATTATATAATTAAACTACTATTAAATTCCACTAGTTAAATTAAGATTACGGAGATTTAAGATCACAACTTCACTTATTTCTTCATTTAAGTTAACACACTTTTCATGAATTATTCTCTATTCTAAATTGTTAATTAAGAACACTAAAGCAGATAAAATCATATCTCGATGCATAATACCCATACTCACTTAAATCCACAGATGATAGAATTAAGCAAGACACCCTAATTAACTAATCCACTATATCTGTATGTGAATTACAATTAAAAAGGATTTAAAGCACAAGTTCTCTATAAGATTACATATGGCGTAAAGGCATATTTCTATCCTAAACACGAATCATGAATTCCATTTATGCAGAAATCACAAACACATGCTATCATTATCAAATCTAAATCTAAACTTCATCTCTCGAGTTCATATAGATTATCACAGTAATTGTTAGCTAGGCAATTAAGCAATTAAGTCCAAATCACAATAGACAATTCTCACAATATAACATAATAATTGATAACGAAGCATATTAAAATAAACTACACAATAAGATCCATTGTAATCTCAAACAAAGAATTAGTTCATAGAATTAAAACTAAGAATCCACACTTGAATAAACATTAAAAGATAAAAATAGAAGAAGATGAAAAGATAGAATCTATTGTCTGTAGATTTGATGCTCTCTCCTTGCTCCTACTTTGAATCTTCAATGGTCTCCAAGTTGTTTCAATCTCCAAAACTCATTAGAACTAGTGTTTTGATCTAATTTACTCTAATCTAATCTAATGGAATACTCTTTTTCTCCCCTCTAATACTTGTTATTCTCCTCCTTTTATAAGCCTTTTTACATGTCTTTAAGTCCTCTTGGAAGTCCTTGAGTCAATTGGATCGAAACAATCCTTTCCGAACTCAAATTTGGACAAAAATCAAGTTTTCTACGCATACCCCCGCCCCGGCGGGGGTTTATACTTGTAAAGGGCCCGCCCCGGTAGGCTATGCTACTGTTTTCCAGCTGGTATGCCCGCCCCGACGGGCATTTTGTTAAGGGAAACCCCGCCCCGGCGGGGGTACATTTTCTGTCACAGCGTCCTCTGGTAAAACGGCCATGACTTTTGATCCGGGAGGAGTTACAGGGCCTACCACCTATCAAATCGAAGCTATCGATGAGCTCTACAACTTTCATTTTTTGAGAATTGAGAAATAATGAATGGATGAAGGTCTAAAGTTGGCTGGAAGTGACTGCTATGCAAATGGCCACCCAAAACAATGACGTTCGACATCCATTGGTACAAAGATCACAACTCTTGCATCCGAACTCCGATTGGAATGATTCAAGTTGTTCCAAAAAGCTAAGAAGAAGCTCTACAATATAATCCAAGTTTCTAACCAAGAACATGAAATAAACATGAAAGCCCAAATGATGTCCGAATTACTTTTCTTTGCATTTTCCTTGCTTTTCCTTACCTATAGTCTCTCACACCACTCCCAAACATATAACCTACAAAATGAACACAAAATGCATGAAAAGTAACTAAAAACATGAATATAAGCAACTAATTTAAGTAAAAGATACCAGATAAGTAGGTATAAAACCTACTTATCAAGTATACGTGGTCAACAAGTAATAAAGTGAAAGTAGAGTATCGTTTCCACAGAGAAATTAGTAAGAATGTCAACCTCACAATTACTAGTTTCCTATTAATCCCAATTTTATTAAACTATACAAATTAATGATTAAAATTATAAAAACTAAATTATTAAGTTTCCTAAAATCACAAAACAATCATAAATCTCAAAAAACTGAATTTCTAAACAAATATCAGAGAATTATGCTTACAACGTCACCCTAAGCTTCACTTTGGTTATTATCCTTTGATCCAGTTTAATTTACTGTCCCGGTTTATTAATCAAGAACACGAAAGTAGAATTAGCCACCTCTCGATGCACTAACACCATATTAACTCAAATCCATAATTAAGATAGAATTAAGTTAAACACCTTAATTAACTAATTCACTATATCTCTATGTGAATTACAATCAAAGAAGGTTTAAGTTCAAGTTCTCTATCTGATTATATGCGATGTTAAGCATATCTCTACCCTAACATTCATCAAGATTCTATTCTTTCACAAAATTCAAGAACACATGCTATATTAACTAAGTCAAAACTAGTACTTCGTCTCTCGAATCCATACAAGTCCACATAAAATTGTTGATTAGGAAATTCATAAATTCAAACACAAATTAATACAGATAAACTGGATAATAGCTTATTAAATTGAAAATCAAAGTTACAAAACCATCGTTTCACTTAAAGATCCATCATAAGCCTAAAAAGTAATTTAGTTCATCATAAAAGAAATAAACACTGAATAAATTAAAGATATCATCCTTTCAATTACAAATAAACTAAAAGAAAAGAATAAATCCAGAACCACCCTTTTCTTTTGCTAAATTTGCAACTGTTATGAGAATTCTTCAAAATCTTCTCTCCAATACTTGTTCTAAAAAAAATATGTATTCTTCTTTTGTTAATTGCCTTCAAATGTCTATATCTCTCAATCTTGTTATTTTTCCTTGGATATAACACCAAGACTTGTATTTTGATTGAAATTCCATGCTAATACACGTCCCAAAACATCCCAAATACTAACATAGCAGTCTTAAAAACCAACTGAATAAATGCATGCTCCGGACCCCCACCCCGGTGGGGGTGTTACTTCAAAATTACCCCACCTCGGCGGGCATAGCTTCAGTCTTCAGAGTTCTGGACCCCCCGCCCCGGCGGGCATACCTTCTGCTAGTTGGTCATGTAATGTTCCTTTGCTTGCCACAATGTACCTTAAATCAACCCTTTTAGATCATTTGCAACACCACCAAACCTACACACCAAATAACAAGAACAACTAAAAATAAACACAAAAACAAGGAATTAACACCGATTAAACCTGAATTAGGAACCGATTCGTGGGTATAAAACCTACTTATTAGGCAGCCATCTATGGTGCGGTTAAACCAAACAACCCCCCCTAAACCCAAATAAAGACTTCTCAAACTGTTCAGACCAAGCCGGAACTACGAAAGACCTGATCTCTTCTCTACAAAAGTATGTAGGTTAACTATGGTGCGGTCAAACCTCTAAAAGAAAAATATAAATCCTTTCCTTCACTTAGAAAACCTAAGGAAATACCAGTCTCAAGACACCAAATCCCATAAAGCCTTCAGGATCAACGACCCATTCTGATAGACCCTCCGACATCTCAATATCAGTCCATCAAGAACGAGCTCATGATACATCAAGATTGCAAGTCACAAAGAAAGTGGCAATCATCAAGCAAGATCAAAACATATGCAAAAGGGAAGTGAATCAAAATATATTTCCTTCCCATATAATACTATTTTATATATACAATGTATCATGTACATGACCAAAATGGCTAACCTAGTCTATGTAGGAAAATTAAAGCTAATCTATAAACACGCGATAAAATGGGACAACAAATCCAACATCGCATCTGTATCTGAAGATGGAGGTGCATCTTTGAGCTCATGACATACAGTCTCAATACGAGCTAACAGATCTATGGCATACTACAGAGTACAACCATGATTATCCATAAACACACCCATATCTACAATAATGTCCTCCATATAGGATTTGAAAGCAGTACTATCAGCTATAGCAACATCTTTGTTGGGTAAAATCTAATGACGCACAACACGCAAGTATACATGGTCAACAAGTAATAAAGTGCAAGTAGAGTATCGTTCCCATGAGGAATTATTAATACAAATTACCAAATACTAACTCTTAATCAAACTAATCTTATTTAAACAATCAATTTAAGATTATGAATTAAATTATTTAATTACACTAATTCTAATTACCACTAATTAAAAATCAGATTATGGAGATTTTGATAGGTATTTGTGGACACTGAGTTGATTTGTTTAGTTCTTTCAAGAGAACTACCAACTCTGTTATTTGATTCCTTAATCTTTCGAACTCCTCGTGAGAGACAGGAGTAGGATCAGGTTGGGCACTTGTAGATATGTCTGACTGTGGGCTTAGTGCCTTTTTGGACTTTAAACGGGTAATGGGACCAATCGTTCCCTACAAAAAGACTATGTAGTTTAGTCTGGGAAAACGGGGAAATGTTACATTCTATGCAATAGGTCCATTTTTTAGGAGTGTTTTAATGTTCTCCTGTAAAACGGATGTCTGTCATTTTGATGACATGATAGCATGACAGGTCTTGATATGAAAAAGGAATGCATATTTACATACTCTTTTATATTTTCCATTACATTGAGATTGACATGGAATTGAAATTACAAGTAATTGAAATAGGAAGGTATGAAGAGACTTCCCTCCGCATTTGGTTTATCAGAGGCTGATGTGACGCCCCCAAATTCGGGTACTTGAAACCCGTACTTGGTGCTCCACGATAATATTCATTCAAACTACTTAATATATTAGTTAAGTAAAAACATTATATCAAAGTTGTCTACTTCCCCAGTTTCGATAACCATTAAGTAATTCATTACATGATAAACAATAAATTATCATAATACCTAGTTACAATTATTACAAATAACACTTAATAACTATTCCTTCATCTTTTTCTTTCCTTTGTCCTTGCCAAAACCTTCTGGTCGATCAAGCTTAGCTAAAAACATTAAAATTTAAAGCAAGAATGAGCATTTAATTGCCCAACAAGTAATATCAAGTAACAATCATCAGCTGAAAGAAATAAATGTTTTCTTTGAACTATACTTCTACAACGAATCAAAAGTTGTAAAAAATTGAAACATTACTGGTCAATATATCCAATCATTTAAATTTTTGAAAGAACTTATTGACTATGAATGTTGAGCGATCAATAGACCATAAACTTTCATTTTTAATTTTGAAAAGGTTTGTATAGAAATTCATCTATAAAGTGTCATGACTTACGGGCACAGGGGGGTGATCAATCCGTTCTGCTTTGTATTGATCAACACTACATGTTAGAATGACGTATGCGTTCATCATCCGCCTTTGGCGCATAAAAGTTTTCCCATTTCGGGATGTTCATACTCAGTTTGGAGTCCGAACCAAAACAATTTAATTGGACGACTCTGTCATAAAAAATCATGTTCGACAATATATTTCAAACTATGTCTAGCCGAGTCAAATAGCTTAGACAACTTTAATCATATATATATACCGAAATTCAATAGTATGTATCAACACTTTTTCAAATACAACCATTATCCAAGTGAGGACACTTGCATAACCAAACTTAGCTCATAAAGAACATAACAACTTTTGATTATATATAAATCATATGAACACATTAATAAGATACTTGTAAATAATGAACGAATCAAATGAAATTTAATAAAGTAAGGAAATTTGCATAATATAAATGAATTAAGAATACTTGTTGAACCACATAACCATTGCATAAAGTACATGCATGGGTTAAGATACTTACAATGAACATAGACAACTTGCACAATATAAAATGTAATGCCCCAAAAAATCGAACCTTTGTAAATACTTTTAATAATGAATAAAATAATATTATTTATTATTATTACGTGTTGATAAGATGAATGTCATTCTATAACCTAGAAACGTCGGAACGTCATAGTATTTTAACTACGTGAGAGAATTAAAGTGTTTGAATTTCTATGACGAAAATAAAAGCTTTTCGAGAAATTTTCTGAAAAACACTATTCATCGATTTCTGCTCGGGAATTATTTTTGAACTTCCGAGAAATACATAACGTTATAATATCGAGGTGATATTGATTAAGCAATAATAATCTAAGTATGAAAAATGTAATATTTCGCGTGGGGACCTAATTTAAGAACGTTAGGTTTATTAAGCGTTAAGGAAAGGATGTTGTAATTGTATGATGTGTATGCATTATACGAGGTAATGAACGTAAGTATAATACGATGTATTATACTATTAAGAATGGAGAATGAAATAATGTATATTATGAATAAATATACGAGCTAGCATACGAGAATTATACGTGGTGTATAGTTGTTAAGTTGTTTAATTAAAGGTAATGGACTTGTAGGATTATTAGCATAATGGTAGAAGTCCAATAGAAAGTGATACTCAAGCCCAAGTGTTTGATAAAGTCATGAGTCCAAACTATTGTAGTGTAAGCCCAATAAGAAATAAGCTAGATAATTAGCAAGCCCAATGTGATTAAGCCATGATACATGGAGCAAACCAAGTGTAAAGTGGGTAGTCTTGTAACGCCCCGAAAAATCGAACCTTTTGTAAATACTTTTAATAATGAATAAAATAATATTATTTATTTTTATTATGTATGGATAAGATGAATGTCGTTCTATAACCTATAAATGTTGGAATGTAGTAGTATTTTAACTACGTGAGAGAATTAAAGTGTTTGGATTTCTAAGACGAAAATAAAAGCTTTTTGAGAAATTTTCTGAAAAACACTATTCATCGATTTTTGCTCGGGAATTATTTTTGAACTTCTGAGAAATACGTAACGTTATAATATGATGGTGAGATGGATTATGTCGTAATAATCTAAGTATAGAAAAAGTAATATTTTGCATGTGGACTTAATTTGGGAACGTTAGGTTTATTAAGCGTTAAAGGATGAAAGTTGTGATCGTATAATGTGTATTCATTATATGAAGGTAATGAATGTAAGTATAATATGACGAATTATACTATTAAGAATGGAGAATGAAATAACGTATATTATAAATTAATATCCGAGTTAGCATACGAGAATTAAACGTGGTGTATATAAATGTTAAGTTGTTTAATTAAAGGTAACAGACTTGTAGGATTATTAGCTTAATGGTAGAAGTCCAATAGAATTTGACAATCAAGCCCAAGTCTTTGATAAGTCATAAGTCCAAACTATGGTAGCACAAGCTCAAGAAGAAAGTAGTTAGACAAAGCCCAATGAGAAGCCATGATCCATGGGGCAAACCAAGTGTGAAATGGGTAGACTTGAGGGGCAAACATTTTGTTTGGTGCCCAAGTGTTGTGATGAGCAAGAAAGGGAAGTGGTTAGCAAGTTAACTTAGTTGTAAGGTAATGAATAGTAAGGAGGTGGAATGAGGAGGTGGATTAAAGGAGGTGGGATGTTTAAAGTCCACAATGCCCTAGTTTTTGGTTGCCTATAAATAGAGAAGTCTCACTTCATTTGTTGGTTGTTCAATTTCTCCCAACTCCTCTCAAAGATAAGCTACTTATTTGGTAGAGAGAGTAAGCCACTTAAACACTTATAAGCCACTTCAACCTTTGCTAGATTTTCTAAAGTGAATTGAAGTCATAGTCTTCAAGGGTAAGACTTATACTTTTTATCTTTATCTCATCTATGATAGGATTGATAGAGAAGGGGGATTGGTTGTTAAGAACATGTTATAAGTTATTAAGGAATAAACTTAAGCCGAATAAGTTGAATAAGCAACTTGAACTCTAATAAGTTGTTGGAATCTTGAAGAACTTGTCATATGTTTGTCATATGATGTTAGTATGTTGAATATAGCATGAGAACATTGATTTATGGACTTAAGTTCATAGTAAGTCATAAACATGAGAATTTGTAGTTCATAAGTTGATTAAGTCATTGACTTATGAGAATAAGTCAAAACCTACTTTAATTATAAGTTGGTGTAATAAGTAACTTGAAATGTTCATATGTTGGTTAAAATCCATTTAGAATAATTAGTAATGTAGTTTTCTTTAAAATTCACACGATTGATTTATTATCGTCAATTCGTGAAATTCTCGGAATGGAAGTCGTATTTTGTATTTGAAGTCGGAAATGTTGGTTTTCGATGAATACAAGTCATATTTGGCATTATTGAGTTGCGGACTCAAAAATTTCGGAATTCCGACTTAGAATGAAGAAATGAGCGTTGAACATTCACAAACGTTTATCATTTTCGTTAAAAATGAACTCATAGGTGAAATTTTAGCAAATGAAGTTGAATATATAAAATTCTTTCATGAATGCATAGAGTATGTAAATTGTGAACCGTAGGCTTTTGAACGAGCCAATTCGGACTTATAACGAAGAAGTTATGAGTCCGGGAGTTTCGTAAAATTTTCAAAAAATTGCAAACTGTCTAAGGCACAGAGTTGGTGTCGCGGCTCTAACCCAAGGCCATTGAGTGATGCCGTAGCGCCGAGTCCAAGGCTTGATCACTGCAAACACGCGCCGCGGCACGAGAAGAAGAGTGGTGTGTGGCGTCGCGGCGCCAGACCTAAGAAATTGCCAGAGAAGAAAGATTTCAAGTATAAAATGAAAGGGGACTTTATAGTATTGAACCAAGGCATAAACATGACATAGTTGGGAAATTGTTAAACACTTATGTATGATGATTAAAGGTTAATAATCAATTGAATATGAATGTAATGTGAATGACGTAATGAAAAGCCGAAAACCATAATAACAGATCTAAGTCAGGATTTAGATTGAGATGAAGGGTAAGATATAATAATATACATACTTGATTACATGTGACCTAATGTGGTACGTTATATGATCATGTATTATAGAAACGTAGAGACTTAAAGTTTACGTGTGTTAATCAGTAAGCAGACGCTGAAGGCAAGTATTTTAACCCTTGTTCCATTCGATGCCGACAAGTTGTAATTCATGTATTCTTTCGCATGAAGTTTTTAACGATGAAGTCTTAAGCCAATTCTTTCGGCTAGACTTATATTATGATTTTGTCAAGCATGATTAATGTTTACCGAGTTATATTGGTATGGTTTTCAATCGAAGACCAAGTATGCTAAAATGTTTTTGTCGTTTAACGACAGGCACGTGAGGTTGCCACAACTTAAATGTACACACGTTTAATGAATGTAGTGTTGATCAATATAGAGTACTATGGGCTAATCACCCAGAAGTGCTTGTAAGCTATGTCGGACTTATGGACTTAGTGTCGGGTTGTCCTTTTCAAAAGAAATTATGAACTGCTCATAGTCTTGAGCCTTAGTTGATATTCTACTAAATATTGTTGTTGGAAAATGTTTTGAATGAAAAGAAGTTCTATTTTGAATTTATCAATAGTACTTCGTAACTATTGTTTAGTTACTGAAGATATATGAGTTCTATGTTTCAAGCATGTTGTTTATTAGAATTGTAGTACTTGCTGAGGTAGTCATGCTCACTCTTGCTTAACCATATGAACACAGCTAAGATCGAGCAAACCGAAGGCTCAGGCAAGGACAAGGGCAAGGCGAAGATGAACCTTTAGATTGTTTATGTAATAGAATAGTTGAACGAATTGTAATATATTTGATATTGTGACAAGAACAAACGAATGGGTTACAAAGAACCTGGGAAATGTAATATTATTTTCGATATATAGAAGTTATATTAGTCCTTTTGAGACTATTCAATTGAATGAATGAATGAATGGTAGTACCGTGTAGCACCATATGTCGGGTTGGAAGAGACCCAGATTTGGCGGCATCACAGGTTTGTATCAAAGCATTAGGTTATAAAACATAAGGGGAGGTTTAAAAACCTTAAGTCATAACCTTAAGAGAAGTCAAGGAAGTACAAGAAGAAAATAACCTTATAAAAATGCATTATGATTATGTTATGTGTTTTTATTATTCTACTGATGTGTACTAATTAACTTAACTATTTTGTGTAGATGTCAGGAATAAATGGAATGTTCGTAGATGGTTAAGCCATTAGTGAAGAATTGGTGAACCAAGTAGAGGTTATACCGAACCCTATAGCAGCAGAGCCAGATGTAGTGATTATTGAGTCTGGAGACTCAGATGATGCTGACTACATTTCAGTATTTGACGGGATGATAGAGGAGGAAGTAGAGACGGTGTCATTTAATCTAGTGGCTATAGCAGCGGAGATAGCTCTTGGAGGGTCAATGATGTCTCTGTTTATGTCAGTGTTAGATAGAAATATCCATTACTGTCAGGAGGTCAAGGAGTTGAAAGCAGAGCTCCAAATGGTTAAAGAGGACAAGACTGATGTCGAGTCCATGTGGGAGCAGGAGCATGATGAACGGATTTTGGCTAAGGACAAAGTCCACGATTTAAAGCACGAGGTCTTTGAGCTCAAGGAGGAGCTAAAGACCAAGGTGCAGAAGATAGGGAGGATGTCCTATATCTATAGGAGTTCTCATACAGATTTCCAACAGCAGGTAGCTGGATATCCTGTAGAGGTGGGGCAGACGCGGCATACTATTAGCCGTGATATTATTGTCAGTCTTGCCAAGGCAGATTTCGAGAATGCCTTGAGGCAGATGTAGACTAGTAGTAGTTAGAGTAATATTTAAATATTTTGTAAGTAGTAGTGATGTAAAGCCCTTTTTGTATAGTAAATGGTAGTCTTTTGTAAATCCTAATTTTTGGAAAGCGATAAGGAAAAAGTAATGTAATCGACTTTTAGGTCGTATATATAATCGATGTAGTATTATACTACGAATAATGAATATAAGTCCTTTTTATGGAAAACAATGAGTAATGGATGTTGGAGTTATTATTTAATATTAAATGATAACTAATAAAGAAAGGAATAATAACAAAATGAGTTTATTGTATCAGAAAAATGCCACCAAGAAGAGTGCAATGTAACCAAGGAACGAACGTGAATCAACCGGAGGGAGGTCTGGTTAACCCGATGCAGAAATTTGTTAATTTAATAACAACCACATTTAATAGAACATGGGTTAATATCCCCGTAAATCCAGGAGTAGCACAAGCTACTACCTTTAAGGATTTCAAGAGCATGGGTCCGCAGGAGTTCAAAGGTAATACGGACCCTATTAAAGCCCAAACATGGGTTAAGGAAATATAGAAGGCATTTGTGATAGTAAATGTCGACGAGGCCCAGAAGGTTGCCTTTGCGACCTATATGATGAATGGAGAGGCCAATTTTGGTGGGAAGCCAAATAGGCTAGGGTCGGGATAGTGAATCTAACGTGGGATAGGTTCAAGGAGATATTCTTCGAGAACTACTTTCCCACGAGCATACAAGGGAGGATGGAGATGTAGTTTCTGGAGTTGAAACAAGGGGACATGACGGTTCCCCAATACGCCGCAAAGTTTAATGAACTGGCAAGGTTCGCTCCACATCAAGTGGATACTGAGGTGAGGAAGGCGCGACAGTTCGAGTAGGGCTTGAAACCCTAGCTCTATAACAGTATATCGATATTCCAAAGTACTTCTTTTGGAACCATTTTAGAGAAGGCAATAATCACCTAAGGTGGTAGCGAGGCGTTGCGTCAATACCACAAGGACAAGAAGAGCAAGGTTAAAGTAGACGGGAGAGTAAAGATCGAGGGAGCCAATGGTAGTGGAGAGGGTCAAAAGAGGAAGGTATTTAGCTCAGGGAATACCAAAGTGAAGCAAGGAGACTCGAAGAGAAGAATGGAGGCCTGTAAGACCTGTGGGAAGACTCACTTAGGAGTCTATGTCAAAGGGAAGGCCGTATATTACAACTGTGGACAGGAGGGGCACATTGCACCTAACTGTCCGAGTCCGAAGAAGAACTATGGATGCTTTGTGTGTGGGTCAACCGACCACATGGCAAATAACTGCCCGAAGAAGGGGACGGACAGGAACCGGGGCGCTAATTGGGGTAAGTTAGCTATTAGTGGACCAACACAGCCGGGTAGGTCGATGGATCGTACCTTTAACATGATGATCCAAGATGCACAATGCATCGTGGGACGCCGTCAGCAGTATATTATTCCGATCCACGATATCAATGCTTACGTCTTTGCTTTGATTCGGGTGATACTTGTTCGCTTATAAGCGTGCAATTTTGCTGAGCGATTAGGATTACTTCCTAAAAGTTGCCTATACCTTTAAATATTAAGGTAGCGAATGAAGAGATAATTCTTGTTGAAGATATTCATAAAAGTTGTTGTGTAGACATACAGGGTTGTAAATTATCGGTAGATTTGTTACCAATAAAGTTAGGAGAGTTCGACGTAATTCTCGGAATGGAGTGGTTAGTAAACCATGGGGCAATTATAGATTGTCAAAAGAATTGTGTGAACATTAAATCGTTAAGACAACCTCGGGTAGTATTTTATGGTAATAGATCATCGGGACGTTCGTGTTGTCTAACCATTACACAAACTAGGAAATTACTGAGAAAGGGATGTGTAGGTTACCTGTGCCATGTTGTGGATACCCAGAGAGTGGTAGAAACCATGGAACAAATACCTGTAGTGAGAGAATTCGCCAATATATTTCCGAGTGAATTGTCGGGTCTTTTGCTGGATAGGGAGACAGAGTTTGTGATAGACATTGTGCCAGGAGCGGCACCAGTTTCCAGGGCACCGTATCGTATGGCGTCAGTGGAGATAAAGGAGTTGATGGTGCAGTTGCAAGAGCTGTTAGACTGGACTTACATTTAACCGAGTGTTTCGCCGTGGGGAGCACCGGTACTGTTTGTCAAAAAGAAGGACGGATGGTTAAGACTATATATCGACTATCGAAAGTTGAACAAGTTAACGATAAAGAATTAATACCCATTGTCCAGGATCAATGATCTCTTTGATCAGTTGAAAGGGGCTAAGTATTTTTCTAAAATACTTTTTAGAACGGGGTATCATCAGTTGAAGGTTAGGAAGGACGATGTGTCAAAGATAACATTCAAGACTCGTTATGGTCATTATGAGTTTCTGGTGATGTCGTTTGGGTTGACAAATGCACCAGCTGCATTCATGGATATGATGAACATAGTGTTCAAATAATATTTGGACAAGTTCGTCATGGTGTTTATAGATGATATTCTAGTCTATTCTAAGACGCCAGAAGATTATGCTGATAAAGGAGCGGCTAGCCAATGAAAAAGATATTAAGTACAGTCTTGATAATGAGGGATTATTGAGATTTGAAGGAAGAATTTGGGTTCCGAATGAGACAGAATTAAAGGAGCAGGTGTTGCAAGAGGCTGATAGTTCGAGATTTTTGATTCATCCTGGTAGCACTAAGATGTATCAAGATCTTGACAGAGTTTCTGGTGGCCGAACATGAAGAGAGAAATCGCTGAATATGTGAGTAGGTGCTTGACTTGTCAGAGAGTTAAGGCCGAACATCAACGACCTAGTTGCTTGCTACAGTCATTAGAAATTCCGTAATGGAAATGGGAGAATATCACGATGGATTTTGTGGTGGGACTTCCGACTACTCAGAAGGGGTATGATGCGATTTGGGTAATAGTGGACCGGTTGACAAAGTCGGCTTAGTTTTTGCCAATTAGGGTTAAGTATAACTTAGATCTGTTAGCTAGACTCTATATTAAGGAAATAATCCCTAGATATGGGGTGCCAGTATCGATTGTGTCAGATTGTGATCCACGATTCACGTCGAACTTTTGGAGGAGTCTAAAAGAGCAGTTGGGAACGCAGTTGAATTTGAGTACGACGTATCATCCACAAACGGATGGACAGAGCGAGAGGACAATTCAGACGTTAGAAGATATGCTATGATCTTGCGTCATGGATTTTAAGGGTAGTTGGGATGATCATCTACCATTAGTGGAGTTTGTGTATAACAATAGTTATCATGCAAGCATAGGTATGCCACCTTACGAAGCTTTGTATGGGAGGAAATACAGAACGCCACTGTATTGGGATGAGGTAGGAGAACGCCGAATGTTGGGACCAGAATTGGTGAAACAGACAGCGGACATTGTCAAAAAGATTCAAATGCGTCTTCTAGCAGCTCAAGACAGACAGAAGAATTTACGGATCCGTATAGAGAGAATCAGGAGTTTGAAGTAGGTTCATACGTATTCCTAAAAGTATCTCCCCGGAAAGGAAAGATATGTTTTGGGAAGAAGGGAAAGTTAAGTCCAAGGTTTATAGGACCTTTTGAGGTATTAAAACGGGTAGGTGAGGTAGCTTATATGATAGCCTTGCCTCCAGACCTAGAACGAATACAAAATGTATTTCACATATCTGTATTACGTCCTTATAAGCCGGATTATAAGCACGTGATAGAATATTAACCTATTTATATCGAGAAGGACATAATGTATGAGGAAACACCGATTCAAATTGTTGATAGAAAAGAACAAGTTCTGCGAAATAAAGTCATACCTTTGGTAAAGGTGATATGGAAGAACCATGATGCAGAAGAAGCAACGTGGGAGTTAGAAGAAATGATGAAAAAGAATTACACGCATTTATTTGTGTAATTTTTTTATATATGGCAAGATTCTGGAGACAGAATCCTTATAAGGGGGAGAGAATGTAACGCCCCGAAAAATTGAACCTTTTGTAAATACTTTTAATAATGAATAAAATAATATTATTTATTTTTATTAAGTATGGATAAGATGAATGTCGTTCTATAACCTAGAAACGTTGGAATGTAGTAGTATTTTAACTACGTGAGAGAATTAAAGTGTTTGGATTTCTAAGACAAAAATAAAATCTTTCCGAGAAATTTTCTGAAAAATACTATTCATCGAATTTTGCTCGGGAATTATTTTTGAACTTCTGAGAAATACGTAACGTTATAATATGAAGGTGAGATGGATTATGTCGTAATAATCTAAGTATAGAAAAAGTAATATTTTGCATGTGGACTTAATTTGGGAACGTTAGGTTTATTAAGCATTAAAGGATGAAAGTTGTGATCGTATAATGTGTATTCATTATATGAAGGCAATGAATGTAAGTATAATATGACGTATTATACTATTAAGAATGGAGAATGAAATAACTTATATTATGAATTAATATCCGAGTTAGCATACGAGAATTAAACGTGGTGTATATAAATGTTAAGTTATTTAATTAAAGGTAACAGACTTGTAGGATTATTAGCTTAATGGTAGAAGTCCAATAGAATGTGACAATCAAGCCCAAGTCTTTGATAAGTCATAAGTCCAAACTATGGTAAAGACAAGCTCAAGAAGAAAGTAGTTAGACAAAGCCCAATGAGAAGCCATGATCCATGGGGCAAACCAAGTGTGAAATGGGTAGACTTGAGGGGCAAACATTTTGTTTGGTGCCCAAGTGTTGTGATGAGCAAGAAAGGGAAGTGGTTAGCAAGTTAACTTAGTTGTAAGGTAATGAATAGTAAGGAGGTGGAATGAGGAGGTGGATTAAAGGAGGTGGGATGTTTAAAGTCCATAATGCCCTAGCTTTTGGTTGCCTATAAATAGAGAAGTCTCACTTCATTTGTTGGTTGTTCAATTTCTCCCAACTCCTCTCAAAGATAAGCTACTTATTTGGTAGAGAGAATAAGCCACTTAAACACTTATAAGCCACTTCAACCTTTGCTAGATTTTCCAAAGTGAATTGAAGTCATAGTCTTCAAGGGTAAGACTTATACTTTTTTTCTTTATCTCTTCTATGATCGGATTGATAGAGAAGGGGGATTGGTTGTTAAGAACATGTTATAAGTTATTAAGGAATAAACTTAAGTCGAATAAGTTGAATAAGCAACTTGAACTCTAATAAGTTGTTGGAATCTTGAAGAACTTGTCATATGTTTGTCATATGATGTTAATATGTTGAATATATCATGAGAACATTGATTGATGGACTTAAGATCATAGTAAGTCATAAGCATGAGAATTTGTAGTTCATAAATTGATTAAGTCATTGACTTATGAGAATAAGTCAAAACCTACTTTGATTATAAGCTGGTGTAATAAGTAACTTGAAATGTTCATATGTTGGTTAAAATCCATTTAGAATAATTAGTAATGTAGTTTTGCCGGAATTCACACGATTCGACGATTATCGTCGAATTCGTGAAATTCTCGGAATGGAAGTTGTATTTTGTATTTGAAGTCAGAAACGTTGGTTTTAGATGGAGATAAGTCATATTTTTCATTATAGAGTTGCGAACTCAAAAATGACCGAATTCCGACTTAGAACGAAGAAACGAGCGTTGAACGTTCACGGACGTTTATCGTTTTCGTTAAAAATGAACTCATAGGTGAAATTTTAGCAAACGTAGTCGAATAGATAAAATTTTTGCATGAACGCATAGAGTATATAAATTGTGAATCGTAGGCTTTTGAACAAGCCAATTCGGAAGTATAACGAAGAAGTTATGAGTCCGGGAGTTTCGTAAAATTTTCAAAAAAATGCAAACTTTCTAAGGCACAGAGTTGGTGCTGAGGCGCCAACCCAAGGCCATTGAGTGACGCCGCAGTGCCGAGTCCTAAGCTTGCTCACTGAAAACTCGTGCCGCGGCACGAGAAGAAAAGTGGTGTGTGTCTCCGCTGCACCAGACCTAAGAAATTGCCAAAGAAGAAAGATTTCAAGTACAGAATAAAAGGGAACTTTATAGTATTGAACTAAGGCATAAACATGACATTGTTAGGACATTGTTAAACACTTACGTATGATGATTAAAGGTTAATAATCAATTGAATGTGAACGTAATGTGAATGACGTAATGAAAAGCTGGAAACCATAATAACAGATCTAAGTCAGGATTTAGATTGAGATGAAGGGTAAGATATAATAATATACATACTTGATTACATGTGACCTAATGTGGTACGTTATATGATCATGTATTCTACTGAATATTGTTGTTGGAAAACGTTTTGAATGAAAAAAAGTGCTATTTTGAATTTATCAATAGTACTTCGTAACTATTGTTCAGTTACTGAAGATATATGAGTTCTATGTTTCAAGCATGTTGTTTATTAGAATTGTAGTACTTGTTGAGCTAGTCATGCTCACTCTTGCTTGAACCATATGAACACAACTAAGATCGAGCGGACTGAAGGCTCAGGCAAAGACAAGGGCAAGGGCAAGGCAAAGACGAACCCTTAGATTGCTTATATAATAGAATAGTTGAATGATTTGTAATATATTTGATATTATGACAAGAACAAATGAATGGGTTACAAAGAACCTGGGAAATGTAATATTATTTTGGATATATAGAAGTTATATTAGTCCTTTTGAGACTATTCAATTGAATGAATGAATGAATGGCAATACCGTGTAGCACCATCTGTCGGGTAGGAAGAGACCCGGATTTGGGGGCGTCACAAGTCTTAACGGGCAAGCTTTTTGTGTGATGAGCAAGTGTTGTTCTAGAAAAGTTTACTTGGTTAATAGGTTATGAATAGTAAGGAGGTGGAAGTTGAGGAGGTTAGTAAGGAAGTGGGATGGCCTAAAGACTATTATGCCCTAACTTTGCCAAGCCTGTAAATAGTAAGTGGGATTTCATTATTTTGCTTGTTCAAATTTCATCCAACTCCTCTCAAGTTAAGTAGCTTATTGGTTAGAGAGAATAAGCCACATAAGTCAAGCAAAAGGCATTCAATATTTGCTAGATTTTCCAAAGAGAAGTGAAGTAATAGTCTTCAAGGGTTAGACTCTTGTCTATTATATCTTTATCTCTACCACGATAGGATTGATAGAGAAGGGGATTATATGCTAAAAACATATAATAAGTCATTAATGAATGAACTTAAGCTGAATAAGTTGAATAAGCAACTTGAACCTAAATAAGTTGATAAACATGTGAAGAACTTATCATATGTTTGTCATATGATGTTAGAATGTTCAATATAGTATGAGAACATTGATTGATGGACTTAAGTTCATAGTAAGTCATAAGCATGAGAATTTGTAGTTCAAAAGTTAAATAAGTTACTGACTTATGAGATTAAGTCAAAACCTACTTTAAGAATAATTTGGTGTAATAAGTAACTTGTAATGTTCATATGTTGGTTAAAATCCATTTAGAATGGTTAGTAATGAAGTTTTGTCGGAATTCACACGGTTAGACGATAATCATCAAATTCGTGAAATTCTCGGAATGGAAGTCATATTTTGCGTTTGAAGTCGAAAATGTTGGTTTTCGATGGAGAAAAGTCATATTTTTCATTATAGAGTTGCGAACTCAAAAATGACTAAATTCTGACTTAGAACGAAGAAACGAGCGTTGAACGTTCACGAACGTTTATCGTTTTCGTTAAAAATGAACTAATAGGTGAAATTTTAGCAAACGAAGTCAAATAGATAAAATTCTTGAATGACCACATAGAGTATGTAATTTTTGAATTGTAGGCTTTTGAACGAGCCAATTCGGACTTATAACGAAGAAGTTATGCGTCCGGGAGTTTCGCCAAATTTGCAAAAGCTGCAAATTTTCTAAGGCACGGAGTTGGCGTCGCGGCGCCAACCCAAGGCCAAATGAGTGGCGCCGCAGCACAGGCATAGTATCTAAGCACACTGCTAACATGAAGAACATGTAGAACAAAGACTCGCACCACAAAGACCGAGTCCGGACATACCTATCGTTAACTCAACTACAGCAAATACGACTTACACAGAAAGAATGGGTGAAATATGCAATACCAACCGTAGGATGTAGAAACGATAAATGAATGCTTTCTGATAGAAAATGGAAGAGAACTAAGGTATAAACATGACATTTTTAAGGCATTGTTAGACACTTATGTATGTTGATTAAAGGATAAGTAATCAATCATGATGTAATGTAAACGACGTAATGAAAAGTCGAAACCCATAATAACAGATCTAAGTCAGGATTTAGATTGAGATGAAGGGTAAGATATAATAGTATACATACTTGATTATATGTGACCTAATGTGGTACGTTATATGATCATGTATTGTAGAGACTTAGAGACTTAAAGTGTACGTGTGATAATCAGTAAGTAGATGCTAAAGGCAAGTATTCTAACCCTTGTTCCAGTTCAGTCTTGACATACTTTGTAATTCATGTGTTCTTTCGCATGAAGTCTTGAATGATGAAGTCAAATCCAATTCTTTCAGCTAGACTTATTTTATGAATCTATCGAATATGATTAATGTTTATCGAGTTTTATTGGTGCGGTTTTCAATCGAAGACCGAGTATGCTAAAATGTTTTTGTCGTTTAACGACAGGCACGTGAGGTTTCCACAACTTAAACATATATACGTTTAATGGATGTAGTGTCGATCAACATAGAGTATTAAGGGCTGATCACCCAGAAGTGCTCGTAAGATATGTCAGACTTACGAACTTAGTGTCGGGTTGTCCTTTTGAAAAGAAATCATGAATTGCTCATAGTCTTGAGCCATAATTGATATTCTACTGAATATTATTGTTTAAAAACGCTTTGAATGAAAAGAAGTGTTGTTTTGAATTATCAATAGTACTTCGTAACTATTGTTCAGTTACTAAAGATATATGAGTTCTATGTTTCAAGCATGTTGTTTATTAGAATTGTAGTACTTGCTGAGCTAGTCATGCTCACTCTTGCTTGAACCTTATGAACACAGCTAAGATCGAGTGGACCGAAGGCTCCGACAAGGACAAGGTCAAGGCGAAGGCAAACCCTTAGATTACTTATGTAATAGTATAGCTGAAGGTCTATAATATATTGAATATTATAACAAGAACGAACGAATGGGTTATAAAGAACCTAGGAAATGTAATATTATTTTGAATATATAGAGGATATATTAGTTCTTTTGAGACTTTTCAATTGAATGAATGTATGAATGGTAGTACCGTGTAGCACTATCTGTCGCGTTGGAAGATACCCGAATTTGGGGGAGTCACAGGTTGGTATCAAAGCCTTGGGTTATAAAACCTAAGGGGGGACTAAAAACCTTAAGTCATAACCTTAAGAGAAGTCAAAGAAGTACAAGAAGAAAATAACCTTATAAAAATGCATTATGATTGTGTTATGTGTTTTTATTATTCTACTGACGTGTACTAATCAACTTAATTATTTTGTGTAGATGTCAGGAGTAAACAGAATGTATGTAGGTGGTCAAGCCATTAGTGAAGAATCGGTGAACCAAGTAGAGGTTTTACCGAACCCCATAGCAGCAGATCCGGATGTAGTGATTATTGAGTCTGAAGACTCAGATGATGTTGAATACATGTCAGTATTCGATGGGATAATCGAGGAAGAAGTAGAGACAATGTCCTTTAATCTAGTAGCTGTAGTAGCGGAGATAGCTCCTGGGGGGGTCGATGATGTCTTTTTTTATGTCAGTATTGGATAGAAATATTCATTATTGTCAGGAGGTCAAGGAGCTGAAGGCAGAGCTGCAAACTGTTATAGAGGACAAGACTGATGTTGAGTCCATGTGGGAGCAGGAACATGATGAGAGGATTTTGGCACGAGTTAAAGGAAGAGGTCTTTGAGCTCAAGGAGGAGCTAAAGACCAAGGTGCAGAAGATAGGGAGAATGTTCTATATCTATAGGAGTTCTCATACAGATTTCCAGCAGCAAGTAGCTGGATATCTTGTAGAGGTTGGGCCAACACGTCACACTATTAGCCGTGATATCATTGCCGGTATTGCTAAGGCATATTTAGAGAATGCCTTAAGGCAGATGTAGATTAGTGGTAGCTAGAGTAGTATATAAATATTTTTAAATTAGTAGTGACGTAAAGCCCTCTTTGTATAGTGAAGGGTAGTCTTTTGTAAATCCCAATTTTTGAAAAGCGATAGCGGGAAAGTAATGTAATCAGCTTAGGCTGTGGATTTAACCGATGTAGTATTATACTACGAAGAATGAATATAAGTTTTTTTTATGGAAAGCAATGAGTAATGGATAAATATTAAATGATAACTAATAAAGAAAGGAATAATAACGAAATGTGTTCATTGTATCAGCAAAATGCCGCCGAGAAGAGTGCAACGTAATCAAGGTGCTAACGTGAATACCGGAGGGAGGTCCGGTTAACCCAATGTAGGAGTTTATTAACTTATTAACAGCTGCCTTTAATAGAACAAGGGCTAATATCCACGTAAATCCAGGAGTAGCACGAGCTACTACCTTTAAGGATTTCAAAAGTGTGGGTCTGCCGGAATTCAAAGGAACTACGGACCCTATTAAAGCCCAACGTGGGTTAAGGAGATAGAAAAGGCATTTGTGATAGCAAATGTCGAAGAGGCCCAAAAGGTTTCCTTTGCAACCTATATGATGAAAGGAGAGGCCAACTTTTGGTGGGAAGCCAATCAGGATATGGCTGGGATAGCAAATCTGATGTGGGAGAGGTTCAAGGAGATATTCTTCTAGAACTACTTTCCCACGAGCATGTAGGGAAGGATGGAGATGCGGTTTTTGGAGTTGAAACAAGGGGACATGACAGTTCCCCAATACGCTGCCAAGTTTAATGAATTGGCAAGGTTCGCTCCACATCAAGTGGATACTAAGGTGAGGAAGGCGCAATGGTTCGAGAAGGGCTTAAAACCCTGGCTTTATAGCCGTATTTTGGTGTTCCATAGTACTTCTTTTGGAACCATTTTAGAGAAGCCGATAATCGCCGAGGGTGATAGTGAAGCTCTGAGTCAATATCACAAGGACAAGAAGAGCAAAGGGAAGGTAGATGGGGGAGTAAAGATTGAGGGAGCCAGTGGTAGTGACGAGGGTCAAAAGAGGAAGGTATTTAGCTCTGGGAATACCGGAGTGAAGCAAGGAGACCCAAAGAGGAGAATGGAGGTCTGCAAGACTTATGGGAAGACTCACTTAGGAGTCTATCTCAAGGGGAAAGCCGTCTGTTACAACTGTGGCCAGGAGGGGTACATTGCACCTAATTGTCCAAGTCCGAAAAAGAATCATGGATGCTTTGTGTGTGGGTCAACTGACCACATGGAAAAGAACTGCCCGAAGAAGGGGACGGAGGGGAACCGGGGCACTAATAGTGGTAAGTTAGCTATTAGTGGTCCAACACAGCCGGGTAGGCTGATGGGCCGTATCTTTAACATGACAGTCCAAGATGTAGTTGCATCAGAGGACGTAGTCGCATGTATTATTCCGATCAACGACATAAATGCTTACGTGCTATTTGATTCGGGTGCTACTTGTTCGTTTATAGCATACGATTTTACTAGACGATTAGGATTACTTCCTGAAAAGTTTCCTATACCTTTATATATTAAGGTAGCGAACGAAGAAATAATTCCTGTTGAAGATGTTCATAGGAGTTGTTGCGTAAATATACTGGGTTGTAAATTATAGGTAGATTTATTACCGATAAATTTAGGAGAATTCGACATAATTCTCGGAATGGATTGGTTAGTGAACCATGGGGTAATTATAGATTGTCAAAAGAAATGTGTGAATATTAAGACGTTAAAACAACCTCAGGTAATATTAAGTACAGTCTTGATAATAAGGGATTATTGAGATTTGAAGGAAGAATTTGGGTTCCGAACGAGACAGAATTAAAGGAGCAGGTATTACACGAGATTCATAGTTCGAGGTTTTTGATTCATCCTGGTAGCAGTAAGATGTATCAAGACCTTCGACAGAGTTTTTGGTGGCCGAACATGAAGAGAGAGATAGCAGAGTATGTGACTAGGTGCTTAACTTTCCAGAAAGCTAAGGCCGAACATCAACGACCAAGTGGCTTATTATAGTCATTGGAAATTCTAGAGTGGAAGTGGGAGAATATCACTATGGATTTTCTGGTAGGACTTCCGACTACAACCAAGGGTTATAATACGATTTGGATAATAGTAGACCGATTGACAAAGTCGGCTCAATTTGGGTAATTAGAGTTAAGTATAACTTAGATCAATTAGCTAGACTCTATATTAAGGAAATAATTTCCAGACATGGAGTACCATTATCGATTGTGTCAGATCGTGATCCACGATTCACATCGAACTTTTGGAGGAGTCTACAAGAGCAGTTGGGAACGCAGTTGACGCTGAGTACGGTGTATCATCCACAAACGGATGGACAGAGCGAGAGGACAATTCAGAAGTTAGAAGATATGTTAAGATCTTGCGTCATGGATTTCAAGGGTAGCTGGGATGATCATCTACCATTAGTGGAGTTTGCATATAACAATAGTTATCATGCAAGCATAGGTATGCTTCCTTATAAAGCTTTGTATGGGAGAAAATGCAGAACGCCACTATATTGGGATGAGGTAGAAGAACGCTGAATGTTGGGACCAGAATTGGTGCATCAGACAGCGGACATTGTCAAGGTGATACAAATACGTCTTCTAGCAGCTCAAGACAGACAGAAGAAGTTTATAGATCCGCATAGAGAGAATAGAGAATTTGAAGTAGGTTTGTACGTATTTCTAAAAGTATCTCCCTGGAAAGGAAAGATACGTTTTGGGAAGAAGAGAAAGTTAAGTCCGAGGTTCATAGGACCTTTTGAGGTATTAAAACGGGTGGGTGAGGTCGCTTACATGATAGCATTACCTCCAGACCTAGAGCGAATACATAATGTATTTCACGTATCTGTGTTATGTCCTTATAAGCCAGATTATAAGCACGTGATAGAGTATGAGCCTATTCATATTGAGAAGGACTTAACATACAATGAAACGCCGATTCAAATTGTCGATAGAAAAGAACAAGTTCTGCGGAATAAAGTCATACCTTCCGTGAAGGTGATATGGAAGAACCACGATGCAGAAGAAACAACGTGGGAGTTAGAAGAAATGATGAAAAAGAATTACCCTCAATTATTTATGTAATTTTTTTTCTTTTTATAGCGAGATTCTGGGGACAGAATCCTTATAAGGGGGAGAGAGTGTAACGCCCCGGAAAATCGAACCTTTGTAAATACTTTTAATAATGAATAAAATAATATTATTTATTATTATTATGTGTTAATAAGATGAATGTCGTTCTATAACCTAAAAACGTCGGAACTTCGTAGTATTTTAACTGCGTGAAAGAATTAAAGTGTTTGAATTTCTAAGACGAAAATAAAAGCTTTCCGAGAAATTTTCCGAAAAATGCTATTAATCAATTTCTGCTCGGGAATTATTTATGAACTTCCAAGAAATACGTAATGTTATAATATCGAGGTGATATTGATTAAGTAATAATAATCTATGTATGCAAAACATAATATTTCATGTGAGGACCTAATTTGAGAACGTTAGATTTATTAAGCATTAAGGAAAGGAAGTTGTAATTGTATGATGCGTATGCATTGTACGAGGTAATGAACGTAAGTATAATACGACGTATTCTACTATTAAGAATGGAGAATGAAATAACATATATTATGAATAAATATACGAGCTAACATGCGAGAATTATACGTGGTGTATAGTTGTTAAGTTGTTTAATTAAAGGTAATTATAAAACCCCAAATTTTTCAAATAAAGATTTAATTTTCTCAAAATATTTTTTTTGAATATTATGGTGTGGATTTGAGATAATGTTATAGTTGTGGGTAGTATTTATAAATTTTGCAAAGTACGCAAGTTGTTATATAATATTTGATTGGTCGGGGAATATTCGTTTTAACAGGGAATATTCATACGACGACACAATCATTTGTGGACCCCACAACGGAATTATTGTCGAATTGAGAAAATGACAAAAATATTTTATGAAAATAACGACGAAAGTTTTACTGATTAATCGCTGAAACACCCGGTGTTAAAAGTAATCTTAGGAATATGCGTGGTTGCATAAGCAGCACACGGTATTGATTATTCTTTAACCACGGAGAAAGTAACTCGGCTTTTGTTCAATTATTGCTACGTAAATTGTTGCATAGTGTCTCACGTTATTTGATTCAATTAGTGTCGATATTTTATATATTATTAAATCAAAAATTGAGATGACAGAGTTATTAATATTATTATTTGCAATATTAACGATGTCTAGAAGTTCTGCCAAGGAGTGTTTTGGTCACCAAAATTGCGCGCCAATAGGGAGGAATCCTTATTGGAAATCCCCCTCTTTCCTGGGAACGACCTGGTAGATTAATATTGTGAATTATAATAATGATGATAAATGTTGTTAAATATATTGAGGTCTTTTTTTTATGAAGTCACGGATGTTTAGATATATATATATATATATATATATATATATATATATATATATATATTATATAAATTTTGTTTTATTAGTATTATTAATATAATAAAATGTAAAAGCTTTTTATATATAAAAATGTAATACTTTTATAACGTTATTTGTTTTATTAGACTATAAATAGAATATATTATATTCTATTATTCATAGTGTTTTTGCATAGTAAAATCTTTTTATATAAAATGTAATACTTTTATAAAGTTATTTATTTTATTAGACTATAAATAGAATATATTATATTTTATTATGCATAGTGTTGCATAGTGTATCGCATAGTGTTTTGCATAGTAAAATCTTTTTATATAAAACAGAATAATTTTATAAAGTTATTTATTTTGTTATATTTTAAATAATATATATATATATATATTATATTTTATTGTAGATTATCCTTTCTATTTTCCTATAAATTAGATGCTTAGTTAGAATTGAAATCACATCTGAAGTTCAGGGAATTCTCTTCTATAATCTTGAGCGTATTTCTTTAGAGTTTTAAGAAGCTTTGAGCATAATGCAAGTTTTCTTCAAGAATATCCTCGCCCTACCAGTCGGAATACTCTTCTTTTACGGTAAGGGGTTATTTCATTTGTATTCATGAAGAGAATTATTTTCTTTCAATACTCGTAAGGGGTATTATTTCTTTCGTATTCATGAAGAGAATTATTTTCTTTCGATACTCGTAAGGGGTATTATTCTTTCGTATTCATGAAGAGAGTTATTTTTTTTCAATACTCGTAAGGGTTATTATTCCATTCTTTATTATTGTGTTGGAATAACCTGTCTATGTGGATTACCACAAGCATGGTGATTGATCCTTCGTATTCATTCCTTATTAAATTGTGGAAATGATCTGTCTACGTGGATTACCGCATGGCTGACGAAAATCCATTTATAGTTTCATATATTCTATTATACTCAGTTGGTTAAAGTTTTGGCTTCTATACAACATGAAATTAGTGGAATATCCTTGATATTTGCGCTTCATCCAGTATCTTTTCATGAAAATATTCTTCTGAGCATTCTTGAATTCTACTCTACAAAGAAGTATCATGTTTACAATTTGGACATTTTTGAGTTCAGGATAAATTAACTTATAAATCTTTAAAATTTATTCTTGAACTTTTATTATGTCATTGTCATCATCCTCATGCTTATATTATGATTAAAGTCATCTTTGGCTTACGTGCATAGATGGACTTGGTATGATTATGACCAAGGATTATTCGATATAATCATGACCATAATGTTACAAATGGTGTGGAAAAAGTCCTCATTGGCCCGTAGTGCATTGATGGATAGTTTTTGGTATGATTATGGCTATGGATTCTCTTCGGCCAGTGGTGCAAAGACGAATTGTTTTATGGCATGATCAGGACCGTTGATGAAAACACAATTGTCCTTGGCCTGTAGTGCATGGATGATGAGGATTATTTATTGAGCTGAGTCTCAGCGATAAAAGTGATAAAAAAAATCCTTTTAAATCATAAAAGATAGTATATTTTATTCTCTACTTGACTCTTCTAATGGATTGCTTGTTCCGCTGCAGTTAAACTTGATGTCTATTATATTTTATTAGTTTAATATTGTTGAAGACTAATGATAATTTATTCTGCATTATCTTGGTCATAATATTTCTTACTGGGCTAGTTGAGCTCAACATTTCTTTCACTGTTCTCTTCAGGAAATGAGAACGTAGTCGGGACTTATCGGGGAATGGAGTGACGGTCCAGATGATAGCATTAGTAGTCCTCACTATTCTGTTAAATAGTGTGACAATAAATGTAATGAGGACTCCTTTGAGTGTGGATATTGTCTAGAAGACAATATTTGTATTAAAACTCACAGCTCTTGTTGTATATTAAAGATTGTATTTGTATTATGTACCATGTATTTGGTGACTCAAAATAGGTGATGTATACCTATTTTGGGGGCGTCACAGTTGGTATCAAAGCGTAGGGATATGATCCCTAGCTAAGATGTGAGATAAGAACTAGGAGGGGAGAGACGAGGAATTCTTTCGCTAGTATGACCTACCTAAGTTTATTTGGTATTTAATTGGACGGTCAGAGTATAGGGATAATATGTGATATGTTAATTAACCCTTGTTTTGTGGCAGTATTTGAAAATGACATCCGAGAATGTTGAGAACATCAATGGAGCACAGGAGACCGTTGACTCTCCACAGATCAATAATCAGGATAATGTGCATCAGGAAGGCGACAATCCTCATGCAAACAACAACACTGACCAAATGTTGAACGATGGAATGTTCAAAGGCTTTATGCAATTCATGCAACATCAGGTAAGAGAGACTCATGTTCAAAATATAGGTGGAAATAATGGCAACCCACGATCGGTCACCGCTAAGCAGTTCAAGGAGCTGGGACCACCGGAGTTTTTGGGAAAGCCAGAACCACTTAAGGCAGAGACGTGGTTAAAGCAGATCACCAAGATATTTGATGTCTTAGGATGCTTCGAGGAGCAAAAGGTTCTCTTTGCCACCTTTATGTTGCGTGAAGAGGCAGATTACTGGTGGGAATCTGTAAAACGTACCCAGCCTGAAGCACTCAAGATGTCTTGGGAGAAGTTCCAAGAGCTGTTCAACGACAAGTACTTTCCCGAAAGTATTCCTAACACGAAGGAGGTGGAATTCATCAAGTTGGAGCAAAACAATATGACCGTGTCGCAATACGAGGATAAATTTGCAGAGTTATCCCGGTTTGCATCCCATTTGGTCGATAATGAGGAGCAAATGACGCGAATATTTCTGCGAGGTTTGAAACCCGAGATACGTCAATACCTTATCTCTCATAAACTATGCTTGTATTTAGATGTTGTGAATAGGGCTCAGTTATTGGAGCGCAATAATGAGTCAGCACAACTAAATGGCAAAGACCAATAACATGATAATAATCGTACCGGTTGCAATGGCCATCGGAACAATGATAACCATCGTGGGGGAAATTATCATGCCAAGAATGGTAACCACTTCGGTGGTAATCATGGCCAAGATAATAGAAGTGGAAATTTCAAGAAGAGGAGGTTCAATAATGATGGAAAGACAGTAGCATCATCACCCGTTTCAAAGGAAGAAGAACGACCACTGGTCGTATGTTTCAAATGAGGACAGGAGGGACACATTCGTCCAAACTGTACGTAACAATCCAAATCGTGTTTCAATTACATAAAAGAAGGTCACCTAGCTCAATTTTATCGTGTAGTGAAGTCAAGTCCAGCTGGGATAGTGATGCCAGAGGATGTCCCAGACAAGTCAAAGCCGGTAGTTTAAATGAGAGCGTTTGTCGTGGAACCCGAACGAAGTTATCACAGGTAAGTTAATCAAAATTTCTTGCGAAGTCTATACCTTATTCGATACCGGTTCTACCCACTCTTGTATTTCACTTAGTTGTGTTCAACATTTGAACTTGGCTCTTGAGAAATTTGACTTTGACTTATCTGTTAAAACTCTGTTAGGAGAAACCTTAATTTCATGTGTCATCCAAGTCTTGGATGAGAGTCACAGTTTTTGAATGATATTTTTATTGTTAATAAATTTCTGACGTATTCCCTGAAAACTTCTTAACCTACCCCAGAGCGTGAAATCGAATTTTGCATTGACCCCAATACAAAACCCATTTCTAAAATTCTTAAATATTTCTTCAACTAAAACAAACGTATAATGCGCCAAAGACGTTGGCTCGAGCTATTGAAGATTACGATTATATCATTCAATATCATCGTGGAAGAGCGAATGTGGTAGCTGACGCGTTGAATAGAAGATCATATGCGTTTACGAGTGCGACGTTGTTAACACAAAAACCTATTTCGTATAACTTACAAATGATGAAGATAGAGTTAAAGACTCTAAGGACCCATATGGTGATATCAAATATATGATTAGAATCGACTTTAATCGATAAAGTTAAAGCTGCTCAAGCTACTTACTCAGAGCTGATGAATATGAAGAAGAAGGTTCAAGAGGGTGTTATTCTAGAAGCAAGAATCGATGAAGAGAGGAAATCTCAACCCTCGATTTAATTGGCCCATTTGAAATCCTCGATTACGTATGAAATGTGGCCTATAGACTCGTTTTACCGTATAATATGTTGCGTGTTCATAACGTTTATCACGTACCGATGTTACGTAAATATGTGAACGACCCGAACCACATTATTGATTTGGAATCGAACAAGATAGCAGAAGATTTAACGTATGAAGAAATATATGTTAAAATCATGGATACGAAGGATCGTATTCAACACTCAAAGGTTATACCTCAAGAGTTAGAATCTGACGAAGTGTCCTCATTTGTTTGGCATACTAGGTACGTACGTAAATTTCGAGGGCAAAATTTCATAAGGAGGGGAGATTGTAAAACCCCAAAATTTTCGAATAAAGATTTAATTTTCTCGAAATATTTTTTTGAATATTATGGTGTGGATTTGAGATTATGTTATAGTTATGGGTAGTATTTATAAATTTTGCAAAGTATGCAAGTTGTTATATAATATTCGATTGGTCAGAGAATATTCATTTTAACAGGAAATATTCGTACGACGGCACAATCATTGGTGGACCCCACAACAGAATTATTGTCGGATTGAGAAAACAACAAAAATATTTTATGAAAATAATGGCGGAAGTTTTACCGTTAATCGTTGAAACACCCGGTGTTAAAAATCTTAGGAATCTGGCGTGGTTGCATAGTAGCACACGGTATTGATTATTGATGCTTACGTGAGAAGTCACTCGGTTTTGTTCAATTATTACTCGATGAATTGTTGCATAGTATCTCACGTTATTTGATTCAATTATTGTCGATATTTTATATATTATTAAATCAATAATTGAGATGATGAGGTTATTAATATTATTATTTGCAAAATTAACAATGTCTAGAAGTTACGCCAAGGAGAGGTTTGGTCACCTAATTGCATTTGATAATAGAGGAATCCTTATTAAAAGCCCCCTCTTTCCGGAATGACACTCGTCGATTAATATTGTGAATTATAATAATGATGATAAATATTGTTAAATATATTGAGGTGTTTTTATTATGAAGTCACGGATGTATATATATTATATATATATAAATTTTGTTTTATTAGTATTATTAATGTAATAAAATGTAAAAGCTTTTACATAAAAAGAATACTTTTATAAAGTTATTTATTTTATTAGAGTATAAATAGAATATATTCTATTCTATTATGTATAGTGTTTTGCATAGTAAAATCTTTTATATAAAACAAAATATTTTTATAAAGTTATTTGTTTTATTAGACTATAAATAGAATATATTATATTTTATTATGCATAGTGTTGCATAGTGCACGTATAGTGTTTTGCATAGTAAAAATCTTTTTATATAAAATATAATACTTTTATAAAGTTATTTGTTTTATTAGATTTTAAATAAAATATATATATATATATATATATATATATATATATATATATATATTTTATTGCATAGTATCCTTTCTATTTTCCTATAAATAGGATGCTTAGTTAGAATTGAAATCACACCAGAAGTTCAGAGAATTCTCTTCTATAATCTTGAGCGTATTTCTTTAGAGTTTTAAGAAGCTTTGAGCGTAGTGCAAGTTTTCTTCAAGAATATCCTCGCCTTACCAGTCGGAATACTCTTCTTTTACGGTAAGGGGTATTATTTCATTTGTATTCATGAAGAGAATTATTTTCTTTCAATACACGTAAGGAGTATTATTTATTTCATATTCATGAAGAGAATTATTTTATTTCAATACTCGTAAGAGGTATTATTCTTTCGTATTCATGAAGAGAGTTATTTTCTTTCAATACTCGTAAGGGTTGTTATTCCATTCTTTATAATTATGTTAGAATAACCTTTCTATGCGAAGTACCGCATACATGGTGAAATTCTTTTGTTATTCCATTATTTATTATTATGTTAGAATAACCTGTCTATGCGAAGTACTGCATATATTGTGAAATTCTTTTATTATTCCATTCTTTATTATTTCGTCAGAATATCCTGTCTGTGCGTTTACGCATGACTTGGTTCCATTATTTAATATTCTGTTGGAATAACCTGTCTGTGCGCTCTATCGCATGCATGATGAATTCTGTTGTTATTTCATTCTTTATTATTCTGTTGGAATATCCTGTCTATGCGGATTATGCATGACTTGGTTAGATTCTTTATTATTCTGTTGGGAATAACCTGTATGTGCGGTCTATCGCATGCATGGCGGATTATTCTGTTATTCCATTCTTTATTCTGTTGGAATAACTTACCTATGTGGATTACCACATGCATGGCGAATGATCCTTCGTATTCATTCCTTATTAAATTGTGGAAATGATATGTCTACGTGGATTACCGCATGGCGGGCGAAAATCCATTTACAGTTTCATATATTCTATTATACTCAGTTGGTTAAATTTTAGCTTTTATACTCCATGAAATTAGTGGAATGTCCTTGATATTTGCGCTTCATCCAGTATTTTTTAATGGAAATATTCTTCTGAGCATTCTTGAATTTTACTCTACAAAGAAGTATCATGTTGACAATTTGGACATTTTTGAGTTCAGGATAAATTAACTTATAAATCTTTAAAATTTATTCTTGAACTTGTTTTATTGAATTATTATGTCATTGTCATCATCCTCATGCTTATATTATGATTAAAGTCATCTTTGGCTTACGTGCATAGATGGACTTGGTATGATTATGACCAGGGATTATTCGGTATAATCATGACCGTAATGTTACAAATGGTGTGGAAAAAGTCCTCATTGGCCCGTAGTGCATTGATGGACAATTTTTGGTATGATTATGGCTATGGATTCTCTTCGGCCAAGGGTGCAAAGATGAATTGTTTTATGGCATGATCAGGACCGTTGATGAAAACACGATTGTCCTTGGCCTGTAGTGCATGGATGATGAGGATTATTTTTTGAGCTGAGTCTCAGCGATAAAAGTGATAAAAAAAAAACCTTTTAAATCATAAAAGATAGTATATTTTATTCTTTACTTGACTCTTCTAATGGATTGCTTGTTTCGCTGTAGTTAAACTTGATGTCTATTGTATTTTATCAGTTTAACATTGTTGAAGACTAATGATAATTTATTCTGCATTATCTTGGTCATAATATTTCTTACTGGGCTAGTTGAGCTCACCCTTTCTTTCACTGTTCTCTTCAGGAAATGAGAACGTAGACGGGACTAGTCGGGGAACGGAGTGACGGTCAAGATGATATCATTAGTAGTCCTCACTATTTTGTTAAATTGTTTGACAATAAATGTAATGAGGACTCCTTTGAGTGTGGATATTGTCTAGAAGACAATATTTATATTAAAACTCACAGCTCTTGTTGTACATTTAAGATTGTATTTGTATTCTGTACCATGTATTTGAAGACTCAGAATAGGTGATGTATACCTATTTTGGAGGCGTCACAGTAATGGACTTGTAGGTTTATTAGCATAATGGTAGAAGTCCAATAGAAAGTGATACTTAAGCCCAAGTGTTTGATAAAGTCATGAGTCCAAACTATTGTAGTGTAAGCCCAATAAGAAATAAGGTACATAATTAGCAAGCCCAATGTGATTAAGCCATGATCCATGGAGCAAACCAAGTGTAAAGTGGGTAGTCTTGATGGGCAAGCTTTTTGTGTGATGAGCAAGTGTTATGCTAGACAAGTTTACTTGGATAATAGGTTATGAATAGTAAGGAGGTGGAAGTTGAGGAGGTTAGTAAGGAGGTGGGATGGCCTAAAGACTATTATGCCCAAACTTTGCCAAGCCTATAAATAGCAAGTGGGATTTCATTATTTTGCTTGTGAAGAACTTATCATATGTTTGTCATATGATGTTAGAATGTTCAATATAGTGTGAGAACATTGATTGATGGACTTAAGTTCATAGTAAGTCATAAGCATGAGAATTTGTAGTTCATAAGTTAAATAAGTCATTGAGTTATGAGATTAAGTCAAAACCTACTTTAAGAATAAGTTGGTGTAATAAGTAACTTGTAATGTTCATATATTGGTTAAAATACATTTAGAATGGTTAGTAATGAAGTTTTGCCAGAATTCACACGATTAGACGATAATCGTCGAATTCGTGAAATTCTCGGAATGGAAGTCATATTTTGCGTTTGAAGTCATAAACGTTGGTTTTCGATGGAGGCAAGTCATATTTGGCATTATTAAGTTGCGGACTCGAAAAATGACTAAATTCTGACTTAGAACGAAGAAACGAGCGTTGAACGTTCACAAACGTTTATTGTTTTCGTTAAAAATGAACTAATAGGTGAAATTTTAGCAAACAAAGTCAAATAGATTAATTCTTGAATGAACGCGTAGAGTATATAATTTGTGAACTGTAGGCTTTTGAACGAGCCAATTCGGACTTATAACGAAGAAGTTATGCGTCCGGGAGTTTCGCCAAATTTGCAAAAGCTGCAAATTTTCTAAGGCATAGAGTTGGCGCCGCGGAGCCAACCCAAGGCCAAATGAGTGGCGCCGCAGCGCCGGCACAGTGTCTGAGCACACTGTTAACTCACATCGCAGCGCGACATGAAGAAAAAAGACTCGCGAGTCAAATGCAGAGTCCCGACATACCTATCGTTAACTCGCAGCGTCGCGATCGACTTACAGAAGCAATGGGTGAAATAGCATGGCTGAAGCCTAGGATGTAGACAGTAATGAATGCTTTCTGATAGAAAATGGAAGAGAACTTATTAGTAATGAACTAAGGTATAAACATGTGATTGTTAAGGCATTGTTAGACACTTATGTATATTAATTAAAGGATAAGTAATCAATCATGATGTAATGTGAACGACGTAATGAAAATTCGAAACCCATAATAATAGATCTAAGTCAGGATTTAGATTGAGATGAAGGGTAAGATATAATAGTTTACATAGTTGATTATATGTGACCTAATGTGGTACGTTATATGATCATGTATTGTAGAGACTTAGAGACTTAAAGTGTATGTGTGATAATCAGTAAGCAGATGCTAAAGGCAAGTATTCTAACCCTTGTTCCAGTTCAGTCTAGACAAGCTTTGTAATTCATGTGTTCTTTCGCGTTATGTCTTGAATGATGAAGTCAAAGCCAATTCTTTCGGCTAGACTTATTTTATGAATCTATCGAACATGATTAATGTTTACCGAGTTATATTGGTATGGTTTTCAATCGAAGACTGAGTATGCTAAAACATTTTTGTCGTTTAATGACAGGCATGTGAGGTTGCCACCACTTAAACGTATATATATTTAATGAATGTAGTGTTGATCAACATAGATTACTATGGGCTAATCACCCAGAAGTGCTCGTAAGATATGCCAGACTTACGGACTTAGTGTCGGGTTGTCCTATTCAAAAGAAATTATGAACTGCTCATAGTCTTGAGCCATAATTGATATTCTACTGAATATTGTTGTTGAAAAATGTTTTGCATGAAAAGAAGTGTTGTTTTGAATTATTGATAGTACTTTGTAACTATTGTTCAGTTACTGAAGATATATGAGTTCTATGTTTGAAGCATGTTGTTTATTTGAATTGTAGTACTTGCTGAGGTAGTCATGCTCACTCTTGCTCGAACCATTTGAACACAGCTAAGATTGAGTGGACCGAAGGCTCCGGCAAGGACAAGGGGAAGGCGAAGACAAACCCTTAGATTACTTATGTAATAGTATAACTGAAGGTCTATAATATATTTAATATTATAACAAGAACGATCGAATAGGTTATAAAGAACCTGGAAAATGTAATATTATTTTGAATATATAGAGGATATATTAGTTCTTTTGATACTTTTCAATTGAATAAATGTATGAATGGTAGTACCGTGTAGCACCATCTGTCGGGTTGGAAGATACCCAGATTTGGGGGCGTCATATAAAACATTGCACAGGTTAGGAAACTTGCATTGTTTTAGATCTCTTGCATAATGTAAACGCATAGAGTAGGGATACTTGCATAATAAAAGAGTATAGAAACTTGCATAATCATATACATGTTTGCACAATATAAAAGTAGTGCATAAGGTATAGATACTTGCTCAATATAAAATAGAGTTTGGATACTTGCCTTGATAGTTGTTTACTGCTACACAACTTAATATGACTTCTTTTAAAAGACCTATCATTAATGAGATTGATCTATCAATTAGAATCACATATCTTACTTATTATGCCATTATTCAATAATTATTTATCTAACATGTAATAACATAATCAAACATCTTAAATCTTTAATAATATCATTATTCTTTCATAGTAATTCAATCACTAAACCATATACATTAAAATTTAACAATTACTCTTTCATTTTATAAGTTTTTCTTTAAAATCTAATAAGTTAAATACTAATCCAGCAACTTGGATTATTCAAACCAACCAATCCAGCAACCTAGATTGCAATCCAGCAAACTGGATTCTAATCTAGCAACCCAGATTGCAATCCAGCAAACCAGATGGCCAATCCAGCAAACCAGATTGCAATCCAACAAACTGGATTACAATCTAACAGACTGGATGGTCAATCCAGCAAACTGGATTCAACTGATTTTCAATCCAGCAAACTGGATTCAATTGATTTTCAATCCAGCAAGCTAGATTCATTAATTCCTTTCACGAAAATACCAAATCAACTTATTATTTTTCTATCCTTTTGCCAAACATATATACATATATTCCATACACAAAAAGAATTTTTCTGTAATTTTTCAACTCTCTTTAGTATTTTTCAAAAATTATTTTTAGTTCTTAGCTTAAGAAATTAGCCCTATCATGCTCAACTCTAGAAATTCCCATCTCTTGAAATAATCTTACACATATTAACATGAACCTCTAGTTTAAATTTAGTGGCCATCGGAATTATAGAACTCTGGTTATAATGTTTTTTGTCCAAAAAACTCAAATATTAAAATGACCATAACTTGGTCAATTTAAGTCGGAATGAGCTCATTTTTTGGATAGGAGCTACTTTATATCATATATGTAAATGTCCCAAAAGGCCAGAACTTATTTCAAAAATTAAATGGCCGAAACTACCCTTGTAAAATCTTGGACAATTTGTTTTTCGAAAAACAAACTTTAGCCTACTTTGCCAAAAATAGTCCATATAGAAATCTATAACTCGTTTTTCAGTGATTCCACTTGGGTTTGAAATACAACTCATCATATTATCATACCAAAGATTTCTAGAATTTTTGAATGTCAACAAAATGACAAAAAGGCCCCTGGCAGTGACTGGCCAAAAATAGTTTGTTTCTCTTTCTAAAAACGAAAATGTTTTTGCTAAAACAGCCACTACGGCTTGTGAACTCAACATTTTCTAGTGCTACCACTTGGTTTTAATAGTTAACTTACATATTTAGCACCCCTCTTTGATGAATTGCAAAAAGAAGGTGTAAATCAAAAACGGTAGTTGATTAAAGGAAGAGAAAACTAGGATCTTCTAACTTAAAAAAAACTAGTTTCTTTTCTTTCCTTTTGATTCACTTTCTAACACTCATATATGTTAGATCTAAACATGAAACCATATAAAACATGTAAATATATAGTTTTAAATTTTAGAACCATATATCTAAGTTTTGATTGAGAATAATCAAAATAAAATTACATAATCTAGTTAGAGTTTATACATTTGATTGGTTTCCTTCCTCCTCCTTGCTAAGCTTTGATTATGGGACTTGGAAACTTACAAAAACTCTCCCTCTTTCTTCTCTCTCAATAGCCAAAACTTCATCTCTCTTTCTCTCTCTAGCTTTGCTTTGTTAGTTAAAAGAAGATAATAAAATGAAAGAAAAGATGAAAGAGAATTAAATTGGATGAGATGTATTTCGCCCACCTTCTTTCCCTTTCTCTCTCTTTAATTATTACAAATTGTTTACTAGCTTGGTGAAATGTGGTGGCTTCATAATAGTTTTGGCACCTAGCAAAGTTGTGGGTAAATATCTTTTGAAATATGTGGAGCTTAGAAATGATGATATACTCCCCCTTTTCCCCTCCTTATATTGCCGACCAAGTGGCCTATTTCTCCTCCATGTTTTATTTTGTTTTTATTTCTTATTTAGTATACTAAATGTCCAAAATGCCCCCCTTCAATTGGGCTAAGCTTGGCCCATTTTATTTGATGTCTTGGGCTTTCAATTTAATTATTTGGGCCATAAAAAATAACATAGTTCCATACTTTTAATTTTATCTTTCCCTAATTATTTAATTACGGTTTTCATTCACTCATTTGTAATTTAAATAATTACTCATGTACCTTAAATTTTATAACCCATTTAGACTAGTTTTACTAAAGTTATAAAGTTTAACTAATTGAGATATATAAAGTAAATCTCTTTAGGGTTAGTATATATTTTAAATACTAACATTATTCCATATTATAACCCTTAGGTAATTTAATTACCATACCTAATATATATATATATATATATATATATATATATATATATATATATATATATATATATATATATATATATATATATTAAGTTACATAACTTTGTTTTTGATTCTTTTTTATATACAAAATAAATGTATACACATTGTATAATGTATATTTATTTACCACATACACTATTCCACGTAATCCATAACACAATTATCACTATTGATAAATTCTTATCATATTTAAATACTAACATAATCATCTAATCACTTTATATAACTCATATCAATAGTTAATAACTTAAAGATTGTAAATTTTTTTAATTTACCATTCAAGCTTAACATGCAAGCTATGTTAATTCTTAACATAACTTATCATACTCTCCCTTAATCAAATTGATTAAGTATTCATCTTAGTTAACTTAAATAAATTAACTATCTTGCTTAATTCATATTTCATGTGTTCAAAATATTACAAATACCAATAATTATAATAATAAATAAAATAAAATAAAAAATTCATTCGTAAAAATATAGTCGTTTAAAATTCTTGGTCCTTACAGCTGACCTATCTTAGGCTACTCTCGCGGCTTTTTGGCATGAAGGTCCCCAGATCATCACAATTTACTAGATGGGAAATAATTTGATCTTTTAACTGGAGCAAATCTGGGTGGTGATTTTCCTGAGGCTCGCGGAATTAGTCTCCCTTGAGTCTAGTAATCAAACACCAATGGGTTAGCCTCCTAGTGGAGGAATCACACAACATACATTCACATACATCACATCTCACTGTATGGAAATGATGACATGTGGGAAGCACTAATATCACATGCAGATATGGTGTGAAGCACTAAAGTGCAGTAAATAAATCATTAGCATACATTCATCCAATGTAAATGCAGTATTCATACATAAGTAGATAAAAGTTTTGAAAAACTTGAATAGCGGCTTAAGTTCTCTTGCTGGAGTCCCCAGTAGAGTCGCCACCTATCGACGTCGAGATTTTAATTTGTCCCTTTCTGTTCTTGTCTTTTGGTGTTCTCATTTTAGGTGAGATTTATTTGAAAAAAACAAGTTTGGAAAGGTCCAACATTTATATGTCGACGATTTGATTATTAGAGTCACTAGTTGGTAATTTTAAATGGTTGCACAAACTCAACCGAGATCTAACTGTGGCTACCCCGAGCCATGCGGGTCCTATTATCTCGAAGTACGTGCACTTGGGCTACGTATTATCCGCTCAAACCTTTATAACTTATAATCCGGGCATCCAATAAAGGAGTGTTATACCTTTTTAAAATGATGTTGTCAAGAGCTACACAATGACATGGGATTAGAAGTTTTATGAAGCCAAGAAGATGGGTCTATAACCAGATCTCCAAGTCTTCAAAGTCTATCTGTTGTACTGTCTTGTGCAGTTGTCATTCGAGATTTATGTTATGGTTCTTGTGGGACACTTTAATACGCAGTGTGGATTGAATTGTGTTGAGATGACATTGGTGTGATGTTGAGGTGGCAAAATGACAATTTTACTCCCATCGGGGTTATCTCCGGCTTTGGCGTAGATGTAACAGTCGTTTCTCAGGGTCATCTTCGAGATTGGACTACTATTGATGCTGAATGTCCTCAGGGTTATCTCTGAGGTGTGCTTGACCTCCCAGGGTTATCTTCGGGGTTGAACTAAGTATCCTAGGGTTTCCTCCAGGGTTGAAACTGACTTTTCTAGGGCTATCTCTGGAACTTGGACTGTATCCCTTGGGGTTATCTCTAAGGTTGAAATTAGATATCCCGGTGTTATCTCCTGGATTGAAACTGAATCTCTCGGGGTTATGTGATGCCCACAAATCCGGGAATCTTGCAACCCAACAGATGGTGTTACACGGTACTACCATTCACACATACATTCAATTGAAAAGTCTCAAAAGAACGAATATGTCTTCTATATATTCAAAATAATATTACATTTCCCTAAGTTCTTTATAACCAATAAATTTGTTCTTGTCATAATATTCAATATACTACAAACATTCATCTATACTATTACATAAGAAATCTAAGGGTTCTTCTTCGCCTTGCCCTTATCCTTCCCGGAGCCTTCGGTCCGTTCGATCTTAGTTGTGTTCATATGGTTCAAGCAAGAGTGAGCATGACTAGCTTAGCAAGTACTACAATTCTAATAAACAATATACTTGAAACATAGGACTCGTATATCTTCAACAACTGAATAATAGTTACGAAGTACTATCGATAATTCAAAATAGCACTTCTTTTCCTTCAAAACATTTTACAACAACAATATTCAGTAAAACATCAATTCCGGTCCAAGACCTTGAGCATTTCATAAGTTCTTTTGACAAGGACATCCCGGCACTAAGTCCGTAAGTCCGACATTACTTACGAGAACGTCTAGGTGATCAGCTTATAGTACTCTATGTTGATCAACACTACATTCATTAAACGTGTATACGTTTAAGTTGTGGCAACCTCACGTGCCTGTTGTTAAATGACCAAACATTTTAGCATACTCAGTCTTCATTTGAAAACCACACCAATATAACTTGGTAAACATTAACCATGCTTGATAAAAACATAATATAAGTCTAGCCGAAAGAATTGGCTTTGACTTCATCATATAAGACTTCATGCGGAAGGATACATGAATTACAAAGCTTGTCCACACTGAATTGGGAGAAGGGTTAGAATACTTGCCTTTAGCGTCCGCTACAGTTATAACACGTTCTTAGTTAAGTCTTTAAGTCTCTACTGTAATTGAGAACATCACATAACACATTAGGTAATGAATAACATACTAGGTTCCTAATATATCTTACCTTTCTTCTCAATCTAATTATAACTTAGATTTGTTACTATTTATTCCGGCTTTCCATTATGTTGTTCTTACATTGTCATTACATTCACGTTTGATTGAATATCCTTATCCTTTAGATAACATTATTAAGGTTTAACAATACCATACCATGCTTCATTAAGTTCTTTAATTCATTACCAATGAGTTACCATTTATTCCATACTTGTAAACCTTCTTTACTGTCAAAACCCTAGGGTTGGCGTTGTGGCACCACCCTTCCTTCTCTACATGTCATTCATGGTGATGCGACTTAACAATGTCTGAAGTCCTGGACTCGTACACAGTAGCGCGAGTCTCCTTTATATGGCAGCATCACTGCCAAGGCGCCAGCTTAACAGCAGTGCCCTATCTTGGCCTAGCGCTGCGGTGCGGGCCTCAAAGTTGTGAGTCACACTGCGGCGCGGACTCTATGCCTCAGACAAATTTTGCAGATTTTAAATTTTTCGAAACTCCCGGACGCATAACTTCTTCGTTATAAGTCCGAACTGGCTCGTTCAAAAGCCTACGGTTCACAAATTTTATACTCTACGCGTTAATGCAAGAATTTTATCTATTTGACTTCGTTTGCTAAAATTTCACCTATTAGTTCATTTTTAACGAAAACGATAAACGTTCGTGAACGTTCAACACTCGTTTCTTCGTTCTAAGTCGGAATTTAGTCATTTTTGAGTCCGCAACTCTATAATGCCAAATATGACCTGTCTTCATTAAAAACTAATGTTTCCAAGTTCAAACACAAAATACGACTTCCATTCCGAGAATTTCACGAATTCGACAATTATCGTCCAATCGTGTGAATTTCGGCGAAACCTTATTACTAATGATTTGATTATCATTCTAAATGGATTCTAACCATCACATGAACATTTTAAACTACTTATTACATCAACTTATTTTCAAGTAAGTTTTTGACTTAATCTTCATAAGTTCATGACTTAATCAACTTATAAACTATAATTTCCATTTCTTATAACTTATAATTGACTTAAGTCCTTTACCCAATGTTCTCACATCATAACAAATATACTAACATCATATGACAATTATATGACAAGTTCATCATAAGTTATCAACTTATTTAGATTCAAGTTTCTTATTCATAACTTATTCGGCTTAAGTCCATTCATTAATCACTTCTTACATGTTTTTAGCATACAAGTTTATTAGGTCACACTTCTGTATCAACTTATTATGGTAGAGATAGAAGACTAATAGATCATAAGATCATTACCTTTGATGACTAGCTTTTCTTCTTCTTGGAAATCTCACAAGGAAAGTTGTGACTTAAAAGGGCTTATTCTCTCTAACACTTAAGTTGTTTAATGTTGGATGAAAATTAATCAAGCAACAAATAAATATGAGCTTTCTATTTATAGGCTTGGCAAAGTTAAGGTAGTATGGTCATTATAACCTCCCACATCCTCAACTAACCTCCTTACTATTCATTTGCTTAACTATTAAGTTAACTTGCTCCCTACATAAGTTGCTTGGTCACCACATAAAGTTCTTGCCCACCAAGACAACCCATATTACTCTTGGTTGCTCCATGGATCATGCCCAATCCATTGGATCATTACATTGGGCTTGCTTAATTAACCTAGCTCATTCCTTGTTGGGCTTGCATTACATTAGTTTGAACTTTTGATTAACAAACACTTTGGCTTGCATATCACTTCCTATTGGACTTATACATACTACATAATCCATACATCTATTCACAAGTAGCTTAAAGTCTTATTACATATACTATACGTATAATTTTTGTATTCTAGCTTGTATACTAATTCGTAATATACGTTATTCTATTCTCCATGCATACTCGTATAATACTTTGTATTATACTTATATTCAATATGTGAGACCCCAAATTTTATGAATAAAGATTTAAATTTCTTGAAATATTTTTTTTAATATTATGGTGTGGATTTGATATAATGTTATAGTTGTGGGTAGTATTTATAAATTTTGCAAAGTATGCAAGTTGTTATATAATATTCAATTGGTCAGGGAATATTCATTTTAACAAGAATATTCGTATGACGGCACAATCATTGGTGGACCCCACAACGGAAGTATTGTCGTAGTTAGAAAATGACAGAGTTATCTTTTTATAAAAATAACGGCGAAAGTGTTACCATTAAAACTGTTGAACTACTATGTAGTAAAATCCAGTCTTATTTTGAGGTAAGGGGTGTTATTCTTTCGTATTCATGAAGAGAGTTATTTTCTTTCAATACTCGTAAGGGTTGTTATTCCATTCTTTATTATTATGTTGGAATAACCTGTCTATGTGAAGTAGCGCATACATGGTAAAATTCTTCTATTATTCCATTCCTTATTATTATGTTGGAATAACATGTATGTGCGGTCTATCGCATGCCTGGTGAATTCTGTTGTTATTCTATTCTTTATTATTCTGTTGGAATATCCTGTATGTGCGGATTACGCATGACCTGGTTTTGTTCTTTATTATTCCGTTGGAATATCCTGTCTGTGCGGATTACGTATGACCTGGTTCCATTCTTTATTATTCTGTTGGAATAACCTGTATGTGCGATCTATTGCATGCATGGTGAATTCTTTTGTTCCATTCTTTATTATTCTGTTGGAATAACATGTATATGTGGATTATCGCATGCATGGTGAATGATCTTTTGTATTCATTCCTTATTGAATTGTGGAAATGATCTGTCTACATGGATTACCGCATGGCGGGTGAAAATCCATTTGCAGTTTTGTATATTCTATTATATTCGTCTGAGATATCATTTCTTTTGTTCTCGTCATGGAATATCATTTTCTTTGGTATTTTTTTTACGAGTTACTATTCACGGGTTACTATTTACCCGATTACTATTCACTCTGATATTATTCACTCGGGTGTTCGGGGTACTTTTCGTGACAGATTACTATTCATGAGTTACTATTCACGGGTATTCGGGGCACTTATTCTGGAATTTTACTCTACAAAGTAGTATCATGTTGACAATTTGGACATTATTGATTTCAGGATAAATTAAATTATAAATCTTTTAAATTTATCCTTGAACTTGTTTTATGGAATTATTATGTCATTGTCATCATCCTCATGCTTATTGTGACGCCCCCAAAATAGGTAAACATCACCCATCTTGAGTCGCCAAATACATGGTACAAAATTCAAATACAACTTAATTATACAATAGTCGTGTAAAATACGACAAAACATATGTTGTGAGTTTTAATACAAATATTATCATCTAGACAATATCCACACTCAATTGAGTCCTCATTACATTTATTATCACACTATTTAATAGAATAGTGAGGACTACTAATGCTATTATCTGGACCGTCACTCCGTTCCCCGACTAGTCACTACTACATTCTCATTTCCTGAAGAGAACAATGAAAGTAAAAGGGTGAACTCAACTAGCCTAGTAAGAAATATTATGACTAAGATAATGCAGAATAAAGTATTGTTAGCCTTCAACAGTGTTAAACTGATACAATATAACAAACATCAAGTTTAACTGCAGCGGAACAAGTAATCCATTAAAAGAGTCAAGTAGAGAATAAAATCTACTATCTTTAATGATTTAAAAGGTTTTTTATCACTTTTATCGATGGGACTCAGCTTAATAAATAATCCACATCATCCCTGCACTACGGCCAAGGATATTCATTAGTATCACAACCATAAATTATCCATGCACTACGGGCCAAAGATATTCGTGTATTCATCAATGGTCATGATCGTGCCAACAACTATCCATCAATGCACTACGGGCCAATGAGGACTTTTACCACATCATTTGTAACATTACTATCCATGAGTATCTGGATTAATCCTTGGTCATAATCATACCAAGTCCATCTATGCACTACAGGCCACATATGACTTTCAACATAATATAAACATGAGGATGATGACAATGATATAAGAATTCAATAAAAACAAGTTCAAGAATTAATTTATCCAGGAACTAATAACGTCCAAATTGTCAACATGATACTTCTTTGTAGAGTAAAATTTAAGAATGCTCGTAAGAATATTTCCATAAAAGATCTTTGGATGAAGTGCAAATATCAACGATATTCCACTAATTTCATGGAGTATAGAGGTCAATACTTTAACCAACTGAGTATAATAAAGAATGGAATAACAAAAGAAATCACCAGGCATGCGATAGACCGCACAGACAGTTTATTCCAACACAATAATAAATAACGGAACCGAATCGAGGCAAAATTTTAACGCAAGCGGGATGTTCCAATGTAATAATAAATAATCGAACCCGAGTCATGCGTAACGCATACGAATAAGATGTTCTAATAGAATAATAAAGAATGGAATAACAGAAGAATTTCACCATGTATGTGGTACTTCGTATAGACAGGTTATTCCAACATAATGATAAAGAATGAAATAATAAAAGAATTTCATCAAGTATAGGGCAGACCGCGTATACAGGTTATTCCAACAGAATAAAAAAATGGAGTAACAAAAGTTCTATTCATGAATACGAAAGAAATAATACCCCTTACGAGTACAATAAATAATATCCCTTACCTTAAAACAAACTGGATATAGAAGTAGTGAAGTAGCAGAATATTTTTCTTCTTTCTCTCTATAGTTTCTCTCTCTAGAGTTTCAAAGAATTCTTAAGAAATAATGAAGGAATGAGATTCTATTTATAGGAGAATCATTGAATAGTAACTAATTCTGAATCTAGTCCAGTTGATTTACTTTTAAATGGACGGTCCAGTTGGTTTACTATAAAATATTCTAATAAAACAAAATCTTTTAAATAAAATATAATATATTCTATTTATAATCAAATAAAATAAATAACTTTATAAAAGTATTCTATTTTATATAAAAGATTTTACTATGCAAATACTATGCATACACTATGAAAACACTATGCATAATAAAATATAATATATTTTAATTATTGTCTAATAAAATAAATAACTTTATAAAAGTATTCATTTTTATATAAAAAGATTTTACTATGCAAAAACACTATGCCTAATAGAAGAATATAATATATTCTATTTATAGTCTAATAAAACGAATAACTTTATAAAAGTATTTTGTTTTATATAAAAAGCTTTTCTATTTTATTACATTAATAATACTAATAAAACAAAACTTCATTATCATTATTATAATTCACACTATTAATCGACCAGGTCGTTCCCAGGAAAGAGGGGGCTTTTCAATAAGGATTTCTCCTTATTGGCGCGTAATTAGGTGACCAAACCTCTCCTTGGCAGAACTTCTAGACATCGTTAATATTGAAAATAATAATATTAATAACTCTATCACCTCAATTATTAATTTAATAATATATAAATATCGATCGATAATAATTGAATCAAATAACGTGAGATACTATGAAATAATTAATGAAGCAATAATTGAACAAAACAAACTGACTTCTCACGTAAGCATCAATAATCAATACCGGTAATAGCTACTATATACAACCACGCGTGTTCTTTGTACTTTTTACTACCGAGTAGTTCAACAAAGATTAATTGGTAAAACTTTTCATAGTTATTTTAATAAAACTATTTTTGTCATTTTCTCAATCCGACAATAATTTCGTTGTGGGGTCCACTTAATTGTTGTGTCGTCGCATTTAATATTCCCTGTTAAAACAAATATTCCCCGACCAATCGAATATTATATAACAACTTGCATACTTTTCAAATTTTATAAATACTACCCACAACTATAACATTATATCAAATTCACATCATAATATTAAAAAAAATATTTTGAGAAATTTAAATCTTTATTCATAAAATTTGGGATTTTACTATCTCCCCTTCTTATGAAATTTTGCCCTCGAAATTTATGTACGTACCTGGTATGCCGATCAGATGAGGATACCTCGTTAGATTCTAACTCTTGAGGTATAACCTTTGACTGTCGAATATGATCCTTCTTATCCAAGATTTTAACAGGTACATCTTCATGTGTTAAATTATCCGCTATCTCGTCCGGTTCTAAATCAATAATGTGGTTCGGGTTGTCCACATATTTACGTAACATCGATACATTAAAAACGTTATGAACATGCGACATATTTTGCGGTAAAATGAGTCTATAAGCCACAGTTCCTACTTAATCGAGGATTTCAAATTAAATCGAGGGTTGACATTTCCTCTCTTCATCAATTCTTACTTCTAGAATAACGCCCTCTTGAACCTTCTTTTTTCACATTCATCAGCTTCGGGTGTGTAGTTTGAGCGGCTTTAACTTTATCGATTAAAGTCGATTCTACTCGTATATTCGTTATCTTCACGTAGGTTCGTATGTTCACACTTATAAACGCATACGATCTTATACTCAATGCGTCAGCTACCACGTTCGCTTTTCCACGATGGTATTGAATGCTACGATCATAATCTTCAACAGCTCGAGTCAATGTCTTTGGCGCATGTTACGTTCGTTTTAGTTGAATAAATATTTAAGGGTTTTAGAAATGGGGTTTTGTACTGGGGTCAGTACAAAATTCAATTTCACGCTCTGGGTAGGCTAAGAAGTCTTCAGAAATACGTCAAGAACGATAGAAATATCATTCAAAACTGTGACCCTCATCCAAGACTTGGATAGCACGTCACATTGATACTTATCAACTTGCCACCATTATTCATGACATCCCCTACGGATAGTCTGGCTTCGGTGCATTCCACACAAGGAAGTCAACAACGAAAGGATCGGGACTCTTTACTTATGGCTTGATATAACAGTGATTAACTTTAGTGGTTTGGTTGCTTGAATTCGCATATCAGGTTGGTTAAGAATATAAAAGCTAACAACCTTACGAAAAGTATGATGAGTAGTTAACCAATCGATTCCAAAAATCACATCAAAGACAAGTATTTTCAAAGAGATAAGATCGACATGTAACGTGAAAGTGTCGATTTGAATCAAACAAGATTTATAAATAATGGATGTAACGAAGGTTTCTCCTAACAGAGTTTTAACAGATAAGTCAAAGTCTAATTTCTCAATAGCCAAGTTCAAACATTGAACACAACTAGGTGAAATACAAGAGTGGGTAGAACCGGTATCAAATAAGGTGTAGACTTTGTAAGCGTTTATGATTAACTTACCCGTGACAACTTCGTTCAGGTTCCTCGACAAACACTCTCACTTAAACTATCGTCTTTGACTTATCTGGGACATCCTTTGGTGTCACCATCCTAGCTGGACTTGACTTCACTACACGACAAAATCGAGCTAGGTGACGTTCTCTTCCGCAATTGAAACACGCTTTGGATTGTTGTGTACAGTTTGGACGGATGTGTCCCTCCCGTCTCATTAATTGAAACATATACGACCGTGGTCGTTCTTTTTTCCTTTAAAGCGGGTCTTTGATGTTGTTTGCCTTTCCATCATTATTGAACCTTCTCTTCTTGAAATTTCTACTTCTATTATCTTGTCCATGATTACCACCGAAGTGGTTAACATTCTTGGCATGATAATTTCCCCACGATGGTTATCATTGTTCCGATGGCCGTTGCCACCGGTACAATTATTATCGTGTTGTTGGTTGTTGCCTTTTGGTTGTGCTAACTCATTATCGCACTCCAATAACTGAGCCCTATTCATAACATCTGAATATAAACAAAGTTTGTGAGAAATGAGGTATTGATGTATATCGGGTTTCAAACCTCTTAGAAACATTCGCGTCATTCGCTCATCATTATCGACCAAATGGGATGTAAACCGGGATAACTCCGCAAATTTAGCCTCGTATTGCAACACGGTCATATTATTTTTCTCCAACTTGATAAACTCCACCTCCTTCATGTGATGAATACTTTTGGGAAAGTAATTGTCATTGAACAGCTGTTGAAAATTCTCCCAAGACATCTTAAGTGTGTTAGGCTGGGTACGTTTTACAGATTCCCACCAATGATCTGCTTCTTCACGCAACATAAAGGTGGCGAATGGAACTTTTTGCTCCTCTGAGCATTCCAAGACATCAAATATCTTGGTGATCTGTTTAATTCACGTCTTTGCCTTAAGTGGGTTTGGCTTTCCCAAAAACTCCAATGGTCCTAGCTCCTTGAACTACTTAGCGGTGACCAACCGTGGGTTGCCATTGTTTCCACCTGCATTATGAACAAGAGTCTCTCTCGTTAGGTGTTGCATGAATTCTATAAAGCTCCTAAATGTACCATCGTTCGTCATTTGATTAGTGTTGTTATTTACCTGAGGATTATTGTCTTCCTGTTGCATATTATCCTGGGTATTGATCGTTGGTGACACCGTGGTCTCATGTGCTTCATTGCTGATCTCAACATTTTTAGATGCCATTTTCAAATACTGCCACAAAACAAGGGTTAATTAACATATAACATATTATCCCTATACTCCGACCGACCAATTAAATACCAAATAAACTTAGGTAGGTCATACTAACGAAGGAATTCCCCGTTTCTCCCCTCCTAGTTCTTGTCTCACATCTCAGCTAGGGATCATATCCCTAAGCTTTGATACCAACTGTGACTCCCCCAAAATAGGTATACATCACCCATCTTGAGTCGCCAAATACATGGTACAAAATTCAAATATAACTTAATTATACAACAGTCGTGTAAAATATGACAAAACATATGCTGTGAGTTTTAATACAAATATTGTCATCTAGAAAATATCCACACTCAATTGAGTCCTCATTAAATTTATTATCACACTATTTAACAGAATAGTGAGGACTACTAATGCTATTATCTGGACCGTCACTCCGTTCCCCGACTAGTCCCTGCTACTTTCTCATTTCCTGAAGAGAACAATGAAAGTAAAAGTGTGAACTCAACTAGCCCAGTAAGAAATATTATGACTAAGAAAATGCAGAATAAATTATCTTTAGCCTTCAACAGTGTTAAACTGATACAATATAACAAACATCAAGTTTAACTGCAGCGAAACAAGCAATCCATTAAAAGAGTCAAGTAGAGAATAAAATCTACTATCTTTTATGATTTAAAAGGTTTTTCATCACTTTTATCATTGGGACTCGACTTTTAATAAATAATCCACATCATCCCTGCACTACGGCCAAGGATATTCATTAGTATCACAATCACAAATTATCCATGCACTACGGGCCAAGGATATTCGTGTATTCATCAATGGTCAGGATCATGCCAACAACTATCCATCAATGCATTATGGGCCAATGAGGACTTTTACCACATCATTTGTAACATTACGATCATGATTATACCGATTAATCCCTGGTCATAATCATACCAAGTCCATCTGTGCACTACAGGCCACATATGACTTTCAACATAATATAAACATGAGGATGATGACAATGATATAAGAATTCAATAAAACAAGTTCAAGAATTAATTTATCCAGGAACTAATAAAGTCAAAATTGTCAACATGATACTTCTTTGTAGAGTAAAATTCAAGAATGCTCAGAAGAATATTTTCATGAAAAGATACTGGATGAAGCACTAATATCAAGGATATTCCACTTATTTCATGTAGTATAGAGGTCTAAACTTTAACGAACTGAGTATAATAAAGAATAGAATAACAAAAGAAATCACCAGGCATGCGATAGACCGCACATATAGGTTATTCCAACAGAATAATAAATAACGGAACCAGGTCATGCGTAAATGCACGTACGTGATATTCCAACGAGAATAATAAATAACGGAACCAGTCATGCGTAACGCATACGCATGTGATGTTCCAATGTAATAATAAAGAATGGAATAATGAAGAATTTCACCATGTATGCGATTATTGCTTGTATAGTGTTATTCCAACATAATGATAAAAATAGAATAACGTAAGAATTTCACCATGTATGCGGTATTGCATAGACAAAGTTATTCCAACATAATGATGAAGAATGGAATAATGTAAGAATTTCACCAAGTATAGGGTAGCTCAGCGTATCTGAGTTATTCCAACAGAATAATAAATAATGGAACCAGTCATGCGTAATACGTCATGCAGATGTGATGTTCCAATGAATACTAAAGAATGGAATAAAGAAGAATTTCACCATGTATGCGAAGATTGCATAGGCAAGTTATTCCAACATAATAATAAAGAATGGAATAATAGAAGAATTTCACCATGTATGCGGTACTTCGCATAGACAGGTTATTTCAACATAATAATAAAGAATGGAATAACATAAGAATTTCACCAAGTATAGGGTAGTCCAGGTATACAGGTTATTCAAACAGAATAATAAAGAATGGAATAACAGAAGTTCTCTTCATGAATACTAAAGAAATAATACCCCTTACGAGTATAATAAATAATATCCCTTACCTTAGAAAAAACTGAATATATGAGTAGTGAAGTAGCAGAATATTTTTCTTCTTTCTCTCTATAGTTTCTCTCTCTAGAGTTTTAGTGAATTCGTAAGAAATAATGAAGGAATGAGCTTCTATTTATAGGAGAATGGACTGAATAGTAACTAATTCTTGAACGGCCCAGATGGATTTACTTTTAAATGGACGGCCCAGATTGGTTTACTATAAAATATTCTAATAAAACAAAATCTTTTAAATAAAATATAATATATTCTATTTATAATCTAATAAAACGAATAACTTTATAAAAGTATTTTGTTTTATATAAAAAGATTTTACTATGTAAACACTATGCAAGCACTATGCAAACACTATGCATAATAAAATATAATATATTCTAATTATTGTCTAATAAAACAAATAACTTTATAAAAGTATTACATTTTATATAAAAAGATTTTACTATGCAAAACACTATGCATAATAGAAGAATATAATATATTCTATTTATAGTCTAATAAAATGAATAACTTTATAAAAATATTTTGTTTTATATAAAAAGCTTTTCTATTTTATTACATTAATAATACTAATAAAATAAAACATCATCATCATTATTATAATTCACACTATTAATCGACCAGGTCATTCCCAAGAAAGAGGGGGCTTTCCAATAAGAATTTCTCCCTATTGGCGCGCAATTAGGTGACCAAACCTCTCCTTGGAAGAACTTCTAGACATCGTTAATATTGCAAATAATAATATTAATAACTCTATCACCTCAATTATTAATTTAATAATATATAAATATCGATCAACAATAATTGAATCAAATAACGTGAGATACTATGAAATAATTACTGAAGCAATAATTGAACAAAACAAAGTGACTTCTCACATAGGCATCAATAATCAATACCGTGTGCTACTATGCAACCACGCGTATTACTGTACTTTTACTACCGATTAGTTCAACAGTATTAACGGTAAAACTTCCGCCGTTATTTTCATAAAAATATTTTTGTCATTTTCTCAATCCGACAATAATTCCGTTGTCGGGTCCACCAAAAATTATGTCGTCGTACAAATATTCCCTGTTAAAATGAATATTCCCCGACCAATCAAATATTATATAACAACTTGCATACTTTGCAAAATTTATAAATACTACCCACAACTATAACATTATCTCAAATTCACACCATAATATTAAAAAAATATTTTGAGAAATTTAAATCTTTATTCATAAAATTTAGGATTTTACACTTATATTGTGATGAAAGTCATCTGTGACGCCCCCCCAGATCCGGGTTACCTGACTCCCGAGTTTGGTGCTCACAATCCATAATATAAATAACATCTAACTACCCATTTAATTATGAATAGACATATAAACCACATTAACTGATATAGTTAATACATTTGTCCCAGGTTATCTAACATTTATATTACAAACATACCCTTTAGATATACAAAAAGGGTTTACAAATATAACATAATATATATGTTAAACACAACTATCACAGCATAACACCTTTGCCTTTTATCTTCACAGCTCCTCTAGCTTCTTCGTCCCTAGCTGAAATGTTTTATTTAGCAAGGGTGAGCAACAATTTTGCCCCGCAAGTTAAGATATACAATAAATGTATCAGAATCAAGACAACAAACTATCTAATTCGATAAAATGACTACAAAGTTCGGGAAACTTTGAAATAGCTGAACAATTTGTTCTTCTCTAACTAATCCTCTTGCAACCTATGCAACAAATTAATGAAAGTATAAAATGCTTTCAAAGTTTCTACGATATTCTAATGACTAATCAAGAATCAATTCCACGCAATAGCAAAGTGGAATATTTTCCAGATTTATGCTGAGTGGTCACACAATACCTTGAACTTTTCCTCTAGAGTAGATATCAAAGATTTACTTTGATATATACACAGGTGTATCGAATAACCATAAAGATTAAATCATACTTCTCTACAAGTATAACAAGTGATCAGCTTTATTATACCCTATATTATGCATAATACTTAAACATAGCGCACAATAGTCGAATTTACGACCAATAAAATGTTCCCTTTATATAAAAGGTTGTTCTTCTCAGTCTCAGAATCAAGATTTTGATTTAACAACGAAATATTTGAATTTCAATATCTAATCCCTTCTCTTTTCTTTTCTTCTCGAACCTATCAGGTTTTAACAAATGTTCGTCTTGCCAGAAAAAATGGCTAAGACATTTCTCAACACGACTTAACAATAGACAAAAATTATCTGTACTATTTACAATCAATGATAGCTTCTACGGATATGAATTGCCAATAGTAGTTATTCTAAAAGTATATTCTCAGAATCAATAATTCAATTTGAATTAATAAGCATGCACTAACTGTGAATCATCAACAATAAATCATTGGACGTGGTCTAATTAACAATAATTATCCACCATAATAATTGAACAATATTAACTCAAGGTTGAGTTAAGGAAACTTGCCTTTCGCATTGATTACTGCTACACAATATAAACTTATCTGCGTTCACAAGACCTATATTCACAATATTGGTCTTACAATTAGCACAATATGTCACAACACATAATAATGTTATACACAGTCAATTTTTCTCCTAGGCACATTAGCACATAGTCACATTAGTGTTTATAACTTATATAAACACCTAACAATTCTAACTATTTCGGTCTGGTTAGACTTCGGTCCATTCTCGGAGTTCTGGTCACCCTATCCGATAACACATTGATTGTCAATTAAACTTGGTGTCTACGCTTCAATATTATTTTAGACAAGTCAAATATCATTAATAATATTTTTCGGAAGCTTTTAATAATTTATAAGCAATTATTATAATTTATAATAATTTTCAAACATCAGAATCATATTTAAATAGTTTAAATATCAAATAAATCCATCATCATTAATATTTAATAATATTAAAATATTAATGACATACTTATCAAAATATTAAATTTTTTATAATAACCTAAAATATTTTTAAATCACTAATATTCTACTTAAATGATTGTTAAAGTAATTAAAATAATTTTAAATCATCACCATTAAAATTTAAATATTAATGAAATTATCATCAAAATATTAAAAGTCATTAATTATAACTTAAAATATTTTTATATCACTTTTCTCATTTTTAAATGGTTTTAAAATCAATAAAACCATTTTATCATCATTTATTTAATTTAATAATTAAATAAATCTAATATCATTAATAATAAGTTATTAATGAGAATTCTCCAAAAATATTGAAAATTATATTTTATAATTCAAAATATTTTGTAACACTTTATTCTTATTTAAAATGATTTTTAATTCACTAAAACCATTTTAAAGCATTTATTTAATTTAATAATTAAATAAATCTATCATCATTAATATTAAATTATTAATGAAAATTCTCCAAAAATATTAAAAGTTACATTTTATAACTCAAAATATTTTTAAATACTTTATTCTTATTTAAAATGATTTTTAATATATTAAAATCATTTTTCTCTAATTTATTTAATACACTAATTAAATAAATTAAATATAATTAATATTCAAATAAATATAAATATTAATGAAAAATATCCCAAATACTCAAAAATTATTTTTCATAATTTAAAATAATTTTTAAAACCATTTTTTGATAATTTTTATAATTTATTTCTATTTTTAAATAATTTCTGGAAATTCAGAAATTAAAATTAATAGCAACCGTCGCTATAGGGCTTTAGCGACACACTTCTGTTGCCTATGGTGTTCTTGGCTCAATAACACTGACAAAGTCAGTGTTCAAGGTGCCCTGTTTGACCGAATTTTAATCGTATCTCGAAATGTTTCTAAGTCATGTTTAAACGTTGATCTTGTAGTATGTATACACCACTACAACTATCAACCAACAGATAGGTCATACATCAACACAACAACGAGATTCGAGCTTCGAAAAATCTTATCACACATTACCTGGGTTTCCCCGGAAACCCAGAACTTCGTCTGGTCAGTTTCATGCCCATTTTAAGTTAGGTTATGGTCATTAGATAAGTGGTTTCATGGTTCATAAATGCAGTACTCATGACATAGAACAATTATACATCAATAAACCAGTCCAACCATAACGAAATCACCATATACAACCTGGTCAAACCATGTCAGAGTCATTCCCCAACCAGTTTCTGGGTTTTCCAGAAACGGTAATCATGATCGACAAGCCTAATTTGACCAACTGCTACATTTGATCTACTACTTATATGTGGAATCTAAAGCCATGTAACTATAGTCCAGACAACCGGCTACACATTGATTACAACAACAACAATAAACAACATAACAACTGACAAATCTGGTCCTTAGAAAGTATTATCAGACGTTGTTTATTTAATTCTAGGTTGCCCAAATTTTGACCGGTCAACGGGTTTTGAGCGTTAATAAAATGAAATCTAGCCATTCAATCACTGTGATTCCACTTCCAGATTGAAGCCAACATAACAAGCTACCAATAACAACTTTAAAACAACACATATCATATACGAGCAAGGATCTGTGGCCACTGACATTTCTTGTCAGACCACATTTCAAACTCAAGAACAGTTTGTGAAAAACTCAACTTTTACCCACTTTGATGCTATAGATCTATGTTATATCAACATAGATCATCATAAAACATCATCTAGCAAAGATCTAAACACATCAACACATATTCTTTTCTTAACAACTTGGATCAAAAATAAAATTAAGTTTATACCTTCTAGCTTCAAATCCTTGATCTTAATCTTCCTAATTGATCTTGGTTGATCAAGAGGCTGTTTTTAGGACTGAGGTACTTAGAAAATTCGGAGGGTTTGAGAGAGAATGAGTTGGTGAGAGTTTGAACACAAAATAAGCCAAATACTAGACTTTCTCTCTCTCTCTCTCTCAATCTATTATATAATCACTTGGATGCATTGAATGATCTGCTAGCTGTCCCTTAAAGGCTGTTTTGCTGAGATTTAAAAGTCACCAAGTCAATATGTTAGGTCACCTACTAAAGTTATTGACCATTTTTACAACTTAACTTACTAAATTAATCAAAAAGGGTAATTTGGTTATTGTACATGAATTTTAATGGCATACTTGACTTTTGCACAAACCCTTAGGGTTTAACCCTAAGGTTCTAACCCTAAAGTTCTATAACTTTAGTTTCTACAATTGTTTTCTAATTAGGGTTTTAATTAGAAAAAATAAAATTTCTTAATTATAATTAGGGTTTGTAAAATAGAAATTAAAATAACTAAAATATAATTAGGGTTTTCTAATCATATTTAAGTTTAACAAACACATTAGGCTTGCTAACTAGGATTAGGGTTGCCTAATTAGGGTTTAGGAAATCCTGAATTTTAAATTAGGGTTTCCCGGCGTACAATTAGGGTTAGGGCTTCTAAAGTTGTTAAGCACAACTCTACTCCTATTTTTTAGTCAATACACAAATTGACCAATTCTCAAAACTCGTATCACAGATACACAGAACAATATTAACAGTCAATGTCAATATTAAATAATAAAAAATAAAATAAAAATTATTTATTCGTAAATTTTGGATTATTCAAAATCTTGGGTTATTACATCATCTTTGGCTTACGTGCATAGATGGACTTGGTATGATTATGACCAGGAATTAGTCGGTATAATCATGACCGTAATGTGACGAACGATGTGGTAAAAGTCTTCATTGGCCTGTAGTTCATTAATGGACAGTTATTGCTATGATTATGACCAGGGATTATTCGGTATAATCATGACCATTGATGATTACATGAATATCCTTGGTCGTGGTGCAGGGATGATTCGATTTTATTTATTAAGCTGAGTCTCAGCAATAAAGTTGATGAAAAACTTTTTAAATCATAGAAGATAGTAGATTTTATGCTCTACTTGACTCTTCTAATAGATTGCTTATTTTCGTTGTAGTTGTTGATCTAAAACTTGTTGTCTATTGTATTCTATCAGTTGTTATACTGTTGAAGGCTAAGGATAATTTATTCTGCATTATCTTAGTCATAATATTTCTTACTAGGCTAGTTGAGCTCTCCCTTCCTTTCATTGTTCTCTTCAGGAAATGAGAATATAGCTGTGACGAGTCGAGGAATGGATTGATGGTCCAGGATAAATGGCTTTAGTAGTCCTCACGATTCTACGGAATAATGTGATAATAATTATAATGAGGACACCATTGAGTGTGGATATTGTCTAGATGACAATATTCTTGTTTAAACTTTCAGCTATGTTTTATCGTATTTTACACGACTGTTGTATAATTAAGTTGTATTTGAATTTATGTACCATGTATCTGGCGACTCAAGATGGGTGATGTATGCCTATTTTGGGGGCGTCACACCATACCTCGTATAATACATACGCATCATACAATCATTACTCTTTCTTCTGAACGCTTAATATTCCTAACGTTCTCTAAATACGTCCGCATGCGAAATATTGTGTTTTCCATACTTAGATTATTATTACATAATCCATCCCACCTTAATATTATAATGTTATGTATTTCTCGGAAGTTCAAAAATAATTCCCGAGCAGAAATTGATGAATAGTGTTTTTCAAAAAAAAATCTCGGAAAGCTTTTATTTTCGTCTTAGAAATTCAAACACTTTAATTCTTTCACTTTGTTAAAATACTACGACTTTCCGACGTTACTAGGTTATAGAACGACATTCATCTTATTAACACGTTATAATAATAAATAATATTATTTTATTCATTATTAAAAGTATTTACAAAAGGTTCGATTTTCTGGGGCGTTACACTCTCTCCCCCTTATAAGGATTTTGTCCCCAGAATCTTGCTATATAAAAAAATTACACAAACAAATGAGGGTAATTCTTTTTCATCTTTTCTTCCAATTTCCACGTTGCTTCTTCTGCATCGTGGTTCTTCCATAACACCTTCACGGAAGGTATGACTTTATTCCGCAGAACATGTTCTTTCCTATTGACAATTTGATTCAGTGTTTCTTCGTACGTTAAGTCTTTCTCGATATGAATAGGCTCATATTCTATCATGTGTTTATAATCCGGCTTATAAGGACATAACACGAATACGTGAAACACATTATGAATTCATTCTAAGTCTGGAGGTAATGCTATCATGTAAGCTACCTCACCTACCCTTTTTAATACCTCAAAAGGTCCTATAAACCTCGGACTTAACTTTCCCTTCTTTCCAAAGCGTATATTTCCTTTCCAGGGAGATACCTTCAGAAATACGTAAGAGCCTACTTCAAATTCTCTATTTTCTCGATACAAATCCGTAAATTTGTTTTGTCTGTCTTGAGCTGCTAAGAGACGCATTTGTATCATCTTGACAATGTCCGATGTTTACTGCACTAATTTTGGTCCTAACATTCAGCGTTCTCCTACCTCATCCCAATATAGTGGTGTTCTGCATTTCCTCCCATACAAAGCTTCGTAAGGCGGCATACCTATGCTTGCATGATAACTATTGTTATACGCAAACTCCACTAATGGTATATGATAATCCCAACTACCCTTAAAATCCATGATGCAAGATCTTAACATATCTTCTAACGTCTGAATTGTTCTCTCGCTCTCATCCATCGATTACGTGGATGATCGCCGCAGTCACTCGACTCAAGCTGCGTTCCCATCTGCTCTTGTAGACTCCTCCAAAAGTTTGATGTGAATCATGGATCATGATCTGACACAATCGATACTGGTACTCCATGTCTGGAAATTATCTCCTTAACATATAGTCTAGCTAACTGATCTAAGTTATACTTGACCCTAATTGGCAGAAAGTGAGCCGACTTTGTCAATCGATCCACTATTACCCAAATCGCGTCATACCCTTTTGTTGTAATTGGAAGTCCCACCACAAAATCCATCGTGATATTCTCCCACTTCCACTCCAGAATTTCCAATGACTGTAACAAGCCACTTGGTCATTGATGTTTGGCCCTAACTTTCTGGCAAGTCAAGAACCTATTCACGTATTCTGCTATCTCTCTCTTCATGTTCGGCCACCAAAAACTCTGTCGAAGATCTTGATACATCTTAGTACTACCAGGATGAATCAAAAATCTTGAACTATGAGCCTCTTGTAATACCTGCTCCTTTAATTCCGTCTCATTCGGAACCCAAAAACTTCCTTCAAATCTTAATAATCCCTCATTATTAAGACTGTACTTAATATTTTTTTCATTGGCTCGCCGCACCTTTATCCGGTCACACTCATCAGTTTTAAGTTGTACCTCTTTGACTCTCTCTACGAAGGTAGATTGCATCTCTGCCGCAAACAATATTTGTTATGTTTCACTCGGCAACTTTACTACTAATTCCATCCCAGCCATCTTTGTTATTAACTCAGTTTGAGCCGTTAACAAAGATAACTTTTCCCGACCCTTCCTACTTAAGTCGTCGATGACTACATTGGCTTTTCCAGGGTGATACAGGATTTCACAGTCGTAATCCTTTATCAACCCTAGCCATCTCCTCTGCCTCATATTCAACTCCTTCTGTGTGAAGATATATTTTAGACTCTTGCGGTCCGTGTATATCTCACATTTTTTCTCCATAAAGATAATGTCTCCATATCTTTAGGGCAAAAACTACTGCGGCCAGTTCCAGATCATGAGTATGGTAAACTTTCTCATAATCCTTCAATTGCCTAGATGCATAAGCAATGACCTTTCCATGCTGCATGATCACGCAACCAAGTCCTCTATGCAAAACATGGCTATAAACTACGAAATTTCATGCGTCATCGGGCAATGACAAAACAGGCGCTTCACTCAACCTCTTCTTCAATATTTGAAAATTATCCTCACATTTATCAGTCCATGCATATTTCACCGTCTTCCTTGTCAAGTTAGTCAACGAAGCAGCTATCTTCGAAAAATCCTCGATAAATCTCCGATAGTAACCAGCTAACCCTAAGAAACTTCGCACTTCGGTTGGCATTTTCGATTGATCCCAATTCATCATGGCTTCCACCTTCACTGGATCCACTGAAATCCCCTCATGGTCAATGACATGACCTAAAAATTGTACCTTCTCTAACCAAAATTCACACTTAGTGAATTTCGCATACAACTTCTCCTTCCTTAGTGTCTCTAACACTAATCTTAGGTGTTCAGCATGATCTTCTGGTATCTTAGAATAGACTAGAATATCATCTATAAACACCACGACGAACTTGTCCAAATATTGTTTGAACACTCTTTTCATCATATCCATAAATGCAGCTGGTGCATTAGTCAACCCAAATGACATCCCCAGAAACTCGTAATGACCATAACGAGTCCTGAATGTTGTCTTTGGTACATCCTCCATCCTATCCTTCAACTGGTGATACCTCGTTCTTAAATCTATTTTAGAAAAATACTTAGCCCCTTTCAACTGATCAAAAAGATCATCGATCATGGGCAATGGTTATTTATTCTTTATCATTAACTTGTTCAACTCTCGATAGTCGATACAAAGTCTTAACGATCCGTCCTTCTTTTGGCAATCTATAATTGCCCCATGGTTAACTAACCAATCCATTCCGAGAATTACATCGAATTTTCCTAACTTTACAACCCCATATATCTACGCAACAACTTCTATGAACATCTTCAACATGAATTATTTCTTCATTTGTTACCTTAATATTTAAAGGTATAGGCAACTTTTTAGAAAGTAATCCTAATCGTCTAGCAAAATCGCATGCTATATACGAACAAGTAGCACCCGAATCAAATAGCACGTAAGTATTTATGTCATTGATCGGAATAATACTTGCGACGACGTCCTCTGATGCAACTGCATCTTGGACTGTCATGTTAAAGGTACGGCCCATCGGCCTACCCGGCTGTGCTGGACCACTAATAGCTAACTTACCGTTATTAGTTCTCCGATTCCTGTCCGTCCCCTTCTTTGGGCAGTTCTTTGCCATGTGGTCAGTTGACCCACACACAAAGCATCCATGATTCTTTTACGGACTTGGACAGTTAGGCGAGATATGCCCTTCCTGTCCACAGTTGTAATATACGACCTTCAACTTGAGACAGACTCCTAAGTGAGTCTTCCCACAGGTCTTGCAGGCCTCCATCCTCCTCTTTGGGTCTCTTTGTTTCACTCTGGTATTCCCAGAGCTGAATGCCTTCCTCTTCTGTCCCTCGCCACTACCGCTGGCTCCTTCGACCTTTACTCCCCCATCCATTTTTCTCTTGTTCTTCTTATCCTTCTGGTATTGGCTCAACGCCTCACTACCACCTTCGGCGATTATCGCCTTCTCTAAAATGGTCCAAAATGAATTACTTTGGAACACCAAAATACGGTTATAGATCCAGGGTTTCAAGCCCTGCTCAAACCGTCACGCCTTCCTCACCTTGGTATCCACTTGATGTGGAGCGAACCTCGCCAGTTAATTAAACTTGGCGGCTTATTGGGGAACTGATATGTCCCCTTATTTTAACTCGAGAAACCGCATCTCCATCCTTCCCTGCATGCTTGTGGGAAAGTAGTTCTCGAAGAATATCTCCTTGAACCTCACCCACGTTAGATTCTCAATACCAGCCCTAGCATGATTGGCTGGTTCCTCAAGCTTCCGCCGCCCGGCGATTTTCTATGCCTTTACCTCATGAGTTAATGCAATCTCCAGTAAAGGTTCCAGCACATATTGTGGCTATGCTATTTCCAAAACTAGTGCCAATCAAAGCAAAAGAGGTGCTGATTCCTGATCCCGAAGTGGAAGAAAAGGAATGGAAACGTAAACATGACCTTGCCTTGATGATGGTAGGCATTCATGTCATTGTTCATGATGAACATACAAACAGATACACCCCAAACGATGATTGCCCAGATGTCATGGTTATCATTCGGGAGAAGGAGGACAATGACGATCCTTCCATCACTACAGTCCATCAGGACTTTGCCCTCGGCAATTGGAGCATCACTCCATTCATTGCTCGACGAGGGTAAAATGGGCAGAAAATCCCTCTGCCTTGTAGCTAACTTTAATTGCTTGCTTTCCTTTACAGCACTAGGAGTTATTTTATCAAGTACATGCTAACATTTTTGTATGATCGAACAGTTGCATATATTAAGTGAAAGCATCTTTTGTTTCAGGACTCTGGATTTAGATGTGCCTATCCTTGCTGATGACATGCCTTTTCTCCACAAGGGCTGTAACTTTGATGCAAAGTTGGACTCAGACTTGATGGACATTCAAGAGGACATTGAGACACCTCAGGAGATTAAGGAATGGGTCGCAGACAAACCCAACCCCAATCTTGATCAAACCACTCCTTTCAATCTCGGAACCTTAGACAACCCTAAGCTAATCCAGATTGGTTCAAACCTTACCACAAATCAACGGAATGACATGGTTGCTCTATTAACCCAATTCCAGGATGTGTTTGCATGGTCTCATGAAGACATGGTGGGTTTGTCCACTGACATTGTTCTTCATCGCCTTCCCATCAAAGAAGGATTCAAGCTAATTAGGAAAAAGCTTAGGCGATTGAAGCCTGAGTGGAGTTTAAAAGTCAAAGAGGAAATTGTGAAACAATTTCAAGTTGGCATCATCATGGTGTCTACATATCCAGAGTGGATATCCAACATTTTTCCCGTGCCTAAACCAGGGGGAAAGGTGCGAGTTTGCGTGGATTACAGGGATTTGAACAAAGCTTGCCTTAAAGATAGCTTTCCCATGCCCTTTATCCACATTCTTATTGACAATACTGTTCAATATGGCATGTACTCCTTTGCTTTGATTGCTTGCGCGGGGTACCATTAATTATAATCATTGAGGAAGATCGTGAGAAAAACCGCTTTCATCACACCTTGGGAACCTTTTTTGCTATAGGCAATTTGTCATTTGGTCTTATCAACGCCAGGGCAACCTATCAGCGAGCTATGATGGCTCTTTTCCACGATTTAATGCACAAAGAGATAGAGATCTATGTGGATGACATCATTGTCAAATCCCAGAAGGAGGATAACCATTTAGACCATCTCACAAAACTTTTCAACAGGTTGCGTAAGCACAACTTGAAGTTGAATCCCGCCAAGTGTGCCTTTGGTGTTAAGTCAGGCAAGTTGGTAGGTTTCCTAGTCAGCCACAAAGGGATTGAGTTGGATCCTACCAAAATCCAGGCCATCAAGGAAATGCCCATTCCTCATATAGATAAGGAAATACAGGGATTTTTGGGAAGAATCAATTTCATTAGCAGATTCATTTCTCAACTCACAGCAACCTGTGAGCCTATCTTCAAGCTGTTAAGGAAGAACTCCTCCATGAAATGGAACGATGAGTGTCAGAAAGCCTTCCTTACCATTAAAGAATAACTGATTAACGCTCCTATTTTGGTACCTCCCAGGTATGATGTTCCCCTGTTCATGTACATGTCCATCAATGACAATGCCATGGGCTGCATGCTGGGGAAAGACAATAGAGGCCAAGAACGAGCTATCTATTACCTCAGCAAAAGATTCAGCATCAGTGAACACAAGTACACTCTGATTGAGAAGACTTGTTGTGCTTTAGCATGGGCTTCCATGAGGTTACAACATTACCTCCATGGTCACACAACCCATCTCATATCCCGAATGGATCCTCTCAAGTATGTGTTCAGCAAGCCCATACTTAATTGTCGACTGTCCAGATGGCAGTTGATGCTACAACAATTTGACATCGTCTACGTGAAGCAAAAGTCTGTCAAAGATCAAGGAATTGCGGATCAACTGGCCGCCGCACCTGCAGGGGACTACAAACCCTTAGAAACATACTTTCACGATGAAGGGATAATGACAATTCAGCTACAACATCATTACAATACATGCCGTACATGGAGAATGTATTTTGATGGAGCTGTTAAAACAGAAGGCTCTGGAGCTGGAGCAGTTCTAATATCCAGTACGGGGGAGCAGTATCCCGTCGCCGTCAAATTATAGTTTGTCAGCACCAACAACACAAAGCAGATATGAAGAAGGTCAGATCATGGGGCTAAAACTTGCCCATTCAATGGGCATCGAGCGATTAATGTCTTTGGGGATTCTGAATTGGTAATCAAGCAATCCACCGGAATCTATCAAACCAAAGAATTACATTTGCTGCCTTACCATCGACAAGTTCTACAGATGGATTTGGAGTTCGAAGAAATCTCCTTTCTATACATTCCTCGTAATAGGAATGATTTTGCAGATGCATTAGCAACATTGGCCTCCTTGGTTTACATACCTGACAAGGAAAATATGCCAAGCATCGCGTTTACTCTACAAAAATCCCCAGTTTATGGGAATTACGTTGGAGAAGTATCAGATGAGCTACCTCCCATCCACAACCCTTGGTATCAATGCATCAAGGAGTATCTACGAGATGGATCTACACCCGCTGAGGCGAGCCAAACTGAGAAGAGGCGGATTCATCGACTTGCTATGAAATTCTACCTGAGTAGAGATGCACTTTATAAAAGAGATGCAGGATTAGGTCTCCTCAGATGTCTAGACAAAGACCAAGCTCAGAGACTCATGGATGAGATCCATGGTGGAGTATGTGGCCCACACATGAGCGGCCCCTTACTTGTCAAAAAAATTCTCAGAACGGGACATTATTGGCTTACACTCAAAGCTGACTGTGATGATCACGTCAAGAGGTGCTATCAATGCCAAATTCATGGGAATGTTATCCACTCCCCTCCAAGGGAACTCCACAATATGAGTTCGCCATAGCCCTTCTCAATGTGGGGAATGGACGTGATCGGGCCCAAAGCCAGTAATGGACATCGATTCATATTCACCATGATCAACTACGTCACCAAATGGGTAGAAGCAGCATCCTTCCCCAAGGTCACTAAAGAAGTTATCATTGCTTTCATCAGAAACAATGTCATCTGTTGATATGGACAACCAGAGGTCATTGTGTCAGACAATGCTAAGAACCTCAACAACAAAATGATGGAGGAGTTATGCAGAAAATTCCACATCAAATATCTCAACTCCGTCATCTACCGTCCAAAGATGAATGGTGTTGTTGAAGCGGCTAATAAAAACATCAAAAAGATCATGCAGAGAATGTCCGCCAATCATAAAGGATGGCCTGACCTCTTGCCTCTGACTTTATTAGCCTACATAACTTCCATGCGAACTTCCACTGGGGCAACCCCCTACTCATTAGTATATGGGATGGAAGCAGTGCTCCCCATAGAAGTGGAAATGAATCCCTCAAAGTATTGATGGATGCTCAGTTAGATGAAGACCAATGGGTACAAGACATGTATCACCAATTGTCTCTGATAGACGAAAGGAGAACCGCGACAATCTTCCATGGTCAGTTATATCAGCAAAGGATCGCATGATCCTACAACAGAAAAGTCCGACTACGACAATTCAAACAACATGACTTGGTTTTGAAGAAGATCATTGACAACAAAGATCAATCTAAGGGAAAATTTGCTCCTAACTAGGAAGGCCCATTTGTTGTCAAGGAAGTATTGACAGGAGGTGCTCTTAGATTGCAGGAAGTGGATGGCGATGAATTTCCACAGCTTATCAACTCAGACACCGTGAAACGGTACTATGTCTGAAGTTAGCATCAAATAAACATCCTGGTTTTGATTCTCAAATCACCAGCCATTCCAATTTTGAACCCTTTCCTTTTTACATACTCTTCTGCCCCTCAGGGAAACATACACTTCAAGCCAACAGCCTGGTTTTTACTTCATTTCAAACCTTTCATACAATCTCGGTTATCCTAAAGACGGGATTTAACCTCTCACAATTTTGGTTATCCTGAAGACGGGATTGAACCTTTTACACCTGCAGTTTATCCTGAAGACGGGATTAAACTTTTCTACGCTTGCAGTTTGTCTTGAGGACGGGATCTAACTTTTTATACACTTGCAGTTTATCCTCATTATGGGATTAAACTTTCTTCTCCCCGCAATATAGCCTGCATATGGAATTCACGCTTATCTTCGCCTTCAATTCGTCCTGAGGGGCGAACTACGTCGACCTGATCTCCCTGATACCCGGGGGTACATAGGCAACCATATTCTATATGGCCCGGTCGCAACAAAGAAAAACAACAAAAACATTTCTACCCTTTCTCTACAAAACAACAAAAAACAACAAAAATACTTCTACACCCATCTGCCTTCCGCATTCAGCGTTGAACCTCCTACACTAGGTTTAAACTACGCAGACTTGATCTCCTCTTCAATAGGAGTACGTAGGCAGCCATTCATGGTATAGTCTAACCCTTACCAGAACAACATATTTGTCACACGGTACTGGGATCAATCTTCAATTCACCCCATTTCATCGGTTTCAGATCAAAGGGATGGAATTACCCAACCTCTTCTCACAAATAGAAGATTCGGTGACCATCTAAGCTGCGATCATGCCTCAAAGAGCAATACCAACCCATAAGAGATGGAATTAACTAGGCTTCTCAAATAAATAGAAATCTTGGCGACCATCTATGGTGCGGTTAATCTCAGAGAGGAAGAAACCACCCTCCTCTCCACTTTTCCATACAGATACCAGTCCCAAGACACCAAAGATGGTAGGGATTTACAGAAATCTATGATCCGTTCTGAGAGATCTTGCGACGTCTCAATGTCCATCTATCAAGGATAAGTTCAGAATGCATCAAGATCACAAGGCCCTGGAGAAACAGGCAAACATCAAGCAAGTATCAAGGCATAACTTAAAGGGAAGTGAATCAAAATATATTTCCCTGCCATATATAATACTGTTTGATATATACATCTGTGTTGTACATGACAAAATGGCTAAGCTAGTTTGTGCAGTAAAATACAAAGCTATCTACAGATCTGTGTGTATGCGGAATATCAGATCTAACATAGCATCCCTCTCTGAAGACGGAGGAAGCACTACAAGCTCCTGCCCAAGGGTATCTACACAAGCTAGCAGATCAGAGGCTAATTGCATGGTGGCATAATGCTCATCAATGTAAGCACTCATGTCGGAAAGACTGACAGTCATCTAGTATCTCACTGAAGTGTTATCTGCAATGGCCACATCCCTAGCAGATAAGGCGGCATCCCGCTCCACTATCAATACATCCCTGGCTAATCTAGCCTCACCCCCCTCTAACAGAGCGGTATCTCTCTCATCAAGAGCTATCAACATCGCGGCCCTAGCCTGATCTCTCTCATAGGTCATCAGATGTAAGCTCTGCTCTAAATGTTGTGCCGAATACTGAGTAACAATGGCACTCGGGGTGGGAGAATCCATCACAAATGCTGGAAGCCCAGCAGTCAAATCATCGGTGGGAATAATAGCCTCCTCTATAGGCTCCTCATCGTAAGAATCAATCTCCTGCACTATGGATACTGCCACAGCCGATGCAGTCTCTGTCTCCATCCATGCGGAATACTCTGCAGAACAACCTGGATGACTGACAGAAAACTCAGCCAACTCTCTCTGATCCCAATAGGCATACAACCTGGATCTGTCCTCCTCTGATAAACGGTGTGATGTGAAGCGCTGACTCACTACCCCCTTATACGGATTAAAATCATGGAACTGGTCAAACTAACACATCACGGCCAGTGGGTGGTAAGTAATCATGCCCCTTAATCCATCCAGAGGGAGATAATCCATGCCCGGAGCGTGAGTAATGAAGCTGTAGGGTGAACTAAGCCCTAAACACGGCAATATGGCAAACAGATCCTAATCCTCGCCAAAAAGTCGACCACGATCGCAAAGATCTCAGCATGCACTCTGCAGTTTGAAAGGAGTATGACATGGCTATCTCCGGGTGAAACAAAACCCGCCATCTAAATGTGCGGTCGGGTCTCAAGTGTGACATAAACCACACATACAACATGACCAAACTACACAGTAAAACTCCCTATAGGATAAGTGCGGCGATGCAATGGTGACCTCGGTGTCTCGAATGATCATCGAGACAATGGTACGACCCTCCACGAGAGCTCTCATTGCCATAATGACGCCGATATCCAGCCCATCCATGTCTGCATGGCATGAAGACGTGTGACAATACGCCGCGAAAGCGATACATCTACTCTGGCTGAACGCCAATGATCATCCAGTGTGGTTAAATCCCCGGAATGTTGTGCATAGCTGTCCTCAGAGCCAAACCTGCCAAACAGGAAATGCTGGGATATCACGTGGCCGGATGTCATCTCGTCCTGGACCACTTTACATCTCAATTCGGTAAGGGTCATGAACTGTTTGCTCATGTCTCCAATAGCCATATGCATGCAAGGTCTGTCTAGCGGCAGCATCGTCAACCGTGCATACTCCTCCAAAGTAGGAGTCAACTCCTGGGTCCCAAATCGGAAAACATGTCTCTCCGATACCTAGTGCTCTAGCATGCCCTCTACAAATCCTGTGGGAACCTGAAACATCAACAGGGTCATAGTATGTTGTAACAAATCATCTACGATCACCATGTCTGATGGTGATATACTATCATACCATAAGCGCATACCAGCTCCCACAACAAATGGTGGGGTATGATCAATACAGCTAACTGTCGAAGAAGACATCTGTACGGGCCATGTCATAAGACCATCCAGGGGTCAATTCTAAATATCTCTAGACATACATACATATGCATAACATAATAATATGCATGATACAATAGATGGCAATATGATATAGGGAATGGAAAATTGTACATACATTCCTAAGTATATCATCATCTAATACATCTCTGTACAGCTAAAATATAGGGAAATGGGGCAAAGCTACCCAACATACAACAAAGGCCTATGAAAAGAGATAGGGAAAAATACATTAGAAAAAGTCAAGAGTATCGATGTCTACATCATCGATCCTTTCCAGCTGATGTAACTCCTCCTGAGTCATTGGATCTCTATCTAAAGGGATGTCAGGCCGATACAAAGGAGGATCTGCGCCGGCAAAACTATATGGGTCACCTGAGGGACCAGTGCCAGAGCTGGAAGGATCAAAAGTATCTACCTCTGCAGGATCTCCGCCCAAATACTGAATGAAAAGATGTGACCCAGTCCAAATTGCCGAGTTAGTCTGTCAATCTGTGTCACATGAGTCGGATCTCTAACACAGGCTAGCCAATCCGTCATCATCACAGATCCTGGAACCATATACCCCATAAAATGTGTGGTGCGGGTCTGAGATCCAATCGTACGAGGGATCCACCAATGCTGGAACATCTCCTGAGAACAGGGGCCCTCTGACAATGTAAAATCGTCAATCCCCATCAATGGGATGTCAATGACGGGTGACTGCGAAATAGGCCAATAACACCTGGCAGGAGGCAAGATCGGTATACAAATCTCTCATGTAGTGCTCCTAATAGCACGCACTCCTAAATAGATCTCCCATCCTCCATCTGTGAAGAGAGGAATCCTGCGGGTGGAAATGACGTACTCTACTCCAGTTGGGTACCCATCCTCAAAACCAACTCCCAAATGCTCTCCAGAGTAGGGAATCCATGTGATGACATCGGCTGTCAATAGCTCCAGCTGTAGGCGACAATGAGTGAAACCCTCAGAAATAGGGACCTCCGCCAGTATGGAATGATGCCATCTCCGTCCTCGTGGATAAGTATCTAAACCTAACACACTCACAAGACACAAACAAGGAAGCCTCTCATAGGCCCAAAACTGCCAACACAAAGGCAAACATCTGCTGTCAGTCAACACTCTTAACCCATACATAGGAAAAGATAAGAGAAACACTCACCAACAGGAATGGGTAGAATCCTAACCACGCCTTGGTAAAGCCCTGCGATCGCATGCGCATTCCCCTTAGGAAATAGGCAAAGGTGTAGGAACCCCAATCATACTCTCCTATACGGTCCACGTGTCGAGTGGCGCTGATCAAAGCAAAGGACACCGTAGAAGAGTTTTCTGCTATAAAGTAGCCCCTAATGATCATCAGGAACAATCATTGAAGAACGCGATCACTGACTCGCACATCATCGGGTATAGGCTCACTCAACAGCCCACTCATAGCATTTATACTCAAAGGACCTATATGAATAGTCATGCCCTTGAGCGCCTCCACCGGAACTCCCAACAAGGATCTGACGGCAGTAGGGGTGATATCCGCCGTGCAAGGCACCGGTTCCCCTCCAAACTCCATACCTGTGATAAACCGCCAATCCATCGGCGTCATCATCACCTTGCAGTCCAGCAAATGGAGTGACTAAGTCTGGTGAAACCACCACTCAGACAATGCCCTGTGGTAACCCCAGGGACAACGACGGGGTAGAATGGAGAAGAACCTCCCGAATCCCCAGCCATGGACGATCGCTCTGTAGTCATCATGCAAAGCCTGATACAAAGAGTGGATGGTAAACCAGTTTCCTCGAGACTGCGTAAAGCCAAGAACCTACATCAAATGCAGATCAACATCAGACTCCTTGACTCCTCATCAATAGGAAATAAGGAAGATTAAAGATCTAACTTCATACCTCGTTTGCATGCAGGTATACTGAAGGATGCCTACTCAAGTCACCCAGAAGATCTGGGTTCGCCACTTGAATACCTGACAACTCCCTACGGGGAACACGCACAGCAGGAGCAAGAACCTCGATCAGTGCATCCTCCTCCTCGTCCTCGACATTCGACACTTCAACCCGAATAGGACGTATCACCGCCTCCGCTAAGCGACGAGGTTGTCTAACAGAACGGCGCTGAGGCTCTTCAAAAGCCCTCCTCCATACACCAGAAGTGGTCCTGCAAAAATTACTCGGCTGATCCGGATCCATGATATCTGGACAGCAAGTCTCCAAATCACCTCAGACAGGGTGTGGTAATTTCTTACCTGGAGTCTTTTCAAAATGCATTCTATGATTACATGCATGCATGCATTGCTTTAACATACATCTACAGTAGAGTTAAAAATGCTTGACTACCCAATACCTACATTTTGGGAAAATTTTGCCATAGCCCCTTTGTAAATGGGACTATCCACATGCACATGGGCATAACTAGGTGGCCATTCAGTAGCACACCTATACACAGTCATATACATCCTGTATGCATCAATACATTGTAGTAAAAATTTCGTAAGTGTAGTCTAATTACCAGGATTATTTTGCTTGTCTACCTTTACTCATTTGTCCTCATATAGGATAAGAAATGACAGTAAAAGGTGTCAATTTGACTGCTTCAAAAGTCAAATTTTTTTCACATCATTATATTCAACATGGTTTAATACTAACATTTGCTATGTTGAATGTTTTTTTATCAAGTCATATCAGCATGCATATTCACTACTATGTGTCTAAATGCATTTCATGCGATAAGTCATTTTCCAACTGACAGAAATTGGAAAAAATACATGCATGTGTTACCGGGGCGATGAAGAATGCTTGTACGATGGTAGAATATCACGAGAAAGTTGCCTTCACTTCAATGAGATCTGAAGAAGAGCTCTCGAATTTCCTTATTTGCGAACTTGAAAATGACTTATAAAGCAACCATTTGCTTATACATAGAGACGCGGTTGGCCTTGAGCTAACTCATGCTCCTCCTGAGTACACTGCGGTCCTACATGGGTCCCACACCTCGGCTCACTCCGGTTAGAGTTGCAAAGGAGGTCTCACAAGTGAAAAAGGCCAAATCAGGAATAAAAGTGCTTTCTGCGATTGAGCGGAATAGCTTTGAAATCCACGGTTTCTCGTCGGTCGAGTTAAACTCCGTCGTCTCAAAGGTATTCGCTTTGAATGCAGGGTATACTATACCAATGAGCTCAACTTTCACAGATCATGCTCGTGCATACCCCACAAAAGTCCGATGCCATCAATGAGTGTCGTCGAAACCACGATGTATCCCCGTGAGGGTTCTGACATAAAAACCACAAAATATCAAACCTCCCGTTGGGGTTACAATGCTTAGAGTTATCAAGCATCTACGTATCCCCTACGTGAAGTCTGGCGCACATCTTTTAAGCATCTACGTATCCCCAATGAAGTTACAACGCAATGTAACCATTGATATACACATCAATGAAGGTCAAGCAGCCTTGACATCATGTCAGCCGATGGCAAGTAAACCCATTGAAGCAACCTTCCCCGTTGGGGGCTACAACGCAAAGCTACCATTGACACATACATCAATGAAGGTCAAGCAGCCTTGACAATGCATCCAGCAGGGATTTATCCGGTGATACACACATCAACGAAGATCAGGCAACCCTGATAACAACAAACTGTTAGCGATAATCTCCGAATGCAATATAAGGGAATATGTTATACACATCCTCAAATAGACAAAGCTTTATCCCCACAGATCTCTTACACACAAGAGGTACCTCTATGGAATATAAGCCAATGTCTAGGATTCAAGACTTTGGTGATAGCCCCAACATCAACATCCTTGGAGACTTGGATCGCATGTCCAAGCCATCACTGATTGTCATCCCAGCAGGATTACTTGACAATTATTCATACATTCTACATGCATTTGCATCATGTTGCTGCATATAGCATCATTCTTATCTTACTTGAATTTCAAGTGTCTAGTATTCCTTATCCTATCCATGCCTTGCATTGCATGAATATGATAAAGAGGGGCATCTGTAGACACTCGAAATTTTCTGTACTCCTATTACTAACATTGCAGGAGGGTAGATTTGTCTTTTGGAGATAACCCTAAAAGACAACTTACATCCATTCCGGATACTACCAGAAGTTCAGTTCTAACCCGGAACACAAACCGGGAACATCATCTCAAACCCGGAACACACACTAGGAATGTCGTTTCCAATCTCGGAGATAACCCCGAGATATGCAGATCAAAAGACCGAAAACAACACCGAGGAGGGGCGATTACTGTCTCGGTGATAACACCGCGATGCTCGGTTCCGGTCCCCAGAAACATTTGAGTAAGCAATTTCCCATCCTTGGTGATAGCCCCAAGAGATGTCATTGCAGCTCCGACGATAACCTAAAAAATGATTGTTTCAAACATATGCAATACGCTTCAACCTCAGACATCCTGTCGAGGCACACACACCTCAGACCCGGAGATAAAAATGGGTAGACAGGAACGTCCACAGATGACAGTGAGACATATAAGAAGCAGTCTAATCTCAGATGTAACCCTGAGCAGCGGCTGCTTTCCGCTTAAACCGGCGATAACCCCGGTGAGGAGTCACAACATCATCTTACCATATCAACAAGATGATATCGCGGCATACCAAGAAGTAGTCCAATCTCAGCTGTAACCCTGAGCAACGTCTACTTTCTGCTTAAACCGGCGATAACCCCGTTGAGGAGTCAAATGCCATCTTGTTCCTTCGACAATGGCACGTCGTCTCAACACTTCATACATACATACATCCAACAATGTCCCACAAGAGCCGAGGATTGACAATCCCGAGTGACTATTACGCGTGGCAGTACTTTGGATATAATTTGAAGCTTGAAGACCATGGGCATAGACCCCTATTCCTGACTTCGTACAACCTCTAATCCATGTCATTGTGTAACTCTCAACACAAGCGGTTCGAAGAAGGTCAAATATACCTCGTTCGGATGCTCGGATTGAAGTTCTGCAAGTTCGAGCGGACATTACAGTGCACGACTGCACGTATTATGAGACGACGGGACTCACGAGGCTCGGATGCACCACAACCAGTCGCAGGTACAACTGTGGCTACCGCAGGTGTACCTATGGCCATCCGTCTATATATACAATCCTTGGGGTCAGCCATTTGAGAAGAAGAGGGAGGGAAAAATGCGAGGAAGCCCTGTCCATTTTGCTCTGCATACACATCTTTTGAGTGTTTCCTCACTTCTAAACAATAGTTAGCTCATATATAGCTATCTTTTATCTGGCAGGAGCTGAGTGTTTATCCATTTAAAGTCAATAGAAGTCTACTTTGGCAGCCCACTATAAGCCTTCTCATATTTTATAAAGCCTTCTTCTCATATTAGCACACACTGTTGTACATGTTGAGAGTCTTGTGAGTGTGTTTGCCCGGACTTCGGTCCGTGGTTTTCATTTCTGTCTGTATATATATACTTTTATATATGTATGTATTTTATATATGGACTAACATTATCGAGTTATGCCTCGATTGAGACTTCGGTCTGGAGTGTTTAATTGCTTATATATATATACTTATATATATAAACTATGGTTAGACTACATGTCGATGAACACAGGATTTTATATCCCATGCGTTTAATCGCTTTTATATATATATATATATATATATATATATATATATATATATATATATATATATATTTACATTCATGTACTGACTGAGTTTACTTGTGGGCCTTTACAACTTCATTTACATTTAAATATGCCTTGAGTTTACTTAAATGGCGATTGATCGCTTTACATCTTTATTTACATTTCGTCCCACAGAGTTTACTTACTGTGGCGATTGATCGCTTTTACATCTTTATTTACATTTCGTCCCACACAGAGTTTACTTGTGGTGTTTGATCATGTCCATATATATATATATATATATATATATATATATATATATATATATATATATATATATTTCTTTGCTTTTATATATTTACATTTCGATCCCCATGGAGTTGCTTACATGGCGGTTGATCATGTCTCATATATATATATTCTGACTTTTATATATATAACTGCTTATTGCTTTCCATACAAATTGTAGTATCATGTGAGCCTAGGAATCATGTGATCACAGGTTCAGTTTACTGAATCTAGATTCTGTTCCCACGATGGACATCTTTCAGCTATAAGCAGCATGTACATTATTTTACAGTGTCTGAATTTCCTTGGATGGTTGTCATGCCCACGAGGAGTTCGGCACTGCTGTATATTATTTTCTCGAGAATGCTTCGCATCTCAAAAATAAAAGCAAACAAGCCAAACATTTAATAATAATATGGAAGTATGAAAAGGTTTCAATTCCTATTGAGCACGGGGTTTGAAAAACCTCTTTTATAAAAACTTCATTGATATATCTTGGTTAAAACTGAATTTTTCTATAAAATTCAAACCTTGTGTATATAAAAGCGACGAGGCCTCGCACTTTACTTTCAAATAATTGCACATTGATCCATACACACACACACAAACACACACATTCATATAACAATTTCTTTGAAAAGTGGCGGTCACCGTGGTAACACGGATGTCGGGGGGTGCCTAACACCTTCCCTCCGCATAATCAAGCCCCCGGACCTAAAATGAATCTCGATTTCACAGACCCATCTAGCAGTGTCAAATCACTGGGTCAATGTGCAAACCTTTTTGGATGCGTTGGTGCAACTAGTTAAAAACACCAACTGGCGACTCTTAAAGTCAAATCGTCGACATTACACATGTCGGACCTTTTTCACTTATTTTTTCAAACAAGTCTCACATTAACATGAGAACACCAAAGAACAAGTAACGAAAAGGGACACTCAAAAATCCCGACGTCGACAGTTCTTCGTGTTCTTCGCGTGTTCTTCGTTCGTTCTTCATTTTAATCGATATTTTGGATTACGATTTCACTTTTTATTGGAATTTGATGTTATAGAACATCATTCCTTACTTATTTCACCTACTTATTTATATAATCCACTCGGATCGTTCTAATTCATTACGAATCTTATACTTCCTTAAGAAATTTATTTACTAAACTTCGAATTCTTATTTTCTTTATTTCTCATGATTTCAACCATATGAAATCATTTCTAACATCATTTACTTCTTATTCTCATTAAGCTATGTTTTCAACATATAAAACTTAAATAAAATCTAACCTATAAGTTAGATTTTAATACCTTCCTTCCTTATTTTTCTTTACATTTAGACAAAAGCCATGATTCATGAGCTTTTCTATTTCACGAACACTTTCGATCCGATCATTCATGCTCATGCTCTTCATTCTCCCTCTTCATCCGAACCCTCTCTCTCTCTCAAGATATAGGATTTTCAAAAATTCCATTTAAATGAAAGTTAGCTTCCTATTTATAAAAAAAACAAGCTAAGGGTATTTTAGTCATTTCACCCCCTTAACCTCCTTACTATTCACACCTCCATACTATTTCCACCTCCTCAATACACCTCCTTACTATTCACGAGACTTCCCTTGGAAGTTTTGTGGTTCCGTCTTTTGGGTTTCGTCCGACAATTTTAAAAACTGTGATTCTCGGAATCCAAATATTTTTGGATATTTGGTCTTTCCTTTACATATTAACTTTTACGTATTCTTCGAATTTCAGAAAAATTGAAAAACACTTTTTGGTGTTAAGTGTTTTCCTTCACGTTTTCCCCTAATGTAGCTAAACGAATGAAAAGTACATAACAGTACTTTTCGTCGTTTTTATTTCGTCCGATTTTTACACGTTTTTTGAGAAAAAACTTTTATCGGCTTATTTAACTTTTCACGACATATTATCGCCAAATCTTTCGACGGAATGTCATTTTGACATACCAAACTCTCAGAAAGGCTTATGTTATTCAAACCCTAACCCTTAGGGTTTCGTCGGGTGAATAGTGCCTATTTCGTCCTTTTCCCTAGAAATATTTTTTGTTCCCGGAAAACTTTTATTTTTGTCTTGAAAATTATTACTCGTTCAATCTAGCTCGTAGCTAGAATTCTCCCGACTTATAATCATCCTAGGTTCTAGAATGATTAATAAACACATAACCCATAATATTATTTATAAAAATTCATTTTATTAATAACTAATTCTTAAACTTAAATTCTGGACGATCCGAATTTCCGGGTCGTTACAAAAACTTTCGCCGTTATTTTTATAAAAAGATATTTCTATTGTTTTCTAACTCCGACAATAATTCCGTTGTGGGGTCCACCAATAATTGTGTCGTCGTACGAATATTCCCTTGTAAAATGAATATTCCCCGACCAATCGAATATTTTATAACAACTTACTTACTTTACAAAATTTATAAATATTACCCACAACTATAACATTATATCAAATCCACACCATAATATTAAAAAATATGTTTCGAGAAAAAATAATCTTTATTCATGAAAGTTCGGGTCTTAAAACCTCCTATTCTTATGAAATTTCATCCTTGAAATTGGGGTACGTACCTGGTATGTTGAAGAGGTGAGTAGGAGTGAGCATTCGGTTAATAACTGAACCGAACATAAATTTCAGTTTTAACCGAAAACCGAAAATACCCTGTTTTAAATATTCGGATAATTAACCGAAATCTGTAATAACCGAATAATCGGATAACCGAATAACCAAATTGGTTATTCGGTTATTCGGTTAATAACCGAATTTAACAAGTTTTGCACTGTAGCAATGCCCTTCTATGAAACCGAAAAGGAAAATAAGAAACAAAAAATTTCTGAAATAATAAAAACTAATTTCTTTTTTCTTTAGCAATTGATCTCATGAAACACATTACATCCATAATTACCGAAGTCTTTATTCAATTATACTACTCACCCTTCCAACTAAATTCAGGTTTGTTCACTTTCTCTGTGGATCTATAGCTCTGAGGTACTAGGTTATTTCCTTCGTTCCTAAACTTCGTTGCGAGAGAGGAGATGATATAAATAATCCCCTATTTCCATGGCGGTGATGATGTTTGTAGTTAAATGGGCAAGGCTCCCATCCACCATCCGTTTCTTTGCGTTTTCCTCCAACACGAACTAGAAGCTCGGTTGTGAGTTACCCCCATATGTTCATCTATTGATCTGCCTTAACGAGTTAAATAGTGCCTCGATCCCCGATATCCTGTCTCCCGTCCATCATCATATTAGAATTGAGATCAAAATTATTTCATAAATGCACAACCTCGTTTGAACCGAATGAGCGCACTGATCACGCTCATGATAAAAGCGGTTGAGAAAAGGCGGTGAAAGAGCGATGATGTAGAGCCCAAAATTTGAGAGAATTTGAGATCCGAGACTTCATATGTTTATAGATCTGAGACTTCTATTTAGTAAAAGTAGACACAAGTAGTGCAGTAGTTAACTAGTTATATTATTATTTTAATTTAAGTGCTTTGTTCAGTTATATCATTATTTCAACCTTGCCAAGCTTTTTTTGGTTATTCGGTTAAACCAAATAACCCAAAAGTAATACCCGTACAAACTAACCGAAAATCATAAAAAATTTCGAATATAACCGAAATGTTAAAAATAACTGATTTATTAGAAAATTTTGGTTAAATTATTTCGGTTCAGTTCGATAATTCGGTTATACCCATTTTTTGCTCAGTCCTAGAGGTGAGGATACCTTGATTTCATTTCAGATTCTAACTCCCAGGTAATTTCTTCAACATCATGGTTTCTCCACAAAAATTTGACTTGAGGTATAACCTTGGAGCGTAGAATATGTTCCTTCTTATCCAAAATTTTAACAGGTACCTCTTCATATGTTAAATCTTCTGCTATTTTGTCTGGTTCTAACTCAATAATATGGTTCGGGTCTTCCACATATTTACATAACATGGATATGTGAAAAACATTATTAACGCAAGACATACTTGGCGGTAAAGCGATTCTATAGGCCACAGTTCCTACTCGGTCAAGGAGTTCAAATGGGCCAATGAATCGAGGATCGGGTGTTCCTCTGTTTCCAAATCTCGTAACTCCTTTTCATGGAGCAACATGTAATAACACATGATCTCCAACATTAAATTTCACGTCCTTTCGATGAAGATCAACATAACTCTTTTGTCGATCTTGTGAGGTTTTTATACGTTTTCGAATCATTTGGATCTTCTACGTAGTCATACGTAACAATTTCAGTCCCAACAACATTGATTTACCCACATTGTTCTAACATACTAGAGAACAACACTTGCATCCATACAATTCCTTGAATGGAGCCATGCCAATACTTGCTTGATAACTATTGTTATAGGAAAATTCCACCAATGGCAAGAACTTGTCCCAACTTCCTTTGAAGTCAAGGACACAAAGTCTTAATAGATCTTCAAGAGTTTGAATAGACCTCTCCGATTGCCCGTCTGTTTGAGGATTATATGCCAAACTAAATCGTAAATCTGTGCCATAGCTTTTTGCAAACTAACCCAAAATCGTGAAGTGAATCTCAGGTCTCGATCAGAAACTATGGATACTAGCATACCATGCAGTCTTACAATATCATTTATGTATATACGAGCAAGATGTTCAAGTGAATAAGTTTCTCGTATAGGTAATAAATGAGCAGACTTGGTCAATCTATCAACAATGACCCAAATCGCATCTATGCCATGAGAAACCTTGGGAAGACCAGTAACGAAATCCATGGTAATGTGCTCCCACTTCCATTATGAAATTTCAAGTGGTTGCAATGGTCCTTTTGGCACTTGATACTCTGCCTTAACACGTTGACAAGTTAAACACCTTAAGATAAACTCCTCTATCTCTCTCTTCATATTGCTCCACCAAAATGTATGTCAAAGATCATGATACATTTTGGTACTCCCAGGATGGATTGGAAATGGTGTGTTGTGCGCCTCCATCATGATTTTATACTTTAAATTAGGGTCATTAGGAACACAAAGTCTAGAGTTGACTCGAAGTATTCCTTCTTCATCGATTCTTGCTTCCGAAATAGCACCTCCTTGTACTTTCTTCTTCATACACATCAACTCCAGGTCTATAGCTTGAGCAGCTTTAACTTTATCGATTAAAGTCAGTTCTACTCATATATTTGACATCGTCACGTGGGTCCCTGGAGTCTTTATCTTTATCTCCTTCCTTTGTAAGTCATACCAAATGGGTCTTTGCATTGACAATATCACACTCGTACCCGTTTAAGATCTTCTACTCAACGCGTCAGCTACCACGTTTGTTTTTCCAGGATGGTATTGAATGGTAGGATCATAATCTTTCAACAGCTCGAGCCATTGTCGTTGCCGCATGTTGAGTTCCTTTTGGGTGAAGAAATATTTAAGGATTTTATGATCCGTATAGATCTCCACTTTCTCCCCATACAGGTAATGCCTCCAGATCTTTAGTGTGAAAATGACTGTTGCCAACTCTAGATCATGAGTAGGATAATTCCTCTCATATTCTTTGAGTTGTCGTGAGGCATAGGCTATGACTTTCACATATTGCGTGAGAACACATCCTAACCCTCTTCCTGAAGCATCGCTGTAGATGACAAATCCTTATAAACCAGATGGTATTGTCAAAACAGGTGCTAAAATGAGTCTCCTCTTCAGTTCTTGAAAACTCTTCTCACATTCCTCGCTCAAACCGAATTTTGTATCTTTTTGAGTCAGCTGAGTTAATAGAGTACTGATTCGATAAAATCCTTCTACGAATCTCTGATAATAACCAACTAAGCCGAGAAAGCTACGTACTTTGGTCACTAACTTAGGTTGCTCCCAGCTTTGAATTGCTTCAATCTTTGTCAGGTTAACAGATATTCCACGATTTGATATCACGTGCCCAAGGAATGCTACTTCCTCAAGCCAGAACTCGTATTTCTTTAACTTGGCATACATCTTATTTTCAGGAAAGCTTTTGGAGTATCAGCCTCAATTATTGCTCATGATCTTCATGACTTTTGGAGTAAATGAGGATGTCATCAATAAAGATGACCACAAAGTGATCCAAATATTCCTTGAATACTCGGTTCATCATATCCATGAAGGCAGCAGGAGCATTAGTCAATCCAAAAGACATGACTAGGAATTCGTAATGCCCGTATCGAGTTCTAAAAGTAGTCTTTGGAATGTCATTAGTTTTAATATTTAACTGATGATATCCGGAACGAAGATCGATCTTTGAAAATAATTTAGCGCCTTGCAACTGGTCAAACAGGTCATCAATGCAAGGCAACGGGTACCTATTTTTGATGGTGGCATGGTTCAACTCTCGATAATCATTACAAAGTCGCATACTCCCATCTTTTTTCTTCACGAATAGGATAGGAGCACCCCAAGGAGACGTACTAGGACGAATGAAATCGATGTCTAACAATTCCTGTAGTTGGGTTTTTAACTCCTGAAGTTCAATAGGAGCCATTCGATATGGGGCTTTGGAAATGGCTTTTGTATCGGGTTCAAGGTCGATACAAAATTTGATTTCACGCTCTGGGGGTAGGCCAGGAAGTTCTTCAGGGAATACGTCAGGAAATTTATTAACAATAGAAATATCACTCAAATCTGACGTATTTTTGTTTAAATTCATGACATGGGCTAAGAAAGCTTGACATCCTTTTTTCAATAAATGAATAACTTTATGGCTTGATATGACAGTGATTGACTTTAGTGGTTTGGTTTCTTGAATTCTCATAATAGGTTGGTTAGGAATATGAAAACTAACAACCTTATGAAAATAATCAATTTTAGCATGATGAGTAGTTAACCAATCAATCCCTAAAATCACATCAAATGCAAGTATTTTCAAATAGATAAAATCGATATGTACCGTGTGGTTGCCGATTTGAATCAAACAATACTTATAAACAGTGGATGTCATGAAGTTTTCTCCCAATGGAGTTTTAATAGATAAGTCAAAGTCTAATTTCTTTGGAGGTAAATTTAAACATTGAGCGCAAGTAGGAGAAATAAAAGAATGTGTAGAACCGGTATCAAATAAGGTATAGACTTCGCAAGAGTTTATGATTAGCTTACCCGTGATGACCTCGTTTGGGTTCCTTGCTTTTTGGGAGGTCGCGACAAATGCTCTCCCTTGAACTACCAGTTTTGACTTGTCTGGGATGACATTTAGTTGCACCATCCCAACTGGACTTGGCTTTAATGCATGATAAAATTGAGCTAGATGACCTTCTCTTCCGTAATTGTAATACATTTTGGACTGTTGCGTATAGTTTAGACTGATGTGTCCCTCCCCTCTGCATTTGAAGTATACGATTGGTGGTCGTTCTCCTTCCTTACCAATGGGTGCTGGTGTTGACGTCTTTCCATCATTGTTGAATCTCCTCTTCTTGAAATTTTCACTTTTATTATCTTGGCCATGATTACCACCAAAGTGGTTACCATTTCTGGCATGTTGATTCCCTCCACGTTTGTTGTCACTGCTTCGATGACTGCTACCACTGGTATTATCGTTTTGCCGGCTGATCTCTCTTGGTTGGGTTGACTCATTATCACGCTCCAATAACTGAGCCCTATTTACAACATCTGAATACAAACACAGTTTGTGAGAAATGAGGTATTGACGTATTTCAGGTTTCAAACCTCTTAGAAACATCCACGTCATACACTCCTCATTATCAACCAAATGGGATGCAAACCGGGATAACTCGACAAACTTATCCTCGTACTGTGATACGGTCATATTATTTTACTTTAGCTTGATGAACTCTACCTCCTTCATGTGAAGAATACTTTCGGGAAAGTACTTGTCATTGAACAATTCTTAGAACTTCTCCCAAGACATCTTGAGTGTGGCAGGCTGAGTACGCTTTACAGATTCCCACCAGTAATCTGTCTCTCCTGGCAACATAAAGGTGGGAAATGGAACCTTTTGCTCCTCAGAGCATCCCAAGACATAAAATATCTTGGTGATTTGCTTTATCAACGTCTCCACCTTAAGTGGTTCTAGCTTTCCCAAAAACTCCGGTGGTCCCAGCTCCTTAAACTGCTTAGCGGTGACCATCTGTGAGTTGCCAGTGTTTCCACCTGTATTATGGACATAAGTATCTCTCGCCTGATGTTGCATGCATTGCAGAAAGCCTCTGAACATCCCATCATTCATCATTTGGTCGGTGTTGTTGTTTGCATAAGGATTATTGCCTTCATGATGCACAATGTCCTAGTTATTTATCTGTGGTGACTCAACAGTTGTAACACCCGAGAAAATTGGATTTTTATGAGAATTAAATTTTTATTTGATTATGTGGATTAAATGAATTTAATTGATTATTTATGTGAGTAAGCTATGTGAAGGTCGTTCTATGACCTAGAATGTGAGGACGTGGTTAGGATTCTGGCTATGTGCTAGGATTAATTTTTTTTAATTTCCAAAACAAAAATAAAAGTTTTCCGAGAAATTTTTGTAAAATCACTATTCATCCGTTTATGCTCGGGAATTAAGTTTGAATTTCCGAGAAATGTGTAATGATAGAATACAAAGACGAGATGGAATATTCAATAATATTTCAGTTATGGCAAACAAAGTTTTTGCCTACGGACTTAAAACCTAAGGGTTAGGGAAAGTGATTTCCGAGAATAAAATGAAATGCGTATAATGATTAGGGTTATTAAACGTGTGATATACGATTATGATACAAATTAGTATACGAGTATAGTACGAAGATTAATACGACATATAATACGAATAGCGTACGAATACTATACGAAGAGAATACGAGAATTGAACATGTAGAATACGATTAGTATTAATGGACTTTGAGTTGAAGGACTTTATAGAATCTAATTGGCCTTAGATTATATCAAGCCCAAGGAATTGTGTAATCAACCCCAAGTTAAGGCTCGATGTTAAGTTTAATCAAGCCCAATCCAAGAAATCGAACCGTGGATCAAACCGATGGGTCACTAGATGGGTAAAACCCATGGGGGGACCCACAAGGTCATGTGGGCCGGCTACTTGGTGACCAAGTAAAGCTACTTTACTTGGTTACAAAGAAATGAATAGTAAGGAGGTTACATAATGACCATTTTCCCTCTATTTGAATTTCCTATATAAAGAAGCTTGGCTAGTTCATTTGATAGTTTACAAACATTAGCCAACATATATTGAGAGAGAGAAAGAGCTAGAAACAAGTAATCAAGCTACTTTGAAGCAAAACATAAGAAGTTTTAGCAAGAATGCAAAGAACGAAAAGGTAATATTTCGTAAACGTTAGTCTTCGATCTTTTCAATTTCTTTTTTGTAGAGAATCGTAGATTGGCAGAGAATGTCTCTTAAGGAGGAATAAGGATGGCTATTAATGATTAAAACATTGATAAGTCATGTTTAAGTACAAATCGTAAGGGTTTACATAAGTCTAAACCGTAAAATCGTTGAACGTTAACTTGGTTATTGATGGACAAATTAAAAACCATCATTATTAGGGAATGTGCATATTACTTGGTTAGGATGTAGATAATGAATCAATGGAGTTGTTCCATTTAATTTGGCGTATAGAACACGAGTAACGAAGTTATGGCAAAATTTCCAAGATTTGGCGTTAAACGTAGAAATCTCGGATTAGTAGTCAAAAGTTATCGTTTAACTTGGAAACTTTGGTTTTCAATGGCATCACATGAGATAAGGTATTCAAGATTTGTGGACTCAAGAATCGTCGAATTCTAACTTAGAACGAAGAAAACGAGCTATGAACGCTCACGAACGATAAATGAACGCTCGATAATGAACTAAAAGATGAATTTTGAGTTAACGGAATCAAAAATATAAAAATCTTACATGAACACTTAGAGTATGTAATTTATGAGTTAATGGATTTTGAATGAGCCAATTCGGATGTAAAACGAAAACGTTATGAGCCCGGGAAGTTTGTCAAAATTTAAATCATCAAAGCCAATCGAGGCTCGGGGGAGAAGCCATGTACCAACCCTAGTATTAAACTCTCTAGTACGCAGTACAGTGTAAAGTAAGAGTAGTCACTGAAGAGTGGCGCCACAACGCCACTCATACATAGAAGTCTCGTGTCGCAATTATGAGAGACGAAGGATTTGCCAGATGTAGTGGCCTAGCCACATGACGCTTCATATTAAAAGGATGGTAGCGTCAGCAATATTGACAAAGGAGAAATTGGTTGACCAAATTAGGTTTTGTAATTCCAATTGATTGGAAACGAATAGTAGAACATATATGTACTTAATATACATGTAAAATATCAATCTTAAATCACTTATATAGTGATAACGTTAGAAAACTATGTATGGTTTAATATGAATTAAACGAAGAATGCAAAAGTGTATATAAGTAAACCGTGAACGATATTCAAAGTTGGTACTTCACTAATGATGATCGAGTCGGTTAGTAACGTAAGAACGTTAACAAGCCATGATGAAGGGTAGTAAGCCGAATTGACATTATTAATGAAATAAATTCAATTAAGATATAGAAGAGAAAGAAGTTGGTAATAACAATGTGATTAGATTGTTTGGTAGCTAATTACAAAGTGTTATGTGAATATATCATGTAGATACTATAAAGACTGAGAACTGTTGAATATTGTATTCAAAGACACTTGAAGGAAAGTTTTCTCAACGCTTGTCTAACCTTTGTGTTAGCCAAGTTTTTAGTGATTCATGTTATGAGATACATGAATTGTTTTATGAAAGGGTCGATGCCAGTTTTAACTCAGCAAGACTAATCTTAAAAGATTGATTGATTTATTTACAAGTCTTTCGATATAGAATTGATAATGCTATCCTATGCCAAGTATTTGGTACGGATTTAAAGGTAAGTTTGTCTATGAACAAACAAATGTATTTTCATCATTTATTCGATGGGCACGCGAGGTTGCCAAAACTTAAACGTAAATACGTTTAATGGATGAATGTTGATCAACATAGAGTACTATAGGCTAATCACCTAGAAGTGCTCATAAGAAATATCGGATGTACGGCCTTAGTGCATGGATGTCCTTTTCATGTATGAAAATGAAAAGAGTATGTTCATGGTCTTTCGACCAGTTCAGAATTCCTAAGCTAGTATATATACTTTCGAATTGTTGTTATGAAATGGGAAGTGCTAGTCAATGTTTCATAGTACTTCATGACTACTTGTTCAGTTATGGAAGATAATCATATAATTCTCGATGTGGTATTTATATTATCCTTTGTTAGACTTGTTGAGCTAGTTATGCTCACTTCTTGCTTGAAATATATGATTGCAGCTAAGGCCGAACGAATTGAGGGTTCTACGAAAGATAAAGGCAAGGCTCAGATGGACAGTTAGTTATCATGTAATAGACTAGTATCTTTGTATGTATTATACTTATAAACAACGAATGATGTATTTGGTTTCCGAACCTGGGAAAGGATTTATTATATATGTAATAAGAATGTAGTTAATACATTCATTGTGTGGTTGTTTTAATGGAATGACTATATATTTATGAGTACCGTGTTGCACCATCTGTCAGGTTGGAAGATACCCGGATTTGGGGGCGTCACAACAGTCTCCTGTGCTCCATTGCTTATCTCAATATTTTTAGATGCCATTTTCAAATACTGCCACAAAATAAGGGTTAATTGACATACCACATTTTATCTCTATATTCTGACCAACCAATTAAATAACAAATAAGCTTTGGTAGGTCATACTAGCGAAGGATTTCACCATCTCTCCCCCTAGTTCTTGTCTCATATCTTAGCCAGGGATCATATTCCTAAGCTTTGATACCAACTGTGACGCCCCCAAAATAGGTATACATCACCCATTCTGAGTCGCCAAATACATGGTACAGAATTTAAATACAAACTTAATTATACAACTATCATGTAAAATACGACAAAATAGAGGTGAGAGTTTTAACATGAATATTATCTTTGAGACAATATCAAAACTCAAATGGAGTCCTCATTACAATTATTATCACACTATTTCATAGAATAGTGAGGACTAATACAACCACTAACTCGTACCATCACTCCGTTCCCTGACTAGTCCCAGCTACGTTCTCATTTCCTGAATAGAATAATGAAAGCAAAGGGTGAGCTCAACTAGCCTAGTAAGAAATATCATGACTAAGATAATGCAAAATAAATTATCGTTAGCCTTCAACAGTGTTAAACTAATAAAAATATAATAAACATCAAGTTTAACTACAGTGGAACAAGTAATCCATTAGAAGAATCAAGTAGAGCATGATATCTATTATCTTCTATGATTTAGAAAGTTTATCATCAATTTTATCGCTGAGACTCAGCTTAATAAATAATTCACATCACTGAATTATCCATGCACTATGGGCCAAAAATATTCATTATTATCAAAACCACGAATTATCCATACACTACGGGCCAAGGATATTCATGTTTTCATTAATGGTCATAATCATGCCAACAACTGTCCATCAATGTACTAAGGGCCAATGAGGACTTTTACCACATCATTTGTAACATTACGAGTCATGATTATACCGAATAATTCCTGGTTATAATCATACCAATCAATAGTCCATCTATGCACTACGGACCAAAGATGACTTTCATTATAATATAAGCATGAGGATGATGACAATGATATAAGAATTTAATTAAAAGAAAGCAAAGGATAAATTTTTAAAGATTTATAATTTAGTTTATTCAGAATTCAATAATGTCGAAATTGTCAACATGATACTACTTTGTTGAGTAAAATTCAAGAATTATATTGTACCAAAAATGATTTGGACTGAAAAAAATTAATTTTTATCATGAATAGTACTCCGGTGAATAGTACCTAATTGAATAGTACCCAGTGAATAGTACTTCAGGAATAGTACCCCGTGAATAGTACTCCAGCATGAAAAAGTTAAAACTTATCAAGAATGTTCAGAATAACATTTTCATGAAAAGATACTGGATGAATGTGACACCCCCAAATCCGAGTACTTCCATTTCCATAGGATTTGGTGTTCACTGTACATATATCATCTATTTATCTACCCATAAATAAATGCAAACCATGCAATAGATAGAAATAAATAAATAAATCTTTCCCTTATGGGGTTACACCATCTGTATAATAAATACAATCCCAGGTCACTCTAACCTTAAACATATGTGCGGAATCATAAACAAATAACAAGTCTTAAATGTGAGACCCCGAATTTTATGAAATGAAAGTATTCAATTTTCTTATAATTATTCTATTTAGTAAATGGTTAAATTGATAAAAGGGTAAAGTTAAGGGTGATATGTGAAATTTTTTTAAAGTATGCAAGTTGTTATAAAATATTCGTTGGTTGGGGAATATTCTTTTTGTAGGGAAATATCCGTACGATGACACTATCATTGGTGGACCCCACAACGGAAGTATTGTCGTAGTAAGAAAACGACAGAATTATCTTTTTATAAAAATAACGGCGGAATTGTTATCGTTAAAACTGTTGAACTACTCGGTAGTAAAAATACAGTAATACACGTGGTTGCATAGTAGCACACGGTATTGATTATTGATGTTTACGTGAGAAGTCACTCAGCTATACTCAATTGTTGCTACAGTAATTGCTGCATCATATCTCTCATATTATTGATTCAATTATTGTCACAGTGTCATATGCATAATATGTTATATTATTAAATCAATAATTGAGACGGCAAAGTTATTCAAATTATTATTTGCAATATTGACAATGTCTAGAAGTTCTGTCAAGGAGAGGTTTGGTCACCTAATTGAGCGCCAATAAGGAGAAATCCTTATCGAAAAGCTCCTCTTTCACCAAAAGCGACACAGTTGTTAAATATTGTGAGTTATAATATTAATGATGAATAAGTTCGTGTTGATTAAAGATGAAATTGATAGTTCCATTGTGTTGGGATTATTAGTGTTAGTGGAAACCGACATTTATTTCGATAATAATTGATGTTTGGAGGTTATATTGACTAATCAGGTATTTAACCGGATAAATGAGCAATTAATTGCTATTAATTCACATAATTATAACTATTTGTTCACATGTGTGTACTATTGAATCACATTCATTTACTATTAGGGGAGTTGGTGCAAGTTTGATAATACTTGCATGACTAAGTTAAAAACGGAGGTATAGATGAAGGTACTATACTATAATTAATTTTTTCACATGTTTAGAACTATTGAGTCACATGATTTACTATTGATTCATATGATTTACTATTAGGGGAGGTGGTGCAAGTTTGATAATACTTGAATGACTAAATTAAAAATGAAGGAAAAGATGAAGGTATTATACTGTAATATTTTGAGCCCCAAAATGTGTAATTATGGAAACTATATTTTCCTATAAATAGAAGCTCATTCCTTCATTATTTTTCACCAATTCAATAAAGCTTTAGAGCAATTATTATAGAGAGAAATTATAAAGAGAAAGAAGAAGAGAAGTCTGCTACCTCACTATTCTAATATCCAGTTTCTTCTAAGGTAAGGGGTATTATTCTTTCGTATTCATGAAGAGAGTTATTTTCTTTCAATACTCATAAGGGTTTTTATTCCATTCTTTATTATTATGTTGGAATAACTGTCTCATGCTAATCTGCGCATATATAGTGAAATTCTTCTATTATTCCATTCTTTATTATTTTGTTGGAATAACCTATCATGCAAGGCCTATCGTATGCACGTGAATTCTGTTGTTATTCCATTCTTTATCATTACATTTGGAATATCATATGCATGCGATTATTCATGACTGGTTCCATTCTTTATTATTACATTGGAATAACTTGTCTATGTGGTTTATCGCATGCTCGGTGAATTCTTACATTATTCCATTCTTTATTATTACATTGGAATAACTTTTATCTATGTGGATTACCACATGTATGGTGAATGATCCTTCAGTATTCATTCTTTATAAAATTGTGGAAATGATGCATCTCACGGGGATTACCGCATGTGATGGTAAAAATCCATTTGCGATTTAAGATATTCTATTATACTCGTATGAGATATCATTTCTTTTGTACTTTAAATCATGGAATATCATTTTCTTTGGTATTTTTTTTTTCGAGTTACTATTCATGGGTTAATATTCACTCTCGATTATTATTCACTCTAGTATTATTTTTTAGGTATTCGGCACTTTTAGTATTCGAAGTACTATTCACCCAAGTTACTATTCACTGAATATTATTCACTCGGGTATTTGGGATACTTTCATGTCGGGGTACTATTCACAAGGTACTATTCCTGAGGTACTATTCATAGGGTACTATTGCGGGGTACTATTTACCCAAAAAATATATTTCTTTTTTGTCCAAATTATTTTTGGTACATGAATATTATTCTTGAATTTTACTCCACAAAGCAGTATCATGTTGACAATTTGGATATTTTTAAACTCTAGATAAATTTAAAGTCTTTAATATTTATCCTTGATTTCGTTTGATTAATGCTTATATCATTGTCATCATCCTCATGCTTATATTATGATGAAAGTTATCTTTGGCTTACGTACAAAGATGGATTGTTGATTATTGGTTTTACAGTTGTATATCTTTGGCTTACGTGCGTGCAAAGATGGATTATCTTGATTATTGGTTTCACGATTAGTTTTCTGTATATCTTTGGCTTACGTGCAAAGATGAACTATTGATTGATGAGTATCTTTGGCTTATGTGCATAGATGAACTATTTATTGGTATGATTATGACCGGGGATCATTCGGTATAATCATGGCCCGTAATGTTACAGAAGTCCTCATTGGCCCGTAGTGCATTGATGGATAGTTATTGGTATGATTATAACCAGGGATTATTCGGTATAATCATGACCATTGATGATTACATGAATATCCTTGGCCGTAGTGCAGGGATGATTCGATGATGTGGATTATTTATTAAACTGAGTATCAGTGATAACATATTGATTATTTACTTTTAATTCGTAAAATATAGTAGATATCATGCTCTACTTGACTCTTCTAAAATACAGTTGTATGTCTTTGGCCTGTAGTGCAAAGATGAATTGTTAATGAATATCTTTGGTCGTAGTGCAAAGATGAATTTATTAGTATGATTATGAGCAGGAATTGTGATTTGGTATAACCATGATTTTTGATGTTTCAGGTGAAGATAGGTGATGAAAATTATCTTCGTCCTGGGTGCAAAGAGGAATTTAGAATCACAATTATGATTATGAGTTATTCATATGATTGTGGACTAGAATTGTTGATTGATGTTACAGGGATTGATGTTACAGGGATAAAACATTATTGGTGGACTTTTAACATAGAGAAGATAATAGACCTGATGGTCTATTTGACTCTTCTAATGGATTGCTTCGTTCATTGTAACAATGGTTAAAAAAGTTTTATCATCTACCATATGTTCTAAATCTACGATTTATTCTTGATGAAGGCTATTGATGATGTAAATTATCTTTAGTCATGATATTCTTTATTGGGCTAGTTGTGCTCACCCTTTTTGCTTCACAATTCCTTTCAGGTAATAAGAGTGTAGCTGGGTCGAGCGAGGGTAATAGGAGAATAGAACGGTGGTCTATAGGTGTTGAGGGTCTCCCTAAATAGTATGGAAATAATTTTATTGAGAACTTTAGATAAGTGTGGCGTATTGTATACGTCATTTGATATTTAATTTTGGTGAACCGAATAGGGTGAGGTGAACCCAACTTTGGAAGGGTGTTTTGCCACTATCATACAAGTTGTCTAATGACATACTGACCTCGTGTTATCATAAAGGCGTGGTTTGTGCACATCCACTTCTTTGAGTATATCTCTGAGCACTACCTATATGATCTTGGAGTTTGGTTGAAATATAATTTTCAATTGTAGACAATGGAGATAGTTATATGTCAAGAGAAGACTCACCATTGGAAAGAACATGATAGTAATCTTCTCATTTTTCTTTGGGGTCTATTGGGTCAACCAAGGATAATTTTGTGGACATATGATATCTATCATAACCTAGACGCATGGCCTCCCATGTACGAAGGTTTCCTTGAGCACTTTCTAAAGATTTTAATTTCTAAAACAGTTTTTGACTGTACTTTTATGTAAAGTAACATTATAGGTTGTGGTCGAGGCACCATGAGAGTTACATATATTTGTATTAAAACTCACAGTTTAACTGTGGTCGTATTCTGCACGACAGTTCAACAGTTGTATTAATGAAGTTTGTTTTTGATTTTTATAGTATGATATCTGGCGACTCAGAATGGGTCGTGTGGACCTATTTTGGGGGCATCACAAATGGTATCAGAGCTTAGGGATATTGTCGCTGGCGGAGATATGAGTCTAGAACTAGGAGGGGAGAGACGAGTAATATACTTTGCTAGTGTGTGACTTACTTAAGCTGAAATTATTTACTTGATAAGTTGACAAATTGTGATATGTTAATTAACCTTTGTTTTAAAGGTATATTCTAGAATGATATCTGAAATACAGGAGATCAACAATGGGAAAATCATGATATAGAGGAAATAACCGGGAAGGTACAATCCGAAAAGAAAACAAGGTATTCTCATCTCTTCGAACTACCAGGTACGTAAATTTCGAGGGCAAAATTTCATAAAGAGGGAAGATTGTGAGACTCCGAATTTTATGAAATGAAAGTATTCAATTTTCTTATAATTATTCTATTTAGTAAATGGTTAAATTGATAAAAAGTTAAAGTTAAGGGTGATATGTGAAAAAATTTCAAAGTATGCAAGTTGTTATAAAATATTCGTTGGTCGGAGAATATTCTTTTTGTCGGGGAATATCCGTACGACGGAACAATCATTGGTGGACCCCACAATAGAAGTATTGTCGTAGTAAGAAAATGACAGAATTATCTTTTTATAAAAATAACGACGAAATTGTTACCGTTAAAACTGTTGAACTATTCGGTAGTAAAAATACGATGTCTGGCGTGGTTCCATAGTAGCACACGGTATTGATTATTGATGCTTACGTGAGAAGTCACTCAGTTATACTCAATTATTGTTATAGTAATTACTGCATCATATCTCTTATATTATTGATTCAATTATTTTCACAGTGTCATATGCATAATATGTTATATTATTAAATCAATAATTGAGACGGCAAAGTTATTCATATTATTATTTGCAATATTGACAATGTCTAGAAGTTCTGTTAAGGAGAGGTTTGGTCACCTAATTGCGAGCCAATAAGGAGAAATCCTTATCAGAAAGCCCCCTCTTTCCTAGGAACGACCTGGTTGTTAAATATTGTGAGTTATAATATTAATGATGAATAAGTTCGTGTTGATTAAAGATGAAATTGATAGTTCCATTGTGTTGGGATTATTAGTGTTAGTGGAAACAGACATTTATTTTGATAATAATTGATGTTTGGAGGTTATATTGACCAATTGGGTATTTAAACGGATAAATGAGCAATTAATTGCTATTAATTCACATAATTATAACTATTTGTTCACATGTGTGTACTATTGAATCACATTCATTTACTATTAGGGGAGTTGGTGCAAGTTTGATAATACTTGCATGACTAAGTTAAATATGGAGGTATAGATGAAGGTACTATACTATAATTAATTTTTTCACATGTTTAGAACTATTGAGTCACATGATTTATTATTGATTCACATGGTCTACTATTAGAGGAGGTGGTGCAAGTTTGATAATACTTGCATGACTAAATTAAAAATGAAGGAAAATATGAAGGTATTATACTGTAATATTTTGAGCCCCAAACTGTACAATTATGGAAACTATATTTTCCTATAAATAGAAGCTCATTCCTTCATTATTTTGCACCAATTCACTAAAGCTTTAGAGCAATTATTATAGAGAGAAAGAAGAAGAGAAGTCTGCTACCTCACTATTCCAATATCCAGTTTCTTCTAAGGTAAGGGGTATTTTTATTTTGTATTCATGAAGAGAGTTATTTTCTCTCAATACTCGTAAGGGTTGCTATTCCATTCTTTATTATTATGTTGGAATAACCTGTATATACGAAGTACCGCATACATAGTGAAATTCTTTTGTTATTCCATTCTTTATTATTCTGTTGGAATAACCTATCTGTGCGGTCTATCGCATGCACAGTGAATTACTTTGTTATTTCATTCTTTATCATTACATTTGGAATATCACATGCAATGCGATTACGCGACACTGGTTCCATTCTTTATTATTACATTGGAATAACTTTTATGCATGCGATCTATCGCATGCTGTTGAATTCTTCATTATTCCATTCTTTATTATTCATTGAAATATCACGTCTGCATGCGGATTACGCATGACCTGGTTCCCTTCTTTATTATTCTATTGGGAATAACCTGTCTGTGCGGTCTATCGCATGCCTGGTGAATTCTTTTGTTATTCCATTCTTTATTATTATGTTGGAATAACATGTCTATGTGGATTACCACGTGCATGGTGAATGATCCTTCGTATTCATTCTTTATTAAATTGTGGAAATGATCTGTCTACGTGGATTACCGTATGGCGGGTAAAAATCCATTTGCAGTTTCGTATATTTAATTATACTCGTATGAGATATCATTTCTTTTGTACTTGTCATGGAATATCATTTTCTTTGGTATTTTTTTTACGAGTTACTATTCACGGGTTACTATTCACTCTAATAATAGTCACTCGGGTATTCGGGGCACTTTTCATGTCAAAGTACTATTCATGAGTTACTATTCACGAGTTACTTTTTACCCAAATTACTATTCACCCGAATATTATTCACTCGAGTATTTGGGGTACTTTTCATGCCTGGGTACTATTCATGAGGTACTATTCTCGAGGTACTATTCATAGGGTACTATTGCGGGGTACTATTTACCCGAAAAATATATTTCTTTTTTGTCCAAATTATTTTTGGTACATGAATACTATTCTTGAATTTTACTCCATAAAGCAGTATCATGTTGACAATTTAGATATTTTTAAACTCTAGATAAATTTAAAGTCTTTAATATTTATCCTTGATTTCGTTTGATTAATGCTTATATCATTGTCATCATCCTCATGCTTATATTATAATGAAAGTCATCTTTGGCTTATGTGCAAAGATGGACTGTTGATTATTGGTTTTACAGTTATATATCTTTGGCTTACGTGCAAAGATGGACTATTGATTATTGGTTTCACAGTTGTATATCTTTGGCTTACGTGCAAAGATGAACTATTGATTGATGAGTATCTTTGTCTTATGTGTATAGATGAACTGTTTATTGGTATGATTATAACCAGGGATCATTCGGTATAATCATGGCCTGTAATGTTATAGAAGTCCTCATTGGCCCGTAGTGCATTGATGGATAGTTATTGGTATGCCTATAACCAGGGATTATTCTGTATAATCATGACCATTGATGATTATATGAATATCCTTGGCCGTAGTGCAGGGATGATTCGATGATGTGGATTATTTATTAAGCTGAGTATCAGTGATAACATATTGATTATACACTTTTAATTCGTAAAAGATAGTAGATATCATGCTCTACTTGACTCTTCTAAAATACAGTTGTATGTCTTTGGCCTGTAGTATAAAGATGAATTGTTAATGAATATCTTTGACCGTAGTGCAAAGATGAATTTATTAGTATGATTATGAGCAGGAATTGTGATTTGGTATAACCATGATTTTTGATGTTTCGGTGAAGATAGGTGATGAAAATTATCTTAAATCACAGGTGCGAAGAGGAATTTAGAATCACAATTATGATTATGAGTTATTCATATGATTGGGGACTGGAATTGTTGATTATGTTACAGGGATAAAACATTATTGTGGACTTCTAACATGGAGAAGATAATAGACCTGATGGTCTATTTGACTCTTCTAATGGATTGCTCGTTCCGCTGTAACAATGGTTAAAAAGTTTTATCATCTACCATATGTTCTAAATCTCTGATTTATTACTGATGAAGGCTATTGATGATGTAAATTATCTTTAGTCATGATATTCTTTCTTTGGGCTAGTTGTGCTCACCCTTTTTGCTTCACAATTCCTTTCGAATTAATAAGAGTGTAGTATTTGGGGTTGAAAGGTAATAAGAGAATAGAATCGGTGGTCTATAGTTGTTGAGGTTCTCCTAAATAGTATGGAAATAATTTTATTGATAACTTTAGATAAGTGTATGTCGTATTGTATCGTCATTTGATATTTAATTTTGGTGAACCGAATAGGGTGAGGTGAACCCAACTTTGGAAGGGTGTTTTGCCACTATCATACAAGTTGTCTAATGACATACAACCTCGTGTTATCATAAGACGAGGTTGTGCACATCCACTTGTTGAGTATATCTCTGAGCACTACCTATATGATCTTGGAGTTTGGTTGAAATATAATTTTCAATTGCGCATGGTGGAGCTAGTTATATGTCGAGAAGACTCACCATTGGAAAGAACATGATAGTAATCTTCTCATTTTTCTTTGGGGTCTATTAGATCAACCAAGGATAATTACTGTGGACATATGATATCTATCATAACCTGAGCGCATGGCCTCCCATGTATCGAAGGTTTCCTTGAGCACTTCCCAAAGATTTTAATTTCTAAAATAGTTTTTTGGTATACTTTTATGTAAAGTAACATTGTATGATTGTGGTCGAGGCACCATGAGAGTTACATACATTTGTATTAAAACTCACATTTTAAGCGTGTGTCGTATTCTCGCTTACAGGTTCAATAGTTGTATAAATGAAGTTTGTATTTGATTTTTATAGTATGATATCTGGCGACTCAGAATGGGTCGTGTGGGCCTACTTTGGGGGCGTGACATTAAACAACATCAAGTCTGAATTTAAATACATAATAACAACAAGTCTTCTTTATTTGTTAACCTTGCCCTTGCCTTTACTAGTGGAAGGCTCGTAAGATCTTTCGTTCTTAACTGCAATGTTATTATTACGCAAGAGTATGCACGATTGCCCACAAGTATAATAATATAATAATGAATAATAACATGCGAATAAATCAAAGACTTCTGAAATAGGAAAACTCAGCTTTTGAATCAAAAATGAATAACAAGAAACAAAAGAACTTCTGAGGTTCATAAGACCTTAATCTATGTCCTAGGTTGTCAAGTGTTTATACTTGAAACCTTTAACAGCCATAAGACTATGGACTCTTCTTCTCGTACTTAGGGGGATCAGCCCTTAGTACCATATTGTGCACAATATCTTAACGCTAACGCATAAGTAATCCCCTATACAAGGTTGTTCATCTCAGTTTGACATTAGAGTCCGCACCAAAAGAAGTTTGGTTTGGATAATTCAACAGGGGTTCTGAAATTTAGAACGCTCATCAACTATGGACTAGTCGAATCATTAAGGGTTCGTTAGTCTAACAAGGTTCAACAGTAATTGATATTTAAATTGAATAACAATCTCAAGAGATATACAATAAAATAAATATTGTATAACAGAATCATACTTTGAAAGATTAATATACTTTAATATAACAAAATGGACTTGATCAATAATAACGAGAATTTGCTCGATGTAAAGAGATAAACTTATAAACTCATATAATGATAACGAGTAGGGTTAGGAAACTTGCCTCGTGCGTAGATTACACGTTAATTTATACACGTTCCTTGATTTAATCCTACATATCATTTACATTCACAATGCCAGTCAATTATAACGTAACTAATCATCATACGATCATTCGTTGGTCTAAACTCTGGTTATGACTATACTTAGTCCAATTATCACGTTTATTTTCAATAATATCACAGTACATGATTAATAAGCTAATTATGCATTCAATAATTCAATTCACACATAATTGTGTTATTAATATGTTAAGGATTTATCTTAACGTCTCATTATACGTCTAACATAATTTTATGTTCATTAGATATGGTTACTATCACATTTCTAGACTTGGACACTTAAAAAAATTCGTTTTGGATTATCTGCTAAGTAGTGACATGGCTACTTATTGAAGGCTTGTTCTTGGTATTTGCACGGCCCGGGGACTCAAGGCATGGAGTTGGCGCACACATGAAACTCGATTTTAGTTCTGCAATTCGCGAAAATTGCAGAACATGGCCAAAACCTCCAATTAAATTATTTTTTACACGAAATTAGACATACCCAAACATTGTAATACACAAATAACTACTACTCAACCCTTCTAGCATGATTTTAACAAGTTAAAACACATAATTACAGAATCAAAACATGTAATTCCACTGTTCTTGATGTTCTTGAAGGTTTTGAACACAAAATATAAAAATTAACATCACGGATTCGTTATAACACCAAATCTGCCCATTCAAGGTTTGTTTTCTTCGTTTTAACATACATAATTATATAAAGGTGTAAAATTTATGAGAGAATACATGTTTGCCATATTAAATTTACGTATAAGGGTCATATGGCCATATTCTATACTCTGTAACAATATACTGCATATTTTTGTGAAACTGACGATATGGAAATCTATAATATATATTAAAAACATGATATGCTAACATATTATCACATATACATCCACATAGTCAAAAAAATTTCCAACTACAGAGATTTTACAGAAATTTGAGAGCCATATTCATGAAAACTCTAATGACGTAAATAAAAATGGGTTGAAGAGATTACCCAAAACGTAGTGTAGATTAGTAGGAGATGAATTCCATCTCAAATTCTTCTTTAATCAGACCACTCAAAATTTTCTCAATGTTTCTATGAATTCTCTCTGAACTCTCAAGTTGAATCTTAATTGAAAATACGTAAAGGAATCAAGTTGAACATTTATGCGCACAGTTGAGGTGAGTTAATCCATACGTGGTTTAACTGCTCCCAACTCCTCATAAGGCCTTATTTTGCTTGAAACATAAGTAACACTTCTAATTATTTTAATTAATCTCCTATACTATAGTTTAATAATGTCACACCCAATTAAATAATAAATCTAATATCTTGTTTAATTTAATTTAAATAAAATATAATAATTTCTTATTAATTCACGTAGTCATATAATTAAAATTTTCATTTATTAATTCTGTCAAATTATTAAATCTCTAATTAATTATTAAATTAATTAAAATAACATTAGGCTTATTAAATATTTCTTTTAATTCAAAAAGCTCACATAAATACATACTTCGAATAATAAAGATTCTTCACATTAATTTAATAAATATAACACATATAATTAAATTAATCTACCACAACTTCATCAATTAATTATTTAATCTAATAATTAATTCATCGAAAAATATTTATTTAATCCAATAAATAATAAAATTAAATTACAAAATCTTAGTTGTCACAATGAAACACAAATTTCAAGGATATTCTACTAATTTCATGGAGTATAGAAGCCAAAACTTAACAAAATGAGTGTAGAATTCAGAATCTGAAACGAAATAATATTACTTACATACTACAGAGTATGAAAGAAAATATTATTTCTTACGAGTATTGAACAAAAATAATATCCGTTATCTTAAAAAGAAGAGTATTCCAACTGGTATAGCGGGGATATTCTTGAAGAAAACTTTCATTATTTTCTACACTCAAAGCTTCCTAAAACTCGGAAGAAATACACTCAATACTATAGAAGAAGAATTCTCAAATTCTGGTGTGATTTTTAATTATAAACTAAGTATAAGACCCCAAATAATTAATAAATGAAATTTAATTTCCTCTATTTATTATTTTGAAATAGTAAGGGTTGATTTGATTAATGTGGATAGTTATAGGTAAAATACGCAAGTATTTCAAAATAAGCAAGTGGTCGTGGAATATTAAATGCGACGGTAGCGTCTTTTATGGGCCCCATAACGGAAAGAGATTGGATGAAGAAAAGCGACAAAAATAAGTTGTTTAAAAATAACTACAGGCGTAGTTATTCACAGATTATCTTTGTTAAAATACTCGGTTGGTTAAAACACAATGCATTACGGTATTGCAACAATTATTGATTCTTACGTGAAGGCACTTTTCAATAATTATTACATGAATTAATTATTCAATATTTTATTTTATTGATTCAATAATTGTTGTCTTTGATATTTTATATATTTTGTTGTTTCAATAATTGTCACTACTACGGTATTTTTCATTATCGAAGCAATAATTCATATTATCCGAATAATATTATTGGATAACATTATTGGCAATGTCTAGAAAGTTCTGCCTAAGGAGAGGTTTGGTCACCTAATTACGCCGCCAAGAGGAGAAATTCTTATTGAAAGCCCGTCTTTCTTGAGAACCTTTTGGTTATCGATTATTGTGATTACGTAATATTATTCGTGAATAATTAATTGTTGATTTATATGATGAGGAAAATATTGATTTTATGTGCATATAGATGGAGAAAATTTTTAATGTGATAATTGTTGAAAATTAAAATTTTATCTTTTTCTCGATAAAATAATTCATTTAAATATATTATTATATTTTTAATAATATAATAATGGTGATATTTTTACAATGAATGTGTGATATATGAGTATACGAGGAGAAAGAGTATTTTTATTGCAATAAATGTTTAAAACATGTTAAACATGTCGGTGGACCCCATTTCTTGACTGAAATTTGATTATAGCCTGTAAAATCGCCCGTTTATAGATTTCGGTCAATTTCAGTTTGGAATTTGGAAAAACGTTCTTTTGCAAAGTTGTAGAGAATTGAATTTCCTATAAAAACTTGCGAGATTCGAATTTTCTGACAAAAGGGCTATTTATTGTGAATTATTGAAGTTTCGAAGCTCCGAAATAATTGATTTTGGAAGTTTAAATTATTTTAAATTAGAAAAACGTTTTTTGTTAGTCTTGTGTAGTGTAAATTTGGTTGGTGGTGATGTTGGGCAAATTAAGTGTGTGTTGGAAATATATATATATATATATATATATATATATATATATATATATTAATTTATTAAATTTTCTACTTTGGTGTTCTAAGCATTTTCCTATAAATAGGGTGCTTAGGTTAGAATTGAAAATCACACCAGAAATTGAAGTTTTCTCTCTCTATATTATCGAGCGTATTCTTGTGAGTATTTTGAGTATACTTTGAGTATTGCTATACGGTGCAAGTTCAAGTTATAGCCTATATCCAGTATTCCAGTTAGAAGTACTGTCTTTCCGAGGTAAGGGATATTATTTTTTTGTAATGATATTATTTCTTCAATATCATTATGCCGAAGTATTGATCTGAACTTTTAATCAAATTTGGAACTTTTAGTGTATGGGGTTACTATTCACGTATCTACACTATTCACGTATCTGATCTTATTCACGAATACTGGCCTTATTCATCGAAAAATGAAAATTTTTCCTTCTTGTCCAAAATATCTATTCGGATACTAGCTTTGATTGTATCCATGTTTTGATCATTCTTGAATTTTACACCACTATGATTATTTTTGAGGTATTTTTTGGACATAGATAAAACAAAGTCACGAATCCTTAATCCTTAATCCTTGTCATTTTGTTTCAATTTGGATTCGTTTCTTTAAAAATATTTTTCATCATCCTCAGTCTTAAATGATGATATTATTGAAAATCTTTGGCCTGTAGTGCAAAGATGAATGATTTCTATTGAATATCTTTGGCCCGTAGTGCAAAGATGAACATGTGTTTAGATGAACATGACCAACTGATGAATATCTTTGGCCTGTAGTGAAAAGATGAATATTTGATTCCAGATATATATTGATTGATGTTACAGGGATAAAAGATGAGCGATGAACTTTAAATTCATACATAGAAGATAGTAGTTTGCATTCTCTCTTGAACTCTTCTAATGAATTATTATTTCACATTGCGAATATTGATTTAAAACTTGTTGTCTATTGTATTCTATTAGATTTTTCCTGTTGAAGACTAACGATAATTTGTTGTATATTATCTTAGTCATAATATTCTTTATTGGGCTAGTTGAGCTCACCCTTTTCCTTTTTGTTCCATTTTTCTTCTCAGGAGGCGAGAATATAAGCGAGTATGCAGCCTGGGGTATGGAATGAAGGTTCTAGAGAGAGTTGTTTAGTAGTCCTCACCATTTTTGTAAAATAATGTATCAATAAATGTGATGAGGATTTATTTGAGTATAGATATTGTCTAGAAGATAATATTTGTATTCAAACTCACAGTTTCTTGTTGTAATAATAAACTTGTAGTTGTTTTACGTACCATGTATTGACAACTCGTAATGGGTGATGTATACCTATTTTGGGGGCGTCACAGTTGATATCAGCGCCATAAGTAAAAAGTCCCGAGCCTCTCGCTGGTGACTTCCTGTTTATGGGGGATGCACCGAAGCCAGACTCTCCGTAGGGGACGCCGTTTTGCGGTGGCAAACTGATAGGTACCATTGTGAGGTGCTGTGGTTGAAGCACCATGAGGGTCACAGTTGGTATCAGAGCTTAGGGATATGATCTCTGGAGGAGATCAGGGAATAGAACTAGGAGGAGAGATTTAAATCCTTCCATTAGTGTGTCCTACCTAAGCTTATTTGTTAGTTGGTCAAGATATAGGGATATTATGTGATATATTGATTTGCTTAATTAACCCTTGTTTTATGACGTATTTGAGAATGTCGACTGAGAATATTAATAGTGGAAATGAGACCGTGTGGAGGCGCTTTGTACTCACCAACGAGGAGAACATGCAACAGTGGCAATGTTCCTCCTCCTGAACAACACCACCGAAAGCGAGATGATGAGCGAGGGGATGTTTAGAAGCTTTTTGCGGTTCATACAAAATCGGATTTAAGGAGAATCGTGTTCAAAATATAGGAGGAAATGATAGCAATTCACGGGTTGTCACAAAATGCAAGCGATTCAAAGAGTTGGGACCACGAATTTAAGGGAAAGCGATCCGATCATGGGCGGAAACATGGGTCAAGCAAATTACCAAGATATTAGATGTCTTGGGATGCGGAGAACAGAAGGTTCCATTCGCCACCTTCATGTTTACATTGCGAGGCGTACTCACCGGTGGGAGTCTCGTGAAGCGTACCCATCCACCCGCTTTTCAAGCATGTCTTGGGAGACATTTCAAAACTATTTAATGACAAATACTTTCCACGAAAGTGTTCCTCATATGAAGGAAGTGGAGTTCATCAGATTAGAACAAAACAACATGACGGTGTCCCAGTACGAGGCAAAGTTTGCAGAGTTATCCAGGTTTGCACCTCATTTGGTGGAGAATGAGGAACGTATGACGCGAATGTTTCTTAGAGGTTTGAAACCCGGCATACGTCAGTATCTCATTTCTCATAAATTTTCTCTCTATTCAGATGTTGTAAACAAGGCTCAATTATTAGAGCTAGATAACTAGTACGGTCAACTGAGGGACCACAACCAGGATCATACCGGAGATGGCAGTCAACAAAACAATGATAACCAGTGGAGAAAGAAAAAGACGGAAAAAAATGGTAACCACTCTGGTGGTAATCATGGCCATGAAAATAGAAGAAGCGAGTCAGGAGAAGATTTTAAAAAGAGGAGATTTAACAACGACCATGTGAGGACGACAAGTCTTGGCGAAAGAATCGGTTCTAAGGGAGGAGAACGACCACCGGTCATATGCTATAAATGCGGGAAAGAGGGACATATCAGTCCAAACTGCCCACAACAGTTCAAGGTATGCTATAATTGTGGAAAGGAAGGACATATCGCTCGAGATTGTACGGTAGCGAAACCTAGTTCAGTGGGGACGGTGACTCAAAAGACTATCCCCGAAAAGTCAAAGTCAACGGTTCCTGGAAGAGCGTTTGTTGTGACTGGTCAAAATGCGAGGAATCCAAACGAGGTGATCACGGGTAAGCTATTTATAAATTCTTGTGAAGTTTATACCTTACTTGATATCGGTGCTACCCATTCATTTATCTCTCCTACTTGTGATCAACGTTTAAATTTAACTCCGGAAAAATTAGACTTTGACCTATCTGTGGAAACTCTGTTAGGAGAAACTTTCATCACATCCATTTGCTTATAAATCTTGTTTGATTCAAGTTGGAACCATCACCTTACACAATGACCTTATCTCTTTAAAGATACTTGCTTTTGATGTGATTTTAGGGATTGATTGGTTAACTACTCATCATGCCAAAATTGATTGTTTTCGTGCGGTTGTTAGTTTTCATATTCCTAACCAACCTATTGTTGTCAAATTCAAGCAACTAAACCATTAAAATCAATCAACATCATATATCTAATCATAAAGCTATTCGTTTATTAAAAAACGGATGTCAAGCTTTCTTAGCCCATGTTATGGATTTGAAAAAAGACACGTCAAATTTGAATAATATTCCTGTTGTTATTGATTTTCCTAATGTATTTCCTGAAGAACTTCCCGGTCTACCCCCAGAACGTGAAGTTGAATTCTTTATTGACCTTGAACCTGGTACAAAGCCCATTTCTAAAACACCATATTGAATGGCTCTATTGAACTTCGAGAGTTAAAGGTCCAACTACGGGAGTTGTTGGACATCGGTTTCATCTGGCCCTAGTACATCTCCTTGGGGTGCTCCTGTTTTATTTGTAAAGAAGAAAGACGGGAGTATGCGACTTTGTATTGACTATCGGGAATTGAACCATGTCACTATCAAGAATAGGTATCCTCTACCTCGTATTGATGACTTGTTTGACCAGTTGCAAAGAGAACAATTCTTTTCAAAAATCGATCTTCGTTCTGGATATCATCAACTGAAGATTAGAACTGAGGATATTCCAAAGACTACCTTCAGAACTCGGTACGGGCATTATGAATTCTTAGTCATGTCTTTTAGACTGACTAATGCTCCTGCGGCTTTCATGGATATGATGAACCGAGTATTCAAGGAATATTTGGATCAGTTCATTGTTGTCTTTATTGTTGACATCCTCATATATTCCAAAAGCCGTGAAGATCATGAGCACCATTTGAAGCTGGTACTCCAAAGGCTTCGTGAAAACAAGCTTTATGCCAAGTTAAAGAAATGCGAGTTCTGGCTTGAGGAAGTAGCATTCCTTGGGCACGTGGTGTCAAAACATGGAGTATCTGCTGATCCGTGAAGATTGAAGCAATACAAAGTTGGAGCAACCAAGTCGCCGATCAAGTACGCAGCGACTTTACGGGCTTAGGCCGGTTATTATCGGAGATTCGTGGAAGGATTTTCTCGAATCGCTACTCCATTAACTCAAATTGACTTTGAAGATATAAAATTCGTATGGAGCGAGGAATGCGAGAAGAGTTTCCAAGAGCTTAAGAGGAGACTTATTTCGGCACCTGTTCTAATAATACCATCTGGTACAGATGGATTTGTTATCTATAGCGATGCTTTAGGCAAAGGGTTAGGATGTGTTCTCATGCAACGTGGGAAAGTCATAGCCTATGCCTCGCGATAACTTAAAATAATATGAGAGGAATTATCCTACTCATGATCTAGAGTTAGCGGCCAGCCATTTTCGCTTAAAGATCCGGAGGCACTATCTATATGGGGAGAAAGTGGAGATATATTCAGACCATAAAAGCCTTAAATATTTCTTCACTCAAAAAGAACTCAACATGCGGCAGCGACGTTGGCTTGAGTTGTTGAAAGATTACGACCACACTATTCAATACCATCCTGGAAAAGCGAACGTGGTAGCTGACGCGTTGAGTAGAAGATCATATGCAGGAATGAGTGCGATGATGTCAAGTATACGCATAGAGCCAACTTTAATAGTTAAGTTTGCTCAAGCCACCTACCCGGAGCTGATGCGTATGAAGAAGAAAGTACAAGAAGGTGTTATTCCAGAAGCGAGAATTGATGAAGAAGGAATACTTCGAGTCCACTCGGACTTTGTGTCCCTAACGACTCGATTTGAAGTACAAGATTATGATGGAGGCACACAATACACCATTTGCAATCCATCCTGGAAGTACCAAAATGTATCATGATCTTCGACATACATTTTGGTGGAACAATATGAAGAGAGCGATTGCAAAGTTTATCTCAACGTGTTTAACTTGTCAACGTGTAAAGGCGGAGCATTTAGTACCTAAGGGTCCATTTCAACCACTTGAGATTCCTAAATGGAAGTGGGAACACATTACCATGGATTTCGTTATGGGTCTTCCTACGGTTTCTCAAGGCATCAATGCTATTTGGGTTATTGTTGATAGATTAACCAAGTCTGCTCATTTCTTGCCGTCACGGAGACTTATTCCTTGAACGCGTCTTGCTAGTATATATGTAAATGAGATTGTGAGGTTGCATGGCATGCCAGTATCCATAGTTTCGGATCGTGACCCAAGATTCACTTCAAGATTTTGGGTTAGCTTGGAAAAAGCTATGGGCACGGATTTACGATTCAGTTCGGCATACCATCCTCAAACGGACGGACAATCAGAGAGGACTATTCAAACTCTTAAAGATCTATTAAGACTCTGTGTCCTAGACTTCAAGGGCAGTTGGGATAAGTATTTACCATTGGTGAAATTCTCCTACAACAACAGTTATCAGGCAAGTATAGGTGTGGCTCCATTTGAAGCATTATATGGACAAAAGTGTCGTTCTCCAATATGTTGGGATGAGGTGGGTGAAGCAACATTGTTGGGACCCGAGTTAGTACATATGACTACCGAAAAGATCCAAATGATTCGACAACGTATACAAATGGCACAAGATCGACAAAAGAGTTATGCGAATCTTCATCGAAAGGACGTGGAATTTAGTATAGGGGATCATGTATTGTTGCGAGTTGCTCCATGGAAGGGAGTTACAAGATTTAGAAAGAGGGGAAAGCTCAATCCACGATTTATTGGTCCATTTCAAATTCTTGACTGAGTAGGAAATGTAGCCTATAGACTCGCGTTACCTCCGAGTATGTCTCGTGTTCATAATGTGTTTCACATATCTGTACTTCGTAAATATGTGAAAGACCCAAACCACGTTATTGAGTTAGAACCGGACGAGATAGCCAAAGACTTAACGTATGAGGAGGTACCTGTCAAGATCTTAGATAGGAAGGAGCATGTCCTACGCACGAAGGTCATACCACAAGTTAAAGTTTTGTGGAGGAACCATGCTATAGAGGAAATGACCGGGGAGTTGGAAACGGAAATCAAAGCGAGGTATCCTCATCTTTTCGAAACACCAGGTACGTACGTCAATTTTGAGGACGAAATTTCATAAGGAGGGGAGGTTGTAAGACCCCAAATAATTAATAAATGAAATTTCATTTCCTCTATTTATTATTTTGAAATAGTAAGGGTTGATTTGATTAATGTGTATAGTTATGGGTAAAATACGCAAGTATTTCAAAATAAGCAAGTGGTCGTGGAATATTCTTGCTGTCGGGGAATATTCGTACGACGACGCAGTCTTTTGTGGGCCCCATAACGGAAAGAGATTGGATGAAGAAAATGACAAAAATAAGTTGTTTAAAAATAACTACGAGTGGTTATTACCATTATCTTGTTAAAATACCTAAATGGGTTAAAACAAAGTAGTAGCTTGCGGTATTGCAACAATTATTGATTCTTACGTAAGAAGGCACTACTCAATAATTGTTACGATATTACTCGCTTCAGTATTTTATTTTATTGATTCAATAATTGTTGTGTTGATATTTTATATTACTGTTGTTTTAATAATTGTCACTACACATTATTTTTCATTATCGAAGCAATAATTCATATTATCTGAATAATATTATTGGATAACATTATTGGCAATGTCTAGAAAGTTCTATCTAAGGAGAGGTTTGGTCACCTAATTGCACGCCAGTAAAGAGAAATTCTTATTGAAAGCCCCTCTTTTCCGGAACCGCTTTGTTGTCGATGATTGTGATTCTGTAATATTATTCGTGAATAATTAATTATTGATTTATATGATGAGAAAAATATTGATTTTGGTCAATTTTTGTTTGGAATTTGGAAAAACTTTCTTCTGCAAAGTTGTAGAGAATTGAATTTCCTATAAAAACTCGCGAGTTTCGAATTTTCTGACAAAAGGGCTATTTATTGTGAATTATTGAAGTTCCGAAGCTCCGAAATAATTGATTTTTGAAAGTTTAAATTATTTTAAATTAGAAAAACGTTTTTTTTGTTAGTCTTGTGTAGTGGGCTGGTTGGTGACTGATGTTGTGCAAATTAAGTGTGCGTTGGAAATATATATATATTATTAATTTATTAAATTTTCTACTTTGGTGTTCTAAGCATTTTCCTATAAATAGGGTGCTTAGGTTAGAATTAAAAATCACACCAGAAATTGAAGTTTTCTCTCTCTATATTATCGAGCGTATTCTTGTGAGTATTTTGAGTATACTTTGAGTATTGCTATACTGATTGCAAGTTCAAGTTATAGCCTATATCCGAGATTCCAGTTAAAAGTACCGTCTTTTCCGAGGTAAGGGATATTATTTTTTTCGTAATGATATTATTTCTTCAATATCATTATTCTGAAGTATTGATCTGAACTTTTTAATCAAATTTGGAACTTTTAGTGTCGGGGTTACTATTCACGTATACGGCACTATTCACGTATAGGGTACTATTCACGAATACGGCACTATTCATCGAAAAATAAAAATTTTCCTTTTTGTCCAAAATATCTATTCTGGATACTAGCTTTGATTGTATCCATGTTTTGATCATTCTTGAATTTTACACCACTATGATTATTTTTGAGGTATTTTTGGACATGGATAAAACAAAGTACGAATCCTTAATCCTTAATCCTTGTCATTTTGTTTCACTGGATTCGTTTCTTTAAAAATATTTTTTCATCATCCTCAGTCTTAAATGATGATATTATTAAATATCTTCGGCCTGTAGTGCAAAGATGAATGATTTCTGATGAATATCTTTGGCCCGTAGTGCAAAGATGAATATTTGATTCCAGATATATATTGATTGATGTTACAAGGATAAAAGATAGACGATGAACTTTTAAATTCATACATAGAATATAGTAGTTTGCATTCTCTACTTAACTCTTCTAATGAATTATTATTTTCGCTGCGAATATTGATTTAAAACTTGTTGTCTATTGTATTCTATTAGATTTTTCCCTGTTGAAGACTAACGATAATTTGTTGTATATTATCTTAGTCATAATATTCTTCTTGGGCTAGTTGAGCTCACCCTTTTCCTTTTGTTCCATTTTTCTTCTCGGAGGCGAGAATATAGCGAGCACAGTGGGGTATGGAATGAAGGATCTAGAGAGAGTTGTTTAGTAGTCCTCACCATTTTTGTAAAATAATGTATCAATAAATGTGATGAGGATTTATTTGAGTATAGATATTGTCTAGAAGATAATATTTGTATTCAAACTCACAGTTTTACTGTTGTAATAATAAACTTGTAGTTATTTTTGTACCATGTATTGACAACTCAGAATGGGTGATGTATACCTATTTTGGGGGCGTCACACTAAGCATCCTATTTATAGGAGAATGGAAAGGATATTATTTGAAACTTTTTTTTATTTAACTTGCAAATACTATACAGACACTATGCAAACACTATGCATAATAAAATATAATATATTCTATTTTTCATAAAAAACAAAACTTATAATATATATATATATATTTATATAACTGAGATAACTTTCTACCGACAGTTTTGAAAAATAGGTAAGTGGGGGTCCATATAATAATCAAATTTTTAACAAATACTTCATAAAAAATCCTATAAATATTTTTAACAACATTTATTCATCAATAATATAATTTACAATATTAACAACCAGATCATTCCCAAGAAAAGGGGGGCTTTCTGTTAGGTTTGTAATATTCATGAACGGAATCAAATTGCACAAATAAGCAAAACCGTGTAAAAATCAGAGTTTAAAATTTTACAACCATATACCAAGATCATCCTTTATGCGCAATTATTAATTTAACGAAAAGATAAAGAATAAAAATCATACCGTTGAAAATCTTAGTTTCTTCAGGTACAAGTTCACCTCCAATCCTTTCGCGTTCAACTTGAATCCACGGGGTTTGGTTCCTTCCTTTGATCAATATTAGCCACCCAAGTATTTGGCCTCTAGAGGTGATCCACCAAGAAAGAATAAAGATTCAAGAAGAAGGGTGGTTGGCTAAACCCTAGTTTTCTATCTCTATAGAAAAAGAACGTATTCTCCAACTCTTGAATTGCAGATATCCGATATATGATATAAAGACCTCTTATAAAGATATCGTAACTCTATTTAATTAAAATAAGGTATTATTTATTTAATTAAACTCTTTTAATTAAATGGGCTCCTAAATCTTATTAGGGATAATTAATTAAACTCCTTTAACTAATTTTCCTCCTAATCCTATTAGGAATAAATGAGAGTACTAATATTAAATTAATTCCTAAACTCTTTTAGAAATTAAAATAATAATAATTGTAATAATATTAATAAGACTCCTTTTATTAATTTATATTTAATATTTCTAAAATATTAAACAATAAATATTAAGTTATTTAATTTATTCTATCACCATAGATTAAATTAAATATACTTAACATATTATTATGATTATGCCATTATCTTCTTATATAATTATTCTTCCTTTTATGGTGTGACCCTTTAGGTTCTCCATATTAAACCGGTTGTGAATAAATCAATTAGAACAATTCTAATCTTATTTAAATAAATAAATTAAATGATTAATGTATCTAAATAAATAATATTTATTCTACAATAGGGATAAGCCTCCCTAGCGATCAACGACTTTCCAGATAATATAGATTTCAACATTAATCATAAAAGAACCTTTAAGTTAATAGTTACCGTACAATTCAATCCTTCCACCATATAATATCCCAATTAAATATAAGACATGGAATTACTATCAAGTCTTATTTTATTTAATTATATGTATTTCGACTCTTAAATGCACAACTCCAAATAATGCAAATTAGAAACTCCTTTCTAATTTCATTCTGCCTTGGCCAAAGACTACTGGGTTGTCATTTATCGAATCACATATCACATTTCTCTTCTTTTACTAGAAGTGGTAGATTCTTTATTGATCATACATTATCTCCATGTACGACTTATTATACCCGAGCATACCCTTTGATATACCCTAAGGGTCTTAAGGAATAAGTCAAAGTATAACTCATCATACACAAGATACTATGATGATCTCAAGTCCAAGGATCACTTGTACTACTATCACTACAGGAATTCCTATTGACAAGCAAGTAAAACTCCATTAGGTATTCCTTAGCGAGCCACGTTCAGTGAACTTATTCTTTAATAAGCACCTACATACTTGCTTTAGTGTCTCCACACAAATGATCATGAGATCAATCATCCTCATCCAATGAGCAAGCAACACATGTACCAATCTATTCGGATTCACTAATTCCCAATTTAGTAATCCAACGATTGAGAACTATTTTAGTTTTAAGCTTTCTAAGAATTTAGATCTCAACAGAATGATCATCATCATTATTCTAAAAGCATTGCTTAAAGCTTTGGGTTTATCACATATTATAAAACAGCATCATGTAGATAATTAAAAGCCTTTAATAAATTAATACTTTTTATTAATAAATGAATAAGATTGTTACAAAGTATATGCTTTATCATCAAATATGATTGGCTTGTGTGCATACTACTTTTAATCTCCCACTTGCACTAAAGTCAATCACCATGGTATCTCATACCCTTCTTCTCTGAGTGACGATTATCCTGCTGTTGGATAAGTTTTAGTTAATGGATATGTAATGTTGTTTTTGAGAGTCCACTATTTTTATAGTGATTTTCCATCTTTTAATGGTTCCTATAATCAAATGAAAGTGCCACACAACACATGTTTAGATCCAAGATGAGACTTAGGAACTATTCCTAGTTCTGTAATGAACTTTTCATCCAAATAATCAACTTGCAGCTTCATTTACAGCTATATACTTTGTCTTTATCACTAAACCAACAACTCTTTGCTGTTTGGAACCTTTCCAATTCACCGCACCACTGTTCAAGGTAACACTTTACCTTAAAGTAGATTCTCTATCGTATTGGTCTGTCTGAAAATCTTGATTCTGTTAAGCCCTCTAGTTTTAATTCAGACCCACCATGAATATGATCACATCCTTAGTGCCGGTTAAGTACTTTAAGATGTTTTTCACTGACTCATAGTGAACTTCTCCAGAATATGACTGATCAACATCAGTTCTCGTACATTTCATTGCATACATGATAGTTACTCATGCGATCTCTCTTTTGGAGTATTTGGGGACTATTAAGAGAGATACACTTCATGGCTCATCAACATGAGACATTTCTTGGAGTTTGCCATGCTAAACGACTTTAGCATCAAATGAATATAGTTCCTTGAGTTAAGTCAAGCATCCTATTGAATCTATCTATATAGATATGTATCCCCAATTAAGATATTCTTTCCAAATTATTCATGGAGGAATGTTTAGACAACTTTATCTTTACTAATTGTAGCATTAGTATGTCATTCCTTATCCGTAATATATCAACATATAATATTAGGAATGTCATGGTGCTCCCACTGACCCTTTTGTACGCATTAGGTTCATTCTTATTTGTAATAAAATCAAACTCTTTTGATTTATTTCATCAAAACGAATGTTCCATTTTTGAGAAGCTTGCTTCAATCCATTTCTCTGAGTGTCTACAACTCTTACCTCATCGTATTTAACTGGATCATCATCTTCTATGATGTGTACCTCATCATCATCATCATCTATGATGAATCCATACATCCCAGGTATCTTTGGTAATATTCCAGATTTACGATTCGGTTGTGGTACAATAGGTCTATCTACAGGTTCCTATTATTTGACTTATAGTGCTTTGTGGTTCTTGAACTCTTCAAGATCTATTATCCTCCCACTAGCCCCTTCAATGATAAAAACCTTTATCTTAGAAGGAAGCGTGTTTCGTAACAAACACCTTTTTGCTAAGTAGGATTATAGAACATATACCCTAAACTTACCTTAGGATGTCCCACAAATCTGTACTTGTTAAATCTTGTCCCAATCTTAACCTTTGAAACCTTTTTCACATAAGTTGGACAACCCCTTATCTTAACATACTTAAGATTAGGAATCCTCCCTGTCCATAACTTTTATGGAGTCTCAGGGCTGGATTTTGAGGTTACCTTTTCCGTAGATATGCAACCATTTCTAGGGCATGACCCTAGAAGAATACTGGAATGTCGGTAAAATTATTATGGACCGTACCATGTCCAACAAGGTATGATTTTTCCTTTCAGATACATCAATCAATTATTGCGTATCAGGAGGCGTCCATTATGAGAAAACCATTTAAGATGATCTAGAAACTTATTGCACAAGTATTTATTCCTTGATCTAATCAAAGAATCTTAATACTTTGCCAATTTGTTTCACTTCTAAATTCTTTGAACCTTTCAAATAATTCACACTTGTATTTCAACAAATACATACATTTAACTCTTTGAATGATCATCTCCTTTTCATATACTAGTTTGTTCAATTTGCAAAATTATTTTCATGTAAGTCAAGTATACAAAATCCATTAAGTAATATTCCAGTTCTATACAAAATATTATTATTATAAATAGAACAACAATTGTTCTTAATTATAATACCAAAGATTTCATTGTCCAACAACAAAAATGGAAATAATGTTTCTAACAAGAACTAGAATACAATAACAACTTATTGACTTAATAGATTTGCCCGTAGGCATTGCTAAACTATAAGTTTCTATGGCTAATGTAGCAACCTTTACTTCCCCACACATAGAATTACTTATCTTTGTTTAGCTTTCTACTTCTACTTGGTCCCTTCATAAATCTATATTTATGATAACCAAAGTCAGTATTCAATACCCAAGTAGAACCTTGACCTAAAGAAAAATTTATTTTAAATCATGAACAAAATTGTATTTGTAATCAAAACTTCACTAAGCTTCTTCTGGTTAGCCTCTGCAAGATTGTTCTTGCAATTTCTTTTCAGTGTCCAAGCTTATTGTAGTGGAAGCAAACTCATTTGCTATCCATATCAGTTTTGTTCTCATTATCCTTTGCCTTTTCTATTTACCTTCTTAGAATCGTTCTTCTTTTCAGAAGATCCTTTGGCCCCTACCAGTAAAACATGGTCTTTCTTGGTTGGAAAGTGACTCTCAACATTTTTCAACATGTTAAGCAAATCAGCGAGGCTGATATCTAGCTTGTTCATATGAAAAATTCACAACAATTGTAAAAGGAGTCCAGGAGTGAGTGCAAGATCAAATCTTGGCTCAAATCTCCATCCATGACAAAACATGTTGTCCTAATTAATCAAATTGATTATGTTAAAGACTTTTATCTATACTGTAGTGTCATCGGTCATTCTAGATCGAAAGAGCTCCTTAGATATCTGATATCTATTAGTCCTACTTTCCTCACCATCAACTACTTGATGTGCAGGAATATAGTAAGAGCATCCATAGTTTCATGCTGACGCTGAAGCTCGTTACTCATGGATGTGAGAATGATGCATTGAGCCAACTGTGCATCATCTTGCCACTTTCTAAAAGTAACAATCTCTTCCTCAGAGGCATTGTCTGCAACCATTACAGGGATAGGTGTATTAAGGATATAAGATAGCTTTTTAGCCATGAGAACTATTCTCAAATTCCTTAACCAATCCGTTTAATTTGGTCCGATTAATTTAGCATATAATATACTTCGTAGTGATAGTAATTTAGACATTGTAAAATTTTGTAAATGAATTTATAATTAACAACATTTTAGCATACATTCTTTTATTAATTACCAAAATAAATTAGGTCTTGTTTTAAATTGGTATCTCCCACTATTTTCTTCAAACTATCTTACCCTCAATATATATAGTTCGGCAATATCTAATTGAAGATATGTTAGTGAGAATAAGGATCTCATTTCAAATATATAGCCTTGTGTGTGCACAACAAACTATATATAAATAAATAGGTAGACAACTCTTGTCAATTACATCAACTATGTAACTCCTTGTATTTTGCCTTTTAGATCATAATGGTCAAGTGTGTGCACATCCGAACTAAAATGATCTAAGTTAAGTCATACTTAGCGCTTCCATATATTCGAAAGAAAAACACTGTCCTTGTGTGTGCACAACAAAATAGCATTGTTCAATCTATTTATAAGCATTAAATGTGATAAGACAACATCTTAAATATTTAATTCTTGCCTTGTGTGTGCACAACAAACTCATATTAAATATTTAATACTCTATTGTTTTACCATGCTAGAAGGCGACGTTCGATATTCCAAATATCTTTGAACGTTACAACTTAATATAAAATATTTGAGGGATTTGTTATTAATTTGTCTCATCTTGTTTAGCGCGCATGCACATATATATATAAAGGCTTAAATATAATTTAATACCCTAAACTATAGGCCATATTCCACTTCAGGGATTCACCTTTTAATTTTGTCAATTAGATGATTGAATTATTAATTTTTTCCACTTTCATTCAATTGGCCCTGCCACGTCAGAAATTACTGACGTGGCACTTGAAGTGGGGTCATCTACAACTGATGTGTCTTAAAAAAATAATTTTTTCACCATTTTGTTAAATTAAAATGTTTAAGTTGGGGTAAATTTGGCAAATCAATTTTATTCTCTATTAAAACAAAACAAAACAAAATCGATTATTTTTTCTATCGACTGGCAAATCTCCTTCTTTTCAAAAGGCAAATCTCTCAGATCTCCTTCTTCTCAAAAGACAAATATCCTTCTGCTCAAGACCTGATATGCATCCTCTTAGATCTCTCCGGAACACACCGATCGACAGTAAACACCCTGCATCGTCGGGATGTGTGAACGCCCTGCATCGCCGGGAAGAGGCAACCGAAGAGTTTTGATGGTCGTGCTTCGATTTTGGGAAGCTCAGTTGCTGAGATTTACGTGTTTTACAATCTAATTTAATTTGTGCTTATTGTTAAATCTAAATTTTAGATTGTGTTTATCATTTTTTCTGCTGTAATGGTTTATTGTTGCTGAATTTCATGGAGTGGCTTCGGTGGGTTTCTTCTTGTTGCGATGCAGCTGTGTTGGTGAGATTTATGTTATTGCTCTTTGGTTTGTTGGGTGTTTGGCTAATTTTTTCATTAATTGATATGTTATTCTTCTGCAAAGATCTTGGTATTTCTTTGCTATTCTTCTGCAAATGTCAATTTTGGACTGTGGATTTTTTTTTTAATTTGTTCTTCAGATAGAAGAAATAAGCAGTAGAATTATAATTTCTTTTGAAAGATTTTTTTTGCATAATGTTTGTAAAAGAAAGTTGTAGAAAATTTTAATGGTTACTTTTGGCTTTGGATTCGTTCTAATGAAGAACGAAGAAATGAATTGAGATGTTTGTTTGTTTAATTTTTTTTGAATTGAGATGAAGAACGAAGAAATGAATTGAGAATTTTGGTTTGGATTTGTTTTTATGGAATAGTTTTTGTTTATTTTGATTGTATATGATATGAATGTTAAATTATTCTTTTGCCCCTTCATTTTAATAAAATGATTTACAATAATTTAAAAATTATATTTCTTTTGACACATAAGCATGGTATGCCACATGTTCACCTCCACATCAACAATTTCTGATGTGGCAAGGCCAATTTGATGAAAGTGGAAAAAATTAATAGTTTAATCAACTAATTGATAAAATTAAAAGGTGGATCCCCGAAGTGGACTATGGCCTATAGTTTAGGGTAGTAAATTATATTTAAGCCATATATAAAATACGCGTCATATTAATGAACATGCGAAGCATGTTTGTATAATATAATATATATATATATATATATATATATATATATATATATATATAGTATAAGCATGCATATAGAATACTATATTCTACCTGGATTGATTATGGACTTTTATTCAAGTTTGGTTCACTAGAGCCACCAAGTGAACCAAAAGGTCAAACCCTAGGGGTGCAAGAATTAATATTTAAATATAACTATTACATTTAAACCCGGGCTTCATTACAAACGGGTCTTCAAATGCTCCTTGATCCTTGATCTCCAATTCTTCAAAATTAATTCTAACTATTCATATTCCAAAACTATTTAAAATAAATAGAAACCTTGATCAGCAGTTAAGGGGAAGTACATAGGAGAGAGATAGAATTTACATTAAGAAAAAATTAGAGAAGACGAGGTACGCAGACCCCATTTAATAAAACTCATACATTCATGCATCCAACTAAAATAAAATTCAATCACATTTGTCAATAGTCTATAATCAATCCCATTTATTATCATACACACCACCATATGTATCAATAAATAATATTCATCTCATGAATAATAAATATTCAATATATATATATATATATATATATATATATCATTTAATGGGCAAATTTAGTTAGTATAAACTCTAATTTTGAATCAAAATAAACTCTTTTATTTTAATCCAAATTTAAATCAAAATAAATCTCTTTTATTTTAATTTATCCAATTTTGAATAAAATAAACTATTTTATTTTAATCAAAATCTTTAATCAAAATAAACTCATTAATTTTAATTAATTATGAATCCAATTCCAAGTAAAAAAAACTTCTTTCTAAAGGAAACACGAATTCTTTTTCCTATTCACAAATAAACTCTTTTATTTTGAATAGTATGGAATCTTATTCCATATCTAAATAAACTCCTTTATTTAAGGAAACATGGATTCATTTTTCTATTCACAAATAAACTCATTTATTTTGAATAATATGAAATCTTATTTAAGGAAACATGGAATCCAATTTCAACTCCAATTAGTTATCATAGAATCCAATTCCAACTCTAATTAGTTAGCATGAAATCCAATTTTAAAATTAAAATAAACTATTTATTTTAATTATAAAATTATTACGTTAATATTATATATATATATATATATATATATATATATATATATATATATATATATATATATATACTAAATGATTCAAAACTCTCTACCGGTCCACGTTTTTGAAATATATATCAAGCCACCCTTAAGAATCAGGATAACCGTTTTCGAAAAAGAGAAACAGGCTTCGTCATTCACGTTGAGTTCGTGATTTTGATTTCCGTTTTTTTTTTAAAAAAAAAAATTTATACAACAAAATGATGCTCAATTAAATTGTTCTAAACACATATCAATATACATATCAAATTAAACAATTAATAATTTGCATAAAGGTTTGGCTCTGATGCCACTGTTAGGTTTGTAATATTTATGAACGCAATCAAATTGCACAAATAAGCGGAAACGTGTAAAAATCAGAGTTTAAAATTTTACAAACCATATATCCGGATCATCCTTTATGCGCAATTATTAATTTAACGAAAAGATAAAGAATAAGAATCATACCGTTGAAGATCCGAGCTTCCTCAGATACAAGTTCACCTCCAATTCTTTCGCGTTCAACTTGAATCCACCGGGTTTGGTTCCTTCCTTTGATCAACGTTAGCCACTCAAGTGTTTGGCCTCTAGAGGTGATCCACCAAGAAAGAATAAAGATTCAAGAAGAAGGGTGGTTGGCTAAACCCTAGTTTTCTATCTCTATAGAAAAAGAACCTACTCTCCAACTCTTGGAATTATATAAGACTCCTCTTATAAAGATATCAAGTAACCCTATTTAATTAAAATAAGGTATTATTTATTTAATTAAACTCTTTTAATTAAATGGGCTCCCTAATCTTATTAGGGATAATTAATTAAACTCCTTTAACTAATTTTTCCTCTTAATCCTATTAGGAATAAATGAGAGTACTAATATTAAATTAACTCCTAAACTCTTTTAGAAATTAAAATAATAATAATATTAATAAGACTCCTCTTTTTATTTTTTATTTAATATTTCTAAAATATTAAATAATAAATATTAAGCTATTTAATTTATTCTATCACCATAGATTAAATTAAATATACTTAACATATTATTACGATTATGCAATTATCTTCTTATATAATTATTCTTCCTTTTATGGTGTGACCCTTTAGGTTCTCCATATTAAACCGGTTGTGAATAAATCAATTAGAACAATTCTAATCTTATTTAAATAAATAAATTAAATGATTAATGTATCTAAATAAATAATATTTATTCTACAATAGGGATAAGCCTCCCTAACGATCAACGACTTTCTAGATAATATAGATTTCAACATTAATCATAAAAGAACCTTTAAGTTAATAGTTACCATACAATTCAATCCTTCCACCATATAATATCCCAATTAAATATAAGACATGGAATTACTATCAAGTCTTATTTTATTTAATTATATGTATTTCGACTCTTAAATGCGCAACTCCAAATAATGCAAATTAGAAACTCCTTTCTAATTTCATTCTGCCTTGGCCAAAGACTACTGGGTTGTCATTTATCGAATCACATATCACATTTCTCTTCTTTTACTAGAAGTGGTAGATTCTTTATTGATTATACATTATCTCCATGTACGACTTATTATACCCGAGCATACCCTTTGATTTACCCTAAGGGTCTTAAGGAATAAGTCAAAGTATAACTCATCATACACAAGATACTATGATGATCTCAAGTCCAAGGATCACTTGTACTACTATCACTCTGAGAATTCCTATTGACAATGCAAGTAAAACTCCATTAGGTATTCCTTAGCGAGCCAATGCTCAAAGAACTTATTCTCTAATAAGCACCTACATACTTGCTTTAGTGTCTCCACACAAATGATCATGAGATCAATCATCCTCATCCAATGAGCAAGCAACGTATGTACCAATCTATCCGGATTCACTAATTCCCAATTTAGTAATCCAACGATTGGAAATTATTTTAGTTTTAAGCTTTCTAAGAATTTAGATCTCAACAGAATGATCATCATCATTATTCTAAAAGCATTGCTTAAAACTTTGGGTTTCTCACATATTATAAAACAGCATCATGTAGATAATTAAAAGCCTTTAATAAATTAATACTTTTATTAATAAATGAATAAGATTGTTATAAAGTATATGCTTTATCATCAAACATGATTGGCTTGTGTGCATACTACTTTCAATCTCCCATTTGCACTAAAGCCAATCGACATGGTATCTCATACCCTTCTTCTCTAAGTGACGATTTTCCTGCTGTTGGATAAGCTTTAGTTAATGGATATGTAATGTTGTTTTTGGGAGTCCACTATCTCTATAGTGATTTCCCATCTTTTAATGATTCCTATAATCAAATGAAAGTGCCACAACACATGTTTAGATCCAAGATGAAACTTGGGAACTATTCCTAGTTCTGTAATGAACTTTTCATCCATAAATGAATAAGATTATTACAAAGTATATGCTTTATCATCAAACATGATTGGCTTGTGTGCATACTACTTTCACTTTCTGATAAGGATTTCTTCCTATTGGCGCGCAATTAGGTGACCAAACCTCTTTCCTCGACAGAATTTTTTAGACATTGCCAATAATGCAAATAATAATATGAATAACTTGCCATCTTAATTATTGATTTAATAATATAAAATATTGATAATAATTAAATCAAATAACGTGAGATACTATGCAACAATTACTGTAGCAATAATTAAGTATAACTGAGTGACTTCTCATGTAAGCATCAATAATCAATATAGATATTTTCGCCGTTATTTTTATAAAAATATATTTATGTCATTTTCTAACTCCGACAATAATTCCGTTATTGGGTCCACCAATAATTGTGTCGTCGTACGAATATTCCCTTTCAAAACGAATATTCCCCGACCAATCGAATATTTTATAACAACTTGCTTACTTTACAAAATTTATAAATATTACCCACAACTATAATGGATGTGTTCATTGTTGAATAATTTTTAATTATTTGTTAAATAAATAATTAAGGAAATTAATTATTATATGCTAATTTAATTTAATTATTAAGTTAGAGAGTTTGATTAATTGAATTATTATTCTTTTTATTTGAATTTGTAATTAAAAGGATGTGTTAGTTGATTAAATAAAGTTATAATTATATAAAAAAAATTATAATTTTGTGGTATTGATTTATGTGTTAAAGTAATTTAATAAATTGTTATTAAGATTAATTTAATTAAATAAAAGTGTGACAAATAACCTTTTATAAAGGAGTTATTAAAATAACTTAAAGGAGTTTAATTCAGTTTTGCCAAACAAGACCTAATGCCTATTAAGTCTTTATTCTAATTGAGTTTTACCGAACAAGGCATAAGGATTAATTGATTATTTTTTTTAGTAATTAGCCAAACAAGCCTTATGGCTTTTGGTTTTCAAAACTTGGATAACTGATATCAGTTATATTTATATTTATATTATATAATTAATATATATATATTATATCTTATACGTTATATTCTAAGACGTAGAATTAGAATAGAGAGGAGAAGAGAGTTTTCGAGAGAAAAGAAAAGAAGAGAAGAAAGGCTAGGGAATTGGAGAGAAGAAGAGGCTTGAGAATCAAAAAGGGTTGGTCATCATCTTCTTCAAACAAGGTATCATCTAAACTCTGTTATTATTTTTCTTTTCAAAGTTATAGTTGTATTCTCTTTCCCAATTTTCTCCATAAAAGCTTTGTAGAAGTTGAATTGTTGTTATGTATGTGGTTTTATATGATAAACTAGTGTAGTAAAACTAATTTCTCAAGTTATAGTTGAGAATAGTCAAATAATTTATTTTATGTATGTGGTTGTGAAGAAAAGCTATATTTTTTTACAAAGAGTTTTTGTGAATATATATTGTTTAGTTTAAGGTAGAAATTGGGTTAATTAGTTGCTTAGTTGATAAATTGACTATTGAATTTGATAGAGTATGTATAAACATTGATAAAATGTTTTGAATTAACTGTTTTGGTTGAAAAACAAAATCACAGTGTTTATTTTCATTAAAAACATCAAAAAGTGAGTTTTTATCAATAACAGTGGAATTATATGTTGTAAATTCGTTGTTTATGTTGTTTTATGAGTATAAACATGTTTACAATCTTTGAACTATGTTTATGTGAAGTCTCTATAGGAATTACATGCTAATTAGGCTGTTAGAAATGAACTTTTAGGCCAAAATTGGCTTTTGTTCATCTTGTTGTCAAGCTTATCAATCGAAGATCGTAGTTTGGTGCCGCGTGGCCCTGACAATTCAATTGTCGCTACAATCGTCATCACATGTAGCACAGCACGTAGTCCACACGCCACAAAGGCGGCTTCAGAGCTTAACTCTCGCAATGCAAAGACTATCATCAATGCATGTGTATACCGCACACCACAAGATAAATTGTGGCCTATGCATGACGAGTTAAGCGTAATGATCTTACAAAGGTACTTTTTGTACTCAAAATTTGAAGGAATTGTTATGGGATAATAGTAGGACTGTAAAATATTAATTTCAGTATTTCTATATTATGAATAAGCATGTTATCAACGATTAACTTGTGTTATAACTTGATTATGTGATTAAATAATCAAACCTACATGATGAATGTAGTTAGTTAAGTTTGTAAAGTGGTAGTGACTAATTATGTCACGATGACATATGTTTATAGGATATTGTGATTTGAATTGTTCGGTTTAGCCCACGAGCAAGGCAAGTTCTCTAATCTATTTTTTTTTTATTGAAGAAATTATTGTTTCCAATTCGATTACCTTATAAATGATGCAAGTTTTCTAATCCATTATCTTTTTGAATCAATTATTGATTCCAATATAATAATGCAAGGTTTCTAAACTTTGATTTTTGATATTGAACAAGTTATTCTTGTATTTAACTTGTTGTTTAGCATGCTCAAATATATTTGAATAGTTTTATCGTTCATATTACTATGCATGCTTAGTATTCAATTCTAAATAACCTTGACTTAATGTTGTTCAAGCAAGGTGTGTTATAGTTACTCAAGTTGTATGTTATTAGATTATTCCTAAAGCATGACTTTAATTTACCATGTTTATTCAATTACGATTATTCTATAGTATGACGTTATTGGTTTTATTCAACTAATCCTTAGTTGATGTTCGTTGAATTCCAAATTACCCTAAAATGTTTCCAAACCAAACTCACTTTGGTTCGGAATTGTACTCTAAATACTGAGATGAACAACCCTATTATTAGGGGTAACTTACGCGTAGCGTTAAATGTTTGTGCACAATACATGGTACGAAGGGCTGATCCCCCTAAGTACAAGGAGTCCTTATATTCTTATGACTGTTAAAGTTGGAGTTGAAAGATTACTCGCAACTATGGACATAGTTCATGGTCATATGACCCTCAGTTATGTTTATTCCATACTTTGGATTTCAGTTCCTGATTATCATTGTTAGAGTACTATCTAGTTTTGATGAGCCTATTCATTGGCAGTTATTATTGTTATTCTTTTGTTGATTCATTATTTTATCCAGTGAGCAATTGTTTTGCTCACTCTTGCATATTTATAAACTCATTGCAGCTATAGTGGAGAAGGTAGATGAACCTTCAACTAGCAAAGGAAAGGGAAAATTGTACAAGTGATGCTAATTTGTACTTTTATTATTGTGATGATCTTAGACTTCTTAATAATGGTGTTATGTAATAATTTTAATTCCGCTTTTGAATGATTGTATTTAAAGGTTAGACAACCTGGGAGATTTTTATTATGTAACCCTTTAATGGGAAAGGTTTTATTTATCCAGTTTTATTGTGATGGGTAGTTAGATATGAATGTTTGATTTAGTGAGCACCAAATCATGTGGGAATGAAGTACCTGGGTTTGGGGGTGTCACAAGTTGGTATCAAATCCTTAGGTTATGAACCTTATGTGGGGAAAAGCCTTAGGAAGTAACCTTCGAAAAAATAGTGATGATAAACTCTTATCGAGTTTTAAGGAAGAAGTAATAAAATACTTATGTGCTTATGTGTTTACAACTTATGTGCTCGTGAGTGTCGAGTAGTAATTAGTAATTAAAACTTAAACTTTGGTTGATGTGATGACTAATATAGGAGGATCCAACAAAGTTAGGGAGGAGGAGCCTTGAGATATTCAGGTAGTTTGGGAACAATTACTGCCATGAGAAACAGTTCTGTTGGTCACAGTAGTTGAGCAGGAGAGAGTACCTGATGAGGATGATGAGATAGAGACAGACGAGGAGGATTCCGTGGAGTCGCCATGATGGATGAAAGAGGATGAGGAAGAAAGGATTCCACTTAACTCGATAGTGGCCAGATATATATGAGAGGTGCATGACCACAACGTGGAACTTCAAGATACAAATGAGGAGTTACAAAAGATAGTAATCGAGCAACAAGCCTCGATGGCACGTAAGACAACAAAAATTCGTGACCGAGAGGAACGTTTGAACAATGTTGAAGATAAGTTGATTCACACTGAAGAAGAGAACGAGCAAATGAGAGCAGAGATTGCAAAGTTGAAGAGCAAGTTGAGAGAAGAATCTGCAAAAAGGGCAAGAGCCGAAGATGCGTACGAGGAAGCTAATCAACGAACCGAAATAGCAGAGGGAGAAGCACAAGCAAAGAGAATGAAGATGCAGGAAATGGATAACGTGTTCAACATCGCGATCAATCGAGCTCAAGATCGGGTCATGGGTTACCCAATTCAGTTTGAGACACTGCCATCGTACATACTAGATCGTTGAACCATGTTACGAATTATGGAAGAAGAGCGTCGTAAGGCTATGCAGTATCTTAGTAGGACATCGTAGGAAGTGTACTTGATTTGATTTATGTTATGATAAGTATTATGTAAATCCCAAGTGTTATGTAACTTATGGATATGATGATGATGTCCTGAAACTTTAGTAGTTCAGGAAAATAATGTAAATAGCAGTGATGCTATGGATATGATGTTTTCAAAGAATTAAGAATGAATAAAAGTTATTATCTTCTTTTATCCAAAGTGTTATGTGTTATGTGGTGATTATTTTGGGGCAAGTTAATTAGAAGTTACTTGAAAGAGTTGAGTAATAATCTAATTAGTGTATTTTTAATGTAAAAATGCCTCAAGACGCCAACCACCCCGCCGTGAGAACCGTCAAGGAACCAACAATGATAATATCAAGCTAACCCTGCTCAAAGAATTTGTGACGCATCGACAGTGCACTATGTAATCAACCGCAGAACCAACAACAAAATCAAGCTACAACGCTTAAGGACTTCAAGGCGGTTGGACCACCGATATCTCATGGGTCCATGAACCCAATTGAGGCACAGACTTGGGTCATGGAGATAGAGAAAGTGTTCGATGTTGGGGGAGTAGGAGAAGATCAGAAGACTGCTTTTGAAACATTTATATTGAAAGCAGAGGCTAGTTATTGGTGGCAGGCCAATAAAACCTGAGGAGGACCAGGAGTTATGACTTGGGAAAGGTTTAAGGAGGTTTTCTTCGAGACCTATTTCCCAGAGAGTTCGAAGAGTCAGCTAGAGGTGCAGTTTTTAGAATTGAAACATGGAACGATGACGGTGTCGGAGTATGCTGCAAAATTCAACGAGTTGGCGAGGTTTGCGCCATACCAAGTCAGCACAGATGAACGCAAGGCGAAGAGGTTTAAACAGGGACCGAAGCCCTAGTTGTTTAGTAGGGTTTCCTTGTTCCAGTTGAAGACGTTTGCAGCCGTGATGGAAAAGGCAATTCTTGCTAAAGGTGGCGGCGAGGCAGTAACCAAGTTCAATCAGGAATAGAAAAAGAAGAAGAATGAAGTGGAGGTGAAGAATGGAGGTGCTAGTGGTGGGAATGGTAATAATAATCTGAAAAGAAAGTGGAATGGAAATGTGGGTGCTGGGAATCAACAAGGTAACCAGCAGAATAAGAAGTTTGAAGCATATGCTACATGCGGGAAGTTTCACAAGGGTGTATGCTTAATGAGGAAACGTGTATGCTTTAACTGTGGCCAGGAGGTTCACATCGCCCCAAACTGCAATCAACCCAAGAAGAATGTTTGCTACACTTGCGGGTCCAAGGATCACTTTGCTCGTTAGTGCCCTAAGAAGAAAGCTGGAGAAACAACAGGAAGTAAGGGAGGTAGTAGTGGAGGTACTTGAGCCATTACTGGACAAACGGCATCAACTAAACCCACAGCCAGAACCTTTAACATGACTATGCAAGATGTTGTGCAACAAAGGATGTGGTGTCAGGTATTATCCCAATCAATGATATTGATGCTTATGTATTATTTGATTCGGGTGCTACTTGCTCATTTATATCTGATGAATTTTCTATGAGATTAGGATTGCCTAGTGAATAATTGAATTTCCCTTTAAACATAGAAATTGCGAATAAGGAAGTAATTCCTGTTAGGTTCATATACAAGAACTGTAGGGTGAACATTAAGGGGAATATTATGGCAGTAGATTTAATTCCGATTAAACTTGGGGAGTTTGATGTGATATTGGGAATGGATTGGCTATTCAATTATGGAGCGATAATTGATTGCCAAAAGAAGTGTGTAAACCTTAGGACTCCGTCAAAGGTAGTTTTTCATGGTAGCAAATCGCCTAGACAAATGAAATGTCTAACGATGATGTGGGCCAAAAAGTTGTTAAGTAAAGGCTATGTAGGGTACTTAGCCTACATAGTTAATACTCAAAAAGAGAAGAGTATGAAATTGGAGGAAATACTAGTGGTTAGGGAGTTCGTGGACGTGTTTCCGGAGGATTTTCCAGGACTTCCACCTGACCGAGAGATCGAATTCATGATTGACCTAGCGCCAGAACCGCCTCCCAATATTGAAGGCCTCATATAGAATGGCTCCTAGAGAGATGAAGGAACTGATGGTACAACCGCAAGAGCTATTGGATAAGAAGTACATTCGATTAAGTGTCACCGTGGGGAGCACCGGTGTTATTCGTGAAGAAGAAGAAGGATGGGTCAATGCGCTCTTTGCATTGATTATAGGGAATTAAACAAAGTCACTATTAAAACAAATATCCATTGCCGAGAATAGATGATTTGTTTGACCAAATAAAGGTGCTAGGTATTTCTCAAAATAGATTTGAGAAGTGGGTATCACCAACCGAAAGTAAGGAAGGAGGATGTACCAAAACGGCATTCCAAACTCCTGTATGGACATTACTAATTTTTGGTGATGTCTTTTGGTTTGACAAATGCCCCCGCAACGCTCATGGATTTGATGAATGTGGTGTTTAAATCATTTTTAGACAAGTTTGTGGTGGTGTTTATTGAAGATATTCTGGTGTACTCTAGAACTCAAGAACACGTGGAACACTTACGTCTAATGCTGGAGACGCTAAGAAAGGAAAAGTTGTACGCGAAATTCTCTAAATGTGAATTCTGGTTACAACATGTATAATTTCTTGGGCACGAATTGACAAGGATGGAATTTCAAAGGATCCATCAAAGGTCAAAGTCAGATAATTTGGGAACAACCAAGAACTCCATCGAAGTAAGAAGTTTCTTGGGATTGGCGGTGGTATTATGCATACGGTTTATCCGTGATTTCTCCAAGATTGCCATTCGCCGACAAATTTGACGAGGAAATCTGTAAAATTTGTTTGGATGGAGAAATGTGAAGGAAGTTTTTAGGAATTGAAAAAGAAGATAAATATGGAACCTGTGTTGTCATTACCAGATAATACAGGAAATTTTGTGGTGTACAATGATGCTTCACACAAAGGATTAGGATGTGTCCTTATGAAGAACAGAAAAGTCATCACGTATGCATCAAGGCAATTGAAGGACTATGAAAAAGGGTATCCGACTCATGATTTAGAGTTGGCGGCGGTTGTGTTTGCTTTAAAAATATGGAGACACTATCTCTATGGAGAGAAATGTGAGATTTACACAGACCATAAGAGTTTGAAGTACATTTTCACTCAGAAAGACCTGAACATGCGTCAAAGGAGATGGATGGAATTGATAAAGGATTATGATTGTGAGATCTTTTATCATCCAGGCAAAGCAAACGTGGTTGTAGATGCCTTGAGAGTAGGAAAGACAGGGAAAAATTGATGTTGTTAACTGATAAGGAGGAGCTTATTTCAGCAATGTCAAGGTTAGAGTTGGAAATTAAATTTCCAAAAGAATTCGATGAGAAATTATTCCAGATGGAAGCCAATCCAACTTTGGTGGACAAACTGAAGAACGGTCAACTGCAGGATGAGGAATGCAGAAAAATAAGAGAAAGTGTGGTCAAGGGAAAAGAAGTGAAATACAAGGTTGATACCGATGGAATACTGAGATTCAAGGGACGAATCTGGGTTCCAGCAGTACCAGATATTAAAGAAGATATCTTGACAGAAGCTCATAGCTCGAGATATTCGATTCATCCAGGAAGTACGAAGATGTATCAAGATTTGCGACGACATTTTTGTTGGCCAAATATGAAAAGAGACGTTGCAGAATGCGTTGCAAAGTGTTTAACATGTCAGAAAGTCAAGGCTGAGCATCAAAGGCCAAGCGGATTACTTCAACCATTGGAAATACCATAATGGAAATAGGAACATATCACAATGGATTTTGTGGTAGGTCTTCCACCAACTCAGAAAGGATACGATGCGATTTGGGTGATAGTGGACAGATTGACAAAATCTGCACACTTTTTGCCAATAAAGGTTAGATTCAATCTTGATCAGCTGGCAAAGTTATATGTTAAAGAGATCGTGTTAAGGCATGGAGTTCCAGTGTCAATTGTGTCAGATAGAGATCCGAGGTTCACATCAAACTTTTGGAAGAGACTACAAGAATGTATGGGAACACGGTTGTGAATGAGTACGACATATCATCCGCAAACAGATGGCCAAAGCGAATGAACGATTCAGACATTGGAAGATATGCTGAGAGCATGCGTCATGGATTTCTAAGGAAGCTGGGATGAACAATTACCATTGGTAGAATTTTCCTACAATAACAGTTACCATGCAAGCATCGGCATGCCGCCTTACGAAGCATTATACGGCAGAAAGTGCAGAACTCCACTGTGCTAGGATGAAGTCGGTGAACGTCAACTGTTAGGACCAGAACTAGTACAACAAACTGCTGAGGTTGTCAAACTCATCAGAACAAGATTGATAGCTGCTCAAGACAGACAAAAGAAATATGCTGATCAACATAGACAAGATCGTGCATTCGACGTAGAAAATTACGTTTTCCTAAAAGTTTCACCTTGGAAGGGAAAAATTCAATTTGGTAAGAAGGGGAAACTAAGCCCGAGGTTTATTGGACCCTTTGGAGTGCTGCAAAAAGTTGGAGAGGTGGCTTATGAGGTAGCTTTACCTCCAGAATTGCAAAACATTCATAATGTTTTTCACGTTTCGGTGTTACGACCATATAAGAACGATTACAAGCACGTGATCAAGTATGAACCATTGCAGTTTGAGAAAGACTTGTCCTATGAAGAGGTTCCTATCTAGATAGTCGACAGGAAAAAAAAGTGCTCAGAAATAAAGTGATACCTTCTGTGAAGGTGATATGGAGGAGCCACAATATCGAAAAGGCTACGTGGGAACTCAAAGCTGAAATGATGAAGAATTACCCTGAGTTATTTTATTAATCTGTGTCTTCGATTCTGGGGACATAATCTTTGTAAGTAGAGGAGAATGTGATGAATGAGTTGTTTGAGTTGTGATTCTGAGGACAGAATCCTTGTGAGGGAATGATGTAACATTCCAGAATTTTTTTTAACTGTTATATTAAATATTTATGGAATTATTTAAGTATTTAATGGATGTGTTCATTGTTGAATAATTGTTAATTATTTGTTAAATAAATAATTAAGGAAATTAATTATTATATGTTAATTTAATTTAATTATTAAGTTAAAGAGTTTGATTAATTGAATTATTATTCTTTTTATTTGAATTTGTAATTAAAAGGATGTGTTAGTTGATTAAATAAAGTTATAATTATATAAAAAAATTATAATTTTGTGGTATTGATTTATGTGTTAAAGTAATTTAATAAATTATTATTAAGATTAATTTAATTAAATAAAAGTGTGACAAATAACCTTTTATAAAGGAGTTATTAAAATAACTTAATGGAGTTTAATTCAGTTTTGTCAAACAAGGCCTAATGCCTATTATGTCTTTATTCTAATTGAGTTTTACCAAACAAGGCATAAGGATTAATTGATTATTTTTTTTAGTGATTAGCCAAACAAGCCTTATGGCTTTTGGTTTTCAAAACTTGGATAACTGATATCAGTTATATTTATATTTATATTATATAATTAATATATATATATATATATATATTATATCTTATACGTTATATTCTAAGACGTAGAATTAGAATAGAGAGGAGAAGAGAGTTTTCAGAGAGAAAAGAAGAGAGGAAGAAAGCCTAGGGAATTGGAGAGAAGAAGAGGCTTGAGAATCAAAAAGGGTTGGCCATCATCTTCTTCAAATAAGGTATCATCTAAACTCTGTTATTATTTTTCTTTTCAAAGCTATAGTTGTATTCTCTTTACCAATTTTCTCCATAAAAGCATTGTAGAAGTTGAATTATTGTTATGTATGTGGTTTTATATGATAAACTAGTGTAGTAAAACTATTTTCTCAAGCTATAATTGAGAATAGTCAAATAATTTATTTTATGTATGTGGTTGTGAAGAAAAGCTATATTTTTTTTTACAGATAGTTTTTGTGAATATATATTGTTTAGTTTAAGGTAGAAATTAAGGGTTAATTAGTTTCTTAGTTGATAAATTGACTATTGAATTTGATAGAGTATGCATAAATATTGATAAAATGCTTTGAATTAACTATTTTGGTTGAAAAACAAAATCACAGTGTTTATTTTCATTAAAAACATCAAAAAGTGAGTTTTTATCAAAAATAGTGGAATTATATGTTGTAAATTCGTTGTTTATGTTGTTTTATGAGTAGAAACATGTTTGCAATCTTTGAACTATATTTATGTGAAGTCTCTATAGGAATTACATGCTAATTAGGCTGTTAGAAAGGAACTTTTAGGCCAAAATTGGCTTTTGTTCATACTATTACAAGTTGTCGATCGAAGATCGTTAGCTTAGCACTTATACAATGCGCTCCAAAGTAGCTCAATTGTTTCAGTCATAAAGCTTGACGTTGTCGCTTAATCGTGTCATGTCAATAAGCCACGTCACGGTCACTACACACATCACATCACATACCAGTCACGCCAGAGCTTAACTCTCTCGCTACGGCGTAGAAAGCCATTAAGCATCATTTCAGTCATACCACTTACAAAGATAAATCGTTGTAAATGCAGTATGAAGTTGGCGTAATGGTCCGACAAATGTACTTTTTATACTCGAAATTTAAAGGAATTATTATGAGATAATAATAGGACTATAAAATGTTAATTTCAGTATTTCTATATTATGAATAAGCATGTTATCTATGATTAACTTGTGTTATAACTTGATTATGTGATTAAATAATCAAACCTACATGATGAATGTAGTTAGTTAAGTTTGTAAAGTGGTAGTGACTAATTATGTCATGATGACATATGTTTATAGGATATTGTGATTTGAATTGATCGGTTTAGCCCACGAGCAAGGCAAGTTCTCTAATCTATTTTTTTTATTGAAGAAATTCTTGTTTCCAATTCGATTACCTTATAAATGATGCAAGTTTTCTAATCCATTATCTTGTTGAATCAATTATTGATTCTAATATAATAATGCAAGGTTTCTAAACTTTGATTTTTGATATTGAACAATTTATTCTTGTATTTAACTTGTTGTTTAGCATGCCCATATATTTGAATAGTTTTATCGTTGATATTACCATGTATGCTTAGTATTCAATTCTAAATAACCTTGACTTAATGTTGTTCAAGCAAGGTGTGTTATAGTTACTCAAGTTGTATGCTATTAGATTATTCCTAAAGCATGACTTTAATTTACCATATTTATTCAATTACGATTATTCTATAGTATGATGTTATTGGTTTTATTCAACTAATCCTTAGTTGATGTTAGTTGAATTCCAAATTACCCTGAAATATTTCCAAACCAAACTCACTTTGGTGCGGAATTGTACTCTAAATACTGAGATGAACAACCCTATTATTAGGGGTAACTTACGCGTAGCGTTAAATGTTTGTGCACAATACATGGTACGAAGGGCTGATCCCCCTAAGTACGAGGAGTCCTTATAGTCTATGACTGTTAAAGTTGGAGTTAAAAGATTACTCGCAACTATGGACATAGTTCATGGTCATATGACCCTCAGTTATGTTTATTCCATACTTTGGATTTCAGTTCCTGATTATCATTGTTAGAGTACTATCCAGTTTTGATGAGCCTATTCATTGGCAGTTATTATTGTTATTCTTCTGTTGATTCATTATTTTATCCAGTGAGCAATTATTTTGCGCACTCTTGTATATTTATAAACTCATTGCAGCTAAAGTGGAGAAGGTAGATGAACCTTCAACTAGCAAAGGAAAGGGAAAATTGTACAAGTGATGCTGATTTGTACTTTTATTATTGTGATGATCTTAGACTTCTTAATAATGGTGTTATGTAATAATTTTAATTCCGCATTTGAATGATTGTATTTAAAGGTTAGACAACCTGGGAGATTTTTATTATGTAACCCTTTAATGGTAAAGGTTTTATTTATCCAGTTTTATTGTGATGGGTAGTTAGATATGAATGTTTGATTTAGTGAGCACCAAATCCTATGGGAATGAAGTACCTGGGTTTGGGGGTGTCACACTACAGGCCACATATGACTTTCAACATAATATAAACATGAGGATGATGACAATGATATAAGAATTCAATTAAACAAGTTCAAGAATTAATTTATCTAGAACTAATAACGTCCCAAATTGTCAACATGATACTTCTTTGTAGAGTAAAATTCAAGAATGCTCAGAAGAATATTTCCATGAAAAGATATTGGATGAAGCACAAATATCAAGGATATTCCACTAATTTCATGGAGTATAGAAGTCAACATTTTAACCAACTGAGTATAATAAAGAATGGAATAACAAAAGAAATCATCGTGCATCCGATGTAATCGCACAGACGAATGTAATTCCAACGAGAATAATAAATAACGGAACCGGTCATGTGTAAACGCACGCGAGATATTCAAATGTAATAATAAATAATGGAACCGTGTCATGCGTAAACGCATACGCATGTGATATTTCAAATGAAATAATAAATAACGGAACCAATCATGCATAAACGCATGTAGAGGATGTTCCAATGTAATAATAAAGAATCGAATAATAAAGAATTTCACCATGTATGCAGATTTAGCATGATGGCAGTTATTCCAACATAATAATAAAGAATGGAATAACGTAAGAATTTCATCATGTATGCGGTGCTTAGATAGATAGTTATTCCAACATAATAATAAAGAATGGAAAAACAGCTCTTATGAGTATTTGAAAAAAAATAATTCTCTTCATGAATACGAAAGAAATAATACCCCTTACCTTAGAAGAAACTGGATATAGGAGTAGTGAAGTAGCAGAATACTTTCTTCTTTCTCTATATAGTTTCTCTCTCTAGAGTTTCAGTGAATTCGTAAGAAATAATGAAGGAATGAGCTTCTATTTATAGGAGAATGGACTGAATAGTAACTAATTCTTGAACGGTCCAGATTGATTTACTATGCAGTATTAATAAAATATTCTAATAAAACAAAATCTTTTAAATAAAATAAAATATATTCTATTTATAATCTAATAAAACGAATAACTTTATAAAAGTATTCTGTTTTATATAAAAAGATTTTACTTTGCAAACACTATGCAGGCACTATGCAAACACTATACATAATAAAATATAATATATTCTATTTATAGTCTAATAAAATAAATAACTTTATAAAAGTATTCTATTTTATATAAAAAGCTTTTCTGTTTTATTACATTAATAATACTAATAAAACAGAATATATATATATATATATAAACTTCCGTGACTTCATAAAAAGACATCTCAATATATTTAACAACATTTATCATCATTATTATAATTCACAATATTAATCGACCAGGTCGTTCCTAGAAACGAGGGGGCTTTCCAATAAGAATTTCTCCCTATTGGCGCGCAATTAGTTGACCAAACCTCTCCTTGGCAAAACTTCTAGACATCGTTAATATTGCAAATAATAATATTAATAACTCTGTCATCTCAATTATTGATTTAATAATATATAAAATATCGACAATAATTGAATCAAATAATGTGAGATACTATGCAACACCATCAAGCAATAATTGAACAAAACTGAGTGACTTCTCACGTAAGCATCAATAATCAATACCGTGTGCTACTATGCAACCATGCGTATTCCGGTACTTTTAACATCGGGTGTTTCAACAGTTAACGGTAAAACTTCCACCGTTATTTTCATAAAAATATTTTTGTCGTTTTCTCAATTCGATAATAATTCCGTTGTGGAGTCCACTAATGATTGTACTGTCGTACGAATATTCCCCGACAAAAAGAATATTCCCCGACCAATCGAATATTATACAACAACTTGAATACTTTTCAAAATTTATAAATATTATCCACAACTATAACATTATATCAAATCCACACCATAATAAAAAAAATATTTCGAGAAATTTAAATCTTTATTCATAAAATTTGGGGTCTCACACTTATTATACCCAAGCATACCCTTTGATATACCCTAAGGGTCTTAAGGAATATGTCAAAGTATAATTTATCATACACAAGATACTATGATAAACTCAAGTCCAAGGATCACTTGTACTACTATCACTACAGGAATTCTTATTGACAGGCAAGTAAAACTCCATTAGATATTCCTTAGCGAGCCACGTTCAGTGAACTTATTCTCTAATAAGCACCTACATACTTACTTTAGTGTCTCCACACAAATGATCATGAGATCAATCATCCTCATCCAATGAGCAAGTGACGTATGTACCAATCTATTCGGATTCACTAATCCCCAATTTATTAATCCAATGATTGGAAACTATTTTAGTGTTAAGCTTTCTAAGAATTTAGATCTCATTAGAATGATCATCATCATTATTCTAAAAGCATTGCTTAAAACTATGGGTTTATCACATATTATAAAGCAACATCATGTAGATAATTATAAGCCTTTAATAAATTAATACTTTTGTATTAGTAAATGAATAAGATTGTTATGAAGTATATGCTTTATCATCAAACATGATTGGCTTGTGTGCATACTACTTTCAATCTCCCAATTGCACTAAAGCCAATCGTCATGGTATCTCATACTCTTCTTCTCTAAGTGACGATTATCCTGCTGTTGGATAAGCTTCAGTAAATGGATATGTAATGTTGTTCTTGAGAGTCCACTATCTCTATAGTGATTTCCCATATTTCAATGATTCCTCTAATCAAAAGAAAGTGTCGTAATACATGTTTAGATCAAAAATGAGACTTAGGAACTATTCCTAGTTTTTTAATGAACTTTTATCCAAACAATCAACTTGCAGCTTCATTTACAGCTATATACTTTGTCTTTATAACTAAACCAGCAACTCTTTACTATTTGGAACCTTTCCAATTCACTGCACCACCGTTCAAAGGTAACCCTTTACCTTAAAGTGAATTTTCTGTCGTCTTGGTTTGTTTGAAAAACTTGAGTCTGTTAAGCCCTCTAGTTTTAATTTAGACCCACCATAAATTTTAATCACATCCTTAGTGTCGGTTAAGTACTTTAAGATATTTTTCACTGTCTTACAGTGATCTTCTCCAGAATATGATCGATCATCATCAGGTCTCATATATTTTATTATATACAAGATTGTCACTCATGCGATCTCTCTTTTCATGAGTTTATGGGGACTATTAAGAGAGATACACTCCATGGCTCATCAACATGAGACATCTCTTGGAGTTTGCCATGTTAAACAACTTTAACATCAAATAAATATACATTCATTGGGATAAGTGATAAGTGGGTTTTATACCTACTTATTGGATATCAATTTACGAGAACTATGCCCATCTCAAGTACATTTTAGTGTGTTTTTAGTTTCATTTCATGATATTTTGCATTGCATGTACTGAGAACTCATGTGGTGTAAAAGTGTAGAAAATGGCATGAGCTCAGCATTGGTAGATGGCATGTGATCACTGAAGGCACAACATGAGGATCTAGTGAACAAAAGAAGCTAAGCAGTGGTGAATAAAAGAGTAAAAGTTGCATGTTAAAGCATTAGTAGCAGCATGACACAAAAGCAGAAGCAGAAGCAGCAGCAGAACTTGAGCATTCAAACTGCAGAAGCCGCGCGACTACACAGGCCAAAACTTGAACGCCCGCGCGATCACCCAAACTGAACAGAGTTTAAGTTAAGCATACGCTGCATTTATGATTACTAAAGGGGGACACGAAGCGCCATTGTATCTCTGCAAATTGTTAATTTATTTTAATTTAATTTTTAATTTGTAAGAGTTTGAGTTGGTTAAAATAATTCTGGTTGGTACCAGACGTATTTCATTGGTTTTTACGTGTTTTTGAATAGAGAACTAGGGTTTACACTTTGAGAGATTTCCAACATAGAACTAAGCCTAAACTTCATATTTTCTACTTTTTCTCTGCATTTCAATCATTGTGGATGAACTACTGTTATTTTGCTGGATATTAGTGAAGATTTGAACGTTACGATTGGATTGTAATCAGCAATTGGGTTTGATCAATTCTATCTTTTCTCTTTCAATTGTGTATTTATTTCCCATGAGTAGCTTTGATCCCATAATGGCTTTTGGTTCAGCGATGAACTAAACTCCATTATGGGATTCTAACGGATTTTAATACGTAGTCTAACTTATGGCCTGATTGTTGGACTGTTTGTGTATCGTTTGGAATTTCTATCATGGTTGTTTTGAATGCATGAATGATTGATCACCATTCATTTTATGTGCTTGTATGGAGTTGAAAAATAACATGCGAGTATGGATTGAAATCATGATAGCATGCGTATATGGGGCTGTTTTGCTTAGCTTTATATTCCGTGAACCAGATAGACATATACTGTTTCACCGTATGAGTTATATAGGGGCTTGAGCTTAAATTCAATATTGCTTCAATTTCACATAGAAATATAGTGAGATTAGTTTTATTGACGATTACATGATGTCTATTGTATGTGGATATTATGTGAGTAGACCATGATACATTGAAAAATGGTTATGTCTGTATTAGTTCTCTTGGCTAATTTCCTGTGATACGTGAACAATCTTGCATGATGGTGGTAGTTAGATGAACAATTAAATGAAGTTAGGATCCCATTATTTCCAGATTTGATTTATTACGTTATTATTCTTATTTTAGTTAATCTTTGCTTTTAGAGTAATTCATAATTATAAGCATTAGTTGAAGCATATAAAAATAGTGATTTAGTTGATGCATAATAGTTTAATTTAGACATCTTTCTCCGTGGATCGATACTCGACTTACTCTGTATTGCTTGTTGACACATGTATGCTTGCATGAGTTAGAGCTCTTTTGTTAGAACTAAAAAAGCGGCAACAAGTTTTTGGCGCCGTTGCCGGGGAAAGGCGTTTAAATTTAAATAATTATCATCAGTTTTAAGCTATATTGTATGACTTAGACAAATCTAATCTTATCTCATTTCTATTTTTGTTTTGTTTTTGGTTTCAGGTACTTGTAGATCTTTTATGCACACACGATCATCTAATTCTGAGTTAATACCAGCGCAGGATAATATTAACGGGAGAGGTTGGAAAGCGAGAGTGCGAAGAAATTTACAAGCACAGTAGAGGGTACTACATCTAGTATAGCAGAGGAACAAAGAGAAGAGCAAAGAGAGGAGCACCGGGCTCTGAGAGATTATTCAATGCCCAACATTAATGGACTTCAGTCTAGCATAGTTAGACCGGTAATAGCAGCTAATACTTTTAAAATAAAATCGGGCACTATTCAAGTGGTGCAGAATTCGGTACAGTTTGGGGGTGCTGCTACAGATGATCCGAATGAACACTTGTTGAGCTTTATTAAGATTTGTGATACATTCAGATACAACGGGGTGTCGGAGGATGCTATCAGACTGAGGCTGTTTCCGTTCTCATTGAGGAATAAAGAAAGAAGTTGGCTTCATTCTTTGCCTTCAGGATCAATTACTACATGGGAGGACCTAGCAGAGAAGTTTTTAGCCAAGTTTTTCCCAATGGCTTAAGACCGCAAAAATGAGGACAACGATCACTCAGTTCGAAGCAACAATAGGGTGAATCCTTATGCGAAACCTGGGAGAGATACAAAGAGATGCTACGGAAGTGTCTGCACCATGGTATGCCAGATTGGATGGTGATCAACACATTTTACAATGGATTGGGATGGCAGTTGAGACCTATTGTAGATGCAGCTGTAGGAGGAGCTTTATAGGCAAAGAGTTATGAAGAGGCCTATAACCTTATCGAGACAATGGCAGCAAATGATTTTCAAAATCCTACATCTCGGATGCCACAACCCAAGGTTGCAGGTTTGTTGGAAGTGGATGCTATTACTTAGTTGTTGGCACAGATGGCAGCTATGGCGAAGAAAATAGATACATTGGTAGAGAGCAAAGCGAAAACAGTTGCTTTCGTATGTGAGATTTGTGCGAGGTCACACTCGACAGATCAATGTGCTATCAGCTCGGAGTCGGTGCAGTATGTGAGCAATTACAGGAAAGACCAAGGACAGTTTCAGAACACATACAACTCCAAGAACCGCAATCATCCAAACTTTAGTTGGTCAAATAATCAAGGTAATCAATGAATCAATTTGACCAAATAATCGATTTCGATCATAGCCGGTAGAACGAATGGTTTACACAAGACCACCTTTTTCCACCGAGATTTTCTCAACAACAACATCATACTCCATCTGTACCTAAGCAAGAAAAGAAATCAGAAATGGAGGAGATGATGATGAAGTACATGGCAAACACAGAAGTTATTATCAAAAGCCAAGTAGTGGCGATTAAAAATATAGAGACTCAAATGGGGCAAATGGCGAGCATGCTTAACAACAGGCCCCAGGGTTCATTGCCAAGTAATACAGAGGCAAATCCACGAAGAGAAGGGAAGGAACAGTGTCAGGTTATAACACTTAGGTCTGGGAAGCAGTATGCAGGAAATTCACCAGGCGCGCCCGCGTCCGGTTTACATGGGGATGACGCGCGGCCGCGCGATACAGAGCAGTTGACTGAGCAGAAAAAAAAATCAGGAAGATTCTGATGTGCAGCAGGTAGAAAAGGATAGAGCAGGTTCAAATGAGAAGCCTAAGAGTACCGTACTAATAGTTCACCCTCCGGTTCTGTATTCGTAGAGATTGAATAAGCAAAGGGAGGATAAGTAGTTCAGCAAGTTCTTGGAGGTCTTTAAAAAGCTGCAGATAAACATACCTTTCGCTGAGGCATTGGAACAGATGCTAAGTTATGCAAAGTTCATGAAGGGTATATTGTCAAGGAAGAGGAGACTAGAAGAGTTTGAGACAGTGGCCTTGACAGAAGAATGTAGTGCAGTGCTTCAGCGTAAATTACCTCCAAAGCTGAAAGATCCGGGCAGTTTCATAATTCCATGCATGATCGGGAAGATGAGCTTCAGTAAGTGTTTATGTGATCTTGGGGCAAGTATTAATTTGATGCCCTTGTCAGTATTCAACCAGTTGGGATTGCCGGCTCCAAGGCTGACAAATATTTCTTTGCAGCTAGCTGACAGATCCATCATGTATCCACGGGGAATAGTTGAAGATGTGTTGGTGAAAGTGGACAAATTTATCTTTCCGACTGACTTTATCATGTTGGATTACGAGGAAGATAAGAGTATACCAATCATACTGGGGAGACCATTTCTAGCTACAGGAAGGACCTTAATTGACGTTCAGAAAGGGGAACTCACTATGCGTGTTCATGATCAGGAGGTTACCTTTAACATTTTAAAGGCAATGAAGTTCCCAACAGATGAAGAGAAATGTTTCAGAGTTGATTTAGTGGACCATGTATTAAATGATGAAGTTGAGAGTCTTGTGGATTATGAACCATTGAGGAGTGTCATTGCTGAAAATTCCGAATTGGAGGATGAGGAATTCGATGAACTTGTGCAGTATCTAGATACCACTCCAGCATTCAGAAAATTCAAAACACCTATTGAACCATTGACGAAAGCTGGAGAAACATCGGTAAAATTAAAGCCATCTCTTGAGACACCTCCAGAACTTGAATTAAAACCACTTCCAAATCATCTCAGGTACGCATTTTTAAGTAAAGATTCAAAGCTACCTGTGATTATTTCTTCTACACTAACATCTTTTTAGGAAGAAAAACTACTATGAGTGCTTAGAGAGTTCAAATCAGCTATCGAATGGACCATAACAGATATCAAAGGGATCAGCCCATCTTTTTGCATGCATAAGATCCTGTTGGAAGATGATAGTAAGCCATCGGTGGAGCAGCTAAGAAGGCTTAATCCGATAATGAAAGAAGTGGTCAAGAAAGAGGTACTGAAATGGCTGGATGCAGGCATAATCTATCCGATTTCAGACAGCTCATGGGTGATCCCAGTGCAGTGTGTACCAAAGAAGGGTGGTATGACCGTGGTTACAAATGATAATAATGAGTTGATTCCAACACGAACAAGATATTCAGGGTGGAGAGTGCGTATGGACTCTACCGAGCTCAACAAAGCTACAAGGAAAGATAATTTTCCACTACCGTTTATCGATTAGATGTTGGACAGACTAGCAGGTCATGAGTATTATTGCCTTCTGGACGGATATTCGGGCTATAATCAAATTATGATAGCACTAGAAGACCAGGAAAAGACTACCTTCACATGTCCATACGACACTTTTGCTTTCAGGAGGATGTCTTTCGGGTTGTGCAATGCTCTAGCCACCTTTCAGAGATGCATGATGGCTATATTTTCAAATATGGTGAAGCAGAATGTGGAGGTATTCATGGATGATTTCTCAGTATTTGGGGACTCGTTTGATTTGTGCCTTGAGAATTTAGTGATGGTGTTGAAGAGGTGTGTTGAGATGAATTTGGTACTAAACTGGGAAAAGTGCCATTTTATGGTACAAGAAAGAATTATTCTGGGACACAAGGTTTCGAAGAAGGGACTCGAGGTGGATAGGGCTAAGCTAGAAACTATTGAGAACTTGCCACCACCTACTTCCGTAAAAGGTGTTCGCAGCTTTTGGGACATCTGAGGTTTTTCTGGCAGATTCATCAAGGACTTCTCCAAGATAACTAAACCACTATGCAGTTTATTGGAGAAGGATGCACAGTTTAACTTTGATGAAGCTTGTGTGTCGGCATTTGAGCACTTAAAGGGGAAATTAACGTCAGCACCAGTGATTACTGCCCCAGATTGGGATTTGCCATTCGAGCTAATGTGTGATGCCAGTGATTACGTTGTAGGGTTTGCCTTGGGTGTAACAACCCCAAAAAAGGTCCATTCCATCCAACCCATTTTGAGTCGCCAAATACATGGTACAGAAAACAACTACAACTTTATTACAACAATTGTCTTGCAAAATACAACAACACATATGTTGTGAGTTTGGATACAAATATATATCAACTGTGACTCATGTCCCAACCGTGGACAGCAGCTCATAATGACACCTTACATAAAGGTATAGTCGAAAACCTGTTTTAAAAATTAGAATCTTTGGGAAGTGCTCAAGAAACCTTCGTACATGGGAGGCCATGCGTATAGGTTATGATAGATATCATATGGCCACAGAATTATCCTTGGTTGACCCAATAGACCCCAAAGAAAAACGAGAAGATTACTATCATATTCTTCCCAATGGTGAGTGTTCTCTTGACATATCATTATCTCCACTGTCTCTAATTGGGTATTATACTCCAAACAAACACCAAGATTATATAGGTAGTGCTGGTAGATATACTCAACAAGTGGATGAGCACAATCTTATCTTATGATGACTCGAGGTTGTATGTCATTAGACATCTTGTATGATAGTGGCAAAACACCCTTCCAAGTTAAATTCACCTCACCCTCAACATCTATAGACCACCGTTCTATTCCCTTGTTATTCCCCCACTCGACCCAGCTACACTTTTATTACCTGAAAGGAATTGTGAAGCAAAAGGGTGAGCACAACTAGCTCAGTAAAAATATCATGACTAAAGATAATTAAATTATCAATAGCATTCATCAATAATAAATCAGAGATTTAGAACATATGGTAGATGATAAAAAAAATTCAACCATAGTTGCAGCGGAACGAGCAATCCATTAGAAGAGTCAAATAGACTATAAAGTCTATTATCTTCTCCATGTTAAAAGTCCACCAACAATGTTTTATCCCTGTAACATCAATCAACAATTCCAGTCCACAATCACATGTATAACTCATAATCGTAATCGTGTTGTTCTAAATTCCTTTTCTCATTCGGAATGAAGATAATTTTCATCACTTGTCTTTACGAAATATCAAAGATCATGGTTATACCAAATCACGCCTGCTCATAATCATACTAATAAATTCATCTTTGCACTACTCACGCCAAAGATATTCATCAACAGTTCATCTTTGCACTACTACGGCTAAAGATATTCAACTACAGTGTCATCTTCTTTTTCTGACCCAAAGATATTCATCAACAATTCATCTTTTGACTTTACAAAGCAAAAGATATTCATCAACAAGTCATCTTTGCACTACGGACCAAAGATATTCATATCTCAAAGAAATACATAATCATTTCAAAATTTATATAAACCATAATTATAACCATATATGTTGATCAATTCACCTTTGCACTTAAGCTAAAGATATTCAATTATAAATTCAATGGTCATGATCATACCAGTCAACAATTCAACTTTGCACTACTGGCCAAAGAGAACCTATAGTCACGATCATACCAATAATCTATCCATCTTTACACTCAAGTCAAAGAGAAATATCATCATTAGGGTTATAAGAATGTTATATAAAAACAATATAATCAACATATAGATTTAATCTCAAGAGTAAGATTCATAAATCAATGATTTCATAACAACTTAATCAAAAGCGTTATAAATCACTTAATAATCTCATAATCTAATATTATTAATACTACCACAATATTTTAATCATTTCTTAAACTTATAAACAATTTATTTTAATTGTTTACACTTTACTAATAAATGCATTTAATCATCTTAAAATGCCAACCTCATAAGATCTCATCACCAATAGCCAAAACCTCATCAAAAATCAGATATATCTCATATATAATTCTCAAGCCATAAAATCATATTTTCCAATTTTCTTAATTCACATAACATATTTAATTCATTTACTCATAACTAGAACATTTTCATGAAAAATACCAAATCAGTTTTAAAAATATTTCTTTTCTGGGATTTAGAAGAATATAGTCTCATATTGAATATATATTTTTCTCAAAATTTTTAAAATTCATTTACTATTTTTCACATGGCCAAAACCACCGAATATTCAGACATTTATCATAAATTGTACTTTTATCCAAAAATTCTGAAATTTACACGGTATACTGATATTATATAGATGTACTCACAATAAAAATTTCATCAATTTTGGAGTTAATCACAAGGAGTTATAAGCAGTTACTTTTAAAATAGTCTTTTCTCATAAAATCCATAACTCTAATCTATACATCCAAAATCACCATTTTGGACACAATCAACAAAACTCATCAAATTATCATTTCAAATTTTCCAGAATTTTGAAGGTTCGGAAGAATTTCGAAATAATAACCCTTAAAATCCCTTATTATCCCTTACCACAAAAAAAGCACTTACATTGGAATAACGTTTGAAACGAACTTGCAAGTAGATAGAAATACTCAAAGTATACTCAAAATACTCACAAGAATACGCTTCGATAATATAGAGAAAAAAACTTGAGTTTACGGTGTGATTTTCAATTATAACCTAAGCACCTATTTATAGGAAATTGCTTAGAACACCAAAGCGAAAAATTTATTAAAATATTAATATATATATATATATATATATATATATATATAATCTTCTCGCATGCCTAGAATCAAATTTTCAGCCATCAAACACATGTTAAATATGCCCCCAAACATGTCAAAATGTTTTTCTTAATTAATTAATTAAAAACTCAAAAATGATAATTAATTAATCAAAACTTCAATAATTCATAATAAATAGCCCTTTTATCAGAAAAATTCGAATCTCATGAGTTTTTATAGGAAATTCAATTCTCTACAACTTTGCAGAAGAAAGTTTTTCCAAATTCCAAACAAAATTGACCATAATCTACAAACGAGCGATTTTACAGGCTATAATCAAATTTCAGTCAAGAAATGGGGTCCACCGACATGTTTAACATGTTTTAAACATTTTTGATAACAAAAATACTCTTCCTCCTCAATACTCATATATCCCACATTCATTTGTAAAAAATATCACCATTATTATATTATTAAAAATATAATAATATATTTAAATAAATTATTTTATCGGAAAAAGATAAAATATTAATTTTCAACAATTGTCACATTAAAAATTTTCTCCATCTATATCCACATAAAATGAATATTTTCCTCATCATAAAATCAATAATTAATTATTCACAAATAATATTACATAATCACAATATTGAATGAACGAGTGCGTTCCTTCGGAAAGAGGGGCTTTCGATAAGAATTTCACCTTCTTTGGCGCGCATGATTAGGTGACCAAACCTCTCCTTGATGTAACTTTCTAGACATTGCCAATAATGCTATCTAATAATATTATTCAAATAATATGAACTTTTGCTCCGATAATGGAAAATATTGTGTAGTGACAATTATTGAAACAATAGTAATATAAAATATCAATGCAGCAATTATTGAATCAATAAAATAAAATACTGAATAGTAATTACTGTAACAATTATTGAGTAGTGTCTTCTTACGTAAGAATCAATAATTGGTGCAATACCATGTCCTACTGTGCAACAACGCGTATTACTTTACTTTACCCACCGAGTATTCCAACAGTATTGACGATAACAACTACACCGTTATTTATAAATAACTTATTCTTGTCGTTTTCTTCCTCCAATCGCTTTCTGTTATGGGGCCCACAAAAGACTGCGTCGTCGTACGAATATTCCCCGATAGTACGAATATTCCACGACCAAACGAATATTCTCCGACAACAATGAATATTTTATAACCACTTGCATATTTTTGAAAACAATTTCATATATCACCCTTAACTTTAACTTTTTATCAATTTAACCATTTACTGAATTGTAATTATAAGAAAAATTGAATACTTTTATTTCATAAAATTCGGGGTCTTACATTGGGTCAGAGAAAGGAAAAGATGTTTCACGTGATCTATTATGCCAGCAAGACCCTTATAGATGCACAGTTGAACTACACCACCATGGAGGAAGAGTTATTGGCAGTGGTGTATGCCTTTGATAAATTTTGAGCTTATCTGATTGGCACAAAGGTGATAATATACACGGATCACGCGGTAATTCGACATTTAGTGGCAAAGAAGGATGCCAAACCTCGGTTGATCAGATGGATTTTATTATTGCAGGAATTTAATTTGGAGATTAAGGACAAAAAGGGCACTGAAAACCAAGTGGCGGAACACTTATCGCGACTCGAGAATTCGGAAAGGGAGGCAGAAGACAAATTTTTAATTAATGAATCCTTTCCAGATGAGCAGTTGTTTGTGGTGAAAAGGGAAGTGCCATGGTTTGCAGATTACGCGAACTATTTGGTAAGTAAGATGGTACCTTCTGACTTGGTGGGCTATCAAAAGAAAAAATTTATGCACGATGTCAAAAGGTATATATGGGATGAGCCTTATTTATTTAAACAGTGTGCTGATCAAATGATAAGGTGTATCCCGTATAGCGAGACCGAGGGGATTTTGCAGGATTGTCATTCTTCTGTGTATGGGGGTCACTATGGTGGAGAAAGAACAGCGGCTAGAGTACTACAAGCGGGATTTTACTGGCCGGAAATATTTAAAGATGCCTATTGTTTCGTCCAGAGTTGTGACAGATGTCAGCTAGTGGGAAACATCTCAAAAAGAAATGAAATGTCGTTGAATACGATCCTTGAAGTAGAAATTTTTGATGTGTGGGGGATTGATTTCATGGGGCCTTTTGTTTCTTCTTGCGGAAATCTCTACATCTTGCTCACAGTGGATTATGTGTTGAAATGGGTTGAAGTGGCCGCTCTTTCGACAAATGATGCTAAGGTAGTCCTCCGTTTTTTACACAGAAGTATCTTCACAAGGTTTGGGACTCCTAGGGCCATCATTAGTGATGAAGGCAGTCATTTCTGCAACAGGTAGTTTACAGCATTGTTGACCAAGTATGGGGTGAACCATCGTATTGCTACAACTTATCACTCGCAGACGAATGGCCAAGCTGAAGTGTCCAATCGAGAAGTTAAAAGAATCCTTGAAAAAGTGGTGAATCCCACGAGGAAGGATTAGTTGCTAAAGCTGGATGATGCAGTGTGGGCATACAGGACTGCCTACAAGACTCCACTGGGCATGTCACCTTTCTAGCTAGTCTACGGCAAAGCATGTCACCTTCCTATGGAGCTAGAGCATAAGGCATATTGGGCAATTCGGAAGATTAATTTTGATTTGAAAGCTGCAGGGGAGAAACGCCTACTCCAACTCAATGAGTTGGAAGAATTCAGACTACAGGCAAATAAGAATTCGAAGCTGTACAAGGATAAGGTAAAGAAATGGCATGATCGCAAGATCATAGAAAGAACATTTGAACCGGGATAAAGAGTTTTGCTTTTTAACTCCAGACTTAAACTTTTTCTCGGGAAGCTGAAATCAAGATGGTTCGGGCCATTTACAGTGAAGATTGTCTTCCCACATGGTGCGATAGAAGTATTTGACAAATTCCCGAATCAGCCTTTCAATGTGAATGGGCAGCGATTGAAACATTACTTTGGTGGCGAGGTGGACCGACAGAAAGTCACCTCAATTCTTTCTTCGACATGAGATTCAGAGACAGACAAGCTAATTGACTATAACTTAGCGCTTGATGGGAGGCAACCCATTGTTTCTATCTCTACTTTTTATTTATTTAGTATTATGTTATTTTTGTTAGTCATCTTTATTTTAATTGTGATAGATTATTGTGTTTTGCATAAGTGAGTGTGTCGTTGAATTTGCATTGGGCAGTGTTTGATGTTAGTATAGAGATTATTTGGCCATTTATGCTTATTCAGTAGTTCACATTTTGCACATGAGAGATTTGTGTTATGCAGGTGAATTGAAAAGAAAAAGACCTTTGTTTTGAAATCTTGAAATGAAAACCGAAGAAGTCAGAAATGAAGGTCGCGCATGTGACACCATGTTAGCAATCTGACCCGATACTTGCGTGGCATGCCTAAAAAAGAAAAAAACATCACTCGCGCGCCCGCGCCCAAGTCCATTTGACAAGGCTCACGGCCGCGCCCCAAATTCAGTAGCCCAACTTGTTTCAACTGCCTAGGCGGTCCAACCAAGTGCCTCTACCCTCATCCCTTACGCGCCCACGCACGAACTTCAACTGCCAGCCAAGACGCATATGCCTTGTGAACACGAAACTTGAATTTTTATTTATTTTTAAAACAACGTGTAGTGGCTCATTTGTTCTCTCAATTGAAATAACATAAGAAGTTTCACTTGTTCTCCCACAAACGTACATCTCCTCACCTCTCATCAGTTACAAAGTGAAGTCATTCATCTCTCCTCCACCACGTGATCACCCACGATTATACCCACATTCAACTTCTACTTAACCTCTACACTGCATTATAAAGTTAGGGTTTCCAATTGGGTTGAGCAGAAATCAATTTGGGGGTTATTCTGACCGATTATCTCTCATTATCAGGCAAATGGGTCCTAAAAGAGCTCACTCCGTTTCTTCTTCATAATCGTCCTCCTCTAGTAGTCAATAGGTGGATGTTGTGGATCATAACAAATTTCTAAGCCTGGAAGCACAAACAGAGTACTACCGAATTGTAGCCAAAACATTTGTGAAAGAAAGGGGTTTCAAGCCTGAGAAACAGGATGGGAAATTATGGAATATGATTGAAGAAAGGGGCTGGTTCGGATTCACTGCCACTCCTATGCCTGCCCCCATGGGTCTCGTCCGAGAATTTTATGCGAATGCGAAAGACACGATGAGTAGCTTATCCGTGGTTCATGGATTTTAAGTTGATTTTTGACCTCTCGCCATCAGAGCTGTTTTTAGGATCACTGACACACCACCGACTGGGACTGCTAATTGGGTAGAAGGTGCACATACAGAAACGGATCTGGAGATGGTCATTACTGAGTTATGCATGCCAGGCACGAAGTGGACTTATAAAGCTGGTATGAATCAACCTCGCATATTCCCAACCGCAGTTTTAAATCGATATGCAAAGGCATGGAATTTGTTTATATGTGCCAAGTTAGTTCCATCAACTCATCAGCATGAAATCACAGCGGAGAGGGTAATCATTCTATGGGGCATAATCACAGGCAAATACATTGATGTGGGCCACCTGATTCACCAAAATATGCTACGTTATCTGCGGGGAAGTACTACAGGGAGTATTCCACACGCATCGGTTGTGGCTATGTTGTGTGCCCATCAAGGATGCCATTGGGACAATGAACAAATGTAGAACCGAGCCAAGATATCACTCACGCCACCATTGTAAAATTTGAGGAATGGGCAGGAGGTGCACCGCACCCGCGAGGAAAAGGCTTTATCATTAAGTCCACATTCTCAGAGCCTCCATCATAGCCCACACAGACAGATGAAGCTAGCCCGTCAACCCAAGCTACCACTGTTCATGGGGATCGACAGCTCTGAAGGTTGGAGCGAAAGGTCGATGTCATGTACGACAACTTCGTAGCATTTGCTATGCATCTGATGAGGTCATTGGCGGAGGCATTTGCACAACAAGGGACGATGCTTGAGTGGCCACAATTCGGAACGGCAGTGCCATATCCACCACCCGATTCACCACCTGAAGAGGGTGGTGCAGCTGAGCACTAGGGGAGTTTTCTGTAACCCTTTACCTTCATTTATTGAGATAATGAATATTATAAGTTTGGGGGTATTGGGGTAGTAGTGTAGTCGCATATAGTATTTGCATGATTAGTTTAAATTTTGCATGTTTATGTTGCATATAGTGTTTGCATGTGCCTATCTATGTGTTTAAAAAAAATTTAGGTGTTTAGTCAATATCATATGTGTTAGTTTATGTTTAGTTGCATGTCTCACAAATTCTAGCTCTAAGGAAATTTTGTCTAGCCGATGATGAAAGTGAATTTTGAAGGATTGTTGAGTATTTTGGATAACATGAACTTAGATATAATGTTTTACATGATGTAATTCATGATGCTGTCTAAACGCTTTCGGTTTGCACTGCTTTGTTCACAATTGCTTGCAGGCTTAAGAATGATGTGTTGCATTTCTTCATAGGAAATTTGATTTCAAAAAAGAGAAATTTGTGGAAAATGGACTTAGACTGTACAAAACATTGATAATCAAACTGTGGGAACACATGGGTATGCTATGTATAAAAAAAAGAAAAAAAAGAAAAAGCTATCTTGAAACCTTCTTGAGCTAATTGATTGACTCTTTGGAAGGAGCGAGATGGAGCGTAAAACGCACTCCCTGAAAAATAAAATAAAAAAAATAAATAAACACTGCGAGAAAGAGCGAGAATCGCCCTCGTGAGTAAGAATAAAGCAGTCTAAACCCATTGTTGAACCTCAGTTTATTTTGATATGTTAGAACGGTCTTTGTGCATAAGTATACATAAGTCTTGATTTACACTGTAATTTCCTATTTTGAGCAGTTTAGCATGTGTATTCTTTGCTTAAATCAAGTTTTGGTGAACACAACACACACACACACCATCTTTGTAGCATATATGGATTATTTGAGTGTATGATATTATGCCTATAGTTTGGTTTGAATCTGTATTCTTGAATCTAGATAATTCGCTGAGGCATTTTAGACTGAAATTCTGTTAGAGCTGGAACAATGTGAGACTAGTTTGCATCATAATTTGGTTGCATAGCATGTAGTTGCATTTTCAGTGTTTAGTAGTATGCATTGCTTGAGGGCAAACAATAGTTCAAGTTTGGGGGTATTTAATAAGTGGGTTTTATACCTACTTATTGGATATCAATTTACGAGAACTATGCCCATCTCAACTACATTTTAGTGTGTTTTTAGTTGCATTTCATGATATTTTACATTGCATGTAATGAGAACTCCTGTGGTGTAAAAGTGCAGAAAATGGCATGAGTTCGGCATTGGTAGATGGCATGTGATCACTGAAGGCACAACATGAGGATCGAGTGAACAAAAGAAGCTAACCAGTGGTGAATAAAAGAGTAAAAGTTTCATGTTGAAGCATTAGTAGCGACATGACACGAAGCGAATGAAGCAATGAACTCGAGAATTCAAACTGCGAGAAGGCGCGGCACAACCGAAAACTCATGCCATGCCATGATCACCCAAACTAAATGAGTTTAACGCGCGTGCCGTCATGCGACAATTACAAAGGGGACTCAAGGCTCATGCGCGACATCTCGCAAATTGTTAATTTATTTTATTTTAATTTTTAATTTGTAAAAGTTTGGGTTGGTTAAAACAATTATGGTTGGTACCAGACGTATTTCATTGGTTTTTACATATTTTTGAATAAAGAACTAGGGTTTACACTTTGAGAGATTTCCAACGTAGAACTAAGCCTAAACTTCATATTTTCTACTTCTTCTCTAGATTTCAATCATTGTGGATGAACTACTGTTATTTTGTTGGATATTAGTGAAGATTTGAACGTTACGATTGGATTGTAATCAACAATTGGGTTTGATCGATTATATCTTTTCTCTTTCAATTGTGTATTTATTTCCCATGTGTAGCTTTGATCCCATAATGGCTTTCGGTTCAGCGATGAACTAAACTCCATTATGGGATTCTAACGGATTTTAATACGTAGTCTAACTTATGGCCTGATTACTGGACTTTTGTGTATCATTTGGAATTTCTATCATGGTTGTTTTGAATGCATGATTGATTGATCACCATTCATTTTATGTGCTTGTATAGAGTTGAAAAATAACATGCGAGTATGGATTGAAATCATGATAGCATGCGTATATGGGGCTGTTTTGCTTAGCTTTGTATTCCGTGAACCAGATAGACATATACTGTTTCACCGTATGAGTTATATAGGGGCTTGAGCTTAAATTTAATATTGCTTCAATTTCACATAGAAATATAGTGAGATTGGTTTTATTGACAATTACATGTTGTCTATTGTATGTGGATGTTATGTGAGTAAACCATGATACATTGAAAAATGGTTATGTCTGTATTAGTGCTCTTAGCTAATTTTCTGTGATACGTGAACAATCTTGCATGATGGTGGTAGTTAGATGAACTATTAAGTTAAGTTAGGATCCCATTATTTCCAGATTTGATTTATTACGTTATTATTCTTATTTTAGTTAATCTTTGCTTTTAGAGTAATTCACAATTATAAGTATTAGTTGAAGCCTATAAAAATAGTGATTTAGTTGATGCATAATAGTTTAATTTAGACATCTTTCTCCGTGGATCGATACTCGACTTACTCTGTATTGCTTGTTGACACATGTATGCTTGCATGAGTTAGAGCTCTTTTGTTAGAACTAAAAAAGAGGCAACATTAAGCCGAGCATCTTTTTAAATCTATCTATATAGATTTGTATCCCTAATTAAGATACTCTTCCCAAATCATTCATGGAGGAATGTTTAGACAACTTCATCTTTACTGATTGTAGCATTAGTATGTCATTTATTGTCCATAGTATATCAACATATAATATTTGGAATGTCACGGCGCTCCCACTGACCCTTTTGTACACACTAGGTTCATTCTTATTTGTGATAAAATCAAACTCTTTTGATTTGTTTCATCAAAACAAATGTTCCATTTTTTAGAAGCTTGCTTCAATCCATTTCTCTGAGTGTCTACAACTCTTACCTCATCGTATATAATTGGATCATCATCTTCTATGATACGTACCTCATCATCATCATCCATGATTAATCTATACCTCCCAGGTATCTTTAGTACTATTCCAGATTTATAATTTGGTTGTGGTATAATAGTTCTATCTACTTGTTTCTCTTATTTGACTTATAGTGTTTTGTAGTTCTTGAACTCTTCAAGATCTTTTATCCTCCCACTAGCCCCTTCAATAATAAACATCTTTATCTTAGAAGGCAGCGTGTTTCGCAACGAACACATTTTGCTAAGTAGGATTATAGAACATATACCCTAAACTTACATTACGATGTCCCACAAATTTGTACTTGTCAAATCTTATCCCAAGCTTATCCTTTGAAACCTTTTCACATAAGCTGGACAATCCCTTATCTTAACATACTTAAGATTAGGAATCCTCCCTATCCATAACTCTTATAGAGTCTTGGGGCCGAATTTGGAGGTTACCTTTTCATAGATATGCAACTAATTCTAGGGCATGACCCTAGAAGGATACTGAAATGTTGGTAAAATCATTATGGACAGCACCATGTCCAACAAGGTACGATTTTTCCTTTCAGATACATCAATTAATTATTGCGTATCCGGAGGTGTCCATTGTTAGAAAACCATTTGAGATGATCTAGAAACTTATTGCACAAGTATTTATTCCACTACAAAAAAATAGACATTTGGCAACAATTTTTTTGGCACCAAAAATGCATGTTTAGCAACCAAATTTGTCATTCGTTGCAGTTTATGAAAGGCTTTCATTTTTCGTAACGAAATTCATAATTCGTTGCAAAAATTTGTTGCCAAATCGTTGGCGGGAAAAAAAAACACAACCTATTTTCTTTTTTGTTGCCGATGAGATTTCTCCTCATCGTCGGCAACGAAAACTTTTTTGTTGCTATATTTCGTTGCCTAATATAGGTCACATTATTGGCAACAATTTTTTTTCGTTACGTATTTAATACATTTTTTTGCAACGACTAGTAAATTGTTGCCCAAAATTAAGACAAATTCAATAAGCATGCCTCTTTTCCCCCCAAAACGCATCATTTTTCATTTAATTTTTTTTATTTATTTGGACACAATTTTATACAGTGAAATGTTTCACTCTGTCCGTCTCAAAATAAATGCTCAATTTTATTTTTTTAAAGATATATTTTCTTATTTACAAAAATTAAAGTTTGTAGTTAATCAAAGGGTTAAATGCAAAGTCGATCACTGAACTTTAGTAATTTTTGGGTATTGAGCCCCTTTCTTCCGGTCAACGCAAACTGAGCCCCTTTCTATTCAAAAATTTGGACTTTGAACCCCTTGTCGCCACATGTGCGTTGACCTGATGACGTATCACACGTGGCGCCTACATGGCACACATGGTAGATCTGACGTGGGCATTTTATATATTGTACTTTTACACATGGCAGATCTGATGTGGCTTCTTTCAAAAAATTTCCGAAAAATTATCTCTCCACTAGTTCGAACTCACAACCTCAAGTTTGAAACCTTGGTTATATGACCACTAAAGCACCACAGGTTAGCTTGTTAACACTTTACATAATATATAATATTTGTTTAAAAAATTATCAATAATATATGTTTATTCACCTAATTTGACAACAGATGAATATTTTTAGTACTATTATTATAATAATAATAATTATAATAATACTAATAATAATAATAATAATAATAATAATAATTCATAATAATAATAGTAATAATAAATAGTAATTATAATATTAGTAATAATAATAAAAATAATACTAATTATAAAAATAATTATAATAATAGTAATAGTAATAATAATAATAATAATAATAATAATAGTAATTATTATTATTATAATTATAATATTATTATAATTATAATATGATTATAAATATAATATTATTATAAATATAATAGTAATATTAATAAAATAATAATAATAATAATTATATTAATAATTAAGATAATAGTAATTATAATAGTAATAATAATAACAACAACAATAACAAAAATAATAATAATAATAATAATAATAATAATAATAATAATAATAATAGTAATAATAATAATAATAGTAAATACAACAATAATAATAAAAATAATTATAATAATTATTATTATTACTATTATTATTATTATTATTATTATAGTAATACTAATTATAATATTATTATAATAGTAATATTAAGTATAATAATAATAACAAATATTCATATAAATATTTATAATTTTATCTCTAAATATTCATATCAATTATTTATAAAAATATTCATATCTAAATTTTATAAATTTTAGATGAAATATTTATAAATTTATAAATAAATATTTGTTTATAAATTTTAAAGATAAATTCATATGAATATTTGTTTATATATATATATATATATATATATATATATATATATATGTATGCGCGCTAAACAAGATGAGACAAATTAATAACAAACCCCTCAAATATTTTATATTAAGTCTTAAGCGTTCAAAGATATTTGGAATATCGAACGTTGTCTTCTAGCATGATAAAAATAATAGAGTATCAATTAATTATTATAAGTTTGTTGATTCATCACAAAGCTTATCTTAATTCTTTGAGATGTTAATTTTATCACATTTGATGCTTATAAAGAAAATTAAACAATGTTGTTTTGTTGTGTCACCACAAGGATAATATTTTTCTTTTTTGAATATATGGAGTGCTAGGTTGGACTTAACTTGGATAATTTTGATTCGGATGTGCCATCACTTGATCAAAATAATCTAAGAGGCAAAATATAAGGAGTTGCATAGTTGATGTAATTGACCAGAATTGTCTACCTATTTATTTATATATAGTTTGTTGTGTCACCACAAGGCTATATACATTTGAAATGAGATCCTTATTCTCACTAGCAAATCTTTACTTAGATTTTGCCGAACTATATAAGTGAAGGTAATATAGTTTGATGAAAATAGTGGGAGATACCAATTTAAAATAAGACCTAATTTATTTTTGTAATTAATAAAAGAATGTATGCTAAAATGTTTAAATTACAAATTCATTTATAGAATTTTACAATGTCTAAATCACTATCGCTGTGAAGCATATTAGATGTTATTTAACCGAACCGAATTACATGGATTGTTTAAGGAATTTAAGAATAGTTCTCATGGCTGAAAAGTTATCTTATGTCCTTAATACGCCTATCCCTGTAATGGTTGCAGACAATGCTTCTGAGGAAGAGATTGCTACTTTTAGAAAGTGACAAGATGATGCACAGTTGGCTCAATGCATCATTCTCGCATCCAAGAGTAACGTGCTTCAGCGTCAGCATGAAACTATGGATGCTCCTACTATATTCCTGCACATCAAGTAGTTGATGGTAAGGAAAGTAGGACTCATAGATATTAGATATCTAAGGAGCTCTTCCGATCTAGAATGACCGATGACACATAGTACAGATAAAAGTCATAAATATTATCAATTTGATTGATCAATTAGGACAACAAGTTTTGTCATGGATGGAGAGTTGAGCCAAAATTTGATCTTGCACTCACTCCCGAAATCCTTTCACAATTGTTGTGAATTTTTTTATATGAACAAGCTAGATATCAGCCTCGCTGATTTGCTTAACATATTAAAAAATGTTGAGAGTCACTTTCCAACCAAGAAAGACCAAGTCTTACTGGTATGGGCCAAAGGATCTTCTGAAAAGAAGAATGATTCAAAGAAGGTTAATAGAAAGGCAAAAACAAAGGATAATAAGAGCAAAAATGATACGGATAGCAAAGGAGTTTGCCTCCACTGCAATAAGCCTAGACATTGGAAAAGAAACCGCGAGAATCATCTTGTAGAGGCTAACAAGAAGAAGCTTAGTGAAGTTTCGGTAATAAATACAATTTTGTTCATGATTTAAAATAATTTTTTTTTTAATTCAAGGTTCTACTTGGGTATTGGATACCGACTTTGGTTATCATAAATATAGATTTATGAAGGGACCAAGCAGAAATAGAAAGCTAAACAAAGAAAAGTAATCCTACGTGTGGGAAATGAAGCAAATATTGCTACATTAGCCATAGAAACTTATAGTTTAGCAACGGGCAAATCTATTAAGTCAATAAGTTGTTATTGTATTCCAGTTCTTGTTAGAAATATTATTTCTATTTTGTTGTTGAAAAATGAAATATTTGGTATTATATTTAAGAATAATTATTGTTCTATTTATAATAATAATGTTTTGTATAGAACTGAAATATTACTTAATGGATTTTGTATACTCGACTTACGTGAAAATAATTTTGCATATTGAACAAATTAGTATAAGAAAAGGAGATGATCATTCAAAGAGTTAAATATTTGTATTTGATGAAATACAAGTATGAATTATTTGAAAGGTTCAAAGAATTCAAAAGTGAAACTAATTTGAAAAGTATTAATATTATTTGATTAGATCAAGGAAAGAATCTTGTGCAATAAGTTTCTAGATCATCTTAAATGGTTTTCTCACAATGGACGCCTCCTGATACACAATAATTGATTGATGTATCTGAAAGGAAAAATTATACCTTGTTCGACATGGTGGGGTCCATAATGATTTTACCGACATTCTAGTATCCCTCTAGGGTCATGTCCTAGAAATGGCTGCATATCTACGGAAAGGTAACCTCCAAATCCGGCCCCAATACTCCATTAAATTTATGGACAGGGAGGATTCCTAATCTTATGTATGTTAAGATAAGGGGTTGTCCAACTTATGTGAAAAAGGTTTCAAAGGATAAGCTTAGGACAAGATTTGACAAGTACAGATTAGTGAGACATCCTAAAGTAAGTTTAGGGTATATGTTCTATAATCCTACTTAGCAAAAGGTGTTTGTTGCAAAACATGTCGCCTTCTAAGATAAAGATGTTTATCATTGAAGGAGCTAGTGGGAGGATAATAGAATCTTGAAGAGTTCAAGAACCACAAAACAGTATAAGTCAAATAAGAGGAACTTGTAGATATACCTAGTGTACCACAACCGAATAGTAAATATGGAATAGTACCGAAGATACCTGAGAGGTATGGATTCATCATAGATGATGATGATGATGATGAGGTATGAATCATAGAAGATGATAATCCAGTTACATACGATGAGGTAAAAGTTGTAGACACTTAGAGAAATGGATTGAAGCAATCTTCTCAAAAATGGAACATTCGTTTTGATGAAACAATCAAAAGAGTTTGATTTTATCAAAAACAAGAATAAGAGGAGTTTAATTAATTAAAATTATTAATTAAAGGAGTTTAATTAATTAAAATAAAACCTAAATTCTTAATTGTTGAGGGTTGCCCACATCTATAAATAAGAGGAGTCTTATTATGGGTGAGAGGTTGACGCTTTCACAACATACGTGATTCCAATTGTTGGAGAATACGCTCTTTTTATATAGAGATAGAAAACTAGGGTTTAGCCAACCACCCTTCTTCTTGAATATTTTTTTTCTTGGTGGATCACATCTAGAGGCCAAACACGTGGGTGGCTAACGTTAAACAAAGGAAGGAACCAAACCTGAAGGATTCAAGTTGAACGTGAAAAAGATTGGAGGTGAACTTGTACCTGAGGAAGCTCGAATCTTTAAGGTTATGATTTTTGTTCTTCATATTTTCGTTTAATTAATAATTGTGCATAAAGGGTGATCCCGGTATATGGTTTGTAAAATTTTAAAACTCTAATTTTTTCACATTTCCGCTTATTTTGTGCAATTTGATTACGTTCATGTATATTACAAACCTAACAGTGGCATCCGAGCCAAACCTTTATGCAAATTATTAATTGTTTTAATTTGATATGTATATTGATATGTGTTTAGAATAATTTAATTGGGCTTAATTTGTTGTATAAAATTTATTTAAAAAAACAAAACAAAACGTTTTAACGAAATCCGTGGCTGATTTTTTGAAAAACATTAATCCCGAATCTTCAAGGGTGGCTTGATTTGTATTTGAAAAACGTGGACCAGAAGATTTTGAATCATATATGATATATATTATCATATTATCAATATGTTGCCACGTTACATGTAAAAAGAAGTTTATTACTGCAGGAAACATGTTCTCTCACATTATATATATGGTATCCAGATTAAGGTAATCATAAATCTCAAAGTGGGATGTTCTGTTAACTTTTATATGTATATAATAGTTAGTATATATATATTAGTTTACAGATAACGGTTAATATATATATATATATATATATATATATATATATATATATATATATATATATATATATATATATATATATATAATATTCTTAATTATTTAATCTTTAAATAAAAATTTATTTTAATCTTAAAATAAAAATTTTATTTTAATTTTAAAATAAAAAGTTTATTTTAATTTTAAAATAAAAAGTTTATTTTAATCTTAAAATTAAATTTCATACTAACTAATTAGAGTTGGAATTGGATTCCATATTTACTTAAATAAATGAGTTTATTTAGATATGGAATAAGATTTCATATTATTCAAAATAAAGTAGTTTATTTATGAATAGGAAAGAGAATCCGTGTTTCCTTTAATAAAGGAGTTTTTTTATTTGGAATTGGATTCTATAATTAATTAAAATAAATGAGTTTATTTTGATTAAAGAATTTGATTAAAGTAAAATAGTTTATTTTATTCAAAATTGGATAAATTAAAATAAAAGAAGTTTATTTTGATTTAAATTTGGATTAAAATAAAGGAGTTTATTTTGATTCAAAACTAGATTTTATACTAACTAAATTTGTCTATTAAATGATATCAATATATATATTGAATGTTTATTATTCATGAGATGAATATTATTTATTAATGCATATGGTGATGTGTATGATAATACATGAGATTGATTATGGACTATTGACCAATTTGATTGGATTTTATTTTAGTTGGATGCATGAATATATGGATTTTATTAAATGGGGTCTGCGTACCTCGTCTTCTCTAATTTTTTTTTAATGTAAATTCTATCTCCATCATATGTACTTCCCCTTGACTGTTGATCAATGTTTCTATTTATTTTAAAATAGTTTTGTAATAGGAATAGTTAGAATTAATTTTGAAGAATTGGAGATCAAGGAGCAAGGAGCGCTTGAAGACCCGTTTGTAATGGAGCCCGTGTTTAAATGTAATAGTTATATTTAAACATTAATTCTTGTACCCCTAGGGTTTGACCTTTTGATTCACTTGGTGGCTCTAGTGAACCAAACTAGAATAAAAGTTCATAATCAATCCGGGTAGAGTATAGTATTCTATATGTGCATGCTTATACTATATATATATATATATATATATATATATATATATATATATATATATATATTCGGATCAAGTATATACCCTTATCTTACTCACTAGTGCTCACCCCTTTTAGCGACGGACACAGCGATGGTTTGGTCATACAACCGTCGTCTATACTTTTTAGCGACGCTATATGTTATCCGTCATTAAAAGTATAGGCATTTACTACTTGAATGACCAAAAAAATCGTCACGTCCGGCTAAAATCAAAAGGGGTGACCACGGGTGAGTAAGATAAGGGGTATGCACTTGATCCTTGCTATATATGTATATATATATATATATATATGTATATATATATAGGGACCGCATCCATGGAAACCGGTTGCTGGGAGCAACCCAAAAAGTCAAGGCACAACAGCTTGTAACGGCTGAAACAATTAAAATGGGACGTCCCATTTTAATTGTCCCAGCCGCTACAAGTTGTAGCGGCTAGAATGTCTGTTACCATCCTGTAAAGGCAGTCAAACATTACATTCAACTAAAAATGGAGCATATATTTTATAATAATAATGCAACCAAACATGCATCTCCTTCACACTTGCTCAATAATAATAAACATCTTTATCTTAGAAGGCAACGTGTTTCGCAACAAACACATTTTTCTAAGTAGGATTATAGAACATATACCCTAAACTTACATTAGAATGTCCCACAAATCTGTACTTGTCAAATCTTATCCCAAACTTATCCTTTGAAACCTTTTCACATAAGCTAGACAATCTCTTATCTTAACATACTTAAGATTAGGAATCTTCCCAATCCAATTAGAATTAATTGTGGTAAATATAAATTGTAATATAAATACATTAAATTTTTTTTAGTAGTAAATTTATTTTTAATAACACTTTTAAGTAACTTACAATATCAACTATTTTTTTTAATAAATTATAAAGTAAATAACTTTACACTACGTTAAAACTTTTTAAATAACATATATTGATCATGACAGAAAAAGGGAAAAAAATAATAAGATAGTGACGCTCTTTTGTGGAATAGAGTACAAATCCAAAAAAAAATTACTCATATGGTCTACAAAAAGAGTCAAGTTTAAGTTTTTTCTTTAATAATAATTTTAAGTAATTTAAAATATTAATTGTATTACTTAAAATATTAAGTTATAATAATTTAAAATTTAAAATATTATAAATTGACAATAAACAAAATTATAATAATAATGACTCTTTTTTGTGGAACAGATTACAAATGTTAAATATTAATTTTTTGTTCTACAACAAAATTATATTTTAGTTTGTTATAATTAATTTATAATATCCTAAAAATTAAATTTAAATTTATCTTTAAGTTTCAAAATAATAATTTTACATGTAATATTACTTCTAATTTTTTTAAATTTTTTTATCAAACTCTTTTTTTGTAACAGAGTTCCTAAGTGAGTTGTGTGTGTGGTCTGTAAAAGCATGAAACAAGATCAATTTGGTATCATCTCTCTTCCTTAGCCCATAAAAATATTTAACTTATAAGCTCAAACAGTAATGCCACACTCCTCGATAACAATTACCAATTACCAAATACCCAAATCAGTCTCCATCTCTCTCACTCTGTCTCTGGCCTCACCCTAAACCCCAAATCCCAAATAGTGACTCAGCTTCCGCCCTCTCCAAGGTGCCTTGTAAATCTATATCTTGTCGGTTTTTGTCCCATACCTTGCTTCCGTCGCTACCTTGCCACTGGTCTCAAAATTGAAGCTCTCTTCTCTTAAATTGAAGTTGTCCTCTATAACAACCCGATATTTTCTATATAAATAAATCAAAAATTTTGTGTATAATTTTTTTTTTATTTATTAAAATAAATATGGGGAATATGTACCAAGATAATGTGTGTATATGTATATTTGTGATAAATAAAAATTTATTTATTACATGAATAATTTTAAATAATTTTATTTTAGAATTATTGATCATTATAAACTATATTCTTATAATAATTAATTTTATAGTAGATGTAACGCCCCAGAAAAATTCGGATTTTTGAGAATTAAATTTTTATTTGATTATGTGGATTAAATGAATTTAATTAATTAATTATGAGAGTAAGCTATTTAAAGGTCGTTCTATGACCTAGACATATCGGAATGTCGTAGTATTTTGGCTACATGATAAAATTAAAGTGTTTGAATTTCCAAGACGAAAATAAAAACTTTCCGAGAAATTTTTCGAAAAACACTATTCACGCATTTCTGCTCGGGAATTATTTTTGAACTTCTGAGAAATACGTAATGATAGAATATCGAGGTGAGTTAGAATATCCAATAATATTTCAGTTATGGCAAACGCAGTTTTTCGCCTGCGGACTTAAAACCTAACGGTTAGGGAAAGTGAGTTCCGAGAAGGAATTTAAATGCGTATAATGAATTAAAGCTATGATTGTATAATACGTAGGTATTATACGAGGTAATGAATACGAGTATAATACGAGGTATTATACGAGTATGTATGAATGATGGAATGTCATATATTAAATAAGTATACGAGTTAGAATACGAGATTAATACGTAAATTATACGTTATAAGGCTTTAAGCCATATGTAATGAATTTGTAGGAATGTGTAGGAGATTGTAATGACTAATTGAGATAATAATAAAGCCCAATATAAATTAATGTTAAAGCCCAAATATTTGTAATGATAAGTCCAAAGTAAATTAATTAATAAGCTCAATGTTTGTTTAATTACAAGTCCAATGTATAAGATAAGTTAATTAAGCTAATTGAATGAAAAACCCAAGATAAGATCTAATGGATTAAGAGGATCCATGGGGCAACCCATGATCATATGGGTGAATTGGTGATCAAGAACTTTGTGTGATGAGCAAGTAGACTTAAGGGTTAAGCAAAGGATAAGTTAAGTAGACTTAATGGCTAGGCAAGAGATAAGTTATTTAATGACCAAGAAAACTTAAAAGCTAAGTAAAGTGCTTATGTGCGATGAGCAAGCAAAAAAGGTGGTGTCCAAGTTAACTTAATGGCTAAGTGTTGTGGTGGCCAAGTAATTCAAGTGAGGAGCAAGTTAACTTAATGTCTAGGTAGGAGGTGATTAAGGAGGTGGGTTGGATTAATGACATTTATGCCCTAACCTAGCAACTCCTATAAATAACAAGCTTGGTTTTCATTTTGTTGGTTGTTTATTTCAGCTAACAAGTTGAGAGCTTAATTCTTAGAGAGAGTAAGTGAGAATAAGTTAGAAAAGCTAGAAAGCTAGTCTTTCATATTTCAAGAAGCAAGAAGGAGATTAAAGCTTAGTCAAGTGATATTCAAGGGTAAGAACTTAAACCATGAATCTCTTTCTCTTTCATTGGTAGGGAGATGGGTAGTGGTAGAACATGTATGCTAAGGAATGATAGGAATGAGTAATCAAAGAGCTTAAGTCTTAATAAGCCATATAAGTAATGAATAAGCTATTCGTAATCATATAAGTTATGAAACAAGGAATAACTTGCAGGAACTTGTTTTATGTTGAAATAATAAGGTTGTATGATAATAAGAAGTAAGGATGATGGTTAAAAGATTTAAGCTATGATAAGTCATGGAAAGTGAATTCATAAGTAGTTCATACTTTTACAAGTTATAGACTAATGAAGAACAAGTAATAAATTATCATGTCAATAAGTTAATAAAGTATGTATGTCAAGATGTTAATATGATGGATTGAATCCATTTAAAACAATGAACAAATCATAAGAAATAAAGTTAAAGCGAAATTTACGAGTTTGGACGATAATCGTCAAATTCGTGAAATTCTCGGAATGAAAGTTGAATTTTGATATTGAGCTTGGAAACATTGGTTTTCAATGGAGACAAGTCATATTTGGCATTATAGAGTTGCAGACTCGAAAATGACCAAATTCCGACTTAGAACGAAGAAACGAGCGTTGAACGTTCACGAATGTTTATCATTTTCGTTAAAAATGAACTAATAGGTGAATTTTTAGCAAAAAAAAGTCGAATAGATAAAATTCTTATATTAACGTGTAGAGTATATAATTTGTGAAGCGTAGGCTTTTGAATGAGCCAATTCGGACTTATAACGAAGAAGTTATGAGTCCGGGAGTTTCGTAAAATTTTCAAATTTTGCAAACTAGTTGAGTCATAGAGTTGGCGCCGCGGCGCCAACCCAAGGCCAAATGGGTGGCGTAGCAGCGCCATAACAGTGTCAAGACATACTTCTAACTTTCGTGTCGCATGTACAGAGATGAAGAAAGTAAGTGTGGCGCCATATTTCATCAGTTTTAGTTTTGATGACAAGAATGTTTACAAGTATAGAAGGAAATATAACTCATTAGTAATGAAATAAGGTGTTAATATAACATTTCTAAGGCATTGTTAGACACTTAATGTATGATGATTAAAGGTTGATAACCAATTAAATGTGAACGTAATGAGAACAACGTAATGTGCTAAGCCGGCTGTAGAAATTTGTTGACCAAGTTGATTATGAATCCAATGGTTTGCAATACCAGTATGGGTTATGTAATTACTTAATGAACATGATAAGACCTTTCCTAAATCACTGTTATAATGATGACTTTAAGAATTTAATGTTGTTTAATGAGTAGTTAAACGACGAACGTAAAGTATAAGGAACGTGAACTGTATTCAATAATGATAATGACAATAACTTTGAGAGTTATAACTAAATGTTGTTAAATATTACGTAAACGTAAACGGAATGCAATAAAGTGTACTTAACAAATGACGATCGAGTTTCGAATAACGTAGGAATGTTAGTAAGCCGTGAGGAAGGATGATTAACTCGAAACGAGTTCTATTAATGAAGTAAATCCACGTAAGACATAGAAGAGAAAGAAGTTGGTAAGAATAATGTAAAATATAATGGCAAGCCGGAACCAATAGTAACAAATCTAATATATGATTAAATTGAGAAGAAGGGTAATATTCATTAGGAACCATGTATGTTCATTCATGACCTAATGTGGTATGTTATGTGGTTATGTATTGTAGAGACCGTGAAGATTGAAAGGAAAAGTTATTATACTATAGTAGACGCTGAAGGCAAGTTTTTCTTAAACGCTTGTCTAACCTTCGTGTTAGCCAAGTTTTCTGTGATTCATGTTATGAGATGTATGAAGTGTTTTACTAAAGGGTCGATGCCAGTTTTATCTCGGCTAGACTAATCTGGAAGAGTTGATTGATTTATTTACAAGTCTTTCAATATAGAATTGCTAACGCTATCCTACGCCAATTGTTTGGTACGGATTCAAGGTAAGCCTGAGTATGAATAAACAAATGTATTTTTCATCAATTATTCGATGGGCACGCGAGGTTGCCAAAACTTAAACGTACATACGTTTAACAGGATGTAGTGTTGATCAACATAGAGTACTATGGACTGATCACCCAGAAGTTCTCGTAAGATATGCCGGACTTACGGACTTAGTGTCGGGTTGTCCTTTTCAAAGAAATTATGAACTACTCATAGGTTTGAGCCAGGGTTGATGTTTTACTGAATATTGTTATTGTAAAACATTTTAAAGGAAAAGAAATGCTATTTTGAATTATTGATAGTACTTCATAGCTATTATCCAATTATTGAAGATATACAATTCCTATGTTTCAAGCATGTTGTTTAAAAGAAATTGTTGTACTTGCTGAGCTTGTTATGCTCACTCTTGCTTGAACCATATGAATACAGCTAGAACCGAACGAACCGAGGGATCTGACAAGGATAGTGGCAAGACGAAGCTGAACGATTAGTTTACCTTGTAATAAACTAGTAAGTTGTATATATTATAGAATGATGAACAAAGAATGTAATGGTTTTAGAACCTGGGAACGGGATGTAATATTATTAATGTAATAAGAATGTCGTTGATACACACATTTTGATGTCGTTTTAATAGAATGAATGTACAGTTATGAATACCGTGTAGCACCATCTGTCGGGATGGAAGATACCCGGATTTGGGGGCGTCACAGGTTGGTATCAAAGCATTAGGTTATAAAACTTAAGGGGGGAAGAACCTTAGGCTAATAACCTCATTAAGGAAGAAAAGTCCGAAGGAAGTAAACTCAAGCTTTACTTTAGTTGAATGAGTTAATAAGGTATTGAGGAAACTCAGTACCAAAAGATTTAAAAGATGGAAAGTAACCCTAAATAAATTAAATGTGATTTATGCTTATACTATTGTGTGTTATGTACTAATCAACATATGTGTTATTGTAGGATGTCAATCGATAGCTTGATGTATAGAGATATACACACGGTGAGCGAAGAAGTTGTGAACATAGTAGAGCCTGTACCTATGCCGGTGGCGGAGGTACCATTAGTGATTCTAGAGGAGTCGGAGATAGTGGAGTACTTTTCTGAGGAGGACTACTCCGAGGGAGATATGGATATAGCGTCATATCTTAATATGATGGTCTATGAGGAGGAGGAAATGGAGGTAACATCGGTTAATACGGTGGTACCTACATTAGAGTCAATACCTCCAGATGCAATGAGAGCATTGTATCTGGCAAAGGTTTGACAGAATGTGAAACCGAAATGCAGTTGTGTAGAATCAGAGTGAAGAGATTAATTATCTCCATGAAGCTAAGGTGTCTGCAGAAGCAGATTTTGAGTCAGAGCACGATAGGCAGGTGCTTATGATAGAGCAGGCTAGGGACTATAAAGAAGAGGTCGATAAGCTTCGTAAGAAACTGATTAAGAGAGACCAAAAGATAACACGGATGTCTTACATCCATAAGAGTGCTCATATGGATTTTAAGCTGAAAGTTGCTTGTCATCCCATGGAGTCAGGACAAACTCGACATACTATTAGTTGGGATACTGTAGCGAAGATTGAAAATGAGAAACACGAGGACGCTGTTATGCATTATTAGAAATCTAGAGTTATAAATATATGTGTAGTGACGTAAAACCCTCTTTTGTATAAAAGGGTAGTCTTTTTGTAAATCCTAACTTTTGAGAAGCTCAATTGCGGGATAGAAATGTAATAGCTTATGGCTAGGGCAGCAGAGTGTAAATAGTTTCAAACTATGAAGAAGCATATGAATATAATGAAGTTTTCATTTAATAAGCTTTATTATGGTATGAGTTGTTATATGGCGAATAGTAACGAAATAAGTAAATAGATAATAATGAAATTCTATTTAACCAGAAAATGCCGTCAAGGAGAAGACAACGTAATTAGGAAGTGGAATTGCGTAATGATAATCAAGGGAGTCAAAACAACCCTATGCAAGAGTTCGTTAATTTATTAACGGCTGCATTTAACTAAACCGGGAGTAGAGTATCCACCGAACCTAGGTTAATCAGAATGATTACCTTTAAAGAATTTAAAAGCATAGGTTCGTCGGAGTTCAAAGGAACGACGGACCCATTAGAAGCCCAGACATGGGTAATAGTAATAGAGAAGGCGTTTGTTATTAAAAAACGTAGGTGAGGCGCAACGAATTTCTTTTGCGACTTACATGATGAAAGTGGAAGCCAATTTTTGGTGGAAGGCTCACCAGGGTGGGGCTAGAACAGATGGGGTAACGTGGGAACAGTTCAAGAAGGTTTTCTTCGAGAATTATTTCCCTATAAGCATGTAAGAGAGGATGGAGATTACGTTCTTAGAACTTAAACTAGGGGACATGATGGTTCCCCAATACGCGGCCAGATTCAATGAATTGGCAAGGTTTGCTCCACACCAAGTGGACACTGAGGAGAGGAAGGCTCGTAGGTTTGAGCAGGGCCTAAAACCCTGGCTCTATAGTAGGATTTTTGTGTTCCAGAGTGTTTCCTGTAGGACCATTTTGGAAAAGATGATTATAGCTGAGGGTGGTAGTGAGGCGTTGACTCCATATCACAAAGAGAGGGAGAATAAGAGCAAGGGAAAGGGAGGAACCAAGGCAGAGAGTGCCAGTGGTAGTGATAGTAAGCCAAAAAGAAAGAATTTTAACTCCGGGAATACTGGAGTGGGACAAGGGAATCCTAAGTGTAAGATCAAAGTGTGTAAGACATGTGAAAAGACTCATCTAGGAGTCTGTCTGAAAGGGATTATAAGTATCTTTAAACATTACGGTAGAGAATGGGGAAATAATTTTCGTTAATTATATTCGTGGAAATGGCTTCATGAATAAGGAATGTAAGCAAGTATTGGTAGATAAGTACCGATAAAGTTGAGATAATTTGAGGTAATTCTCGATATGAATGAGTTGATTAACCATAGAAATTTAATAATTTATTAGAATAAAAGTATGAATATTCGGTTTTCTAAAGTAACCCAAGGTAGTATTTTACGGTAATCAAATACCGTGACGCTCTTATTGTCTAATGTTGACGCAAGTTAGGAGGATGTTAAGGAATAGGTTGTTACGGTTGCGTATCCACTATCGTAATAGGAGTAAGTTAGCAATTAAGAATAAATACCCATAGCCTAGGATTGATGATCTATTTGATCAGTTGAAGAGGGCAAAGAATTTTTCTAAGATAGATTTACGTACGGGGTATAGTCGGTTGAAAGTAAGAAAGAAGGAGGAGGTACCTAAGATGACATTCAGAACTCGTTATAGTTATGACAAGTTTCTGGTTATGTTAATTGGGTGGACTAATGTACGGAAGTTAGATTTTTCGTAAGAGGTGTTGAGCAAGTCGGGGGTAAATTGATAGGTACCCTTTTGAGGTTATATGATTAAAAGTACCATTAGCATGACATGTTGGTATTGTCGAAATGGGAACTGAGAAAAATAGTTTTCAGGAACTAAAAAGGGAAGTTAAGTGAGGTACCTGTATTGTCTCTATCAGATGATATGGGGAATTTTGTAGGGTATCTCAATGTTTCGCATAGATGACGAGATTGCGTGCTTATGTAGCATGGCAAAGTCATTAGGTATGCATCATGCCAATTAATGGATTGTGAGAAGGTTTATCCTACTTATAATCTATAATTGGCAGCTATAGTTTTTGAATTAAAAATTTGAAGATAGTATTTATACGGTGAGAAGTGTGAGATATACACGGACTCTAAGAGTCTAAAATATATCTTCACACAAAAAGAGTTGAATATGAGGTAGAGAAGGTAATTAGAATGGATAAGAGATTTCAACGTTGATATGTTATATCAATCCGGGAAAGTTAACGTAGAATCCGACGCGTTAAGTAGGAAGGGTAGGGAAAAGCTATCGATGTTAATAACTCAGAATGAGTTAATAACGGAAATGGCAAGAATGAAGTTAGAAGTTAAATTACGGAATGAAGTGGTAGAAATGTTATCCATAATGTAGACTCAATCCACAATAATGGAACGCGTTAATTAAGTATAACTAGGTAATGAGGAATGCAAGCGAATGAAGAAGAGGATGAAGGATGAAGAGAAGATCAAGTATAATCTTGTTTTGAAAGAGGAATTTAAGTTTCAAATAATTTTAAAGTTAAAAGAAGAATTAATCAGAGGAAGATAGCATAATATGTTATAAGTATTTAAACTTCCAACTCAGATTATTGATAGGAAGTAACAAGTCATGCGAATTAAGATAACACCTTCGTTGAAGGTGAAATGAAAGAACCACAATGTCGAAGAAGCATTGTGGGAACTTGAGATTAAAATAAAGGAAAATGTTTCCTTAATGGTGTATGTATTATTAGCATTATTCTGGGGACAAAATCCTTATAAGGGGGGAAGAGTGTAACGCCCCAGAAAAATTCAGATTTTTGAGAATTATATTTTTATTTGATTATGTGGATTAAATGAATTTAATTAATTAATTATGAGAGTAAGTTATTTAAAGGTCCTTCTATGACCTAGACATATCGGAATATCGTAGTATTTTAGCTACGTGATAGAATTAAAGTGTTTAAATTTCAAAGATGAAAATAAAAGCTTTCTAAGAAATTTTTCGAAAAACACTATTCACGCATTTTTGCTCGGGAATTATTTTTGAACTTCCGAGAAATATATAATGATAGAATATCGAGGTGAGATAGAATATCCAATAATATTTCAGTTATGGCAAACGCAGTTTTTCGCCTACGGACTTAAAACCTAACGGTTAGGGAAAGTGAGTTCCGAGAAGGAATTTAAATGCGTATAATGAATTAAAGCTATGATTGTATAATACGTAGGTATTGTACGAGGTAATGAATATGAGTATAATATGAGGTATTATACGAGTATGTATGAATGATGGAATGTCGTATATTAAATAAGTATACGAGTTAGAATACGAGATTAATACGTAAATTATACGTTATAAGGCTTTAAGCCATATGTAATGAATTTGTAGGAATGTGTAGGAGATTGTAATGACAAATTGGGATAATAATAAAGCCCAATATGAATTAATGTTAAAGCCCAAATATTTGTAATGATAAGTCCAAAGTAAATTAATGAATACGCTCAATGTTTGTTTAATTCCAAGCCCAATGTATAATATAAGTTAATTAAGCTAATTGAATGAAAAGCCCAAGATAAGATCCAATGGATTAAGAGGATCCATGGGGCAACCCATGATCATATGGGTGAATTGGTGATCAAGAACTTTGTGTGATGAGCAAGTAGACTTAAGGGTTAAGCAAATGATAAGTTAGGTAGACTTAATGGCTAAGCAAGAGATAAGTTATGTAATGACCAAGCAAACTTAAAAGCTAAGTAAAGTGCTTATGTGTGATGAGCAAGCAAATAAGGTGGTGTCCAAGTTAACTTAATGGCTAAGTGTTGTGGTGGCCAAGTAATTCAAGTGAGGAGCAAGTTAACTTAATGTCTAGGTAATGAATAGTAAGGAGGTGATTAAGGAGGTGGGTTGGATTAATGACATTTATGCCCTAACCTAGCAACTCCTATAAATAGCAAGCTTGGTTTTCATTTTATTGGTTGTTCATTTCATCTAACAAGTTGAGAGTTTAACTGTTAGAGAGAATAAGTGAGAATAAGTTAGAAAAGCTAGAAAGCTAGTCTTTCATATTTCAAGAAGCAAATAGGAGATTAAAGCTTCGTCAAGTGATATTCAAGGGTAAGAACTTAAACCATGAATCTCTTTCTCTTCCATTGGTAGGGAGATGGGTAGTGGTAGAACATGTATGCTAAGGAATGATAGGAATGAGTAATCAAAGAGCTTAAGTCTTAATAAGCCGTATAAGTTATGAATAAGCTATTTGTAATCATATAAGTTATGAAACAAGGAAGAACTTGTAGGAACTTGTTTTATGTTGAAATAATAAGGTTGTATGATAATAAGAAGTAAGGATGATGGTTAAAAGATTTAAGCTATGATAAGTCATGCAAAGTGAATTCATAAGTAGTTCATACTTTTACAAGTTATAGACTAATGAAGAACAAGTAATAATTAATCATGTTAATACGTTAATGAAGTATGTATGTCAAGATGTTAATATGATGGATTGAATCCATTTAAAACGATGAACAAATCATAAGAAATAAAGTTAAGGCGAAATTTACGAGTTTGGACGATAATCATCAAATTCGTGAAATTCTCGAAATGGAGTTGAATTTTGATATCGAGCTTGGAAACATTGGTTTTCAATGGAGATAAGTCATATTTGGCATTATAGAGTTGCGAACTCAAAAATGACCAGATTCTGACTTAGAACGAAGAAACGAGCGTTGAACGTTCACGAACGTATATTATTTTCGTTAAAAATGAACTAATAGGTGAATTTTTAGCCAACGAAGTCGAATAGATAAAATTCTTGCATGAACGTAGTATGTAATTATTGAACCGTAGGCTTTTGAACGAGCTAATTCGGACTTATAACGAAGAAGTTATGAGTCCGGGAGTTTCATAAAATTTCAAATTTTGCAAACTAGCTGAGGCACAGAGTTGGCGTCGCGGCGCCAACCCAAGGCCAAATGGGTGGCGCAGCAGCGCCGTAAAAGTGTCAAGGCATACTACTAATTCACGCCGCGGCGCAGATGAAGAGCTAAGTGTGGCGTCGCGGCGCCAGTCCCAGAGTTTTGACATACAAGAATGTTTACAAGTATAGAAGGAAAGATAACTCATTAGTAATGAAATAAGGTGTTAATATAACGTTTATAAGGCATTGTTAGACACTTAATGTATGATGATTAAAGGTTGATAACCAATTGAATGTGAACAACGTAATGTGTTAAGCCGACTGTAGAAATTTGTTGACCAAGTTGATTATGAATCCAATGATTTGCAATACCAGCATGGGTTATGTAATTACTTAATGAACATGATAAGACCTTTCCTAAATAACTGTTAGAGTGATGACTTTAAGAATTTAATGTTGTTTAATGAGTAGTTAAACGACGAACGTAAAGTATAAGGAACGTGAACTGTATTCAATAATGATAATGACTATAACGTGAACTGTTAGAGTGATGATTTGCAATTAAGTTTTTCTTAAACGCTTGTCTAACCTTCGTGTTAGCCAAGTTTTCTGTGATTCATGTTATGAGATGCATGAAGTGTTTTACTAAAGGGTCGATGCCAGTTTTATCTCGGCTAAACTAATCTTGAAGAGTTGATTGATTTATTTACAAGTCTTTCAATATAGAATTGCTAACGCTATCCTACGCCAATTGTTTGATACGGATTCAAGGTAAGCCTGAGTATGAATAAACAAATGTATTTTTCATCAATTATTCGATGGGTACGCGAGGTTGCTAAAACTTAAACGTACATATGTTTAACAGGATGTAGTGTTGATCAACATAGAGTACTATGGGCTGATCACCCAGAAGTGCTCGTAAGATATGCCGGACTTACGGACTTAGTGTCGGGTTGTCCTTTTCAAAGAAATTATGAACTACTCATAGTCTTGAGTAAGGGTTGATGTTTTACTGAATATTGTTATTGTAAAACATTTTAAAGGAAAAGAAATGCTATTTTGAATTATTGATAGTACTTCATAGCTATTATCCAGTTATTGAAGATATACGATTCCTATGTTTCAAGCATGTTGTTTAAAAGAAATTGTTGTACTTGCTGAGCTTGTTATGCTCACTCTTTCTTGAACCATATGAATGCAGCTAGGACCGAACGAACCGAGGGATCCGACAAGGATAGAGGCAAGAGCGAAGTCAACGATTAGTTTACCTTGTAATAAACTAGTAAGTTGTATATATTATAGAATGATGAACAAAGAATGTAATGGTTTTAGAACCTGGGAACGGGATGTAATATTATTAATGTAATAAGAATGTCGTTGATACACATATTTTGATGTTGTTTCAATAGAATGAATGTACAGTTATGAGTACCGTGTAGCACCACTGTCGGGTTAGAAGATACCCGGATTTGGGGGCGTCACAGTAGAAATGTTTTTATTAATTATTTTTCCATGAAAATATAATTATATATTATTTAAATAATATATGAAATGGTTTTTAGAATTATTATAATAATTATTTTATTATAAGAAGTTATGCTAGATTAATTAAGTTAATTATTTTAACTTAATTGGTAATGTTATATATGACAGATAAATCAGATATGGAATTCAAACCCTAATTTTTGATTTTGATCTAGGAATGAGAATAATAATATTATATTATTATTTGTCAGTATTATATATAAGTATGTTATGTGTGTAATGTTAATATGCGGAACAGTTTTAATGTATTATGACCAAACCCTAATAATATTTTTATAAACTCTAATATTACTGATAAACCCTAGTTTTGGAAGTCAAATGACACTACAAGAAATCACACAAAAAATTACGTTAAAATTTATCACATAAAATTCATTTTTCGTCACTAAAACATTTAGTGACGATTGTTAATCGTCACAGAGACCGTCACCGTATGAGCGTGGTATTAGGTATATTTAACAATATTTGATGTCGTCACTAAATGTTTTAACTTATGGTGACAATCTACATCATTGTCACTATAATTAATTACTTTTAGTGACGATAATAGCGTCACTATTTGAATGAAACTTTCGTCACTCTATATTATGTTTCGTCATCAAAACTTAGTGCATTAAATGACAAAAATCTTTTTTCGTCATTAAATGATATTGTTTTAGTGACGAAAATATGTTACTCTATTTAAATCATCTAATTTTAATGACGACAATATTGTCATATTTATGATGATTCTTTCTTCATGTTATTGTGTTTATCGTCAACAAAAATAAAAAAATAAATGATGACAAAACAATTCGTCACCTAATACTATATTTAACATGACAATTATTTCGTTGTCATTTCATATTTTAAATAATATTACAAAATAATTTGTCACCAAAGAGTTATTTTTTGGGACATTTTTCAATGTCACTAATCGAATATTTATGGTGACGATACATCTCGTCACAGAAAGAGTTAATAATAGTGACAAAATTAGTTGTTGTGACTAAATGAATATATAATAGTGACGATATAGTTTGTCACCAAAGAGTTAATTTCTATGATAAATTTTTCTATGTCGCTAATTGAATACTTATGGTGACGATATAACTCGTCACATAAAGAGCTATTAATAGTTACAAAATTAAAAGTCATCACTAAATGATATATAATAGTGACGACATAACTTGTCACCAAATAATTAATATTAGTGACAAGATTAATTGTCATAACTAAATGAATATATATAATGACAATACTATTAATTCTAAAGAGTTAACATTATTCGTCATTAAATTTTAATTTTCATTGACCAAATATTATTTGTCAATAAATAATTATAAATCGTTATTAACCAAATATTATTCGTCATAACTCTGCATATTTACTCTTTAAGCCTTACTCGCTAAAGCCTCAAACAAGAGAAAGTAGAACTCGTATTGACTGAACAAAAGCCATTTTTCTCCCCATTCCTCAAATCGTCCTTCTCCTTTTCCCTGTAGTTTGGGGTGCAGCGATATTAAAAGTGAACTTTTAAAGAGTATAATACCAACAAATGCCAAATGAGGAAATCATTGGAGCTAACCGTAGTTTCTTCACTCTCCTCGGATGTTACATTTGTCGCTCCTTTCAGACGAGAGATTTATAACTTTTGTCAAGTCCTGCGAATTTGAGAAGAAAAGCTTGGACTAGGGGCTTCCTGAATAAGAGAACCTCCTGGAGGGCCAAAATAGTCTCAAAGCAATGCTATTTGAAGCGGCGAGGAAGTGTGAATTTCTAAGACATGAAATAAGCATATCTATTGCCTCTTCTCGATATATATACTTAACATGGTCATTATTGAACATTTATAAATTATAGGCCTAAATGGAATTAAGAAAAAAGAAGAAGAAGGAAGTACACATAAAATTTAACTAATTTTGAAAGAAAATGAACTATTTGAAACCTCTCTCATCATTTGCCCCAAGAAGCTCTCTAAAAGCTGGAGCCAATTCAACCTTATCGAATGATGTTCCTGCAATTTCCATCCCATCTGCATACATCTCAACAAGATTCCAACAGTTGCAATCCTTTCATCTTTCCACTCAGCTTCCAAGCTAGACAAAATATTTCCAATCACTTTTTCCGAAATCAAACTACTCATAACTCCAGATATTGTGCTTTCCTTGACACTTCAAAGTACTACTCTTTAGTGAAATCCAAGTTCCCCCACAATGCATATTTTACATTACATGCCAAAATAATCCAAGAACATTAGTTCTCTCATTGATAACATACAAAGAAGCATATATAGTACAAGGGTAAAATCAGACCTTCCTATAAAAGTGTGATACCAAAAAGTGCTACTCAGAAATTATTAGTGGAGACCAGAGACTGAATTGATAAATTAATATTTCAAATTAAGATTACTGCTTGTTCATATATCTTAAAATCAACTATATTCTAAAAGGCAGTTAAAAGATCAGGAAAAAAATATCTGGAATACTCTTCTGTTTTACAAGATCATTCATCCCTGCTTCTCTGAATTTCCTCTCCCAAAGCTTTTACCTCAACCACCATCTCTCATGCAGAAGACGATGGAGTGTTCAAGAATGGAACGTAATGGTGCACAAAGCGGAATAATTGTCCCGCCAATCTTAACCCACACACTTTGATGGTAACTAGCAAATCACCGAGCATGGTACATATGCTTTAATAGTTTGCGAAAGAAATCCATGAAAAGACAAGAAGATTAGCTTGTCCTATGTTTAGAATTAGGGTGAAAAGAAAGAGAAAAGGAAAGTGGGGAAGGGAGTGGGGGGAAGGAGGGTCAATAAATTGCAACAACGAATAGGCATTTATGCAAATCTTAATTCTCTCCTTTTTTTCTGGTAAACTATCATACTACACCTTCAGATGCAGAGATCTAGAAAGGTATTCCATTAGAGATTTAGATCTAGAAAGGTATTCCATTAGTTGTGTTTGACTCCACCCACACACACAGCTCTTCCAAGTATTTCCTGTTAAAACCACCAAAAATATTAATGGCATGTAGAAAAATTATTAATGCAGAGTTGAAACAAGTGCATTAAAACCAACTCTTCTAAAAGCATCTGCGGAAGGGAAACAATATAACTCAACCCTGAAACAGTTCTCCTAATTTCTACGTAAATGAACACATTTGCGGAGTAGGAGAGTAGCATCTTAGAAAATATGTGCAACTGCAAGATCAAGGACAAAGATAATTCATCAAACTATCAAAAACACATGCATGTATATATTACTGTAATTTCAATAATGATTTCGCCTTTAAATGCCATAAATAGATTTGTTCGAGCATATTAAAAAAATAATTAAAAAAAGTTTTTCGAACTAATGGACTAAATCAAATATGTTCTATGATTTGGGCCGTTAAAAATTTTGATCTAATGAAAGAAGACCATGAATGCAGATCAAACAAAAGAGGAACTTGAAGTGGGCAATTCAGGGTCATGATTTGGCCCATTGACAGGCATGCCCAAAATTACAAGGGGTAACAAACAAAATTTTGAATGCTCCCCTTGTCTATTATTAAGTTTGCTTGAATTTTTGATCTTTTAAGGAGAAACAAGCATCAAATGCACTTAGAATTGGTGGGTAATTGCAGAAATAGAAAAAAAATATTAGCATCTAAAACAAATAATTGTCATCTTTAAAACTTTCCAAGGTAGACCTTTCGATAGTAATTTAGAGAAAAACAAAATATTGTGTATGGAATTTCAATACCATATTCCATTAAGACATCCAAACAACAATTAAATCAGGATCCTGCATATCAGAAATAAAAGCCCCATCAGAATGATTTCTCAAAAATAAACATATGTAGTTCCAGAGACTCATAAAGCCTGCATATAATCCTTATGCCTGATATCCCAATAGAACAGTATCAACACGATTTCAAATAGTAAACAATGTTGAAGTTAATGGAAACATTACAAAAGGTAAGAAATCTCAGATCACATGAATATCATAACAAAGATAAAGCTATGTGGAGCTTTATATGACTCAAGGTAAGGAGACACAATATTAGACTAGAAAAACCTAGGAAAAAGAAGATCTTGAAAACGTGTATAAAACCAACTGCCCCAAAACATCAATTTGACAATAATGATCTGATGCTCCAAAAAAAGACCTAATTCTTTAAGGAGGATCATTCGAATCATTCCAAATTCCAGGAGAAGTTAAAAGTGCACTATCCAAAAACCAAAAGAAAGGTTTTCCAAGCTTCGAAATTAAAATTGAAAGCAAATTTACAAAGAAAAAATAAATTTCACTTAAACCATTCCCCAAGACCAAAGAAAAAAAAACACACCGACAGAAACAAAAGAAACCCAAATCAGATATCCAACCGCACAGTCAATTATAAGTTAATCAGAATGAAAAGATAAATTCTAACAAAACCTAGAAAAAATACAGTAATTTCATCACAGATTCCAAACAAATTTAATGTAATAGTAGATAAGAAATATTTTTTTAAATCATAGATAGGGATATCAAACACTTGTGAAGTATAAAAAGGGGGGGAAGGAGATAGGAGAAGTAAACGTACGATGTAACGCTGGTAGAATTTGCGCTTGAAGTGGTCACAACATCGAGGCGAGATGCCATTTGGGGTGGGATGAGTATGTTGGACCAATAATCCGCCAATCTTAGGTCGTTTTCATAGTTGTAAGCCGCCGCCGCTATCTTCTTCAACTTTTGTGGATCATCTTCTTCCCCCATTTCTCTCTACTCTCTAAAAACTCAGAAACAATATCTTTCTCTCTGAAATTCTAGAGTAGTCATTGCGTCTTCTCGTCTTCAGTTCCATTTTATCTCGATCCCCTTTGGACCAAATGTGACGTCGTACTATGATGTTGCCAATTATGTCACGGCTGGTCCAATCCGGAGGACTGCTTTGCCACCACCACCGATCCATCCAAAACCTCTATTTCTTCACATTTCCCATCTTCTTCACTTCATGTTCTGAAAAGCTATTGTATTTCTCCAAAACGTCATCCAATTTCTTCAATAAATTATCTTGCCCACAAAATTAGAATTTATTTAGTAAACAAAAATTTCAACTGGGTTGGGTTTCAGTTAATTTATGGTTAGATGTTGCTCTCAATTACACTAACTAGCATAGACATACATACGGTAGAATACATAAACCAAAGACATGCATATACAAAAAAGAATTAGCAGATAAAAGAAGACCTAAAATATGCTAATTTGGAAAGTTATTAGGAAGATAAACAGACCCAAAGTCCCAAATCGGATAACAAAATGGGTAATACCTAGAGGCACTAGAGCTTTGGAGAATCACCTGAGAATGAAGAGAAGATAGAGAAGAGGGAGATCAGCACATATACCACAGTTTCGCGATAAACACACCCAAAGTCCCAAATCAGAGAACAAAATCGGTAATTCCTATAGGCACTGGAGCTTTTGAGAATCACCTAAGAATGAAGAGAAAAGGGATATAACCACCCAAACCCCAATTCAACGATAAACATACCCAAATAGGTGAAAAAAATTGATAATACCGATCGAAATGTGGCGAAATTACTTCCGAATGAAAGAAGGTGTTTGGGTTGGGATTTGAGGTTTGAGTAGTATCGCAAAAGAATTTTATACGTATTTTAAAAGAATTTTATACGTATTTTAAAACATAAAAGTATTTTTATTTTTATTTTAAAATAAAACATACATATTATAAACATTATAATATTAATTTTTATTAATATTATACATATTATAAATATTTTCTACCTCATTTTTAGCATATGCATACTATATCCACTTGTGTCTGATTATTTGATTTCACATCATTTACTTGAATTTCTTTTTTTTAAAATGTCATGTAAGAAATAAATAAACAAACATCCACTAAATTTAACGAAATGACCCAATTAAACATTTTTTAAAATCACAATGGACCAATTATATTTTTTAAAGTACAGTGGCTCAATACTTATAACTTGACGAACACAATGGGGTAAAGGTGTTTTTTTCCAATTTACAAGTATTAGGAATTTGGCTGACTGGCTTGCCACGTAGGAAATAACTTGTTTTGTTTTTTTTTTAAAAGCCACGTAGGAAAATTGGTTCAATTTTTTAATGTCCGTGAGTAAAATTGGACTGAATGGCTTGATTAACAATTTTTAAAAAACACAGTGGGCCAATTGAATTTTTTTAAACTACAGTGACTAATTGCTTAAAACAAGACGACCACAATGGGATAAAGGTGCTTTTTCCCATTTTTTATGTGATTTCGGAGGCGATTTCGGTTCTTTGCTTAGCCCTTGTCAAAACTTATATACGTAAAAAATGAGTTCCAAGAAAAAAATCATATAAATTATTTTAGAAATTAATTACTTTTTTAAAAAATTATAAGTGAGAGAATATGACATTATAAATTACATTTAATTTACTACAAACTTTAATTTTTTAAAATTTGAAAATATTATATCTATATGTGCTCAATTTTAATTTCAAAAATTATAAATCTGACCAAAAAATTAATACTGGACACTTATTTTGAGACAGAGGAAGTGAAACATTTCACTGTATAAGTTTGCATCCAAATAAATAATAATTTTGAAATGAAAAAGGATGCGTTTTGAAAAAAAAAGGTCGAAACATGCTTATTGGGTTTATCTTAATTTTGGGCAACAATTTACTAGTCGTTGCAAAATATTATACAAAATACGCAACGAAAAAAAATTGTTGACAATGAATGTAGCCCATATTAGGATACAAAATATAGCAAAAAACAATTTTTTGCCCAAGATGAGGAGAAATAACATCGACAAAAAAAAAAATTAAATAGGCAGAAAATTATTTTCTCCCCACTAACAAATTGGCAACGAAATTTTGCACCAACCTATGAATTTCGTTAGGAAAAATGAAGCCTTTTAGAAACTGAAACGAATGAATTTTTTTTTGTGCTAAATATACATTTTTGGCAGCGACTTTATAAGTCGTTGCCCAATAAATCGTTGCCAAATGTCCATTTTTTTGTAGTAGGATTAATAGAATTTATAATTTAAACCGGTGTTGTCCTTATCCACTCATCTAATTAGTAACACACTATTATCTCGTCATATAAAATGGGTATTTGTGACAATAAAAATTGTCATAATTTATTAATTTTTTGTCTTTACAAAATTTGCCTCCAAAATTTCTTAAATTTTTTTGCCTCCAAATAAAATTGTGACGATATTACGTACTTTGTCACTAAATATAAGAATTTATGATGAACCAGTGTTGTCACTTATCCACTCATCTAATTAGTGACGAAATAGTATCTCATCATATAAAATTGGTATTTGTGACAATTAAAATGGTCATAAATTATTAATTTTTCGTCTTTACAAAATTTACTTCCAAAAGTTCTTAAAAAAATTGCTTCCAAATCAAATTGTGACGATATTACATACTTTGTCACTAAATATAACAATTTATGATGAACCATTTTTGTCACTTATCCACGCAGCTAATTAGTGACGCACTATTATCTCGTCATATAAAATTGGTATTTGTGACAATACAAATTGTCATAAATTAATATTTTTTTCGTCTTTAAAAAATTTCCCTCCAATTTTTTTAGAAAAATTTTGTCCAAATAAAATTGTGACGATATTACGTACTTTTTCACTAAATATAAGAATTTATGACAAACGATTTTTGTCACTTATCCACGCATCTAATTAGTGACACAATATTATCTCGTCATATAAAATTTGTATTTATGACAATATAAATTGTCATAAATTATTATTTTTTCGTCATTAAAAAATTTTCCTCCAAAATTTTGCCTCTAAATAAAATTGTGACGAATTTGTATTTGGCGTAACTAAATGTGAACATTAGTGACGAAAGCACACTGTCACTAAATTTTACAAATAATTAATGACAAACTATTATGTTGTCATCGAAAGAAATATTCGGTGACAATAAATACTGTCATCAATTATTATAAAATGTCACTAAAAGGTTTCCCTCCAAAATTTTGGTGCAAAATTCTACCTCCAAAATAACTTGTGACGAAATTTTTTAATTGTCATCAAATGTGTAAATTAGTGATTTATATAAATGATTAATAGTAACAAAATTAAAAAGGTAAATCACAAAAACAAAAGTTTTAGTGACGATTATGAATTTCGTAATTATTAATTAACAAATTGTGACAAAATTTTGTGCGTGGCAAAAAATTCGTCATAAAATGTGTGATTTCTTGTAGTGTGAGACTTTAAAATCTGTCTAGTAATTTTGTTATGTGATTAATGGCATTTATTATAATATTAATTATATTTTGATTTTTCAGTACTATAGATATGTACTAAATATATAGACTGACAATGGTTGGTCAATTATGATGTATTATGTCAAACCCTGGTTTAATTTACTGTGTTAAACCCTAATTTGAGATCCAAATTAGAGTTCAAGATTGTATGTAAATGTTTTAATGTTATTAATTAGCAAGTGTTAGAACTATAATTGTTAATTAAGGAAAACCTAAGTAGTAATTTAAAACCATAATAACTAGAACCCTAATTATAAACCTTAATTGTGATTTGGTAACCCTGATCACCAAAATTATAAACCCTAATTGCTAAATTAGCAAGGTTAATTATAATTAGTATATAATACCCTAATGTTCATGTATAATTTGAACCCTAATCTAATTAAGGAAACCCTAATTACAAATTTTAGAAACTAAAAAGTTTATTTTTTTTGTACAAACCTAATTAGAAATCCTACACATTTCGCTCACCGCTACTACTGAGAATCGCTTTTGCTTTCTTTTCCTCACAGCTACTAAGATGTTTGATTCGCCAGTTGTCTCTTCTTTGCCCATGGATTCAAAGAAGATTTGAAAGGTTGACCTATTCGGGAATCTCCGGATCTATGCTTATTTTCAACTCCCCGAAGCATTTCGTCGCAATAATGATGTATTTGGCGAATCAAATACCATGGTCCAATAATAAAGCATTTTGATTAGTTGATAATATTAGTATTGGTTGGGATTGGGAATTTTGGGGAAGAGGTTGGGGTTGACACGAGGTTCTCGAGAAGCTGGAAAGTACCTATGATAGGGTCAAACCCTAAGGGTTTGACAAGTTACAAGATTGCCATTAAAATTGAATGACAAAAGACTATAATGCCCCTCTTGCATATTTTAATAGCTAACTTGTAAATCTAGCAAGATTTGTAGTTGGTGACCAAATCTAACTACTCTTTTGACTTAAAACCTCTAGCACATTAATCTAGATCAGCCATATAATGCATCTAGCATAACATATATAGATTGGGAGAGAGAAAATATTACATTAAAGCCTCATTTGATCACCACATTCATCCTAAAGCTTCTCTCTCTAAAACTCACGAATTTCATAAGTGTTTCAGTCCCCAATCCAAGCCCCACGAACACCTATAACCAAATTAGAAGCCTTGAATCAGAATTTAATCATAAAAGGTATAAAACCCTAGCTTGAAATCTGACCATTGATCTGTTGTCAGATGTTAAAATTTTTGTGTTAAACATGTTAGATATGGTGTATAATGATGATCTGGGTTGATAGATGTTAGATCCATAACATCTATAAGCTCAGATCTAGCATTTTACAAAATCTGGAAAACTGAGAAATATGGTCTGACAACCAAATGTCAGGTCCCATAGATCTCAGTTTGTTTATTTTTTTTGTTTGTTTAAAGGTTTAAATGTGTAATCTGTTATGTTATCTGTGATCTGGAAGTGAAATAACAAGTATTTGATGTCTAGATTTCATGTTATGGCTGGTCAAAACCCGTTGACCGGGTATGACCGAAGCTTTCTGGGTAACCCAGAAAGTGTAGAATAACGTCTGACAAGATATTGATGAGCCTTGATCTTGCTTCTGGTTGTTGTTTTGTTGTTGTTGTTGTTGTAATAGATTTGTACTATGATATATGGACTTCAAGATTAAGATTTTAGATCGCTAAAATATCAAACGGATCGAAGTCAGTGGAAGGTCAAACCAGGCCAGAAGATCACGAACTTAGTTTTCTGGGTAACCCAGAAAACTTAGGAGCATGATCTCTGACAAGGTTTGACCAGCATATATCTTTTGATTTTGATGTTGTTTTATCGATTTTATGCAATGTATCTCTACCCTTACATGTTGTCTACACACTGAAGTTTATAGATCACAAAAATATTAACAGGATTGCTAGTTGTGGTAGCTCAAAGGTGACTGCTCGAACTGCTCTTATTTTCTAGGTAACCCAGAAATGAAGAACAGCTCTGACAGTCACTTTGCATGCTTTGATCTCGTTGGTTTTATGATGTTTGATCGTGTTGTTTATTGGATCGTGTAGTATTGCACTATGCCTACAAGATCTGACCTTCGTCTTGTCCAGAAACACCATACACACGATTTTAATCTTGGTCAAACATGGTCACTCGATCACTGCACATGAATGTCTGGGTTCATGAAGAACACCTATAGCGACGGTTCTGTCGCTATAGGTGGTCTTTAGCAACAGTTTATTAATAAAAATTATATTTTTATTCAATAATTATAGAAAATTAGTTTTTAATTATAAAAAATACAAAATAAATTATTAAAAATTATTTTAAAGTCCTAAAATTAGTTTTAATTATTTTTAATATATTTCATAAATATTTAATATTTTTGGGATATAAAAAGGTATTTAATTTATTTAATTAATATATTAAATAAATTATTTAAAAAATGATTTTAATATTTGAAAAATCATTTAAAATTATATTATGGTAAATGAAAATATTTTAAGTTATTTTAATGACTTTTAATATTTTGTGATCAAATTCATTAATAAATTAATATTAATGATAATTTAGTTATTTAATAAATGAATTAAATAAATAAATTAAAATTTATTTTATTATATTATATTAAAAATCATTTTAAATAATAATAAGGTATTTAAAAATATTTTAAGTTATAAAATATAACTTTCAATATTTAAAGGTAAATTTCATTAATTAATTATTATTAATGATATTAAAGTTATTTAATAATTATATTAAATAATTTAGTTTAAAAATGATTTTAATATTATAAAAATCATTTTAAATGAAAATAAAGTGTTTAAAGATATTTTAAGTTATAAAATATAACTTTTAATATTTAAAGAATAATTTCATTAATAATTTAATATTAATGATATTTATTTAACATTAATGATATTAAATTTATTTAATAATTATATTAAATAAATGATTTAAAATGGTTTTATTAATTTAAAAATTATTTAAAAAGGATATAATCGAATTAAAAATATTTTAAGTTATACTTAATAACTTTTAATATTTTAAGGAATAGTACATTAATATTTTAATGTTAATGGTAATTATTTATAAATGATTTTAAATGTTTTAAAAATCATTTAAGGGTAATATAAATGTTTTGAAAACTTTTATATTTTGGCAATGGTTTCATTAATACTTTAATGTTAATTAAATATTAATGATAATAGAATTGTTTAATATTTAAATTATTTAATAATGATTCCGGTATTTGAAAATTCATGATAGATTATAATAAATATTTAAAAATTATTATTAAGTCATTTAAAATAATATGACTGATACATACGGTTATTGAACTTCGAAATAGAGTCTTAGACTCGATAATTACCCGATAAAGCTGTCGGTACACCGACATGTTTCAGAAATTGATCTGGACTTAGATATTTTGATTGTGTTAATGTTTGTTTGTGATTCAATGACTGTTGAACATATGTGATAATGTGATTAGGTTATGTGCTGACTGCGAAATACAGTACTATGTGTTATAGTATGTTGTTCTAATCGAACGAATGATCTGATTAATGATAGGTCGTGATATAAAAGATAAAACTAAGTTGCATTTTGTAAGCAGCAAACTAGGCAAGTATCCTACCTTTGCATTTTTTTTATGCAATGGACATGAGTAAGAATGTTTTAGAATTATATTATTACTATACAGATTATTAACCCTATATTATATACGCTCATTGATTATCAACATGTTAGTATATGGTAATTCAGATATATATTGTGTTAGTTAATTTCTATAAATTGTTATACAAGTGTCCCCACTTGGATAATCATTGTATTTAATCACATGTTGATACACCTTTGTTAATTACCCGTATATATATATATATATATATGCTGAATTATAGATTATTGTTGAACAAGATAAAACCTTACCATTATCCAACCGAATTGCTTTGGTTTGGAACCCCGACAAGTATGAACATCCCAAACATGGGAAAATTTTTATGTGCACAAGGCAGCCAGAGTGAATGATAATATCGTTCTTGTAATGTAGTATTGATCAATACAGGGTATAACGGGCTGATCACCCTCCGTGCCCGTATGTTATGACGGTTTGCGGATGAAGTTCTGCTAAACCTATTCGAAAATTGAAAATAATGTTCATAGTATGTCACCTTAACCCTATTTATAGTCAGTATATAGTTTCAAAAATTTTAAAGAGAGTTGTTATGTTATTATTATCGGTTCAGATTACTTCACAACTATTGATTTGTTGTAGAAGGATAATATAAAGAAAACATTTAAATTCTTTCAGCTTATATATATAATTGCTATTACTTGTTGGGAACTCAAATGTTCATCCTTGCTTAATTTAAATGTTTTCAGCTAAGTGTGAACAAGCAGAAGGCTCAGCTAAGAATAAAGGAAAAGAGAAGGTTGTTGAATCAGTTTTTATGATATGTTATGTAATAGTTTACTTTTATTATGATAAAGATGATATATATTATTAATATCATGTAATGAATGTATTAAAGGTTACGTACTTGGGAATAGACTCTGTTAACTATGTAAAGTAAGTTTAATAATTATATTATTGTTATTATTATTAGTATTATTCAGCTCATAAAAATGGTATCGTGAAGCACTGAGTTCGAGTTTCAAGTACCTGGATTTGGGGGCTTTACATCCTCTCTCAAATTGAATCTCAAATTGCCGCTGGTATGTTATACCGTAAATTTTTCAATAGCTTGTTATGGAAATCTTAGCTCTATTTCTCACAAATTGAAACTTCTAGTTAATTTCTCTTATTTTCTCAATTTGGAACCCTAATTTCTTCTTTGTTGTTTTCATCTTTCTTTGTAAAGGTAAGGTTAGCTTATTTGTGGTAGGTGATTGGTGGCACTATATTTTTCCTACGAATTTGTGCAGCGAAAAGAAAAGGGATGGGAAGTAAAATCACCACTTAGGTTGCAGACAGGGCTTTGGGTTCTATTTTTAACTAGAAATGTTAGTTAGATTTTAATTGATTTATTAGTGTGACTCGATTTGCTTGATCTCTTGAATTTTTTCTCTGAATGATGGAGCCTCCCAGAACTTGTTAGGTCAAACCCCCTTTTCACTTTTTGCTGCCCCTATTTGCTAATTATTTATTTTTCCTTTTTTTGCACTATTACATCCTTGTTGTATTGAATCAGAAGTAAAACGACTATACCTTACTTGGGTTTTGATGAATTTTTATAATTTAATTCAAACCCTCTGATAGAGATGATTGTCAGGTTAGGTTTCTTTTGTTTTTCTTCTCTCCCTGATCTGTGAGATAGGATGGGTTAGTTGGTTGTTAAAGTAAAATTAGTAAAACTGTTTGATAACATTTTTCTAGAATTTTTATAATTTAATTAGTAAAACTGTTTGTTAACATTTCCTTCTATTCAATTCTACTTTTTAAGATTATTTTTGTGAAGTAAAATCGCTTTCACTTTTGTGCAACTTAAATTGATCTAAAAGAACCTCATTAATGTTTTTATGTTTTCTTTTGGGTTCTGATTCCTAGAGACTATTTAGGTAGTGTTTCTATAATATTTGTGCCCACACCATTTTGAAACTTTTACTCTTCTCTTTATTTTTTTCGTCCTTAAGATCAAGACCTTTACTAGACGTGTTATGCAATCTATAATATTGAATCTTGATTTTTTGTTTTGGTTTTCGGACAGTGCACTTTAACTTTTCCTAGAATTTGAAATGATTCAAACTATTCTCCTTAAAGAATTAGGTATTTTAATTGGAGGTTTAGATGATTAGATCATTATTGCTAAGATGGTGTTTCTGGGAATTTCTCAGTTATGTAGGTTTGCTATTTTTGCCCATCCAACTTGATGTTATCCTTTTTTCTCTGTTGGATCACAGTTTATCTAACTAAAACTAGTCAAGTAAATTTGCTTGTTTGTATAACTACAAATCATACATTTGAAATTATTATATTATCTTTGCAGAACACATTGAAAAGTCCGATGGGAAATTAGGAAGCTAATTTTGAACAATTACTAGTAAACTTAGTTATTTTTATTCCTGATTGGAATAATTTAATAATATCACTTTAACTGTATGAAATCCTATTTTTCGACTTCCATATATCTGAGATCTAGACTTATTCTTGTTGAAGCATACTTTTTCCTTTTTTATGTCTTCACTCTGCTAGATCTGTGTTCCTAGTAGCTATAACATTAATACACCATTTATTTTTGTTTGTGCTTTCAAATATTTTTAATAGTGATGATTATCTTATACACATTAACAGTAGTTAAGTTATCTCCTATCTGGTTTGTATTTAGCCTGTGCCAATCCTCAGAGCGAGACCGCTTGAGAGTATGACTGAAAACTTACCTTTTCATGACCTGTTTTCTATTTCTAAAGAGAAAATAAGGGCTGAAGCTAGGTTTTATTTCTGCCAACTCTTTTTAATTTTATTATTATTATTATTATTATTATTATTATTATTATTATTATTATTATTATTAGTACTCTTTGTTATTCTTAGTAGTAATTTTAAAATCCCATAAAATGATATTAATGTTTCTCTTTTCTAGTATCAAATTCAGTTTCTGGGCTTGAATTCAGTGGTGTTTATTTTTGGTGGAGGGGAATAGGTTGTTCCTCCCTCCAATTAAACTTGGCAAAGAATATGTCTATTGATGAAATTAATTGCAAAGTATTGAACACGCACCATGCTTTGCTTCTTTTCAAACAGATATGTGCAATGGAATAATCCAAGTCGATTATCTGTGCCAATTTAACCAGCTTGTTTTTAAGGCTGTATTTGAATGCTAACTGTGCAATAAACATCATCAATGCCTTTTTATTTAGATTTTGCAGTTTTAAATGCATTTTTGGAACTGTCAACTTGATGGTTATATGTATAAGGTTGTGATTGTCTGTTTTTGTTAAAAACTTTTCGTTATTTTTTTGTTGATTTGTTGGTTGTTACACTTGCTGTTTACATGATATATGTATGCCTAGATTATTATTTTTATTGTCTACATGGTATCACATATTATAGTGATACAAATATGAATCTGGCTATGATTCTTGACATTTCATAACTGGGTGTTTTGTTTTCCCTCTTAACAAGGGTGAGAGTGTAATATTGTTGTTTATTAATCGGTTTCAATTTTTCTCCAATTTATTTGATAAACCAACACTGATTGAATGTATTACAATGATGAACTTGGTTATGGCTATATACCAGTTTTTATGTGAATATATCAAATGTTGACAATATATCAAATCATGAATTCCCATTGTCTGAAAATGAGAGTCCTAAATTTAAATTAGATTTTTCATTTCATTATTACCGTGAAATTTATAGCCGCTAACAGAATTAGAAACAATCGAACACTTCATTTAAATAAAGTATCAAACTATTTTAGCTTTATTAGAGATATGGGATTATGTGTCAAGGTTTTGCGTTAATGAGGTCAGAACATGATATTAATTAGTGCATTTTAGTTATTGTACTGATATTATGTTTTCTTTGAATAAAGGGGCCAGTTGCATTTACTGATATAAGGACATCTTTTTATTTTTCATTTTTAAAATGTGTTGTCCCCAAATCATTGTGATTGTAATTTTCTTGAGTTGCCTAAGAAAAAGTGCAATGATTAAAAATTCTGCGTGATTGACCCAGTTGGTTGGAACTATTACTTGAAGTGCATTAAATTTCCCTTTCTTCCCTTTGTCGTTTTATGCTCTCGCGCACATGTTTGGGGATGGGGGAACTATATATATTGATGTTGTGGAACCATTTTATATGTCAATTATTTCTATAGTATGAATTTAAAGTGCTTATGGAGTTGCTTAACTATGTAGGCCCAACCAAAGAAGTTCTTTTTTGCCACTTCAAAGGCAACTCCGTAATGTACGACTTCTTAAGCGCGTGCATCAACATATATAGTTCCCCAATATTATTCAGTAGCAGTTCCTTTTGGTTCCATTTGTACAAGTAGTTTTTTTAATGAATGGGTTTGGTGGTTAAATTTAGGAGGATTGACAACTAGATTCGGTAAAAAAAAAGAAGAAAGACAGAAAAAAGCGAAAGAAATGAATGGAGCTGAGGATAGAAATAACATTTTTATTAAATTTATATTTTAATATATTTGCAATTAGAATCTTTCTATGATGAACTTTAGATTATTTTGAATGCCATGTTATTTCATATCCACTCATACAAGCTTTGCATCAATAGTTTCATGCTATGGGAAGGTATAAACATTTTCTTTTGTATGATAAAGAAGTTTTTCATAGCAATGACATACTTTTCTTTGATTAAATGGGTTTTCCATTGTCAATGTAGCTGTTGATGGACGTCATTTTTGGGAATCTGATGTTTATTTGCTTGCTACTTCTTGGGACAAGAGTTTTACCAAAGGCATCAGTTGTAAGCTTAAGGTAAAATCTTCTTCTTCTTTTGCCTACCTTAAATATATCTTAGGCTAGTAAACAGTATAAGTTAGTTTGTGTGCTTTATTATCAAAGGATCATCTTTTAAAAACCGAGCATTGCTTACACAAGATCAATTTCCTTTCTATCACATTATTTTCATTCTTTCTATTTTTTCTTGTGCTTGACTTCCTTTGTAAATCGAGACTTTTTATCCATGTATAAATTTTATATATATATATATATATATATATATATATATATATATATATATATATATATTGATAAGTATATCTAGATGTCAAATTATACATGTCAAATTTATTATTATCTCAACATTGAACATGTTTTTACCAGCTAAATTTATAGACTTGTCTATTGATTTCCATATGGCTTCACTATCATATATGATGGTTATATGAAAATGATGAATGGTTTATCCAACATTCCCATATAACTAGCATATGCTTTGTAATCACACTTTTTTTTACTGTTATATGTGTTTCATAGTTTAATTTGGTGAAGTTTCACAATATATTTTTTAGAGAAGGTGAATTGAGCAAAAAAGCCACAACAGGATTCACAACGACAATTACAGTAACAACAGCCAAATATATTACAACAAGACATCTTTGCCAAGGCACCAAACACCGAGACTGCTCCGTAAAGTTCATACAATTAAGCGAGAAAGCGATTATCGCAATCAAGAATTTCCTTTCCAGCGAGAATCGTCAAGTATGTTTCTGACTTTCGCTACACGCACGAACATATTTATCAAGTTGTATTATCATCATTATAAGCCTGTAAAATGTCTGTTCACTTGTAGAATTATTTATAAGCACCAATTATTATCTTGATCCATGTGTCAATGTATATCCACTAGGACGAGGTTCACGAAGCACATGCTTGTCTTCTTCAGGATATTTGATTTAGATATTAATTTGGTAGTCAATAAAAAGGGTATTACCTTCTTTCATGTCCCTTGATTAGTAAGAAAATAACATAAACATTGTTGTCTTTGTGTATTGATTTTGGCACTAAGTGCCTTTGGTGACCTATTTGCTTCATTTTTCTGACTTGCTATTATTTTTAAATATGTGCAGGAAGACTGCTTCTACGACCTGCCTTACAATACTGGGTATCAAATTTTCGTGCTACGTTTACGGAAGACAAGGGACGAAATTATGAAGTGTACTCTCTCTCTATATATGTAGATATATATTTTGATTGAAGAACTGTGGTAGCTTTAGATGGTTAATTGTAAAGATAATGAATGATTATGTAGTGGATGATTTTATTAATTTAATAATATTTTAGTTTTTTGTATTTTTGCTATTATTTGCTATGGGGATATTGAGCCAGCCAAGTACACAAAAAGAATGTCAAATTTTGATTTGGCAACATTATAATTCGTTACCAAAGCATTGAACAAGTTTTAATATAGCAACAATTTTTTATACATTTAGCAACAAATTTTCGTTGCTAATGGCATTAAAAATATAATATTTGGCAACGAAAAATTAACCTAATAACAACGGAGAGGATATTGTTGTTAATACTAAATTAAAAGGAAACATTTTTTATCGTTGCAAATCATATCAACTTTCGTTTCACATATAAAGAAACGACAACATATAATGTCGTTGCTAATAGACGACTTTCGTTACTATTGAAAAATAACCAGCAACAAATATTTTCATTGCTGATTCAGCATAATGTCGTTGCCAAATAATATAATCAGCAACGAAAATCGTTGCTAAAAAGTTTACATTCCGCAACGAAAGCAAGCTTAGGCAACAATTTTCATAATTTACTGCAACGAAAAATGTCGATGCAAAATGGTGTCAATTGCAACAAAAATGCATGGTCGTTGCAAAAAAAAAAGAGTTCATTTCGTTGCCAATTAGCAGGCTTTTGCAACGAAATGGGGTTTTTAGCAACGAAATTTTAATTATTCTACAACAATACATTTTGTTGCTAAAGGATCGATGTATCTGTACGAAAGCCAAATTTTGTTGCAAAATGTATTACTTTTGGCAACGAAAAAAATACGTTCGTTGCAGAACAATTAGTAATGCTCATTGCACAATGAAAGACGCAACGACAGTAAAGTCGTTGCAAAAAACCTTTAGCAACGAAATTTGGCACCTTTAACAATAAAAATCGGTTGTTGCTGAAGCCCCATTTTTTTGTTGTGTAACGAATATCCTTGGCCCGTAGTGCATGGATAATTCGTTGATTTGAAATATTTATTGAATGATGTAATAGGGATAAAATATTGATGATGGACTTTTAAATCATAGAAGATAGTAGATATCATGCTCTACTTGACTCTTCTAATGGATTGTTGTTTCCGCTGCAGTTGTATTCTAAAACTTGTTGTCTATTGTATTTTATTAGATTTTTCCTTGTTGAGGACTAAGGAAAATTTGTCCTATATTATCTTAGTTATAATATTCTTTATTGGGCTAGTTGAGTTCACCATTTTCCTTTTGATTCCATTGTTCTTCTCATGAGGCGAAAATATAGCTGGAACTAGTCGGGGAATGGAGTAATGGTCCAAGTTTGTTATTATAGCAGTCCTCACTATTTTGTAAAATAGTATAACAATAATTATAATGAGGACTTTATTTGAGTTTGGATATTGTCTACAAAATAATATTTTTATTCAAACTCTCAGCGTATGTGTTGTCATATTTTGCACGACAGTTGTATTAATGAAGTTTGTATTTGGTTCCTGTACCATGTATTTGGCGACCCAAAATGGGTTGTGTGGACTTATTTTGGGGGCGTTACAAGAGTCGCCAGTTGATAAGAGTTTAAATGGAGGTATCAACTCATCCAAGTTTTGAAAGGTTTTTGCAATATGGCACAATATGTTACTCTATTTAATTGGTCTGGAACTCGTGATTCATAGAGTTCGAGGCTTGCTTAAGCGAGAGGAATGTGTTAGGTACCATCTAACTTCCGTGAAACACAGTTACCGCTACTTTTTCATTCCCTATACATTGTGTGTGTGTGTGTGATGTAGATAAAGGTGCTTGAAGTGATTTTTTTGAAAGTAGTGTTATGCCTTTTTGGACCTATATATGAAGGGGTTTAACTTATTAGAAAGTTCATTTTTAACAGGCATATGAAAGTGAAGTTTTGAAAAGTTGTTTTTAAATCCTTTCGCTCGCATAGGAATTAAGGCCTTTGATAATTCCATTTTATTCCATATTCGTCTTGATTTTATTTTATTTCTCGAGATGTGAAGCATCTATGAGGTTAAATATAAACTAATTACAAGGGTTGAGCTTCTTCTGGGCATGTAAGCCATCGAAGTAAGCCCAAGCACCACATACATGATTTTTCATTATTTTAGAGCCTTAAATCTGGATAACCGTTTTAAGGCCCTGTATTTACATGTACAAAGGATTGCAAACTAGCTTTACAACTTGAACAAGTCCATCTTCGGAACCAGATCTAAATCAATTGATTGGATCTTCAATCCATTGTAGTTCCTAGGCTCACATGAATATTCCAAGCTTGCAAAATGAGCATTTAAACATATTATGTACATATAACTTAAAACTTCGCTAAACAAGAGATTTATTGATTAAATTGTAAGACCACAACTTTTTATAAATAAAGATTTAATTTCTCTAATTATTATTTTTGAATAATAAGTTGTTGATTTGATATAATGCTTTAGTTATGGGTAAAATATGAAAATTTTACAAAGTAAACAAGTGGTCATAAAATATTCATTTTGTCGGGGAATATTCTTTTTGTCTGGAATATCTATACGACGGCGCAATCATTGGTGGACCACATAACAGAATAACTGTCGAATATTGAAAGCGACAGAAATAACATTTTTATAAAAATTAAAAGTAGTATGCACACAAGTCAATCATGTTTGATGATAAAGCATATACTTTGTAACAATCTTATTCATTTATTAATAAAAAGTATTAATTTATTAAAGGCTTTTAATTATCTACATGATGTTGTTTTATAATATGTGATAAACCTATAGTCTTAACCAATGCTTTTAGAATAATGATGATGATCATTCTAATGAGATCTAAATTCTTAGAAAGCTTAAAACTAAAATAATTCCCAATCGTTGGATTACTAAATTGGGAATTAGTGAATCCAGATAGATTGGTACATACGTTGCTTGCTCATTAAATGAGAATGATTGATCTCATGATCATTTATGTGGAGACACTAAAGCAAGTATGTAGGTGCTTATTAGAGAATAAATTCACTGAACGTGGCTCGCTAAGAAAAATACCTAATGGAGTTTTACTTGCTCATCAATAGGAATTCCTTTAGTGATAGTAGTAGACAAGTGATCCTTGGACTTGAGATCATCATAGTATCTCGTGTATGATGAGTTATACTTTGACTTATTCCTTAAGACCTTTAGGGTATATCAAAGGGTATGCTTGGGTATAATAAGTTGTACATGTAGATAATGTATGATCAATAAAGAATCTACCACTTCTAGTAAAAGAAGAGAAATGTCCTATGTGATTCGATAAATGACAACCCAGTAGTCCTTGGCCAAGGCAGAATGTAATTAGAAAGGAGTTTCTAATTTGCATTATTTGATGGTGTGCATTTAAGAGTCAAAATATATATAATTAAATAAAATAAGACTTGACAGTAATTTTATGTCTTGTATTTAATTGGGACATTGTATGGTGGAATGGTAACTATTTACTCAAAGGTTCTTTTATGATTAATGTTGAAATCTATATTATCTGAAAAGTCGTTAATCGCTAGGGAGACTTATCCCTATTGTAGAATAAATATTATTTATTTAAATAAATTAATAGTTTAATTTATTTATTTAAATAAGATAAGAATTGTTCTAATTGAATTATTCACAACCGGTTTAATATGGAGAACCTAAAGGGTCACACCATAAAAGGAAGAATAATTATTTAGGAAGTTAATGGCATAATCGTAATAATAAGTTATGTATATTTAATTTAATCTATGGTGATAGAATAAATTAAATAGCTTAATATTTATTATTTAATATTTTAGAAATATTAAATATAAATTAATAAGAGGAGTCTTATTATTATTATTACTATTACTATTATTATTTAATTTCTAAAGGAGTTTGAGAATTAATTAATAAAAGTACCCCCATTATTCCTAATAAAGGAGCCTAATTAATTAAAAGAGTTTAATTAATTAAAATAAAATTAAATTCCTTAATTGTTAAGGAGGGTTGCCTACATCTATAAATAAGAAGAGTCTTATTACGGGTGAGGGTGGTTGTTGTGGTTGTTGACTTTTTTACAACAGACGTAATTTCAAGAGTTCGGAGAGTACACCTTTTCTATGAGAGATAGAAAATTAGGATTTTGCCAAACACCTATCTTCTTGAATCTTTGTACTTCCTTGGTGGATCACCTCTAGAGGCCAAACACTTGGGTGGCTAACATTGATCAAATGAAGGAACCAAACCCGGTGAATTCAAGTTGAACGCGAAAAGAATTTAGAGGTGAACTTGTACCTGAGGAAGCTTGAATCTTCAAGGGTATGATTCTTGTTCTTTATCTTTTTGTTTAATTAATAATTGTGCATAAAGGATGATCCGAGTATATGGTTTGTAAAATTTTAAAACTCTAATTTTTCACGTTTCTGCTTATTTTGTTCAATTTGATTGCGTTCATGAATATTACAAATCTAACAGTGGCATCAGAACCAAATTTTTATGCGAATTATTAATTATTTTAATTTAATATATATATTGATATGTGTTTAGAACAATTTAATTGGTCTTGTATAAAATTTATTAAAAAAAATTCTGAAAATCAACGTGATGTTGATTCGTGTCGGTTTGGTTTCTATATATACACGCTGGAATCTGTTGCGTTATATAGATATATATAATATTGATTTCGTTAATATCAGAACATGCTCCTGTTAATCTAAGATATCAAAACATGCTCCAGTTAATATTTATTTCGTTACGCAACATGTTCTATATATTAATATTTAATATATTTATATTAACGTGAATCACTTTCACTTACTGAATATATTTATCTTTTTAAGGGTTACAGGAGATTCATATGGTTACATGCATTATATATATGGTATCCAGATTATTATTATTATTATTATTATTATTATTATTATTATTATTATTATTATTATTATTATTATTATTATTATTATTATTATTATTTACTTTTAATTATTATTATTATTATATATTATATTCTTAATTACTTTTATAATTAAAATAAAAATTTATTTTAATCTTAAAATAAAAATTTTATTTTAATTTTAAAATTATAATTTTATGCTAACTAATTAGAGTTTAAATTGAATTCCATGATAACTAATTGGAGTTGAAATTGATTTCTATATATACTTGGAATCTGTTGCGTTATATAGATATATATATATATATTGATTTCGTTAATATCAGAACATGCTCCTGTTAATCTAAGATATCAGAACATGCTCCAGTTAATATATATATATATATATATATATATATATATATATATATATATATATATATATATTTTTTTTTAAGGGTTACAGGAGATTCATATGGTTACATGCATTATATATATGGTATCTAGATTATCTATATATATATATATATATATATATATATATATATATATATATATATATATATATATATATATGTGCAGATCAAGTCATATTCATTATCTTACTTACTTGCTTTTATCTCTTTTAGACGACGGTTTTCGATCATACAACCGTCGTCTATACTTTTAGTGACGCTTATAGGTTGTCCATCGCTAAAAAAGTATAAACGACGGTTGTATATTTACCAAACTGTCGCCAAAAGGGGTGAGAGCACGCGTGAGTAAGATAAGGGATATACACTGATCCTCGCTCTCTCTCTCTCTCTCTCTATATATATATATATATATATATATATATATACGATCCGACTTAAAGAGAACCTTAAAGAGCGAACCAAAGACGAACCGTCGTCTTTGGTGTCTATGGCGACAGTTTCGATCCGTCACATAGCCATGTAGTCTTTAGCGACGGGTTGAGAACTGTCGCCATATAGACACCAAAGACGACGATTGCTTTTTGGTTCGCTTTTAGAGCCTCTCCGTATATATATATATATATATATATATATATATATATATATATATATATATATTTTAATTAATTTTATAATTAAAATAAAAATTTATTTTAATCTTAAAGTAAAAGTTTATTTTAATATTAAAATAAAAATTTTATTTTAATTTTAAAATTAGAATTTCATGCTAACTAATTAGAGTTAAAATTGGATTCCATGATAACTAATTGGAGTTGAAATTGGATTCCATGTTTCCTAAAATATAGGAGTTTATTTGTGAATAGGAAAGTGAATCCATGTTTCCTTAAATAAAGGAGTTTATTTAGATATGAAATAAGATTTTATATTATTCAAAATAAAGTAGTTTATTTGTGAATAGGAAAGAGAATCCGTGTTTCCTTTAATAAAGAATATTTTTTTACTTGGAATTGGATTCCATAATTAATTAAAATAAATGAGTTTATTTTGATTAAAGATTTTAATTAAAATAAAATAGTTTATTTTATTTAGAATTGGATAAATTAAAATAAAAGAGGTTATTTTGATTTAAATTTGGATTAAAATAAAGGAATTTATTTTGATTCAAAATTAGATTTTATGCTAACTAAATTTATGCATTAAATGATATCAATATATATATATATATATATATATATATATATATATATATATATATATATATATATATATATATATATATATATTGAGTGTTTATTATTCATGAGATGAATGTTATTTATTGATGTATATGGTGATGTGTATGATAATAAATGAGATTAATTATGGATCGTTGACCAATGTGATTGGATTTTATTTTAGATGGATGCATGAATGTATGAGTTTTGTTAAATGGGGTCTCACAGTACACTGCCTTTCTCTAATTTTTTTCTTAATATAAATTATAACTCCCTCCTATGTACTTCCACTTGACTGCTGATCAAGGTTTCTATTTATTTTAAATAGTTTTGTAGTAGGAATAGTTAGAATTAATTTTGAAGAATTGGAGATCAAGTAGCAAGGAGCGCTTGAAGACCCGTTTGTAATGGAGCCCGGAATTTAAATGTAATAGTTATATTTAAATTTAATTCTTGCACCCTAGGTTCGACCTTTTGGTTCACTTGGTGGCTCTAATGAACAAAACTAGAATAAAGTCCATAATCAATCCGGGTAGAATATAGTATTCTATATGTGTATGCTTATACTATATATATTATATATTATGCAAACATGCTTCGCATGTTAATTAATATGACGCGTATTATATATATATATATATATATATATATATATATATGTGTGTGTGTGTGTGTGTGTGTGTGTGTGTGTGTGTGTGTGTGTGTGTGTGTGTGTGTGTGTGCGCGCGCGTTAAACAAGATGAGATAAATTAATAACAAACCCCTCACATATTTTATATTAAGTTGTAACGTTCAAAGATATTTGAAATATCGAACGTCGCCTTCTAGCATGATAGAAACAATAGAGTATTGAATAATTAATATGAGTTTGTTGTGCACACACAAGGCAAGTATTAAATATTTAAGATATTATTTTTATTACATATGATGTTTATAAGGAATTGAACATTACTGCTTTGTTGTGCACACACAAGGGTTGTAGTTTTCTCTTCACTTATATGGAAATGCTGAGTCTGACTTAACTTAAATCATTTTAGTTCGGATGTGCACACACTTGACCATTATGATTTAAGAGGCAAAATACAAGGAGTTGCATAGTTGATGTAATTGACAAGAGTTGTCTACTTATTTATTTATATATAGTTTATTGTGCACACACAAGGCTATATACATTTGAAATGGGATCCTTATTCTCACTAGCATATCTTTAATTAGATATCTTCGAACTATATAAATTGAGGGAAATATAGTTTGATGAAAATAATGAGAGATACCAATTTAAAAAAAGACCTAATTTATTTTGGTAAATAATAAAAGAATGTATGCTAAAAGGTTGTTAATTATAAATTCATTTACAGAATTTTACAATGTCTAAATTACTATCACCGTGACGCATATTAGATGCTATTTAATCAGACCGAATTAAATAGATTGGTTAAGGAATTTGAGAATAGTTCTCATGGCTGAAAAGCTATCTTATGTCCTTAATACGCCTATCCCTGCAATGGTTGCAAACAATGCCTCTGAGGAAGAGATTACTACTTTTAGAAAGTAACAAGATGATGCACAGTTGGCTCAATGCATCATTCTCGCATCCATGAGTAACGTGCTTCAGCGTCAGCATGAAACTATGGATGCTCCTACTATATTCCTTCACATCAAGTAGTTGATGGTGAGGAAAGAAGGACTGATAGATATCAGATATCTAAGGAGCTCTTTCAATCTAGAATGACCGATAACACTATAGTACAATAAAGTCCTTAACATTATCAATTTGATTGATCAATTATGACAATAGGTTTTGTCATGGATGGAGAGTTGAGCCAAGATTTGATCTTGCACTCACTCCCGAACTCCTTTCATAATTTTTGTGAATTTTTCATATGAACAAGCTAGAAATCAGCCTCGCTGATTTGCTTAACATGTTGATAATCGCTTTCTAACCAAGAAAGACCATATCTTACTGGTAGGGACCAAAGGATCTTTTGAAAATAAGAATGATTCAAAGAATGTAAATAGAAAGGCAAAAATAAAGGATAATAAGAACAAAACTGATACGGATAGCAAAGGAGTTTGCTTCCACTGCAATAAGCCTGGACACTGGAAAGAAATTGCGAGAAGTATCTTGTAGACGCTAACCAGAAGAAGCTTAGTGAAGCTTCGGTTACAAATATAGTTTTTTTTCATGATTTAAAATAATTTTTTCTTTAAGTCAAGGTTCTACTTGGGTATTGGATACCGACTTTGGTTATAATAAATATAGATTTATGAAGGGACCAAGCAGAAGTAGAAAGCTAAACAAAGAAAAGTAATCCTACGTGTGGAAAATGAAGCAAAAGTTGCTACATTAGCCATAGAAACTTATAGTTTAGCAATGCCTACGGGAAAATCTATTAATTAAGTCAACAAGTTGTTATTGTATTCCAGTTTTGTTAGAAACATTATTTTCATTTTGTTGTTGGACAATTAAATCTTTAGTATTATAGTTAAGAACAATTATTGTTCTATTTATAATAATAATGTTTTGTATAGAACTGGAATATTACTTAATGGATTTTGTATACTTGACATACGTGAAAATAATTTTTCAAATTTAACAAACTAGTATAAGAAAAGGAGATGATTATTCAAAGAGTTGAATGTGTGTATTTGCTGAAATACAAGTGTGAATTATTTGAAAGGTTCAAAGAATTCAGAAGTGAAACAAATTGGCAAAGTATTAAGATTGTTTAATTAGATCAAGGAATAAATACTTGTGCAATAAGTTTCTAGATCATCTCAAATAGTTTTCTCACAATGGTCGCCTCCTGATACGTAATAACTGATTGATGTATCTGAATGGAAAAATCGTACTTTATTGGACATGGTGCGGTCCATAATGATTTTATCGACATTCCAGTATCCCTCTAGGGTCATGTCCTAGAAATGGCTGCAAATCTACGGAAAAGGTAACCTCAAAATTTGACCCCAAGAATCTATAAGAGTTATGGACAGGGAGGATTCCTAATCTTAAGTATGTTAAGATAAGGGGTTGTCCAACTTATGTGAAAAGGTTTCAAAGAATAAGCTTGGGACAAGATTTGACAAGTACAGATTTGTGGGATATCCTAAAGTAAGTTTAGGGTATATGTTCTATAATCCTACTTAGCAAAAGGTGTTTATTGCGAAACACGCTTCCTTCTAAGATAAAGATGGGTATCATTGAAGGGGCTAGTGGGAGGATAATAGATCTTGAAGAGTTCAAGAACCAAAAAACACTATAAGTCAAATAAGAGGAACCTGTAGATAGACCTATTGTACCATAATCGAATCGTAAATCTGGAATAGTACCGAAGATACCTAGGAGGTATGGATTCATCATAGATGATGATGATGATGATGATGAGGTACACATCATAGAAGATGATGATCTAGTTACATACGATGAGGTAAGAGTTATAGACACTCAGAGAAATGAATTGAAGCAATTTTCTCAAAAATGGAACATTTTTTTTGATGAAACAAATCAAAAGAGTTTGATTTTATCACAAATAAGAATGAACCTAATGTGTACAAAAGGGTCAGTGGGAGCACCGTGACATTTCTAATATTATATGTTGATATACTATGGATAAGGAATGACATGCCAATGCTACAATCAGTAAAGATAAAGTTATCGAAACATTCCTGCATGAATGATTTGGGAAGAGTATCTAAATTGGGGATACAAATCTATATAGATAGATTTACGTGGATGCTCGACTTAACCCAAGGAACGTATATTTATTTGATGTTAAAGTCGTTTAGCATGGCAAACTCCAACAGATGTCTTATGTTGATGAGTCATGGAGTGTATCTCTCTTAATAGTCCTCATAGACTCATAAAAGAGAGATCGCATGAGTAACTATCATGTATGTAATGAAATTTATGAGACCTTATGTTGATCAAACATATTCTGGAGAAGATCACTGTAAGACGGTGTAAAACATCTTAAAGTACTTAACCGATACTAAGGATGTGATTAAAATTTATGGTGGGTCTAAATTAAAACTAGAGGGCTTAACAGACTCAAGTTTTTCAGACAGACCAAGATGACAAAAAATCCACTTTAAGGTAAAGCGTTACCTTGAAAAGTGGTGAAGTGAATTGGAAAGGTTCCAAACAGCAAAGAATTTTTGGTTTAGTGATAAAGACAAAGTATATAGCTATAAATGAAGCTACAAGTTGATTGTTTGGATGAAAATTTCATTATAGAACTAGGAATAGTTCCTAAGTCTCATCTTGGATCTAAACATGTGTTGTGATACTTTCATTTGATTATAGGAATCATTGAAAGATTGGAAATCACTATAGAGATAGTGGACTCTCAAGAACAACATTACTCCATAATTGAGATGACGAAGTTGTTAATATTATTATTTGCATTATTAACGATGTCTAGAAGTTCTACCAAGGAGAGGTTTGGTCACCTAATTGCGCCCAATAGGAGAAATCCTTATTGAAAGCCCCTCTTTCCGGAACGACACAGTCGATTAATAGTGTGAATAATAATAATGACGATGACGCTTTTGTTTTATTCAGATTATTAACGTAATAAAATGCAAAAAACTTTTATATAAAATAGAATTTTATAAAGTTATTCGCTTTATTAGGCTAATAGTAAAATCTTTTTATATATAAAATGTAATACTTTTATAAAGTTATCTGCTTTTATTAGACAATAATTCGAATATATTATATTTTATTATGCATAGTATTTGCATAGTGCTTGCATAGTGTTTGCATAGTAAAATCTTTTTAAAAGTTATTCGTTTTATTAGATTATAAATAGAATATATTATATTTTATTTAAAAGATTTTGCTTTAAATATGGACCGTCCGATTAAAGTAAATCAATCTGGACCGTTTATGGATTGGTTACTATTCATTCCATTCTTCTATAAATAGAAGCTCATTCCTTCATTATTTCTTACGAATTCACTGAAACTCTAGAGAGAGAAACTATAGAGAGAGAAACTATAAAGAGAAAGAAGAAAAATATTCTGCTACTTCACTACTTCGATATCAAGTTCTTTTTACGGTAAGGGGTATTATTTCTTTTATATTCATGAAGAAAACTTCTATTATTCCATCTTTATTATTCTGTTGGAATAACTCAGATATCGCTGAGCTACCCTATACTTGGTGAAATTCTTCTGTATTCCATTCTTTATTATTCTGCTTGGAATATCCCGTCTGTGCTTTACTGTGGGACACGTTCTCTCTTTATTATTACATTGGAATATCTTGTATGCATGCTTTACGCCTGACCGGTTCCGCTCTTTATTATTACGTTGGAACATCCTGTTGGTGTGAATTTCACCTGACCTGGTTTCGTCATTTAGTATTTTGTTGGAATAACCTGTCTATGCGAAGTACCGCATGTATGGTGATTTCTGTTGTATTCCATTCTTTATTATTCTGTTGGAATATCCTGTCGGTGCGTATTACGCCTGACCTGGTTCCGTTATTTATTATTCTGATGGAATAACCTGTCTCTGCGAAGTACCACATGCATGGTGATTTCTTTTGTTATTTCATTCTTTATTATACTCAGTTGGTTAAAGTTTTGACTTCTACACTCCATGAAATTAGTGGAATATTCTTGATATTTGCGCTTCATCTAGTATCTTTTCATGGAAATATTCTTCTGAGCATTCTTGAATTTTACTTTACAAAGAAGTATCATGTTGACAATTTGGACGTTATTAGTTCCTGAATAAATTAATTCTTGAACTTGTTTTATTGAATTCTTATATCATTGTCATCATCCTCATGTTTATATTATTTTTGAAAGTCATCTGTGGCCTGTAGTGCATAGATGGACTTGGTATGATTATGACCAGAGATTATTCGGTGTAATCATGACCGTAATGTTACAAATGATGTGATAAAAGTCCTCATTGGCCCAAAGTGCATTGATGGACAGTTGTTAGCATGATCATGACCATTGATGAATACACAAATATCCTTGGCCCGTAGTGCATGGATAATCAATGTCGTGACCCTAATGAATATCCTTGGCCGTAGTGCAGGGATGATGTGGATTATTTATTAAAATTTGAGTCTCAAATGATAAAAGTGAAGAAAACCTTTTAAATCATAAAAGATAGTAGATTTTATTCTCTACTTGACTCTTTTAATGGATTGCATGTTCCACTGCAGTTAAACTTGATATCTATTGTATTTTATCAGTTTAACACTGTTGAAGAATAATGATAATTTATTCTGCATTATCTTAGTCATAATATTTCTTACTGGGCTAGTTTAGCTCACCCTTTCTTTCAATGTTCTCTTCAGGAAATGAGAACGTAGCCGGGACTAGTCGGGGAACAGAGTGATGGTCCGAGATGGTGTCTTAGTAGTCCTCACTATTATGTTAAATAGTGTGATAATAAATGTAATGAGGACTAAATTGAGTGTGGATATTGTCTAGATGACAATATTTGTATTAAAACTCATAACATGTATTTTGTCGTATTTTACACGACTGTTGTATAATCAAGTTGTATTTGAATTTAGTACCATGTATTTGGCGACTCAAGATGGGTGATGTATACCTATTTTAGGGGCGTCACAGTTGGTATCAAAGCTTAGGGATATGATCCCTGGCTGAGATGTGAGATAAGAACTAGGAGGGGAGAGACGGGGAATTCCTTCGCTAGTATGACCTACCTAAGTTTATTTGGTATTTAATTGGTTGGTCAGAGTATAGGGATAATATGTGATATGTTAATTAACCCTTATTTTGTGGCAGTATTTGAAAATGGCATCCGAGAATGTTTAGAACATCAATGGAGCACAGGAGACCGTTGAGTCTCCACAGATCAATAATCAGGATAATGTGCATCAAGAAGGCGACAATCCTAATGCAAATAACAACACTGACTAAATGATGAACGATGGAATGTTTCGAGGCTTCATGCAATTCATGCAACATCAAAGTAGAGCGGCTCTGTCCCAAAATGCAGTGAAAACACTACTCTTCTCGACGGTCACCGCCAAATAGCCTCAAGGAGCTGGGACCACCGGAGTTTTTGGAGAGCCAAAACCACTTAAAGCGAGAGCGTGGATAAAGCAGATCAACAAGATATTTAATGTCTTGGGTTGCTCCAAGGAGAAAAAGGTTCCCTTTGCCACTTTCATTTTGCGGGCAGAGGCAGATTACTGGTGGGAATCTGTAAAGCATACTCAACCTGCTGCACTGAAGATATCTTGGGAGAAGTTCCAAGAACTGTTCAACGACAATTACTTTCCCGAAAGTATTCGTCACATGAAAGAGGTAGAGTTCATTAAACTAGAACAAAACAACATGGCCAGTCACAAGATCGAAGACAAGTTTGCCGAAATTTCCCGGTTTATATTCCCCCATTTGGTTGATAATGAGGAGAGAATGACGAATGTTTCTAAGAGGTTTGAAATCGAGAGATACGTCAATATCTTATCTCTCATAAACTGTGTTTGTATTCAGATGTTGTTAATAGGGCTCAGTTATTGGAGCGCGATAATGAGTCAACCCAACCAAAATAGAGCAGCCGACAAAATGATAATACTAGTGATAGCAGTAATCGAAGCGGTGACAATAAGCGTGGAGGGAATCAACATACCAGAAATGGTAACCACTTCGGTGGTATTCATGGCCAAAACAATAAGAATGGATATTTCAAGAAAAAAAGATTCAACAATGATGGAAAGACGTCAGCATCAGCACCTGTCGTTAAGGAAGGAGAACGACCACCTATCATATGCTTCAAATGTGGAGGGGAGGGACACATCAGTCCAATTTTGTCGTGCACCGAAGATAAGTCCAGCTGGGATGGAGGCAGCAAAGGCCATCCCAGACAAGACAAAACCAGTTGTTCAAGGGAGAGCATTTGTCGTGACCTCCTAGAAAGCAAGGAACCTGAACGAGGTCATCATGGGTAAACTTATCATAAATTCTAGTGAAGTATATACCTTATTTGATACTGGGTCTACCTATTCTTTTATTTCTCCTACTTGCGCTCAACGTTTAAATTTGACTCCGGAGAAATTAGACTTTGACTTATCTGTTGAAACTCAGTTGGGAGAAACCTTCATTACATCCACTGTTTATAAGTCTTGTTTGGTTCAAATTGGTACCCTCACATTACCTGTCGACCTTATTTCATTGAAAATACTTGCATTTGACGTAATTCTAGGGATTGATTGGTTAATTACTCATCATGTAAAAATTGATTGTTTTCGTAAGGTTGTTAGCTTTCATATTCCTAATCAACCTATTATGTGAATTCAAGCAACCAAACCATTAAAAGATATCACTATCATCTCAAGCCACAAAGCTATTCGTTTATTGAAAAATGGATGTCAAGTTTTCTTAGCTCATGTCACGGATCTAAACAAAAATACGTCAGTTTTGAATGATATTTCTATTGTTAATAAATTTCCTGACGTATTCCCTGAAGAACTTCCTGGCCTACCCCCAGAGCGTGAAATTGAATTTTATATCGACCTTGAACCTGGTACAAAACCTATTTCCAAAGCCCCATATTGAATGGCTCCTATTGAACTTCAAGAGTTAAAGACCTAGCTACAGGAATTGTTAGACATTGGCTTTATTTGTCCTAGTACTTCTCTTTGGGGTGCTCCTGTTCTATTCGTGAAGAAGAAAGATGGGAGTATGCGACTTTGTATTGATTATCGGGAGTTGAATCATGTCACCATAAAAAATAGGTACCCATTGCCACGTATTGATGACCTGTTTGACCAGTTGGAAGGCGCCAAATTCTTTTCAAAGATTGATCTTCGTTCCGGATATCCCCAATTGAAGATTAGAACCGATGACATTCCAAAGACGGCTTTCAGAACTCAGTATGGGCATTATGAATTCCTAGTCATGTCTTTTGGATTGACTAATGCTCTTGCTGCCTTCATGGATATGATAAACCGAGTATTCAAGGAATATTTGGATCACTTTGTGGTCGTCTTTATTAATGACATCCTTATTTATTCCAAAAGCTGTGAAGATCATGAGCAACACTTGAGGCTGATAGTCCAAAAGCTTCGTGAATATAAGCTTTATGCCAAGTTGAAGAAATGCGAGTTCTGGCTTGAGGAAGTAGCATTCCTTGGGCACGTGGTATCAAGTCATGGAATATCTGTTGACCTGGCAAAGATTGAAGCCATTCAAAGCTGGGAGCAACCTAAATCAGTGACCGAAGTACGTAGCTTTCTCGGCTTAGCTGGTTATTATTGGAGATTCATAGAAGGGTTTTCTTGAATCGCTACTCCCTTAACTCAGCTGACTCGGAAAGATACAAAATTTGGTTGGAACGAGGAATGTGAGAAGAGTTTTCAAGAACTCAAAAGAAGACTCATTTCAGCACCTGTTCTGACAATACCATCTGGCTCAGAGGGATTTGTCATCTATAGTGATGCTTCAGGCAAGGGGTTAGGATGTGTTCTCATGCAACATGGGAAAGTCATAGCCTATACCTCTCGACAACTCAAAGAAAATGAGAGGAATTATCCTACTCATGATCTAGAGTTGGCAGCTGTTGTCTTCGCACTTAAAATTTGGAGGCATTACTTGTATCGGGAGAAAGTGGAGATCTTTACGGATCATAAAAGCCTCAAATATTTCTTCACTCAAAAGGCACTCAACATGCGACAACGACGTTGTCTTTAACTGTTGAAAGATTATGATCATACCATCCAATACCATCCTGGAAAAGCAAACATGGTAGCTGACGCATTGAGTAGAAGATCATATGCGGGTACAAGTGCGATATTGTCAACGCAAAGGCCCATCTTGTATGACTTGCAAAGGATGGAGATAGAATTAAAGACTCCAGGGACCCATGTGATGATGGAGAATATACGAGTAGAACCGACTTTAATCGATAAAGTTAAAGCTGCTCAAGCTACATACCTGGAGATGATGCATATGAGGAAGAAAGTACAAGAAGGTGCTATGCCGGAAGAAAGAATCGATGAAGAAGGAATACTTCGAGTCAACTCCAGACTTTGTGTTTCTAACGACCCTGATTTAAAGTATAAAATCATGATGGAGGCGCACAACACACCGTTTGCAATCCATCCTGGGAGTACCAAAATGTATCGTGATCTTCGTCATACATTTTGGTGGGGGCAATATGAAGAGAAAGATAGCACTGTTTATCTCAAGGTCTCTAACTTGTCAACGAGTCAAAGCGGAGCATCAAGTACCAAAAGGTCCATTGCAACCACTTGAAATTCTAGAATGGAAGTGGGAGCACATTACTATGGATTTCGTTACTGGTCTTCCCAAGGTTTCTCAAGGCATAGATGCAATTTGGGTCATTGTTGATAGATTGACCAAGTCTGCTCATTTCTTACCAATACGAGAAACTTATACACTTGAACGTCTTGCTCATATGTACATAAATGAGATTGTAAGACTGCATGGTATGCCAGTATCTATAGTTTCTGATTGAGACCCAAGATCCACTTCACGATTTTGGGTTAGTTTGCAAAAAGCTATGGGCACAGATTTACGATTTAGTTCGGCTTATCATCCTCAGACGGATGGACAATTAGAGAGGACTATTCAAACTCTTGAAGATTTATTAAGACTATGTGTCCTTGACTTCAAGGAAAGTTGGGACAAGTTCTTGCTATTGGTGGAGTTTTCCTACAACAATAGTTATCAAGCAAGTATTGGCATGGCTCCATTCGAGGCGTTGTATGGAAGAAAGTGTCGTTCTCCAGTATGCTGGGATGAGGTGGGTGAAGCAACATTGTTGGGACCGGAGTTGGTACGTATGACTACGGAAAAGATTCAAACGATCCGACAACGTATAAAAACCTCACAGGACCGACAAAAGAGTTATGCTGATCTTCATCGAAAGGATGTGGAATTCGATATTGGAGATCATGTGTTGTTACGTGTTGCTTCATGGAAAGGAGTTACGAGATTTGGAAAGAGAGGAAAGCTCAATCCTCGATTCATTGGCCCATTTTTAATCGTCGATCGAGTAGGGACTGTAGCCTATAGACTTTCTTTACCGCCAAGTATGTCTCGTGTTCATAACTTTTTTCATATATCCATGTTACATAAATATGTGAAAGACTTGAACCATATTATTTAGTTTGAATCGAAAGAAATAGCGGAAGATTTAACGTATGAAGAGGTTCCTGTTCAAATCTTGGATAAGAAGGAACATATTCTACGCTCTAAGGTTATACCTCAAGTCAAAGTGTTATGGAGGAACCACGATGTTGAGAAAATAACTTGGGAGTTAGAATCTGAAAAGAAATCAAGGTATCCTTACCTCTTCGACATACCAGGTACGTACCCTAATTTCGAGGGAGAAATTTCATAAGAAGGGGAGATTGTAAGACCCCAACTTTTATATATAAAAATGAATTTTCTTTAAATATCATTTTTGAATATTATGGAATAAATTTGATATAATGTTATAGTTGTGGGTAATATTTATAAATTTTGCAAAGTACGCAAGTTGTTATATAATATTCGATTGGTCAGGGAATATTCGTACGACGGCACAATCATTGGTGGATCCCACAACAGAATTATTATCGGATTGAGAAAACGACAAAAATATTTTTATGAAAATAACTGCGGAAGTTTTACCGTTGATACTGTTGAACTTCTCGGTAGTAAAAGTACAGTAATACGTGTGGTTGCATAGTAGCACACAGTATTGATTATTAATGCTTATGTGAGAAGTCACTCAGTTTGATTCAATTATTGTCGATATTTATATGTTATTAAATTAATAATTGAGATGACGAAGTTGTTAATATTATTATTTGCATTATTAACGATGTCTAGAAGTTCTGCCAATGAGAGGTTTGGTCACCTAATTGCGCTCCAATAGGGAGAAATCCTTATTGGAAAGCCCCCTCTTTCCTGGGAACAACCTGGTCGATTAATAGTGTGAATAATAATAATGATGACGACGTTTTGTTTTATTCGTATTATTAACGTAATAAAACGGAAAAACTTTTATATAAAAAGCGAATTTTTATAAAGTTATTCGTTTTATTAGGCTAATAGTAAAATCTTTTTATATAAAACAGAATACTTTTATAAAGTTATCTGTTTTATTAGAAAATAATTAGAATATATTATATTTTATTATGCATAGTGCTTGCATAGTGTTTGCATAGTAAAATCTTTTTAAAAGTTATTCGTTTTATTAGATTATAAATATAACATATTATATTTTATTTAAAAGATTTTGCTTTAAATATGGACCGTCCGATTAAAGTAAATCAATCTGGACCGTTCATGGATTAGTTACTATTCATTCCATTCTTCTATAAATAGAAGCTCATTCCTTCATTATTTCTTACGAATTCACTAAAACTCTAGAGAGAGAAACTATAGAGAGAAAGAAGAAAAGTATTCTGCTACTTCACTACTTCGATATCAAGTTTCTTTTACGGTAAGGGGTATTATTTCTTTTGTATTCATGAAGAGAACTTCTATTATTCCATCTTTATTATTCTGTTGGAATAACCTGTATACGCGGGCTACCCTATACTTGGTGAAATTCTTCTGTATTCCATTCTTTATTATTCTGTTGGAATATCATGTCTGTGTCGGACCTGGTTCCATCTTTATTATTCTGTTGGAATATCACATGCATGTTTTTACCGACCTCACAGTTCCGCCTCTTTATTATTACATTGGAACATCCTGTTGGTGTGAATTTCACCGACCTAGTTTCGTCATTTAGTATTTTATTGGAATAACTCGCCTCTATCTGGCAAGTACCGCATGCATGGTGATTTCTATTGTATTCCATTCTTTATTATTACATTGGAATATCCTGTTGAGCGTATTCGCCGACCGGTTCCGTTATTTATTATTACGATGGAATAACTTTTATACTCTGCAAAGTACCGCATGGATGGTGATTTCTTATGTTATTCCATTCTTTATTATACTCAGTTGGTTAAAGTTTTGACTTCTACACTCCATGAATTTAGTGGAATATTCTTGATATTTGCGCTTCATCTAGTATCTTTTCATGAAAATATTCTTTTGAGCATTCTTGAATTTTACTTTACAAAGAAGTATCATGTTGACAATTTGGACGTTATTAGTTCCTGAATAAATTAATTCTTGAACTTATTTTATTGAATTCTTATATCATTGTCATCATCCTCATGTTTATATTATTTTTGAAAGTCATCTGTGGCCTGTAGTGCATAGATGGACTTGGTATGATTATGACCGAGGATTATTCTAGTGTAATCATGGTACCGTAATATTACAAATGATGTGGTAAAAGTCCTCATTGGCCCGGTGCATTGATGGAAAGTTGTTGGCATGATCATGACCATTGATGAATACACAAATATCCTTGGCCCGTGGTGCATAGATAATTTGTGGTCGTTGACCTAATGAATATCCTTGGGCGTAGTGCGGGGATGATGTGGATTATTTATTAAGCTGAGTCTCAACGATAAAAGTGATGAAAAACCTTTTTAAATCATAAAAGATAGTAGATTTTATTCTCTACTTGACTCTTTTAATAGATTGCATGTTCCACTGCAGTTAAACTTGATGTCTATTGTATTTTATCAGTTTAACACTGTTGAGGACTAATGATAATTTATTCTGCATTATCTTAGTCATAATATTTCTTACTGGGCTAGTTTAGCTCACCCTTTCTTTCAATGTTCTCTTGAGAAATGAGAACGTGGTAGGGACTAGTCGGGGAACAGAGTGATGGTCCGAGATGGTGTCTTAGTAGTCCTCACTATTATGTTAAATAGTGTGATAATAAATGTAATGAGGACTAAATTGAGTGTGGATATTGTCTAGATGACAATATTTGTATTAAAACTCACAACATGTATTTTGTCATATTTTACACGACTGTTGTATAATCAAGTTGTATTTAAATTTAGTACCATGTATTTGGCGACTCAAGATGGGTGATGTATACCTATTTTGGGGGCGTCACATGGAGACACTAAAGGAAGTATGTAGGTGCTTATTAGAGAATAAGTTCACTGAACGTGGCTCACTAAGAAATACCTAATGAAGTTTTACTTGTTTGTCAATAGAAATTCTTGTAGTGATAGTAGAACAAGTGATCCTTGGACTTGAGATCATCATAGTATCTTGTGTATGACGAGTTATACTTTAACTTATTCCTTAAGACCCTTAGGGTATATAAAAGGGTATGCTTGGGTATAATAAGTTGTAAATAGAGATAATGTATGATCAATAAAGAATCTACCTGTAACAACCCGATATTTTCTATACAAATAAATCAGAAATTTTGCGTATAATTTTTTATTTATTTATTAAAATAAATATGGGGAATATGTGCCAAGATAATGTTTATGTATTTATGTGATGAATATAAAATATATTTATTACATAAATAATTACTAATGATTTTACTTTAGAATTATTGATCATTATAAATTATATTTTTATAATAATTAATTTTATAGTAGAAATATTTTTATTAATTATTTTCCATGAAAATATGATTATTATATTATTTAAATAATATATGAAATGATTATAGAATTATTATAATAATTATTTTATTATATGAATTTATTTCAGAATAATTAAGTTAATTATTTAACTTAATTAGTAATGGTATGTATATGGCAGATAAACCAGATATGGAATCCAAACCCTAATTTTGGATTTTGATCAAGGCATGAGAATAATAATATAATATTAATTATATTTTGATTTTTCAGTGCTATAAATATGTACTGTATGTATGTGAACTGACAATGATTGGTCAATTATGGTGCAGTATTTGAAAACTCTAGTTTTACTATGGGAAACCCTAATTTGAAACTCAATTGTGAGTTTAAGACTATTATATAACTGTGTTATATGATTTTATGGTTAATTAGGTCAACCCTAATTAACATTTGGATATATTAATTTCTAGAAACCCTAATGTTTGAATTATAAACCCTAATTATGATTTGGTAACCCTAATTACCAAACTTATAAACCTTAATTGCTAAATTAGCAAAGTTAATTATAATTATTATATAATAACCTAATGTTCATGTATAATTAGAAAGTTAACCTAATTAAGAAAACCCTAATTACAAATTTTAGAAACTAAAATTTTTATTTTGTACAAACCCTAATTGTTAGATATTACAAATGCTTTGTGCTAAACCCTAAGGGTTTGCTAATTGACCAATGTGCCATTAAAATTGCAAGCCTAATGACTATTTTGCCCTTTTGTGCATTAAAGAGGCTAATATGTAGGTTTTGACTATAGGTGAGTTGGTGACCAAACCCAACTACTTCATGTGATCTCTAATTGCCAGCAATCAGCCCCTAAGCTCAGCCATACATGCATCTAACACTTATATATATATATATAATGGAGAGATAAAAAGTTCATTTGTTAGCTTATTTTGTACACAACATCCATTTAAACTCTCTCAAACTCAAAACCAACAAAATTTGGTAGCATATCAGTCACATATACAAGCCCCACTAACACACATCACAAATCAGAAGCCAGAATCAGAAATTGTTCTTAGAAAGGTATAAAACCTTAGCTATAATCTAATCTTGATCTGCATGTTAGATGTTAGATTTTATGTGTTAAATATGTTGTATATGGTGTATAATGATGATCTGAGTTGATAGATGTTGGATCCATAACATCTATAGGCTCAGATCTTACATTTTTCAAAATTTGGAAAATTTTCTATTGACGTCTGACAACCGAATGTTAGACCGTCTAGATCACAATGTGTTTAATTATTTGGTGTTTTAAGTGTTTAGTCTTGTAGTATGTCATGAGATCTGTACTCTGGAAGTAGAATCAAGGTCATAGCTTGAACATATTGCAAGTTATTCTTGGTCAAAGTTCGTTGACCGACCATGACCAAACCATTTCTGGGTAACCCAGAAATGGGTTTTCAGTGTCTGACAGCTTATTTATGGCCTTAGATCTTGCAGGTTTTAGCTTATTTGTTGTTGTTTTTGTAATCGAATGGTAGTATGGTATATGGACTTCAGTTTAAAGCTTTTAGATCATGTAGATAACAAATATATTTAATGTAGTGATCGGTCAAACTGGCAGGGTCAAACACAAAAATGGTTTTTTGGGTAACCCAGAAAACCTAAGAACACAGTCTCTGACATGCTTTGACCGGGCTATATCTTCTTGATCTGTTGATTTTTTATAGATGTTTTGTGTTAGATCTCTTCAGTTACAGACTAGCTACACATTGCAGCTTATAGATCATAAAATCAATAAACGTATTGCAAGTTGTGGAAGCCCAAACATGCATGCTTGAACTGTTCTTCATTTCTGGGCAACCTAGAATTGAAGAATGACCTCTCAACATTGACTTCTTTAGGCTCTTAGATCTACTTTGTTATGCATGTTATGATTATGTTTGTTGTTGGATCTTGTAGTCTTGCATTAGCACTACACGATTGGATCAACAACATGTCTAGAAACACTTTGTGTGAAGATTTAATGATGGTCAAACATGCTTACTTGGTGTCTGACTTGAAGATCTGGGTTTGTATGAAGAACATGAAGAACACTTATAGCGACGGTTCTGTCGCTATAGGTGGTCTTTAGCGACAGATTAATTATAAAAATTATGTTTTTATTAAATAATTATAGAAAATTAGTTTTTAATTATTAAAAATACATAATAAATTATTAAAAATTATTTTAAAGTCTGAAAAATAGTTTTTAATTATTTTCAATATATTTCATATTTTTGAAATATTAAAAGTATTTAATTTATTTAATTATTATATTAAATAAATTATTTAAAAATGATTTTAATATTTGAAAAATTATTTAAAATTATATTATGGTATATGAAAATATTTTAAGTTATTTTTAATGACTTTTAATATTTTGTGATGAAATTCATTAATAAATTAATATTAATGATAATTTAGATATTTAATAAATGAATTAAATAAATGGATTAAAAATGATTTTATTATATTAAAAATTATTTTAAATAATAATAAGGTATTTAAAAATATTTGAAGTTATAAAATATAACTTTCAATATTTAAAGGTAAATTTCATTAATTAGTTATTATTAATGATATTAAAGTTATTTAATAATTATATTAAATAATTTAGTTTAAAAATGATTTTATTATTATAAAATCATTTTAAATGAAAATAAAGTGTTTAAAGATATTTTAAGTTATAAAATATAACTTTTAATATTTAAAGGATAATTTCATTAATAATTTAATATTAATGATATTAAATTTATTTAATAATTATATTAAATAAATGGTTTAAAAATGGTTTTATTAATTTAAAAATCATTTAAAAAGGATATAAATGAATTAAAAATATTTTAAGTTATACTTAATAACATTTAATATTTTAAGGAATAATACATTAATATTTTAATGTTAATGGTAATTATTTATAAATGATTTTAAATGTTTTAAAAATCATTTAAGGGTAATATTAATACTTTAAAAATATTCTAAGTTATTATAAATAACTTTAATATTTTGGCAATGGTTTCATTAATACTTTAATATTAATTATATATTAATGAGAATAGAATTATGTAATGTTTAAATCATTTGATAATGATTCCGGTGTTTGAAAATTCATGATAAATTATAATAAATGTTTATTAAGTCATTTAAAATAATATGACTAATACTTACGGATATTGAACTTTGGATTAGAGTCTTAGACTTGATAATTACCCGATAAAGTTGTCGATACACCGACATGTTTCAGAAATTGATCTGGACTTAGATATTTTGATTGTATTAATGTTTGTTTGTGATTCATAATATTGAATATGTGTGATAATGTGATTAGGTTATGTCTTTGATGCGAAATGCGATCTTAAGTGTTATAGTATATTGTTCTAATCGAACGAATGATCTGATTAATGATAGGTCATGATATAAAAGATAAATCTAAGTTGCATTTTATTAAGCAGCAGATCAGGTAAGTATCCTACCTTTGCATTTTCTTTATGTAATGGACATGAGTAAGAATGTTTTAGAATTATATTATTAATGTACAGATTATTAGCCCTATATTATATACGCCCATTGATTATCAACATGTTAGTATATGGTAATTCAGATATATATTCTGTTCGTTAATTTCTATAAATGGTTATACAAGTGTCCCCACTTGGATAATCATTGTATTTAATCACATGTTGATACACCTTTGTTAATTAACCGTATATATATATATATGTTGAATTATAGATTATTGTTGAACAAGATAAAACCTTTCCTTTGGAACCCCGATAAGTATGAATATCCCGTACACGGGAAAATTTTTATGCACCTAAGGTGGACAGAGTGAACGATAACATCATTCTTGTAATGTAGTATTGATCAATACAGGGTACAACAGGCTGGTCACCCTCCGTGCCCGTAAGTTATGACGGTTTGCGGATGAAGTTCTGCTAAACCTTTTCGAAAATGAAAACAATATTCATAGTATGTCACCTTAACCCTATTTATAGTTAGTACGTAGTTTCAAAAATTTGAAAGAGGGTTGTTATGATATTATTATCGGTTCAGATTAGTTCACAACTATTGACTTGTTGTAGAAGGATAGTATAAAGAAAACATTTAAATTCTTTCAGCTTATATATATATATATAATACTTGTTGGGCACTCAAATGCTCATCTTTGCTTAATTTAAATATTTTCAGCTAAGTGTGAACAACCAGAAGTCTCATGCGGGAACAAAGGAAAAGGAAAGATAACCAAATAAGATTTGTGGTATTCTGTGTAATAAATAGACTTTATTATGACAATGATACTTACTAATTATCATGTAATGAATGTTTAAAGGTCTCGTACTTGGGGATTAGACTCTGATGTTATGTAAATTAAGTTGATCTTTATATTATTGTTATTATTATTAGTATTATTCCGCTCATAGAAATGGTATCGTGAAGCACCGAGTTCGGGTTTCAAGTACCTGGATTTGGGGGCTTTAGAGGTTGTATCAGAGCTATAGGGTTAGAAACCTTAGGTGGGATAGACCTTAGGCTATAACCTTAGGACAGAGGGAAACGTTGAAAATATAAACAACTCATATAGAGTTTAAAAAGAGATGAATCAGATAAATTCATCGTCAAACCAAATAAAAGATAACCTATACAAAATTATTATTTGTTATGTGTATATATTATATGCTAATCAGGATAATTTTATGTGTGTAGATGTCAGGTAAAAAAGGATTAAGATACCCTCGGATCGTAAAGAAGGAGTCGATATCAAAGCCAATAGCTGAAGTAGAGGCTCAAAGTGAAAGCAACCTCGATGAGGTGGTAATTGTGGAAAATGTAGTATAGGTTCTATTGTGTAGGCGTGTTTAAAATAATATGTGTGCTTAGTATGTCTATGTAATGTAATATTCTCAACTTTTATGTTGGTCAAGGTTGTAAATCTTGACTTTTGTAGTCACAAAGGGATAGCTGATGTTTAAAGCACTATGTGCTATGATATGTAAAGTATTTTGAAATCATTGAATGGTTATGAATCTAAGTTTGAGTAATAAAATAAGTTTAATATCTTAAACTTATGTGACAAGGTTTAGAATATAAGTTAAATTTATGTTTATTTAATCAGATAATGCCGCCAAGACGTCAAACTTGACATCAAAGGGCAGAAGAATCTGTCAATAACGTTGAGGGACAACAACAAGCAGACCCGATGCAGCATTTTGTAAACATGGTAGCACAAGCTATGCAGCAAGGAATGCCCGCCGCAGGGAACCAGCCAGACAATCGCTTAGCAAATTTCAAAGACTTTAAGGTTGTAGGACCGTCGGAATTTAAAGGTACAACTGACCCTGTTGAAGCCCAAACTTGGGTTAAAGAGATTGAAAAAGCATTCGTGATAGCTAGGGTAGCTGAGGGGCAAAAGACCTCTTTTGCCACCTACATGATGAAGGGTGAGGCAAATTTTTGGTGGGAAGCAAATCAGGCGAGGGCAGGAGAAGGTGTAGTTACGTGGGATAGGTTTAAGGCACTGTTTTTCGAAAATTATTTTTCAGCTAGTATGCAAGCTAGGATGAAGGTGAAATTTTTGGATTTGAAGGAAGGGGATATGTCAGTTGCAGAATATGCTGCAAAGTTCAATGAGTTGGCTAGGTTTGCTCCGCATCAAGTTGATACGGAGGCTAGGAAAGCAAGGAGGTTTGAGCTGGGATTAAAACCCTGGCTCTACAACAAGGTGGCGGTGTTGTAGATCCCTACATTTGCATCACTCATGGAGAAGGCTATAATTGCTGAGGAAGGGAGTGAGGCTATGAGCCTCTACAACAAGGAGAAGAAGAACAAGGGCAAGACAGTAGGAGTTGAGAAGGTAGAAATTAATAGTGGAAGTAAAAGTGGTAGTAGCAAGAGGAAGGGAAGCAGTTTTGGAAGTGTGCAGGTAAAACAGGAAGGAGTTAAGAAGCAAGCGGTGCAGTGTGGAAATTGTGGAAAGAACCACTCTGGGGAATGTCTGAAGGGGAAGTTTGTTTGCTATAAGTGCGGGCAAGAGGGCCATATCTCTCCCAACTTCCCCAATCCAAGAATGAATACTGGTTGTTTTATCTGCGGGTCTATGGAGCATAGGGTGAACGATTGCCCAAAAAGGAGAATGGAGGCAGGAAGTGTGAATACTGGTATGGGCAGCGAGACTTTAGCAATCACGGGACCAACGACATCGAGCAAGCCGACGAAATCAGCAGCAAGGGTCTACAACATGACAGTTCAGGATATGGCGGCAACTGGCAATGAAACTCCAGGTATTATTCGTATAACTTTTTTTTATATATATACATGATTTTCCTATATATAATAAATTATTTTATAAAGAAATTTTGAAGGAGGAATTTGAGTTCCTTTAGAAATCAAATTTCCGTTTAATCAGATAGACAAGCTTTATTTGAATAGTTAAAGATCAGTACGATCATTAATGATCGAGATCTATTTGCAATGATTGTGTATGCTATGTACCCTGGTATGTATAGGTTTTAAAATGGTGATTCCGGGGACGGAATCTTTATAAGGGAGGGTGAATATAACAACCCGATATTTTCTATACAAATAAATCAAAAATTTTGCGTATAATTATTATTTTTTATTTATTAAAATAAATATGGGGAATATGTGCCAAGATAATGTGTATGTATTTATGTGATGAATATAAAATATATTTATTACATAAATAATTACAAATGATTTTATTTTAGAATTATTGATCATTATAAATTATATTTTTATAATAATTAATTTTATAGTAGAAATGTTTTTATTAATTATTTTCCATGAAAATATGATTATTATATTATTTAAATAATATATGAAATGATTATAGAATTATTATAATAATTATTTTATTATATAAATTTATTTTAGAATAATTAAGGTAATTATTTAACTTAATTAGTAATGGTATGTATATGGCAGATAAACCAGATATGGAATCCAAACCCTAATTTTGGATTTAGATCAAGGCATGGGAATAATAATATAATATTAATTATATTTTGATTTTTCAGTGCTATAAATATGTATTGTATGTATGTGGACTGACAATGATTGGTCAATTATTGTCCAGTATTTAAAAACCCTAGTTTTAATGTGGGAAACCCTAATTTAAAACTTAATTGTTAGTTTAAGACTATTATATAACTGTGTTATATGATTTTATGGTTAATTAGGTCAACCCTAATTAACATTTTGATATATTAATTTTTAGAAACCCTAATGTTTGAATTATAAACCCTAATTATGGTTTAGTAACCCTAATTACCAAACTTATAAACCTTAATTGCTAAATTAGCAAAGTTAATTATAATTATTATATAATAACCTAATGTTCATGTATAATTAGAAAGTTAACCTAATTAAGAAAACCCTAATTACAAATTTTAGAAACTAAAATTTTTATTTTATACAAACCCTAATTGCTAGATATTACAAATGCTTTGTGCTAAACCCTAAGGGTTTGCTAATTGACCAATGTGCCATTAAAATTGCAAGCCTAATGACTATTTTGCCCTTTTGTGCATTAAAGAGGCTAATATGTAGGTTTTGACTATAGGTGAGTTGGTGACCAAACCCAACTACTCCATGTGATCTCTAATTGCCAGTAATCAACCCCTAAGCTCAGCCATACATGCATCTAACACTTATATATATAATGGAGAGAGAAAAAGTTCATTTGTTAGCTTATTTTGTACACAACATCCATTTAAACTCGCTCAAACTCAAAACCAACAAATTTTGGTAGCATATCAGTCATATATACAAGCCCCACTAACACACATCACAAATCAGAAGCCAGAATCAGAAATTGTTCTTAGAAAGGTATAAAACCTTAGTTATAATCTGATCTTGATCTGCATGTTAGATGTTAGATTTATGTGTTAAATATGTTGTATATGGTGTATAATGGTGATATGGGTTGATAGATGTTGGATCCATAACATCTATAGGTTCAGATCTTGCATTTTTCAAAATCTGGAAATTTTTCTATTGACGTCCCATAAATAGAATGTCGAATGCCTAGATCACATCAAATGTGTTTAATTTTTTGGTGTTGTAAGTGTTTAGTCTTGTAGTATGTCATGAGATCTGTACTCTGGAAGTAGAATCAAGGTCATAGCTTGAACATATTGCAAGTTATTCTTGGTGAAAGGTCGTTGACCGACCATGACCAAACCATTTCTGGGTAACCCAGAAATGGGTTTTCAGTGTCTGACAGCTTATTTATGGCCTTAGATCTTGCAGGTTTTAGCTTATTTGTTGTTGGTTTTGTAATCAAATGGTAGTATGGTATATGGACTTCAGTTTAAAGCTTTTAGATCATGTAGATAACAAATATATTTAATGTAGTGATCGGTCAAACTAGCAAGGTCAAGCACAAAAATGGTTTTTCTGGGTAACCCAGAAAACCTAAGAACACAGTCTCTGACATGCTTTGACTGGGCTATATCTTCTTGATCTATTGATTTTTTTTTGATGTTTTGTGTTAGATCTCTTCAGTTACATACTGGCTACACACTGCAGCTTATAGATCATAAAATCAATATACATATTGCAAGTTGTGGAAGCCCAAACATGCATGCTTGAACTATTCTTCATTTCTGGGCAACCCAGAAATGAAGAACAGCCTCTGACAGCTACTTTAGGCTCTTAGATCTACTTTGTTATGCATGTTATGATTATGTCTATTGTTGGATCTTGTAGTCTTGCATTAGCACTACACGATCAGATCAACAACATGTCCAGAAACACTTTGTGTGAAGATTTAATGATGGTCAAACATGCTTACTTGGTGTCTGACTTGAAGATCTGGGTTTGTATGAAGATCATGAAGAACACCTATAGCGACGGTTCTGTAGCTATAGGTGGTCTTTAGCGACAGATTAATTATAAAAATTATGTTTTTATTAAATAATTATAGAAAATTAGTTTTTAATTATTAAAAATACAGGTCATGATCATACCACATCATTTATAACATTACAGGTCATGATTATACCGAATGGTCCCTGGTCATAATCATACTGAGTCCATCTATGCACGTAAGCCAAAGATGACTTTCATCATAATATAAGCATGAGGATGATGACAATGACATAATAATTCAATAAAACAAGTTCAAGAATAAATTTTAAAGATTTATAAGTTAATTTATCCTGAAATCAATAACGTCCAAATTGTCAACATGATACTGCTTTGTGGAGTAAAATTTAAGAATGCTCAGAAGAATATTTTTATGAAAAGATACTGGATGAAGCGCAAATATCCAGGATATTCTACGAATTTCATGGAGTATAGAAGTTAAAACTTTAACCAACTGAGTATAATAGAATATATGAAACTACAAATGGATTTTCGTCCGCCATGCGATAATCCACGTAGACAGATCATTTCCACAATTTAATAAGGAATGAATACGAAGGATCATTCACCATGCATGTGATAATCTACATAGACAGGTTATTCCAACAGAATAATAAAGAATGGAATAACAGAAGAATTCACCAGGAATGCGATAGACCGCATAGACAGGTTATTCCCAATCGAATAATAAAGAATGGAAACAGGTCATGCGAAATCCGCACAGACAGGATATTCCAATAGAATAATAAAGAATGGAACCAGGTCATGCGTAATCAATCGCACGCATGTGATATTCCAATGTAATAATAAAGAATGGAATAAAGAAATTCACCAAGCATGCGATAGAGCCGCACGTATAGGTTATTCCAATAGAATAATAACGAATGGAACCGGTCATGCGTATCAGATGTATGCAAGGATATTCCAATGTAATAATAAAGAATGGAATAACAACAGAATTCACTGTGCATGCGATAGATCACATGCATAAAAGTTATTCCAACCTGAATAATAAAGAATGGAATAATGTAAGAATTTCACCATGTATGCGGTACTTTGTGATAGATGAGTTTATTCCAACATAATAGTAAATAATGGAATAACAACCCTTACGAGTATTGAAAGAAAATAACTCTCTTCATGAATACGAAAGAATAATACCCCTTACCTTAGAAGAAACTAGATATTGGAATAGTGAGGTAGCAGACTTCTTTTCTTCTTTCTCTCTATAATTTCTCTCTATAATAATTGCTCTAAAGCTTTAGTGAATTGGTGAGAAATGAAGGAAGAATGAGCTTCTATTTATAGGAAAATATAGTTTCGATAATTGCACGTTTTAGGGCTCAAAATATTACAGTACAATACCTTCAACTTTTTTTTCATTTTTAATTTAGTCCTGCAAGTATTATCAAACTTGCACCACCTCCCCTAATAGTAAATCATGTGAATTAATAGGTCATTCATGTGACTCAATAGTATAATCATGTGAAAAAACTAATTACAGTATAGTACCTTCAACTATACCTCCATCTTTAACTTCGTCATGCAAGTATTATCAATCTTGCACCAACTCCCCTAATAGTACATGAATGTGAATCAATAGTACACACATGTGAACAAATAGTTATATGTATGTGAATTAATAGAAATTAATTGCTCATTTATCTGATTAATTACCCGATAACTTTCAGACATCAATTATTATCGAAATAAATGCCAATTTCCAATAACACTAATAATTCTCATGCAATGGAACTATCAATTTCATCTTTAATCAACACGAACTTATTCATCATTAATAGTATAATTCACAATATTTAACAACCAGGTCATTCCCAGGAAAGAGGGGGCTTTCCAATAAGGATTTCTCCCTATTGGCGCACAATTAGGTCGCCAAACCTCTCCTTGACAGAACTTCTAGACATTGTCAATATTGCAAATAATAATATGAATAACTTTATCGTCTCAATTATTGATTTAATAATATATCATATTATGCAGATGATACTGTGACAATAACTGAAGCAATAATATGAGAGGTATGATGCAACAATTACTGTAGCAATAAATGAGTATAACTGAGTGACTTCTCATGTAAGCATCAATAATCAATACCGTGTGCTACTATGCAACTACGCGTATTACTGTACTTTTACTACCGGGTAGTTCAACAGTTTAACGGTAAAACTTCCGCCGTTATTTTTATAAAAAGATAATTATGTCGTTTTCTAACTACGATAAATACTTCTACCATGTGGGGTCCACCAATGATTGTGTCATCGTCATTTAATATTCCCTGTTAAAATGAATATTCCCCGACCAATCGAATATTATATAACCACTTTCTTACTTTGCAAAATTTATAAATATTACCCACAACTATAACATTATTTTATATCCACACCATAATATTCAAAAATATATTTTGAGAGAAATTAATCTTTATTCATAAAAGTTGGGGTCTTATAACCTCCCCTTCTTATGAAATTTCATCCTCAAAATTAGGGTGCATACCTGGTATGTCGAAGTGGTGAGGATACCTTGATTTCATTTCAGATTCTAACTCCCAGGTCATTTCCTCAACATCGTGGTTTCTCCACAAAACTTTGACTTGAGGTATAACTTTAAAGCGTAGAATATGATCCTTCTTATCCAAGATTTTAACAGGTACGTCTTCATACGTTAAATCTTCCACTATCTCGTCTGATTCTAATTCAATAATGTGGTTCGGGTCTTTCACATATTTATGTAACATAGATATGTGAAAAACGTTATTAACACGAGACATTCTTAGTGGTAAGGAGAGTCTATAGGCCACAGTTCCTACTCGATTGAAGATTAAAAATGGGCCAATGAATCGAGGATTGAGCTTTTCTCTCTTTCCAAATCTTGTAACTCCTTTCCATGGAGCAACACATAACAACACATGATCTCCAATATTGAATTCCACGTCTTGGCGATGAAGATCAGCATAACTCTTTTATCGATCATGTGAGGTTTTTATACGTTGTCGGATCATTTGAATCTTTTTCGTAGTCATATGTACCAACTCAGGTCCCAACAACGTTTCTTCATCCACCTCATCCTAGCATACTGGAGAATGACACTTTCTTCCATACAACGCCTCAAATGGAGCCATGCCAATATTTGCTTGATAACTGTTGCTGTAAGAAAACTCCACCAATGGTAAGAACTTGTCCCAACTTCCCTTGAAGTCAAGGACATAGAGTCTTAATAAATCTTCAAGAGTTTGAATAGTCCTTTCCGACTGCCCATCCGTTTGAGGATGATATGTCGAACTAAATCGTAAATCGGTGCCCATAGCTTTTTTCAAACTAACCCAAAATCTTGAAGTGAATCTTGGGTCTCAATTAGAAACTATGGATACTGGCATACCATGCAATCTTACAATCTCGTTTATATACATACTAACAAGACGTTCAAGTGTATAAGTTTCTTGTATCGGTAAGAAATGAGCAGACTTGGTCAATCTATCAACAATGACCTAAATCACATCTATGCCTTGAGAAACCTTGGGAAGACCAGTAACGAAATCCATGGTAATGTGCTCCCACTTCCATTCTAAAATTTCAAGTGGTTGCAATGAACCTTTTGGCACTTGATGCTCCGCCTTAACTCGTTGACAAGTTAGACACCTTGAGATAAACCCCACTATCTCTCTCTTCATATCCCTCCACCAAAATGTATGTCGGAGATCATGATACATTTTGGTACTCCCAGGATGGATTGAAAACGGTGTGTTGTGTGCCTCCATCATGATTTTATACTTCAAGTCAGAATCGTTAGGAACACAAAGTCTGGAGTTGACTCAAAGTATTCCTTCTTCATCGATTCTTGCTTCTGAAATAACACCTTCTTGCACTTTCTTCTTCATATGCATCAGCTCCAGGTCTCTAGTTTGAGCAGCTTTAACTTTATCGATTAAAGTCGGTTATACTCGTATATTTGCCATCATCACATGGGTCCCTGGAGTCTTTAAATCTATCTCCATCCTTCGTAAGTCATACAAAATGGGTCTTTGCGTTGATAATATTGCACTCGTACCCGCATATGATCTTCTAATCAATGCGTCAGCTACTACATTCGCTTTTCCAGGATGGTATTGGATGGTGTGATCATAATCTTTCAATGTTTCAAGCCATCGCCGTTCTTTGCATGTTGAGTTCCTTTTGAGTGAAGAAATATTTGAGGCTTTTATGATCCGTATAGATCTCCACCTTCTCTCCATACAGGTAATGCCTCCAAATCTTAAGCGCAAAAAACGACTGCTGACGACTCCAAATCTTCTCTTGAGTTCTTGAAAACTCTTCTCACATTCCTCGCTCTAACCGAACTTTGTATCTTTTTGAGTCAGCTGCGTTAATGGAGTAGCGATTCAAGAAAACCCTTCTACGAATCTCTGATAATAACCCGCTAAGCCGAGAAAGCTACGAACTTCGGTCATTGACTTAGGTTGCTCCCAGCTTTGAATTGCTTCAATCTTTGCCAGGTCAATAGATATTCCATGATTTGATATCACGTGCCCAAGGAATGCAACTTCCTCAAGCCAGAACTCACATTTCTTCAACCTGGCATATAGCTTGTTTTCACGAAGCTTTTGGAGTATCAGCCTCAAGTGTTGCTCATGGTCTTCACGGGTTTTGGAGTATATGAGGATGTCATAAATAAAGATTTACCACAAAGTGATCCAAATATTCCTTGAATACTCGGTTCATCATGTCCATGAAGGCAGCAGGAGCATTAGTCAATCCAAAAGACATGACTAGGAATTCACAATGCTCGTACCGAGTTCTGAAAGCAGTCTTTGGAATGTCATCTGTTTTAATCTTCAACTGATTATATCCGAAATGAAGATCAATCTTTAAAAAGAATTTTGCTTCTTGCAACTGGTCAAACAGGTCATCAATGCAAGGCAACGGGTACCTATTTTTGATGGTGACATGATTCAACTCCCGATAATCAATATAAAGTCGCATACTTCCATCTTTCTTCTTCATAAATAGAACAGGAGCACCTCATGGAGACGTACTAGGACGAATGAAACTGATGTCTAACAATTCCTGTAGTTGGGTTTTTAACTCCTGAAGTTCAATAGGAGCCATTCGATATGGGGCTTTTGAAATGGGTTTTTTTTACCGGATTCAAGGTCGATACAAAATTCAATTTCACGCTCTGGGGGTAGGCCAGGAAGTTCTTCAGGGAATACGTCAGGAAATTTATTAACAATAGAAATATCCTTCAAATCTGACGTTTTTTTATTTAAATCCATGACATGGGCTAAGAAAGCTTGACAACCATTTTTCAATAAATGAATAGCTTTATGGCTTGATATGACAGTGATTGATTTTAGTGGTTTGGTTGCTTGAATTCACATAATAGGTTGGTTAGGAATATGAAAGCTAACAACCTTACGAAAATAATCTATTTTAGCATGATGAGTAGTTAACCAATTAATCCCTAAAATCACATCAAATGCAAGTATTTTCAAAGAAATAAGATCGACAGGTAACGTTCGGTTACCGATTTGAATCAAACAAGACTTATAAACCGTGGATGTAATGAAGGTTTCTCCCAACGGAGTTTCAATAGATAAGTCAAAGTCTAATTTCTCCGGAGTCAAATTTAAACGTTGAGCGCAAGTAGGAGAAATAAAGGAATGGGTAGAACCGGTATCAAATAAAGTATAAACTTCGCTAGAGTTTATGATTAGCTTACCCGTGATCACCTCGTTCGGATTTCTCGCTTTTTAAGAGGTTACGCCAAACGCTCTTCCTTGAACTACCGGTTTTGTCTTATCTGGGACACCCTTTGATGCATCCATCCCAGCTGGACTTGACTTTGGTCCACGACAAAATCGGGCTAGGTGACCTTTTCCACAATGGTAATATGCTTTGGACTGCATCATGTAGTTTGGACTTATGTGTCCTTCCCCTCCACATTTGTAACATACGACCGACGGTCGTTCTCCTTCCTTAACAACAGTCTTTGGTCTTGTCGCGCCTTTCCATCATTATTGAATCTCCTCTTCTTGAAATGTCCACTCTTATTGTCATGGCCATGATTACCACCGAAGTGATTACCATTTCTAGCATGTTGATTCCCTCCACGTTTGTTGTCACCGCTTCGATGACTGCTACCACTAGTATTATTAACTTGCTGACTGCTCTCTATTGGTTGGGTTGACTTATTATCAAGCTCCAATAACTGAGCCCTATTCACAACATCTGAATACAAACATAGTTTATGAGAGATAAGGTATTGATGTATCTCGGGTTTCAAACCTCTTAGAAACATTCGCGTCATTCTCTCCTCATTATCAAGTGGGATGCAAATCGAGATAACTCGGCAAACTTAGCTTCGTACTACGCCACGGTCATATTTTTTTGCTCAAGCTTGATGAACTCTACCTTCTTCATGTGACGATTACTTTTAGGAAAGTACTTGTCGTTGAACAGCTCTTGGAACTTCTCCCAAGACATTTTGAGTGCGGCAAGTTGAGTACACTTTATAGATTCTCACCAATAATCTGCCTCTTCTCGCAACCTGAAGGTAGCAAAGGGAACCTTTTTCTCCTCGGAGCATCCCAAGACATCAAATATCTTGTTGATCTGCTTTATCCACGTCTCCGCCTTAAGTGGTTTTGGCTCTCCAAAAAACTTTGGTGGTCCCAGCTCCTTGAACTGTTTAGCGGTGACCGTCCGAGAGTTGTCAGTGTTTCCACCTGCATTTTGGACAGGAGCCGCCCTCGCCCGATGTTGCATTAATTACATAAAACCTCTGAACATCCCATCGTTCATCATTTCATCAGTGTTATTGTTTACATGAGGATTATTGTCTTCCTGTTGCACATTACCCTGGGTATTGATCGTTGGTGACTCAACAGTCTCATGTGCTTCATTGCTTATCTCAACATTTTTTGATGCCATTTTCAAATACTGCCACAAAACAAGGGTTAATTAACATATCACATATTATCCCTATACTCTGACCGACCACTTAAATACCAAATAAACTTAGGTAGGGCATACTAGCGAAGGAATTCCCCGTCTCTCCCCTCCTAGTTCTTGTCTCACATCTCAGCCAGGATTCATATCCCTAAGCTTTGATACCAAATGCGACGCCCCCAAAATAGGTATACGTCACCCATCTTGAGTCACCAAATACATGGTACAGAATACAAATACAAACTTAATTATACAACCGTCATGTAATATACGACAAAACATAGATGAGAGTTTAAACAGGAATATTGCCTTCTAGACAATATCCACTCTCAAATAGAGTCCTCATTACATTTATTGTCACACTATTTTATAGAATAGTGAGGACTACTAATACACCATCTCGGATCATCACTCCATTCTCCGACTAGTCCCGGCTACGTTCTCATTTCCTAAAGAGAACAATGAAAGCAAAAGGGTGAGCTAAACTAGCCCAGTAAGAAATATTATGACTAAGATAATGCAGAATAAATTATCATTAGTCTTCAACAATGTTAAACTGATAAAATACAATAGACATCAAGTTTAATTGCAACGGAATAAGCAATCCATTATAAGAGTCAAGTAGAGCATGATATCTACTATCTTCTATGATTTAAAATGTTTTCATCAATTTTTATCATTTGAGACTCAAACTTTTAATAAATAAACCACATCATCGAATCATCCACGCACTACACGGCCAAGGATATTCATTAAATCATCAATGGTCATGACTATACCGAATAATCCCTGGTCATAATCATACCAAAAAATGTCCATCAATGCACTACAGGCCATTGAGGACTTTTACCACATCATTTATAACATTACTGGTCATGATTATGCCGAATGATCCCTGGTCATAATCATACCGAGTCCATCTATGCACGTAAGCCAAAGATGACTTTCATCACAATATAAGCATGAGGATGATGACAATGACATAATAATTCAATAAAATAAGTTCAAGAATAAATTTTAAATATTTATAAGTTAATTTATCCTGAAATCAATAACGTCCAAATTGTCAACACGATACTGCTTTGTGGAGTAAAATTCAAGAATGCTCGGAAGAATATTTCCATGAAAAGATAATGGATGAAGAGCAAATATCTAGGATATTCTACTAATTTCATGGAGTATAGAAGTCAAAACTTTAACCAACTGAGTATAATAGAATATATGAAACTGCAAATGGATTTTCGCCTGCCATGCTGTAATCCACGTAGACAGATCATTTCCACAATTTAATAAGGAATGAATACAAAAGATCATTCACCATGCATGTGATAATCCACATAGACAGGTTATTCCAATAGAATAATAAAGAATGGAATAACAGAAGAATTCACCAAGCATGCGATAGACCGCACAGATAGGTTATTCCCAACCGAATAATAAAGAATGGAACTAGGTCATGCGTAATCCGCATAGATAGGATATTCCAACAGAATAATAAAGAATGGAACCATGTCATGCATAATCCGCACAGACAGGATATTCTAACAGAATAATAAAGAATGAAACAACAACAGAATTCACTGTGCATGCGATGAATCATCACATGGATAGGTTATTCCAACAGAATAATAAAGAATGGAACCAGGTCATGCGTAATCCGCACAGACAAGATATTCCAACAGAATAATAAAGAATGGAATAACAACAGAATTCACCAGGCATGCGATAGACCGCACAAGCAGGTTATTCCAACAGAATAATAAAGAATGGAATAATAGAAGAATTTCACCATGTATGTGGTACTTCGCATAGACAGGTTATTCTAACATAATAGTAAAGAATGGAATAACAAACCTTACGAGTATTAAAAGAAAATAACTCTCTTCATGAATACGAAAGAATAATACCCCTTACCTTAGAAGAAACTAGATATTGGAATAGTGAGGTAGTAGACTTCACTTCTTCTTTCTCTCTATAATTTCTCTCTATAATAATTGCTCTAAAGCTTTAGTGAATTGGTGAGAAATGAAGGAAGAATGAGCTTCTATTTAAAGAAAAATATAGTTTCGATAATTGCACGTTTTAGGGCTCGAAATATTAAAGTACAATACCTTCAACTTTTCTTTCATTTTTAATTTAGTCTTGCAAGTATTATCAAACTTGCACCACCTCCCCTAATAGTAAATCATGTGAATTAATAGTTCATTCATATGACTCAATAGTATAATCATGAGAAAAAACTAATTACAGTATAGTACCTTTAACTATACCTCCATCTTTAATTTAGTTATGCAAGTATTATCAATCTTGCATCAACTCCCCTAATAGTACATGAATGTGAATCAATAGTACACACATGTGAACAAATAGTTATATGCATGTGAATTAATAGCAATTAATTGCTCATTTATCCGATTAATTACCCGATAACTTCTAGACATCAATTGTTATCGAAATAAATGCTGATTTCCACTAACACTAATAATTCCCACACAATGGAACTATCAATTTCATCTTTAATCAACACGAACTTATTCATCATTAATATTATAATTCACAATATTTAACAACCAGGTCATTCCTAGGAAAGAGGGGGCTTTCCAATAAGGATTTCTCCTTATTGGCACAGAATTAGGTGACCAAACCTCTCCTTGACAGAACTTCTAGACATTGTCAATATTGCAAATAATAATATGAATAACTTTGTCGTCTCAATTATTGATTTAATAATATATCATATTATGCAGATGATACTGTGATAATAACTAAATCAATAATATGAGAGATATGATGTAGCAATTACTGTAGCAATAATTGAGTATAACTGAGTGACTTCTCACGTAAGCATCAATAATCAATATCGTGTGCTACTACTATGCAACCACGCCAGACATCGTATTTTTACTACCGGGTAGTTCAACAGTTTAACAGTAAAACTTTCGCCGTTATTTTTATAAAAATATAATTATGTCATTTTCTAGCTACGACAATACTTCCGTTGTGGGGTCCACCAATGATTGTGCTGTCGTACGAATATTCCCTGTTAAAATAAATATTCCCCGACCAATCGAATATTATATAACCACTTGTTTACTTTGAAAAATTTGTAAATATTACCCACAACTATAACATTATATTATATCCACACCATAATATTCAAAAATATATTTCGAGAGAAATTAATCTTTATTCATAAAAGTTAGGGTCTTACATGAGTTGTCTAGGGAACCCAAATGGTTCTTCTCTATTTTTCAAAATGCCACACGTCTCCCCAGGATGGGCCCGACCTGCCATAAATAGTAACCCTGGGGTTTCGTGTCATCCCACTATAAAACTCTGACTTCTCCCATCATTGTCACCTTTTCTGAATCTTCCTCATTTCAAATCCCTTTTTCAACTTTTCCAGCGAGGAAATTTTCGGCGAGTAGTCACTCTTCCATCTTTTCTCAGGTTTAAATTCTTTTGCTGTTTGTTTTTGCTTCTAAACCACCACATTTTCAACTTCTTTCGCTTTAATGGCTGATTTCACCCCTGAACAAGCTTCGAACGTCGACGATACCACCATTCCCTCTTCCATTGGTGCCATTGACTTGGTACCAGTGGATCTGCCAGCACCACCGCCTGATACCACCACTTTTTTCGTTCTTCCTACTCTGATTAGTACCGAAGCCAAAATTCAAAACATCTATCATTCCAAAACAGAATTTTGCCACATCAACACCAAATCTACTGTCGTCTCTTCCCAATTGTCCGATATCCGAACCCCATTTAACATTCCTATAGAATATAAGCTTCGGGTTCCAAGATTAGAAGAGAGAATGTTCTGGAGGCCCGAGGGCAAGTGGGTTGTCATTCCCCTATATGTTCTAAAGTACGGGGTTTGGTTCCCACTCCATGAGTTCATCTCTTCCTTTCTCTATTTTATGGGAATCGGGTTCGCACAACTTGTGTTGAACTCCTATATACACTTGATCTCCTTTATAGCCTTGTGTCAGGAGGTCGGGATCACTCTTGGCCTTGATTTTTTCTTCGCTTTATTCACCATTGGCAGGTCAAAAGAACCTGGCCTTCGGAAATTAAAGAAACAAGCCAACCAAGCCGTCACGATCAAGACTCCCTCGAGCAACAAAGGGTGGCACCCGTAATGGATTTATGTTAGGGGGACCGACCTCTAACTTCTTCCAAACTGGTCCCATCCTGATGATCCCATCGCGAAGGTATCCAAGTTCTCGAAGGATCGGGCTGGTGCTTTCAAAGAATTCTACAAAAAGTTGAGCAAGACCGAATGGAGTTTGGGAGTCTTGTCCAATGAAACCTGGTTGTACCAACACAGGTGTAAGTATCTCATTCCAAGCCTTTTCCTACCCCCCATTATCTTTTGTCTTGCTCCAAATATCTTTTCTCTAACTTGTTTCCCTTTGTGTAGTGACAATCTTTAAACCCGAGGGGGCTGATGCCTCCTTGATGCCTCTACCGATCACTATCGAACCCATCCGCCCTCTAATCACAGCTGATTCTCCTGATGAAGAAATAATTCCCATTGCAGAGTTATCAACTGGATCTGCATCGGGCCCGAACCTTCAGACCACCACAACTACCGAACTGCTCAACAAAAGTGTACTGAAGATGAACTGGAGCTATCCCCCGGCGGCACTTATTCTCACACCGAAGCTATCCCCTGGCAGCACAAACCGTCAAGCTCTGTGTGTGATCTGTTATTGTGCAGGTTCAAGCATGAGGATTCTGTGATTAGACGTGCCAGAGAAACATGATGTTAACATTGGCGCTAGAAGGAGGGCTTTTAGTGCTTCCACAATCACAACCAACTTTTCTGGTAGCAGGCCGTGGCGAGTAGGGAAAATAGTGCCTCTGTCTAGGAGAAGGCGAAGACCCACCAAATCACATAGGTGAGGGGGTTCGTGAAAGATAGACTAAGTTCCAGAACTCAGGGGGGTCAGGAGGAACCGACCCCTTCCCTCCGGTGTAAGCTCTTCCACGATAGCCAACACACGCCCAATCAGGTTAGTCATGCCGATGAAAACCAATCTCGGGCACACGAAGGGCAAGGAAGACGTCGAGGTGAAGGCAGCCGCGACCAGCGGGAGTTCATTCTGAAGAAAAAATTATAGCAGAACCAAGATGCCATGATGGCCTTATGTCTTTAGCAGGAGGAGCTCGAAGAGCAAATGGCAAAGATGGTTGGAGAACAGGAAGCATCCTTAAAGAGACGTAGGCATCGGAGCCGATCCCGGTCACCTCGGCGGGGGGAGGCCGAAAGAGAAAAGAGTAGGCCCAGAAGCCGCTCGCAGGACAGTAGAAGCCGAAGGAGGAGCCGTTCGGTAGATCAGAAATTAGATCACCCAAGCAGATCGGGACAGAGGAGGAGGGTCGTGCCTCCTGAATACGAGAGGGATATGCACAGATTGTCCCCTTGTAAAGAGGAGTTCGACCCCCTTGTTCGAAGGGTGTCAGAGTTGGAGAAATTGATGGCGGTGAAGAGCTAGATGGGAACACCTTTGGCTTGCATAGGCTAACCCTTTTCACCCAAAATAAACTATGTCACTACCGACCCTGAGAAGAAGATGCCCTCGATGGAGACGTATCACGGGCTGGGGGACCCCTATGATCATTCAGGCGGGTATGACAGGTTGATGACATACTATGGACATTCAGACGCTGCTAAGTGCCACATGCTTGCAACAACCTTAAAAAAGAGTGCCCGAGAATGGATGGGGACCTTAGCAGCTGGGTCAATTAATTCATGGAGCGATCTTCGGGAAAGGTTTCAGGTTTTATTCGGAAGTAACAGGAGATTAGGAAAGATCACGGCTTCCCTCATGCAGGTGAGATAAAGGTCGGATGAAAGCCTAGGTCAATACGCCAAGAGATTTCGGGAGGCTGTCGGCTCGGTAGCCGAATTGAACTCCCCGCAAGCCTTGGGATTCTTCACGACTGGTCTGGATATAGGGAAGTCAAAGAAATTGATGAAGGATCTGGTGATCAACTCTCCGACAGATTTGACAAAAGCCTTCCATCGAGCTGAGGGATTTATTGCGATAGAGGAAGCTATGGGAAATTTTAAATCGCACTCCCAATCTTATGAGAATTCTAAGGATCGGGACAAGCAGAGTTATCAACGGTTGGACAATTAGGGGAGGTTGGATAGTTACGGAAGAAAAAACTATAATGGTGGAGGTTCAGGAAGTGGTCGACCATCTTTCCCGAACAAAAATGTCAACAAAGTTTACACCGCCCTCAACACTAACCGGATGAAGATATTGGAGGATATGTGGAACAAGCCATTTTTCAAGCCATGTTCGACGCATCCGAAGCCCGAAAAGAGAGGTCGGGACAAGTATTTTGAATACCATCAAAGTCGTGGACATACGACGGAGATGTGCAATGATCTGAAGGATTTGATAGAGAAGAACGTCTAGAATGGCTAGCTAGTTCAGTATGTGGTGGGTCGAGAAAATTCTGAGGCGCCCAGGGAGGAAAGCAGAGGACCGGCTCGGGATACACTGCCAAAATCGAAGCAGCCAACCCGAGGCGTGATCAACGTAATCTCTGATGGTTCGGTAGGGCGTATGACAGGGAAAAAGAGGAATGGACATCTCAAAGCCGTGTTGTCTGTGGTAGGTTCCTCTCCTAGAAAGGATCGGGCCTATTTCGGGGGTATCCATCTCGTTCTCAGATGAAGATTATCCTACAGATCTAATAGAGCCACACGATGGGGCGTTCGTGATAACTACTCAAGTTGGGCCAGTGGATATGAAAAGAATGATGATCGACAATGGGTCATCGGTCGACATACTGTACACTCACGCTTATCAGAGGATGGATCTAGAAGGTAAAAAAATGGAGTTGGGTGGAGAAGGCCCGTTGTACGGTTTCAGTGGGGATCCGGTACATGTATCAGGCACCATTGAACTGCCTGTCAGGTTCGGCATAGCTCCCCAGGAGGCAGAGATAATGGTCAAATTTTTGTGGTACAGGTAGATTCGGCATACAACGCTATACTGGGAAGGCCGACACTAGCAGCACTGTAAGTCGTTACATCCATACCCCACTTTAAGATCAAGTTTCTGACACCGAACGGGATAGAGGAGGTAAAAGGGGATCTTGATATTGCCTGAAGGTGCTATCAGAACCCACTAATATCTTCGGGGGTCGGGGTCAGCAAGCAGAAATGAATGATAGCCATTGAAATAGATCTATTCACTGAGAGCAGCACAGAACCGTTGGCCCTACCTGTCGAAGAGACTGAGGATGTGGAGTTAGTCCGAGGGAATACAGAGAAGTTTATTAAGATTGGGTCGGGGTTGACAGAACCATTACGGACGGGGCTGGTAGATCTACTTCGGGTATATGCCGACATCTTTGCATGGGAACCTAGTGATATGCTAGGGGTAAGTGAGTCGATGGCCCTGCACAATCTGCATGTAGACCCGAAGAGAAAATCGATGATACAGAAAAGAAAGATTTTTGCTCCAGAGAGGCAGAGGATCATAGACGAAGAAATCGCCAAACTTCTGGAAGCGAAATTCATATTCGAAATCGACTACCCCAAATGGCTGGCAAAAGTGGTTCTGGTTCAGAAATAAAATGGGAAATTGAGATTATGCATAGATTACACGGACCTGAAGAAGGCATGCCCGAAGGATTTCTATCCTTTGCCTAACATAGATCAGTTGATTGATGCCACATTGGGGTACGACATGTTGAGCTTCATGGATGCCTTCTCAGGATACCACCAGATTTTGATGAGCAAGGAGGATATCCCAAAAGATGAGTTTCATCACGCATCGGGTCATATATGCTTATCAGAAGATGACCTTTGGGTTACTCAATGCTGGGGCAACTTACCAACGGATGATGAACTTCGTATTTAAAAAGCAGCTAGGCCAAAGCATAGAAGTATATGTGGACGACATGATTGTGAAAAGCATGTCAGTCCGGGATCATATGGAAGACCTAGAGAACTGCTTTGAAATGGTATGAAGACATAAGCTGTGGTTGAACCCGACTAAATGTACCTTCGGATTAGGGTCAGGAAAGTTTCTGGGATATCTAATCAGTAAGAGAGGTATTGATGCGAATCCGGAGAAGATTCAGGCGATTCTAGATATGAAATCACCAAAGACATACAAGGATGTTCAGAGGTTGACTGGTCGGATTGTGGCCCTTCAGAGATTCATATCAAGATCAGCTGAAAGGTGTCTACCATTTTTTGACACTCTCAAAGGACCAAAGAATGAGAAGAGTTTTCAATGGACTTAAGAGTGTGAGGATGCGTTCCAAGGTATTAAGAAATATTTTTCTTCGGTGCCATTGTTGATTAAGTCAATCCCTTCAGAACTGTTATACTTATACTTGGCTGTAAGCCCGATGGCAGTGGGGGCGGCACTGGTGAGGGACAAGGGGGGAAGACAATTCCCGGTATACTATGTCAGCCACGTTCTTCGGGATGCAGAAACTAGATACCCGAACCTGGAAAAGTTCTCTTATGCGTTGATCATTGCAAGCAGGAAACTTCAAAATTATTTCCAGGGTTAGTTGGTGGTGGTGTATACAGATCAATCGTTAAAGAAGGTTCTGCATAGGCCAGAAGTCTCGGGTCAGCTGGCTGCATGGGCGGTGGAATTAACTCAGTTCGCTTTGGAATACCATCCCCGAACAACAATCAAAGGACATGCTTTGGCAGACTTCATAGTAGAATGTTCATTCACAGAACCAGATGTGTGGTCGGTTACTGATAGATAACAAAGACAGATGTCATGGACTCTCTATGTGGATGGGTCGTCAACTTCGGACATCAGCGGAGCAGGGGTCATCCTGACAAGTCCTGAAGGTTTCAAAGTCCAGCAAGCCATTCAGTTTCAATTCAAAGCCACCAACAACGAAGCAGAGTATGAGGCTATCTTGGCTGGACTTCGGTTGGCCCAAAGCTTAGAAGTGCAGAAGTTAGTCATCTATAGTGATTCGCAGCTGGTGGTCAAGCAGATATCAGAGGAGTATGAGGCTCGGGGGGCAAGGATGTCAAAGTATCTGGTCGAAGTGAAAGACAAACTCATGTACTTCAGTTCACATAGTTGTCAAGGGATTGATCGGTCAGACAATATGGTAGCAGATGCTCTGGCCAGATTGGCAACTACTGAAGCAAGTTTATTTAACAGGTTAGTATACTTGGAGGTGTTGGAACAACCAAGCATTCCGAAGGTGTATGTGTTAGCCCTGGATAGACACGACTGCTGGCTTACACCATACATTTCATGCTTAGCCGATGGGGTGTTACCTTCGAATCGCTTGTTGGCAAGAAAGATCAAGCACAGGAGTTCAAATTTTATTCTCATTGATGGAGCTCTGTACCGAAGGGCCTTTAGTTCTCCACTACTCAAGTGTTTGACACCCTCAAAAGCAGATTATGCACTCCAGGAAGTACATGAAGGAATTTGTGGGGATCATATGGGGGCCAAGTCACTAGCATACAAGATTCTGAGGTAGGGATACTATTGGCCAACCATCTATCAGGAAGCCAAAGACTTTGTAAAAAAATGTCTGAAATGCCAGTTGAACAACACCATCCCTCATCAGCCTCCCGATTCCATTTGCTGTATGGGGAATCAACATCCTAGGTCCTCTACCAAAGGCCAATGGGCAAGTGTGTTTTGTGATTGTGGCCATCAACTACATGACCAAGTGGGTCGAAGCCAAACCTCTATAGAAGATCACCGAACAAGAATGTTTGAAGTTTTTCAAAGAGGGTGTCGTTTACCGATTCGGTATCCCGATGGTAGTGGTCTCAGACAATGGCAGGTAATTTGTGGGGTCAAAATTTGAAGCTTTTCTGAAAAAATTGGGAATTCAGCACCGAAAGACTTCAGTTTCCCACCCTCAATCGAACGACCAAGTAGAGGTCACTAACCGAACCCTGCTTAACGAGATTAAAAGGAGATTAGATGTATTAAAGGGAAGGTGGCCAGAAGAATTACTCAACATTTTGTGGTCTTATCGGACTACTCCGAGAACAATGACTGGGGATTCACCATTTAGATTGGCTATGGAACCGATGCACTCATACTCGTTGAGATCAGATCTCCTACTCTCCGGGTCAGCCAATATAAGGAGCTATATAATGATCAGGGCCTACGGTTAAACCTGGATCTCCTGGATGAAGTTCGGGACTCAGCCCTAATAAGGTTGGTAATTTATCAGAAGAGAACAACCCGACACTATAATCAGAAGGTAAAGCAGATGAGATTTGAGGTTGGAGACTTAGTCCTTCGGGAGTCGGAGGCATCAACCCCTCAGAACACTGGCAAACGGATGCCGAATTGGGAAGGGCCCTATGAAGTAGTCTAAGTGCCGAAGCCATGTATATACCAACTTCGAGCAATGGATGGTTCTGAAGTGAAGAATACATGGCATGCTGGAAGACTTAGAAAATTTTACTAGTAAAAGTTATGTCATTCTTTCCTTTATTTGTGTAAACCGCTTTATTTATCAATGAAATAAATGAAATTTTTCTTCAAGTACATTTATACTTCATTTATATTCATAAGCTTTTACATATCCGATCATATAAACATCGAACTCAAGCCGATCAGAAAGTTTGAAAAGATATAACTGATCGGTAAAAGTCACGGGTATAACTGATCGGGATAACTACCAATCGGATCAAATAAACTTCAAACTTAAACGAATCAGAAAGTTGGAAACGACATAACTAATTGGTAAAAGTCACGGGTACAACTGATCGAGAAAAGTATAATTATTCATCGGACAATCTTAGGGCACAACTTGATCAGAAAGTTTGAGATAACATAACTGATCGAGAAAAGTCACAAGTGTAACTGATCGAAAAAACAGAAAAAAAGTTACAAACAGAAAAATTTAATACTTCATTCACACCTATAAATTCCTACATAATCCGATCAGATAAACTTCAGACAAAAACCGATAAGAAAAGTTTCAAACAACATAACTGATCAATGAAGTCACGAGCATAACTGATCGATACAATTACAAGCATTGAAATGAAGAAAGATTACAAGTCCTAAAAGAATCTATTCTATGTGACTCCCACCTTCGGCTTCAGAGTCTTCGTCCAAAGAGTCAAGGATCGAAGCATCATACCCGGCGGCCTTCAGCTTCTCCCGTGTTTTTTCCCGATAAGCTTCGTATCCGTCAGCAAACTGTGACATAACCTTCTCGTTTAAAGTAGGAGATTCCTCATACTCTTTTATGGCTCGTCGTGTGGCTTCGACACTTTTCTCCCTTAAAGAGTTGTTATCCCGGATCACATGCATCAACTTGGCATGTATCTCATCGAACTTCTCCTCGAGGGCATGGAGTGCTTACAACCGGTCCTTATTCTCTTCTAACAGGTGATCTCACTACTGAAGTAAATAATATTGTTCCTCGAGCTTGACAGCTTGACGATTAGCCTCAATCACTTTATTTTGAGCCTCGACTTGAAGCTCCTTCTCTTTCTCCAAGTTTGACCGAAGACGCCGAACCTCAGCCCCGAGTATTTCCATATCCCTCATAACCCGCAACTCATTCTTAGTAGCTCGGGCGACAGGAAAAATTATTCGGGTGAGGATAGCGTTGGCCTACAAACATCGGAGGAAATACATAAGTTACAAGAAATAGAGGATCGAAGAGGGCAAGTACATTAAGACCTCGGGTTTACCTGACATTGGGCCTTGATATACGACACAAAGAGCTCCTCAGAAGAAAATACCTTTAACCGTTCGTCGTCCCCTCGTAACTTGAAGTGATCGAGCATGGTGAAAGGGAATACCTAAGAAGGGCTCCTCGGCCAAAATTTGGTTGGCGTCCCGTGAGAGGAACCAGCTTTAGCAACAGATCGAGATGTTGGGGATGAATTGTGATGAGGATCGGCATCCACAGTTTGAAGATCCGAATCCTCTATCAGACGAGGCCTCTTTGCGCGGTGATCGAGAGGAACCTCGTCGATTTCTTTTGAATCCTCGCGGATGATAACTGGAGGAAGAGTAGGAGATGGTTTCAGCACCACTGTAGGAGATGGTTTCCACACCACCAAAGGAGATGGCTTCAGAACCACTGAAGAAGATGGCTTGGGGGGGCTTTATGTGAACAGTCGTATTTATTGAGTCGTGATTCTGAGGACATAATCCTTTTTTAAGGGGGGAAAATGTGACAAACGAGATTTTATAATTTAATTTCAATATTTATTGAATTAAATAAATATTTTTCCGATGATTTAATTATTAGATTAAATAATTAATTAATGAAGTTGTGGTAGATTAACTTAATTATATGTGTTATATTATTAAATTAATGTGGATAATTGATTTATTCAAAGTATGTAATTATGTGAGCTTATTGAATTAAAAGAAATATTTAATAAGCCTAATGTTATTTTAATTAATTTAATGATTAATTAGAGATTTAATAATTTGACATAATTAATAAACAAAAAATTTAATTATGTGACTATGTGAATTAATGAGAAATTATTATATTTTATTTAAAATTAAATTAAATAAGATATTTGATTTATTGTGTAAATGGGCGTGACATTATTAAACTATATTATAAAGGATTAATTAAATTAAATGGGATTGAGTCTTTAAGAATAACAAAACAGGGCCTTAAGAGAAGTTGAGATCAGTTAACCACGTATGGGTTAACTGACCTCAACGTTACTGGTTATAACAGGGCCTTCATCAGTTTTCATTACTACGTATGTTATTTTGAAACAAAAACCTGAGAGTCAGAGAATTCAAAGAGATTTTCAGAGAGAGTTAGACGAAATTGTGATATTGAAGAATCAGAAGGATTGATTGAGGGTAATCTCTTCAACCCAGTTTTAATTACGTCATTAAGGTTTCATGAAAATGGCTTTCAAGTTTCTGTTAAAATCTCTATAGTTGGAAAGAGTAATAATTATGTGTTTATATACGTGATAAGATGTTATTATAACGTGTTGTGTTATATATTGTTTGGTTCCATAACATCAGTTTCATGAAAATATGTCGTATATTGTTGCTACAAAATTACAGAGTATAGAAATATGGCCATATGGCCCTTACTCGCAAATTTAATACGCAAACATATATTGTCTCATAAATTTTACACTTGTATATAATTATGCTTGTCAAAATGAAGAAAACAAACTTCGAATGGACAGATTTGGTGTTATAACGAAATCGTAATGCCAATTTTTATGTTTTGTGTTCAAAACATCAAGAACAGTAAAAATTACATGTTTTGATTCTGGAAATTATATGTTTTAACTTGTTAAAATCATGCTAGGAAGGTTGAGTAATGATTATGTGTATAAAATAATGTCTGGGTATGTCTAATTTCATGTATGGATAAAGAAATTGGTAGAAATTGGCATGTTCTGCATTTTTCGTGAACTCGCAGCTTGAATCGGTTCGGCCATAACAATTGTAACAATTACCGCAGTATAAAACCCTCGTCGTAGTGCCACCCATGCCGCAAAGACTATTGTCCAGTGTCCGCAGCTGTGGGTCATGTCATGTCATGACCCAATACAAGTCTATCTAGCGAAATACAGCCACCACTCTGCAGATTGTCCAGAAATGAAAATTTTTATTGTTCAAGTCTATGAAGGTGATAGTAACTTAATCTAATGAACATAAAAACATGTTAGACGTATAACGAGACGTTAAAATAAATTCTTAACATGTCAATAACACATTTACATGTGGATTGAATGATTGAATGCATAGTTAGCTTATTGTTCCTAAAGTGTAAATTATGTGTCAATGAGTGTAGTAATTTGACAAAGTATGGTCATAATCCGAGTTAGACAAAAAGAATGAACTTGTAATGACTAGTTACGTTATAATTGATTTGTATTGTGAATGTAAATGGTATGTAGGATTAAATCAAGAAACGTGTATAATTAACGTGTAATCTATGTACGAGGCAAGTTTCCTAACCCTACTTGTTATCATTATATAAGTTTATAAATTTACCTCTTTACATCGAGCAAATTCTCGTTATTATTGATCAAGTCTGTTTTGTTATATTAAAGTTTATTAATCTTTCAAAGCATGATGCTGTTATACAATACTTATTCTATTGTATACCTCTTGAGATTTTATTTCAATTTAAATATCAGTTACGGTTGAACCTTGTTAGAGTAGCGAACCCTTAATGATTCGACTAGTCCATAGTTAATGAACGTTCTAAATTTCAGAACCCTTGTTGAATTATTCAAACCAAACATCCTTTGGTGCGAACTCTAATGTCAAACTGAGATGAACAACCCTGTATAGGGGATTACATATGCATTAGCGTTAAGATATTGTGCACAGTATGGTACTAAGGGCTAATCCCCCTAAGTACGAGAAGAAGAGTCCATAGTCTTATGATTGTTAAAGGTTTCAAGTATAAACACTTGACAACCTAGGACATAGTTCAAGGTCTTATGACCCTCAGAAGTTCTTTTGATTCTTGTTATTTATTCTTGATTTAAAAGCCGAGTTTTCCTATTTTAGAAGTCTTTGATTCATTCACATGTTATTATTTTATTGTTATATTGTTATACTTGTGGGCAATCTTTCTCACTCTTGCGTAATATTAACATTGCAGTTAAGAACGAAAGATCCGACGAGCCTTCCACTAGTAAAGGCAAGGGCAAGATTAACAAGTGATGAAGACTTGTTGTTTATGTGATTATGTATTTATGTTTCAGACTTGATGTTGTTTAAGACTTGTTATTTGTTTATGATTCCGCACAGTTGTTTAAGGTTAGTTGAACCTGGGATTTTATTTATTATTATTCAGATGTTGTAATCCCATAAGGGGAGGATTTATTTCTATCTATTGCATGGTTTGCATTTATTATGGGTAGATAGATAGATGATATTTGTACAGTGAATACCAAATCCCGCGGAATTGAAGTACCCGGATTTGGGGGAGTCACGGGTTGGTATCAAAGCTGTAGGCTATAAATCTTAGGTGGGGGAACAACCTTAGGGAGTAGCCTTATAGGAGATTGAGAACATAGTGGTGGTAAACTCTTATCGAGTTCTAAGAAATGAATTCCTTAATTCATTGAATATAATAAAATAATTTATGTGCTTATGTGGTAAACTTATGTGCTCGGTAGTACGGATTAATAACTAAAACTTAAAACTGTATTGTCAGGATGTTGGATGTTGGAGGAGCTAGTCGAGCTGGGGAGGAGTAACCCCGAGTACCTACATAGGAGGAGCCCCGAGACATTCATGTCGTCAGGGAGAAGTTGGTACAGAGAGAGTCATCTCCGTTGATCACTGTTGTTGGTTAGGAGCATGAGCCTGAGACTGATCCAGAGGAGGATCTTGAAGAAGAAGAGGAGTTCCCACCGAACTCCATTGATGCTGAGATGTATGACGAGTTATATGACCATAACATAGAGTTATGTGACACTGTCCAGGATCTGACTGAGCAGATGATTATTCAGCAGATTACCATCGAGCAGAAGGATAGGGAGATTGTGACTCTTCACACACTTCTGGGAAACGTAGAGTGGGATTGTGTTCACGAGAAGGGTCAAACCGAGGAGAAATCCGAAGAAATAGAGAAGTTGAAGAAGGAACTGAAAGAGAGCTCAGAAAGGCTGACCATAACAGAGGAGGGCTGGGTAAGAGAGTCACGCCGTGCTGATCTTGTAGAAGAGGATTGTAGTGCGAAGAAGGCTAATCTTGGGGAGACGTATTCTACACTTTAAAATACAATGAATGAGGCTCAGAATCGAGTTATGAGATACCTAATTAAGTTCGAAGGACTACCATCGTATATGCTAGATCGTAGGATGATGTCCCGCATCATGGAAGAGGAACGTGGCAAGGCTATTCAACGCCTTAATAGGTAGTGATAGGATTAGTTTAATTATGTGAAAATCTATCTGGTAGTTAAAGATGTAAATTCCGATGTGTTTATAAACAAAGGAATATTTTAATGTTTTAAATCATGTAGATTCTTTTTCTCGGGATAGTTGATGTAAATTGCAGTGATGCTATCGTTTGATGTTAAAACTTTCTATTTGAATAAATATCAGAGTTTATTGATATAATGTGTTAAGTGATTATGTTTAAATGTTTTAATTGAGCCTTAAATGTTTAAGGGATTGAATAAATACCTAATAAGCGTATATTCTTAACAGAAAAATGCTGCCAAGAAGATGACCAAACCGTCAGATGGCCTAAGAAGGGTCAACAAACAACAACAACGACACCAAAGCTAACCCTGTTCAGCAATTGGTGAACCAATTAGCTGGAGCAATTAATAATCAACCTCAAGCTCCACTGAATACATCGTTCAAGGATTTCAAGGCGGTGGGACTGCCAGAGTTTAAGGGATCCATGAACCCGATCGAAGCTCAAACTTGGGTTATGGAGATGGAGAAAGTGTTTGATGACGCCAGAGTAAGAGAGGACCAGAAAACCGCCTACGCGACGTTCATGCTGAAATTCGAAGCTAGTTATTGGTGGCAGGCAAACAAGGTACGGGGAGGAGAAGGTGTGATAACCTGTGAGAGATTCAAGGAGATATTCTTCTAGATGTATTTTCTGACCAACTCGTAGAACCAAATGGAGGTTCAGTTTCTGGAGTTGAAACATGGGAATATGTCCGTAGAAGACTATGCCGCAAGATTTAATAAGTTGGCTAGGTTCGCCACATATCAAGTGCACACAGATGAGAAAAAACCAAGAAGGTTTGAACAAGGACTGAAGCCTTAGTGGTATAGTAAGGTGTCCATGTTTTAGTTGAAGACATTTGCTGGGGTACTGGAGAAAGCCATACTCGCTGAAGGTGGAAGCGATGCGGTAACTAAATATAATCAGGATCAAAAGAAGAAGAAGAGTGAAAATGAAGGAATTAACAAGACTGGTGGAAGTTACATGGGAGGTAATAATAACCAGAAGAGAAAGTGGTCTGACATCTTATCAACTGGAAATCAGCAAAGAGGGCAGAAGAAGAGGATCGAAGCGTGCCCAACCTGCGGGAAAGATCATTTGGGAGTTTGCATGAAGGGAAAATGAGTATGCTACAATTATGGTTAGGAAGGCGACATAACACCTAACTGTCCTAGTCCAAAGAAGGGTGCCTGCTTCACTTATGGCTCAAAAGGATCATCTGGTAAGAGACTGTCCTAAGAAAGGATCTGGAGGGGGAGTATCCGGAGGGAATAGAGGAAACAGTGGTGAAAGCACTCTTACTATCGCAGGACCAACTACAACCAACCGACCGACCGCCAGAACATTCAACATGATAGTGCAGGATGCAGTGCAGTCTCGTGATGTGGTGTTAGGTATCATTCCGATCAATAGAGTTAATGCTTATATATTATTTGATTCAGGTGTTACTTGTTCATTTATATCCGATGACTTTGCTAAGAACTTAGAATTGCTTAAGGACGAGTTAGAATACCCCATGAACATAGAAATTGCGAATAGAGAAATAATCCCTGTTAAGTACGTATATAAGATCTGTAGAGTGGATATTAAGGGTAATATCATGAACGTAGATCTTATCCCTATTCGACATGGAGAATTTGACGTTATCTTGGGTATGGACTGGTTATCCAATTATGGGGCGGTAATTGATTGCCAGAAGAAGTGTATTAACCTTATGACTCTGTCAAAGTTTATTTTTTATGGTAGCAAGTCGCCTAGACAAGCAAGTTGTCTGACGATGATGCATGCCAGGAAGTTGTTAAGACAAGGCTGTGTAGGATATCTAGCTTACGTAGTCGACAGTCGTAAAGAGAATCCGAAAATAGAGGAGATATAAGTAGTGAGGGATTTCACAGACGTATTTCTGGACGATTTGCCAGGACTTCCATCAGATAGAGCAGTTGAACTAGTGATCGATTTGGCTCCAGGAACAGCTCCAATATCGAAGGCACCGTACCGAATGGCACCGGTAGAGATGAAAGAACTGATGGTTCAACTACAAGAATTACTGGACAAAAAGTACATTCAACAAAGCGTATCGTCATGGGGAGCGCCGGTATTGTTAGTGAAGAAGAAGGATGGGACGATGCGGCTTTGCATCGACTATAAAGAGCTGAATAAGGTCACGATTAAGAATAGATATCCATTACCAAGAATCGATGACCTGTTCGATCAATTGAAGGGAGCGAGATACTTTTCAAAGATAGACTTAAGGAGTGGTTATCATCAACTGAAGGTGAGACTAGAGGATGTACCAAAGACAGCGTTCAGAACACGATATGGTCACTACGAATTTTTTGTAATGTCATTCGGTCTAACAAATGCTCCTGCAGCGTTTATGGATCTGATGAATAGAGTGTTTAAACCATTTCTGGATAAATTCGTGATGGTATTCATCGATGACATTTTGGTATATTCAAAAACCAAGGAAGAACATGAAGAACATTTGAAGGCAACGTTAGAGGCGTTGAGTAGAGAGAAATTGTACGCTAAATTTTTGAAATATGAATTCTGGATTAAAAGAGTACAATTTCTTGGACATGTGATTGATAAGGACGGAATTTCGGTAGATCCCTCCAAAGTTGAAGCTGTGATTAACTGGGATCAGCCAAAGACGTCGTCGAAAGTAAGAAGTTTTCTTGGGTTGGCAGGTTGTTATAGAAGATTCATTCAGGATTTTTCCAAGATCGCGACTCCGTTGACGAATTTGACTAGGAAATCGGTGAAATTTGTTTGGACGGAGAAGTGTGAGGAAAGTTTTCAAGAATTGAAGAAAAGGTTAAGTACAACACATGTGTTATCTCTTCCAGATGATACAAGAAATTTTGTGGTTTATAGTGATGCATCGCATAAAGGACTTGGTTGTGTACTTATGTAGAACGGCAGAGTCATTGTGTATGCGTCATGACAACTAAAGGATTATGAGAAGGGATATCTGACCCATGACTTAGAATTAGCTGTGGTGGTACTCGCTTTAAAAATCTAGAGACACTATCTCTATGGGGAGAAGTGTGAAATATATACAGACCACAAGAGTCTGAAATATATTTTTACGCAGAAGGACTTGAATATACGCCAGAGAAGGTGGTTGGAGTTAATTAAGGACTATAATTGCGAGATTTTATACCATCCGGGTAAAGAAAATATGGTTGCCGACGCATTAAGTAGAAAGGGTAGGGAGAAATTAATGATGTTGATGGCTCGGGAGGAGCTAATTTCAGCAATGAAAAAGCTGGAATTGGAAGTGAGGTATCCTATGGGAAGTGAGGTATCCTATGGAAATTGATGAGAAGTTATTTCAAATGGAGTCTGGTACAACTCTACTTGATAAAGTTAAGGAGGCTCAACTTCCGGATGACGAATGTAAAATGGTGAAATTGAAGATATCCGAAGGAACCGAATCAAGATTCAAGATGGATAAGGATGGAATACTGAGATTTGAGAGTAGAATTTGGGTACCGCCAGGACCAGAGATTAAGGAAGAAATTTTGAGCGAGGCTCATAGCTCACGATATTCGATTCACCCTGGTAGTACGAAGATGTACCAAGATCTTCGACAACATTTTTGGTGGCCAAATTTTAAGCGAGATGTTGCAGAGTGTGTTGCCAAGTGTCTGACATGTCAGAAAGTGAAAGCAGAACATCAGAGGTTGAGTGGGTTACTACAACCTTTAGAAATCCTAGAATGGAAATGGGAACATATTACGATGGATTTCATGGTTGGCCTACCGACAACTTAGAAAGGCTATGACGCAGTATGGGTTATTGTTGACTGATTGACGAAATCTGCACACTTCCTTCCGATCAAAATCAGATTCAACTTAGATCAGTTGGCAAGGTTATATGTGAAAGATATTTTTTTGAGGTACGGAGTTCTAGTGTCAATTGTTTCCGATAGGGATCCTTGCTTTACATCAAACTTCTGGAAATGTCTACATGAGTACATGGGTACGCAGTTGTGAATGAGTACGGCATATCACCCTCAACCAGATGGGCAAAGTGAAATAATGATTTAGACATTAGAAGATATGTTAAGAGCTTGTATAATGGACTTTAAAGGAAATTGGGATGATTACCTACTGTTCATAGAGTTCGGTTACAACAACAGTTACCACGCTAGTATTGGCATGCCGCCTTACGAAGCGTTATACGGCAGAAAGTGCAGAATTTCGCTATACTGGGATGAAGTTGGCGAAACACAATTACTAGGCCCAGAATTGGTGCAGCAGACAACAGAAATAGTCAAAGTGATCCGAATAAGACTGGTAGCAGCTCAAGATAGGCAGAAGAAATACGCTAATCCACACCATAAAAATGTTGAGTTTGAATCGGGTAGTTATGTGTTCTTGAAGGTCTCTCCCTGGAAGGGAAAGATCAGATTCAGAAAGAAAGGGAAATTAAGCCCAAGATTCATTTGACCCTTTGAGGTACTGCGAAGGATCAGAGAGGTTGTGTATGAGGTAGCCTTACCTCCAGCACTCGAGAATGTCCACAACGTCTTCCGTATTTCAGTTCTACGACCCTACAAACCCGATTACAAGCACGTGATTGAATATGAACCCCTACATTTCGAAAAAGATTTATCTTACAAAGAAATTCCAGTTCAGATTGTCGACAGGAAAGAACAAGTTCTAAGAAATAAAGTAATACATTTTGTTAAGGTAATCTGGAGAAACCACAACGCTGAAGAAGCAACGTGGGAACTTGAAGAGTATATGATGAAGAATTATCCCCATTTATTTACTTAATTAAGCGTAAACGATTCTGGGGACATAATCTTTGTAAGGGGGAGAATGTAACGGGTCATATTGATTGAGTCGTGATTCTGAGGACAGAATCCTTTTTAAGGGGGGAAAAATGTGACAAACAAGATTTTGTAATTTAATTTTAATATTTGTTGAATTAAATAAATATTTTTTCAATGATTTAATTATTAGATTAAATAATTAATTGATGAAGTTGTGGTAGATTAACTTAATTATATGTGTTATATTATTAAATTAATGTGGAGAATTGATTTATTCAAAGTATGTAATTATGTGAGCTTATTGAATTAAAAAAATATTTAATAAGCCTAATGTTATTTTAATTAATTTAATGATTAATTAGAGATTTAATAATTTGACATAATTAATAAACGAAAAATTTAATTATGTGACTATGTGAATTAATGAGAAATTATTATATTTTATTTAAAATTAAATTAAATAAGATATTTGATTTATTGTGTAAATGGGCGTGACATTATTAAGTTATATTATAAAGGATTAATTAAATTAAATGGGATTGAGTCTTTAAGAATAACTAAACAGGGCCTTAAGAGAAGTTGAGAGCAGTTACCCACGTATGGGTTAACTGACCTCAACGTTACTGGTTATAATAGGTGCGCCTTCATCAGTTTTCATTACAACATATGTTATTTTGAAACAAAAACATGAGAGTCAGAGAATTTAGAGAGATTTTCAGAGAGAGTTAGAGGAAATTATGATATTGAAGAATCAGAAGGATTGATTGAGGGTAATCTCTTCAACCCAGTTTTAATTACGTCATTAAGGTTTCATGAAAATGGCTTTCAAGTTTCTGTTAAAATCTCTGTAGTTGGAAAGAGTAATAATTATGTGTTTATATATGTGATAAGATGTTATTATAATGTGTTGTGCTATATATTGTATGGTTCCATAACATCAGTTTCATGAAAATATGTCGTATATTGTTGCTACAAAATTACAGAGTATAAAAATATGGCCATATGGCCCTTACTTGCAAATTTAATACGTCAAACATATATTGTCTCATAAATTTTACACTTGTATATAATTATGCTTGTCAAAATGGAGAAAACAAACTTCGAATTGACAGATTTGGTTTTATAACAAAATTGTAATGCCAATTTTTATGTTTTGTGTTCAAAACATCAAGAACATCAAGAACAGTAAAAATTACATGTTTTGATTCTGGAAATTGTATGTTTTAACTTGTTAAAATCATGCTAGGAAGGTTGAGTAATGATTATGTGTATAAAATAATGTCTGGGTATGTCTAATTTCATGTATGGATAAAGAAATTGGTAGAAATTGGCATGTTCTGCATTTTTCGTGAACTGCAGTTTCTTGAATCGGTTTCATGCATGTATATGTAGCATTTATTGCAGCAGTATAAAACCCTCGTCGTAGTGCCACCCATGCCGCACAAGACTATTGTCCATTGTCAGTACATGGTAATGGTCCTGACCATGGCCATCCATAAGTCTATCGTAGTATGCCATGGCCTTACCTCTATGAGATTGTCCAGAAATGAAAATTTTTATTGTTCAAGTCTAGGAAGGTGATAGTAACTTAATCTAATGAACATAAAAACATGTTAGACATATAACGAGGCGTTAAAATAAATTCTTAACATGTCAATAACACATTTACATGTGGATTGAATTATTAAATGCATAGTTAGCTTATTGTTCGTAAAGTGTAAATTATGTGTCAATGAGTGTGGTCATAATCCGAGTTAGACAAAAAGAATGAACTTGTAATGACTAGTTACATTATAATTGATTTGTATTGTGAATGTAAATGGTATGTAGGATTAAATCAAGGAACTTGTATAATTAACGTGTAATCTACATATGAGGCAAGTTTCCTAACCCTACTTGTTATCATTGTATAAGTTTATAAATTTACCTCTTTACATCGAGCAAATTCTCGCTATTATTGATGAAGTCTATTTTGTTATATTAAAGTTTATTAATCTTTTAAAGCATGATGTTGTTATACAATACTTATTCTATTGTATACCTCTTGAGATTTTATTTCAATTTAAATATTAGTTACGGTTGAACCTTGTTAGACTAGCGAACCCTTAATAATTCGACTAGTCCATAGTTGATGAACATTCTAAATTTCAGAACCCTTGTTGAATTATCAAAGACAAACTTCCTTTGGTGCGGACTCTAATGTCAAACTGAGATGAACAACCTTGTATAGGGGATTACTTATGCGTTAGAGTTAAGATATTGTGCACAGTATGGTACTAAGGACTGATCCACCTAAGTACGAGAAGAAGAGTTCATAGTCTTATGATTGTTAAAGGTTTCAAGTATAAACACTTGACAACCTAGGACATAGTTCATGGTCTTATGACCCTCAGAAGTTCTTTTGATTCTTGTTATTCATTCTTGATTCAAAAGTCGAGTTTTCCTATTTTAGAAGTCTTTGATTCATTTGCATGTTATTATTTTATTGTTATATTGTTATACTTGTGGGCAATCGTTCTCACTCTTGCGTAATATTAACATTTTAGTTAAGAACGAAAGATTCGACGAGCCTTCCACTAGTAAAGGCAAGGGCAAGATTAACAAGTGATGAAGACTTGTTGTTTATGTGATTATGTATTTATGTTTCAGACTTGATGTTGTTTAAGACTTGTTATTTGTTTATGATTCCGCACAGTTATTTAAGGTTAGTTTAACCTGGGATTTTATTTATTATTATTCAGATGTTGTAATCCCATAAGGGGATGATTTATTTCTATCTATTGCATGGTTTGCATTTATTATGGGTAGATAGATAGATGATATTTGTACAGTGAACACCAAATCCCGTGGAATTTATGTACCTGGATTTGGGGGAGTCACAGCCTTGGTAGAAGGCTTCTTCTTACTCTACTTGAGCAAAGCCATCTTCCATATGCTTTTGTTGGGCAGTTAGGTAGTTGTGGCGGTCTGAAGGTTCAGGCCCAATGCAGATCCAGTTGGTAACTCTGCAATGGGAATTGTCTCTTCATCAGGAGGATCATCTATGATCGGAGGGCAGATGGGTTCGATAGTGATCGGTAGAGGCATCAAGGAAGCATCAGCCCCCTCGGGTTTAAAAATTGTTATTAGTTCCCAATAGGCACAATATAGATCTAGAAGGGGGGTTGAATAGATCCTTTAATTTCAAATACTTTTTCTCGTTTATTTTGTATTGCTCATTAAGTAGCATATGACAAACATTAGAATCGTTTCAAGCACAACAAAATAATTAAAAGATCCCCTTAATTGATATATTCATAATCAGACATACATTGTTCGTAGAGTTACTTTAGTAGTAAGCAGTTAACACATACATAGTAGTTATAGCAGTTAATGTTCATAAAGTAAATGATATAAAGCAAAAGACACAAGGGGATTTAAGTGGTTCAGAGACTCAAGCTCCTAATCCACTCTTCTACTTTCAACTAGCAAGATTTCCATTAAGGAAGGGCAGCACCCTGAATCACTAAGATTCCTTCAAGGCCAGCAGCCTTGGGACTTCAGTTCACTAATAACTCTTCAAGGCCAGCAGCCTTGGAACTTCTCTAGTTCCCTAGGAACTCATCAAGCCCAGCAGGCTTGGAACTTCATTTAGTCCCTCCGGACAAGGACCCCTAAGGCTCTGGCTTCTTATTGTTGTAGTTATTGTTATTGTTGGTGCTGAGCTGCTAAGATGTCATTAGGCTCTGAACATCTTTTGTACTTAGCAGCTTGGTGTGGTCCTCTTTGCTTTCTACTTCGAGTCTGGACCACATTTTCTTTGGTGCAGCAGTTCTTCATTCTTTTCTGCTCATCTTCATCTGGTATCAGCTGTGCACCATCACCATCTAGGTTTGCTAAGTATCTGTACTTTTAGTAGACTTCGTCTGGCACTTAACAATCCCTGAACCCTTCTTGAATACTTTGTAGACATGGTTCTGCACTTGTTCAGTTTCAGCTTTCGATTCATGGTGATTCGTAGAGTGGCTCTCTTGATCTTCTTTGTACTCATCCACTTTAATAAGTTGATAGAATCATGAAGAACTTGTCATATGTTTGTCATATGATGTTAGTATGTTCAATATAGTATGAGAACATTGATTGATGGACTTATGTTCATAGTAAGTCTTAAGCATGAAAATTTGTAGTTCATAAGTTAAATAAGTCATTGACTTATGAGAATAAGTCAAAACCTACTTTGTCAATATGTTGGTGTAATAAGTAACTTGTGATGTTCATATTGTAATGACCCGGAAATTCGGATTTTCCAGAATTTAAGTTTAAAGAATTAGTTATTAATAAAATGAATTTTTATTAATAATATTATGTGCTATGTGTTTATTAATCGTTCTAGAGCCTAGGATGATTATAAGTCGGGAGGATTCTGGCTACGAGCTAGACTAAGCGATTAAGAATTTTCAAGACGAAAATGAAAATTTTCCGGGAACAAAAAATTTCTAGGAAAAAAGACGAAATAGGCACTATTCACCTGACGAAACCTAAGGGTTAGGGTTTGAATAACCTAAGTCGTTCTGAGAGTTCGGTATGTCGAAATGACATTCTGTCAAAAGATTTGCCAATAATATGTCTTGAAAAGTTAAGTAAGCCGATAAAAGTTTTTCTCAAAAAACGTGCAAAAATCGGACGAAATAAAAATGACGAAAAGTACTATTGTGTACTTTTCACTCATTTAACTACGTTAGGGTAAAAAGTGAAGGAAAACGCTCAACGCCAAAAAGTGTTTTTCAGTTTTTCAGAAATCCGAAGATTACGTAAAAGTTAATCGGTAAAGGAAAGATGAAATATCAAAAAATATTTGGATTCCGAGAATCGCAGTTTTTAAAACTGTCGGACGAAAACCTGAAAGACGGAATCACGTAACTTAAAGGCTAAGTAGACTTAAGGGCTAAGTTAACTTAACACCTAAGTCATGAATAGTAAGGAGGTGTGAATAGTAAGGAGGTTAGGGGGTGAAATGACTAAAATGCCCTTAGGCTTGATATTCTATAAATAGGAAGCTTATTTCATTTAAATGGAATTTTGAAAATCCTACAATCTAGAGAGAGAGAGAGAGGGTCGGATGAAGAGAGAGAAGGAAGAACATGAGCATGAATGATCGGATCGAAAGTGTTCGTGAAATAGAAAAGCTTGTGAATCGCCGGCTTTGTCTAGCGGAAGAAAAATAAAGAGGAAAGGTATTAAAACCTAACTTCTATGTTAGTTTTTCTTTAAGTTTTATATGTTTAAAACATAACTTAATGAGAATAAGAAGTAGATGATGTTAGGGATGATTTCATATGGTTGAAATCATGAGAAATAAGAAAATAAGAATTTGAAGTTTAGTAAATAAATTTCTTAAGGAAGTATAAGATTCGTAATTAATTTGAACGATCCGAGTGGATTATATCAATAAGTAGAAGAAATAAGTAAGGAATAATGTTCTATAACATCAAATTCCAATAAAAAGTGAAATCATAATCCAAAATATCGATTAAAATGAAGAACGAACGAAAAACACGAAGAACACGCGAAGAACACGAAGAACGTTGTTGATGGACAAATTTAAAACCATCGTAGGATAATTGTTGTTGATGGACAAGTTTAAAACTATCGCATATAAGTTTGATGCATATTTCTTGGTTAGGAATGGTAGAAACATTCATGAAGAACGGATTAAAACTTAATTATAACGAAGTTATGGCAAAAATTTCGTAAAAGACGAGCGAGAATTAGAAAGTTATTAAATGAACCCGAATGTGTAGGGTTTTATAAGAAAGTAAGAGAATGTAGAAAACGTGAGTTGTGGATTCAAGAATGATCGAATTCCGAGTTCGGATGATCGAATTACGGACGAACGAATAAAGAGCGTTAAAAACGTAAAATGAACAAAGGGTGAAGATCAAGTAAATCGAATAGCATGTTAACAGATTCAAAATGAAGTTCTATCTGAGGGGGATTGAAGTACGTAAGATAAGAAAAAGAATGGCTTTGGAATGACCTCGTTCTGAGTTATAACAAAGGAGTTATGAGATCGGGAAGTAGCGTCTCAAAATGAAGTTAACACTTAGAAGAAATTTTCAAGAATTAGGGCTTGGCTCCGCGGTGCCAACCATGCCTTATGGTGGTGCGGCTATGCAGCTGCACCAGGAGCCGCATCTTTGAAACTACGCATCATGCGCGCGAGAGATAGAAGGAAGAGTGGCGGCTACTGGCCAAAGTGTAGGGAAAAAGCCAGAGAAGAGCTTTTAACTACTCAACTCTTGGGGGAAACGTAAGGGAAGATAAAGAACATAATGTCCAACTAATGTAACACTTAATTTAGTGAATTAAACCTTAAATGAAGGTTGAACGGAAAGATTAATTGAGATTAAAAGACAAAGAATGTAGACGCGGGTTATGTAACCAATGTCAGGGACCGTAGTCAAAATGAACGAACGTGAGGGATTGTTATGGTTGTGATTCCTTAGATGTTGAGCGATGAGGGTAATGAATAACATTTCGATGTTATGTCATGCTAGTGAGAGATAAGTGTGAAGCGTATAGACGCTGCAAACGCAACGTTGTTGCGATGCACGATTGGTCTTAACATACAACGAATGGTGTGGCTTCGACTCTAGGAATGAGTAATGAACATGGGGTTTATATAATGGATAACAAAAGTATTAGTAAGATATGAATTATTGAAAAAGCAGTAACGAACGGTAATAAGATTAATAGAAGCCGAATGTGAGTCGGATAAGAATGAATCCTGAGGTATGACATTTAGTTATTAGAAAGCTAAAAAGGAATAAGAAATTGACTTAACGAACGTTATAGTTAATGGTTAAGATAAGTTACAATAAGTTTAAGTTGTAGTACAATCGTAACCTTTGATGGTTGACATATGGGAGCTGGGCTAAACAATTCCTTCAGAGAGCGAAGGTATATACAAAACTGGCAACCGATCTAACTCACCATTGTTATGGGCGGGTGTAGACAAGAGGACGGAACTTGTTTGTTGGTTGTTTGTGAGAAACCACTCAGAGTACCATATGGACTACTAGCAGAGAAATGATGTGTGCTGAGTCCTAGAGAAGTAATAAGAAAAGATAAGAATGTAAAACATCAAAGATTATGAACGTATAAGTAAGACATCTCCGTATGTCATGAAGCCGTAGAACGGTAATGAAAGTGGTCACGTAAACTTAGGTTACAAGAACGCGAACCCTAAGAAGTAAAGTTAAGCAAACTAATGTATAAGTTAAATATACATGGCTAATTAGTGTATGTGTTGTTTTTCTTATGTGCTCATAGGAACTGGAATGAGCAGTTCAGCGTAAGCTGTAGCTGTGCGTAAGGAAACTTTCCTAACTTCATTCATATTTCAAATGAATGCTAGTTTCTTAAACTTCTCAGATGTTGAACTTGAGAAGTTTCTATTTATGTGCTAATGTGCGATATTTGTGTAAAGTGGTAGAACATATGAGGCCTTGTGCCACAATGTGAACACTTCGGTGTTTCTATGAGATGAAATGTTCTATGATTTAACTGTTCAATAAGAGAATTCTCTGTCCATACATGATCCATTATTGTTAAGTCTGTGCTAATGATTCTAGCCAGACAGAATGTGTATGAAAAAGGTAGAAGAATGAAAGTATTTTAAAATTAAAGTGAATATTGTTTTAAAATGATAGGAATCGAGACTATTCCTATTATTCAAGCTGCTTCATAACCTTTATTCGGTTATTGAAGTCTTAAAAGAATGTTTGAATTCTTGAAGATGTTTGTTCAACTGTTATGACTTGCTGGGCAATTGAATGCTCACAGTTGCTTTAAATTAAAAATATTTTCAGCGAATGATGTTAGAAGAACTTAAGGATCTTGTAAAGATCAAGCTGACGGTATCCAGATGAAGTGTCATTCAGAATGTGGATGAGCGAGAAGATCGAGCGAAGACTTGTAATATATAATAAGTTAAATGAACTTTAGATTAGTTTAATGAACTGTTATGTATCCTTAGTGGCGGATGAAAGTCACTCTTGTAAGATGGAATGAATAATGTATTTATCATTATTTGTAATGAAAAAGGGTATAAGGTTTTTATAACCTGGGATTTGAGAGTATATGTTGTTATATTTAGCTATATAATGATGTATGTTTGGAAGAAGATGGGATCGTGACGTACGGAATCCGGGTGTGAAGATAGACCGAATTTTGGGGCGTTACAGATTGGTATCAGAGATGATAGGTTATAAATCTTAGGTAAGAGTATCTAAGACTATAATTGTAGAGAGATGGATAAGAAGATCACCACGTGATCATAGTGAATCGTAGTAACATATGATTTGTTAAACGATGAATGATTTATAGTACTACGAAGTAGTACAGGAAGAAGAACTCAGATTGAGTTTTGAAGGATAGTAGTTGAATTAAAGAAAATTCGTATTAAGTTAAGAGAGATTTAGGAGTTGTAAAATTTCAATTGAGGACTCATGTGATAGCTGAGTTGTATGAACCTTTGTATGGGCAGAGGTTTGTGCTTGGTGTAACAACTGCTTAGCTTATTACAGTGATAATCATTGGAATTGGTCGCGCTATCAAGATGTATATGACGAGAAGGTGAATCTTTTCTCATGTATATACTTGATAGGTAGAGAACGATAAGGTAGGTGCGAGTTCTTGAAACTCATACTTATGGTACGTTCGTGACTCATAATGATATGGTATGTTTTTGAACATTTTAGCGAATGGACGCTTATGGTCTGTCTGGAATAGTTCTTAAACTCATATTATTGTGGAAAGTTCCTGAACTCATAATGTGTGGTAAGTTGATGGACTGTACTGAGGTAGAGGGATGTTTAGACTAAAAACAAGTTGTTTTCAGTAGGCTTAGTATTGAAGGTGCTAGAGAAGATTAAGTATTGTCGCAGTAAGACAATGAAGGAAGAAGGAGAATAGGATATTCCAAGTCATCTAGCTATGCTAGATTTCGAAGTTTATTGAACTCGTGCTGATAAGTACATTTTGAAAAAGGAAAGAATTGGTTCAACTTTTGGAACCAATAGATTTTTAAAACAGCTATTCTTGGTATGTCTATGCTAATTGTTTAGGCTAGACAGAAATTGATTTGAAATATCAAAATGAATTTTATATCATTAGTGCATTTGATGCAAGGATGGTAAAAGGATGGAGTTATTAATGCAAATGAACCTGGTGTTGGATGTGGTCTTAGGATCAACAACCCGCTATGGTATGATGTATAATGACAAAGTCACAAACTGATGAAGTCCTCAACGTACTATGAAAAGTACGGTATCATGACGTCATAAAACATTTTGATGTATTGGGAAAAGAATTTAAAGAAGTAGTCGATGTCAATTGAGTTGACTAGACGAATGTTTCACGTTGATATCCAATTTATTGGTATGGTCTAAGCTACTTGATTCGGCTAGACAAATGGTATGTCATGTTTAAAATAAAATCAAGCTTTTCTTGAGAAGTTATGCCAATCCAAATTATTTTGGTGCAGAATCTAATGATTAAGTCTGAGGTGAACACACCCCGAAATGGGGTTATACAATGGGTTGATCGCCTACGTATGGAAGATGTAGTTTACCTTCTTGGTGATTGTAAACTGCTAGTAAGAGTTCATGGTCAAATTGACCCCTCAGCAAAAGTATGAAATATTTTAAGGGGATTCTTATATTCCTCGTTGTTCATTCTACTTCATAATTCTTGATAAGTTGTGAAGGTGAGAGAATGTTTGAAAGAAAGGAACTTCTTTGAAGAGAAGTTGAGAAGATGGGTAGGCTAAAATTTCGAGGACGAAATTCTGTGAAGAATGGGTGAAGGTGATGACCCGGGTATAGGTGTGGTTTTAAGAAATTCAGAGGACGGAATTTTTATAAGAGGGGAAGAGTGTAACGACCTGGAAATTCGAATTTTCTAGAATTTAAGTTTAAAAAATTAGTTATTAATAAAATGAATTTTTATTAATAATATTATGTGCTATGTGTTTATTAATCGTTCTAGAGCCTAGGATGATTACAAGTCGGGAGGATTCTGGCTACGAGCTAGACTAAGCGATTAAGAATTTTCAAGACGAAAATGAAAATTTTCTGGGAACAAAATATTTCTCGGAAAAAAGACGAAATAGGCATTATTCACCTAACGAAACCTAAGGGTTAGGGTTTGAATAACCTAAGCCGTTCTGAGAGTTCGGTATGTCGAAATGACATTCTGTCGAAAGATTTGCCGATAATATGTCCTGAAAAGTTAAGTAAGCCGATAAAAGTTTTTCTCAAAAAACGTGCAGAAATCGGACGGAATAAAAACGATGAAAAGTACTGCTGTGTACTTTTCACTCATTTAACTACGTTAGGGTAAAACGTGAAGGAAAACGCTCAACACCAAAAAGTGTTTTTCAGTTTTTCAGAAATCCAAAGAATACGTAAAAGTTAATCGGTAAAGGAAAGACGAAATATCCAAAAATATTTGGATTCCGAGAATCGCAGTTTTTAAAACTGTCGAACGAAAACCCGAAAGACGGAATCACGTAACTTAAAGGCTAAGTAGACTTAAGGGCTAAGTTAACTTAACACCTAAGTCATGAATAGTAAGGAGGTGTGAATAGTAAGGAGGTTAGGGGGTGAAATGACTAAAATGCCCTTAGCTTTGAAATTCTATAAATAGGAAGCTTATTTCATTTAAATGGGATTTTGAAAATCCTACAATCTAGAGAGAGAGAGAGAGAGAGGGTCAGATGAAGAGGGAGAAGGAAGAACATGAGCATGAATGATAGGATCGAAAGTGTTCGTGAAATAGAAAAGCTTGCGAATCGCCGGCTTTGTCTAGCGAAAGAAAAATAAAGAGGAAAGGTATTAAAACCTAACTTCTATGTTAGTTTTTCTTTAAGTTTTATATTTTTAAAACATAAATTAATTAGAATAAGAAGTAGATGATGTTAGGGATGATTTCATATGATTGAAATCATGAGAAATAAGAAAATAAGAATTTGAAGTTTAGTAAATAAATTTCTTAAGGAAGTATAAGATTCGTAATGAATTAGAACGATCCGAGTGGATTATATCAATAAGTAGATGAAATAAGTAAGGAATAATGTTCTATAACATCAAATTCCAATAAAAAGTGAAATCATAATCCAAAATATCGATTAAAATGAAGAACGAACGAAGAACACGAAGAACACGCGAAGAACACGAAGAACGTTGTTGATGGACAAATTTAAAACCATCGTAGGATAATTGTTGTTGATGGACAAGTTTAAAACCATCGCATATAAGTTTGATGCATATTTCTTGGTTAGGAACGGTAGAAACGTTCATGAAGAACGGATTAAAACTTAGTTATAACGAAGTAATGGAAAAAATTTCGTAAAAGACGAACTAGAATTAGAAAGTTAGTAAATGAACCCGAACGTGTAGGGTTTTATAAGAAAGTAAGAGAATATAGAAAACGTGAGTCGTGGATTCAAGAACGATCAAATTTCTAGTTCGGATGACCGAATTACGGACGAACGAACAAAGAGCGTTAAAAACGTAAAATGAACAAAGGGTGAAGATCAAGCAAATCGAATGGCACATTAATAGATTCAAAATGAAGTTCTATCTGATGGGGATTGAAGTTGGTAATATAAGGAAGAGAATGGCTTTGGAACGACCTCGTTCCGAGTTATAACAAAGGAGTAATGAGATCGGGAAGTAGCGTCTCAAAATGAAGTTAACACTTAGAAAAAATTTTCAAGAATTAGGGCTTGGCGCCGCGGTGGCAACCATGCCTTGTAAGGTGGCGGCAAGCGCCTTGCACCGAGAGCCGGTCATCGCAAACTCATGCACCATGGCGCGAGAGATATAAGGAAGAGTGGCAATGCATGCCAAATTGTAGGAAAAATCTAGAGAAGTGCTTTTAACTGCTCAACTCTTGGGGGAAACGTAAGGGAAGATAAAGAACATAATGTACAACTAATGAAACACTTAATTTAGTGAATTAAACCTTAAATGAAGGTTGAACAGAAAGATTAATTGAGATTAAAAGATAAAGAATGTAGACGCGGGTTATGTAACCAATGTCAGGGACCGTAGTCAAAATGAACGAACGTGAGGGATTGCTATGGTTGTGATTCCTTAGATGTTGAGTGATGAGGGTAATAAATAACATTTTGATGTTATGTCATGCTAGTGAGAGATAAGTGTGAAGCGTATAGACGCTGCAAACGCAACGTTGTTGCGATGAACGATTGGTCTTAGCATACAACGAACGGTGTGGCTTTGACTCTAGAAACGAGTAATGAACATGGAGTTTATATAATGGATAACAAAAGTATTAGTAAGATATGAATTATCGAGAAAGCAGTAATGAATGGTAATAAGATTAATGGAAGACGAATGTGAGTCGGATAAGAATGAATCCTGAGGTATGACATTTAGTTATTAGAAAGCTAAAAAGGAATAAGAAATTGACTTAACGAACGTTATAGTTAATGGTTAAGATAAGTTACAATAAGTTTAAGTTGTAGTACAATCGTAACCTTTGATGGTTGACATATGGGAGTTGGGCTAAACAATTCCTTCAAAGAGCGAAGGTATATACAAAACTGGCAACCGATCTAACTCACTGTTATGGGCAGTGTAGACGAGACGGGAACTTGTTTGTTGGTTGTTTGTGAGAAACCACTCAGAGTACCATATGGACTACTAGTAGAGAAGCGATGTGTGCTGAGTCCTAGAGAAGTAATAAGAAAAGATAAGAATATAAAACATCAAAGATTATGAACGTATAAGTAAGACATCTCCGAATGTCATGAAGCCGTAGAACGGTAATGAAAGTGGTCGCGTAAACTTAGGTTACAAGAACGCGAACCCTAAGAAGTAAAGTTAAGCAAACTAATGTATAAGTCAAATATACATGGATAATTAGTGTATGTGTTGTTTCTCTTATGTGCTACATAGGAACTGAAATGAGCAGTTCAGCGTAAGCTATAGCTGTGCATAAGGAAACTTTCCTAACTTCATTCATATTTCAAATGAATGCTAGTTTCTTAAACTTCTCAGATGTTGAACTTGAGAAGTTTCTATTTATGTGCTAATGTGCGATATTTGTGTAAAGTGGTAGAACATATGAGGCCTTGTGCCACAATGTGAACACTTCGGTGTTTCTATGAGATGAAATGTTCTATGATTTAACTGTTCAATAAGAGAATTCTCTGTCCATACATGATCCATTATTGTTAAGTCTGTGCTAATGATTCTAGCCAGACAGAATGTGTATGAAAAAGGTAGAAGAATGAAAGTATTTTAAAATTAAAGTGAATATTGTTTTAAAATGATAGGAATCGAGACTATTCCTATTATTCAAGCTACTTCATAACCTTTGTTCGGTTATTGAAGTCTTAAAAGAATGTTTGAATTCTTGAAGATGATTGTTCAACTGTTATGACTTGCTGGGCAATTGAATGCTCACAGTTGCTTTAAATGAAAAACATTTTCAGTGAACGATGTTAGAAGAACTTAAGGATCTTGTGAAGATCAAGCTGACGGTATCCAGATGAAGTGCCATTCAGAATGTGGATGAACGAGAAGATCGAGCGAAGACTTGTAATATATAATAAGTTAAATGAACTTTAGATTGGTTTAATGAACTGTTATGTATCCTTAGTGGCGGATGAAAGTCACTCTTGTAAGATGGAATGAATAATGTATTTATCATTATTTGTAATGAAAAAGGGTATAAGGTTTTTAGAACTTGGGATTTGAGAGTATATGTTGTTATATTTAGCTATATAATGATGTATGTTTGGAAGAAGATGGGATCGTGACGTACGGAATTCGGGTGTGAAGATTGACCGGATTTCTGGGCGTTACACATATGTTGATTAAAATCCATTTAGAATCATTATGAATGAACCTTTTGTTCATAAGGAATCGAATCCACTTGTAACGCCCCGGAGAATCGAACCTTTTTTAAATACTTTTAATAATGAATAAAATAATATTATTTATTATTATTATGCATTCGTAAGATGAATTTCGTTCTATAACCTAGAAACCCCGAAACGTCGTAGTATTTTAACTACGTGGGAGAATTAAAGTGTTTGAATTTCTAAGACGAAAAATAAAAGCTTTACGAGAAATTTTTTGAAAAATACTATTCATCGATTTCTGCTCGGGAATTATTTTTGAATTTTTGAGAAATGCGTAATGTTATAATATCAATGTGATATTGATTATGTAATAATAATCTAAGTATGGAAAACGTAATATTTTGCATGCGGACTTAATTTGGGAACGTTAGGTTTATTAAGCGTTAAGGAAAGAAAGTTGTAATTGTATGGTGTGTATGCATTGTATGAGGTAATGAACATAAGTATAATATGACATATTATACTATTAAGAATGAAGAATGAAATAACGTATATTAAGAATTAATATACGAGCTAGCATACGAGAATTATACATGGTGTATATATGTTAAGTTGTTAATTAAATGTAATGGACTTGTAGGATTATTAGCTTAATGATAGAAGTCCAATAGAATGTGATACTCAAGCCCAAGTGTTTGTTAAATCATAAGTCCAAACTTTGTAATGAAAGCCCAATAAGGAATTAGCTAGATTAATTAGCAAGCCCAATGATGAGCCATGATCCATGGAGCAATCCAAGTGTATATGGGTAGACTTGATGGGCAAGAACTTTGTGTGGTGATCAAGTGTTGTGCTAGCCAAGTTTACTTAGTTGTAAAGTGATGAATAGTAAGGAGGTGGAGTTAAGGAGGTTAGTTAAGGAGGTGGGATGTCTTAATGACCATTCTACACTAACTTAGCCAAGCCTATAAATACCAAGCTTCACAATTCATTTGTTGTTTGATAAATTTCTCCCAACTCCTCTCAAGATAAACAACTTATTGGTTAGAAGCCACATAAGCACTTATAAGCCACTTCAACATTTACTAGATTTTCCAAAGTGAAGTGAAGTAATAGTCTTCAAGGGTAAGACTCATACCTATTATCTTTATCTCTTCTATGATAGGATTGATAGAGAAGGGGGATTGTTGTTAAGAATATTTAATAAGTTATTGATGAATGAACTTTAGCCGAATAAGTTGAATAAGCAACTTGAACTCTAATAAGTTGATAGAATCATGAAGAACTTGTCATATGTTTGTCATATGATGTTAGTATGTTCAATATAGTATGAGAACATTGATTGATAGACTTATGTTCATAGTAAGTCATAAGCATGAGAATTTGTAGTTCATAAGTTAAATAAGTCATTGACTTATGAGAATAAGTCAAAACCTACTTTGTCAATAAGTTTGTGTAATAAGTAACTTGTGATGTTCATATGTTGATTAAAATCCATTTAGAATCATTAGGAATGAACCTCTCAAGATAAACAACTTATTAGTTAGAGAGAATAAGCCACATAAGCACTTATAAGCCACTTCAACATTTGCTAGATTTTCCAAAGTGAAGTGAAGTAATAGTCTTCAAGGGTAAGACTCATACCTATTATCTTATCTCTTCTATGATAGGATTTATAGAGAAGGGGGATTGTTGTTAAGAACATTTAATAAGTTATTGATGAATGAAATATAGCCGAATAAGTTGAATAAGCAACTTGAACTCTAATAAGTTGATAGAATCATTAAGAACTTGTCATATGTTTGTCATATGATGTTAGTATGTTCAATATAGTATGAGAACATTGATTGATGGACTTATGTTCATAGTAAGTCATAAGTATGAGAATTTGTAGTTCATAAGTTAAATAAGTCATTGACTTATGAGAATAAGTCAAAACCTACTTTGTCAATAAGTTGGTGTAATAAGTAACTTGTGATGTTCATATGTTGATTAAAATCCATTTAGAATCATTAGGAATGAAGTTTTGCCGGAATTCACACGATTGGACGATAATCGTCGAATTCGTGAAATTCTCGGAATGGAGGTCATATTTTGTGTTTGAAGTCGGAAATGTTGGTTTTCAATGGAGACAATTCATATTTGGCATTATAGAGTTGCGAACTCAAAAATGACCGAATTCCGATTTAGAACGAAGAAACGAGCGTTGAACGTTCACGAACGTTTATCGTTTTCGTTAAAAATGAACTAATAGGTTAAATTTTATCAAACAAAGTCAAATAGATAAAATTCTTGCATGAACTCATAGAGTATGTAATTTGTGAATCGTAGGCTTTTGAACAAGCCAATTCGGACTTATAACGAAGAAGTTATGAGTCTGGGAGTTTCGTAAAATTTTTAAACTTTGCAAACTGTTTGAGGAGCGAGTTGGCCATGGGCTAACTGAAACCCATTGAGTGATGTGCATGTTGTTGAAGTCCGAGGCTTGCCCTCTATCAAAAACTCTCACGTCATGCACAGCGAAGAAGAGTGATGTGTTGCCATTGCGCGCCACCCCGAGTTTTGACAGACAAGAATGTTTACAAGTATAGAATGAAAGATAACTCATTAGCAATGAACTAAGGTATAAATATAACATTGTTAAGGCATTTTTAGACACTTAATGTATGATGATTAAAGGTTAATAATCAATTGAAGATGATTTTAATGTGAATGACGTAACGAAAAGCCAGAAACCATGATAACAGATCTAAGTCAGGATTTAGATTGAGATGAAGGATAAGATATAATAATATACTTACTTGATTATATAAGATCTAATGTGGTACGTTATATAATCATGTATTGTAGAGACTTAGAGACTTAAAGTGTACGTGTGATAATCGATGGCGTATCGATTTGAAAGGCAAGTATTCTAACCCTTGTTCCAGTTCAGTCTGGACAAGTTGTGTAATTCATGTATTCTTTCGCATGAAGTTTTAACTATGAAGTCTAAAGCCAATTCTTTTGGCTAGACTTATATTATGATTTTTTCAAGCATGATTAATGTTTATCGAGTTATATTGGTATGGTTTTCAATCGAAGACCAAGTATGCTAAAATGTTTTTGTTGTTTAACGACAGGCATGTGAGGTTGCCACAATTTAAACGTATACACATTTAATGAATGTAGTGTTGATCAACATAGAGTACTATGGGCTGATCACCCAAAAGTGCTCGTAAGTTATGCCGGACTTACGGACTTAGTGCCGGGTGGTCCTTTTCAAAAGAAATTATGAACTGCTCATAGTCTTGAGCCTTAGTTGATATTTTACTGAATATTGTTGTTGGAAAACATTTTGAATGAAAAGAAGTGCTATTTTGAATTATTAATAGTACTTCGTAACTATTATTCAGTTACTGAAGAAATATGAGTTCTATGTTTCAAGCATGTTGTTTATTAGAATTGTAGTACTTGCTGAGCTAGTCATGCTCACTCTTGCTTGAACCATATGAACACAGCCAAGATCGAGCGGACCGAAGGCTCGGGCAAAGACAAGGGCAAGGCGAAGACGAAGCCTTAGATTACTTATGTAATAGAATAGTTGAATGTCTGTAATATATTGAATATTATGACAAGAACAAACGAATGGGTTACAAAGAACCTGGGAAATGTAATATTATTTTGGATATATAGAAGTTATATTAGTCCTTTTGAGACTTTTCAATTGAATGAATGTATGAATGGTAGTACCGTGTAGCACCATCTGTCGGATTGGAAGACACCTGGATTTGGGGGCGTCACACTCCTTGCCTTTTCTGGAATGCCTCTTACTTTGCCTTTTTCTATACCTCTTTTTCTCCCTTTTTTGTCTTTAATCTCTTGAGAGAGCTGTTCCACGTTGGACATAAGCTGCTCCATTAGATAAGAGGAGTTACCGACTTTAATCTTGAGTTCTTGTTGGCTTAACTCAAGTTGCATAGAGAAGGACTGATTCACGTTATCAATCTTATCAGAGAGGGCTTGGAATTGTTCTTCATTTTCCTTTTGTGCTCGTAGAGCTTCAGCCTTTTGATCATGTATGGCCTTCAGATAGATGTGATCTCTCTCTTTGATTTTGAGAGATACTTCAGCCATCGTTGCTTGAAGTCTATCTTGAACTGAATTATTTCCAGCTGCTGTCATCTTCTTTGATTCTTCATGAATTAGAGAAATCTTCTCAATCAGTTCATCAGAGTTTTTCGTTAGCTCCTTCTCCATAGAAATTTGATCATCTGGTTGAATAGCCTCTCGTTGAACACTAGATTGGACTCTATGATTCTCATCTTTGAACAGATTTTCGAAGGTGTTGACAATCTGAAAGATCATTGAGTACCAATCGTTGTTGGAGGATGAAGGAATGTTGGTCAACAGTGCTTGAGCAGATGGATCTGGACTTGATCATCATTAGTGGTAGAGTGAACAGATTCTACGATCAGTTTCTTGGCCATATTCCTTTTTCCATCAGAGTCCACTCTACAATCATAAGGAATATAATGACTTTCAGCATATCGGTAGACTTTGTAGTGGGCCTAATCGTTGATCATTATGGTTGCAAACTTCTTTACCCTTAGGAAGTTTTATGACACAAGTTCCAAATTTGGAAACTGAGAGTAGCACCAGCTGAAGTAACTCTCATCTCTCTCAGTATGTGCCTTTAACCATGGCATCCATGGGAAGAACCACCTCATTAGAAGATCTTTAGAATTATATAGTATAGTTGTGTAATCTAACTCCATATTCTTCCAGTTATGAAGCACTTCATCTGTAGTCATTCTCACAACTCGAAGTTGTTCATTTCCATGGTTATCCATCTTGTAGCTGGTTCAGCTGGTGGTTCATCAAGGACTTCTACTACTATTCTTCTACTGATTCTTGCTGGAGAGAGAACATGATAGTATTCTGGTTCCTCTGATTCCTGAGGTGCAGAATTAGAATCTTTCTCTATTTCTTCCCTTTTTGATCCAGAATCTTGCTGACTTCCTTCATCAGATTCATCAGTGAAGTCTTCTTGTAGAATTTCATTTTCAGAACCTTCTTCAGCAGTATTTTCCTTGGATTCATTTTCTTCATCACTAGTTCCATCTTCAACACTTTCTTCCACAGATTCATCATCACTTACTTCAATAACTGCAGTAGAGTGATCACTTTTCTTGTTAGAGGCAAATTTAGCCAGTAGTCTATAGCTCTTCCTTCTCCTTGGAGGTTCAGCTATGGGAGAGTCAGATTCTTCTTCTCCTTCAAACTCTGAGGCCTTAGAGTTATTAGGCAAGCTTCCTTGATTTTCATCATTAGGAGGGGCAGGTGTTTCTTTTTCGAATTCATCGTCTTTTGAGCCATCATGAGGGGTTAAATATTCTTCTTCATCAGTAGAGTTTACATTTTCTTTCATGGATCCAGCTCCACCTTCATTGTTGGATCTGATCTCCGGGGATTCAGTCTTGAGATCATCATTTTCCTTTTCTTTTTTTGACTCTACGTCCTCTTCTTTGTCGGATGGACTTTCCTGGGGAACTGGGGCTGATTTCTTCATCACTTTTTCTTTCTTCTTAGGTGGTTCTTGGAGTAGTCTGTTACTCCTTCATTTTGGGTTTTCAGCAGTTGATTCTGGTTTCTCTCCTGCTCCTTGTTTCTTCTTGTTAGTGGAGACATGGCTTGACAAAACCTTTGCATTCTTCACACTCTTAGGCTTCTTCTTTCTTTGATGATGTGGCGAATCGATGCAGAAGTTATCGACTCTTCGAGCTTTCCCTCCTCCTTTTCTTTTCTCTTTTGCAGCGAGACTTTTCTCGCTTCCAGGTTTGTGTTAGCCTCCTGTTTTCCTTTGGGTTTTTCTTCCAATTCACAAACAGTTGTGGAGACATTACTTTGTGTACATTCAGAGGTTCTCCCTCATTATCCTTGATCTTGCTTCCTAGCTTCTTCTTCATCACTATGCTTAGCAGTCTTCTATGAAATACTTTTGTAAGTGGTTTGTCTGTAGATTTCTTCAACTCAGCCTTTTCTATCCATTTGGAGATTTGGTCGAACATGATGGCTCCAAAATTGATTTGCTTCTTCGGAACTATTGCAAACATAATCTTTAATTGATGGTCGATTATAGTGTCGTGTGCGGTATCTTTTCACAGTATACATTTTCCCACTATTTCAGCAAGGAACTCGAATTCCTTGGGAAATTCCTTCTTCTTCATATCCTTTAGGCTAAGGTTTCTTTGGTACCGCATTAGCCTCTTTCCTTCTTCAATGTCGACTTCATCCAGGTTTATCAGACCTTGATTAGGAAACCCTGGACATTGATTAATGTCTGATGCTCTTATCTTCATACTAGATCTTTTCACCTTAGTAGTCAGAAGCCCAGAGTTCGTTGAAGCATTTGAGTAGAACTGCTTTACTAGCTCTGTATAAACTGGAGTGTTGGCCTCCAAGCACTCAGAGAACCCAGCTTCCTTTACGAGTTCAATTATGTCCTTGAACTTTGTCTCTTATTCTTCCAACTTTGTAAAGCCGAGTTGAATGCCCATTATAACTTTCCATTCTACCATTTGAGGAGTTCAAGGTATATGGTATGTGGTTCGGAGATAGTTAGATGAATGTGATTTGGGCTTTGGAAGTTTAATTGGTTTGGCTTCGAAGAAGATTCTAGGGTTTAAAAATGGGAGGGAGAGAGGTTCAATAGGTTCAGATAACTGTTTGCAAATTTAAATTTGTATTTATGGCAGTTCCTTCTGACTCTGCATACGCTTTGACGTGTCAACTATTCATTGGTTGCACGATGTCCAGTAATTAGCTGTAACTCCCCATTAACTTTTCAGTTAGATGTCTCTTTTAGAAGGGAAGACATTTGATTGACGTGGATTGACCATTGACCTCTCTGGTTAGTAGAGTAGCATGATAAGGCAGTTATGGACTCTTCTATTTCCTTTGTTGACTCAATGATCAACTTTTGAGGGATGATGCAGTGGATGGCTTTGGCAATTCTTCTCATTTTGAATCTTCATGATTTAGCCATTGATTTGCTTTATGAAGCCTTGAGTACTTCTTTTTAGCAAGATATCTTTCCAACCATCATTCGAACTTGTCTCCCATAATCTGAATGCTTGAGCAATTGTCTTGTTCTTCCAGCTCCTCATAAGTTAAGAGTAGCCTCTTGTAAGACTGCGATCGTCGAGTCTATTTCTACGATTGCTAAGGTTGCACTACGATCGGTGAGGTTACATCACGATCGTTGAGTTCTCTCAAACTCTACTCTGCGATCGTTGACTATCTTGATTCTTGAGATGAACTTGATTAAGTAATTCTTCTGGGTTAAGGTAGCTCAGGAAGGGCCAACCTCTTACAGTGAGCTAAGGGTCAGGTTTGTCTCTGAGGCGCTTTCTAGATGAATTGCTTTAGGAGTAATTTTCACTGATATCTCTTTTGACCTTTTCTGATGAGGAGGTCCTTTATCAACTTTAGACAATTGCATTTTCTGTGATCGTGGTGTCTTCTTGCTTTTACACTACGATCATATGTTTTATTATAGGCACTTCACGATTTTGAGTTGGGTGGCTGATAGGTTATCAATAGTACGTTTTGAGACATTCCAACTGACTATGGATCTTCATTTAGTTCATCAGCCACAAAGTTTTGGGACTCTGTAGCTGGTACATTGCTTCATAAAATATTTCAGTACTGTTGTTCCTTAACATATCATTGCTCCCCCATGGTTGATGTTGTCTTTTCAGTGAGGTGTGATTCCTTTTTCCTTATGCAGATAAGGAAGCATCCTTGCATATTTCTTTCTGACTGAAGTCATTAAATCTTTAGGGTTGATCATTCTATGATCCTTTGATAGTACTACGAACGTAGTCTTCCTTATCAGCTTGTGCTCATGGAGTTTTGCTCCCGTACTAAATTCCTAATGTTGGATGCTCGATAATCCTCTGATGTGAGCTTCCTTAAGGACAAGTTTTGCACGCTTGAGCATCTAAGACCCTTTTTCATCTCTGGTTGAGTGGCCTACTTTTATATAAAGGTTAGCAGCCATTTGAGCTTCCTTTAGATTAGCTCAGCAGGTCTTCAAGGACAGGCTTTAACATGTAAGAGTTTTGTCAAAATTATTTCTGAACAATCCTAAGCCTTTTGTTGGTTGACTCTTCTTGACTGAAGTCTTTTGCTTTAGCATTCCTTAGTGTAGTCAGATAGACTAAGTACCTGCAGGTTATACATTTCTATTTTTGGTACCCATGGTTAAATGGGTCCTGCTAGGTTAGTTTACTAAACCCCTGTTCCTCATATATTTGGATAATCATCATATTGACCACCATCAGTCGTATTCATGCATATATTTCATTTAGATAATATATTTTGAGATGCATGGAGGTGAGTGTGAGAGAAATCTATCATTTTAATAAAACACTCTTTTCCTTGATGGTTTCATCTTTTGCTAAGTTATGATCACATGGTTAAAATGTTCACAGAGTGAGAATCAGCTCTACGATTTATTAGCATCTGGTTGATTCATGGAGGTGATCAGTTTCTATAAATCTTAAAGATTCTCTTGTAGATCTGATCATACTCTGTGTGTTATTAAACACTTAGACCATAGGATGTACAAAGTACATTAACCCATTAGCAAAGATTACTTCACATTCAATCGACCTGTGAGACTCTTAAAACCATTTCAAGTCTCTTTCAAGTTATCATCTTCAACCTAAAACTTGTATGGAGAGAAATTTTATAGACATTTGAGTTTCCATCATCAGTGTACTTTCTCTCTTCACCTCTTTAGATAGATTATAAATACTTGAAGGAAAACTGTTATAGTTCATAAGTAAGATGCAAATATGTTGTTCATATCTATGTTAGCGAGGAACCGTACCTTTTTGCTTTCAGTTTCTTAACAGTTATTTATCTTAGATATACTGAGTTTAGGCATTGATGTGCATGTTTTCTCATTTGCTTCTAACAGTCAGTTGCTCCAGTTGATCTTCAGTTAATCAGTCGTGGTCTTAAAGGTGCAAGCTAAGAGAGTGTCAACATTTTTAAGTTCTTTGACATTCTTGAGTTTACAAGGCTTACATCCGCTGCTGGTTGGCCGGATACATGTTTGAGAGATTCTTCTCTGAATAAAACATTTCTTAGCATGTATGGCCTTTTTATTTCTTCAGGTTGGTGGATGTTTGACTCTTTTCTGTTGATGTCATTTAGGCTTTCTAGCCTGGTCTTCAGACAACAAGATTGACTGCGAGCAAGGATTGGTCTTGTTGATATGGCAATCGAGAGTATGGACCAATCTGAGCAGCTTCAGATGTATATGCACATTTACCTGTACACAATATTTCCAACGTGTGAGCTCATCTGCATATAACAAGTAACTTACTACTAAACTAAGTTTAAAACAATGTTTGTGCCTAGGATCAGACTCAAAGCGATTAGCTTTTCAATATATCATGAGAACCTGCTCTTATACCAATTGTTAGTTCCCAGTAGGCACAATATAGATCTAGAAGGGGGGGGTTGAATAGATCCTTTAATTTCAAATACTTTTTCTTGTTTATTTTGTATTGCTCATTAAGTAGCATATGACAAACATACGAATCTTTTCAAGCACAGCGAAATAAGTAAAAGATCCCCTTCATTGATATATTCATAATCAGACATACATTGTTCGTAGAGTTACTTTAGTAGTAAGCAATTAACACATACATAACAGTTATAGTAGTTAATGTTCATAAAGTAAATGACATAAAGAAAAAGACACAAGGGGATTTAAGTGGTTCAGAGACTCAAGCTCCTAATCCACTCTTCTGCTTTCAACTAGCAGGATTTTCACTAAGGAAGGGCAGCACCCTGAATCACTAAGATTCCTTCAAGGCCAACAACCTTGGGACTTTATTTCACTAAGAACTCTTCAAGGCCAACAGCCTTGGAACTTCTCTAGTTCCCTAGGAACTCATCAATCCCAGCAGGCTTGGAACTTCATTTAGTCCCTCCGGACAAGGACACCTCAGGCCCTGGCTTCTTGTTGTTGTTGTTGTTGGTGCTGAGCTACTAAGATGTCATTAGGCTCTGAACATTTTTTGTACTTAGCAGCTTGGTGTGGTCCTCTTTGCTTTCTGCTTCGAGTCTGGACCACATCTTCTTTAGTGCAGCTGTTCTTCATTCTTTTCTACTCATCTTCATCTGGTATCAGCTGTGCACCATCACCATCTGGGTTTGCTAAGTTTCTGTACTTTTAGTAGACTTCTTCTGGCACTTAGCAATCCCTGAACCCTTCTTGAATACTTTGAAGACATGGTTCTGCACTTGTTCAGTTTTAGCTTTCAGTTCATGGTGATTCATAGAGTGGCTCTCTTGATCTTCTTTGTACTCAGCCACTTTCTTGAATGTTATCTTCTTGGCCTTCTCGGCTCTCAGCTTAGCTGCCATCTTTAGTGGCATTCTCATCTTTGTTGAGTGAAGCTTTGATCTGTTTGTGTTCTTCTTTAAAGCTGCTTCACTTCCACCTTGGTAGTCTCACTGTCACTGAGACTTGTTCTGTTGATCTTTGGTGGAACTCGTAGAGTCAACTATAGCATTCACCAACTCAATGATTCTGCAACATTACAATCATTAACAACTCTTGATCTTTGAAGCTCTGTTGATTTATACTGCTTCCCAATCTTCCCGTTGGAAAGTAGTCGTTGAAAGCTAATTAGATTGCCTCGCAGATTTTGAGTTATTTGATGCAGACTGCAGATGTGACATGACATCTTTTTCTGACTTTCTGATACTACAGTCTACTGTTTCACCTACCCTGTTAGATATGTTATTTTGATATCTTGGGCAGGTCGACGACTTTATTTCACCCTTCTATTTCTCGATCAGAGGTTGTCCTTGCATCGATGCTCTCAATAAGCTTTTGTCCGAATGCCAACCTTCAGATGGAACCGTTGCCAATGCTTTAATCCTTAGTTGTTCGAACTCTACAATTCTGATGCACTTCTTCTTGGACCTGATTGTAGTGTCTTATTGACATGTAGAGTTAACACTACGATCTCGAGGAGTGTTCACTTGATCTCCAGTGTAGAACATCTCTTCCTCTTTTCGTGCAGTGCTTCATCACTTCTGTTTTCCTCGACTGTTCTTAGATACTGATGGCTTGATTCCTTGCTCTGGCCTCTTCTGAATAACAAGACACTTTAGATTTGTGGCGTGTCCAACTCGCTTTCTCCTTGTGATCTCCCGTTCACTTATCATTAATGGACTGACCTAATGCTTAATCACTTTAGCCTTGTTCTTCAGAGGCTGACCAGTATCTCAGTGTGTACTACATCAGTTCCTTTTTCGTTTAGCAAATACTACGATCTTGGTTACTTCCAAGATCGTTGTCATCTTTCTACTTGACAGCTATTGCATATGCTAACTTTCCTTTGTCAGCTACTGAAGTCTTCTTATGATCATCTTGTGGAAGACTTCATCTCGAATGGCTTTACAACTCAATCTGGATGCTGATTAGGTTGATGCTTAGATCTTCTAATAGCTTGCATGCCATTCGTTGAGTGCTCTCTAGCTTCCTTTAGGTGAGATATATCTTTGTAGTTCCATCCAAAGGCTTCATTCCTTTGGATGTTCTGGGAGTGCACAATTGTTGAGAATCGTGTTTGCTCTACAATTCTTCTTTGGCTTTGTGAGCACATCTGTTGAGGTCTTAGCTCTGCACTCTACGATTCAGCTTTGGCTGTGCAGACACTACGACTCCGAGATCAGATCTTGAAACTACGATTTCTGTCGTTGTGCTTGTTGTCTTCATCTGATCTTGCTCGACTACGATCTCTGCCTTTGATACGATCAGTAGACTTCTACGACTCTGAGTGTAGTCTACGATTCTTGACTTGACTTCGGCAGATGCTCGGTCGGCTCGTAGGAAGGTTGTCTCTACGATTCTGAACATGACTTCCTCAGCAGACTACGGCTCCGAGGAAGCTTTACTCGTCACACTACGGTCCTTCCTTGTCTCTCCTGGAAGTCTACGAACTCCGAGATCTACTATCTTGCAGACTATGATTCTACCTCGATAGCTCTCGAGTTATCCTTGACTCTCCTGGCAGACTACGATTTCTGGTGCAGTGTTCGACGATCAGACAAGCCTATCTATTACATCATAAGATCAACCTAACATGTTTGATCTTTTTATGTTTATAGTCCTTGTACATCATTTCTTTTTAAAGACTTTACAAAGCTGTTTTGCTTATGAAGGATCAACCTAACATATTTGATCAATTCATTCTAAGTCCTTGTACATATGTTTCTATAAACTATAAGAGGACTTTACAGCTTTTCTTATTGTAAGCATACTTGCATATTCATTCATATATATATCATAATCAAATCATATATAAATAGGAATATCATTCACATGTTTATTCCTGACAATTGTCACTGCACAAAGGGAAACAAGTTAGAGAAAGGATATTGGGAGCAAGACGAAAGATAATGGGGGTACGGAAAGACTTGGAATGAGATACTTACACCCGTGTCAGTACAACCAAGTTTCGTCGAACATAACTCACATACTCCATTCGATCTTGCTCAACTTTTTGCAGAATTCTTTGAAAGCACCAGCCCAATCCTTCGAAAACTTGGATACCTTCGCGATGGGATCATCAGGATGGGCCCAATTTGGAAGAAGTTGGAGGTCGGTCCCCCTAACATAAATCCACTGCGGGTGCCACCCTTTGTTGCTCGAGGGAGTCTTGATCGGGACGGTTCTATTGGCTTGTTTCTTTAATTGCCAAAGGCCAGGTTCTTTTGACCTGCCAACGGTGAATAAGGCGAAGAAAAAATCAAGGCCAGGAGTGATCCCGACCTCCTGGCACAATGCTATAAAGGAGATCAAGTGGTTATAGGAGTTCAGCACAAGTTGCGCAAATCCGATTCCCACAAAACAGAGAAAGGAAGAGATGAACTCATAGAGTGGGAACCGAACCCCGTACTTTAGAACATATAGGGGAACGACAACCCACTCGCGCTCGGGCCTCCAAAACATTCTCTCTTCTGATCTGGGAACCCGAAGCTTATATTCTTTAGGAATGTTGAATAAGGTTCGGATATCGGACAATTGGGAAGAGCCGACAGTAGATTTGGTGTTGATGTGGGAAAACTCTATTTCGGAATGATAGATGTTTCGAATTTTGGCTTCGGTACTAATCGGAGTAGGAAGAACGGAAGAAGTGGTGGTATCAGGCTATGGCACTGGCAGATCCACTGGTACCAGGTCAATGGCACCAATGGAAGAGGGAATGGTGGTATCGTCGATGTTCGAAGCTTGTTCAGGGGTGAAATCAGCCATTAAAAGCGAAAGAATTTGAAAATGTGGTGGTTTAGAAGCAAAAACAAACAGCAAAAGAATTTGAACCTGAGAAAAGATGGAAGAGGGACTACTCGTCGGAAATTGCCTCGCTGAAAAAGTTGAAAAGGGGATTTGAAATGAGGAAGATTCAGAAAGGGTGACAATGATGGGAGAAGTGGGAGTTTTGTAGTGGGATGACACGAAACCCCAGAGCAGCTATTTATGGCAGGTGGGGCCCATCCTGGGGAGACGTGTGGCGTTTTGAAAAACAAAGAAAAACCGTTTGGGTTCCCTAGACAACTCATCATTTGCTGGTGTGACTTTTCGAGTTTATATCTTTTCAAGTCTCTAATTATAAATATATTATAACAAGAGACTGTGGGGCAATGTTCGGGAGTATTTTACCAACCCGCAGATGGACTGAAGGTCTGGTGCTAGAAGGCGCGGTTACGCCCATTGGGCCAAAGCCCTCAGGGTGGTCGATAGAGTTCGGGCATCCGAGCTCTCTGGGCCGGAGTCCTAATCTGGTGAAGGTGTTCGGGTTCGGGCGTCCGAGTCTTTTGGGTCGGAGACTTCTTCGAGTTGATGGTGTTCGGGGTTGGGTATTCGAGTCTATTGGGCCGGAGCCCAGACCAGTATATGAGTTCGGTTGAATTGGGCCTGTACAGTGGGTTGTCTTGCGTGCAGAGTCTCGAGCCATGAGGAGTTTAAATGGTTAAAGACTCTAGTCCTAACCATATTCAAATAAGGTAACTCCAAAGGTAGTGTTGAGATTGGATTCCACCTGCACCTTTTAAGGAGATTGTGTTTGACCCAAATAATGGTAACTGCCATATTTAGGAGTCCTAAACCGACTCGGAAAGGGATTCTAAGGTATGAGAATACTATAAATACAAGGCTTGGGTGTCAACTAACAGGTAATACATCTTTGAGCACTAAATACTAAAGCCTCCATTTTTAAAACTTGTAAACGACCTGTATTTATTCTCACACCAGAGCTATCCCCAGCGGCACAAACTGTCAAGTTTCGTGTGTGATCTGTTATTGTACAGGTTCAAGCGCGTGAATTCTGTGATTGGACGCGCCGTCGAAACTTGGCGTTAACATCAACCATGGGCTCATTGAGCTCTTCTTTGGTTTGAACTAATTCCTCTTTTGGCCATACGAATTGCCGAATTGGTTGGGTATGTTCTGGTCATTTTGGAGAACAGATAGATGGAAATGTGTAGTTATAGAAGATGAGGCGATTGAATGATAGAAGCTGGCTAGGGAGTTTGAGTTGGAGATGAGATGTGTTTTACTAAAAGAAGCTACCCTATTTATAGATCTGAAGGGCATGGGCGACGATATTTGAGTATGCTATATGGCCACAAATTTATGTTATACTAAATATTGGTGTATTTTGGATATATCTATATTAAATATTAATGTATCTGGATATATGAAATATGTAGGAGTAGTTAAGAAGGGACCTATACATTATCACACATTATTATTCTATTCGATCACATATAAATTCAAACACATATATATCATTAAGGTGTAATCGAGAGGGGCCAAGTTTAGTAATTAAATATATATATATATATATATATATATATATATATATATATATATATATATATATATATATATATATATATATACCATGTATTCAGGCTTTTAACAGTAATAAACTGATTTTTTTTAAAATTAAAATATAAGGAATATAAGACCGCAAAAGATGTGATGCAAGAAAATCTGAGGTCGATTGAGTCCGGTGAGGCTGAGTTATCAGATAGTACATTGATGGCGGAGATGCAATGCGTTGATGGATCGGCGCAAGGATTATGGTTGTTGATATCTTCTGAATTTAAAAAAGTTCAGGTGTTCAGTTAACTTGACTTTGAAAGTTCGGCTTCAGACATTGATGTTTTTCGGGGTCGGATGTTCGGCTTCGGATGACATAATAACTTCGGTCGTTGTTATGATTTTGGGAGTTGAGTTCAGCTCTTCAAGAATTCGAATCAGATTACTATTAACTTCGATTACTATTATTTAATTTTTTTATGATAGTATATAGTGTTTTATTATGAAGTAAATTTTTTTTTTATTACGTAATTAATTACTGTAGGAGTTGTTATCTATTAAAACTTTGTTGTCATAGTTATTTGTTACCTATTGAAAGTTTGTTTCCATAATTATACGAATTTTATTTCATTTTGAAAATGAAACCTTTAAGCTATAAACCCACAAGGCTTGTGGGTTGAATTTGAGGATGTTTTTTTTTGATAAATATAATTTACACATTAAAGAACTTTTTTCGTGTTTAGCGCAATTCTTTTGATTTCTTTACCTGTAAATTTATTTCTGCCTGGCGTCAAGATGACTTCAAAGAATCGTATAAGAAAGACAACAATGAAAAGGAAGAGAGGATTGTATTTTTTTTTAGAATGAATAATATCTATGGAGTACACATGCCTGCAGTTGTGCATCAAAAGACATATAACTAATAGAGATAGAGAAAATGATAAGCATACACAAATTAATTTTATTTTTTAAAAAAGAAATTCAAAATTAACATGAATTTAATTAATTTTGAATAATAAAAATATAAAAATTGTTGACTACCTATGAAATATTACTAATTACAAAATTTGTTATCTTCAAAGTTAATTGCGAATTTACTTGTTGTTTTATTAATAAGAAGAAAAAGTTTTAAAATTGTGTTAGTAAATTACATATGTCATAGTTTTCCAACATTAGTTGCTATAGTGTAGATATAATACGTATTTGACATTTTTAATTATTTAAATTTTATATAAATTCATTTATCTTAGCAAATACGGCTATAAAAATTGTATATTGTATAAATTGTATTACTCATTACAAAATTTATTTTAATTAAAATGAAATACATTAACTGTGAATCTAAGAATATTTGATTAAATTCAATAATTAAGTGAATTCAATTACTACAAGAAACTGACTTATAATCAAAGGAGTCATGACGGTAATGCCGTCGTGTATAACATCCGTCGCCGAGATTGATATATTTGCCGCCAATGAGTGCAAAAATTATATAGCTAGAGAACCTTAAAAAATCAGACCACAAAGCGGATTTTTATTACTCTTTTTTTTTTGGGTACTATTAATTTATTACAACCACATGGAGGAGGGGAATTTGATCATTTGTCTTTGCTATGGCAGAGCCTGGTGATATCATCCAGGCCAATGCTTGGTGGTGGATTTTTATTACTAGCTAGCAGCAATTTGAGGGCTTAATCTTTATTAGTAAGAAGCCAATGACAAAAGGATTGGAGGGTAGTATCATCAGCTCTGTAGTGTTTCTGTGTGAACCCCAACAATTCTGACCATGTGAAATCTGGGTACTTTCTTTTTTCACCTTTTTGGTCAACAAGATCCTGTGGGGGTTTTACCACTTTGTCCTTTTTTGGGTTAACAAAGTAAACCATTGATCTTCTTTCTTTTCCCTTGTGGACTGCTGCCCTGTGCAGGCAACTCTTGTATCTTCCATTAGATAATGCCTACAATATCCATATCAAACAAATTAACACATAAGCTAAGAAGCACAGGCGGGTATACAATTAAGTGCATCACACGGGGATATATATACAAAGATTCCCAACACACGGGGATATAATATAATATAATAAAAAACATTCCCAACACACCGTACATCTATAAACATGAACTCATAAAGATAATTATAGATAAATCAAAATATATAAATTGCAAAGGAGGGGAAAACTCTAAGAGTCTGGCCCGAATAATAGTAGTATGTAGTACGTAGATATGATAGTTCGCTTCCTAAAACATAAGAGCATATATGTTTGACGGAAGTGTAAATCAAATAAGGTACGTCGATCAGTATATGCATATATCATGTTTGATGGAATATACAAGTTGCATTGCATAAGATAGGTTCCAATATAGCAATTACTAATAATACATGAAAGACGTAGTCCTTATAGCCTTTTTGAAGATCTTGTTAACATGTTAGTGTGTACATATAGGTAAGATCATTCATTTCATGATCCAGTTGTCCCCTTTTTATAACTATTATTTATAGGCTTAAATATGATTTACTATCCTAAACTATAGGCCATATTCCACTTCGGTGATCCACCTTTCAATTTTGTTAATTAGATGATTGAACTATTAATTTTTTTCGATTTCATTCAATTGGGTCTGCCACGTCAGAAATTATTGACGTGGCATCCTAATAGGCAGCAAGAGTGCTTATGTGTAAAAACATTATATATTTTTAATGAGATCAAAGGACAAAAAGGTAAAATAACAAATAAAACAACTAAAAATTACACAAATAATATAAATTAGTTGTATAATTATTTATTTATAGTTATATAAATAATATAAATTATTTATATAATTATTATATAAATAATATAATAATTATTTTATTAAAATAATTATTTTATTAAAAAAACTGCGTTTTATTATTTTTTTATTAAAAAAATTGTGTTTAATATTAATGATAATTAAAATAAAAATATTAAAGATAATAAAAATAAAAATAAAATGCAGTTTTTTGTAATAAAAATAAAAAAAAAGCTGTTTTTTTATAATAATAAAAAAATGCAGTTGTTTTTTTTAATAAAATAATTATTAAACATAATAAAAATAAAAACGCAGTTGGTTTTTGTAATAAAACTGCATTTGTTTTTTTTTTTTAATAAAAATAAAAAAATAATTATTCTTATTAAAAAAAATAAGAGAGCGTTGTTTTTTTTTAATAAAAATAATAATTATTATTTTATTAAAAAAATTGCACTTTTTTTATTATTAAAAAAACTGCATTTTTTTTATTATTATTACAAAAAAACTGCGTTTTATTTTTATTTTTATTATCATTAATATTTTATTTTATTATCATTAATATTAAACACAGTTTTTTTTAATAAAAAAAATAATAAAAGCGCAATTTTTTAATAAAATAATTATTAAATTATTTATATAATAATTATAAAAATAATTTATATTATTTATATAACTATAAATAAATAATTATACAACTAATTTATATTATTTGTGTAATTTTTAGTTGTTTTATTTGTTATTTTACCTTTTTATCCTTTGATCTCATTAAAAATATATAATGTTTTTACACATAAGCACTCCTGCTGCCTATTAGGATGCTACGTCAGCAATTTCTGACGTGGCAGGCCCAATTGAATGAAATCGAAAAAAATTAATAGTTCAATCATCTAATTAACAAAATTAAAAGGTGGATCACTGAAGTAGAATATGGCCTATAGTTTAGGATAGTAAATCATATTTAAGCCTTATTTATAATATACTGCAAGTAAGCCTTGGCTAGCTAGTAATACTTTTCACCCAAACTTAGATTATTAATTAACATGGTGAAACATAGGGACACTCTTGGTCCGTTTGCCAATGTATTTACCCTCTTGTCAAGAACTTTGACCAATTACTTTGTTTTTGTGTTTCCTACTTTATTTTGAAGTGATTTAAGACTTTGAAATAAAACGAATTTAAAATTATGAAAAAAATATGCTAGTTAATTAGAAAAATATTTTTTAGATTTGTCTAGACAAGCATAAGTGGATTGTATAATAAGACTAATCATAGTTGTGCAGTATAATCCATCAACGCTTGTCTAAAAAATCTATCGTTTAACCGCCAAAAAATATATGCTCTAAAAAATAGTACCGTATAAGAAGTTATGCATATACCATGAATGTATCACCAATGTTGATGACTAGGGCATTAGGGCGAGGACGAACGGATTGCCATTTGTTATTTGAAAAAACCTCGAGGCCTCCAACTTGATCCTGATGAAGAATTGTTAAAGAGGTTGGATCACAATGAGGACCAGTCCCGAGGGTGAGGTCGGGTTCATTACAGGCAGGATAGTAGTTGCATCGCATTATTGAACTGCCATCTTCGAAGAATTTCTTATAGTGCTCACGGTCTACGCCCAAGCTAATTGCCAAGAGTTGGAAAATTGCCACGGATAATTTCTTCATTGCTTCACAATACTTCTGGTAAACCAACATAAAATTACCATATCAAGTTTGTTAGTTAAAGGTTTTATTCTGATAGATATGCAATTGATAAATTGCGTGTGGTATTGCATCCACATGATAAAGTTGTCTTAAAGGCGGACTAAATTTGATTTCTCAACTTGTATAATTTCTTCCTTGATTCAAGAACTATAAGGGTTATGGTTTGGGACAACATGAGACGCCCCGCGTCACAACAGCTGTTTATTATTTCTTCCGTCCCTTAATATAAGACTTTTTAAAGTTATGTATAAATATTAAGAAAATAATTGTATAGCATTAAATATAATACCAAATGTTTATATTGTCCTTGTATTAAAAAAAAGATTGTTATTTATTGGACAAAAAATAGTGAGAGAGCCAAAGTTATATTTAATACTTGGGGGTAATATTGAAAACTAAATAATTAATGCTTACTTGAAATTCTAAAACATCATATATTATGGGACAAAAAAACTTCTCTAAAATGTCTAATATTAAGGCACATAGGGAGTATATATATGATACATCATACATATTTACAACTTTTGCCTAGATCAGTAGAAGTATGTGAACCCTATCATCTAGTATATTATATAAATTAAATGTAAGAATTGTACATAAAATACTATATAAATATTTTGTCTTAAAATTTATGTTGTAATAGACAATCGAATTATCTTGTTGAAGATAACACATTTATACATTGCCTAAATATCCTTATCAACAAATTTAATATTCTCTCTTCGATTCTAAAAAGAAGCCATGTTAATATATGTGAAACCTAAAATTTAAAACTGATACAACTTTTGGAAAACATTTAATTTTTAAATAGTACTCCCCCGTTAATATAATTAAGTCATTTTAAAATTGTGCACAAGTATTAAGGAAATGACTATATTATAACATTAAATATAATATCAATTGTTTATATTATCATTGTATTGGAAAAATAGAGTATTATTTATTGGGCAAAAAATAGTGAGAACCAAAGTTATATTTATTATTTGGGTAATATTAAAAACTAAGCAATTAATATTTACTTGAAATTCTCAAACAACTTATATTAAGGAACAAAAACAATTCTCTAAAATGACTTATATTAAGAAATAAAAATAATTCTTTAAAACGACCTATATTAAAGAACAGAGCGAGTAATATAAATTTGGTTATGATCATTATATGACAGTATTAATTACACTTAAATTAATTAATATATTTAAAAGGGCCAAAATGGAATTAATGAGTATTTAAAAGTGCAGATAATCTAACCCTGTCTTTTCAAACTCCCTCCCCACAACATTGTTGAAGTAGTCCGCCACAAGGAGCTCCTCCGGGGCACTGTCATGGTCATACTGGAACGAAAACATCTCCTTCCATGGCAAATTTGACGAAAAGCGATCCGAATGAGCACCCGAATACCCCCACAAGCTCCCCGGCTTTTTCTGAAGGCTCGCCTTCTTGTCAACCGAAAGCTTAAACAAAGAATCCATCTCATCCTGCGCTGCACGAATGAGCTCTTCATCCACCCCATGGTTTATAACTTGGAAGAATCCATGCTTTTCGCAGCCGGCCCGGAGTTGCTCAGCGGCCGAAGTGGTGGCGGCGGTGTCGCCTTGGAAGAATCCGGCGAGGTCGATCAAGGGCTCGTTGAGCTCTTCTTCGGTTTGAACTAATACCTCTTTTGGCCATATGAATTGGGTGGGAATGTTTTGAACTTTTTGGAGAACGGATGGGTGGAAATGAATATTCGGAGAATATGAGGCCATTGGAATATATGATAATAGCTGGTTTGGGACTTTGAGTTTGAGGTGAGATGCATGTGTTGTGCCAAAAGAAGCTACTCAATTTATAGGCCATAAGAACAAGAGGGAATATCTGAGATCATAAATTTCTTCTGTTTCTGTTGGAGCTAATAAAGTAACAAATCTCCTTTTTTGGATTATCACATGATAAAAGTTATCTAATTTACATACTGTAGGAAGGTGGAATACGTCATTTGATTTTGGATAATAGGGCAGTAATTAATTCAGATCATAAATTTCTTCTGTATTAGTTGGAGCTAATAAAGTAACAAATGTTATTTTTGGATAATCACATGATAAATTTGATTTTGAATAATAGCGCAATAAATAAGATCATTTTTTCTGTATATGTTGGAGCTAATAAAGTAACAAATGTTATTTTTGGATAATCACATGACAATTGTTATCTCTAATTTAAATACTAGAGTAACGTAGAAATAAATTTTAGAGTAAAATAAAGTCACAACGCTTCTAGATAATCATAATAACACTCACACTCTTTTAATTTTTTAAATAACAGTTAATGCCGCTATAAGTTTTTAGAATTGACAAAATAGATAAAATTATATATTTTCTCTTGTATGTTATCAAATTTTAATTTCTGAATAATATATTATATATTATATATTGAAGAAGGAAGAAGAACAGGTGAGCGATTACTCCAACGACACGTGGGAGAACCACCATCCCTCTCTTATACGGCTAAAAAAATTTATCAGTCTTCATTTTATTTTATTTTTGTTTGGCCAATTCTTCGTGATTATTTCATCTATTTTTTTTTTACAGGTGATTGTAGTATTTTTTTTTTCAGACCACAACACCGCAACGAGGAAACAATTATTCCGGGCCATTTCACCTTAACAAGGATCTTGGCTCGGATAGTCTCAAAGAAAAAAAAAACAATACCTCAAGGAGAAAGTGTTTATTCCAGGCCATTTCACCTTAACAAGGATCTTGACTCGGATATTCTCAAAGAAAAAGAGGCAACACCACAACGAGGAAGAATTTATTATGGGCCATTTCACCTTAACAAGGATCTTGGCTTGGATATTCTCAAAAGAAAGGACAATACCGCAAGGAGGAAGAATTTATTCTGGGCCATTTCACCTTAACAAGGATCTTGGTTTGGATATTCTCAAAAGAAAGGACAATACCGCAAGGAGGAAGAATTTATTCTGGGCCATTTCACCTTAACAAGGATCTTGGCTCGGATATTTCGGCGAAGTAGCATTTATTCCAATCAATTGATTCAACGAGCAAGGAGAAATTAAATGTAAGAGGGGAGAGCTCCTTAGGTGGCTAAGCTCTATGGGCCAACCCCTAGGGGGAACAACCTAATGGCCTCCTCCTTCACATTTTTTTGTTATTCCTCTGCCTTATTTTTATTTGAATGGCTCCTAATGCTTGTAATCTTTTTTTCTTCTTCTTTCAGGTGTCCGTGATCTCTCTTTTCCGAGTCAAGTCTTCTTATTTAAGTTTCATACTTTCTCTCTTGTTATGGTAAGTAGTTAATTTCAAATGCTTATTTACTTTCTTTCCTTGCTTTTAGAATTCTCATGTTAAGTTTTTCTTGTTGTAGGCCAATTCCAACGAACGTTCCATAGACCCGAAAACTACTATGGAAGTTCCCTTCATCAGCTAGTGGGGAAAAGCTCCCTTTTATGGGTCTTCTGACATTTTCTAGGAGCAAGTGAAGAATTATGATCGCACAGCCTTTCCTCCTCTTGAGAAAGGCAGGCTTATTTCTTTATGCTACAGCTTGCACAAGCTTATACAGTTTTCCATGTTCTGCTCGCATTCCCCGTATGTGTATAGAAAAATAGGAGTACCCCTACAGTCCCATTCGTTTCATATCTGACTCATCCAATCGTCTTAAGGGGTGGCAACATTGGACCGACAAGGTTCTCGCAAATTCTGATTATGTGGATATACTAGAGAGGGCCGGCATTCTGCGTTTCATTTAGCTATGCAGGGATCTTCGTATCCAACAAGATCATGATGCTCTTACCGTTTTAATTTCACGTTGGTGTTCTTCCACATTTATATTTGTCACTGCTCGGGGGGAGTTCACCCCAACTCTAGAGGACGTTTATTCCATTTACCAGTAATCCTCTTTTCTATTTCGTTTTTTTTTCTATGAACTCATTATGGATTATATCTTGTACCCTTCTTGTTGTTGCCTCGACTTCCTGTAGCATCTCTAGCTTGTCTCCTAGAGATGTTTAGTGCATTACATACTTGACGAAAGCTTTTAAGCGGGCTCCCAATTATATCTCGCGATTTTAGGGTGACACGCTCCTTCCAAACTTTGAGACCTCTAACCAACAAAAGAATTCTTGGTTATCTTTGGTACGCTACTTCTTCAGGGATTGCAGGCCCGACCACGGAAATAGTTCTGACTATAACAAGTCTATCCTCGTTCTTCATGAGGAGCCTTGCCCTTTTCCCTTGGCTACTTATTTGGCTATGTTGTTGTCCCACTTAATCTTTCCCGGGTCACCTATAGATGGTCCTTCGACCCGCATGTTTGGTTTGGATTTTTTATTATCCCGAGGTCTAAATCTTCCTCTTGTTCCTCTCTTCTTAGGAACATTGTATCGTCGTTTGGACGAAACCATTCTCGCTATGAGGGAATCTGTTGGGAGGTATTCATTTTCGTATTTTTATTGTCTTTCACACTGCATTTTTTCTCTTCTTTTTCTCTTATCAATCTTTTTATTCATTTACTCAAGTATGACGTAAATTACTTTTTCCCTGCTCCTTTTCTTCAGATCTTTCTCTTCGAGCACTTTTTGAGATATTCTACTCCTGCACATCTTCCTAAGAAGAAAAAAGAAGTATTCAGATCCTTTTTCATCGCCCAACATTGTCCCCCGCACAGCTCGCTGGATTGATCACCGATCTAGTTTAGATTTACGACATTTTATCGATGATTCTTCATACTTCACTGCTCGTCCCTACACCATTGTTTCAGAAAATGGCGGTCGTTTGCCCCACTTTTATAGGCATAACTTTCGCTCCTACTTAAACATCAACGAATTGATTGGTTCTTCGCTGTCCTGGTTCATTTTCCTTCGGGCTGCGGAGCTTCCCTATTTCGTCGAAGATAATGGTTTTGGCATTGTGCTTTATTCTCCTCACAGGGTCATGAGGCAGTTTGTATTTGACCAGGAGCGTCCCTTTGGCCACACTTGTCGGGAGACTTATGAGACTGCCCTTCTCAACTTCGTCGCTACCACTCTCTCTTTTACATGGGCATTTCCAAGGCCTTTAAATGCTCCTCATAAATCCCTTCCTTTTGACATACCAAATGATTCTCGGATTGGGCGATATACTACCAGCGAGCGTAATTATTGGCAAGTCAATCTTAAAAGGTGGGAGGATGATACTTTGATTTGTTCTCTACCAGTTTTTATTCCCGAACGTCTCCAATGGGCCAGGTTGCTATGTTCACCTAAGACCAATGTCTGTTCAGAACGTTGGTCAACCAGTAGTCGTCTCATTGAGCGTGAGGCTTTGATGCCTACGTCTTCTCATCCTCAGTCAGTAGACATTCATCCTCCAAGTGACCCAAATATTTTTTCCGCACATGCCCCTACTACCTCCAGGAGTCTTCCACCACGGGCTTCGTCTCAGGTATCTCTATCACAGATACCTCCTCTAGCTCCTCCCCAGGGATCCTCTGGTGCCGAGGAAATGAGAATTATTGGGTAAAATCTATATACGCACAACACGCAAGTATACGTGGTCAACAAGTAATAAAGTGATAAGTAAAATATCGTTCCCACAGAGATCAATTAGTAATAATCTTAACTTACAATTACCAATTTCCTATTAATCCTAATTTTATTAGACTATTCAACCCACTGATTATAATTAAAGATTCTGAAATAAATAATAAAATAAACTACCACAAACTAATCACAAATATCATAATCTGGAATTTCAAACAATCAACGAAGAACTAGACTTATGATTTCACCCTAAGCTTCACTTTGATTTTAACACCTTCATTCCAATTCAATGCACTATTCCAATTTATTAATCAAGAACACGAATGTAGTATTAACCACCTCTTGATCCACTAATACCGTATTAACTTAAATCCACAATTAAGATAGAAACAAGTTAAACACCTTAATCAACTAACTCACTATATCTCTATGTGAATTACAATTAAAGGACGTTGACGAATAAGTTCTCTATCCGACTACATGCGATGTCAAGCATATCTCTACCTTAACATTCATTAAGATTCTGCTATTCACAAAATTCATGAACACATGTTATATCAACTAGGTCTAGATTTGAATATCCTCTCTCGATTCCATACAAATCCACAAAGAATTTTTGATCAGGCAATTCATAGATTCAAGTTCAAATCAATATAGATAAACTGGAAATAAATTATTAAATTGGAAATCAAAGTTTACAAAATCATCGATCCACTCAAAGATCCATCATAAGCCTAAAAAGTGAATTAGTTCATAATAAACGAAATAAACACTGAATAAATCATAGAAATCATTCTTTCAATTACAAATAATAGCCTAAGATGAAGAATATTGAAAAAACACCCTTCACGTAGCCTAGAATCGCAATCGTCTCGAAACTCTCTTTGAAATACTCCTCCACGCTTGCTATGAAAAACAGAGCTTAGATCTTCGTAATGTGTCCTGTGTGTTGTCAAATTGTTATTGATTGAGTATTAGATGTCCAACACACAAGTCCCAGCCAAAATTCCCTTCAACTAGAGTTGCATTGCCATGCAAAAAGTTATAATCCATGCCCAAGAAGAATTTCAATCATAACAGGACTTAGCCACAATTGACACCTCGCCCCCGTCCCGGCAGGCGTTCATGTGTCAGGCACGTCTGAAGACCCCCCACCCCGGCGGTGGTGTATAGGAAAAATCGCCACTCTCGGCTACCTTCTAACTAATCGAAGTTTAAGACCTCCATTCGGGGTACATAAGATAACATTGCCCGCCTACAGCGAACCTCTATTTTGTCAAATATTTGTCGCTTCTTCAAGATGTTGTCCAAACTTGCACCAAACGACTTCAAATCATCTCGAATAACTCCAAATACATGTTAAATGCCACAACAACCATACTACACATGAAATAACATAAAACAAGTAAAAACGAACATGATCACAAGAATTTAGCAACAATTACACATGAAATGGACATTGATTCGCGTATATAAAATCCACTTATCAAAATCCCCCAAACTTAAACCGTGCTAGTCCTCGAGCACAAAATAACTACATGCAATGCACTGTAATGAGATGACATGAATATGATCTACCTATATGCTTTCGAATCCATCAAGATCGCAGAATCAAGATTATTTTAACGGCCTCAGTGAAAACAAGCAACTATACAATATCAACCACCAAAAACCAATCTACAATTCCATTTTAATCCTCAAATCTCAAGCCATCATCACTAGTATAGTATGTGTGTGTGATCAACATCCATGACAACTGTAACAAACTCAAATTATAATACATAACCAATTTCTTAGAAGGAATCATACAATGCAAACTTAAAAATTTCGAAATTAAACAGTTCCAACTAAAACTAAATAATCACTAATCTTAGGGGTTCAAGCAGGGTACTTATACTTTATTCATATATATCCTCTTTTCTTTTTCTCTTTTTTTTTCTTTCTTTTACGGGGGATTTTTGCTCTTTTCCCGTTTTATTCATATCGCTATATATATATTTTTTCGTATACATACCTACATGACTGTGCAATGTCTCATCCCATTAGGCTGACAGTGCTACCCCTTTGCGAGCTTTCAACCAACGACTCCCAGACCATAACAGACCTTAGGGCGCTAGGTGTAAAGAAAATCCCCTCGAGCGTACTTGCTCAAGTAACAAAGGCCCCAAAACAAGACTAGTCACAATATATGTACTCTTTTTTTTAGATAAATCTTATATACCCCACATATCATCCCCCAAACTTAGGTTCTTGTTTAAGTTTTGCCTTTACTGTCTAATATTGTCATTTTCTCATTTACTCTAGCATTATCCTTTAGAGACTATTTATGTATCAATTTGAACTGACCAATCAACACAGATGTTTATTAATCATGCTATCCTTTTCTACACCAGTTTCAAATGAGCTCAAGATTTGATTCATAAGCAAAAATAGTTTCACAGTTCTAGTAATCAATGTTGTATTTGTTAACTTATTATCAATCTCATCATTGGCCCACAAATAATATGAACTACAACATTTATGGCCTTAAGCAAACACAATATTTAACTAACTAAATATTTTTTTTATATATATAACAAAATGCACTATTTACAAAATATGCAATGATAAACATTAACCTAAACTACTATGTATACACCTAAGCTATCATGCAATGCTGAAATGAGAATGACAAAATACAAACCTAAGTACTACTTATGCATGTAAACATGTTAAATCCCCTAAACTTAAGTAATACAATGTCCTCATTGGATGAATAATTGAAATAAGTACGTGAGGACTTCCCTGCTATCGCTTAAGTCTGAGGAGGTGGTTATTGCTCTTCTTCGTCTGAATCACTTGGTGGAAACCTCGGCATTGGTCCGGGCTTCTGATAAGGAAATTGTGCCGCCAGGTTGAAGCTTTGAAGAGTTGTGTTTAGAGAGGCGAAAGATGCATCCATAGCATCAAACATGTGATCTTGCCTCATTGCCAATCGCTGCATTTTCCGATGTGTTACCTTGTTGTGTGCATTCATTTGATTTTGGAAATCAAGGAACTGAGGACTGGATATAGCCTCAGCCTGCGGTACCTGCTCGGCCCCTTGATCGCCCATTGCTTCATCATCATCCCCCGATGTCTTTGTAGCATCCACGTCGTCTTCCGAATCCGACGAAAAAATAAAACCCAGACCACGCGGATGTGACTCGCCCCCTACCCATACAGAATGTCGCGCTATCATTCTAGAATCAAGCAACGCAAGCGACATTTGTGTGGGCTCATCGTTGGACCATCTCACCCCTGCTTGACGGCACAACCCACATATGAGTGCTGGGTGTGGCAAGCCTCTAGAAAAATTTCCACGTAAGCATCGGCGGATGGAGGAACAGATAATGGCCCCAACGTCGATAATGAAATCTTGCACAATGGCGTATAACAATAATGCCTTCTCTTTGGTGATGTCCGAGGTGTGTTGGGATGGAAGCAATTTAGCGCATAGGAAGGCGTACCAAATTTTTCCATACTGGCTAAGGTCCTTGCTATGGAACACGGTGCCTCCCTTCCGACCTTTCATCCATGACGTTCTCAGCTTTGTCATCTCCGTGATAATAGAATCATAGTCCGGATCAGAATTTTACAGATGATCATAATGGCAGTGGCGAGGTACCCGCAGTTGATAATAGGTTTTTATTGCATCGGTACTGAATGTCACCAACCGACCTCGAACAAATGCATGGAATGGTTCTTTATCCTCAGCGTTAGCATAGAATTCCTTGACAATATTGACAACTGCAGGTTCCGGCTCTTCGGTGAATTTTGTCCACCCCTTTTGATAAATTTGAGGCATCATCTCCCCATCGTTAGGATCTGGAGCCAACCCCCGCTCCGGTGTAAGGGCTTTGGTGAGCATGTAGTCATCCGGTCGGCGGCGGTGGCACTTGTGAATTTCTGGCGATCAAAGATGCGGGTTGGTTGAGATGGTCGTGAACTCTCTCCCCTTTGGCATTTAGAAGGTGATTGTGAAGCCATGGTCTCTCTCTATTGCTGGACTTGCCTTAGCTCTCCCCCAAACTTTTCAATTTAATCGTCTCTAGCTCTCAAGTATACTCTATGTTTGCTCTATATCAATTTTTGTGAGAGATTTGATATGAGATGTGGGGATTTATATAGAGGTGAAAGAATGGCTACTATTGGTGGAGTGAAGAGGTGGGGTATTTAATGGAGTTAAGGAATTAATGGGAAGTATAAGTGGTGATAGTGGGTGGTGGTTATGGGGTTTAATTGCTGCAGTGGGGAAAGTGGTGTATTATTGGGAATGGGAGAAGCTCGTGTAATCGCTTATAAGGTGGTTAATTTTAGGACCCCTGCCTTACGTGGGGTATTAGATTTGAAAGGCCACCCTGACCAAGCTTTGTATATCTTGTCAATTGAGTTTGGGGACACCCGTCCCGGTGGGGGTTGTAGTGCTTTTGAGGCCCGCCCTAGTGGGCTATGGTATCACAAACATTTTGGAGACCACCACTTTGTGAAAGTTATAGTATAAAAAGGTGCATTTTACGTGGCTTGGGCCTCTCCGTCGACTCCTCTTTTTTTTCTCATTTTGCTTCATTGTACACAGTTAATGCTCCATTTTCCATCCTGCAAGACATAAAACATGAAGATCAGTGAGTTGTTGATAACATGATGTACTGTGGAGAAATTAATGAGATTTTTATTATTCTTCTACCTTGTAATTTAATGAAAACTATGATTAAGCAATTATGAATTAAAAATATGATAAATAAACTAGAGATTGGGTTGCCTCCCAATTAGCGCTTGATTTTAAGTCGTTCAGCCTGACTACAATGTGATGGCGATCACGTTGGTGTTGGCTTCTCCACCCCAATAATGCTTTAGACGGCGTCCGTTGAGTTTGAACGTATCTAGTGGATTGCAACTGTAGAGTTCGACTGCACCATGAGAGAATACCCACTTGATCGTGAATGGTCCCGACCATCTCAATTTAAGATTTTCGGGGGACAATCGCAGCCATGAATTGAACAAGAGTACTGATTGACCCGACTCGAATGTTAGATGCATAATTTTCTGGTCGTGCCATCTTTTTACTTTTTCTTTGTATAGTTTGGAATTCTCATAGGTGTGAAGGAGAAATTCGTCGAGCTCATTCAATTGAAGTAGTCTCTTCTCCCCTACAGCTGCTTGATCAAAATTGAGTTTTTGCACCGCCCAATATGCCTTATGTTGTAGCTCGACCGGTAAGTGACATGCCTTCCCGCACAGTAGTTGGTATGGTAATACCCCGATTGGTGTCTTGTATGCCGTCTGGTATGCCCATAGTGCATCGTCCAATCTAAGCGACCAATCTTTTCGACTCGGATTCACCACTTTCTCTAATATCTTCTTAACTTCTCTATTTGATACCTCAGTCTGTCCACTGGTTTGAGGGTGATACGCTGTAGCTACCTTGTGGTTGACCCCATACTTGGCCAAAAGAGCTGTAAATGATTTATTGCAGAAGTGACTACCTTCGTCACTGATTATTCCTCTTGGTGTGCCAAACCTCGTGAAGATGTTCTTTTGTAGGAACTTGAGGACCACCTTGGCATCATTTGATGGTAATGCTGCAGCTTCAACCCACTTTGATACATAATCCACTGCTAATAGAATATACTAATTGTTCAAAGACGAAGGGAATGGCCCCATGAAATCGATACCCCATAAATCAAAAATTTCCACTTTAAGAATCGTTTGTAAAGGCATCTCATTCCATTTCGAAATATTTCCCACCCTTTGACACCTATCGCATTGTTTGACAAAATGGTGGCCATCTTTGAGTAATGTAGGCTAATAAAAGCCAAATTGCAACACCTTCGCTGTTATCCTCTCACTCCCATAATGTCCGCCATACGCAGATGAATGACACTCATGCAGAATGTTCTTCGCTTCACTATAGGGGACACACCGTCGAATCATTTTGTCGGCGCACTACTTGAACAAATACGGTTCATCCCACATATACCATTTCATGTCATGAAGAAATTTTCTTTTCTGTTGTCTTGTGAGGACATGTGGTAGAATGTTGCTCACAAGAAAATTAACATAATCCCCATACCAAGGAATCTCTGCAGAAATCCCAAATAGTTGTTCATTTGAGAATGATTCATTAATTTCACATTTATCTTCTTTTGCTTTCCCTTGGTTTTTCCAGCTTAGACAAGTGATCGGCTGCAACGACCGAGAAATTCGGATTTTATTGTAAAATAATTTTATTGAATTAAATAATAATAAAATTATATTTTATGTGATATCAAGATGGCTGTTATTCTATAACCTAATGATGTTGGAATGTGGTAGTATTTTAGCTACGTGAAGGAATTAAAGTGTTTGAATTTCTAAGACGAAAACAAAAGTTTTCCGAGAAATTTTACGAAAAACACTATTCATCGGTAATTGCTCGGGATTTATTTTTGAATTTCTGAGAAATACGTAATGATGGAATGTCAAGGTAAGATGGATTATGTAATAATAATCTACGTATGGAAAACATAATATTTCGCTTGTGGACTTAAATTGAGAATGTTAAGGAAAGAGAAGCATTAATGAGCTAGCTAATAATCGTATGATACGTGAGTATTGTACGAAGTAATGAATACGAGTATAATATGGAGTATTATACAAGTTTGTATGAAGGATGGAATATCGTATACAATAAATTTCTATACGAGTTAGAATATGAAAATGATACATAGACAATATGTATATGTATTGAGCAATGATAATGGACTTGGAAGATTGGTTAGAATTTGTACAAGCCCAAGTGAGTTATATGGTGAGGCCCAACTATTGATTAATAAACAAGTTAGTGTTTATTAATGCAAAGCTCAAAGGTTAAGTTAATTTAAGCCCAAGCTAGAATCAAATGGGTTGATTGACCCATGGGGCAAACCATATTAATAAGGTTAATGTGTGGTGACCAAGTTTAATGTGGTCACCAAGTTTAATGTGTAATGACCAAGTGTTAGGAGTAATGACCAAGCAAAGGATAGGATTTGTGATTAGCAAGTAATGAATAGTAAGGAGGTGGGTTGGTATAATGACTAAACTACCCTAGCTTTGTAAGTTCTATAAATAGAGGAAGCTTGCCAGCCATTTATTACTTGTTCAAACAATCCAATATATTTCAAAGTGCTTAAGCATTAGGGAGAATAAGCCACAATAAGTTACTTTCATTTGTAAGAAGAAGAAGAAGGCTATTTTACAAAGACTTCAAAGAGTAAGACTTCTTCTCCATTTATCTTCTATCTCTACCATGATAGGTTGATAAGAAAAGTATGGATTAAGGAACATGACTGTTAAGAAGTAAGAAGAATGAATATTCAATGAACTTAAGCCACATAAGTTGGAAATAAGCTATTTGAACTTATAAAAGTTATGAACTTATTATAAGTTAACCTTGAAGGTTAGTATGAAAACTAAGAGTTTATATGAATTTGTATCATGTATACATGAATGATATTATATGTTAAGAACATATAAGTATGGTGATTAAAAGAACTTAACTTTCATAAGTTATGATCAATGAAGCTAAAAGTAGTTTATACTTTAATAAGTTATAAGCTCATGAAGGAATAAGTCAACATCCAACATAAAAATAAGTTGTTGTAGTAAGTATGTTGAGATGTTCATATGATGAATTTAATTCATTTGATGTAATGAACAAATCTTTAGTAATGAGGATTTATCAAAAATTGCACGATTAGACGATAATCGTCGAATTCGTGAAATTCTCGTAATATAAGTCAAATTTTGTTTTTGAACTCAGAAACGTTGGTTTTCGATAGAGACAAGTAATATTTGGTATTCTAGAGTTGTGGACTCGAAAATGACCGAATTTCGACTTATAACGAAGAAACGAGCGTTGAACGTTTACGAACGTTTATCGTTTTCGTTAAAAATGAACCAATAGGTGAATTTTTAGCAAACAAAGTCAAATAAATAAAATTCTTACATGAACGCATAGAGTACGTAATTTGTGAATTGTAGGCTTTTGAACGAGCCAATTCGGACTTATAACGATGAAGTTTTGCGTCCGGGAAGTTCATAAAAATTTAAAGTCTCAGAAAATTTTTCGGTGCACGAGAGTTGTTGGCAATGCCCAACCCAAGGTCAGATGAGTGGCGCACAATGGCCGCAATAAAGATCTCAAACACACTTCTAACTCACGCCGCAGCGCGAACCATAGAGTAAATAGGGGCACCGCAGTGCCATGTACATGACACGACCTCTTTCTGAGTGGTATGCAGCAACGCTGCCCATCGAAAGTAAGGACTCATGTGCCAAGTCCAAGTCCGGGGCATCCCCACTGTTAACTCGCACCGCAACGCGAGATGTAGGTATATGACTGGCGCCGCAGCGCCAACCCTAAAATAAAGATAGTGATGAATGTTTACAAACACAAAGCAAGGAATGTAATTGATTTAAAAGTAAACACAGCTTAAGGAACTTGAAGTAACATTGTTAAAACTTTGTTAAACCTTAAGGATAGTGCATAAAGGTTGAGATAACCTATTCAAATATGAATGCAAGTATAATGATAAACTAGAATTGATAGTAAATAAATCTGATACATAATTAGATTGAGATGAAGGGTAAGATATAGTCATATACATACTTGATTATATATGATCTAATATGAGGCATTATGTGATCATGTGTTGTAGAGACTTGAAAGACTCGAACATAACGTTATTATATCGTAGCAGACGCTAAAGGCAAGTATTCTAACCCTTGTCTCAATTCAATTTGAACAAGTTTTGTAATTCATGTATCCTTACGCATGAATTAATGTATGATGAAGTTAAAGCCAATTCTTCGGCTAGACTTAAATGCATTTGGTGGATTATAGATAATCTATCCAACTGTTATTAAATGTTGTTATCTTTTGTCAACTACTTGATATGGTTTTCAAAAGAAGACTGAGTATGATAAATAAAGGTTTTGTCGTCATACGACAGGCACGTGAGGTTGCCACAAATTAAACGTACATACGTTTAATGAATGTAGTGTTGATCAACATAGAGTACAATAGGCTAATCACCTAGAAGTGCTCGTAAGTAATACCGGGCTTACGGACTTAGTTCCGTGTTATCCTTTTCAAAGAAGAATGAAATGCTCAAGGTCTTGGACCGGAGTTAATGTTTTACGGAATATTGTTATTATTGTAAAACATTTTGAAAGAAAGATGAAGTGCTATTTTGAATCATCAATAGTACTTCATAACTATTGTTCAGTTATTGAAGATATACGATTCTTATGTGTCAAGCATGTTGTTTAATGAAATTGTCATACTTGTTGAGCTAGTTATGCTCACTCTTGCTTGAACCATATGAATGCAGCTAAGACTGAACATCCCGAAGGATCGAATAAGGATAAAGGAAAAGCTAAGGCAGATCGTTAAGCTGTCTATGCAATAGTATAGGTTTAATGTTGTAATGTAATTGATATTATGACAAAGAACTTGTGTAATGGGTTAGAACTTGGGAAAATTTAAATATTATTTTGATTATATAGAAGAGATATTTATTCTTTTGAGGTTTTTCAATTGGATAAATGTATGAATGTTAGTACAGTATAGCACCATCTGTCGGGTTGGAAGATACCCGGATTTGGGGGCGTTATAGGTTGGTATCAAAGCCTAGGTTATAAAACTTAAGGGTGAAATTAGAACCTTAAGTCATAACCTTAAGAAAGAATAAAGAAGTAAAAGATGGAAAATAACCTTATAAAATGCATTATATTATGTTATGTGTTTTATTATCCTCATCGACGATATAGTAATCAAACTATATTGTTTTATTGTAGATGTCGAGAGAAAATGATATGTATAGAGACATACATGTAGTAGTTTAGGATTCGATAAATCGAGTAGAGATAGTACCAAATCCCATAGCAAGAGAACTGTAGTGGTGGCAATCGAGTCCGGTGACTTTATGACACTACATGTTTGTGTTTGATGGCATGCTAGAGAAGAGGTGGACGTGATGTCCTTTGACCGTGGCACCTCTGGAAAGAGTTGACTATGGGGAGTCAATGAAGGCACTATTCATGTCAAGATTGGATAGAAAACGTCCAAAGATTGTAAAGAGGTTAAGGAGTTAAAAGAGGAACTCCAAGCTGTCCGTGAGGACAAGACTAGTATGGAAGGGATGTGGGAAAAGGAGCATGATGCTCGAATTTTAGCCAAGGACAAGGTCCATGAGCTGAAATGCAAAGTCTTTGAGCTCAACCAGGAGCTAAAGACTAAGAAACAGAAGGTAGAAAGAATGTCCTATATACATAGGAGTTCTCATATGGATTTCCAGCAGCAAGTAGCTGGGTATCCGATAGAAGAAGGGCAGACTCGATATACTATTAGTCGGGATGTCATTGCCGGTCTGTCCAAGAAAGACTTTGAGAATGCCATTCGGCAGATGTAATCTAGTAATAGCTAGAATAGTTTAGATATGTACATATTATGTATCTAGTAGTGACGTAAAACACTCTTTTGTATATCAAGGGTAGTCTTTTGTAAATCCCAATTTTTGGAAAGCAATTGCGGGATGTTAATGTAATCAGCTTAGGCTATACAATGTAAACAATGTAGTGTTATACTACAAGTTATGAATCAATATATGTCTTTTTATGAAACATATTAAGCAATGAGTATGAGTTGTTGTTTCATTACGAATAATAACTAACCAACAAGAAGAAAGTAATAATGATGTGTTGTTTTCTTAACAGAAAAATGCCGCAAAGAAGGAGACAACGAAATCAAGATTTTAATGTTAATCAACCGGAGGGAGGTCCAGTTAATCCAATGCAAGAGTTCGTTAATCTTTTAACGGCCGCATTTAATAGAACTGGGGCTAATGTACCCATAAATCTCAGGCAAGTCATGAAGCTACTACTTTTAAGGATTTTAAAAGTGTCGGTCCGCCGGAGTTCAAAGGAACTACGGACCCTATAGAAGCCCAAACTTGGGTGAAAGAGATTGAGAAAGCATTTTTAATAACAAATGTTGATGAAGGTCAGAAGGTTGCCTTTGCAACCTATATGATGAAGGGTGAGGCCAATTTCTGGTGGGAGGCAAACCAGGCTAGGGCCGGTATAGAAAATCTAACGTGGGTGAGGTTCAAGGAGATTTTCTTCGAGAACTATTTCCCCACAAGCATGCAGGGAAGGATGGAGATGAGGTTTCTTGATTTGAAATAAGGGGCTATGACAGTTCCCCAGTATGCTGCCAAGTTTAATGAATTGGCAAGGTTTGCTCCACATCAAGTGGACACGGAGGTAGGAAAGGCTAGACGATTCGAGCAGGGCTTAAAACCCTGGCTCTATAGCCGAATTTCTGTGTTCCAAGTACTTTCTTTGGAACCATATTAGAAAAGGCGATAATTGCCGATGGTGGGAATGAGGCTCTCAGCCAGTACCACAAGGATAAGAAAAACAAGGGTAAAGTTGATGGGGGAATAAAGACCGAGGGAGCCAGTGGTAGTGGCGACGGTCAAAAGAGGAAGAGTTTTAACTCTGGGAATACCAGAGTAAAGCAAGGGGATTCTAAGAGGAGGATGGAGGCCTGTAAAACCTGTGGGAAGACTCATTTAGGAGTCTGTCTCAAAGGGAAGGCAGTATGTTATAATTGTGGACATGAAAGGCTTATTTCGCCTAACTGTCCAAATCCAAAGAAAAATCACGGATGTTTTGTATGTGGATCAACTGACCACATAGAAAATAACTGCCTAAAGAAGGGGACATATGGAAATAAGGGCACTAATAGCGGTAAGTTGGCTATTAGTGGTCCAGCTCAGCCAAGTAGATCAATGGCTCACACTTTTAATATGACGGTCCAAGATGCGGTGGCATCAGGGGATGTAGTTGCAGGTATTATCCTGATCAATAACATAAATGCTTACGTGCTATTTGATTCGGGTGCTACTTGTTCGTTTATAGCATGTGATTTTGCTAGACGATTAGAATTACTTTCCGAAAAGTTACTTATACCTTTGATTATTAAGGTAGCAAATGAAGAGATAATTCCTGTTGAAAATATTCATAGGAATTGTTGCGTAGATATACAGGGTTGTAAATTATCGGTAGATTTAATACCGATAAAGTTGGGAGAATTTGATGTAATTCTCGGAATGGATTGGTTGATTAACCATGGAGCAATTATAGATTGTCAAAAGAAATGTGTGAGCATTAGTACGTTGAAACAACCTCCTGTAGTATTCTACGGTAATAAATTTCCAAGACGTTCGTGTTGCCTTATGATGACACAAACTAGAAAACTGTTAAGGAAAGGGTGTGTAGGTTATCTGTGTCATGTTGTTGACACCCAGCGAGTGGGAGCAACCATGTAACAAATATCTATAGTAAACGAATTCATGGATGTATTTCCAAGTGAGTTACTGGGTTTATCGCTGGATAGGGAGATCGAATTTGTAATAGACATTGTGCCAGGAGCGGCACCAGTCTCAAGGGTACCGTATCGTATGACGCCTGTGGAAATAAAAGAGTTAATGGTTCAGTTACAGGAACTGTTGGATAGGAAGTACATTCAACCAAGTGTTTCCCCGTCGGGGGCACCGGTATTGTTTTCAAAAACAAAGATGAATCGTTAAGGCTTTGTATCGACTACCAAGAGTTGAACAAGTTAACGATAAAGAATAAATACCCATTGCCCAGGATCGATGATCTTTTTGATCAATTAAAAGGGGAAACGTATTTTTCTAAGATAGATTTGTGGACGGGGTATCACCAATTGAAGGTTAGGAAGGAGGACATACCAAAAGATAGCATTCAGGACTCGTTATGGTCATTACGAGTTTCTGGTAATGTCATTTGGGTTGACAAATGCACCAGCTACATTTATGGATATGATGAACAGAGTGTTCAAACCATATTTGGACAAGTTCGTCGTTGTGTTTATCGATGATATTCTAGTCTATTCTAAGACGCCAGAAGATCATGCTGAACACCTAAGATTAGTGTTGGAGACACTAAGGAAGGAGAAGTTATATGCGAAATTCACTAAGTGTGAATTTTGGCTAGAGAAGGTGCAGTTTTTAGGTCATGTCATTGACCAAGAAGGGATTTCAGTGGATCTAGCGAAAGTAGAAGCAGTAATGAACTGGGAACAACCGAAAATGCCGACTGAGGTGCGGAGTTTCCTAGGGTTAGCGGGATACTATCGAAGATTTATCCAAGATTTTTCGAAGATAGCTACTCCGTTGACTAACCTGACAAGGAAGACGGTGAAATACGTATGGACGGATAAATGTGAAGACAGTTTTCAAGAACTGAAGAAAAGATTAAGTGAAGTGCCTGTTTTGTCATTACTCGATGAGACAAGAAATTTTGTAGTTTATAGCGATGCTTCGCATAGAGGACTTGGTTGTGTGCTCATGCAGCATGGCAAGGTCATTGTGTATGCATAACGACAGTTGAAGGATTATGAGAAAGTTTATCCTACTCATGATCTGGAACTGGCCGCGGTAGTGTTTGCCTTAAAGATATGGAGACATTACCTTTATGGGGAAAAATGTGAGATATACACCGACCATAAGAGTCTAAAATATATCTTCACTCAGAAGGAGTTGAATATGAGACAGAGAAGATGGCTGGAGTTGATAAAGGATTACGATTGTGAAATCTTGTATCACCCTGGGAAAGCTAATGTAGTTGCCGACGCCTTAAGTAGGAAGGGTCGGGAAAAGTTATCTATGTTAACGACTCAAAATGAGTTAATAACAGAAATAGCTAGAATGGAAATAGAAGTGAAGATGCCAAGTGACTCGAGGCAGATAATTTTTACGACGGAGATGCAATCTACCATTGTAGAGAGGGTTAAGGAGGTACAACTCAGGACTGATGAGTGTAACCAAATGAAGAAGCAGTTAACTGATAAAGAAGATACTAAGTATAGTCTTGATAATGAGGGATTATTAAGATTTGAAGGAAGAATTTGGGTTCCGAATGAGACAGAATTAAAGGAGCAAGTGTTACAAGAAGCTCATAGTTCAAGGTACTCGATACATCCTGGTAGCACTAAGATGTATCAAGACCTTCGACAGAGTTTTTGGTGGCCTAATATGAAGAGAGAAATAACTGAATACGTGAGTAGATGCTTAACTTGTCAAAAAGTTAAAGCTGAACATCAACGACCAAGTGGCTTGTTACAGTCATTGGAGATTCTAGAATGGAAGTGGGAGCATATCACGATGGACTTCGTGGTGGGACTTCCGACAATGACCAAAGGGTACGATTCGATTTGGGTAATAGTAGACCAGTTGACGAAATTGGCTCACTTTTTACCAATTAGGGTCAAGTATAACTTAGACCAGTTAACTAAACTTTATGTTAAGGAAATTATTTCTAGACACGGAGTACCAATATCGATTGTGTCAGATCGTGATCCACGATTCACATCGAACTTTTGGAGAAGTTTGCAAGAACAGTTGGGAACACAGTTAAAGTTAAGCACATCGTATCATCCACAAACTGATGGGCAGAGAGAGAGGATAATTCAGACGTTAGAAGATATGTTAAGGTCTTGCGTCATGGATTTCAAGGGTAGTGGGGATGATCACCTACCCCTTGTAGAGTTTTCTTATAATAACAGTTATCATGCAAGCATAGGCATGCCGCCTTATGAAGCTTTGTATGGAAGAAGGTGCAGAACACCATTGTATTGGGATGAAGTGGGAGAACGCTGGATGCTAGCACCAGAATTGGTGCAACAGACAGCGGATGTAATAAAGTTAATACGGATGCGTCTAGTGACAGCTCAGGACAGACAGAAGAAGTATGCGAACTCGCATAGATTAAATTGAGAGTTTGAAGTAGGCTCATATGTGTTTCTAAAGGTATCTCCCTAGAAAGGAAAGATATGCTTTGGAAAGAAAAGAAAGTTAAGTCCAAGGTTTATAGGACCTTTTGAAGTATTAAAACAGGTGGGAGAGGTAGCCTATGTGATATCATTACCTCCAGACCTAGAAAGAATATATAACGTGTTTCATGTATCTGTGTTACGTCCTTATAAGCCAGATTATAAGCACGTAATTGAATATGAGCCGATTCATATCGAGAAGGACTTAACATATGAATAATCGTCGATTCAAATCATCGATAGAAAAGAACAAGTTATGCGGAACAAAGTTATACCATCGGTAAAGGTATTATGGAAGAACCACGATGCCGAAGAAGCAACGTGGGAGTTAGAAGAAAAGATGAAGAAAAATTTTCCTCAATTATTTGATTAAAGTAAGACGAGATTCTGGGGACAGAATCCTTATAAAGGGGAATGATGTAACGACCGAAATTCAAATTTTATTGTAAAATAATTTTATTGAATTAAATAATAATAAAATTATATTTTATGTGATATCAAGATGGTTGTTATTCTACAACCTAATGATGTTGGAATGTCATAGTATTTTAGCTACGTGAAGGAATTAAAGTGTTTGAATTTCTAAGACAAAAACAAAAGTTTTCCGAGAAATTTTCTGAAAAACACTATTCATCGATAATTGCTCGGAATTTATTTTTGAATTTCTGAGAAATACGTAATGATGGAATGTCAAGGTAAGATGGATTATGTAATAATAATCTAAGTATGGAAAACATAATATTTCGCTTGTGGACTTAAATTGAGAATGTTAAGGAAAGAGAAGCATTAATGAGCTAGCTAATAATCGTATGATACGTGAGTATTGTACGAAGTAATGAATACGAGTATAATACGGAGTATTATACAAGTTTGTATGAAGTATGGAATATCGTATATAATAAATTTCTATACGAGTTAGAATACGATAATGATACATAGACAATATGTATATGTATTGAGCAATGATAATGGACTTGGAAGATTGGTTAGAATTTGTACAAGCCCAAGTGAGTTATATGGTGAGGCCCAACTATTGATTAATAAGCAAGTTAGTGTTTGTTAATGCAAAGCTCAAAGGTTATGTTAATTTAAGCCCAAGCTAGAATCAAATGGGTTGATTGACCCATGGGGCAAACCATATTAATAAGGTTAATGTGTGGTGACCAAGTTTAATGTGTAATGACCAAGTGTTAGGAGTAATGACCAAGCAAAGGATAAGATTTGTGATTAGCAAGTAATGAGTAAGGAGGTGGGTTGGTATAATGACTAAACTACCCTAGCTTTGTAAGTTCTATAAATAGAGGAAGCTTGCTAGCCATTTATTACTTGTTCAAACAATCCAATATATTACAAAGTGCTTAAGTGTTAGGGAGAATAAGCCACAATATGTTACTTTCATTTGTAAGAAGAAGAAGAAGGCTATTTTACAAAGACTTCAAAGAGTAAGACTTCTTCTCCATTTATCTTCTATCTCTACCATGATAGGTTGATAAGAAAAGTATGGATTAAGGAACATGAATGTTAAGAAGTAAGAAGAATGAATATTCAATGAACTTAAGCCACATAAGTTGAAAATAAACTATTTGAACTTATAAAAGTTATGAACTTATTATAAGTTAACCTTGAATGTTAGTATGAAAACTAAGAGTTTATATGAATTTGTATCATATATACATGAATGATATTATATGTTAAGAACATATAAGTATGGTGATTAAAAGACCTTAACTTTCATAAGTTATGATCAATGAAGCTAAAAGTAGTTTATACTTTAATAAGTTATAAGCTCATGAAGGAATAAGTCAACATCCAACATGAAAATAAGTTGTTGTAGTAAGTATGTTGAGATGTTCATATGATGAATTGAATTCATTTGATGTAATGAACAAATCTTTAGTAGTGAGGATTTGTCGGAAATTGCACGATTAGACGATAATCGTCGAATTCGTGAAATTCTCGGAATAGAAGTCAAATTTTGTGTTTGAACTCGAAAACATTGGTTTTCGATGGAGACAAGTCATATTTGGTATTCTAGAGTTGCGGACTCAAAAATGACCGAATTCCGACTTATAACGAAGAAACGAGCGTTGAACGTTTACGAACGTTTATCGTTTTCGTTAAAAATGAACCAATAGGTGAATTTTTAGCAAACGAAGTCAAATAAATAAAATTCTTACGTGAATGTATAGAGTATGTAATTTGTGAACCGTAGGCTTTTGAACGATCCAATTCAGACTTATAACGATGAAGTTATGCGTCCGGGAAGTTCACAAAAATTTGAAGTCTGTAAAATTTTCTGGTGCACAGAGTTGGCGCCGCGGCGCCAACCCATGGCCAGATGAGTGGCACCGCAATTGTAATAAAGATGTTTGAGCACACCTTTGCTAACTCGTCTTCAATATGTAACCATAGAGTAAATAGGGGCCACAGTACCATGTACAGACACTTACCCCTTTCTCAGAGAGTGGCAGCAATGTGCATGCCTATCGAGTAAGGACTCAGCCATAGTGGCCAAGTCCGGGCATCCTCATCTGTTAACTCGCAAGCGCCACGGTCTGAAGTTGTGGAGGTATATATTTGCCGGAGTGGGCTAGCCCTAAAATTAAGATAGTGATGAATGTTTACAAACACAAAGCAAGGAATGTAATTGATTTAAAAGTAAACACACCTTAAGGAACTTGAAGTAACATTGTTAAAACTTTGTTAAACCTTAAGGATAGTGCATAAAGGTTGAGATAACCTATTCAAATATGAATGCAAGTATAATGATAAACCCGAATTGATAGTAAATAAATCTGATACATAATTAGATTGAGATGAAGGGTAAGATATAGTCATATACATACTTGATTATATATGACCTAATATTAGGCATTATGTGATCATGTGTTGTAGAGACTTGAAAGACTTGAACATAAAGTAATTATATCGTAGCAGACGCTAAAGGCGAGTATTCTAACCCTTGTCTCAGTTCAATCTGAACAAGTTTTGTAATTCATGTATCCTTACGCATGAATTAATGTATGATGAAGTTAAAGCCTATTCTTCGGCTAGACTTAAATGCATTTAGTGGATTATAGATAATCTATCCAACTGTTATTAAATGTTGTTATCTTTTGTCAACTACTTGATATAGTTTTCAAAAGAAGACTGAGTATGATAAATAAAGGTTTTATCGTCATACGACAGGCACGTGAGGTTTCCACAAATTAAACATACATACGTTTAATGAATGTAGTGTTGATCAAAATAGAGTACAATAGGTTGATCACCTAGAAGTGCTCGTAAGTAATACCGGGCTTACGAACTTAGTTCCAGGTTATCCTTTTCAAAGAAGAATGAAATTCTCAAGGTCTTGGACTGGAGTTAATATTTTACGGAATATTGTTATTATTGTAAAACATTTTGAAAGAAAGATGAAGTGCTATATTGAATCATCAATAGTACTTCATAACTATTGTTCAGTTATTGAAGATATACGATTCTTATGTGTCAAGCATGTTGTTTAATGAAATTGTCATACTTGCTGAGCTAGTTATGCTCACTCTTGCTTGAACCATATGAATGCAGCTAAGACTGAACGGCTTGAAGGATCGAATAAGGATAAAGGAAAAGCTAAGGCGCGATCGTTAAAAACACATATATGTAATAAATATAGGTTTAATGTTGTAATGTAATTGATATTATGACAAAGAACTTGTGTAATGGGTTAGAACTTGGGAAAATGTAAATATTATTTTGATTATATAGAAGAGATATTTATTCTTTTGAGGTTTTTCAATTGGATAAATGTATGAATGTTAGTACAGTATAGCACCATCTATCGGGTTGGAAGATACCCGGATTTGGGGGCGTTACATCGGCTACTTGATTTTTCGTCCCCTTTTTATCCTTTATTTCTAAGTCAAACTCTTGAAGTAGGAGAATCCACCGGATAAGGCGTGGCTTAGCATCCTTTTCCGCTATTAAGTACCGAATCGCTGCATGGTCCGTGTAGACTATCACCTTAGTCCCGATCAAGTAAGACCGAAATTTGTCAAACGCATACACCACTGCAAACAATTCCTTTTCTGTAGTTGTGTAATTCATTAGAGTTTCTGTAAGTGTTTTGCTTGCATAGTATATGGCGTGAAACACCTTGTCTCGTCGTTGGCCCAAAACAACCCCAACCGCATAGTCACTAGCATCACACATAAGCTCGAACGACATGCTCCAATTCGGTGCGACTATCACGGGGGTTGTAGTTAATTTCTTCTTCAATAATTCAACGCTGATTTGCATTCTTCATCAAAACTGAAAATGGCATCCTTCTCTAACAAACTGCATAGAGGTTTTGCAATTTTAGAGAAGTCTTGTATAAACCTCCTATAGAACCCAACATGTTCTTGAAAACTCCTAATACCCTTCACTGAGCTTGGTGGAGGCAGTTTTTTGATAGTTTCCAGCTTTGCTTTATCAACCTCCAATCCTTGAGCCGATACCTTATGGCCCAAAACTATGCCCTCTTCAACCATGAAGTGGCATTTTTCCCAATTGAGTATGAGGTTCGTATCCTTACATCGTTGCAACACCATGACCAGATTTCCTAAGTAAGTATCAAAGTTGTCTCCATAGACCGAAAAATCGTCCATAAAGACTTTAACATTTTTCTCCACCATGTCTGAGAAAATCGCCATCATACATCGTTGGAAGGTTGCCGGTGCATTGCATAACCCGAATGACATCCTTCAGAATGCAAATATGCCGTAAGGGCACATGAATGTCATCTTTTCTTAATCTTCTGGAGCAATGACTATCTGGTTATAGCCCACATACCCATCCAATAGACAGTAATATTCATTTTCCGCCAATCTATCCAACATTTGATCAATAAAGGGTAGCGAGAAATGGTCTTTTCAGGTTGCTTTTTTCAATTTTCTATAATCCATGGACACCCTCCAACCTGTCACTGTCCTAGTTGGTATTAACTCGTTGTCCTCATTCTGCACCACAGTCATTCCTCCCTTTTTTCTAAGACGCATTGGACCCACTAACCCACTTCATCGTCGAAAATAGGGTAGATGATACCGGCATCCAACCACTTCAAAATTTCCTTCTTCACAACTTCCTTCATAATTGGGTTAAGTCGTTGTTGTTGTTCCACCTTCAGTTTTGCCTCATCTTCCATCAAAATCTTATGCATGCAAAATGAAGGGCTGATTCCCTTAATATCCGCAATTGTCCAACCAGTCATTGATTTGTGTTCCCTAAGCACCCTCAATAACTTTTCTTCCTGCAATTCATTAAGTGCCGTAGAAATAATAACAAGTAAAGAATTTGAATTGCCTAAGTATACATACCTAAGCTGTTTAGGGAGTGGCTTAAGTTCCAACTTTGGTGGCTCTTCCAATGATGGTTTTAGTTTTTCTGCGGTTACCTCCTCTGTGTGCAGTGGTTCAAATGGTGTTCTAAATCTGGAAACTCGTGGCAATGAGTCTAGAATTTATAAGTAATCCACCAATTTCGGATCGTCGACCTCTTCATCCCCCAATAACGTTGTTTCTAATGGATCGTTAACCAAACTCTTGCTCATATCATCACTGATGATTTGCTCAATTAAATCCATTCGAAAACATTCTTTCTCATCCGTAGGGAATTTCATGGCCTTAAACACATTAAATTTTATTTCTTGATCTTGGACTCTCATAGTGAGTTCTCCTTTTTGTACGTCTATGAGCGTCATACCCGTAGCCAAAAATGGTCTCCCTAGGATAATCGGGATGTTCTTGTCCTCCTCAAAATCCAGAATGATAAAGTCCACGGGGAATATAAACTTATCCACCTTCACTAAAATGTCCTCCACTATGCCTCTCGGATATGTGGTCGACATATCACGCTAATTGTAATGAAATGTTCAGAGGTCTTGAAAAGTGGGCAAACCTAATTACGTATATATCGACAATGGCATAAGGTTTACACTACCCCAAAATCACATAAACACTTCATTGAAATGCATATTACCGATTGTGCATGAGATAGTGAAACTCCCCGGGTCCTTGAGTTTTGGTGGTAATTTCTGCTGTAATACCGTACTACACTCTTCTGTTAGTGCAACTGTCTGAAAATCTTCGCATTTCTTCTTCCTTGATAGAATCCCTTTCATAAATTTTGTGTAGCTCGGCATTTGCTCTAGGGCTTCTGCAAATGGAATATTAATCTGAAGTTTCTTGAACACTTCCAAAAACTTTGCGAATTACTTGTCTAATTTCTGTTTTTGGACCCTTTGCTGAAATGGTGGTGGTGGATAAACAATTGGCTTATTGTTTAGCTTTATTTCCTTACTCTGCTTATCCTCATCCTTGCTTCCTTCAATCACGTTACTATCATCAACTTTTTCATTTAGAGTCGCTGAATTTTCTGCATTAGTACTCTCAAGATATTTTCCACTCCGCAATGTAATTGCCTGACACTGTTCATGGTTACCCTTCGGATTTCTCTCTGTATCGCTTGGTAGGGTCCCTTGTGGCCTGTTATTTAGTGCTAAGGTAATTTTCCCTATCTGATTCTCCAAGTTCTTGATGGCTATTGCTTGATTTTTCATCGCTGTCTCATTACTAGTCATGTACTTCGACACGACTTCCTCAAAATCTGATTTACTTTCCTGATGTTGAACCGGTTGTTGGTGACTCTGAAAACCTGAGGGATATGACTATCGTGGAGCTTGATTTTGTTGGTTGTTACTCCATGAGAAATTCAGATGATTCCTATTTACTTGATTGTATGTGTTCTGCGGAATTCTGTTATAATTGCCCACAAACTGCACAGATGATGGATTAATCGCTCATTGATCCATTAGGTGCTCTCCACCGCACAACTCACATATAATTTCCACTTGATATACTTGTTGTGCTTGTGCCCCTGTCATCGAATCCAACTTCTTTGAAAGCGCATAAATCTGTGCTTGTATAGCTGTCACACCATCTACTTCTAAAACCCCAACTGCCTTTGCCTTTGTCATTCTCGCTGTGGGCCACTGGTAGTTATTAGCCGCCATGGTTTCAATTAAATCTTAGGCTTTCTCGTAACTCTTGGCCATGAATGCTCCGCCCGACGCTGCATCAATACTCGTTCTGACATTCCCATGTACTCCATTGTAAAAGGTGTTCATTTGCAGCCACTTGGGCAGTCCATGATGTGGGAATTTTCTGAGCAATTCTTTGTATCTCTCCCATGCCTCATATAATGACTCCCCATGTTGCTTCTTAAACATTATTATCTCGTTCCTCATCTTTGCAGTTTTCGCCGGTGGAAAGAATTTGGCTAGGAATTTATGAGCTAAGTCCTCCCATGTAGTTATTGAACCGGACAGTAGAGAATGTAACCAACTCTTCGCCTTGTCCCGTAAAGTGAATGGGAACAAGCAAAGTCTCACCGCCTCATCCGACACCCCATTATACCAAAAGGTGTCGCAAATTTCCAGAAAGCTGACTAGATGCTCGTTCGGATCGTCATTTTCCAATCACCCAAACTGAACTGAATTCTGAATCATTTGAATCATCCCAGGCTTAATTTTAAATGTATTTGTTGCTATTGCGGGCCTGGTGATGCTTGACTACAGTTCAGTCAGCTTGGGTGTGGCGAAGTCCCTTAATCCTTTCTGATCTTCGGCTGCCATTTCCTCTTCTTTCTCAGATGTTTCAAATTCTTGTCTTGTTTCCTTGATCCACTTACTCAACCTCTGAAACCTTTTCTCAATGTCGTCCTCAAAAGGCAGCAAGTCTAGATTTTTGGACCGAGTTTGCATAAACTGATTCCAACACCTGAAATAGAAGAGACAACACAAAAATAAAAATGTTTAAGTAAAACTTGATTAATTAAACTGATATTGTAAAAATATTAAGAACTATACTAAATTAATCCCGGACAACGGTGCAAAAAACTTGTTGGGTAAAATCTATATACGCACAACATGCAAGTATATGTGGTCAACAAGTAATAAAGTGATAAGTAAAGTATCGTTCCCACATAGATCAATTAGTAATATTCTTAACTTACAATTACCAATTTCCTATTAATCATAATTTTATTAGACTACTCACCCACTGATTATAATTAAAGATTCTGAAATAAATATTAAAATAAACTACCACAAACCAATCATAAATATCACAATCTGGAATTTCAAACAATCAATGGAGAACTAGACTTATGAATTCACCATAAGCTTCACTTTGATTTTAACACCTTCATTCCAATTCAATGCACTATTCCAATTTATCAATCAAGAATATAAATGTAGTATTAACCACCTCTCGATGCACTAATACCGTATTAACTTAAATCCACAATTAAGATAGAAACAAGTTAAACACCTTAATCAACTAACTCACTATATCTCTATGTGAATTACAATTAAAGAAGGTTGACGAATAAGTTCTCTATCCGACTACATGCGATGTCAAGCATATCTCTACCTTAACATTCATCAAGATTCTGCTATTCACAAAATTCATGAACACATGCTATATCAACTAGGTCTAGATTTGAATATCTTCTCTCGATTCCATACAAATCCACAAAGAATTGTTGATCAGGCAATTCATAGATTCAAGGTCAAATCAATATATATATAAACTGGAAATAAATTATTAAATTGGAAATCAAAGTTTACAAAATCATCGATCCACTCAAAGATCCGTCATAAGCCTAAAAAGTGAATTAGTTCATAATAAACGAAATAAACACTGAATAAATCATAGAAATCATTCTTTCAATTACAAATAATAGCATAAGACGAAGAATATTGAAAAAACACCCTTCACGTAGCCTAGAATCGCAATCGTCTCGAAACTCTCTTTGAAATACTCCTCCACGCTTGCTATGAAAAACAGAGCTTAGATCTTCGTAATGTGTCTTGTGTGTTGTCAAATTGTTATTGATTGAGTATTAGATGTCCAACACACAAGTCCCAGCCGAAATTCCCTTCAATTAGAGTTCCATTAGCATACAAAAAGTTAGAATCCATGCCCAAGAAGAATTTCAATCATAACAGGACTTAGCCATTGACACCCTCAGCTTCGTGGGGTTCATGTGTTATCTATGTTTTCCTTTGCGGGCATCCTTTCTGTCAGACACGTATGAAGACCCCACGCCTCGGCGGGCTTGTATAGGCAAAATACACCCGCCCCAACGGCTACCTTCCTGCTAACTGAAGTTTAAGACCCCCCGCCCCGGCGGGGGTACATAGTATAACATTGCCCATCCCGACGGGTCTCTATTCTACTGAAATATTTGCTGCTCTTCAAGATGTTGTCCAAACTTGCACCAAACGACTTCAAATCATCCCGAATAACTCCAAATACACGTTAAATGCCACAACAACCATCCTACACATGAAATAACATAAAACAAGTAAAAACGAACATGATCACAAGAATTTAGCAACAATTACGCATGAAATGGACATTGATTCACGTATATAAAATCCACTTATCAAGAATCACTTGTTTTAAAGAGAAAGCATCTACCACTACTGATTCTGAGGTGGATCCTCCTATTTCTTCTATCGTGGTCCCGTTTAGTCGTTCCGTTATTAGGCTCTGCTTAAATCCATCATCGAAATGCCCTCTTGACGATACTGGTTCTAGTATATCGACAACCAAGGATCTGGTCAAGAAGCAACGTAGAAATTTGGTAATTTTTTTTTTTTACCACATTTCCATTTTTTGTCTTTTATCCCTCGTATAGTTGTTTCCGTGTTTCCTTATGTATTTATTTTCTTGATTTTTAGATTGCAGAGGTCGATGAAGAGGATGATGATGTTCCTCTTGGGTTTATTTCTAGTATTACAAATGAGGTAGCTGCAACGGCTTCTGCCAATCGTGAGCTTCCCCAAACTACCCTTATTGGTGTCGAGTCGCCTTCTTCGTATAATGATTGTGTTAGCCTTGATGCTAAAGACACTTTATCTGATGTAAGCCCAAGTCCTGCTGTGGGTGATACATCGATTTCCTCAATCCTTCATATGACTTCTTCACCGATGGGCCTAAAGATGCTGATAAGGCTCCTACCTCCTCGAGGGGGAATCCTTCTGAGACTATTGCTATTGTCCATCCTCCCTAGAAGGAGTTTGCCGAGTTGGTGATTGTTCGGGAGGGCATTATTAATAGTACTTTGGGTGGGTTAAATGACATTCCCGTTTCTGTGGCATCTCCCGACTCTTTTTCCATTGGATATATTTTGAGTATCTTTCTTTAGTTAACATATAATTCTTCTTGAATTTCCTCTCTTTTTCCATAATATATTATGCATTGACATTTTATTTTTCAGAGTGAGAAGATGAAAGATTTTCCTTTGCCTGCTGAGGCCCTTGCTTTGTTTGATGATCTCCATCCGGATGTTTCCCACTCACCTTATAGTGACCTTGGTTATCCTCCAGGTGACCAAGGCTTCGAGGAATCATCAGCCGTACAACATCTTTCTGCTCCTCCATCTGTTGTCACGACAAATTCCATGGTGGCGTCTAAAGTAGCTTCTACCAGAGCTTCCTTCAATCCAAGTGGGGATCTTATTTCTTGTAGGGGTTTCCAGATATCATCTTCTAGTCAGGAAAGTCTGGAGCGTCTCCTAGCTCAGTTCCCGCAGATACTTGACCGATTGATTATTAAGACAACTTCCACCCAAACCTTCTTCCTAGATCAGCTCGCAGGCCTTATTCTTGGGTTGTACACTCTGTCTTTATATTCCTTGTGCGTCGAGGACTTGAAGAAGTTTAGTGATGATGTGGACGACCTTGAAGCCGTGGGTGTTGACATGTCTCCTTTTCGTGCTAGGCTGGATCTTCTCAAGTCAAGTTTTAATCTTGTTGCACTATGTTCGGAGGTTGTGGTACGTAAGTGTGAAGATAAATCCTTTTTAGTACAGCTTTCTGAGATTAACGAAGCTGCAAACAAATTGAAGATCCAGTATCGAGATTTAGAGGATAAGCTTCGGGATTTAGAGGCCAAGTTGAAGGATGTAGAGTGCCAGCGACGGGACTTAGAGTCAACTACCCGACAGGTTAGGGAGCTAAAAGCTGCAAATCTTAATATTCGAGATGTTGCCATTGCTGACTTGGAAGCTTTAGCTATGCCTCCACTTCAGTTTGATATGTCTTGGCCTTTAGATCATAACTTGTTGTAGTAGTTTTTTTTTGATTTCCTATTTCGGAAACTCATTTACACATATTTCATTTATCAAAATGTAGTTTCTTTAACCTTGTTGATTGCTTTTAATTTGAATGATTTCCTTAAAACTCAATATTTATCATTGAATCTCAAGTTATTCAAATTAATATTCCAAGACAACAATAGGTATTATAAGCAAACATAAATTTTGTCAAAAATATGTATATATCTTTTCCGCAAACCAACACTTGAATTTATACCTTTTTTATTTAAGAAAAATAAAACATTCAAGTATAAGTGAAAGTTTATGAATTTATTGATAATCAAATTGCTTTTAACGAAAAGCATAACGTTTCATATAGTAAATCTTGCTTTTGTCGAAGAAAGCATAACGTTTGCCACTTTTAGAGATAAAGTGTAATTTTCTTGCTTTTGTCGAATAAAGCATAACGTTTGCCACTTTTAAAGATAAAGTGAAACTTTCGGGGTTGAGGGCTTATACTCAGGTGCCTCAGTCACTTTTGAAGTTGAAAGTGTAACTTCTGAGGCTGTTAATCAGGTGCCTCGATCACTTTTGAAGTTGAAAGTGTAACTTTGAGGGCTGTTAGCCAGGTGCGTCGATTACTTTTGAAGTTGAAAGTATAATTTTTGTGATGCTCTTCTCATTTATAATATTTCTTTACCCACTTCAAGTTTAATGGGCCTGAGACGGCATCTGATCCCACACGAGATATCTTGCAATACCCGCTTTCGGAGATCTCTAGTACCTTATACGGGCCTTCCCATTTGGGGTAAAATTTGGTGGTTGGTGTTCCTCTCATGACTTGAGTTGCCGTTTTGAGCACCAGGTCTCCCACCAGAATCTGTCGTGGTACCACCGCGGTATTATATTATCGTCCGCAATCTTTCGTGGTACCGTTCAAGCTTTTCTTTAGCTTTGTCTCTTGAAGTCAACTAAGGCCTCTGTATATGGCCTGGTCGGTTCTCTTCCTCGACTAAGCTTCAAAGTCTCATTCGAGTAGAAGGTATTTCTATTTCAATGGGTAAGATAACTTCTTCACCATAAACCAAAGTGAAAGGTCAATAATAATCTAGAAGGGGGGGGGGGGGGGTTGAATAGATTATTACCAGTTAAAAATTATATTTAGGTCTTTTTGGATTTTTAGTTATTAATTAGCAGTTTTTAGTAATTAGTATGCAATATAATAAAAATTCAATCACAATTCACAGAGATTTATCTGGTTCACAACATACACCCCTTGGTATGTTGCTACGTCCAGTCTCAAGTTCCTACTTGGAACTTGAGATCCTATTACTATCAGTAATAAATACTCCTTCAATAGGCGGAGAAGCCTTTACAAAGTTTTACAGACAAACTTCCAACTATTCAACTATTCTATCTTGGACAGCAAGCTCCCTGCTCCTTCCTCAAGTCTAGTTGTACCACCTTTTTGAGATTAGTTCTATTCTATGATCTAGTCTTGAAACAACAGTCTCTTCCTCACCTCACAAGTACACTAGAGACCCAACTTCCCGCTGACCTCTCTAAGACTCTGGTCTTGGTTAAAGAATTACTTGTCTTTCTCACAGGTACATAAAATAAACTAACTCTAATCCTTTCTCTGTTTTACAAATAAGTTTACAACAAAGTGCTTCTTCAATAAGTTGATAAGATTTAAGTACTGATTAATGCTTCTCAAATAAGCAGATAAAAAGTTAAGAACAAATATATCAGTATAAGCTTCTTTAAAGCAGATAGAACTTTTGTTTGGATCCACTAATGCTTCTGATTAAGAAAATATATGATATTAAAGCACTTTATAAAAAATTAACAATTCTATAAAATAAACAGTGTTTTTCTATGGATAATATAGAATTGTTTCTTAGATAGTCTTTACCAAGTATTATATGAATTATTTTTATGAATCAATACTTGTATAAAAGAATAAATCAAATAATATTTATCAAATATAATCTTAGTTAAGCACAAACTGATATAACAAATATTACTTGTTTAACTTAAATAATATATAAGAATATTTTATCTATTATGTGAACTTTATAGATAATGTCACTTAGTACTACAAGGAATCGTACGGTTCGAATTCCTCTTAGTAGAGGTGTATGTCCGTAGCTCTGCGGCGTCTAAGTTTGACAAAAATTATAATTTTCACAATTGATATTTATATAAATATTTTCAATAGATCACTACGATTCTGAAATCCGGTTCGGATGACTACTCTTTTTGGAGCAGTATCTCAGTGTTGTTTTAAGCTATCAAGTGTCATATCTATTTTATAATATTTATATAAATAATGTCGATAAAAGGTTACTGAAGACTATAAGAACTCGTACGGTTCGAATTCCTCTCCGTAGAGGTGTATCTCCAAAGCCTTGCGGCGTCTAAGTATCCTTTTATTTGACAAATAGATGAAATATAGATATATAAAATTGTGTAGAACAATATGTATTTGTATATCTGATGAGTAGGTTTTTAACCTATGATTTATATTCATTTATCTTGTTATATTGTTAGTTTTTTGATTACTTCATGTTACTTTTGATGGGTTTTGTGCTTGTTGTAGGATAATCAGTAAGCTTATCAATATGCTAGCATTGGAAGGATTTTTAAGCAATTATGGACATTCTGACTTCCTAGCGCGGGGTGCGCTGTGATGTTGAGTAAAGCGGGCGCCACGCGCGTAGCTTAGTCGCGTGGCTTCATCGGTATAGTAGCAGCAGTCGCTACTGTTGGAGAGTACATCATGGCAGCAGGCGCCTTATTCTGGATTTGAGCTTGCCAAGATTAGTTATGTGCTGGAAGATGGGCATTGTTGGGAGCTATAAATTCTTTATGTAATATGATTATAATAGGATTGTGTTATGGTTGTTATTTCATGCTTTTGGGAGTCGTTGACTAATGACTTGTTGGTTTTGAAAAAGATTTGTATTTCTTTTAGAATTTCTTGGTAATGAGTTAGAGTTGGATTAGAATTGATGGTGTGGAGCTGAAGTGAGGCAAATTTATGCTATGTGTTAAAGGAAAAAATCATCATAATTTAGACACACTTTGGGAACGATATTGAAGAACAAGAGCTTGGAGGAATGAAGAAGGGAGGATTTTCACAAAGATTAAAAAATTGAAGGACGAGAAGGGTGGTGTATTACTATTCTCCTTTAATTTCAATTTGTGTAATTGGGATGATGTTTTTTTTTATTTATTCAGTATTTTATTCATTTATTATGAACTAATTTACTTTTTAGGCTTATGATGGAGCCTTAAGTGAAACGATGGTTTTGTAACTTTGATTTCCAGTTAATAAGTTATTATTCAGTTTATCTATATTAATTTGAGCTTAAATTTATGAATTGCCTGATCAATAGTTCTTTGTGGACTTGTATGAATTCGAGAGAGGAAGTATGAGTCTAGACTTAGTTAATATAACATGTGTTCTTGAATTTTGTGAATGAACAGAATCCTGATAAATGTTAAGGTAGAGATATGCTTGACAGCACATGTAATCTGATAGAGAACTTAATAAACCTTCTTTAATTATAATTTACATAGAGACATAACGAGTTAGTTGATTAAGGTGTTTAACTTGTTTTTATCTAATTTGTGGATTTAAGTTAATACGGTATTAGTACATCGAGAGGTGGCTAGTGCTACATTCGTGTTCTTGATTAATAAACTGGTATAGTAAATTGAACTAGAATAAAGGTGTAAAAATCAGAGTGAAGCTTAGGGTGAAATCGTAGGCCTAATTCTCCAATATTTGTTTGAAATTTTAGTTTTTTAATATTTGTGATTGTTTTAAGATTATATATTATTAATAATTTATTTTTTATAATTTTAATCATTGATTTGGATAGTTTAATAAAATTAGGATTAATAGGAAACTAATAATTGTGAGGTTAATTTCTTACTTAATTGTCTCTGTGGGAACGATACTCTACTTACTAGTATATTACTTGTTGACCACACATACTTGCGTGTGAGCGTATATAGAATTTACCTAACAAGTTTTTGGTGCCGTTGCTGGGGACAAATTTAGTATAGATTTTAATATTTTACGATATCAGTTTAATTAGTCCAGTTTTACTTAAATATTTTTGTTTTTGTTTTTGTTCGTCTTATTTCAGGTTTTTGAAGTGGTTTATGCAAACTTGGTCCAAAAATCCAGACTTACTTCCTTTTGAAGACGATATTGAGAAACGGTTTGAGAGGTTAAGTAAGTGGATCATGGAAACAAAAGAAGAATTCAAAGACTCTGAAAAAGACAAAGCAATGGCTGCCGAAGATTAGAAATCGTTGAGAGATTTTGCTACACCCTTTGAACCATTGCACACGGAGGAGAAAGCCACAACAAGGATGAAACTGTCATTGGAGGAGCCACCGACTCTTGAACTTAAACAACTCCCTAAACACATCACGTATGCGTATTTAGGCAATTCTAATTCTTTACCTGTTATTATTTCTACCGCACTTAACGAATTGCAGGAAGAGTAGTTGCTGAGAGTGCTTAGGGACCATAAATCGGCTATCGGATGGAAAATTGCAGATATCAAGGGAATCAGCCCATCTTTTTGCATGCACAAAATCCTGATGGAAGACGATGCAAAACCGAAAAGGAACAACAATAAAGACGGCCAAATTAATCATGAAAGAAGTAGTGAAAAAGGAAATATCAAATGGTTGGATGCGAGTATCATCTACCCGATTTCGCGATGAAGTGGTTAGTCCCAAGGCTTGAATGTGTAAAAAAAAGGGAGAAATGACCGTGGTTCAAAATGAAGACAACGAGCTATTTCTGACAAGGACAATGACTAGTTAGAGGGTTTGCATGGATTATAGGAAGTTGAATAAGGCGACCCGCAAAGATAATTTCCTGTTGCCCTTTATCGATTAAATGTTGGACAGATTAGCGGGGCATGAATACTACTGCTTATTGGATGGATATTCGGGTTATAATTAGATCATCATTTCTCCTGAAGATCAAGAGAAGACTACATTTACATGCCCATATGACACATTCACATTCAGGAAAATGTCGTTCTGTTATTGCAATGCACCCTCTACCTTCCAGCGGTGTATGATGGCCATCTTCTCGGACTTGGTGGAGAAAAATGTGAAAGTCTTCATGGAAGACTTCTCTGTCTATGGGGATGATTTTGATGCGTGTTTGGAAAATTTGGTAATGGTTCTACAAAGATGCATAGACACGAATTTGGTCCTGAACTGGGAAAAGTGCCACTTTATGGTTGAAGAAGGTATAATTTTGGGGCACAAGGTTTCGACTCATGGACTAGAGGTGGATAAGGTAAAGCTGGAAACGATTGAAAAACTTCCTCCACCAAGTTCAGTTAAGGGAATTCAGAGTTTCTTGGGACATGCCAAGTTTTACAGAAGATTCATTAAAGACTTCTCTAAAATTGCAAAACCTTTATGCAGTCTTTTAGAGAAGGATTCGGTTTTCAAGTTTGATGAGGAGTGTAAAGTGGCATTCGAGCTATTGAAGAAGAAGTTTACTACAGCTCCCGTAATCGTCGCGCCAGATTGGAATATGCCCTTTGAGCTAATGTGTGATGCAAACGACTATGCAGTTGGGACTGTTTTGGGTTAACGTCGAGAGAAGGTATTTCATGCCATATATTATGCAAGTAAGACACCCATAGAGACTCAATTGAACTACACAACAATCGAAAAAGAATTACTTGCATTGGTGTATGCGTTCGATAAATTCTGGGCATACTTGATCGGGACTAAGGTGGTAGTTTATACGGATCACTCGGCCATTCGGTACTTGATTTTGAAAAAAGATGCTAAGCCACACCTTATCAGATGGATTCTCCTTTTACAAGAGTTTGATTTAGAAATAAAGGATAGAAAGGGGACGGAGAACCAAGTCGCCGATCATTTGTCTAGGCTGGAAAATCAGAATAAAAAGGAAGAGGACAAGTGTGTAATCAATGAGTCATTGCCGGATGAGCAACTATTTTGGATAAATACAGAATTTCCATGGTACGCGGACTTCGCGAATTATCTAGTGAGCAACATTCTTCCCCCTGATCTTACAAGACAACAGAAAAAGAAGTTTTTTCATGACATCAAATGGTATATGCGGGATGAACCTTACTTATTCAAATAGTGTGTCGACAAGATGATTAGAAGATGTGTGCCCTACAGTGAAGTAAAGAATGTACTGCATGAGTGTCACTCATCTGCGTATGGGGGACATTATGGTAGTGAAAGAGCAACGACAAAAGTGCTTCAAGCTGGATTTTATTGGCCTACACTATTTAAAGACGCCCACCAATTTGTTAAAACACGTGATAGATGTCAAAGGGTGGGCAACATATCGAAAAGGAATGAGACGCCACTACAAGCAATTCTAGAAGTTGAGATTTTCGATGTATGGGGCATAGATTTCATGGGGCCATTCCTTTCATCACTTAACAATCACTACATTTTGCTTGCAGTGGATTATGTCTCAAAGTGGGTGGAAGCCGCAACACTCCCAAATAACGATGTCAAAGTGGTTCTCAAATTCTTGTAGAAGAACATTTTTACGAGATTTGCCACGCCGAGAGCTATTATAAGTGATGAAGGTAGTCACTTCTGCAACAAATCGTTTACAGCTCTATTGGAAAAGTATGGGGTCAACCATAAGTTAGCTAAAGTATATCATCCCCAAACTAGTGGGAAAGCTGAGGTTTTGAATAGGGAAGTGAAGAGAATCTTGGAAAAGGTGGTGAACCCAAATAGAAAGGATTGGTCTCTTAGATTGGACGATGCACTATGGGCCTACCGGACTGCGTATAAAACACTGATTGGCATGTCATCATATCAACTACTATACGGGAAAGCTTGTCACTTAATGGCCGAAAGTTACAAAGACAAGGCCCATCGGGCTATTCAGAAACTGAACTTCGATCAAGCAGCGGTGGGTGAAAAGAGACTACTTCAGCTAAATGAGCTCGACGAATTCCGACTGCAAGCTTACGAGAACTCAAAGTTGTACAAGGAAAAGGTCAAGAGATGGCACGATAAGAAATTGATACAAAGAACATTCGAGCCTGGGCAATCAGTCCTGTTATTCAACTCACGGTTGAGATTGTTTCCAGGAAAACTAAAATCAAGGTGGTCGGGACCATTCACCATCAAAACAATTTTCTCACATGGCACCATTGAACTCTATAGTAGAAATCCATTGGACACTTTCAAGGTCAATAGCCAATGGTTAAAGCATTACTGGGGTGGTGATTCAAATTGGGATGTCATCAACATTACCCTTGCCGATGCACAGTGATACAAGAGGAACCATTGGGCTTACGACGTTAAAACTAGCGCTACTTAGGAGGCAACCCAAGCTCTAAACTCTTTCTCTTTTAGTTATTCTTTATATTTTAGTTTATAATCTAGTTTAAATATGCGTTTTTCATAGAAGTTTGACTACATTTTTGGAAGATTCGCATGTAACTCAAGAAAAATCGAGGCATCCGTCACGACCCTAGCGCCCCCAATGCTACCCAATGCACAACACACGGTAGGTGTGCGCCACCACCCCGTAAACTTATCGACATGCCAAATACGGACCACGCCAATTCGTCGATCCCATAGAGCGGGGCATGCTATATCCAACGTACAATGGGCGCGGGGCGTGCCACTACTCCATCATGCTTCGAACCCCTCAGCGCAGTCACGCTACCCAACGCATAAACACACAGTATGCGCTTACTAAGCCAAGAATTCATCGATCTCCTAGCGCGGGGCGCGCCATCTCATGCATATACATGGCGCGGGCTGTGCCGCTCAGGAACCCTAGGCGCTGAATGTGTTTTAAATGCCGTGTCCACGACAACAACCAACTAAAATCTCCACTTCTCCTACAGCCTTAACACTTCCACTACTCCATAACACCTATAACTCCCAATACACCATCTCTCCTTCTCCTTTTCAACTTCCATTCACATTAATCCTATACACTCGCCAACTCCCAACCCACATTGGTTTTCCATCCCTTACATGAACTCTAACCATACAAGTAGTCAAATTCATATCAGATATAAACACTACACTCCAATCCTAATTTTAATTCCTTCCTTGCACAAATTCATTCAATTTGGGGACATCTTTACAAAGAGGGAAACACAAAATCATTCAAGGTAAGCACAACTTACTTCATCCTCAATATTCTTCTTTTTTATTGATATCAATTGGGTGGAAAACCTTAGAAATTGGGTACCCAAGGAGCGTGTTGTTTGATTTCACATATTGGCTAGCAAGATAATACCAAGCAACCAATTTTGGGGGAATTAAGCTCACCAACTGTTTGATAAAAGTCCTAAACCAAATTTTGAGCCTAAATATCACTAGAAACACCATGTCTTCCGACAAAAGACAATGCCCATCCACCTCCATTGCTCGACCTCAATATGATCATACGAAATTTGTTAGTGAGTGGGCCACAGAAATATTCAAGTCATCCATCGACAAGAAGAACTTGGTGCTAGAACGTGGACTGAAGCCGGATGCTAATTTGGATGGTGATATGGCTTTTCAAATTGTAGAACGTACTTGGTTTCAGTTAGTAGAGCAACCACTTCCAGCGGCGATCAATATAGTGAAAGAGTTTTATGCCAACGCAATGGAACATGTCAATCACATAGTCATTGTGACAACCCGAATTTTTAGAAATTATTTAAACAAGAATTTAATAAATAAAATTCTTATTATAAGATGTTTTGAGTTTGAGTATGTGTATATATATGTTATATATTGTAAATATGTAATTTGGTGTGAAGAAAATTATGTATATTCATGTATTGGGAAAAAGAGGTCCAATAGTTAATTAAACTATTAAAGAAATTAATGTAATTGTTATGAAAAGGAAATTAATTGAGTAATATTATTTAATTTGATTAAGTTAAAATTATATTATGTGAGAGTATAATTTAATTATTATTATGTGACTATGGAAATTATTATGAATTAAGTTTCAGAAATTATGTGGGTGATTCACTTAATTAAAATAGTGAAATAACGTAAATATATTTGTTTTAATAAAATAAGAAGATAATGTTAATGTAATATGATTGTGAATTTCAGATATAGTTAAAATATTTATGGAATAAAATAAATATTTTATGGGAATTATTATGGGATGATTTATTTAAAATGTGATAGTATTGATGGAATGAGAAATATTCTAATTTAATTAAATAATTAAATTAGAGGATTAATGATTTATTAACTAAAATTAGAGTTATGTTGGTTAAGTAATTTAATCAAATAAAGGGTGACATTTGTGAACCATATGATAAGGGGGATTATTAAAATAAATTAAAAAAAAAGAAAATTGGGTTCTAGCCAAACATTGCCTAGAGACCCTTTGTATTTTGTAACTGCTATTTTAAGTGTGCGTATAATGGATTGGCCATCAGTTTTTTTACGCATTGTAATAGTTAACCTATATTGACACTAAGAGGAAGAAAGTTGCAGAGAATTGAGAGAGAGTTGGGAGAGAATTCTTTAGATTTTTAAACAAAATCCTGTGTTTAACAAGGATTGTTCAAGCATATGAAGGTATTTTTACATAACCTTAATATTATTTTTATATATATATATATATGTATATACATGTATTTTATGGCATAAACCTTCTAAGTTCTGTGAATTTAATTTGTTGAATTGTCGATATATATAAGTGGTAATTGTGATTATACGTGTTTACGATGTTAGAGTTTGCATTTAGATAAGAATTTGTTATGCTAATTACGGTTTAAAAAGGAAGAAAACTGTTTACAATATATATTTTTGCATATGGCTTGTAAAAGTACCAAATATGGTGGTTAATTTGTATGTTAATCTGTAAATTGAGTCTTGAGTATGCTAGTCCATTAAGAAACGAAGAGAGCGTAGTTTAAATGAAGTAATTTGGACAAGAATTGTGATCACAGTGATGATTTTTGTGAAGAATGTCAAAAAATGGAATTTTTGGGTAAAAACATGAAATTTAAGGAATTAAATTAGTTAAAGTTGTTGTTAAATTATTTTACGTGGTTGAATATGTGAGGAATCATGTTGGTGTTAGTTTTATATCAATTGTATATGTTAATTTCACTGTTTTGTGGGTTAAATTCGTGTTAGTTGGGCTAAAACTACTATTGTTCACTACATTCTCTTATATCAGTGCACCAAATAAGTACAATACCGCTGCCAAGGCTGAAAATGCAGCAGTCATACTTGCGTGTCTGTCCCAAGCTTAAGTATGTATGTGCAATGCGCGGCATACCCTCGGTCTCGAGATATTGAAGTCTCTCTACTGCAGCACTATAGACCACCACTATAACTTGGTCTAAGGTTATGTTAATGTGTCAAATATGTAACAAGGAGGTTAAAACAAAATCGTGATATGTGGTTAGTAATTTCAAAGTTGTAAAATGATTAGTAAGTTACTGAGCGTGATATGTTAGAACTAGTGTGTACACAATGAATGGTAGATAAGTGTTATGAAGTTAACACTTGGAATTTCTGAAACATATATAGTTGTGTAAGACTTGTACTAAAATAACAAGTTTAGCTTGAAGTGAGTGTTATTTTGGAAAGTGGATGTTAATACAACAAATCATATTGCGATTCCAATGATATGTGTAGGGTAATTGGCAAACATTATTACACTTATGTAGCAAGACTTAAACACTTGAATGAACTTCGAGTATGAAATATAGTGAGATATAAGTCGAAAGTGAACACAATAAATTAAATGTTGTGTATAGGAAGGGTTATGAGACATAGAGTAAAGTTTACATTATAACTACTATGCATTGATATGTGACTAATAGTTAATGTGAATGATTATATAACTGTGTAGGAATACAGAAGTGCAGATACGCGTTAAGCAGTTAAGTCCTAGTTCATAAACTACAAATTAGGCAAGTCTTTCAGTTCCTATTTGTTATTTAAACTTGATGATTAACTATTTTAAATCTTTATTACAAAGAGCATGATGTGTTATTTATATGTTGAAAATATGAAATGTTAAAGTCAATTTATGACTACGTTGATTGATTAAAGCATGCTGATTGAGTAAGGAACTCAATCTTTATACTTGGTATATGAACTGCAGCATGTATGTTATACGTTGAGCATATTATTATGTGCTATGTGATGCATGAAAACTGTTAGATCTTGCTGGGCTGTCGAGCTCAACCTTGCAAATAACCATTTTTGCGGGATAAGGATTGAAGGTAACACTATGTGCTACTTGAATGACGTGGATCAGAAATAATACACGAAGATTAATATTTTAGCTAAAGTTGTTATTTCTTTAAACCATGATTAAGATTCAAGAGATGTACTAAATGTTTTATGATGTATAGTTTTATGTTGAGTTATAAAGTTAAAGTTTGAGTTATCTGATATGCAAAGGTTATCGGATTAAAATGTAAAATTTTATATAATAATTACTATGAAGTGAATCATGGATTGCATATGATTCAAAAACATGTAGATGATAAAGGTTTGGATTCAGGGAATTAAAGTAAGAAGACATAAAGTTTAAATTATTCTGCAATTTATTAAGTTTAACATCGAATAATGATGTAAAATCATAAGGTAGATTTGTTATTAACGACCAAAGTTGAGAATTAAATTGTATGAATTTTTGGGTCGTTACAATTGGTATCAAAGCTGTAGGTTATAAACCTTAGGTAGGAGTACCGTAGGCTATAACCTTAGAGAAGGAAGATGAAGATAATGAAAGAATACGCTCAAATATAGTTTAAACAATATGAAATAATTTAAGAAATTTATAAAGGAGGGATTAAAACATGCGTGAAAGGATTCAAAGAAGAATCTCGTAGAGTTATAAGGAATATGAATGTTGGGTTACCCAACTCCAATAATAAGGATGTAAGGTGGTGTCTATAAGAAGAGAATGATAAATAAGTTAAGAATAAAAAGTTATATTTAAGTATAGTACAATTGTACTCTTTAGTAGTTGATGTATGGTATCTCGGCTAAACGATTCCTTCATAGAGCGGAGATATATACGAACTAGCAACTCGGAACCTAGTTTGTTGGTTGTTTGTGGGAAATCACTCAGTGTACCATATTAAAACTATTAGAGACTCGATGTGTACCAAGTATAGAAATGGATACGTATGATGAAAATGTGGAACTTAAATGAAATGTTGAGTAATTTAATGAAGTTAGAAATTCTTAGAGGAAGAATTGTTATATAAACAAGAAAATTCAAAGAAGAATCTTGAAGTGATATAAAGATAAGAAATGAGAGTTACCTAACTCCAATAGCCAAGATAATGAATAATGATGAATAGACAAAGTCTATAAGATTAAAAGCATAAATGAAATCGTAAATGATGAAAAAGAAAAGAAAGAGGATCGTAAAACAAAATGATCACGAGTTATGAAAAGAATTTTAAGCAAGATGAGTATAGAATAAGATCACGACGTGATCTCTTTAAGTTATAAAAGAAAGATGGTCTATAATGTTTGAATAATTATAGCTTGATACTATGAAGATGATGTACTATAAAATAGTACAAGATAAACTCATGAGGAGTTATAGATAATGTGATATGAGGAATTCGTATCGAGCAAAGAACAAGTTAAGAGTAAGATAGAGTTAGGTGGGATTTCAATTAAGGACTCATGTGATGGCTGAGTTGTACAAATCTTTGTATGGGCGAGGGTTTTGTGCTTGCACTCAGTTTAACACATTGATAGTCATTAGAATGTTGGTGTCGCGCTATCAATGTATATATGGTGAAAAGGTGATTCTTTTCTCATATATATGTTTGATAGTTAGAAACTATTAAGATTAGTTAGATATTATTAGGATTAGGTGCGGTTCTTAAAACTAATGCATATGGTAAGTTTGTGACTCGTAGTAATATGGTATGTTTTGAACCCCTCAGTTAATGGACGCCTATGGTCTGACTAGGATAAGTTCTTAAACTCATATTATTGTGGCATGTTCCTGAACTTCCAATGTGCGGTAAGTTTGATGAACTATACTGGGGATATAGGAGGATTATAAGTTGAAACACAAGAATATTTAGTATAAAGATTGAAATTGAGGGAGAAAATTATATATTCCAAATCTTCTAGCTTTGCTAGATTTTCAAAATTTATTGACTTCGTGCCGATGGTTATACTTTTGATTTTTTGAAAAAATGTTGGGTCAAACTAGTGAACCAAAGAATTTTTAAAACAGTACTATTATTCACGTATCTATGCTGTTTGTTTCGGCTAGATAAAAAAATGATTTTTAAATTTTCAAAATATATTTTAATTATATGTATCGGGTGATATGATAAATGATGGAGTCATCAATGCAATGGAACTTGGTGTTGGATGTGATCATATGAGCGTCAGCCCACTACGGTGAGATGTAGTATGACAACGTCATAATCATAACACCATAAAAGGATTTTTGAGATTTTTTTAAGATAAGAGGATATATATATATATATATATATATATATATATCGATTAATGTCCGAATTGTTGCAGAAGTCTATGCTATTTGATTCAGCTAGATGATTATTGAAAGATGTTCATGAAATTCAAGCGTTTCTTGAGAAGTTATGCCAAACCAAATTACTTTGGTGCGGATTCAGATGTTGAAAAGCTGATATGAACAACCCTTTTATTTGGAGTGCGCGGAAGCATTTAGATGTTTATGCACAATACATGGTACGAAGGGCTAATCACCCTAAGTATGGGAGTCCCTACAGTCTAATGACTGTTAGGGTTTAAGTTGAAAGAGTACTAATAACCATGGACAGAGTGCAGGGTGTTTTCGTATTGTGATTGGCTTAACACCCTAAGTTAAGGTTTAATTTGAAAGAGTACTAATAACCTGGAGAAGTTTCAAGGTCTTGTGACCCTCAAAGATGATTTGGAATCTTTTAAATTCCTGAGTTATTCATACTGCTTCCCAATTATTGAGCAATTGTGGAAGATTCTTGATATTCTAAAAAGGCGAATGTGGTAAGGATGGTATTCCTTAGAAAGAAGTAAGTCGTACAATGAGACACTGAATGATGAATATATTTTCAAATGAGAAGGAGATGAGTTATTAAAAAAAATGTAAAACTTTTAATAGAAAAGTTTAATAATTGTAGAAAGATCTTTGTAGAAAGAAGTGGTTATAGAACCCAATGAATGAATAAAGTATTAACGTAAAATCTATTTGGATAGATTGATGGAATGAAGAGTAATAAAAATAAATTCAAGAACGAAATTCTTAGAAGAATGGGTGAATGTAATATCCCAAGTGTTTATGATAATGATCCTTAGAGAAAGATAATGAATGGGTCAAAGAATATGTAATACTCGAATATAATTGAGTCTAAGTAAAGGTTATGAAATAAAACTTACAAGAATTTATTGTGCAGAATGGTTGGAGTGGTAATAAATAAAACCTATATTAAGGTAATGTGTTGAAAATATTCAACGGTAAATTTTGAAAAGAGATTTGATGAAAACCTGAGTAAGGTAGGATTTCGGTGATTCCGAGGATGAAATCCTTATAAGGAGGGAAGGATGTGACAACTCAAATTTTTAGAAATTATTTAAATAAGAATTTAATAAATAAAATTCTTATTATAAGATGTTTTGAGTTTGAGTATGTGTATATATGTGTTATATATTGTAAATATGTAATTTGGTGTGAAGAAAATTATGTATATTCATGTATTGGGAAAAAGAGGTCCAATAGTTAATTAAACTATCGAAGAAATTAATGTAATTGTTATGAAAAGGAAATTAACTGAGTAATATTAGTTAATTTGATTAAGTTAAATTTATATTATGAGAGAGTATAATTTAATTATTATTGTGACGATGGAAATTATTATGAATTAAGTTTCATAAATTATGTGGGTGATTCACTTAATTAAAATAGTGAAATAACGTAAATATATTTGTTTTAATAAAATAAGAAGATAATGTGAATGTAATATGATTGTGAATTTCAGTATATAGTTAAAAAATATTTATGGAATAAAATAAATATTTTATGGAATTATTATGGGATGATTTATTTAAAATGTGATAGTATTGATGGAATGAGAAATATTCTAATTTAATTAAATAATTAAATTAGAGGATTAATGATTTATTAACTAAAATTAGAGTTATGTTGGTTAAGTAATTTAATCAAATAAATGGTGACATTTGTGAACCATTTGATAAGGGGAATTATTAAAATAAATTAAAAAAAAAAGAAAATTGGGTTCTAGCCAAACATGGCCTAGAGACCATTTGTATTTTGTAACTGCTATTTTAATTGTGCGTATAATGGATTGGCCATCAGTTTTTTTTACGCATTGTAATAGTTAACCTATATTGACACTAAGAGGAAGAAAGTTGCAGAGAATTGAGAGAGAGTTGGGAGAGAATTCTTGAGATTTTCAAACAAAATCTTGTGTTTAACAAAGATTGTTCAAGCATAAGAAGGTATTTTTACATAACTTTAATATTATATATATATATATACATGTATTTTACGGCATAAACCTTCTAAGTTCTGGGAATTCAATTTGTTGAATTGTTTATATATATATAACTGGTAATTGTAATTTTACGTTTTTATGATGTTAGAGTTTGCATTTAGATAGGAATTTGTTATGCTAATTACGGTTTAAAGGAAGTAAAGTGTTTACAGTATATATTTTTGCTTATGGCTTGTAAAAGTACCAAATATGGTGGTCAATTTTATGTTAATCTGTAAATTGAGTCTTGAGTATACTAGTCCATTAAGAAACAAAGAGAGCGTAGTTTGAACGAAGTAATTTGGATAAGAATTGTGATCACAGTGACGATTTCTGTGAATAATGTCAAAAAATGGAGTTTTTGTGTAAAAACATGAAATTTAAGGAATTAAATTAGTTAAATTTGTTGTTAAATTGTTCTAAGTGGTTGAATATATGAGGAATCATGTTGGTGTTAGTTTTATATAAACTGTATAGGTTAATTTCACTGTTTTGTGGGCGAAATTCGTGTTAATTGGGCTAAAAACGACTACTATTACATTCAAGTTTACTTTTCTATTTGTGCACCGGTCTTGAAGAAATTGCTACCGGTGCTAAGGCTGTAAAACAATGTAATAAAACTTATTGAATTCAAAAAACCTAAATTTTTATAAGTTATTAAAATAAGAATTTAATAATTAATATTCTTATTATGAGATGTTTTGAGTTTGAGTATATATATACATGCTATATATTTTTAAATATGTGATCTGGTGTGAAGAGAAATATATATTCATATATTGGGAAAGTTAGGTTCAATAGTTAAGTTAACTATTAAAGAAATTAAATGAATTTGGTAATTAATTTTAAATATTTATTAAATTAAATAAATATTATAAATAAAGTATTTATTGAGAAAAATAAATAATTTATGAAATTGTGGTATAATAATTTAGTTACGTGTGTATGGTAATTAAATTAAAGTAAAGGTAAATTTTATTCTTTGAAAATTTAATTTAATTTAATGAATTAATTAATTTAAATAAGTTATTTAATATTAAAGAAAATAAGTAAATTAAATAAAGCGTTGTTTAAATTTAATTTATTAATTAAATTAGATATATGATTATTTATTAATCATCAGAAGAATTATAATAAAAATTATAATTATTATTGTAAGTTATGTAAAATGGTTAACGGTGTGACACATGAAATTATATAATATAATATTATTAAAATAATCTAGTTTGTGGGAGTTGGTGTGTGGCCAAACAAGGTCTTGTGGCCTTTGGCCTAATTTAACTGATAAAGGCGTATTATTTTATAACTGAAGTACGTGGGTAGCTTCAGTTTATTTTTACGTGTTCTTTTCTTCCTAAAGCTATAGTTAGAGAGTTTGGAAGAGAGGAACATAGTGAAACACAGAGAGTTTGGAGTGAGAGCAAGAGAGAAATCATTGTGATTGAAGGGGAATTTCTAAACCTAATCATCATCTCTTTGCTAGCAAACAATCAAAGGAACAAGGTATAACCTACTCTAATGTTAACCCTTGTTTTTGAAATTTCTATTGATAATTGTGTTGAATTGATACATATATATGTATGAAGGGTTTAAACTCTGTTAATTATCACATGTGAGTGTTGTTTGATGATAAAAATTAATGTAATTTGGTTTGTAGGAAGAAAAGTATATAACAACGTTTTTACATGAAAATTGGCTTTAGAAAGTACAAAATTTCATGGTCAATACTTGTTATAATGTGTAAATTGATGTTGGATTATGTTAGTATGTTAAGAAAGGAAAACGGCATATTTTAAATCGTGTTAGTTGGTTAAGAAACGAAGTCGTGGCGATCGAATTCGCTAAATGTGTTTAAAACATGAAAATAGAGTATGAACATGTGTTTTGGGTCAAATTTTAGGTTGGTTAATGTTTTTATAAATTGTTAGAATTCTAGTATGTTGTAGTTCTATGAATTACTTAATCCATAGAATCGAAAAACTAACTAATTTGGATGTATATAACTCAAGTTATGAAGATTAGTAAGAGAAAAGGGTCAAAAATTGCGAGAATGTAGCTTTTAGGTCCCGTTTACGCTGAATGCAGCATGCCTTACTTATTGGTCTATATGCGAGTAAGGCTTAATGGCTAAGCAATTGCTACCAAAAGTATGTCAATTATGACTATTTTGACCTGTTTTAGTAAAATAGACATAATGTTTTCATACAAACTCCGATTGAGGTGATTCAAGATGATACAGAACGAGGACGAATAGACCTACAACTTTTATTCTTTAAGATTTTAAATTTGATGTCGGGAACAGTAGTCAAAATAGTCATCTTTAGGACTATTATGTTTTCAGAGGCAATCAGAGGGCGTCGGGCATGCACGTATGCAAGTGTAGTGCTCTTGAAGATAAAATATATTGTTCTAAGTTATAGAACATGAATATTATGAAGTATAATGATGTTTAACATTAATAGATATATTAGATAAGTTGTATACACATACTAAGCACACACAAGAGAGGCAAATTGGGCGTGTGACGAATAAACGTCAAAATGTCGTGATAAGTAATAATGAACGTAAAAAGTGTTTTAAATCAAATGAAATGAATATTATAAGATATTGAATAGTGTTAATATAAAACCAATAAGTAGTCCTAGCAAGACTGAAATATAGTGAGTTATAAGTCTAAAGTTAACACAATCAAATTGATCATTGTGTATATATAATAGGAAGGGTTATGAGATGTAGATTAAAGTTTACATTACAACTACTATGTGTTGCTATGTGACTAATAGTTGATGTGTATGATTATATAATTGTGCAGTCACACGTGAAGTGCGTATAACTATAAGTCGTTAAACCGTTATTGGTAAACAACGATCAAGGCAAGTCTTTCGGCCTTATTTGCTATATGAAGTTGATTATTTTAAATCTTTATTTCAAAGAGCATGATGTGTTATATATATGTTGAATGTATGAAATGTTAAAGTCAACTTATGACTACGCTGATTGAGTAAAAGCATGTTGATTGAGTAAGGAACTCAATCTTTATACTTGTTATATGAACCGTAATATGTATGTTATGTTAGTCCAATGTTTATGAGATATATGTTGAGCATGTTATTATGTGTTACGTGATGCATGAAAACCATTAGATTTTGTTTGGTCAAGAGCTCAACCTTGCAAATAACCATTTTAGCAAAAGTTAAGGATCAAGGTAACACTATGTGCTACTTGAATGACGTGGATCGTAAATAATACATGAAGATTAATATTTTAGCTAAAGTTGTTATTTCTTTATACCATGATTAAGATTCATGAGATGTACTAAATGTTTTATGATGTATAGTTTTATGTTGAGTCAGTAAAGCTAATGTTAGAGTTATCTCGATATGTAAAGGTTATCGATTGAAATGTAAAATTTTATATAATAACAAATGATAAAGCGAATCATAAAATAAGATCGATTCAAAGACATGTAGATGATAAAGATTTTGATTCAGTGGAATTAAAGTAAGAAGACATAAAAGTTTAAATTATTCCGTATTATATAAAGTTTAACATCGAATAATGATGTAAAATCAGAAGGTAGATGTGTTATTAACGACAGAAGTTAATAATTAAATTGTATGAATTTTGGGGTCGTTATAGTTGGTATCAAAGCTGATAGGTTAGAAACCTTAGGTAAGAGTACCTTAGGCTATAACCTTAGAGAAGAGAGGTGAAGATAATGAACGAATAAGCTCAAATAGAGTTTGAACAATAAGTACTTTAAGAAATTTGTAAAGAAGGGATTAAAACATGCGTAAGAGGATTCAAAGAAGAATCTCGCAGAGTTATAAGGAATATGAATGTGGGGTTACCTAACTCCAATAATAGGGATGTAAGGTGATGTCTATAAGAAGAGAATGATAAATAAATTAAGAATAAAAAGTTATATTTAAGTATGGTACAGTTGTACTCTTTAATAGTTGATGTATGGTATCTGGGCTAAACAATTCCTTCATAGAGCGGAGGTATATACGAACTAGCAACTCGGAACCTAGTTTGTTGGTTGTTTGTGGGAAACCACTTAGCGTACCATATTGAAATTGTTAGAGACTCGATGTGTACAAAGTATAGAAAATGGATACGTATGATGAAAAAGGAAAGAAAGAGGATCGTAAAAAAAACGATCACGAGTTAAGAAAAGAATTTTAAGGGAGATGATTATATAATAAGATCACGACGTGATTTGTTTAAGTTATAAAAGAAAGATAGTCTGTAATGTTTGAATAATTATAGCTTGATGCTACGAAGATGATGTACTATAAAATAGTACAAGTTAAACTCATGAGGAGTTATATATAATGTGATACAAGGAATTCGTATCGAGCAAAGAGAAAGTTAAGAGTAAGATAGAGTTAGGTGGGATATCAATTGAGGACTCATGTGATAGTTGAGTTGTACAAATCTTTGTATGGGCGAGGGTTTTATGCTTGCACTCAGTTTATCATATTGATAATTATTGGAATGTTGGTGTCGCGCTATCAATGTATATATGGTGAAAAGGTGATTCTTTTCTCATGTGTATATTTGATAGTTAGAAACTATTAAGATTAGCCAGATATTATTAGGATTAGGTGCGGTTCTTAAAACTAATGCATATGGTAAGTTCGTGACTCATAATAATATGGTATATTTTGAACCCCTCAGCGAATGGATGCCTATGGTCTGACTAGGATAAGTTCTTAAACTCATACTATTGTGGCAAGTTCCCGAACTTCCAATGTGCGGTAAGTTTGATGAACTATACTGGGGTATATATAAGTTATGAATGAAGAATTGAGGATTATGGGAATAGATAGAATTATTAAGCAATGGATCAGTATAGAAAGTGGAGACATAGGTTTTCCAAATCATCTAGCTTTGCTAGATTTTTGAAATTTATTAACTTCGTGCTGATGTTTGCACTTCTATTTTCTTGCAAAACATTGGATCAAATGATGAAACCAATTAGTTTTAAAAATAATACCATTATTCGTATGTCTATGCTAATTGCTTCGACTAGATAAAAATGATTTAAAATATATCAAAATGTATTTTTATATCATCAATGCATCATGGAACCTGGTGCAGAGATGTTAAAATGATGGAGTCATCAATGCAGTATTACTTAGTGTTGGATGTGATCTAAGGATCGTCAACCCACTATGGTATGATGTAGTATGATAAAATCACCTAATGACGAAATCCTCAAATGGACTGTAAATACAATGCGGTATCATAACATCATAAAAAGATTTTTGAGATTTCTTTAAGATATGAGAATATATATATATATATATATATATATATATATATATTTCATTTCATTCAATTGTAAAAGTCTATGCTTTTGATTGAAAGATGTTCATAAAATTCAAGCGTTTCTTGAGAAGTTATGCCAAACCAAATTGTTTTGGTGCGGATTCAGATGTTGAAAAGCTGAGATGAACAACCCTTTTATAGGGGATTACGCGAAAGCATTTAGATGTTTGTGCACAATACATGGTACGAAGGGCTGATCACCCCAAGTACGAAAGTCTCTACAGTCTAATGACTGTTAAGGTTTAAGTTGAAAGAGTACTTATAACCGTGGGTAGAGTGCACAATACATCGTACGAAGGACTTAACTCCCTAAGTACGGGAGTCCCTATAGTCTAATGACTGTTAAGGTTTAAGTTGAAAGAGTACTTATAACCGTGGACGTAGTTCAAGGTCTTATGACCCTCAGCATGATTTGGAATCTTTTAAATTCCTGTTATTCATATTGCATCCTAGTTATTGAGCAATTGTGGGAGATTCTTATTATTCTGAAAGGTAAAAGTGGAAAGGATGAGAAAATTAAGCAAAACATAATAATTTCAAGAAAGAATTGAAATTCCAGAAAGAAGAGAAATGTGAAACTCTTAGAAGAGGAAGAGGTGAGGAATATGATGATCTTAGAAAGATCTTTAGAGAAAGAATTTGGTTGTAGAACCCAATGAATGAATAAAATTTTAACACAAAATCTATTTTGATAGATTGAATGAATAAAGATTAATAAATAAAATTTCGAGGACGAAATTCTTAGAAGAAAGTGTGAATGTAATATCCCGAGTGTTTATGATAATGATCCTTAGAAAAGGAAATGAATGGGTTAAATAATATATAATATTTGATATATGACTGTGTATAATTGATGGTTATGTAATAAAACCTAAAAGTTGTTGAAGAAATGAATGAAGTATATATATATATATATATATATATATAAACTTTTTGCTAAGTTAACGTGTTGAAGTTATTCAACGATAATTGTGAAAGAAATTTTGTGAAAACCTTTGTAAGTTAGGGTTTCGGTGATTCCGAGGACGGAATCCTTATAAGGAGGGAAAGATGTGACAACCTGAATTTTTATAAGTTATTAAAATAGGAATTTAATAATTAAAATCCTTATTATGAGATGTTTTGAGTTTGAGTATATATATACATGCTATATATTTTTAAATATGTGATCTGGTGTGAAGAGAAATATATATTCATATATTGGGAAAGTTAGGTTCAATAGTTAAGTTAACTATCAAGAAATTAAATGAATTTGGTAATTGATTTTAAATATTTATTGAATTAAATAAATATTTTAAATAATGTATTTATTGAGAAAAATAAAAAATTTATGAAATTGTGGTATAATAATTTAGTTACGTGTGTATGGTAATTAAATTAAAGCAAAGGTAAATTTTATTCTTTGAGGATTTAATTTAATGAATTAATTAAATTAAATGAGTTGTTTAATATTAAAGAAAATAAGTAAATTAAATAAAACGTTGTTTAAATCTAATTTATTAATTAAATTAGATATATGATTATTTATTAATCATCCGAAGAATTATAATAAAAATTATAATTATTATTGTAAGTTATGTAAAATGGTTAAATGTGTGACACATGAAACTATATAATATAATATTATTAAAATAATCTAGTTTGTGGGAGTTGGTGTGTGGCCAAACAAGGTCTTGTGGCCTTTGGCCTAATTTAACTGATGAAGGCGTATTATTTTATAACTGAAGTACGTGGGTAGCTTCAGTTTATTTTTACGTGTTCTTTTCTTCCTAAGGCTATAGTTAGAGAGTTTGGAAGAGAGGAACATAGTGAAACACATAGAGTTTGGAGTGAGAGCAAGAGAGGAATCACCGTGATTGAAGGGGAATTTCTAAACCTAATCATCATCTCTTTGCTAGAAAAAAATCAAAGGAACAAGGTATAACCTACTCTAATGTTAACCCTTGTTTTTGAAATTTCTATTGATAATTGTGTTGAATTGATATATATATATATATATATATATATATATATATATATATATATATATATATATATATATATATATATATATATATATATATATATGAAGGGTTTATACTGCTAATTATCACATGTGAGTGTTATTTGATGATACAAAATTATGTAATTTGGTTTGTAGGAAGAAAAGTATATAACAGTGTTTTTACATGAAATTTGGCTTTAGAAAGTACAAAATTTCGTGGGCAATAGTTGTTATAATCTGTAAATTGATGTTGGATTATGTTAGTATGTTAAGAAACGAAAGCGGCGTAGTTTAAATCGTGTTAATTGGTTAAGAAACGAAGCCGTGGCGATCAAATTCGCTAAATATGTTTAAAACATGAAAATAGAGTATGAACATGTGTTTTGGGTCAAATTTTATGTTGGTTAATATTTTTATAAATTGTTAGAATTCTAGTATGTTGTAGTTCTATGAATTACGAATCCATAGAATCAAAAATGGACTAATTTGGATGTATATAACTCAAGTTATGAAGATTAGTAGGAGAAAAATGGTCAAAAATCGCGAGAGCAAGAGCTTCTTGTGTCCTGTTTACATAATGGGCATAATTGCTACTGTGCCCAAGGCTTAATTAGGCGAATCACGATAAGTGGGTTTTATACCTACTTACTGGATATCAATTCATGAGAACTATGCACACCTCAAGTACATTTTAGTGTGTTTTTAGTTACATTTCATAATATTTTACATTACATGTACTATTGCGAAATTTGTGCAGGGTCACACTCCACGGATCAATGTGCTATTAGCTCAGAGTCGGTACAGTATTTGAGCAACTACAGGAAGGACCAAGGACAATTTCAGAACACATACAACTCCAACAACCGCAACCATCCAAACTTCAACTGGTCAAATAATCGTGGAAATCAAAGAATCGATCGGCCAAATTAATAATCAATTTCAACCACAACAAAATAAGAACAACAGGTTTACTTCAAGACCACCTTTTCTGTCGAGATTTTCTCAACAACAACAACATCATACTTCATCTGCACCTCAGCAAGAAAAGAAATCAGAAATGGAGGAGATGATGATGAAGTACATGGCAAACACAGAGGTAATGATCAAAAGCCAAGTAGTGGCTATTAAAAATCTGGAAACTCAAATGGGGAAAATGGCGTGCATGCTTAACAACAGGACCAGGGTTCATCGCCAAGTAATACAGAGGCAAATCCACGAAGAGAAGGGAAGGAACAGTGTCAAGCGATCACATTAAGGTCTGGGAAAAAGGTTATAGAAACAGAACATGGCGCGACCGCGTCATGTTTACAAAGGGAGGACGCACGGCCGCGCGAGGCAAAAACTGGGTCTGAGAGGAAAGAAAACCAGAAAGGTTCTGAGGTACAACAGGAAAAGGATAACAAAGAAGGTTCAGTGGAGAAGCCCGTGAGTAAACACCACTAGTTCACCCTCCTGCTTGCACTCCAGAGATTGAATAAGCGAGAGGAAGACAGGCGCTCAAAAGTTTTTTGAGGTTTTAAAAAGTCACGATCAACATACCTTTCGCTGAGGCATTGGAACAGATGCCAAGTTATGCAAAGTTCATGAAGGGTATATTGTCAAGGAAGAGGAGATTAGTAGAATTTAAGATAGTGGCCTTGATAGAGGAATGCAGTGCAGTGCTTCAGCGCAAACTACCTCCAAAACTGAAAGATTCGGGCAGTTTCACAATTCCATGTACGGTCGAAAAGATGAGCTTCAGTAAGTGTCTATGTGATCTTGGGGCAAGTATCAATTTGATGCCCTTGTCAGTATTCAACCAGTTGGGATTACCGGCTCCAAGGACGACAAATATTTCATTGCAGCTAGCTGACAGATCCATCACGTATCCACGGGGAATCATTGAAGATGTATTGGTGAAAGTGGATAAATTCATCTTTCCAGCTGACTTCATCATTTTGGATTACGAGGAAGATAAGAGTATACCAATTATACTGGGGAGACCATTCTTAGCCAAATGAAGGACCTTGATAAATGTGCAGAAAGGGGAACTCATTATGCGTGTTCATGATCAGGAGGTTACCTTTAACATATTCAAGGCGATGAAGTTCCCGATAGATGAAGAAGAATGCTACCGGGTTAATTTGGTGGATCAGGTTCTAACAGATGAAGTATAGAGTTTAGTGGAGTATAAACCGTTGAGAAGTGTCATTGCTGAAAATTCAGAATTGGAGGACGAGGAATTTAAAGAACTTGTGAAATATCTGGATACTACTCCACAATTCAGAAAATTCAAAACACCGGTGAAGCCATTAAAGAAAGCTGGAGAGAATAAGGGTGGTATGACCATGATTACTAATGAGAATAATGATTTGATTCTAACACGAACAGTAATGGGGTGGAGAGTCTGCATGGACTACCGCATGCTCAACAAAGCTATAAGGAAAGATCATTTTCCACTACCGTTTATCGATCAGATGTTGGATAGACTAGCAGGTCATGAGTACTATTGCCTTCTAGATGGATATTCAGGCTACAACTAAATTGTTATAGCTCCAGAAGATTAGGAAAAGACAACCTTCACATGTCCATACGACACTTTTGCTTTCAGAAGGATGTCCTCCGGGTTGTGCAATGCTCCAGCCACATTTCAGAGGTGCATGATGGCTATTTTTTCTGATATGGTAGAACAGAATGTAGAGGTATTTATGGATGATTTCTCAGTCTTCGGGGATTCATTTGATTTATGCCTTGAAAATTTGGTGATGGTTTTGAAGAGGTGTGTTGAGACGAATTTAGTACTGAACTAGGAAAAGTGCCATTTTATGGTACAAGAAGGAATAATTCTGGGACACAAGGTTTCGAAGAAGGGACTCGAGGTGGACAGGGCTAAGCTAGAAACTATTGAGAACTTGCCACCACCTACTTCAGTAAAAGGTGTTCACAGTTTTCTTGGACATGCAGGCTTCTACCGCAGATTCATCAAGGACTTCTCCAAGATAACTAAACCATTATGCAGTTTATTAGAGAAGGATGCACAGTTTAAATTTGATGAGGCCTGCATGTCGGCATTTGAGCACTTGAAGGGGAAATTAACTTCAACACCAGTTATTACTGCACCAGATTGGGATTTGCCATTTGAGCTGATATGTGATGCCAGTGATTACATTGTAGGGGATGCCTTGGGTTAGAGAAAGGAAAGGATGTTTCATGTGATCTATTATGCCATCAAGACCCTTACAGATGCACAGTTGAACTACACCACCACAGAGAAAGAGTTATTGGCAATGGTGTATGCCTTTGATAAATTCCGAGCATATCTGATTGGTACAAAGGTGATAGTGTACACGGATCACACAACAATTTGACACTTAGTGGCTAAGAAAGATGCAAAACCCCATTTGATCAGGTGGATATTATTGTTACAGGAATTTGATTTGGAGATCAAGGATGAAGAGGGCATCGAAAAAACCAAGTGGCGGCACTACTTATCTCGACTAGAGAATCCGTAAAGGGAGGCGATTTACAAAGTTGTAATTAATGAATCCTTTCCGGATGAGCAGTTATTTGTGGTGAAAGGGGAAGTGCCATGGTTTGCAGACTACGCGAATTATTTGGTGAGTAAGATGGTACCTTCTGACTTGGTGGGTTATCAAAAGAAAAAATTCTTGCATGATGTCAAATGGTTTATATGGGATGAGCCATATTTGTTTAAATAGTGTTCTGATCAAATGATAAGGTGTATCCCATATAGTGAGACCAAGGGGATTTTGCAGGATTGTCACACTTCTTTGTATGGGGGACATTATGGTGGAGAGCGAACAACGGCTAGAGTGCTACAAGCAGGATTCTACTGGCCAACAATTTTTCATGGATGCGTACAATTTTGTCCAGAGATGTGATAGATGTCAGAGAGTTGGGAACATTTCGAAAAGAAATGAAATGCCATTAAATACTCCTCGAAGTAGAAATTTTTGATGTGTGGGGGATTGATTTCATGGGACCTTTCATTTCTTCGTGCGGAAGGTAGTCATTTCTGCAACAGGAAGTTCACAGCTTTGTTGGCCAAGTATGGGGTGAACCATCGTATTGCTACATCTTATCCCCCATAAACGAATGGCCAAGCTGAAGTGTCAAATCGAGAAGTTAAAAGAATCCTTGAAAAAATTGTGAATCCCATGAGGAAGGATTGGTCTTTAAAGCTGGATGATGCGGTTTGGGCATATAGGATTGCATATAAAACTCCATTGGGCATGTCACCTTTTCAACTCGTTTATGGAAAAGCCTGTCACCTTCCTATGGAGTTAGAGCATAAGGCATATTGGGCGATTTGGAAGCTCAATTTTGATTTGAAAGCTACAGGGGAGAAACGCCTACTCCAACTCAACGAGTCGGATGAATTCTGATTACAGGCGTATGAAAATTCCAAGCTGTACAAGGAGAAGGTGAAGAAATGGCATGATCGCAAGATTATAGAGAGAACATTTGAACCGGGACAAAGAGTTTTGCTCTTCAACTCCTGACTTAAACTTTTTCCCGGGAAGCTGAAATCAAGATGGTCAGGGCCATTTACAGTGAAGATTGTCTTCCCACATGGTGCAATAGAAGTATTTGATAAGCTTCCGGACAAGCCTTTTAAAGTGAATGGACAACGATTGAAGCATTACTTTGGTGGCGAGGTGGATAGACAGAAAGTCACCTCAATTCTTTCTTCGACGTGATTGAATCAGAGATAGTCAAGATAAATTGACTATAACTCAGCGCTTGATGGGAGGCAACCCATTATTTCTATCTCTACTTTTATTTGTTCAGTTTAGGTTTTTTTGTTAGTTCATGCTCAGTGTTAATTATGATAGATTGATTTGTTCTGCATAAAGGCTTTGGTAGTTGAATTTGCATTGGACTGTGTGGTGCATATCATAGAAATTATGGTGTTAAGATATACACTCATTCTTATTTAGTAACTCATGCCTTGACAGTGTTTATTGATGTCCATGTAGGTGCATTGGATTGAATGCATTACTGTCTTGCAGTATTAGGAATGAAAGTTAACAATTCAGGAATCTGACTCGCGTGGCCGCTGTTAAATGGGTAGTATACCCATAAATTGGATATATTTAGACTTAAATTATTGCATTCTTAAGTTATTTAGTAGCATTTTTATTGTGTTTATATCTTGTTTTGCGATTTGGAAAGTCGAGGGGCAATTATGGGAAATTCAAGCATTTAATGGCAATCTGGTAATTCTAGAGAAGTCAAAAGCAATATGCTACTGAAATTACACTATCTACGTCGGCGGCCTACCGAGCCTCGGTGACCTTGACTGGATTAGTGCGTTTGACTTCTGGTTGGACTTGACTTGGCTATTGGGAGCTAATGTAAAACCTAATTGGATGAGGATTGTGGGAGGCTATAAATAGAAACTAAGTACTGAAATAAAAGGGAGAAAATTTTGATTATTCTAAAAAGGATTCAACGAGTTCTTCCATTGAAGGCTACACAAGATTACTTGGAGATTAAGGATTGGCTACAGAGTTTCTTCTTTCTCTCCTTATTTTCAATTTGTAATTCTTTAAGGATGATTTGTCAACAATTAATGGTTTTTATTTTCGTGATGAACTAATTCTTTAATTAAGATTTCAATTGAACTTTTTATGACTATAAATTAGTTATGCACTCATTCTAATTATTTATGTTGAAGTGGATTGTTTATCATGTTTTAATTCCATTGTTTCATTATTTGGCCAATAATTACCGTGTTACTCTAGAAGGAATTGGGAAAGGAATTCTAGGGTTAGAATCGACACATGATAACATGTGACTTAGTTATTTGCACGGTAAATAATTAGGTTTGTGAACCGAATGGGAATATCTGTCACCGCATGTAACATATAAGGAATTGGGATTGGAAAGAGTTTAATTCAATTGTTTTGCATAGAATATAGCAAGATTAATCTGGATTAAATAGAAGTCAATTGATCACTTGGAAAAGGGCTTTTGGCATTTGAGAATTCCTGTTAACAATTCAGTAGACATAATAATTGGGATGATTAGATAATTGATTTATAGTTCATAATTGGGGATATTGAAGTCTTAATATTTACCTATCGGAAGTCATTCACTCAAGTATTAGCTTAGTTATTTGCTTATCTTAGTACAATATCTTTTAAGTGTTTAATTTTGAGTTAATAATTCATAAAATCATAATTTCTCATTGTTTGAATAAAATGGAATTGATATAGTATTAGTAGTTGGGATTTATTAATTAGAATTCCCCGTGGGAACGATACTCAACTTATCACTTTATTACTTGTCGATCACAGATATACTTGTGTTTTCATTGATTATGAAATCGATCAATAAGTTTTTGGCGCCGTTGCTGGGGAATTTTTATTAAGATTAATTTCATATTAGTTATAATCAATTCGGTTTTAATTTGAACGCTACTCAATCTTTCTTTTTGGATTGGCAGGAATTCATGTATGCACACTATATCGAAAGATAGAAAGGAACTTCTTACGTATACAGACAACCTTGAGAAGAAGTTCCAGACAGTGCGGTTGAATAGTGAGGTTATACATTTGGAAGAAGAACTGGCAACCCAGGAAATACTCGTGAACATGGCAGAGAACGAACAAAAATTACTTATGGATTACGCCCTGCCAAATGTCACGGATTTACAGTCAAGTATTAAGAGACCGACAATCAATGCGAATAGTTTCGAGATAAAACCGGGATCAATTCAGATGCTACAGAATATATGCCAGTTTGGGGGTAATTCGATAGATGATCCTAATGAACATATCTTGAGTTTCTTGGAAGTTTGCGATACCTTCAAATTTAACAATGTATCGGAAGACGCTATAAGGTTGAGGATGTTCCCGTTTACTTTAAAAGATAAAGCACGAAGCTGGTTACACTCCTTGCCTCCTGGTTCAATCACCACATGGGATGACTTAGCTCAAAAAATTTTAGCTAAGTTCTTCCCACCAAATAAGTCGGCAAAACTACTTTAACGATATTCATACTTTCGCACAACTTGAGTCGTAATCGTTATATGAGGCATGGGAAAGGTTTAAGGATATGTCTGTAAGTGCCCTCATCATGGAATCCCGCAGCGATGCAATTAGGGATATTTTGTGATGGTTTTCACGCATCTACGAGGTCTAGTATTGATGCAAAGAAGAGGAGGAGCGATCATGTCCAAAAATTTTGATGAGGCGATCAATTGTTAGAAACAATAGCCACCAACAACTATCGATTGGCCCATGACGAGGACCAACCATCCAAAAGCATCGAGAAAGTATGAAGTGGACGCGCTTAACAAAGATTAATAAAGATAAGGATCGCAATAGCTAAGCATATAGAAATATGGCGTCCACAAGCCACACAAAGTGATAGCGATGGTTTGTGAGTTGTGTCTTTGGGGTCACGCTACTTGGATCAATGTGCCATAAATTCGTAATCAAGACAGTTAAGAGGAAATTATAATCGCTCAACTCAACCGTGATTCGACTCAAAATGCTTATAATCCAAAGTTGGAAGAATCATCCCGGTTCTCATGGAGTAACAATAAAGTCAGTAGCTCAACCACCTGAGAACAACAACACACTCCCATTCCAAAATCAACCTCAACAACCAGAGAGGATATCAAGTTGGGAAGCGACTTTGGAAAAATTCATTAGAGCATCCGACAAAAAGAACGAGGAACAAGATAAGAAATTGAATCAATTAGATCTTACGCTGCAAAGCCATGGGGCATCGTTAAAGAATCTGAAATCAATTGGGGCAAATAGCACATGCATTGAATGCCCGTCCCACTAGAACGCCCCCGAGTGATACGTAAATAACCGGCAGAAATGAGCACCGCAGCAAATCTTACGAAGTGGGAAGGAGTTGCAAACAGCTTAAGGATAAGGAAAAGGGGGATAACGCAATGTAAAATAGAAGAAGTTGTGAAAACGAAAGATAAAGAGAAAATAGGAGAGGAAAATGCATCGGGTCAACTACAACAATGCCACCCATACCATATCCGCAGAGATTTCGTAAATCCAAGTTAGATAAGGCCAAGATTTTTGGATATTTTTAAAAATTGCATATCAACATCCCATTCACCAAGCTTTAGAACAAATGCCGAGTTACGCTAAGTTCATGAAGGATGTGCTATCAAAGAAAAGGAAATCGGGGATTTTGAAAGCGATTGGCGCTAATCAAGAATGTAGCGCAATTATTCGTAATGTTACCTCCTAAGTTGAAAGATCCGGTAGCTTTACTATTCCGTGCGACATTGGTAATCAGTTTTCGGGGAGAGCACTGTGTGATTTGGGGGCCAGTATTAATTTGATGCCATTATCAGTCTACCGTCAGTTCGGGCTCCAAGCACCAAAACCGACAAATATAAGTTTACTGTTGGTTGACCGATCAGTTACATATCCACGAGGCATCATTGAAGACGTATTAGTAAGGGTGGATAAATTCATTTTTCCAGCAGACTTCGTTATCTTGGATTGTGAAGCAGATACGAAACTTCCCATCATTCTCGGACGACCATTCTTAGCAACGGGGAGAACGTTAATCGACGTGCAAAAAGGAGAATTGACGATAAGAGTTGACGATCAACAGGTCACTTTTAATGTGTTTAAAGCAATGTCTTATCCGAAGGAAAAAGGTGAGTGTTTGCGGATGGATTTAATGGAGGAGATAGTTAATCACAAGATTTGCGGTAATTACTCAGAGGATCCGATAGAATCCATGTTGTTTAGAAATGCGATAACGATAGTCTTGATCAGCGACAATGAGCAGTGTCAAATGGCTAGACACACCATCATTCTCTACCTAAAAGTAATCAACCATTCGACACCCTTGATAGGCCCAAAATGTAGAAGGTAAAAGTGCAAACCCTCGATAGAAGAGCCATCGGTGTTGGAATTAAAGCCACTCCCTCTCATCTTGAATATGCTTATCTAGGGAAAGATTCGACTCTACCGCTTATTGTTTCGACAACGTTAATCGACACCCAAAAGAAAAAATTGCTACGAAGTTCTCACTGCGAGTTCAAAACAAATGATTGGGTGGACTATAGCGGACATTCGAGGTATTAGCCCATCTTTACAGATGCATAAGATTTTAATGGAAGAGGGATCAAAACCAACCATTGAGATGCAAAGAAGGTTAAATCCTCGACTAGAATCAAGCATAGTCGGAGAGTATGTATGGATTACCGCAAGTTGAATAAAGCCACACGCAAGGATCACTTTCCTTGTCGCTCATTGATCGACATGTTGGACAAAGTTAGCGGACATCAATTCTACTTATCTGTTAGATGGATATTCGGTACAATCAAATTGCCATAGCACCTAAGATCAAGAAAAGACCACGCTCACATGTCCATACTTGAGACGTTTGTATTCCGTACGTATGTCCTTTGGTTTATGTAATGCGCCTAAGCAACCTTTCAATGTCAGATGATGGCAATCTTCTCCGATATGGTCGAACAAAATTTAGAGGTGTTCATGGATGATTTCTCCGTGTTCGGTGATAGTTTTGACTCGTGTTTGAAGAATCGATCTTGGTGTTAAAAAGATGTGGAGACTAACTTTGGTGCTTAATCGGGAAAAATGTCATTTTATGGTACAAGAAGGGGTTATTCGGGACATAAGGTTTCCGCATCCGGATTGGAGGTGGATAGAGCGAAGATTGATACAATTGAGAAACTGCCTCCTCCATCATCTGTAAAAGGCATTCGGAGCTTCTTGGGACATGCAGGGTTCTATAGACGCTTTATTAAAGATTTTTCAAAGATTTTCGAAACCCCTATGCTCACTCTTGGAGAAAGATGTACCGTTTAAGATGGATCAGGCATGCATCGAGGCATTTGAGGTATTAAAGAAGAAATTGGTCTCTGCACCAATCATTGTAGCGCCCGATTGGTCTTTACCGTTCGAATTGATGTGCGATGCCAGTGATTACGCGGTGGGAGCCGTATTGGAACAACGTCATGATAAGATTTTTCATACTATCTACTACTCTAGTAAGACATTGACGGATGCCCAGCTGAACTACACAACAACCGAAAAAGAATTACTTACAGTGGTGTTTGCTTTTGACAAATTCAGAGCTTATCTCCTCGGCACCAAGGTAATTGTCTACACTGATCATTCGACTATTAAATATCTGATTGAAAAGAAGGATGCTAAACCACGATTAATACGGTGGGTACTGTTGTTACAAGAATTTGATCTGGAGATCCGGGATAGAAAAGGTACAGAAAACCAAGTGGCGGATCATCTGTCTCGGTTAGAAAATAAAGAGGAACAGAAAGAAGACAACTTAGTGATTAATGAAAAATTTCCGGATGAGCAACTATTCCGGGTAACTACCATATTGCCTTGGTATGCTGACTATGTCAACTATGTGGTTGCCAAAGTGTTACCGCCGGATTTGACCTCACAACAACGAAAGAAGTTTCTCCACGATGTGAAGCAATACTATTGGGATGAACCATTTCTGTTTAAAGCATGTGCAGATCAAATGATAAGACATTGTGTTCCTCATGAAGAAATGGATAGTATATTAGGCCACTGCCACTCCTCAGATTACGGGGGTCATTATTCCGGTGATCGAACAGCAGCCAAAGTACTACAATCGGGATTTTTTTGGCCTTCTTTATTCAAAGATGCTTATCTCTTTGTGCTGAAATGCGATCGATGCCAACGCGTAGGTAACATCTCCAAGCGCAATGAAATGCCACTTAACACAATTCTAGAGGTGGAACTATTCGACGTGTGGGGAATCGATTTTATGGGACCATTTCCATCTTCTCTTAATAATCATTACATCTTGTTAGCAGTCGATTATGTTTCCAAATGGGTAGAAGCCGCAGCGTTACCTACGAATGATGCCAACGTTGTCATCCGATTTTTAAAGAAGAACATTTTTACCAGATTTGGGACACCGAGGGCTATAATAAGAGATGAGGGAACTCATTACGTAACAATAAGCGCTCACCAAATTGCTTGTAAAGTATGGGTTCAATCACAAAATTGCAATTGCATATCACCCACAAACCAATGGCCAAGCGTGAGGTGTCGAATCGGGAAGTTAAGAGGATCCCGAAAAAGTAGTCAATCCGTCACGAAAAAATGGGCATTGCGTCTTGACGACGCCTATGGGCCTATCAAACAAAGATACAAAAATCCGATCAAGATGTCCCCGTCTGTAATGGTATTTGGAAAGGCGTGTCATCTCCCGGTCGAGCTAGAACATAGTGCACACTGGGCCATTCGGAAACTAAACTTTGATCTAGAAGCAGCAGGTGAGAAAAGGTTACTGCAGTTGAACGAGATGGATGAATTCCGGTTCAATGCCTACGAAAATGCTAAGCTCTACAAGGAGAAAGTCAAAGCTTGGGACGATAAAAAAATTCTTGATAGAACATTTGAACCGGGCCACCAAGTACTACTGTTCAACTCACGCTTGCGTCTGTTTCCGGGAAAATTGAAATCCAGGTGGTCCGGGCCATTTGTAGTTATATCTGTTACTCCATACGGAAACATTGAGGTTGAGGAACCGAACTCAAAGCGTACATTCAAGGTCAATGGTCAATGTCTGAAACATTATTGGAGTGGACCAATCGAACGTCAAGCTACGGTCCAGTACCTCTCCGACCCAGTGGACAACTGAACAACACCGAAAAGTCGGGCTGACGATTGTAAACCAAGCGCTTCTTGGGAGGTAACCCATTAAGTTCTATGATTTTATTTTTTTTATTTTTTTTTAGATTTAAAATGTTCTTATTTTTACTTTTATCTTTTAGTAGTGAAGAATAAGATTTTGCTAGACTAATTCTTAAAATTTTCCATGTATGCCAGCTACACAGACAAAGCCCAGCGCCCCGGCGCTCCCATTACTAAGGATTCCAACGCCCCGACGCTAGGCACCGTGAATCGACAAAGAAAGCCCAAATACCCCGTGGCGGCTTTCGGCTCAATTACTGGCACCGACGCTAGACCATCCCAATCGTTTACGCCTACAAATTGCCTCGACGCCTATGTAGTAGAGTAAAACCAGTATTTTGCCATTGGTCGTTAATTAAACCTTGTTACTTTAAATCTCGACCGTGTCCTTCTAACCCAACTTCATTACCCACGCCGGCACATCAGGTCAGTCACGCGATTCTCCCTCTCCCATTCTCCTATACGCCTCTCTCCCTCTCCATATCACAAGGTCGTTGAACTTTGGATAATATTTCTTCCACACATCTACCATGCGTCAATTACTTCGTTCCACATTGGTTGTCTGCTTCTTGTGTGCCGAATTCTACTCCTCCAAATTCTTTACAGGTAGAAAAGGTATAACTTGATGTGTATTTAAACTATTGCGAATCAAGATTTTTTTTTTCATTCATTATTCTTTTCATCTGGAAAATCCAATAGAGCACATAGATAACGCATTCATTGTTTACGCGTTCTCTCCTACACACGAGGTTAGTGCATGCTAAATGCATGGCATGAATAGATAGGGAATTAGTAATGGTTGGAAACAAGTTCTCAGTTGCTGCCTAGGTGTTTGACAAATTTTCTGAGTCAATAATCATGTGCCACTTAAATACTTGCCAGTTTCATGCCTCACCCCCACCTGAGTACTCACAATACTAGTATTTTATACAGTTTCTGGGTACTGCTATGCACACATTTATCCAACCGTGAATTCTTTTAAAGCTAAAATATGAGTATGTTTTTATTTGCAGAATTCTCTACATGGCGTCCAAACGTCAACGAGGCGCAGGGTCAGGGGCCGCTTCAATTTCACCTCCAAAATTTGACAGCAGGCGTTTTGTTAGTGTCGCGGCTCAAGAACGCTACAGCCGCATGGCCACCCGCTCACTAGTCCCCGAACGTGGTCTCCGTCCCGATCAAACCAAGGATGGAGAAATAGCAGTGATGATTGCTGAACGAAACTGGTTCTCCCTCACCGAACAACCTGACCCAGCAGTGATTGCAGTTGTCAAAGAATTCTACACCAACTTGCCCGAGCATGATCATTATGGGGTATTTGTCCGAGGTAAGACCGTGGAAATCGGCGAGGAGGATATAAATGGGTGCTATCAACTACCCTTAGAGTGCCTTCATGATGAATATGCTCGACTAGTGAGTGATGGGCCGGACTATGAAAAGATTATTCGGGAGCTGTGTCAACCGGGCACTACATGGTCCATGCATGAGCGTGGCAGCATGACTTTCCCATTGTCTAACCTCAGTCTATATGGAAAGGCATGGTATGCCTTCATTTGCGCTAAATTGATGCCCTGCACACATGTGAGTCACGTAACCAAAGAAAGGGCTGTGCTATTATACTCCATCATACAAGGCCTAAGAATTTATGTCGGCCACCTTATTCAGCAATCTATGCTCCGCGCATCTCGCGGCGGGACCACAGGAGGGTTACCACATCCATCCCTGATCTGCGTATTATGTGCTAAGTTTGGGGTCAAATGGAAATCAGATGAGATGATTCAAACTCCTATGCCCGTGTTGGACCACAACTTGATCCGTCGTTATAAAGTGTGGTCAGGTGGAGCTAATCACCCTAGGGGAATGGGTTTCATTATCCCCTAAATTACGTCTACACAAGCCCCACCACCTCGGGCTCCACCTACTTACTACCCTCGGCAGCCTCATCGAGGTGTGGTCCCCGGTCGCCCAACGGGAGATAGACGGCTAGTTTTACAACATTGAGTCCCGAATGTGCGCTTTTACCTCGGACGTCCAAGACGTGATTTTCATGTTTTAGTTGACCAATTTGTTGTACAGAATGCACTGACCATCCAAACCCATCCCAAGGCGTTCCACTTAGCCATTTCCCCACCGGCTCCAGATTCGCCAAGATTTCCCCTCCGATCAAGAGATGAGCGAGGACGATGATGCTCCACCAGAGGACTAAGTTCGTGTGGAAGTCCTCTGTTTTATTTTGCCTTATTTTTCGCATGAGGACATTGCTCTAGACTAGTTTGGGGGTAGTTAAGTTTTATTTTTAAAAGTTGTAGTTTGTTATTAGTTTGTGGATTGATTATTAGTAAAGTTGCATTTAGGATTGCATGTTAATTCCAGTTTTTGATAGTGCGTATATCTTGGGCCAATGATGAAAGTAGAATTGCATGAACAAATCTAGTAAGGATTGTTGATTTAGTGATATGATTTTCTTGACATGAATTGGATCTTTATCTGTTTGACATTGATATTATAGGAAGGCACTTTGAAAAAACGACCATGTTGGCTATGATAGTTTAAATGGTTAGATAATAGAGTTCTAAAGGAGGATTGCTAGTGATATGGAAGAACAATTTGAATAACTAGAGGAGACTGAATTCATGCATAAACTCGAGTTTGGGGGAAAACATTTGGAATAAAAAAAAAAAAAAATTGTTGAGTTTTGTGGTGGGTTGAGGAGAACCACTCCCCATAAACACAAGCGTGAGATGGAGCGTAAAACGCACTCACCAACCATCTAAAAAAAAAAAAAATAAAATAATAATATACAGGGTGACTAGTCTTGTTTCGGGGCCTGTGTTACTTGAGCAAGTACGCCCGAAGGGGTATCTTAAAACCTAGCGCCCTAAGGTCTTATATGGTCTGGGAGTCGTTGGTCGAAAGCTCGCTAAGGGGTAACACTGTTAGCCTAATGGGATGAGACATTGCACAGTCATTTATGTAGAGCAAAAAAAAAAAGGGAAAAAAGAAAAGAAAAGCATAAGTATTCCATTTTAACTTTTGAATTCGGGTAAGTGTTTGAGTTCAGTTGAAACAAGTATATTTGATGAGTTCCCAAGTTTACACTGTATGATGCTTACTAAGAAAGTTATTATCTTTCATATTTTTGTCTTTCATGGGTTAGCATGGTCGTGGGACACACACGCATTAATATCGATAATAATGATTTAGATCCGCTGATTGTTGGGAATTGTTGATCCGCTTTTGCATGATGAATTAGCATGTTTACGTGATTTTCTCGAGGCATATGGATCTATGTCAGCTCTTGAATTGCTGGAATTACGAACATATAAATATAAATAGTTTGCATTTGCATGATGTTTAGTTGTGTTTGGTGATCTTATGTTTTGTCGCATGAGAACACGCAACGATTTAAGTTTGGGGTATTTGATGAATGGGTAGTATACCCATAAATTGGATATATTTAGACTTAAATTATTGCATTCTTAAGTTATTTAGTAGCATTTTTATTGTGTTTATATCTTGTTTTGCGATTTGGAAGTGGAGAGGGGCAATTATGGGAAATTCAAGCATTTAATGGCAATCTGGTAATTTAGAGAAGTCCGGTGGGTACCTGAAATTACACTATCTATAGCGCCGGGCTACCGAGCCTCACCGACCTTGACCGGATTAGCGCGCTTGACTTCCTCGTTTGGACTTGACTTGGCTATTGGGAGCTAATGTAAAACCTAATTGGATGAGGATTGTGGGAGGCTATAAATGTAAACTAAGTCTTTGAAATAAAAGGGAGAAAATTTTGATTATTCTAAAAAGGATTCAACGAGTTCTTCCATTGAAGGCTACACAAGATTACTTGGAGATTAAGGATTGGCTCTGAGTTTTCTTCTTTCTCTCTTATTTTCAATTTGTAATTCTTTAAGGATGATTTGTCAACAATTAATGGTTTTTATTTTCGTGATGAACTAATTCTTTAATTAAGATTTCAATTGAACTTTTATGACTATAAATTAGTTATGCACTCATTCTAATTATTTATGTTGAAGTGGATTGTTTATCATGTTTTAATTCTATTGTTTAATTATTTGGCCAATAATTACCGTGTTACTCTGAAGGAATTGGGAAAGGAATTCTAGGGTTAGAAATCGGACATGATAACATATGACTTAGTTATTTGCACGGTAGAATAATTAGGTTTGTGAACCTAATGGGAATATCTGCTCACCGCATGTAACATATATAAGGAATTGGGATTGGAAAGAGTTTAATTCAATTGTTTTGCATAGGAATATAGCAAGATTAATCTGGATTAAATAGAAGTCAATTGATCACTGGAAAAGGGCTTTTGGCATTTGAGAATTCTGTTAACAATTCAGTAGATATAATAATTGGGATGATTAGATAATTGATTTATAGTTCATAATTGGGGATATTGAAGTCTTAATATTTACCTATCGGAAGTCATTCACTCAAGTATTAGCTTAGTTATTTGCTTATCTTAGTACAATATCTTTTAAGTGTTTAATTTTGAGTTAATAATTCATAAAATCATAATTTCTCATTGTTTGAATAAAATGCAATTGATATAGTATTAGTAGTTGGGATTTATTAATTAGAATTCCCTGTGGGAACGATACTCAACTTATCACTTTATTACTTGTTGACCGCGTATACTTGCGTGTTTTCATTGATTGCGAAATCGATCAATGTGCCATTGAAATGTTTAAGAAACCATACGCGCTTACCGCCACAAGCGCTTCAGATAAAACGCACCATCGCGCTACATGGCCAGATCTCCCTTGAAAACGCGTTGTGGCCGCTTGGAACCGGGACTTAAAAATTTTTTTGGGTTTTAAAACGTGTTGTGGCTCATATGTGCTATCAATTAAAATAACAGAAGTGCACGTTTCCTCATCTCTAGACTTTAATCAGTACAAACTGAGGCCATATCGCTCCTCTCCATTACGTGATTGTCTCTTCGGTGCTCACACCCATGATTATACCCACGACTCATATTTGCATTATAAATCTTAGGTTTCGGTGGGTTTCTGAAATTCAAGTTTGGGAGTTATCAGTTCATCAACAAGTGTTCATTTTCAACAGTCAAACCAATGGGTCCCAATCGAGTTCGCTCTGTTTCTTCTTCATCATCGTCTTCCTCTAGCAGTCAAGGGGAGGATGTGGTGGATCATACAAAATTTCTTAGTCTAGACGCACAAATAGAGTATTATAGAATCGTGGCGAAGACGTTTGTGAAGGAACGCGTTTCAAACCTCGAGAAGCGGGGATGGCCAACCGTGGGATATGATTCGCGAAAGGGGATGGGTTGGACTGACTGCATCTCCTATGGCTGACCCCATGGGTGTTGTTCGAGAATTCTATGTGAATGCAAAAGATATTATGAGTGGGTTATCCATGGTTCGAGGAGTTCAAGTGGATTTCCGACCTCTCGTAATTAGAGCAATTTTCTGGATACACGACACGCCACTGACTGGGTATGATAATTGGGTCGATGGTGCATATTTGGAAACTGATCTGGAAGTAGTCATTACTAACTTGTGCATCTCGGGAACGATGTGGACTTGTAGGGCCAGAACGAATCAGCCTCGAATTTTCCCAGCCTCAGCCTTGAATCGGTATGCTAAAGCGTGGAATTTGTTTATATGTGCCAAGCTTGTAACGTCGTCTCATCAGCACAAAATCACAACTGAGAGGGATATCATTATGTGGGGAATAGTCATGGGCAAGTACATTGATGTGGGCCACCTCATTCATCAAAATATGTTATACTATATGCGGGGCAGCACTACGGGGAGTATTCCACATGCGTCCGTTGTAGCTAGTCTATGTGCCCATCAAGGAGTCCAGTGGGGTAATGAACAACTGCAGAACCCTAGCCAAGATATCACTCATGTGACTATTGCTAAATTCGATGATTGGGCGGGGGGTATACCGCACCCGAGAGGAAAAGGCTTTATCATTCAACCCACATTCTTAGTGCCTCCACCGCAACCCACACAGCAAACTGAAGCGGGAACGTCGTCTAAAGCAATTGCTGCTACTGGGGATCGACAACTCCGAAGGTTGGAGAGAAAGGTCGACGCGATGTACGATAACTTTGCATGATTTGCTGTGTCCGACGAGGTCGCTTTCATGAGGCGCTTTGCACAAAGAAGGACCATGCTTGAGTGGCCACAGTTCGGGACGGTTGTGCCATATCTACCACCGGATTCACCACCCGACGAGGGTGGTGCAACTGAGTAGTAGGGGAGTTTTCTAACCCCATACCTTCATTCATTGAGGCAATGAATATTATAACTTTGGGGGTATTTGGGTAGTAGGGTAGTTGCATATAGTATTTGCATGTTTAGTTTAAATTTTGCATGTTTATGTGTTAGGTAAATTTTTTGGTTTTTAGTCATAATTAATTATGTTAATATATGTTTAGTTGCATGTCTCACAAATTCTGTCTATATGGAAGTTATGTCTAGCCTATGATGAAAGTGAATTTTGAAGGATTGTTGAGTATTTTGGATAACATGAGCTTAGATATAATGTTTTACATGATGTAATTCATGATGTTATCTAAAGGCTTTCGGTTTGCACTGCCGTGTTCACAATTGCTTGTAGGTATAAGAATGATGTGTTGCATTGCTTGATAGAAAATGTGGTTTTAAAAAGAGAATTATGGGGAAATTGGACTTAAACTGTACAAAACATTGATAATCAAACTTTGGGAACACATGGGTATGTGATATAAAAAAAGCTATCTTGAAACCTTCTTGAGCTAAATGATTGACTCTTTGGAAGGAGCGAGATGGAGCGTAAAACGGACTCGCTGTATATAAAAAAAGAGAAATAAACACCGCGAGAAAGAACGAGAATCACCCTCGTGAGTAAGAATAAAGCAGTTTAAACCCATTATTGAACCTCAGTTTGTTTTGATATGTTGGAATAGTCTTTGTTACATGAGTATACATGAATCTTGATTTAAATTGTAATTTTCTGTTCTGAGTAGTTTAGCATGTGTATTCTTGCTTTAATCAAGTTTTGGTGAACACAACACACACACACACACACAACATCTTTATAGCATATATGAATTATCTGAGTGTATGATATTATGCCTATAGTTTGGTTTGAATTTGTATTCTCGACTCCGGATAATTCACTGAGGCTTGTTGGACTGAATTTCTATTATAGCTGGAAGAATATGAGACTTATTTTCATCATGATATAGTTACATAGCATATAGTTGCATTTTTAGTGTTTATGTAGTATGCATTGCTTGAGGGCAAGCAATAGTTCAAGTTGGAGGTTATTTGATAAGTGGGTTTTATACCTACTTATTGGATATCAATTCACGAGAACTATGCACACCTCAAGTATATTTTAGTGTGTTTTTAGTTACATTTCATAATATTTTACCTTGCATGTACTGAGAACTGTTTTGGTGTGAAAGTGCAGGAAATGGAATAGCTCGGCGATGGTAGGTGGCAATGAAGCTAATGGAGGCATGGCACGAGGAAGAAGTGGAGATAAGGAATTGAACTGTGATGAAGGAACAAGAAACAAGCAGTGGAGCAACATGAAGCAGCAGCAGAGCACAGATTGCAGATTGCAGATTGCGGGAGCAGCAGGTCAGATAGGCTAAAACTTCATGCTACCACGCCACCACCACAAAAACAGAGTTGATTTTACACACGCGCGCCCGCGCCATATTTACAAAGGGACCTCGCGTGGCCGCGCGTGACATCTGCAGCTGTTAATTAATTTTATTTTAATTTTTAAATTGGAAGTGTTTAAGTTGGTATAAACTATTCTGGTTGGTACCAGACGCATTTATCTATTGTTTTTACGTGTTTTTCATAATAGAGAACTAGGGTTTTACACTTTGAGTGATTTCCAACGTGGAGCCAAGCATATACTTAATATTTTCTACTTCTTCTTTGGAATTAAATCATTGTGGATGACTTACTTTTATATTGCTGGAGATTATTGAGGATTTGAACATCACGTTTGGATTATAATTAGCAATTGGGTTTGATCAATTCTATCTTCTCTCTTTCAATTGTTTATTTACTTTCCATGTATTGCTTTGATCCCATAATGGCTTTCGGTTCAACGATGAACTAAACTCCATTATGGGATTCTAACAGATTTTAATATGTAGTCAAATTGATGACTTGATTGTTGGCCTGTTTGTGTATCTTCAGGAATTTCTATTATGGTTGAATTGAATGCATTAATGATTGATCACCATTCATTTTAAGTGCTTGTATGGAATTGAAAAATAACATGCAAGTATGGTTGTAATCATGATAGCATGCGTATATAGGGCTGATTTACTTAGCTTTATATTTCGTGAACCAGATAGACATATATTGTTTCACTATATGAGTTATATAAGAGCTTGTGCTTAAATTCAATATGGCTGCAATTTCACATAGACATATAGTGAGGTTGGTTTTATTGATGATTACATGATGCTTAAATAGTGATTTAGTTGATGCATAATAGTTTAAGTTAGAAACCTTTCTCCATGGATCGATACTCGACTTACTCTGTATTACTTGTTGACACATGTATGCTTGCATGAGTTAGAGTCCTTTTATTAGAAGTAAAAAGGAGGCAACAAGTTTTTGGCACCGTTGCCAGGGAAAGGCGTTTAAATTTAAATAATTATCATCAGTTTTAAGCTATATTGTATGACTTAGACAAATCTAATCGTATCTCATTTCTATTTTTGTTTTTGTTTTTGTTTTAGGTACTGTTGATCGATTTCGCAATCAATGAATACGTGCAAGTATACACGGTCAACAAGTAATAAAGTGAAACTAGAGTATCGTTCCCACGAAGAATTATTTAATAAAAATTACCAAATACTAACTCTCAACCAAATCAATTTTATTTAAACAACTGTAAATTGTGATTTTTTTAATTAAGAAAACTAAATTAACAATTAAAAGAAATTATTCTAAAATAAATCAAATAAACGAAACTAAGATTTGAATGAATTCAGATAAATAAGGATTACGACTTCAATATCCCCAATTATGAACTCTAAATCAATTATCCAATTATCCCAATATTTATGCCTACTGAATTGTTAACAGGAATTCTCAAATGCCAAAAGTCCTTTTCCAAGTGATCAATTGCCTTCTATTTAATCCAGATTAATCTTGCTATATTCCTATGCAAAACAATTGAATTAAACTCTTTTCAATCTCAATTCCTTATGTGGTACATGCCGTCAACAGATATTTCCATTCAATTCACAAACCTAATTATTCACTTTGTAAATAACTAAGTCACATGATATCATGCCCAGTTCTAACCCTAGAATTCCTCTTTCAGTTCCTTCTAGAGTAACAAGGTAATTACTGATCAGATAATTAATCAATAAGCATAAGGCAAGATAAACAACTCACTTTAACATAAATAATTGGAATAAATCAAATAACTAATTTATAGCCATAAAAGGTTCAATTGAAATCTTAATAAAAGAGTTAGTTCATAATTAATGAATTAAAACCAAGAATCCACAACTGAATAGACATTAAAAGATAAAAGTATGATAAGAGAAGAGAATAGAATCTGTTGTCAGCAAATCTGATGCTCCCCTCTTGCTCTTGCTCTTGATCTTCAGTGTTCTTCAATTTGCTTCAATCTTCAATGGCTAATTAAGAACTAGGGTTTATATTCTAATCTAATGGAGTGTTTTATCTAAGCTAATCTATGTAATCTCTCTTTATTTTATGCCTTACATCATGTATTTTTAGGTTACAAGTCCAATTTTTAGCTTTGGAACAAACCCAATCCAATTTGGAGTCAAAAAGGTGTCAAAATTTGCCCCAAAACGCGCGTCAAGCCAGCCACCAAATAATAAGCACTCAAGACTACTAAGATCGCTTCCCAAATACCATTTACGCTAGGCATAAGCCTAAAATGGGAGCCCCGGCGCTGGTCACTTTTCTGCCATAACTTCTTCATCCGAACTCCGATTTAAATGATTCAAGATGTTCTGGAAAGAGGAGACGTAGGTCGACAACTTTCATTCTTTATGGTTTTCAAAATAAGGTCCGGAGCAATACTCAAATTGGCTCTGAAGTGACTGTTGTGTAAATGGCATGCCGAAAACGCGAATCTAGCCACCCCAAACGTCGATGTAAGTAACTTTTGTCCCAATTCCTACAAAACAACATAAAACATGCATGAATAGACACAAATACTTAAAATCAACCAAAAGATGAAGCTCAAATGCACTCAATTATGAGTATAAAACTCACTCATCAAATACCCCCAAACTTAAACCTTTGCTTGTCCTCAAGCAAACACACAAAATAACAAAAAATAAACAAACTAACTCAACTACATGAATGCATATGCATGTTCTACTTCCTAATATACCTACGAATCTAGTAATAAATCAGTATGATATATAGTAACAGGCCTCAAAGATACCAATGATACTCAAACAATATATCGAATCAAGTCAAAGTCCATAACTCTAACCAATTAGTCAATCCAAACCAGTCATCACCCATGTTGTGTGTGTGTGCTTGTTAACCAGTCTAACCAACCACAGTTCAAGATAATCACATAACAAACTTCTTAGAAGGAAAATTTCAGTTCCAATTCAATTACTTTTGTGAACATGACAACTCCGGTTAAAACTAAGCAATTACCAAGTCTTAGGGCAAATACAAGATTTATTTATACTTTTATTCAACCACGAGGGCATTTTTGCTCTTTCTCGTGTTTTTTTTCTCATGGCTGTGCAATGTCCTATTCCATTAGGCTTTTCAGTGCTACCTTAACAAGCTTTCGACCAACGACTCCCAAGCCATTAAGACCTTAGGGCGCTAGGTGTAAAGACAATCCCCTCGGGCTTACTTACTCAAGTAACAAAGGCCACAAAACTAGACAAGCATGCCACAGTGTTTATTCTCTATTTTTTTTCTTTTTCTGGATTTACTATTTTTTTTCTTTTCATCATTTCTTTTTTTTTTTTTTTTTTTAATATATATATATATATATATATATATATATATATATATATATATATATATATATATATATATATATATCCCATAGATTCCCCCAAACTCAAGTTTTTGCGTCATTCCAACCTTTACTGCCAGTTCACTACTTTCCTTAAATTTTAACCAAGATTTTCCCTGAGAAATAAATTATGAAACCCTTGAACTAAGTGGATTAAAACAGTTAAAATTTAAGTGCTAACCGGTTACATAAGTTTAAGACAGGCTCAGATTATCATCATGATCAAAATTAGATCTCATCATCAATTATCAACACTGTTCAAGTTAACAATTAATACTAATCTTATCATAGGCCGAGCTAAGACCACACCAACCGATCACACAGATTCATGCAAAAAAAAAATGCAATTATACTACATAAACACATACTAATGCAACACATATATGAATATGCAAATAACTACAATATATTATGTGCAACCCAAAAAAAACACAATGCTAACACATAAAAAAAATGAACTATCATGAAGATAACTAACTATATGCAATACGACACTAAAATGCCCCCAAACTTAAACTAGACATTGTCCTTAATGGCTGAAATATAAAAAAGTAAAGCAGAGGACTTCCCTAAAAATATAGCAATCTTCCTCCTTGTCCGCTAAATTTGGAGAATATGCTAGGCACATGGAACAAATTGGGCACTACACTTGAATTTGACTTGAATAACCTGTAAAACCATGATAGAAGCAATTTTATTAAATCCTAAATAAATGCAAATTCAGAACTGCTAATATAAAACCTAATAAAAACTAAAAATAAAAATTAAACTTAGGTTGCCTCCCAATAAGCGCTTGTTTTATAGTCTCAGCCTGACTTCTTCAATTCTCTATCCAATTCCCTTCAAAATTGAGGAATCCTCCATCCATCAATGTAATGTCTCTTTTGGGAGGTTCCCATTAGCAAAAATCCTTGAATTGAAGTCACCTAGCATGCTCTTTGGAGATAGGTTCCCTATTAAGAACGTCCAACAACTAGGTGTTTTCTCCATTATGTCTATGATCAGATTGGGGCATTGTAGCTTAATAAACATAATGGAATCTTCCTCTATCTTCTCCTTTTCATCCCACCATGACTCCACAACTGTACTAGCTCTTATGTTATAAAGAGCTTTGCCGACGACATGACTGCCAATTGGGCATGGTTTTGCAAAACTGTCCGGATTATTGAACTTTGGTGGAGGAGGCACATGGGATACTAATGAAATTGGTTCATCTTCGTTGAATCTTATAGTTAAATCTTCGTCGATCTCCTTTTCTTGATTCCTAATTGTTTCCTCTCTTTCAACATTTTGTGACTCATCTAGTTGCTGATTTTGTTCGGGCTCTCCATCAGTCTCGGAATCCATGTCATAGGGCCAAGTGTATTGAGGACGGTTGTTCAATGCATGTGCTATCTGCCCAAATTGATTTTCCAGATTCTTAATCGACGCACCTTGGATTTGCATATTCAGCTATATTTGATTAATTTTTTTTCATTTTCCTAGTTCTTTTTTTCAGAAGCTTTAATAAATCTATCCAAGGCTTCTTCAAAACTTGATTTTCGATCTGGTTGTTGTGTCTGATTTTGATATTCGAATGTATTTTGTTGTCTCGGCGCTTGAGCATGATTGTTACTGCATGAAAAATCCGTGTGATACCCCCAATCCTGATGATAGTTGTTGGGATAGACATAATTGTTGGGGTAATCACCACTATATCTTCTGTCTGCGCTCGATGGCGATTGATGACTCATATGATTTCCAAAGACAATAATCACAAGTGTAGCCACACTTTGACGACGTTGAGCTTCAAAAGCTTCTAACCTCCTCGAAAGTGTCTCAATCATCTTGACAATGCGTAAAGTTTCTCGAGTCTGTCAATCTCCGCCCCCTCGGTCGAAATATTCTTGCCATCCTTCGACTCATTGAAATTTGCGATAACCTCCAATGTCTTCGGTTGCTCAATTTGTATTGGCTCTATAGAAGATGTATTAAGTCCATCAATCCCTGTTTCCCTTGGTTGAGTCATGTTCGTGTATGGCCATCAATCTCATGCTCTTGCTCTTGATCTTCAGTGTTCTTCAATTTGCTTCAATCTTCAATGACTAATTAAGAACTAGGGTTTATATTCTAATCTAATGGAGTGTTTTATCTAAGCTAATCAATGTAATCTCTCTTTATTTTATGCCTTACATCATGTATTTATAGGTTACAAGTCCAATTTTTAGCTTAGGAACAAACCCAATCCAATTTGGAGTCAAAGAGGTGTCAAAATTCCCCTTAAAACGCGTCCAAGCCTTGCCAGGACCTTCCCAGCAGTCCAATTAAATACTGGGCACTACAACAAGAAGACTATTCCCAAAGGTTCTTGCGCTAGGCATAAGCCTAAAATGAGTACCCCGGCGCTGGCCACTTTTCTGACATTTTCTACTCCGACGTTCTTTGGGAAAATAGCCATAACTTCTTCGTCCGAACTCCAATTTTGATGATTCAAGATGTTCTGGAAAGAGGAGACGTAGATATACAACTTTCATTCTTTAAATATTTCGAAATAAGGACAGGAGAAATACTCAAATTGGCTCTGAAGTAACTGCTATGTAAATGCAAGTCGAAAACGCGAATCTAGCCACCCTAAACGTCGATCCAAGTAACTTTTGTCCCAATTCCTACAAAACAACATAAAACATGCATGAATAGACACAAATACTTAAAATAAACCAAAAGATTGAGCTCAAACGCACTCAATTATGAGTATAAAACTCACTCATCAAGTACTTGTAGATATTTTATGCACACGTCCAAAGTATGTCAGTTGTGACTATTTTAACCTATTTTAGTAAAATAGGCATAACATTTTCATACGAACTCTGATTGAGGTAATTCAAGATGATCCGGAATGAGGAAGAATAGACCTACAACTTTTATTCTTTAAGGTTTTCAATTTGAGGTTGGGAATAGTAGTCAAAATAATCATCTTTAGGACTGTTGTGTTTTCGGAGGCAATCGAAGGGCGTCGGGCATGCATGTATGCAAGTGTAGTGCTCTGGAAGATAAAGGATATTGTTCTAAGTTATATAACATGAATATTATGAAGTATAATGATGCTTAACATTAATAAATGATATATTAGATAAGTTGTATACCCATACTAAGCACACACAAGAGAGGCAAATTGGGCGTGTGACGAATAAATGTCGAAACGCCATGATAAGTGATAATGAACATAAAAAGTGTTTTAAATCAAATGAAATGAATATTATAAGATATTGAATAGTGTTAATATAAAACCAATAAGTAGTCCTAGCAAGACTTAAACACTTGAATTAACTTCAAATTTGAAATATAGTAAGTTATAAGTCTAAAGTTAACACAATTAAATTGAACATTGTGTATATATAATAGGAAGGGTTATGAGATGTAGAGTAAAGTTTCATTACAACTACTAGGCGTTGCTATGTGACTAATAGTTGATGTGTATGACTATATAATTGTGTAGGGCATGTGAAGTGCAGATAACTGTAAGCTGTTAAACTGTTATTGGTAAACAACGATCAAGGCAAGTCTTTCAGTTCTTATTCGCTATATGAATTTGATTTTTTTAAATCTTTATTTCAAAGAGCATGATGTGTTATATATATGCTGAATGTATGAAATGTTAAAGTCAACTTATGACTACGTTGATTGAGTAAAACATGTTGATATAGTAAGGAACTCCGTCTTTATACTTGTTATATAAATTGTAACATGTATGTTATGTTAGTCCAATGTTTATGAGATATATGTTGAGTATGTTATTATGTGTTACGTGATGCATGAAAACTGTTAGATTTAGCTGGGCTTTCGAGCTCAACCTTGCAAATAACTATTTTTGCAGGTTAAGGATTGAAGGTAACACTATGTGCTACTTGAATGATGTGGATCGGAAATAATACACGAAGATTAATATTTTAGCTAAAGTTGTTATTTCTTTATACCATGATTAAGATTCATGAGATATACTAAATATTTTATGATGTATAGTTTTATGTTGAGTTGTAAAGCTAATGTTAGAGTTATCTGATATGTAAAGGTTATCAGATTGAAATGTAAAATTTTATATAATAACAGTGATAAAGCGAATCATAAAATAAGATTGATTCGAAGACATATAGATGATAAAAGTTTTGATTCAGGGAATTAAAGTAAGACGACATAAAAGTTTAAATTATTCCACATTATATAAAGTTTAACATCGAATAATTGTTGGTCGTTTTACCGATCAATATATGCGTGCAAGTATACACGATCAACAAGTAGTAAAGAGTAAGTAAGGTATTGTTCCCACAGAGAATTAACTAATAAAGTTTACCAAGCACTAACCCATAACCATTTCAGTCTTATTTAAACAAATGATTTAATATAGTGATGAAAACTATGAAATTAAATAATACTAACTACCCCTAGAATGAGACTAGGTAATGAAGACTCGAGATTACAATTTCCCCTATTGAATCATTTAAATCGACACACTTTGTAAGACCCCAAATTTTATGAAATAAAAGTATTCAATTTTTCTTATAATTATTATTCAGTAAATGGTTAAATTGATAAAAGTTTAAAGTTAAGGGTGATATGTGCAAAGTTTACAAAATACGCAAGTAGTTATAAATTACTCTTGGTTGTCGGGGAATATTCGTTTTGTCGTGGAATATTCTTATTGTCAGAGAATATTCGTATGACGGCGCAGCCATTCGTGGGCCCCATAACAAAATAACTGTCGGATGAAGAAAATAACAAGTTTGAGTTTTTATAAATAATCTACGAAGTTATTACCAATTAACAATTGTTGGAATACACGGTGGTTAAAATACGATGTCTGCTGTGGTTGCACAATAGCACACGATATTGCACAGTATTCTTGAATTATTGATTCTTATGTAAGAAGGCACTACTCAATAATTGTTACAGTAATTACTGTTCAATATTTTATTTTATTGATTCAATAATTGTTGCGTTGATATTTTATATTATTGTTGTTTCAATAATTGTCACTACACAAAATTTCCCATTATCAGATCAATAATTCATATTATTTGAATAATATTATTAGATAGCATTATTAGCAATGTCTAGAAAGTTCTGTCAAGGAGAGGTTTGGTCACCTAATTGCGCGCCAGTAAGGAGAAATCTTTATTAGAAAACCTCCTCTTTCCTGGGAACTGCCTGGTTGTCATTATTGTGATTCTGTAATATTAATGAATAATTATTGATTTATATGATAAGAAAATATTTATTTGATGTGGATATAAATGATGGATTTATTTATGTGGTTATAAATGAAGGATTTAATGTTGAGGTGTTTTGTCGAAATGAAGAACAAAATATGGGATTTTCAGAAAAATTAGTTTATTACTTTATTTTGTATAATCCATAACTCTTGGTGTATAATGAGTTAGGAGATGAGCCATATATCAAAAGAAAGCCCCGGAATTAAGCTAACCGTAGAAATTGGAATCACCCAAAAATTCTTTGTGGATTTTTTATAGTGACAGTTTGAGTGAAACTGGTTCGAAGGACTTATAATCCGATAATCAGTGTTCTTGAGATATATTACGTGAGTTATAATTTTTAATCCGACCGTTAGATCGTTGTGATCGTTGGATATGTTATACATATATAAGTTGAGTATATATCAACAAATTTTGAACTGTTAAAAATTAACGTATGATTTGTTATGAATTTTAAGAGGTGACTGATTCAGAAATTATTTTTGTAAATGATTTTGGTGGAAATATTCTAGAAGGTGGGCCCCACTTTTGTTTTTAATTGAAAGCATGTGCTGAATTAAAGCTTCAGGTATGGTGGGATGGAATTTTCAACTTGTCATGCGTAGGAATAAAATATATATTATTTTATTATTTTAGTCTCCTTTGGTGTTCTAGTATTTTCCTATAAATAGGTGCTTATGTTAGAATTGAAAATCACACCAGAAACAAGTTTTCTTTCTCTCTATATTGTCGAGAGTATTTTGTGAGTATTTAGATACTTTGAGAGTTGTTGTTCAGTGCAAGTTTCTGATATTCCAGTTAGAAGTACTGCTCTTTTCAGGTAGGGGATTTTAAGGGTTATTATGTTTTTCAGTTTCGTAATTTTTTCGACCTTCAAAAATTCTGGAAAAATTTGAAATGATAATTTGATGAGTTTTATAGATTGTGTCCAAAAATGACAATTTTTGGATGTATAGATTAAGAGTTATGAATTTTATGAGAAAAGACTATTTTAAAAGTAAACCCTTATAACTCCTTGTGGTTAACTCCAAAATTGGTGAAATTTTTATTGAAAGTATATCTATATAACATCAGTATATTCTATAAATTTCGGAAATTTTGGACAAAAGTACAATTTATGATAAATGTCTAAATATTTGGCAGTTTTGGCCATGTGAAAAATAGTAAATGAATTTTAAAAATTCTAAAAAAAATATATGTTCAATATAGGACTATATTATGCTAAATCCCAGAAAAGAAATATTTTTGGAACTTATTTGGTATTTTTCATGAAAATAGATTAGTTATGAGTAAATGAATTAAATATGTTATGTGAAGTAGCAAAATTGAAAAATAGGATTTTATGGCTTGGGAATCCTATATATGGTATGTGCAGATTTTTGATGAGGTTGTTGGTTATTGGTGATGAAATCTTATGAGTTTGTCATTTTAGGATGATTAAATGCATTAATTAGTAAAGTGTAAACAATTAAAATAAATTGTTTATAAGTTTAAGAAATGATTAAGATATTGTGGTAATATTAATGATATTAGATTATGAGATTATTAAGTGATTTATAACATTTGAATTAAGGTGTTATAAAATCATTGATTTATGAATCTTACTTTTGAAATTAAATGCAGTTGTTGATCATATTATTTTTATTATCATATATAACATTTTATAATCCCGGTGATGAAATTTCTCTTTGACTTAAGTGTAAAGATGTGTAGATTATTGGTATGATCGTGACTATGGGTTTTCTTTGGCCATTAGTGCAAAGTTGGATCGTTGACTGGTATGATCATCACCATTGAATTTACAATTGAATATTTTTAGCTTAAGTACAAAGGTGAATTGTTCAACATGATTATAATTATGGTTTATATAAATTCTGAAATGATTGTATATTTCTTTGAGATATGAATATCTTTGGCCTGTAGTGCAAAGATCAATTATTGATGACTATCTTTGGCCCGTAGTGCAAAGATGACCTGTTGTTGAATATCTTTGGCCTGTAGTGCAAAGATGAACTGTTGATGAATATCTTTGGCCCGTAGTACAAAGATGACTTGTTGATGAATATCTTTGGCATGTAGTGCAAAGATGAACTGTTGATGAATATCTTTGGCCCGTAGTGCAAAGATGAATTTATTAGTATGATTATGAATAGGAATTGTGATTTGGTATAACCATGATCTTTGATGTTTCAGGTAAAGACAAGTGATGAAAATTATCTTTGTCCTAGATGAGAAGGGGAATTTAGAATCACAATTATGATTATGAGTTATTCACAGGATTGTGGATAGGAACTGTTGACTGATATTACACGGATAAAATATTGTTGGTGGACTTTTAACATGGAGGAGATAATAGACTTTATGGTCTATTTGACTGTTCTAATGGATTGTTCATTCCGCTGCAACTATGGTTGAAAAGTTTTATCATCTACCATATGTTCTAAATCTCTGATTTATTACTGATGAAGGCTATTAAAAATTTAATTATCTTTAGTCATAATATTCTTTCTCGAAGCTAGTTGTGCTCACCCTTTTGCTTCACAATTCCTTTCGTAATAAGAGTGTATTTGGGTCGAGCCCAGGATAACAAGGAATAGTGTGGTGGTCTCGAGATCATCAAAGTTTCTCAACACATTATAAAACGGCATGACATACAATATATAATTGTATTGAGGACCTAAGATGTGTGTGTTGTATATTATACGTCACTTAATAATTGATTTTGGTGAACAACAATAGGGTGAGGTGAACCCAACTTTGGAAGGGTGTTGTGCCACTATCATACAAGATGTCTAATGACATACAATCTCGTGTTATCGTAAGACAGAGTTGTGCACATCCACTTGCTGAGTATATCTATGAGCACTACCTATATGATCTTGGAGTTTATTTAAAATATAATTTTCAACTAGAGACAGTGGAGATAGTTATATATCAAGAGAAGACTCACCATTGGAAGGAACATGATAGTAATCTTCTCGTTTTTCTTTGGGGTCTATTGGATCAACCAAGGATAATTCTTTGGACATATAATATCTATCATAACTTAGATTCATGGCCTTCTATGTACGAAGGTTTCCTTGAGCATTTCCCAAAGATTTTAATTTCTAAAACAGTTATTGACTGTACCTTTATGTAAGGTGCCATTGTGACGTGCTGTCTACGGTTGGGACATAAGTCATAGTTGGTATATATTTGTATCAAAACTCAGCATATGTGTTGTTGTAGTAATAAATTTGCATTTGTTTTTTGTACCATGCATTTGGCGACTCAGAATAGGTTGGATGGATTGGACCTATTTTGGGGGTGTCACACATTTCCCGTTAAGCCAAATTAATTATATTGGATTGTTAGTCAAGAACACAAAAGTGAAATATAGCCATCTCTAGATGTACCATACACATATCACATGTAATCCACAAGTGATAAAATACAGATGAACACCCACATTATCTAAACCGCTATATGTCTATGCAATTTACAAATAAATAGGATTTCAGCCCAAGCTCTCAATTGACTACGAGTGGTGCTTTGGTATATGTCTATCCTAAGCACGAATCATACATTCCATCACCATGTAGGACATACAAACACAAGTTATCAAGATCAGATCTAAACCCATACTTCATTTTTCAAGTTCATATGGGTTATCATAATAATCGATGGCCATTCAACTAAGCAAATAAGCATGAATCTTAATAGACAATCTCATAACAATGAATAAGGCTAACAATGAAGTATGTCAAAATAAACTAGGCAATAGATTCCATTGCAATCTCAAAATAGAGTTTAACTCATAGTTGAATTAGAATCCAAGATCCACAATTGAATATACATTAAAAGATACAAATAGAAGTAAAGAGATTTAGGGATTAAGAATAGCAAATCTGAGTTTCTTCTCTTGTTTCACTTCTAAACTTTCAAGGATCTTCAATTGCTTCAATTCCCAAATCTTAGCTATTCTAGGGTTCTAATCTATTCTAATCTAATAAGGAAATTAAAGAAAAGAAAAAGGCATATGTAATGTAGATTGATCCCCCAAGGGTGGAATCCCCTTTACATCATGAAAATACGTCTCTTTTTAAACCCTCATTGAACCCCCCCCTCTAAGTTACGCTTCAACCGCACTGTCTAGTGAAAAAGTCATCTCTTCCGAAGTGGCGCGGCCGCGTTGGAATTGGCCTGAAGTTGGGCGCGCCCTTGATCAAGTAGCAGATGGCATTTTTTTGGCCCACGGAATGGCGCAGCCGCGTAAGAAATGGCCTAGAAATTCGTGCGCCCGCGCTGTTGATTTTCTGCTGCAGTGTCCTCTTGTAAAATAGCTATAACCTTTGATTCGGGAAGAGTTATGGGGCCTGCTACCTATCAAATCGAAGCCCTCGATAAGATCTACAACTTTCATTCTTTGATAAGTTAGAAATAATGGACGGATGAGGGCTGAAATTGGGTTGGAAGTGACAGCTATGCAAATGGCCACCCAAAATAGTGACGTTCAACGTTCGTTGGTACAAAGGTCATCATTCTTGCATCCCAACTCCGATTGGAATGATTCAATATATTTCAGAAAGCTAAGAAGAAGCTCTACAACATAATCCAAGTTTCAAGCCTAGAACATGAAATGAACATGAAAGCCCAAACGATCCCTGGATTTCTTTTCCTTGCGTTTTCATACCAATAGTCACTCACATCGTTCCCAAGCATAAGATCTACAAAATGAACACAAAATGCATGAAAAGTAACTAAGAAACATGAGTATAAGCAACTAATTCAAGTAACAGGTATCAAATAAGTAGGTATAAAATCAACTTATCAAATACCCCCAAACTTAAACCGTTGCTTGTCCCCAAACAACATAACGTAATGCATTCTACATGCTATGCAAGCTACGCTACTATGACAATGAATCCCAAGATTTCTAGCCATGGTGAGAATTATAATAAGATATGCCTCAGAGTAATATCAAGATCCAAGAACAAAGCATCAAACTAAGCTAAAGGCATAATGACATACAATCAAATAATCCTAACCTGTTATAAAGATGTTGTGTGTGTGATGTGTTCACAGATAAGCTTGACAAAGGTGAAGATACCACATGCTAAATTGCTTAAGACAGAAAATTGAAGTTTGAATCAAGAACTACATATACTAATGAGACACCAATTACTCCAACACATCAATACAAACTAAGATTCAATAATGGGTTTGTTTTGCTTTATTTTTACTCACGAGGGCGATTTTCGCACTTTCCCGCGGTGTTTATTGTTATTTTTTTATTTTTAATTTTTTTTTATATATATAGCGAGTGCGTTTTACGCTCCATCTCACTTTCCATTTTCATTTAAACAAGTGCGTTTTACACTCCATCTCGTCCCAATAGCAAGCATACCCATGTGTTCCCAAAGTTTGAGTATATGTGTTTTCATAGTTTATGTCTACTTTATACACAATTCCATCTTTAAAAACAACATTTTCTACTCAGTAAACAAACAAGTTATTCTTAAACCAACAAGCAGATATGAACACCTATGTGCTAACCGATATCATCTAAACAAGAAGCATGAATTAAATAATGTATAACATTATAACTAAGCTCATGTTATCCACTAAATTCAAAATCTATCAAATTTCTATGTCATCATTGGCCAAATTAGAATTCAACTAAGTAAAAACCTGGGATTATGCAATGTTATGCAACTAAACAGATATTAAGCAAACAAAAATAAAAATATTTATGTCAAAATTAAACTAATAACTACTAACATGCAATTAACTATATGTAACATGAAATTACTCTATATCATGCAATTACACTACATGCTCTAAACTACTAAGTAAACCAAATGCCCCCAAGCTTAAAATGAACAATGCCCTCGTTATCAATAAAAGTGAAAGAATACTCCCCGAAGTGGCAATGTCATCTATGTTCGCCTCCTCAAGATCCGATGGTATATCAGGCGATGGATAAGTTTGAGATAATCTAAAGTTAGAAACTAAGTGTGGGTTTCTAACTATCTAAATGCTTGAGTCAAAAAATTCTAAAAATTTAGCATTATTTGTTTCTATGACTAAGCTATGGCGCGACCGCGCTGTGTTTGGCTTGTAGTTGGGCTCGACCACACTACCCTGTACCTTGGCAGCTTCATTTTTTTATCACTTCTGTTTGATCCTGAATGCTTATAACAATTGGATTGAACCTGAGAGGAGAAACAATCAAACTATTATTAAGACTTACAACTATCAAACATCTACTAAATATAGAAAACATGAAGAATTAAACATAGCAGACGAAGTAAAAAGAAACGTAAATAAAAATTAAACATGGAGGGAGAAAGATTGGATGGGGTGCCTCCCATCGAGCGCTCAGTTTATAGTCGTTCAACCAGACTCTTTTCTTGACACCGCTATCCGATTCCTCTACGATAATCTAGGAACCCTCCATCCATTAGAACCACTATGTGCTTTGGTTGGTTCCCCATCATGAGAGTCTTCGGATTGAAGCCACCTAGCATATTTCCTGTACATGATGTCCCCAATTCCATTGCATAGCCATGTGCTTCTCCCGTTGTATATGTGAATAGATTTTTGCATTGAGGCATGAAAGATACAATGGGCTTTTCTTCTTCTATTATCTCTTACTTAACCCACCACGGTTTGTAAGAGGCCTCATTATCATACTGATCATTGCCTTGATTGTTACTACCAAGGGGACATGGGTGTGCAAAACTCACTGGATTTTTCAACTCTGGTTGAGAATGTACTTGGGGTATAATAAAGGTGATATGATATTCTTCATTTTCCAAATCCCCAATTGTCTCCTCAATATCCTCTCCTTTCAGTTCATCTAGTGGCATGTACACTTTTGACTCTCCATCCATTTCATTATCCATGTCAAAGCACCAATTGTTTTGAGGGCGATTGTTCAAGGCTTCGAACATTTGATCCATTTGATTCTGCAGATTTTGAATTGACCTCTTTTGCTCAATTATCTTCTCCTTAGTTGATGCTACAAACTTGAACCAAAAATCCTCCAATCTTGAATTATCTTGTTCAGTTTCGAAATCCTGTATTGAGGACCATTCATTGAGGAGTTAATGAGTTGTTCCATCTGTCTGTTAAGATTTTGGCTTCATAACTCCTGACTCATCATCATCTCTTCATGGTCAGCTACGCTTTTTGACATGAATTCCTTCAACCATGAATTTTCTTCTTGTTGCATTGGAGGTGGATCTGAGAAATCCGATGGATGTGTTGGATTTGGGACACAATATTGGTCTCGATAGTTATAACTCCATTTCGAATCTGGGTGATACCCCCAACATTGATGATAATTGGGATAAACATAGTTGTTGAGGTAATCAACCCCAAACTGTACTTGTCCAACACTGATGTTGCACTTATAACTTGGATGCTCGCCATCACAATATTCACATGTAACTGCTATCTCTCGAGTACATTGGGCTGCAAGAACATCCAACTTCTCCGAAAGTGTTGCAATTTATGCTGGCAATGTAGAAAATACATTGAGTCCCTCAGTGCTTATGTCCCTTGGTTAAGGCATATTCACATAAGGCCATTGATAAGCAAAGTCATCCATGGTACCTAAAAAGAGAGAAGTATAGGAAGATAATTAAAATAAAATAAAATAAAATAAAATGTTTAAATTAAGACTAATTTGATTGAAATTAATGTTGGCAAAAATTATTAAAATAATTCCCCGGCAACGACACCAAAAACTTGTTGGTCGTTTTACCGATCAATATATGCGTGCAAGTATACACGCTCAACAAGTAATAAAGAGTAAGTAAAGAATCGTTCCCACAGAGAATTAACTAATAAAGTTTACCAAGCACTAACCCATAACCATTTCAGTCTTATTTAAACAAATGATTTAATATAGTGATGAAAACTATGAAATTAAATAATACTAACTACCCCTAGAATGAGACTAGATAATGAAGACTCGAGATTACAATTTCCCATATTGAATCATTTAAATCGACACACTTCCTGTAAAGCCAAATTAATTATATTGGATTGTTAGTCGAGAACACAAAAGTGAAATATAACCATCTCTAGATGTACTATACCCATATCACATGTAATCCACAATTGATAAAATACAGATGAACACCCACATTATCTAAACCGCTATGTTTATGTAATTTACAAATAAATAGGATTTCAGCCCAAGCTCTCAATTGACTACGAGTGGTGCTTTGGTATATGTCTATCCTAAGCACGAATCATACATTCCATCACTATGTAAAACATACAAACACAAGCTATCAAGATAAGATCTAAACCCATACTTCATTTTTCAAGTTCATATGAATTATCATAATAATCGATGGCCATTCAACTAAGCAAATAAGCATGAATCTTAATAGACAATCTCATAACAATCAATAAGGCTAACAATAAAGTATGTCAAAAGAAACTAGGCAATAGATTTCATTGCAATCCCAAAATAGAGTTTAACTCATAGTTGAATTAGAATCCATGATCCACAATTGAATATACATTGAAAGATAGAAATAGAAGTAAAGAGATTTAGGTATTAAGAATAGTAAATCTGAGTTTCTTCTCTTGTTTCACTTCTGAACTTTTAAGGATCTTCAATTGCTTCAATCCCAAAATTTTAGCTATTCTAGGGTTCTAATCTATTCTAATCTAATAAGGAAATTAAAGAAAAGAAAAGGGCATATGTAATGTAGATTGATCCCCCAAGGGTGGAATCCCCTTTACATCATGAAAATACGTCTCTTTTTAAGCCCTCATTGAACCCCCCTCTAAGTTACGCTTCAATCGCACTATCTAGTGAAAAAGTCATCTCTAGTCAACTTCCGAAGTGGCGCGGCTGCACTGGAATTGGCCTGAAGTTGGGCTTGCCCGCGCTCAAGTAGCAGATGGCATTTTTTTTGGGTCTAGGGAATGGCGCGGCCGCGCAGGAAATGGCCTAGAAGTCCGCGCGCCCACGATGTTGATTTTCTACTGCAGTATCCTCTGGTAAAATGGCCATAACTTTTGATTCGGGAAGAATTATGGGGACTTCCACCTATCAAATCAAAGCTCTCGATGAGCTCTACAACTTTCATTATTTGATAAGTTAGAAATAATGGACGGATGAGGGCTGAAATTGGGTTAGAAGTGACAGCTACACAAATGGCCACCCAAAACAGTGACTTTCAACGTTCATTGGTACAAAGGTCATCACTCTTGCATCCCAACTCTGGTTGGAATGATTCAAGATGTTACAGAAAGCTAAGAAGAAGCTCTACAACATAATCCAAGTTCCAAGCCAAGAATATGAAATGAACATGAAAGTCCAAACGATCCCCGGATTGCTTTTCCTTACGTTTTAACACCAATAGTCGCTCACATCGTTCCCAAGCATAAGATCTACAAAATGAACACAAAATGCATGAAAAGTAACTAAGAAACATGAGTATAAGCAACTAATTCAAGTAACAGATACCAAATAAGTAGGTATAAAATCAACTTATCAAATACCCCCAAACTTAAACCGTTGTTTGTCCCCAAGCAACACAACATAATGCATTCTACATGCTATGCAAGCTACGCTACTATGACAATGAATCCCAAGATTTCCAGCCATGGTGAGAATTCTAATAAGATATGCCTCAGAGTAATATCAAGATCCAAGAACAAAGCATCAAACTAAGCTAAAGGCATAATGACATACAATCAAATAATCCTAACCTGCTATAAAGATACTGTGTGCGAGTGATGTGTTCACAAATAAGCTTGACAAAGGTGAAGATACCAAATGATAAATTGCTTAAGATAGAAAATTGAAGTTTAAATCAAGAACTACATATACTAATGAGACATCAACTACTCCAACACATCAATACAAACTAAGATTCAAGAATGGGTTTATTCTGCTTTATTTTTACTCACGAGGGCATTTTTCGCACTTTCCCGCGGTGTTTATTGATTTTTTTTTTTTTTATTATATATATATATATATATATATATATATATATATATATATATATATATAGCGAGTGCATTTTACACTCCATCTCACTTTCCCTTTTCATTTAAACGAGTGCGTTTTACGCTCCATCTCGTCCCAATAGCAAGTATACCCATGTGTTCCCAAAGTTTGAGTATCTATGTTTTCATAGTCTATGTCTACTTTATACACAATTCCATCTTTAAAAACAACATTTTCTACTCAGCAAACAAACAAGTTATTCTTAAACCAACAAGCAGATATGAACACCTATGTGCTAACCGATAGCATCTAAACAAGAAGCATGAATTAAATCATGTATAACATTATAACTAAGCTCATGTAATCCACTAAATTCAAAAATCTATCAAATCTCTATGTCATCATTGGCCAAATTAGAATTCAACTAAGTAAAAACCTGGGATTATGCAATGTTATGCAACTAAACAGATATTAAGCAAACAAAAAGAAAAATATTTGTGTCAAAATTAAACTAATAACTACTAACATGCAATTAACTATATGTAACATAAAATTACTCTATATCATGCAATTACACTACATGCTCTAAACTAATGACTAAACCCAATGCCCCCAAACTTAAAATGAACAATGCCCTCATTGTCAATAAAAGTGAAAGAATACTCCCCGAAGTGGCAATGTCATCTCTATTCGCCTCCTCAAGATCCGATGGTATATCAGGCGATGGATAAGTTTGAGATAATCTAAAGTTAGAAACTAAGTGTGGGGTTCTAACTGTCTGAATGCTTGAGTCAAAAAAATCTAAAATTTTAGCATTATTTGTTTCTATGACTAAGCTATGGCGCCGATCACATGTTGTGTTTAACTTCAGAGTTAGGGCACACTACCAAGACTACCTCTGCACCTTGGCGAATTTTCAAACTTTTTTTTCACTTGTTGATCATGAATGCTTATAACAATTGGATTGAACATGAGAGGAGAAACAATCAAACTATTATTAAGACTTACAACTATCAAACATCTACTAAATATGGAAAGAATGAAGAGTTAAACATAGCAGACGAAGTAAACGGATATTTAATGAGAATTAAACAAGGAGGGAGAAAGATTGGATGGGGTGCCTCCCATTGAGCGCTCAGTTTATAGTCGTTCAGCCATACTCTTTTCTTGACACCGCTATCCGATTCCTCTACGATAATCTAGGAACCCTCCATCCATTAGAACCACTATGTACTTTGGTAGGTTCCCCATCATGAGAGTCTTCGGATTGAAGCCACCTAGCATATTTCCTGTACATGATGTCCCCAATTCCATTGCATAGCCAGGTGCTTCTCCCGTTGTATCTGTGAATAGATTTTGCATTGAGGCATGAAAGATACAATGGGCTTTTCTTCTTCTATTATCTCTTCCTTAGCCCACCATGGTTTGTAAGAGGCCTCATTATCATACTGATCATTGCCTTGGATGTTACTACCAAGGGGACATGGGTGTGAAAAACTCACTGGATTTTTCAACTCTGGTTGAGAATGTACTTGGGGTATAATAAAGGTGATATGATATTCTTCATTTTCCAAATCCCCAATTGTCTCCTCAATATCCACTCCTTTCAGTTCATCTAGTGGCATGTACACTTTTGACTCTCCATCAATTTCATCATCCATGTCATAACACCAATTATTTTAAGGGCAATTGTTCAAGGCTTCAAACATTTAATCCATCCGATTCTACAGATTTTGAATTGACCTCTTTTGCTCAATCATCTTCTCCTCAGTTGATGCTACAAACTTGAACCACAAATCCTCTAATCTTGAATTATCTTATTCAGTTTCGAAATCCATGTATTGAGGACCATTCATTGAGGAGTTAATAAGTTGTTCCATCTGTCTATTAAGATTTTGGCTTGATAACTCTTGACTCGTCATCATCTATTCATGGTTTGCTATGCTTTTTGACATGAATTCCTTCAACCATGAATTTTCTTCTTGTTGCATTGGAGGTGGATATGAGAAATCCGATGGATGTGTTGGACTTGGGACACAATATTGGCCTCGATAGTTATAACTCCATTTCGAATCTGGGTGATACCCCCAACCTTGATGATAATTGGGATAAACATAGTTGTTGAGGTAATCAACCCCAAACTATACTTGTCCAACACTGATGTTGCACTTATAACTTGGATACTCACCATCACAATATTCACATGTAACTGCTATCTCTCGAGTACGTTGGGCTGCAAGAACATCCAACTTCTCCGAAAGTGTTGCAATTTATGCTAGCAATGTAGAAAATACATTGAGTCCCTCAGTGCTTATGTCCCTTGGTTGAGGCATATTCGCATAAGGCCATTGATAAGCAAAGTCATCCATGGTACCTAAAAAGAGAGAAGTATAGGAAGATAATTAAAATAAAATAAAATAAAATAAAATAAAATGTTTAAATTAAGACTAATTTGATTGAAATTAATGTTGGCAAAAATTATTAAAATAATTCCCCAAGAATTGACACCAAAAAACTTGTTGGTCGCTTTACCGATCAATATATGCGTGCAAGTATACACGCCAACAAGTAATAATGAGTAAGTAAAGAATCGTTCCCACAGAGAATTAACTAATAAAGTTTACCAAGCACTAACCCATAACCATTTCAGTCTTATTTAAACAAATGATTTAATATAGTGATGAAAACTATGAAATTAAATAATACTAACTACCCCTAGAATGAGACTAGATAATGAAGACTCGAGATTACAATTTCCCATATTGAATCATTTAAATCGACACACTTCCTGTAAAGCCAAATTAATTATATTGGATTGTTAGTCAAGAACACAAAAGTGAAATATAACCATCTCTAGATGTACTATACCCATATCACATGTAATCCACAATTGATAAAATACAGATGAACACCCACATTATCTAAACCGCTATGTTTATGTAATTTACAAATAAATAGGATTTCAGCCCAAGCTCTCAATTGACTACGAGTGGTGCTTTGGTATATGTCTATCCTAAGCACGAATCATACATTCCATCACCATGTAGGACATACAAACACAAGTTATCAAGATAAGATCTAAACCCATACTTCATTTTTCAAGTTCATATGAGTTATCATAATAATCGATGGCCATTCAACTAAGTAAATACGCATGAATCTTAATAGACAATCTCATAACAATCAATAAGGCTAACATTAAAGTATTTCAAAAGAAACTAGGCAATAGATTTCATTGCAATCCCAAAATAGAGTTTAACTCATAGTTGAATTAGAATCCATGATCCACAATTGAATATACATTGAAAGATAGAAATAGAAGTAAAGAGATTTAGGTATTAAGAATAGCAAATCTGAGTTTCTTCTCTTGTTTCACTTATGAACTTTCAAGGATCTTCAATTGCTTCAATCCCCAAATCTTAGCTATTCTATGGTTCTAATCTATTCTAATCTAATAAGGAAATTAAAGAAAAGAAAAGGGCATATGTAATGTAGATTGATCCCCCAAGGGTGGAATCCCGTTTACATCATGAAAATACGTCTCTTTTTAAGCCCTCATTGAACCCCCCTCTAAGTTACGCTTCAATCGCACTATCTAGTGAAAAAGTCATCTCTAGTCAACTTCCGAAGTGGCGCGGCCGCGCTGGAATTGGCCTGAAGTTGGGCTTGCCCACGCTCAAGTAGCAAATGGCATTTTTTTTGGGTCTAGGGAATGGCGCGGCCGCGCAGGAAATGGCCTAGAAGTCCACGCGCCCACGATGTTGATTTTCTACTGCAGTGTCCTCTGGTAAAATGGCCATAACTTTTGATTCGGGAAGAATTATGGGGACTTCCACCTATCAAATCAAAGCTCTCAACGAACTCTACAACTTTCATTATTTGATAAGTTAGAAATAATGGACAGATGAGGGCTGAAATTGGGTTAGAAGTGACAGCTACGCAAATGGTCACCCAAAATAGTGACCTTCAATGTTCGTTGGTACAAAGGTCATCACTCTTGAATCCCAACTCCGATTGGAATGATTCAAGATGTTCCAGAAAGCTAAGAAGAAGCTCTACAACATAATCCAAGTTCCAAGCCAAGAACATGAAATGAACATGAAAGCCCAAATGATCCCCGGATTGTTTTTCCTTGCGTTTTAATACCAATAGTCGCTCACATCGTTCCCAAGAATAAGATCTACAAAATGAACACAAAATGCATGAAAAGTAACTAAGAAACATGAGTATAAGCAACTAATTCAAGTAACAGATACCAAATAAGTAGGTATAAAATCAGCTTATCAATAATGATGTAAAATCAGAAGGTAGATGTGTTATTAACGACCGAAGTTAATAATTAAATTGTATAAATTTTGGGGTTGTTACACTGGTCCCAGGCTTAAGTATGGCGCAATTGCGCCATACCCTGGTCTGAGATAGTGAAGTCTGCTACTTCTGCAGACTATGGACCACCACTATAACTTGATCTAAGGTTATGTTAATGTGTCAAATATGTAACGACGAGGTTAAAACAGAATCGTGATATATGGTTAGTAATTTCAAAGTTGTAAAAATGATTAGTAAGTTACGAACGCGATATGTTAGAACTTAGTGTACACAATGAATGGTAGATAAGTGTTGTGAAGATAACACTTGGAATTTCTGAAACATATATAGTAGTGTAAGACTTGTACTAAAATAACAAGTTTAGCTAGAAATGAGTGTTATGTTAGAAAGTGGATGTTAATACAACTAATCGTTATTGTGATTTTAATGATATATGTAGGGTAATTGACAAACATTATTACACTTGTGTAGCAAGACTTAAACACTTGAATGAACTTCGAGTATAAAATATAGTGAGATATAAGTCGAAAGTTAACATAATAAATTGAACGTTGTGTATAGGAAGGGTTATGAGACGTAGAGTAAAGTTTACATTATAACTACTATGCGTTGCAATGTGACTAATAGTTAATGTGAATGATTATATAATTGTGTAGGAAAACATGAAGTGCAGATACGCGTTAAGCTTTTAAGTCGTAGTTCATAAACTATGAATCAGGTAAGTCTTTCAGTTCCTATTTGCTATGTAACTTGTTGATTAACTGTTTTAAATATTTATTACAAAGAGCATGATGTGTTATTTATATGTTGAAAGTATGAAATGTTAAAGTCAATTTATGACTACGTTGATTGATTAATGCATGCTGATTGAGTAAGGAACTCAATCTTTATACTTGATATATGAATTGCAGCATGTATGTTATATGTTGAGCATATTATTATGTGCTATGTTATGCATGAAAACTGTTAGATCTTGCTGGGCTGTCGAGCTCAACCTTGCAAATAACCATTTTTGCGGGATAAGGATTGAAGGTAACACTATGTGCTACTTGAATGACGTGGATCAGAAATAATACAAAAAGATTAATATTTTAGCTAAAGTTGTTATTTCTTTAAACCATGATTAAGATTTAAGAGATGTACTAAATGTTTTATGATGTATAGTTTTATGTTGAGTTATAAAGTTAAAGTTTGAGTTATCTGATATGCAAAGGTTATCGGATTGAAATGTTAAATTTTATATAATAATTATTATGAAGTGAATCATGGATTGCATATGATTCAAAAACATGTAGATGATAAAGGTTTGGATTCAGGGAATTAAAGTAAGAAGACATAAAGTTTAAATTATTCCGCAATTTATTAAGTTTAACATCGAATAATGATGTAAAATCATAAGGTAGATGTGTTATTAACGACCAAAGTTGAGAATTAAATTATATGAATCTTGGGGTCATTACAGTCATGGTTCGGGGTAAACCGTTGGCATTTCATGCCGATGCTATCAACGCATATTTTGGGTTAGAGGCACCACAGGCTGACCGATATGAAGATGGTTTGCCCGGTCTTGACGAGTTGATTGTCAGATTATGCAAACCAGGAACTAAATGGGTAATTCAAGCCGGAACAGATGAAAAGATAAGTTTTCCCCACTCAGCACTTAGTCGATATGGTAAATCTTGGTATTCATTTATATGTGCCCGTTTAATGCCCGTATGCCACCAAAATGATGTAACTAAGGCACGGGCTCGACTATTATATGGGATTGTTCACCACCATTACCGGGTGAATAACTCCATTGCATTTTACATATCGATGTGGGGGAGTGCATTTAAGAGTCCATTGACCGGTTGCTACGAGGGAGTACTACGGGAGGTTTGCTACATGGTTTCCTAATCACTGATTTATGCCGTAAAGCTGGGGTACAGTGGAAACTTTCTGAGTCTGTCCAACAACCGATGGCTATTATCGATCATACAACAATTGAGAAGTATAAGGCATGGGAAGGGGCACGATCACATCCACGTAGAGAAGGCTATATTATGATCCACCAACCCTCACCTCCAGTCGAAACGGAACCAATGCAAGAGCAATCATCTCGGGGCTCAACGAAGCAATTTTTGTGGTTGGCCCAACATCAAGATTTAATGCATTAGTACAATGCCAATGCATTCAACACGTTTACTGATGCATTTTCCCACTGCAATCCTAATGTACATCCGGTGGTTATGCCTATTCCTCCTATCTTGTCAACATATCCTCCTTCGGACGACGACAAGAAGTAACTCATTTTCAGGGAAGTCCTCATACTTTTATTTGAATTATTTTGACGTAATGAGGACATTACTTGATTTAAGTTTGGGGGACTATGTTTTCTGCCTGATTAATTAATGAAAATTTTAAATAATGTTAGTTAGTGATAGTTAATTTGTTTGGTGTTTATAATTGTTCGTATTCATGGCATTTAGTTTAATATTTTCATATAATATATATATATATATATATATATATATATATGAATGCAGTTGCATGAATCCAGTTATTAGATTGTAAAAGTTTATTCTTAGCCAATGATGAGATTGGAATTCAGAAAACAAGTACAATGCCAAATAAGAAAACTTTGATGTAATTTCTGTTATGAATTGGATCTTTTTCTGTTTGAAACTAGTATAATAAGGATAGCACAATAAAAATACCTTATTGATTGATTGAGTTTAAATTGATACATAATTGGACTCTAAAGGATAATGCTAGTTTGAATGAAAGAATGACAAGAATAAGTAGTGGTGACTAAAGTTAGACAAGAACCTAAGTTAGGGGTAATATTTGGGGTATATAAGCTACCTAAAAAAAAGAAAAAAAAAGTATGAATAAACATTGTGGTGTGCTTTTCAAGTTTTGTGGCCTTTGTTATTTGAGTAAGTAAGCCCGAGGGGATTGTCTTTACACCTAGCGCCCTAAGGTCTTAATGGTCTGGGAGTCGTTGGTCGAAAGCTCGTTAAGGTTGCATTGAAAAGCATAAGGGAATAAGACATTGCGTAGCTATGTGTATATATATAAAAAATGAATAAAACGAGAAATAAGAGCAAAAAGCCCCCGTAGATGAAAAATAAAGCATAAGTGTCCCATGTTGACCCTCGATATTGGTAATTGTCTGATTTTGGTTGGATTTAGCTTGTTTTTGGATTTCTTGAGTTTACATTATATGATGCCTTCGAAGAGATTTGTTATGTATCGAATTTGAATTTGTATCAATTAGCATAGATGTGGAGCTCGCAAACACTATACTAGCGATAACAGTTTAAGTTGCAAGGATTGATAAGGAATTGTGGATTGGTTTTGTTATGAAGTGTTGACATGTTTCCTTATTTTTTTTGAGGCCGTATTAGTAAACTATCTATACTGTCTTAATACTGGATTCATAGTTTTTAGTTGTTAGCTGCATTGCATTGCATTTTGCTTGAGGACAAGAAATGTTCAAGTTTGGGGGAATTTAATGAGTAGGTTTTTAACCTATGATTTATATTCATTTAGCTTGTTATATTGTTAGTTTTTTGATTACTTCATGTTACTTTTGATGGGTTTTGTGCTTGTTGTAGGATAATCAGTAAGCTTATCAATATGCTAGCATTGGAAGGATTTTCAAGCAATTATGGACATTCTGACTTCCAAGCGCGGGGCGCGCTAGTGCGTGGCTTCTTAATGGTATAGTAGCGCGGGCCGCGCTATTGGAGAGTACATCATGGCGCGGGGCGCGCTGTTACGGGATTTTAACTGGGCAAAATTAGTTATGTGCTGGAAGATGGGCATTGTTGGGAGCTATAAATTCTTTATGTAATATGATTATAATAGGATTGTGTTATGGTTGTTATTTCATGCTTTTGGGAGTCTTTGACTAATGACTTGTTGGTTTTGAAAAGGATTTGGATTTCTTTTAGAATTTTTTGGTAATGAGTTAGAGTTTGATTAGAATTGATGGTGTGGAGCTGAAGTGAGGAAAATTTATGCTATGTGTTGAATGAAAAAATCATCATAATTTAGACACACTTTGGGAACGAGATTGAAGAACAAGAGCTTGGAGGAACGAAGAAGGGGGGATTTTCAAAAAGATTGCAAAATTGAAGGAGGAGAAGGGTGGTGTATTACTATTATCCTTTAATTTCAATTTGTGTAATTGGGATGATGTTTTCTTTTATTTATTCAGTATTTAATTCATTTATTATGATCTAATTTAATTTTTAGGCTTATGATGGATCCTTAAGTGAAACGATGGTTTTGTAACTTTGATATCCAGTTAATAAGTTATTATTCAGTTTATCTATATTAATTTGAGCTTGAATTTATGAATTGCCTGATCAACAGTTCTTTGTGGACTTGTGTGAATTCGAGAGAGGAAGTATGAGTCTAGACTTAGTTAATATAGCATGTGTTCTTGAATTTTGTGAATGAACAGAATCTTGATAAATGTTAAGGTAGATGTAAGACCCCAGCTTTTTATAAATAAAATTAAATTTTCTCTATTCATTATCTTGAAATAATAAGGAGTTAATTTGATATAATGTTTTGGTTATGGGTGAAATGTGCAAATTTTACAAAATAAGCAAGTGGTTGTAAAATATTCTTTTTGTCGGGAATATCCGTACGACGGCGCAATCATTTGTGGGCCCCATAACGGAATAACTATCAGATGAAGAAAACGACAAAGTATGAGTTTTTATAAATAACTACGTAGTTATTACTGAATTAACAATCGTTGAAATACACGGTGGTTAAAATACGATGTCTGCGTGGTGGCACAATAGCACACGAGATTGCACATGATTGTTGAATTATTGATTTTTACGTGAAAGGCACTACTCAATAATTGTTACGATGAGTTCTTGCTCAATATTTTATTTTATTGATTCAATAATTCTTTGCGTTGATATTTTATATTATTGTTGTTTCAATAATTGTCAACGCACAATATTTCCCATTATCAGATCAATAATTCATATTATTTGAATAATATTATTAGATAGCATTATTGGCAATGTCTAGAAAGTTTTGTCAAGGAGAGGTTTGGTCACCTAATTGCGCGCCAGTAAGGAAAAATCCTTATCAGAAAGCCCCCTCTTTCCTGGGAACGGCCTGGTTGCCATTATTGTGATTCTATAATATTATTTGGGAATAATTAATTATTAATTTATATGATAAAGAAATATTTATTTGATGCGAATATAAATGATGGATTTATCTATGTGGTTATAAATGAAGGAATTAATGCTGAGGTGTTTTATCAGTATTTTGTCGGAATGGAGGTATTAAAAATCACCCGTTTATTGATTTCGGATATTTTCTAGTTGGAATTTGAAAACACTCAAAGCTACAATGTTGTAGAGAATTCGATTTCGTGTGGAATGGACATATAATTCGTATTTTTCTGATAAACGGGCTATTTTCTATGAATTATTGAAGTTTCGGAAAATAAAATAATTTTTATTAATTTATGGGTGGGACCCAATTTTGGGTTGGTGTTGAATACATATGGGCTGCTATTTTTTTCTTCCAAGATGGCATGCTTGATTTTTCCATAGGTGTGTGTAGAGAAAAAAGAAAGAAATAATAATATTTTATTATTTTAGTCTCTTATGGCGTTCTAGCATTTTCCTATAAATAGACGCTTAGGTTAGAATTGAAAATCACACCAGAAACAAGTTTTCTTTCTCCCTAGATTATCGAGCGTATTTTTGTGAGTATTTTGATAGTTTTAGAGTTGCTATTCAATGCAAGTTTACATCGACCTATATCCCAATTCATCGGAAATACTGCTATTTTGAGGTAAGGGATGTTATTTTCTTCTTAAATGATATTATTTTCTTCAATATCATTATGCCGAAATATTGGTTTGAACTTTTTAATCAAATTTAGAACTTTTTGTGTCGGGGTTACTATTCACGTATATGGCACTATTCACGAATACGGCACTATTCACCGAAAAATAAAAATTTTCCTTTTTGTCCAAGATGTCTATTTTGGCTACTATCTTTGATTGTATCCATGTTTTGATCGTTATTTTTGAATTCTGCTTCACAATTGGTTATTATGAAGTATTATTGATCTTGGATAAACTGTTATACGAATCCCTAATATTTGTCCTTCTGTCTCACTGGATTCGTTTTCTTTAAAATATTTTTCATCATCCTTAGTCTTAAATGATTATATTACTGAATATCTTTGGCCTGTAGTGCAAAGATGAATAATTAACTGATGAATATCTTTGGCCCGTAGTGCAAAGATGAACAGGTGTTGAGATGAACATGACCAACTGGTGATATAAATGAATATCTTTGGCCTGTAGTGCAAAGATGAATATTTGATTAAAGATGTATATTTGATTGTTGTTACAGGGATAAAATATTGATGATGAACTTTTAAATCTTAGAAGATAGTAGAATTCATTCTCTCACGTGACTCTTCTAATGGATTCTTTGCTTCATTGCAGAATATTGATCTAAAACTTGTTGTCTATTATATTCCATCAGATTTTTCCCTGTTGAAGACTAATGATAATTTTTTGTATATTATCTTAGTCATAATATTCTTTACTGGGCTAGTTGAGCTCACCCTTTTCCTCTTTGTTCCATTTTTCTTCTTAGGAGGTGAGAACATAGCAGGATCGACTCGGGGTATGGAGTGATGGTTCTAGAAAGATGTTTTAGCAGTCCTCACTATTTCTGTAAAATAGTGTATGAATAATTGTAATGAGGACTTATTTGAGTGTTGATATTGTCTAGAAGACAATATTTGTATTTAAACTCACAGTTTGTGTTGTCGTATTTTGCACGACAATTGTATTATTGATGTTGTAGTTTGCTTTCTGTACAATATATTTGGCGACTCAGAATAGGTGTTGTATACCTATTTTAGGGACGTCACAGTAGAGATATGCTTGAAATCGCATATAATCTGAAAGAGAACTTAATCTTAAACATTCTTTAATTATAATTCACATAGAGATATAGTGAGTTAGTTGATTAAGGTGTTTAACTTGTTTCTATCTAATTTGTTGATTTAAGTTAATATTGTATTAGTACATCGAGAGGTGGCTAGTGCTACATTTGTGTTCTTGATTAATAAACTGGGATAGTAAATTGAACTGGAATAAAGGTGTAAAAATCAGAGTAAAGCTTAGGGTAAAATCGTAAGCCTAATTCTCCAATAATTGTTTGAAATTTCAGTTTTTAATATTTGTGATTGTTTTGAGATTATATATTTATTAATAATTTAGTTTTTATAATTTTAATCATTGATTTGGATAGTTTAATAAAATTAAGATTAATAGGAAACTGATAATTGTGAGGTTAATTTCTTACTTAATTGTCTTTGTGGGAACGATACTCTACTTACTAGTATATTACTTGTTGACCACATATACTTGCGTGTGAGCGTATATATAATTTACCCAACAATATCTATAGATATAATGCAAGTAAGAAATAATTCAACAGAAATTAAACTTATCTCAAAACTTGGACCAATTTTTCTCTTCAAAAATAATCAGAACTTTTGTAAGAAAGCTTAGAGAGAATGTAGGTAAGGAGAGTATGATTTTTTTTTCACTGAATTGATAAAAACCAACTGAATGAAATACTCCCTATTTATAGAATTTTTAAAGTTGGGGCAAAATATAATTTTGAAAACTGATTTTTGAATGCACGGTTTTGTTCAAATATTTTTGAATTTGAACGGTCCAGATTAAAGCATGCTTTTACGCGGTAGAACAATAAAAATCGCCCAGTCCAATCTCCACCTTCTGATCATTTATTGCTTATTTTGACCAACATGCTAAAACATGCCAGCCAACACATGATTTGAATTAAGTCCCAAAATAAGTGTCACTTTTGTCCAACACACAGTTTTTAGCACATGCACTTTAACACACACTCTCATATATACTATATACATATAATGTTTAAAAAATATAGTATACGGTTTATATATATATATATATATATATATATATATATATATATATATATATATAGTGTATTGATAGTTTTAAAGATAGTAATATAAGTCTTTTTGCTATATGTTTTATGAAGTATGCATGCGTAAAAACGTTTTGCCCAACCTTAGTTTTGAAAAAGAGATAGGGTTTCCTTGCCTTGAATATTATATGAATTAATTTATTTAACGCTTGACATATAATTTATCAAGGTTAATAAAAATTAATTCAAGTAAAAACAGAAAATAATAAATAAATAATATTTATTTAAACCATAATTGTTATCATCAAAATATAAAATAAAATTATACCTATTAATCTCCCCCTTTTTGATGATGACAATTATAAAAATATTTTTAGTTTTTAAGAAAACTCTCCCTTAAACTGTGAACCCTTTATAACAGTTTAGATTCAATCATAGCAGTTAATAAAATCCATTCATGGAAGTTCATAGCAATTTGTATAATCCATTCATGGCAGTTATATATAATCCATTCATGGCAGTTATATGTAATTCATTCATAGCAGTTATATAATCCATTCATAGGAGTTTATAATCCATTCATATTTTTCTTCTCCCCCTTTGTCATCATAAAAAGTGACGGGGTAAAAGAAAAGTGTAATCCTGTAGAAAATATGTTAGAAATCCTGCATAGAGAGTTAGTTAAAACTTATATAAACCGAGTAAAATAAGTAGTAGTAGTAGTAGTAGTAGTAGTAGTAGTAGTAGTAGTAGTAATGTGAAATAGTAGAGGGGTTAGGGATTAAGGATTGCAATCATGCAAATAGTTAGTAGAGTTAGTACAAAGTCAGATTTCTTCAAGATCGAGAGGAGAGAAATGAGACAGATCAGGCCTTCAGGATCAGTTGGTGGGGGAACAGGAGTAGTGAAGGCAGTAGGGGTACTGACATTGAAGGGATCCATCAACAGGTTATTGTTCTCCAAGAGCAAGCAAACCAAAGATTTAATTATGTGTAAAGAGAACTGAACATCTTCTAATTTTTCCAACATGAGAGATTTATTTTGCAACAAAAGTTGGTTCATACTATTTAGGGAGTCGATTTTTGTAGCCATGTTGATGTTGGCTTTAAGATTTTCATGATCAAGTGGTTTAAAAATGATGAGAGGCTGTAGTGGCAGATTGAGATGAGATACAATGTTGCTGGTAGGGACTAGTTGAGACTGAAGATTGGACAAAGGAATATTCAAATAGTGGAAGATATGTGTAAGAAGTAGACCAAAACCATGGCAATTGTTTTAAAAGTAGTATTCAAACGAAGACAACAAGAAGTAGGCTAGATTATAGGGCATGCATTCATTTAACAGACTTTTGATGAGTTCCAGATCAAAAGGTAACATTTTTCTATCATCCCAGACATGTATAAAATTGTTTTTTAAGATTTTTCCTAGAAATTGACACTCAACAGTTAGAAACTCCAGACCAACTTTGCATGGATAGTCAAATAAAAGAGCTGGTACCATTTGATTAGTTACCATAGACAAATTAAACTTGAATAGCATGCATTCTTCTACAGATATACCAGATGGATGAAGATATGAATTAATCCTAGGTAATTCAAGAGTGGAATGATGCAACTGAAGGGCATGAACAAGAAATAATTCATCGATGATGTAAGTCTGTCCTTGAATGCAAGTAGTAATGGTCTTTAATAAACCAGAAGAGTCATGTGAAAACTCCATATGAGCGTAAAATGCAGCCACAAGACTGGAAAAAATAGACTTATCATAGAATGAAACCAAACACTCCCACCCAACATTTTTGAAAATATTAAACAGTTTTGGAAAGCTGTGAAATGTGATGACATTTCCTAGACACAAGTTGTGTCTCATAGACCGATATTTTGACTGGGCAGAAGGAGTAGTAAGATGAGGGACAACATTGGAAAATTGCAACTCAGAATTTAGAGGAAGAGTTTTTCTTTTAGAAGACAATAAGTTAGTCATGATAAGTATGGATGCTGGAAATATAGGGGAAAATATTAAACTGAATAGAGAAGTTATATAGAGACGCAACATTTTAAAAAGAGCCTATATATATATATATATAGGTAGATAGAGGAGGGACGATAGGTAATATACACTTCGAGTAATCAAGTAAAGGAAGCATTTATTAAACTAAGGTGGGAAGAAGTAAAACTGAAAAATAGTAAAATTATTTAAGTTAAACATTAGGATAAACACTGTTTAAAAAATCTGTCATTTAATAAGGTAGAGTGAGCATTTAAAAAATATCCACATGTCATATGAAGAATACAGAGAACAAAAGATTTTAGTCAAACTTAAGAATGATTACCAAAACTGGAAAGATGTATCATTTAAAACTATTTTGATAAACACGACAATAAATTATCATTTCAGAACACAATTTTTCAAGGAGGCATGTAATTTGAAAGATTTTACATTTATAGCAAATCTTAAGAAAGAGCAGATAGCAGAAATGCAATTAATCTAGTGGACCTCAGTATCCACACAATATATAAGATTGATAAAAGTAAATCCAGCGGAAATCAGTATCCACACAAGTAAGAATATACAGAGAGATAGAGAGTTTATACCTGAGTTGGTATCAACAATATACCAATTTTAGTATGATAAGCTCTTCTTCGTACATATTTCTGAGTGAAAGCAGCAGGAAGCCCAACAAAGATGCATAGACATATAGATATACTTTTATAGATAGTATATATATATATATATATATATATATATATATACATGTGAGACCCCAAATTTTATGAAATAAAAGTATTCAATTTTTCTATTTTGGTGAATAGTTAAATTGATAAAAGTTTAAAGTTAAGGGTGACATTTGAAAATTTTTCAAAGTAAGCAAGTTGTCATAAAATAATTGGTGGTAAAATACGCGTGGTTGCATAGTAGCACACAATATTGATTATTAATTCTTACGTGAGAAGTCACTCAGTTTGATTCAATTATTGTCGATATTTTATATATTGTTAAATCAATAATTGAGATGACAAAGTTATTAACATTATTGTTTGCAATATTAACGATGTCTAGAAGTTCTGCCAAAGAGAGGTTTGGTCACCTAATTGCGCGCCAATAGGGAGAAATCCTTATTGGAAAGCCCCCTCTTTCCTAGGAACGACCTGGTCGATAAATAGTGTGAATTGTGATAATAATGATGTGTTTTGTTTTATTAGTATTATTAATGTAATAAAACAGAAAAGTTTTTTATATAAAACAGAATACTTTTATAAAGTTATTCATTTTATTAGACTATAAATAGAATATATTATATTCTATTATGCATAGTATTTTGCATAGTAAAAACTTTTTATATAAAACAGAATACTTTAATAAAGTTATTTGTTTTATTAGACAATAATTAGAATATATTATATTTTATTATGTATAGTGTTTGCATAGTAAAATCTTTTTTATATAAAATGTAATACTTTTATAAAGTTATTCGTTTTATTAGATTATAAATAGAATATATTATATTTTATTTAAAAGATTTTGTTTTATTAGAATATTTTATAGTAAACCAATCTGGACCGTCCGTTTAAAAGTAAATCAATTAGGACCGTTCATGAATTAGTTACTATTCAATCCATTCTTCTATAAATAGAAGCTCATTCCTTCATTATTTCTTACGAATTCACTGAAACTCTAGAGAGGGAAACTGTAGAGAGAATTCTTCTTCTATAATCTTGAGCGTATTTCTTTAGAGTTTAAGAAAACTTTGAGCGTAGTACAAGTTTTCTTCAAGTATATCCCCGCCCTACCCGTCGGAGTACTCTTCTTTATAAGGTAAGGGATATTATTTGTTGTACTCGTAATGGGTATTATTTCTTTCGTATTCATGAGGAGAACTTCTATTATTCCATTCTTTATTATTACATTGGAATAACTTTTGTTTATCAAGCGCAATCGCATATACATGGTGAAAATCATTGTTATTCCATTCTTTATTATTCATTTGGAATATCATGCCGGTGTGAATTACGTCCCGACCGGTTCCATTATTTATTATTACGTTGGAATAACCTATCTATCGCGGTCCTATCGCATGCATGGTGAAATTCATTATTATTCCATTATTTATTATTACATTTTAATATCATGTCATATGCGTGCGTTTACGCATGACCTAGTTCCATTATTTATTATTCGCTGGAATAACTTTTATGCATGCGCTATCTATCGCATGCATGGTGAATTTCATTGTTATTCCATTCCTTATTATTCTATCTAATATCACATACGTGCGTTTACGCATGACCGGTTCCATTCTTTATTATTCTGCTTGGGAATAACTTTGTGCGTGCGATCTATCGCGCATGGTGAATCCTTCATACATTATTCCATTCTTTATTATTCTATTGGAATAACATGTTTATGTGGATTACCACATGCATGGTGAATGATCCTTTATATTCACTCCTTATTAAATTGTGGAAATGATCTGTTTACGTTGATTATGATGAGAGTCATAATAAAAGCATTAGACTGATAAAAGTTATTGGTATATGTAGTATTAATAAGTGTTGTGATGAGTTATGTTGATTATTATGTGAAAACATGAAAGTTTCTTAAGAAATCACAAAGGGTTGAAAATCAGATTTTGGTAAAAATAGAACATGAAATTCAATTGACCATATCTCCTATTATATTTCGAATTTTTGAGTGTGGTCAAGTCCTAAAGTTAGATCTATGAGTTTTCTAACTTATCCAAGTGGAATCACTGGAAAAGGTATTGTAGATTTTCGTGTGGACTGATTTTAGCAAAGGAGTCAGAAACTGAAAATACAAAAAAGGCTACTGCCCAAAATTTTGTAAGGGCTGTTTCGGCCACTTAATTTGTGAGAAAAATTCCGGCCTTTTGGGACATGAAAATATATGGTATAAAGTACCTCTTGTCCAAAAATGAGCTCATTCCGACTTAAAATGAGCAAGTTATGACCATTTCAATATTTAGGTTTTTTCGACGAAAAATGCTATAACCGGAGTTCTATAACTTTGATGACCATGAAATTTAAACTGGAAGATCACGTTAACATGTGTAAGATCCTGCCAAGATTTGGAAATTTTTGGAGTTAAACTTGAGGTAGCTAATTTCTTAAGGAATTAATTAGAAATTAATTTTTGAAAAATAGTAAATGAATTTTAAAAATTCGGAGAAAATTATATGTTCAATATGAGATTATATTCTGCTAAATCCCAGAAAAAAAATATTTTTGCGACTGATTTGGTATTTTTCATGAAAATGCACTAGTTATGAGTATATGAGTTAAATATGTTATGTGAAGTTGAAAATTAGTAAATAGGATTTTATGGCTTGGGAATCCTATATAGGGTATATGCAGATTTTTGATAAGGGATTTGATCATTGGTGATAAAATCTTATGAGTATGGCATTTTTGAATGAATGAATGCATTATTTGGTAAAGTGTAAACAATTAAAATAAATTATTTATAAGTTTAAAAAATAATTAAAATATTGTTATAATATTAATGATATTAGATTATGAGATTATTAATTGATTGATAACATTTGGTTATTATTGAACGTTGGATAAACTGTATTATAAATGTTTAATATTTATCCTTTATCTCATTTGATTGAATCTTTATATCATTGTCATTATCCTCATGTTTATATTATGTTGAAAGTCATATGTGGCCTGTAGTACATAGATGGACTTGGTATGATTATGACTAGAGATTATTCGGTATAATCATTACCGTAATGTTACAAATGAAGTGGAAAAAGTCCTCATTGCCCCGTAATGCATTGATAGACAGTTTTTGGTATGATTATGACTATGGATTCTCTTCGGCCAAGGGTGCAAATATGAATTGTTTTATGGCATGATCATGACCGTAATGTTACAAATGATGTGGTAAAAGTCATCTTTGGCCCGTAGTGCATAGATGGACTTGGTATGATTATGACCGAGATTATTCGGTATAATCATGATCAGTAATTGAAAACACGAATATCCTTGGCCCGTAGTGCATGGATAATTAAATGGTCGTGATACTATTAAGTCGAGTCTCGATATTATTGGTTTTACAGATTGTATATCTTTGGCTGTAGAGCAAAGTTGAGCTCATAATTATTGGTTATATGATTGTATATCTTTGGTAGTAGTCTGAAAGATGAATTTATTAATATGATTATGAGCAGGAATTTTGATTTGGTATAACCATGATTTTTTATGTTTCAAGTGAAGATAGGTGATGTAATTTATCTTCGTCCTGGGTGCGAAAAGGAATTCAGAATCACAATTATGATTATGAGATATTCATATAATTGTGGACATGAATTGTTGATTGATGTTACAGGGATAAAACATTATTGGTGGACTTTTAACATGAAGAAGATAATAGACCTGATTGTCTATTTGACTCTTTTAATGGATTACTCGTTCCGCTGCAACTATGGTTGAAAAGTTTTATCATCTACCATATGTTCTAAATCTCTGATTTATTATTGACGAAGGCTATTGATAATTTAATTATCTTTAGTCATGATATTATTTACTGGGCTAGTTGTGCTCACCCTTTTTTTTTCACAATTCCTTTCGGGTAATAAGAGTGTTCTTAGAAAGTCAGCGGGATAACGAGAATAGAGCGGTGGTTTATAGTATTGAGGTTCTCCTAAATAGTATGGAAATAATTTTATTGAGAACTTTAGATAAGTGTGTCGTATTGTATACGTCATTTGATATTTAATTTTGGTGAACCGAATAGGGTGAGGTGAACCTACCTTTAGAGGGGTGTTTTGCCACTATCATACAAAATATCTAATGACATACAACTTCGTGTTATCATAAGATAGGTTGTGCACATCCACTTGCTGAGTATATCTACGAGCACCACCTATATGATCTTGGAGTTTATTTGAAATATAATTTTCACTCGGAGACAGTGGAGATAGTTATATGTCAAGAGAAGACTCACCATTGGAAGCAACATGATAGTAATCTTCTAGTTTTTCTTTGGGGTCTATTGGGTCAACCAAGGATAATTCTCTGGACATATGATATCTATCATAACTTCGATTCATGGCCTCCTATGTACGAAGGTTTCCTTGTGCACTTCCCAAAGATTTTAATTTCTAAAACAGTTTTTGATTGTACTTTTATGTAACGTACCATTGTAAGGTTGTGGTCGAGGCACCATGAGAGTTACATACATTTGTATTAAAACTCATAGTATACTTGTCGTCGTATTTTGCACAACAATTGTATAAATGAAGTTGTCAGTAGTGTATTTTCTGGCGACCCAAGATGGGTGATGTATACCTATTTTGGGGGCGTCACAATACATACACACACACACACACACATATATATATATATATATATATATTTATTATGACAGAATAAATAAAGGTCAGTAAAAAAAACTTTGGAGAACAAAAAAATTGGTGATTGGTTTTAATAAAATGCATTTTTTTTTAAAAAAATGGGATTTGTTAGAAGAACATGGGTTTTGTTTTTTTAAAAAAAATAGTTGGTGGGTTAGAAAAATTATCAAAAGTATTAAAAAAAATTCTTTCTGTTTTAACTATGACGTGATTGTTAAAAGATGAACAAAAGAACATGGGTTTTTGTTTTTTTTTCTAAAATTGGTGGTTTAGAAAAAATTTCAGAAAGTAAAAAGATGTCAACACAGCTTTCCAAAGCTTTCCGTGATTTTGATAAGGTAGACGAAGTGACTTGCATTGGTAAAACAAGGTAGTAATTGATGTTCAGAAATTAAAAATTTATGGAAAGTTTTAATATCATAATAGTTGAAGAGAGATTAAATGACAAAAGAATTTTTTTTATTTAAAAAATAACTTAGTTATGAGTTTGAGTGGAAACCCTAAAAAAATCAACACGATTTATGCTATAAAACAGAACGTATTCTTCATAGATCTCCCAATCTCTTAATAGAAAATTGTTTGTTGACAGAAACCCTAAATATTTACTAGGAATGAGATGGAGCAAAAAAAATGAAACGACTAATGAATATGCAGTTGGGTTCAACTGATGAACCCTAAAAAAATTGATCATTAGAGGTTTCACAGATCATAAAACCAAAAATATATATAGATTTTGAAAAATAAAGACGATGAACCCTAAAAAATAGTTGATCATCAGAGGTTTAACCGACCAATATATATATATATATATATATAGATTTTGGAAACTAAAACAGAGATGATTTTGAATATTTTATCAAAATTTAAGATCCTTTAATTTTTGTGAACAGAAGAACACATGTAAGAAAAAAAACTTTGAACAAGTATTTTTAGATCTAGACTGAAAATCATTTTGACAGAAACCCTAACAATCTTGAGACTCAGAAAATTTTTAGTAGAAAATCATGATTAGGAAGAAGAGGGGAGCGATATAGGTGACAGAATGATGCCGAAGAGAGAGATCGGAGACGATAGAGGGTAAGCTGAAGAAGACGAACTGAGAAGCGAGAGAGAGAATCAGATGAGAGAACTGAGAAGAGAGAAAAATAGAAGTGAAGAAAATGAATTAAAAAATAAAAAGAGTGTATATATAGTTTGTCTTACCAGATAGATCCAACGATGGAGAAGTTTGCGTAGATTAAGATCAATGGCCATAACTGAATCTGAGTTGTGTTTCTTTTTAAAACATGATCCAATGGCTGAGATCAATACTTAGTGTTGATCCAACGATTCTGATTCATAATCTATGTGCTTCATAATGGCGGAGTCTGATTGGTTTCATGAGAGAGAGGCAGATTGGTCAACTTGGACCCTTGGATATGTATAAAGATTGATGGTGTAGATTTAATTCTTGAATATATATATATATATATATATATATATATATATATATATACCTTACCTTAATAATAATAAAATAATCATTTAAATAAAAATTATTTATATTCATAACTAAGTTTAATAAAAAAAAATTGAAATAATTATATATATATATATATATATATCTAGTTTAATACATACAATTAAGAGACAGAGAAACTAAAATTGGTTAAAAAAATTAAAAATTATACGTATATTTAAAAATATATATTAATTTAATAAAAATTCATCAAAAATACTATATATATATAAATAATTAAGTAGAAATTTGTTTAAACAAAACAAAAAAATAAAACAATTAAGAAGAAATATCTAGCATTCCTAACTCAATTCTTAATTTGCAGAATCTGTCCGAACTTAGTGGTTTAGTAAATATATCAACTATATTTAATTAAGTGTCAATATGTTCTAGCATAATACTTCTGTTATTAACATGATCACGTAAAAAATGATGCCTAATGTCTATATGTTTTGACCTAGCATGCAAAACTGTATTTTTGCTTAGATTTATAGTTCTAGTATTATAACATAAAATTGAAACACAGTCAAATTTCAAGTTATAATCAGCAAGGGTCTGTTTCATCCACAGTATTTGAGCACAGCATCGTGCGGCTCCAACGTATTCTACTTCGGTGGTTAAAATAGATACCGAGTTATGTTTCTTAGAAAACCAAGAAACCAAACATCCACCTAGGAATTGGCAGGTACCACTGGTACTTTTTCGATTTACATGATGGCCTGCATAGTCAGAGTCTGAAAAACATACTAGATTAAATGGTTGATCCTTAAGATACCATAGACCCAATTCAGTGGTTCCTTTAAGATATTGAAAAATCCTTTTCACTGCGTTCAGGTGAGATTCTTTAGGATCAGCTTGAAACCTGACACATTTACAAACACTAAACATGATGTCAGGTCTACTAGCAGTTATATATAATAGAATTCCTATCATTCCTCTATATTTCTTTGAGTCAACAGATTTTCCATTTTTGTTAGTAATTAATTTATCCGTTGTTGACATATGAGTGTTAAGAGGTTTTGCTGATTCTAAGAAAAATTTCTTGATCATTTCTTTACAGTATTTAGACTGAGATATATGAATATCTTTTTCTCCTTGTTTGATTTATAGTCCAAGGAAGAAGTTTAATTCTCCCATCAAACTCATTCCAAATTCTTTACTCATACTTTCAAAAAAATCATTGCACATAGTAATGAATGTAGAGCCAAAAATAATACCATGAACATATATTTGAATTACAATAATAGCATCATTTTTATTTTTAGTAAATAAGGTAGTATCAACTTCGTGGGCATGAAGATTCCCGATGAGATTATCCATAGGATATGTGGTTAGATCTTGCATTTCTTTTATTGCAGTGACCTCATTTTCCAGATGGATGGACGGGCTTTGAGAATTCTTATGTTTTTCTCATTTGTAGTCTACGCTTTTTCTAATTTCTCTAGCTCATCAATGATTCTGGAAAACCGAGTTTCCATATCAATGATCTTTTTCCTTCTTCAAGTTTGAAACTTTCGTACTCTTGAATTAGAGCATCTTTTCTCGTTTCTTTGATGTGATTGGTACCTTCATATGTTACAATCATTTTTTCCCAAATTTCTTTTGCATTTTGACAGTTACTAACTCTTTTGTATTCTTTTTCAATCAAAGCACTGGTTAGCACTTGTTCTGCTCAGGATGAAATGTTCATGATCTCTTCTTCTTCAGTGGTAAATTTATATATATCTTTCTTGACAGTCTTTTCTCCTTTAATTTTGGTTAGAATTTGTACACCTCGTTCAATGGCACACCAAATTTTGATTCCTTGGGATTTGACATAGATTTTGAATCTGTTTTTCCATGTGGAAAAATTTGTACCATCAAATAGTGGAGGTCTGGACATAGATAGTCCTTCCCCGTAACCGATAGCATTGTAGGCCATGGATCTACTCTTAGGTATGCCTGTATATACTCAACAAACAAGTTAAAGAGCATTGCTTTGATACCAATTGAAAGGTCAATAATACTCTAGAAGAGGGGGGGGGGGGGTTGAATAGATTATTACCAGTTAAAAATTATATTTAGGCCTTTTTGAATTTTTAGTTATTAATTAGCAGATTTTAGTAATTAGCATGCAAGATAATAAAAATTCAATCACAATGCACACAGATTTATCTGGTTCATAACATACACCCCTTGGTATGTTGCTATGTCAAGTCTCAAGTCCCTACTTGGAACTTGAGATCCAATTACTATCAGTAATAAATACTCTTTCAACAGGCGAAAAAGCCTTTACAAAGTTTTACAGACAAACTTCCAACTATTCAACTATTCTATCTTGGACAACAAGCTCCCTGCTCCTTCCTCAAGTCTAGTTGTAACCTTTTTGAGATTAGTTCTATTCTATGATCTGGTCTTGAAACAACAATCTCTTCGTCACATTACAAGTACACTAGAGACCCAACTTCCTGCTGACCTCTCTAAGACTCTGGTCTTGGTTAAAGAATTACTTGTCTTTTTCACAGGTACATAAAGTAAACTAACTCTAATCCTTTCTCTGTTTTACAAATAAGTTTACAACATAGTGCTTCTTCAATAAGCTGAGAAGATTTAAGTACTGATTAATGCTTCTCAAATAAGCAGATAAAAAGTTAAGAACAAATATATTAGTATAGGCTTCTTTAAAGCAGATAGAACTTTTGTTTGGATCCACTGATGCTTCTTATTAAGCAAATATATGATATTAAAGCACTTTATAAAAAATTAACAATTCTATAAAATAAAAGTATTTTTCTATGGATAATATAGAACTGTTTCTTAGATAGTCTTTACCAAGTATTATATGAATTATTTTTATGAATCAATACTTGTATAAAAGAATAAATCAAATAATATTTATCAAATATAATCTTAGTTAAGCACAAACTGATATAACAAATATTACTTGTTTAACTAAAATAATATATAAACATATTTTATCTATTATGTGAACTTTATAGATAGTCACTTAGTACTATAAGGAATCATACAGTTTAATTCAACAAAAAATAAACTTATCTCAATACTTGGACCAATTTTTCTATTCAAAAATAATCAGAACTTTTGTAAGAAAGCTTAGAGAGAATGTAGGCAAGGAGAGTATGATTTTCTTTTCACTGAATTGGTAAAAACCAAATGAATGAAATACTCCCTATTTATAGAATTTTTGAAGTTGGGGCAAAAATGTAATTTTGAAAATTAATTTTTGAATGCACGGTTTTGATCAAATATTTTTGAATTTGAACGGTCCAGATTAAATCATGCTTTTACGCAGTAGAACAATAAAAACTGCCAAGTCCAATCTCCACCTTCTAACCATTTATTTGTTATTTTAACCAACATGCTAAAACATGCTAGCCAACACATGATTTGAATTAAGTCCCAAAATAAGTGTCACTTTTGTCCAACACACGGTTTTTAGCACATGCACTTTAACACACACTCTCATATATACTATATACATATAATGTTTAAAAAATATAGTATACGGTTTATATATATATATATATATATATATATATATATATATATATATATGTATGATTATGTATATATATCCTGCAAAACTAATGATTTAGCCACCGAAATTGGCATGTTTTATTGAATATTTAATTGAATTTTTAATTTTTTAAATTAACTCATTGAACTAATTTTTATTTTCAAATTGGGTCATCTCGTTAAAAAAAATTGACAGAGGTTAATTTTTTATCTACGTGGCACTAACGTGGACGTAAAAAAAAGGGGAAAAAAAAGAAAATGACTTGGAAATAGAAACAAAAAAATGAAAACAACTTTTTGCAAAAAAGATCTAACCATATTCATCAAAACAAATCTTCATCAAAACAGAAGAAAAAAATTAGGATTTTCTCCATTTTATTCGTCTTCCCCAAATTTTAGGATTTTCTTCATTTTCTTCATCTTTCCCAAATTTTGCCTTAAAATATTCATCATGTTTTCTGTCGGACTTTATGGGTTTCTCTTCTAATTTCAAATTTGTTTTGTGTATTTAGATCTGGATTGTATGTTTATCATGTTTTCGATCGGACTTTATGGGTTTTGCCCCGACGCAACGTTGCTTTCGTAATACTTCAAATGGCTGATGGTTGATGGCTGATTACTGATACAAATCGGTGAGATAAAAAGAAAACAGATTGACCGTCATTAGAGCACCACCATCGTACTCAAAACCAGACTTAGAATAAGGAGAAGTAGTGATGGTTCGTTCAGAGGGTAATAGAGTTTGAATTCGCAGGAGGAGGAGGACAACGACGATAGCAGAGTGGGGAGAGGTAAGGAGGTTTTGCAGCAGCAACAACACTAGTGGATCGTTCTTTTGTTGGCATATGGTATTCCATGTTTGTGAATACCACCGATTACAAGCTCAACTTCATTTATTTCATCAACGGTGGCTGGCACGGCATCATGCTGATTCATTCAATTATTTTGGTTAGATCTGTTTTGATGAAGAATAAAAAGAATCAAATAAAGAAGATGGTTAGATCTGTTTTGCAAAAAAATATTTTAATTTTTTTGTTTTTATTTTCAAGTTTTTTTTGCCACATAAGCAATATTTTTTTATTTTTTTATGTTGTCTTTTATTTTTCATCTTATTTGCTTTTCTTTTTTCCTTTTTTACGTTCACGTCAGAGCCATATAGATAAAAAAATTAACGTCTGTCAATTTTTTTTAACGGAATGACTCAATTTGAAAATAAAAATTAGCTCAACGAGTTAATTTAAAAAATTAAAAGTTCAATCATGTATTCAATAAAACGTGCAAACTTTGGTGGCTAAATTATTAGTTTTGCCATATATATATAGTGTATTGATAGTTTTAAAGATAGTAATATAAGTATTTTTGCTATAGGTTTTATGAAGTATACATGCATAAAAACATTTTGCCTAACCTTAGTTTTGAAAAAGAGATAGTTCTTTGCCTTGAATATTATATGAATTAATTTATGTAACGCTTGACATATAATTTATCAAGGTCAATAAAAACTAATTCAAGTAAAAATAGAAAATAATAAATAAATAATATTTATTTAAAACATAATTATTATCATCAAAATAAAAAATAAAATTATACCTATCACAAAGCATATGGGGTCTCGCCTGTAGGCTTTCTTTTTGAAGTTCGATAAGCCCATAATGCTATTGGTAGTTGTTCTGCCCATGTCTTCGGATGATTGTCTAGGGTTTTTGATAAGATTTTTATCAAGGTTGTGTTTGTAGCCTCTGCTTGTCCGTTGCCTTTTGGGTAGTAGGGTGATGATTTGTAATGTTTCAACCTGTATCTTTCCATCAGATTTTTGATGTCCCAATTGATAAAGGGAGTTCCATTATCCGACAAAATGATCTTCGGGATCCCGAAACGGCAAATGATGTGCTCCTTGATAAAATTTGCCACTGCTGGTCCCATAGCCTTCTTCAAGGGTATTGTTTCCACCCACTTTGTGTACATCTCGGTGGCAGTTAAAATCCAGATGTCACCCTTGGAATTAGGATGAGCAGAACCTATAAGATCCATTCCCCATGTATGAAAGGGCCATGGTGTTGCTAAGGTTCGTAAATCCACGATGGGAGCATGGATCAAGTTTCCATGTATTTGACAAATGTGGCACTTTTTAACAAATTCTAGACAATCTCCTTCCATCTTTGGCCAGTAATAACCTTGATCAATAAGATGTTTGTACAACTTGGCTCCCCCTTGGTGTTTGTCCTTGTGCATTTGGTAAACCAAATCTTTGGCTTCACCTAGTTCCAGACACCGTAAGGGCTTGCCATTGAACCCTCTTCTGAACAATTCTCCATTTTGCAAGAAGAATCGTTGTGACTTCCTCTTTATTATAATTTCATCCTTCTTATCAGTTGGAAGATTTCCGCTTTGTAAGAACTCCACATAAGGGATTCGCCAATCCGTTATGTCATCAATAAAGGTGCATTCCTCCTCCCCAGGGTATTCTTGGCATGAAACACATTGGCATTGTAGGGCATCTGCTTCCTTCTTCATTTTAGGCCAATAATACCCTTGGCATTGCAACCTACAATACAGGGCTATGTCTGCCAATCCACAGTTCTCGTCATGCACCTGATGCAAGACTCTATTTTCTTCCTGCCTCCCTAAGCATCGCGTCAATACACCATCTGCTTCTTTGTGATACAAGACACCTTTGATGATCTTGTACTTCTGTAGCTCCATGATTTGTATTATTCCTTCCTTTGTTTACAATTGATGGGAGATGTCATGTGTGACACCCCCAAATTCGGTACTTCCATTTCCACAGGATTTGGTGTTCACTGTACAAATATAATCTATCTATCTACCCATAAATAAATGCAAACCATGCAATAGATAGAAATAATAAATAAATCTCCCCTTATGGGGTTACATCAACTGCATAAAAATACAATCCCAGGTCACTCTAACCTTAAACATCTGTACGGAATCATAAACAATAACAAGTCTTAATAACATCAAGTCTAAAAATAAATACATAAGAACAACAAGTCTTCCTCATTTGTTAACCTTGCCCTTGCCTTTACTAGTGGAAGGCTCATCTGATCTTTCGTTCTTAACGGAAATGTTATTATTACGCAGGAGTGAGCACGATTTCCCACAAGTATAATAGTACAACAAATGAATAATAACATGCGAATAAATTAAAGACTTCTGAAATAGGAAACTCGGCTTTTGAATCAAGAATGAATAGCAAGAGACAAAAGAACTTCTGAGGGTCATGAGACCTTGAACTATGTCCTAGGTTGTCAAGTGTTTATACTTGAAACCTTTAGCAGTCATAAGACTATGGACTCTTCTTCTCTTAACTTAGGGGATCAACCCTTAGTACCATCTCGGGCACAATATCTTAACGCTAACGATAAGTAATCCCCTATACAGGGGTTGTTCATCTTAGTTTGACATTAGAGTCCGCACCAAAGGAAGTTTTGTTTGGATAATTCATCAAGGGTTCTGAAATTTAGAATGCTCATCAACTTTGGACTAGTCGAATCATTAAGGTTCGCTAGTCTAACAAAGTTCAACAGTATCTGATAATTTAAAATTGGATAACAATCTCAAAAGGTATACAATAGAATAATTATTATATAACAGAATCATACTTTGAAAGATTAATACACTTTAATATAATAAAATGGACTTGATCAATAATAACGAGAATTTGCTCGAAGTAAAGAGACAACTTATAAGCTCATATTAAGATAACGAGTAGGGTTAGGAAACTTGCCTCGTGCGTAGATTACATGTTAATTAAACTCGTTCCTTGATTTAAATCCCATATATCATTTACGTTCACAATACCAGTCAATTATAACATATTAATCATCACAAGTTCATTCTTCTTGTCTAACTCAAATTCATGACTATACTTAGTCAAGTTACTACACTTATTGTCATAATTAACACTTCATGAACAATAAGCTAACTATGCATTAAATCATTCAATTCATAAATAAATGTGTTATTGACATGTGAAGAATTTATTTTAACACCTCATTATATGTCTAACATATTTTTATGGTCATTAGATTAAGTTACTAACACATTGCTAGACTTGAGCATTTAAAAACTTATTTCTGGACCATTCTGCTAAGTGGCGCTGCGGCGCCACTTCTAGGCTTATTCTTGGTGTCATGCGCCATAGCATACTGCTAAAGTGATCTTTAGTCTTTGCATGAGTCTTAACGCATGGAGTTGGCGCCGCGATGCGAGACTCCAGATTCAGTTTTGCAATTCGCGAAAATTGTAGAATATGGCCAAAAACTCCAATCAACTTATTTTTACACGAATTTAGACATACCCAAACATTATAATACACAGTTAACTAATACTCAACCTTTCTAGCATGATTTTAACAAGTTAAAACACATAATTTGCAAAAATCAACACATTTAATTTCACCTAATTGCGCGCCAGTAAGGAGAAATCCTTATTGGAAAGCCCCCTCTTTCTTGGGAACTACACGGTTGTCGATCGTGATTCTCAGTAATATTATTTTTGAATAATTAATTATTAATTATTATGATAAAGAAAATATTTATTTTATGTGGATATATATGGAGAAAATTTTTTAATGTGACAATTGTTGAAAATTAATATTTTATCTTTTTCGATAAAATAATTCATTTAAATATATTATTTTAATAATATATTAACGGTGATATTTTTTATAATGAATGTAGGATATATGAGTATATGAGGAGGTAGAGTATTTTGTGGCATTAAATGTTTAACATATGTTTTGTGTGTCGGTGGACACAATTCTTGACCGAAAATTTATTATAGATTGTAAAATTGCCCGTTTGTGGATTTTGGATAATTTCTGTTTGGAATTTGGAAATATTTTCTTCTGTAAAGTTGTAGAGAATTGAAATTCCTATAAAAAGTCTCAAGATTTGAATTTTCTGATAGAAGAGATATTTATTGTGAATTATTGATGTTTCGGAGTTCCGAAATAATGAATTTTTGGAAATTTTAATTATTATTTTCAAGAAAAACGTTTTTCAAAGGTTGGTGAGCGTCTTTAACATGTGGTTGGTGGCTAAAATCAGATTCCTTGGTGGTGGACTTGAATATTTGGTAAATGATAATAATTTATTAATTTAGTCTCCTTTGGCGTTCTAACATTTTCCTATAAATAGAGGGCTAAGTTAGAATTGAAATCACACCAGAAACTAAGTTTTCTCTCTTTCTCTCTCTAAATTATCGAGCGTATTCTTGTGAGTATACTTTGAGTGTTTCTATACTATATGGGGTTTACAAGACTATATCTGAAAATTCAAATAAGTACGGTTATTTTGAGGTAAGGGTATTATTTTCTTCTTAAATGATATTTTTTCTTCAATATCATTATGTCAAGTATTGGTGAACTTTTTATCAAATTTGGAACTTGTTGTGTCTCGGGTTACTATTCACGATACTGGCACTATTCACGAATCATGACACTATTCAATTAAAAAAAAAAATTTTTCTTTTGTCCAAAATATCTATTCTCGATACTAGCTTTGATTGTATCCATGTTTTGATCATTCTTGAATTTTACACCAATATGATTATTTTCAAGTATTTTTGGACTTGGATAAAACAAAGTACTAATCCTTAATCCTTAATCCTTGTCATTTTGTTTCACCGAGTCGCTTTCTTTAAAAATGTTTTCATCATCCTCATCCTAAATGGTGATATAAATGAATATCTTTGGCCTCAGTAGTGCAAAGATGAACGATTAATCGATGAATATCTTTGGCACGTAGAAAAGATGAACAGTGTTGAGATGAACATGACCAATCGGTGATACAAATGAATATCTTTGGCTCAGAGTGCAAAGATAATTAAAGATGTATATTGATTGTTATTACGAGGATAAACTATTGATGATGGACTTTTAAACCTTAGAAGACGGTAGAATTCTTTCTCTACGTGACTCTTCTAAAGGATTGTTGTTTCACCGCATTTGTTGATCTAAAACTTGTTGTCTATTGTATTACGTTAGATTTTTCCCTGTTGAAGACTAACGATAATTTGTTGTATATTATCTTAGTCATAATATTCTTTTCTCGGGCTAGTTGAGCTCACCCTTTTCCTTTTTGTTCCATTTTTCTTCCCGTGAGGTGAGAACATAGCAGAGGATCGAGCCTGGGTATGGAGTGATGGTTCTAGAAAGATGTTTTAGTTTGTCCTCACTATTTCTAGTAAAATAGTGTATGAATAATTAATGAGGACTTATTTGGGTGTGTATATTGTCTAGAAGACAATATTTGTATTCAAACTCACAGTTGTATTGTCGTATTCTACACGACATCTGTATTGTCAAAGTTGTAGTTTGCTTTCTATACCATGTATTTTGGCGACTCAGAATGGGTGTTGTATACCTATTTTGGGGGCGTCACAGATTTATTCCAATTATTTATGTCAAAGTGAACTGTTGATCTTGCCTTGTGTTGATTGATTAATTATTTGGCCAGTAATTACCTTGTTACTCTAGAAGGAATTGAAAGAGGAATTCTAGGGTTAGAACTGGGCACAATAACGTGTGACTTAGTTATTTGCAAAGTGAATAATTAGGTTTATGAATTGAATGGAAATATCTGTTCACTGCATATAACATATAACGAATTGGGATTGAAGGAGTTTAATTCAATTGTTTTGCATAGGAATATAGCAAGATTAATCTGGATTAAATAGAAGTCAATTGATCACTTGGAAAAGAACTTTTGGCATTTGAGAATTCCTGTTAACAATTCGTTAGGCATAATAATTGGGATAACTGGACAATTGATTTATAGTTCATAATTGGGGATATTGAAGTCTTAATCCTTATTTATCTGAATTCATTCATTCAAATCTTATTTTTGTTTATTTGCTTTCTTTTAGAATAATCTCTTTTAATTGTTTAATTTAGTTTTCTTAATTCGAAAAATCATAATTTATGGTTATTTAAATAAAATTAAATTGATATAGTGCTAGTAGTTGGAATTTATTAATTAAAATTCTCTGTGGGATAGACACTCTATCTTATCACTTTATTACTTGTTGACCGTGTATAGTTGCACGTTTGCTTTAATTGTGAAATCAACCAACAAGTTTTTGGCGCCGTTGCCGGGGACTTCTTTATTAATATTAATTCCATATTAGTTATAATCAATTCGGTCTTAATTTAAACGTTACTTATTTTTCTTCTTGTATTTGCAGGAATTCTTTGCGAGTGTATGCATACTAGATCAAGGGCGAAAAAGGAACTTTTTCCTTATACGGACGATATCGAAGGGAAGTTTCGAAAATTGCAGTTGAATAGTGCGGGGTCACCTGTGGAAGAAAATCTGGCAGAACAAGAAATTCCAGTGAATATGGCAGGGGATGAACAGAAATCGCTTAGGGATTATGCCATGCCGAATGTCACAGATATTCAGTCGAGTATTAGGAGGCCGGCGATCAATGCAAACAGTTTCGAGATCAAACCGGGAACAATTCAGATGCTACAAAATACATGCCAGTTTGGGGGTAGTTCGATTGATGATCCTAATGAGCATATCTTGAGCTTCTTGGAAGTTTGTGACACCTTCAAATTCAACAATGTGTCGGAAGATGCGGCAAGGTTAAGGATGTTTCCGTTTACCTTGAAAGATAAAGCACGAAGTTGGTTACATTCTTTGCTTCCTGGTTCAATCACAACTTGGGACGACTTAGCTCAAAAATTTCTAGCTAAGTTTTTCCCACCAGCGAAGTCGGCAAAACTACGGAACAATATTCACACCTTTGCACAGTTTGACTTAGAATCGTTATATGAGGCGTGGGAAAGATTTAAGGATATGCTCCGTAAGTGCCCACATCACGGAATTCCACAGTGGATGCAGTTGGGGATATTCTGTGATGGTTTGCACGCGTCCACAAGAGCCAGTATTGATGCAGCAGCAGGTGGAGCGATCATGTCTAAAAATTTTGATGATGCATATCTGCTGTTAGAGACAATGGCCAACAACAATTATCAGTGGCCTATGACTAGATCGAACCCTCCTAAAACACCGGGAAATTTTAAAATGGATCCTATGACAGCATTAGCAGCACAAGTGGCCGCGATAGCTAAGAAAATGGAAACATGGAGTCCACCATCCACACAATAGGTAGCAATAGTTTGTGAATTATGTGCTGGGAGTCATGCTACGGATCAATGTGCCATAAATTCTGAATCAGCATAGTTTGTAGGGAGTTATAATTGATCTACCCAACCTTATCCGAATCAAAACGCATATAATCCGGGTTAGAGAAATCATCTGTGGTTTTCATGGAGTAACAATCAAGCTCAAGCAACGAGACAACAAAACACATCCGAATTTCAAAATCAGACTCAACAACAACCAGAGAGGAAATCAAGTTTGGAAGAAGCCTTGGAAAAATTAATTAGAGCTACTGAAAAAAGGAACGAGGAACAAAACAAAATATTGAATCAAGTAGAGCTGAATATGAAAAGCCAAGGTGCATCGTTAAAGAATCTGGAAAATCAAGTGGGGCAGATAGCACATGCACTGAATAACCGACCACTTGGAACACTCCCGAGTGACACGGAGAAAAATCCGGGCAGAGATGAGCATTGTAAGGCTGTAACTCTACAAAGTGGAAAGGATTTGCAAGAGACAGTCAAGGATAGGGAAAAAAGGGACAACGCAACAAGTGAAATAGAGGAATTTGTGGGCACCGAAAAACGTCAAGATGTGACCTTAGAGCAGAAAGAACCGGAACAAACCATCACAATAACTCCCATACCGTATCCGCAGAGGTTTCATAAATCCAAGTTGGATAAGTAGTTTTCAAGATTCTTAGATATTTTAAAAAAACTGCATATCAACATCCCCTTTGCAGAAGCCTTGGAACAAATGTCGAGTTATGCCAAGTTTATGAAGGAGGTTTTGTCGAGAAAGAGGAAACTGGGTGAATTCGAGACAGTGGCGTTAACCGAAGAGTGCAGCACAATTATATAGAATAAGTTACCGCCGAAGCTCAAGGATCCATGAAGCTTTAATATTCTATGTGAAATTGGAAATTAGATTTTCGGGACGAGCATTGTGTGATATGGGGGCCAGTATAAATTTAATGCCATTATCCATCTACAGCCAGTTTGGACTTCAAGCACCACGACCGACAAATATCAGTTTGCAGTTGGCGGATCGATTGGTTACATATCCACTAGGTATTGTTGAGGATGTTTTAGTCAAAGTGGATAAATTCATCTTCCCCGCGGATTTCTTTATCCTTGATTATGATGTAGATAGGGAAATCCCAATTATTCTTGGGAGACCATTCTTAGCAATGGGAAGAACTTTGATTAATGTGCAAAAAGGAGAATTGACGATTCGAGTTAAGGATCAACAAGTCACCTTTAATGTATTCAAGTCGATGTCCTATCCGAAAGAAAAAGATGAGTGTATGCGGGTGGATATCATGGAGGAATTAGTTAATCACAAGTTCAGTGGAAATTATTCGGAAGACCCGCTAGAATCCATTTTGCTTTGGGATGGACGACGATGGTATTAAAGATGACGTTGAGTATGTCAAATGGCTAGATACATTATCTTTCTTCCGGAAAAGCAATCAATCATTTGACACCCTTGATAGGCCCGAAACAGAAGGTAAAAAGTTCAAACCCTCAATAGAAGAGCCACCAGTGTTGGAATTAAATCCATTACCATCTCATCTGCAGTATGCTTATTTGGGAAAAGATGCTACCCTACTAGTTATTGTTTCGACGGAGTTAACTGACACGCAAAAGGAGAAACTGCTACGGGTCTTGCGAGAGTTCAAAACAACAATTGGGTGGACTATAGCGGATATTCGGGGAATTAGTCCATCATATTGTATGCATAAGATTTTAATGGAAGAGGGGGCAAAACCAACCATTGAGCTGCAAAGAAGGCTAAACCCCATTATGATGGATGTGGTGAAAAAGGAGATCATAAAATGGTTGGATGCCGACATTATTTACCCAATCTCGGACAGTTCATGGGTGAGTCCTGTACAATGCGTACCAAAGAAAGGGGGTATGACAGTGGTGAAGAATGAAGCTAATGAGCTCATCCCTACTAGAACAGTTACAGGATTGAGAGTATGTATGGACTTCCGCAAGCTGAATAAAGCCACATGCAAGGATCACTTCCCTTTGTCGTTCATTGATCAGATGTTAGATAGGTTAACGGGACATTAGTTTTATTGTCTCTTGGATGGATATTTCGGATACAATCAAATTACCATAGCCCCAGAGGATCAAGAGAAAACTACATTTACATGCCCATACGGTACGTTTGCATTTCGGCGTATGTCCTTCGGTTTATGTAATGCACCAACAACCTTTTAACGGTGCATGATGGCGATCTTCTTCGATATGGTTGAACATAATTTAGAGGTATTTATGGATGACTTTTCTGTGTTCGGTGATAGCTTTGATTTATGTTTGAAAAATCTGATTTTAGTGTTGAAGCGATGCATGGAGACTAACCTGGTCCTTAACTGGGAAAAATGTCACTTCATAGTGAAAGAAGGGATTATTTTGGGGCATAAGGTTTCTGCAACAGGGTTAGAGGTGGACAAAGTGAAGATTGAGACAATTGAGAAATTACCCCCTCCATCATCCGTGAAGGGAATTCGGAGCTTCTTGGGACATGCGGGTTTCTATAGACGTTTCATTAAAGATTTCTCCAAAATTTCAAAACCCTTATGTTCCCTGTTGGAGAAAGACGTGCCTTTCAAGATGGATCAGTCATGTATCGAGGCTTTTAAAGTATTAAAGAGGAAATTGGTCTCAGCTCCAATTATTGTGGCGCCTGATTGGTCTTTACCGTTCGAATTAATGTGCGACGCCAGTGACTATGCAGTTGGAGCAGTATTGGGACAACGTCACGACAAGATTTTTCACACAATCTACTATTCCAGCAAGACGTTGATGGATGCCCAGTTGAACTACGCAACCACCGAAAAAGAATTACTTGCGGTTGTGTTTGCTTTCGACAAATTCAGAGCATATCTCATTGGGACCAAGGTAATCGTTTATACTGATCATTCTGCCATTAAGTATTTGATTGAGAAGAAGGATGCCAAACCGCGGTTAATACGGTGAGTACTCTTGTTACAAGAATTTGATTTGGAGATCCGGGATAGAAAAGGTACCGAAAATCAGGTGGCGGATCATCTTTCTCGGTTGGAAAATGCAGAATTTCAGCAAAAAGACAACGTCTTGATCAATGAGAAATTTCCGGATGAACAACTTCTTCGAGTAACAACGACATTGGCATGGTATGAAGATAATGTGAATTACTTGGTTGGTAAGGTGTTACCTCCAGATTTGAATTCGCAGCAACGAAAGAAGTTCCTCCACGATATTAAGCAATTTTATTGGGACGAACCATTTCTGTTTAAGGCTTACGCAGATCAAATGATTAGAAGATGTGTGCCACATGAAGAGATGGACAACATATTAGGTCATTGTCACTCATCAGATTATGGAGGTCATTATTCCGGTGATTGAACAGCGGCCAAAGTTTTACAATCAGGATTTTTATGGCTTTCTCTATTCAAAGATGCTTACCTCTATGTGCTGAAGTGTGATCGGTGCCAACGCGTAGGTAATATCTCCAAGCACAATAAAATGCCACTCAACACAATTTTGGAGGTCGAACTGTTCGACATATGGAGAATTAACTTTATGGGACCTTTCCCATCCTCTTTCAATAATCAATACATTCTGTTGGCAGTAGATTACGTTTCCAAATGGGTAGAAGCCGCAGCTTTACCCACGAATGATGCCAACGTTGTCCTCCGATTCTTAAAGAAAAACATCTTCACACGATTTGGGACGCCGAGGGCGATAATAAGTGATGAGGGAACTCATTTCTGTAATAAGCAGTTCACTAAATTGCTTGTAAAGTATGGGGTTCATCATAAAATTGCAGCTGCGTATCATCCCCAAACCAATGGTTAAGCGGAAGTCTCGAATAGGGAGGTCAAGCGAATTCTAGAAAATGTGGTCAATCTGTCACGAAAAGATTGGTCATTGCGTCTAGATGATTCCCTATGGGCATATTGAACAGCGTACAAGAATCCGATCGGCATGTCACCCTACAGAATGATCTACGAAAAGGCATGTCATCTCCCAGTCGAACTAGAACATAGTGCACACTGGGCCATTCGGAAACTTAATTTTGATCTACAAGCAGCTGGTGAGAAGAGGTTACTTCAACTAAACGAGATGGATTAATTTCGGTTCAATGCTTATGAAAACGCAAAGCTCTACAAGGAGAAAGTCAAAGCTTGGCATGATAAGAAAATTCTTGGTCGGACATTTGAACCGAGCCAACAAGTCTTGCTTTACAACTCATGATTGCGTTTATTTCTTGGGAAATTAAAATCCCGTTGGTCTGGGCCGTTCGTAATTATATCTGTCGCACCACACGGGAACATTAAAGTTGAGAAACCAAATTCAAAACAAACATTCAAGGTTAATGGCCAACGATTAAAACACTATTGGAGTGGACCCATCGAACGTCAATCCACGGTCATGTACCTCTCCAAACAAATGGACAATTGAGAAACACTGCAAAGTCAGGTTGACGACTATAAACCAAGCCCTATAGGGAGGCAACCCCATTTTTTATTTATTTATTATTTATTATTATTTTATTTTCCCATATTCAAACTAGTGTAGTTGCAGTTATTTCATTTTTATTTATTCGTTTTATTATATACTCTGGATAACATTTTCCTGTTTTACAATTCAGTACAACTTCAATGTGACCATTCAAATACATAAGGAGTATCAGGGACAACGCCCCGGCGCTTGAAATCAATAGTAAGCCAGCGCCCACTCAGTCCATCAGAAGCTGACAATAGCCCCCAGCGCCCTGGCGCTGAGAGTTTAGTTTATTCACAGCGCCCCGGCGCTACATGCTGACACAAGCTACTACACTATAGCACCCCGACGCTGAACTTATGCCTTATTACAACTCTGGGCTCACGAATCAGGTACTGGAGCATAGTGGCCCGATGCTCTAGCTAAGCAAAAACACAGCGCCCCGGCGCTGGGGACGCGAAGTAGACTCCTATCTTAGTTCAAAAGCTCGATTTCGAACTCCTCACCTTTTCAACTTCCTCACACGATTCCACTCCTCATCTGGTAACTGATCTTAAACCTTCATATAACGTCCCAATACCAAACACAACTCAACATATCACATTGGGATTTCTTTTTGCAAAGCAATTTTCATCTACCGCAAAGGTATGTTACTAAATTACACTTCATTGATGGTGAAATCAACTCTTGTTAATTGTGAGATGGGTAAGCTTATCTGTATCTTGATTCATATTCTCTACATCTACGCTGCCGATTTTCATCCATTTGATTTTGATTATCTCATATTGCTGGCATGTGAATCACGTTTAATTGTTCACCACTTTTGGTTGGGATATCATGCATATTTGGTGATTGAATACTAGGGATGTGATTTGATAGAAAACTAGTGTGATTCAAAATGAAATATGAATTGCCATAAGGTGTTCGATATTTTTCCTGACTCAATATTGTTTGTTCAATGCGCACAATACCATTTCCATACACCAAATTTACTTGTCGTTTTGCCATCACAACACCATGGGTCCTCAGTCAAACATCTATATCACTATTGTGGGGGGCTATATTATTTTGATGCATACGTGGGATCATATTGCTATACATGTTACACCTTGTGAGCGTCACGTGTGTTGCTTTTGCAATTTGAATGAACCATAAGGCTACTTAGTCAAATTTGTGCTCCCATGCTACCATGTGTTTCCCCACACCCCCAACTCTCGCACATAGCATACATATATCTCTAACCGCATTATGCTCAATTCTAATATATATGAATGCAAATTCTTATAGAATTTTTGACATGGCTTCAAAGCGTCAACGTGGCGAAGGTTCCGGTTCTGCCTCGGCTCCACCAAAATTTGATAATAGAAGGTTTATAAGCGTCGAGGCACAGGAACGATATAACAAGATGGCTACCCGCTCTCTCATCCCCGAATGAGGTTTAAGGCCCGATCAAGCCAAAGATGGGGACATAGCGGTTATGATAGCTGAGAGGAAATGGTTCACACTCACCAAACAGCTCGATCCAGCCGTGATTGCAGTTGTAAAAGAGTTTTACGCCAACGTCCCCGAACACTACCACTATGGGATGTATGTGCAGGGTAAGACAGTCGAATTTGGCGAGGAAGACATTAATGGGTGCTATCAACTGCCATTAGAGGGACTGAACGACGAGTATGCCAGTCTTGTGAGTCAAGGTCCAGACTACGAGAAAATAATCCGAGAACTTTGTCAACCGGGTACTACGTGGACATTACATGAATGTGGAAGCATGACTTTCCCTCTTTCCCACCTCAGTCTGTATGAAAATGTGTGGTATGCCTTCATTTGCGCTAAACTCATGCCATGCACACATGTGAGCCATGTCACCAAAGAGAGGGCTGTTTTGCTATATTCAATTATTCAAGGCCTAAAAATTGATGTTGGCCACCTTATCCAGTAGTCCATTCTCTAAGTAACAAGATGAGGGACCATAGGAGGTTTACCCCATCCATCGTTAATTTGTGTTTTATGTGCCAAGTTTGGGGTCAAATGGAAATCAGATGAGATGATTCAAATGCCTATGCCAGTATTGGACCATAAGTTGATCAGTAGGTATAAAGTGTGGACAGGTGGGGTGAACCACCTTAGGGGATTGGGTTTTATAATTCCCCAAGTTAAAGCTTCAAAAGCTCCACCACCTCAAGCTCCACCTAGTTATGGTCCTTCCTTCGCCGCTCACCGTGGTGTGGTTCCTAAAGCGGTCCAACGTGAAATAGGATGGTTCTACAATATCGAATCTCAGAATATCCGCCTTTCAGAACGTCAAGATGTCATCTACAAATATATGGTCGACCAATTTACTGCTCAGAATGCCATGCATGCCCAACTGTACCTGGGCGTTAATCTTAGCCAGTTCCCTACTGCTCTCGTTCTGCCTGTGTTTCCCCCTTCCGATCTAGAGATGAGCGAGGATGATGATGCTTCACCCGAGGCATAAGCTCGTCAGGGAAGTCCTCTGTTTTATTTTGATTTATTTTTCGCATGAGGACATTGCTCTAGATAAGTTTGGGGGTAGTTAATTTCTATTTAGGATTGTTATTGTTATTGTTAATAGTCTGTGGATAATTTGAATTGTTATTGATGGTTAAATGTTGCATTTAGGATTGCATGTTAATTCCAGCTTTTGATAGTACGTATGTTTGGGGCCAATGATGAAATTAAATTGCATGAACAAGTCTAGTAAGGATTGTGAAGTTAGTGATATGATTTTCTTGACATAAGTGAAATCTTTATCTGTTTGACACTGATATTATCAGGATAACACATTTTGAAAAATGACCATGTTGGCTATGATAGTTAAATGAATGGATAATAGACTTCTAAAGGATGAATGCTAGTGAAATAAAGGAACAATTTGAATAGCTAGTGAAGACTGAATTTAGACATAAACTCAAGTTTGGCGGAAAAATATTTGGAATATATAAGCTTTAAAAAAAATGAAAAAAAAATTGTGGCACGCTTGTCTAGTTTTGTGGCCTTTGTTACTTGAGTAAGTAAGCCTGAGGGGATTGTCTCTACACCTAGCGCCCTAAGGTCTTAATGGCTTGGGAGTCGTTGGTCGAAAGCTCGTTAAGGTAACACTAAAAAGCCTAAGGGAATAAGATAATGCATAGTCATGAGAAAAAAAAACAATAAAATAAAAAAATATAATAATAAAGCGGGAAAAGTGCAAAAAAAAACCCGTTAGAAAAAAAAATTAAAAAAAATAAAAATAAAAAATAAAAAAATAGAAAAATAAAAAAGAAGCATAAGTATTCCATTTTGACCGTTGAACTTTAGTAGTTGTTTGATTTCAGCCGAATCAAGTTTATTTGATGAGTTCTCGAGTTTAAACTGTATGATGCCTACTAAGAAATTTATTATCTTTCATATTGTGCTTTTCATTGGTTAGCATGGTTGTTGAACACACACTCACAATATCAGTAATAACAGATTTAGATTCATTGATTGTTGGGATATTATTGAACTGAATTAACATGATGTATTAGCATGTTTTTGTGATTTTTCTAAGGCCTATGAATATATGTGTGCTTTTCGATTGCTGGAATTAAGAACGTATAGATAGTTTGCATTTGCATGGTGGTTAGTTTTTCGTGTTGTTTTGTGTTTTGTTGCTTGAGGACATGCAACGATTTAAGTTTGGTGGTATTTGATGATTGGGTAATATACCCATGAATCAGATATTTTTGGGCTTAAATTATTGTATTCTCAAGGCATTTAGATTCATTGTTACTGTGTTTAGTTGTTATTTTGCAGATTCGGGAGCTGCAAGGACAAATTTGGGAATTTGGAGCTAGCAATGGCAATTTGGTAAATACTTTGAAGTTTAGCATCGGGGCGCTCATATTAGTACTACGTTCAGCGCCGGGGCGCTGGGCTGTGATATTTGTTGACTTAGACGTGCCTGTTGACCAACCGTTGACTTAATTGTTGGGTGTTAATTGATAATTGTTGAAGTTAATTGGGAAAAAGACTGTGAAGAAATGGAATAAGAGTATAAAAAGAAGCTAAGTTGCTGAAATTGGAACGAATTAACTACACAATTGAAGGCTAAGCAAGGAATCAAGATCCGATTGAAGATTTTATTTTTAGAGTTGCTTCTTCTTCATTCTTTCAATTTGTGTAATTCTTTAAGGATGATTTTCCAAAGATTGTTTGTTTTAATTTTTGCCATGAACTAATTTCTTAAATTAAGATTTCAATTGAACCTTTTATGGCTATGAATTAGTTATTTGATTTATTCTAAATATTTATGTCAAAGTGAACTGTTTATCTTGCCTTGTGCTGATTGATTAATTATTTGGCCAGTAATTACCTTGTTACTCTAGAAGGAATTGAAAGAGAAATTCTAGGGTTAGAACTGGGCATGATAACTTGTGACTTAGTTATTTGCAAAGTGAATAATTAGGTTTGTGAATTGAATGGAAATATCTGTTCACCGCATGTAACACATAAGGAATTGGGATTGAAGGATTTTAATTCAATTGTTTTGCATAGGAATATAGCAAGATTAATCTGGATTAAATAGAAGTCAATTGACCATTTGGAAAAGGACTTTTGGCATTTGAGAATTCCTGTTAACAATTCGTTAGGCATAATAATTGGGATAACTGGATAATTGATTTATAGTTCATAATTGGGGATATTGAAGTCATAATCCTTATTTATCCGAATTCATTCATTCAAATCTTATTTTTGTTTATTTTCTTTCTTTTAGAATAATCTCTTTTAATTGTGTAATTTAGTTTTCTTAATTCGAAAAATCACAATTTATGGTTGTTTAAATAAAATTGAATTGATATAATGCTAGTAGTTGGAATTTATTAATTAGAATTCTCTGTGGGATCGACACTCTATCTTATCACTTTATTACTTGTTGACCGTGTATACTTGCACATTTGCTTTCATTGTGAAATCAACCAACACTCCTCTTCCTTCTTTCTCAAGGTCTACTACCACTGGCTTCTTATTTTTGGAACATTCTCCGTGTTCCGAGATCTTCTTCTTCTCTTTTTCTGCAGGCACATACTTATCTTCCAGCACTTCCTCCCAGCTTGCTAGTCTTAGGGAATCAGGCTTTACAATTTGGTTTTCTCCCTCTTCAGTGACATCATCAAAAAAAGTTGCTTCGGTGATGTGTGCCTCCTCTGGTCCAAAGGGATTCTGAGTTGCTAGTACCTTCACATCTCTCCCTTTCCAGATAGCTTTCAGGCATTGATAAAAAACTACCACCCCGTAGTCATTTTTCCAAGCTCTTCCCAACAAGACATGATATGTTGCATCTACCTCTACAACATGAAACATTACAGGCCCTCAGATCTTCCCAACTTGCATGTCCACCTTGATGTGTCCCATGGTTCTTGTACTCTAGTTGGCGAATCCTGTAATGTTTGTTTATTCCTTCATAATCTTCTTCTCTAGCAGACCTAACCGTTTAAACACGGTATAGGGCATAATATTTACAGACGCTCCATTGTCAATGAACGCCCTCCGCACCTCTATGCCATTACTTACTGCTGTCATATACAGCGGCCTGTTGTGAGGGGATCTTATCTCTCTATCAACTTTAGAGAAAGATATCTTGTTTTCTTCTTCTTCCATTATCTTCACGAATCCTTTGCTTATGGCCATGCAAGTCTCTTACATTTCGGCAGCTTTAATGATTTCCTTGGTGGCCTCTATCCTTGCTTCCTTGGCCAATCCTATTTGATCGAATTTTTTTTTGAACTTGGCCCCGTTCATCAATGTCGTCACCTGCAGGCCTGGATCACACTCCTCCTTTACTTCCATCATCATCTCCACATCTGGGATTGTGATGTGGATAACAGTGTTGCATGTTTCTTTCCCCTTGTAGTTTGGCAGTGGCTTATCGTGAACACTACTTTCCTTTCCCAATTCAATTTCCCCATTTGCCAACTTCTCATGGTATATCCTCCACAAGCTGTAATAGTCCATAGTGGAATGTCTCGCATATCTAAGCCTTGGGGGTTTCACCACCCCATGTTCAACCCATTGTTCATATAAACCCCTAAATTCTTTCTGACTTCATGTGATAGCCTCCGGGATTGACTTTCATGCATATTTGTGTCCAAACCTTCCTCCGCTTCGGTCAAAATGTTTCTCATGTTTCTCCCATTTTCCCCCTGGTGGTTTTGACTGAGAGTCAGCCAAAGCCACAGTTGTTGTCCTCTTCCCCTTCCATGTAATCGTTGCATGGCTAGTGGGTAATGTCCTAATTCCTCCCAAGTCTTGTGCAAAAGATGAGAGGGTCGCGAAGGAATCACAAGCCTTGGTAATGAGGTCGGGCTTGAAGGCATCTAAGGCACCATTGTTGCAAATTCTGACCAAGTTATTTTTTTTGATTGGCTATGCGAACTTCTGTGACTGGGCCCTGAACCTTTCAACGTAATCTAATAGCTCCTCATTCGGCTTCTGCCTGAACCTCATGAGCTCTATAATGGTTACCTGTTTCTGCACATAAAAAAATTTCTTAAAAAATTATAATTTTAGGTCATTCCATTCTCCAAATTGTAGTACCAACTAAAGGCACTATCCTTTAAAGTTTTGTTGAATTACCGCATCAACAAGTTGTGGTTGTTTACTTCATCATATCCGAACCATGGAGACATTGACTTTACAAACCTGGCAATATGTTCCCTTGTATTTCCTTTCTCCCCATTATATTTTGGAACTGTGGGGGATGCTTAATATACCTTGTCAGGTAAGGTTACCTCCAAATGTGTGTCGGGTAAGGTGGAGTAAAGTCTAACTCCGAGGGTCGGGATGTCTGTCTGCGAAGTTGATTGATCACATCGATCATATCATCCTTCGTCATGTACTGGCTCATGGCGTGAACTCTCTGGGGTGTTGTGATATACTTTTGTATCGGCAGTGTGTATGGTGAAGAGATTGGTTGATGTACACTTGGATCGTGCAAAGCTGGCACTGATGGCAGTTGTTGGCTCACTCGCTGGTCATGGATTGGGACGGTTGGCATCTGCACCTGTGAAAATGTTGGGAGAGCAGTTGGGATGATGTTTGTCTGAGGTTGGCTTGCTTCCAACCTAGGTTGTGGCATGTCACCACTGTTCTGGGGGTCCAAGTTGATTATTGGAACCGATTGACTTTCCGTCAATGGAGGTACAATTTGGTTCTCTTTGTTGTTATTGCCATTGTTGTTGTCTTCCACTCTTGCTTGTTCTCCATGCGAACTTCCTGGGAACATGGCCTTTAAGGTAGGGATCTGCATCAACTGCTGACGAAAGTTCCCCATCTCCTCTTGCTTCCTCTGCATCTCCAGCATCATGGCCATCATCATCCCTTGTCCTTCCCGTGCTTCCTTTAATGCCTTGAGCATCTCTAGTTGCACAACATTAGTCTGCTATCTGCTTGCATCCTCGCCTTGCCTTTTTGCATTGGTTTGTTGTTGATTGGCCATGTATAGTGATGTTGAACTCCCTTCCGAAGCGTCTTCAATAAGTGGTTGGTCAAAATCTAGATTTGCGCCTTGAAAGGCTTGAGTTGCTTACCTTGGAACTCGATTTGGTGAGGTAATACTATTTGTTGGTGAAGCAGCTCTTCTTGTAGTTCTCCTACTTCATGTTGTGGGCATACCAATCACGAATTCTACACCTCCCCAGCAGAGTCGCCAAAGAAAGTGGGCAAGGAAATTTTACCTTGCTAGGATTAGGGTTTCGTGTTGGCTGATGAGGAGAGAAATCCACGAAAAGTACGGAATTAATTGATTGATTGAAGAGGGGAGAAGAATAGGTGAGCAATTACTCCAACAACACGTGGCAGAACTCCTAGAATCCGAGAACCTTGTTAGGGTAGCAAGGATTCAGAGAGCCTTCTTAAGTCTTCGGGTTGAGAGAGAATCTTCAAATCTCCTAGTCTTCCAAAAGGTCCAAGAGTCCAAAGTGAGGTCCTTTTCCCAATGGAGTGGAAGGGTTATTTATAGGGTTTTCTGGAGAGTGGTCATGTGCTAGGCACATGACCTCGAGGAAATCCCAAATTTACCCTTAGTCATCAGAGTAATGCCCAGATCGTCTTGCCCTTCTAGCCACCAAATCCAATCCCTCAATTAATTCTTAAAATGAGTCGCCTCCACTTGTCTTATGTATCGGGACACGTGAAAGATTCTCTCAGGTCTTGCCTCTTTATTTTCAGCTCTTCCATCTTTTTATTTGATCATAATGTGAACCTTAATTTGTGCATTTAATTCAATTAGGTCAAGTGAACCCTAATTTACACTTGGGCCCACATCATTTATATTATAAATAATTATGCTTAACTGTGACTTTTGTTTAGTTTAATATTTGGGAAAAATAATTAATATAATTTTTTATACTTTTTTATATGAATAATAAGATTCGTTATCATTGCAAGAATATGGTCTAACATAGACCAACACTTTCAACGACTGCCATTTTCGGTCGCTAATCGATCGTTGGTGTAATTTTGCCTCCAAAAAATTGGCGCAATTGTTGGTGGGGAGGTTTGTAGCGACCACTCACTATCAGCGATCGCTTAGCGGTTGTTGATATTTCCACATTATTAGAAATCAGCGATTGTTGCCTCTTTTTTAGTTATAACAAAAGAGCTCTAACTCATGCAAGTATACATGTGTCAACAAGCAATACAGAGTAAGTGGAGTATTGATCCACGGAGAAAGATGTCTAAAGTAAACTATTATGCATCAACTAAATCACTATTTTTAAATGCTTAAATTGTTGCTTATAATTGTGAATTATTCTAAATGCAAATAATAACTAAAATAAGAATAATAGTGTAATAAATCAAATCTGAAAATAATGGGATCCTAACTTCAATTAATAGTTTATCTAATTACCACCATCATGCAAGATTGTTCACGTATCACAGGAAAGTAGCCAAGAGCACTAATGTAGACATAACCATTTTTTAATGTATTATGACCTACTTATATAACATCCACATGCAATAAACATCATGAAATAATCAATAAAACCAACCTCACTATATTTCTATGTGAAATTGCAGCAATATTAAATTTAAGCACAAGCCCTTATTTAACTCATACGGTGAAACAGTATATGTCTATCTGGTTCACGAAATACAAAGCTAAGTAAAACAGTCCCATATACGCATGCTATCATGATTACAACCCTACTTGCATGTTATTTTTCAACTCCATACAAGCACGTAAAATGAATGGTGATCAAGCATTCATGCATTCAAAACAACCATGATAGAAATTCCTGACAAAACATAAACAGTCCAGCAATCAGGCCATAAGTTAGACTATGTATTAAAATCCGTTAGAATCCCATAATGGATTTTAGTTCATGACTGAACCAAAAGCCATTATGGGATCAAAGCTACGCATGGAAAATAAACAAACAATTGAAAGAGAGAAGATAAAATTGATCAAACCCAATTGCTGACTACAATCCAATCGTAACGGTCAAATCCTCACTAATATCCAGCAAAATAACAGTTATTCATCCACAATGATTGAATTCCCAAAGAAGAAGTAAAGAATAATGAGTTTTTGCTTGGCTTCACGTTGGAATTCTCTCAAAGTGTAAACCCTAGTTCTCAATATGAAAACACGTAAAAACTAATGAATAATACATCTGGTACCAACCATAATAGTTTTAACCAACTCAAACTCTTACAATTAGAAAATTAAAATTAAATTAATTAGCATTTTGCAGAGATGTGTCGTATGCAGCGCGCGTGTCCCCTTTAGTAATCATCATGCGGTAGCATGTTTGAAGTCCGTCAGTCGATTCGGGTGATCACGCTGGCGCGTGTTGAAGCTTCGATAGCCGCTGGCCAGCTTTTAGTTTGAATTCTCGTGTTTTGTCATTGCTCATCGCTCAGATCCAACATTTTTTGACATGCCACTCTTCCTTCATCCATCCTCAGTTGCATATCTCCCATTGTTCCACACATCATGCTTCCATTAGCCTCATGCCATCTACCATCGCTAAGCTATGCCATTTCCTGCACTTGTACACCAAAGGAGTTCTCAGTACATGCAATGCAAAATATCATGAAATGCAACTAAAAACACACTAAAATGTACTTGAGATGGGCATAGTTCTCGTAAATTGATATCCAATAAGTAGGTATAAAACCCACTTATCAAATACCCCCAAACTTGAACTATTGCTTGCCCTCAAGCAATGCATACTATATAAACACTAAAAATGCAACTACATGTTATGAAACTAAATCATGATCCAAACTAGTCTCACATTGTTCCGGCTATAACAGAATTTCAGTCCAAAATTGCCTCAGCGAATTATCCAGATTCGAGAATACAAATTCAAACCAAACTATAGGTATAATATCATACACTCAAATAATTCATATATACTATAAAGATGATGTGTGTGTGTGTGTTGTGTTCTCCAAAACTTGATTTAAGCAAAGAATACACATGCTAAACTGCTCAAAATAGGAAATTACATTCTAAATCAAGACTCATGTATACTTATGCAACAAAGACTGTTCCAACATATCAAAATAAACTGAGGTTCAACAATAGGTTTAAACTGCTTTATTCTTACTCACGGGGGCGATTCTCGCTCTTTCCCGCGGTGTTTATTTTTTCTTTTTTTTATACAGCTAGTGCGTTTTACGCTCCATCTCGCTCCTTCCAAGAGTCATTCATTTATCTCAAGAAGGTTCCAAGATAACCTTTATATATATATATAGCATACCCATGTGTTCCCATAGTTTGATTATCAATATTTTGTACAGTCTAAGTCCATTTCCCACAGATTTCTCTTTTTAAAACCACATTTCCTATTAAGCAATGCAACACATCATCCTTAAGCCTACAAGCAATTGTGAACACGATAGTGCAAACCGAAAGCATTTAGACAGCATCATGAATTACATCGTGTAAAACATTATATCTGAGTTCATGTTATCCAAAATAATCAACAATCCTTCAAAATTAAATTTCATCATAGGCTAGACAAAATTTCCATAAAGCTAGAACTGTGAGACATGCAACTACACATATACTAACACAAAATAATGATGACTAAAAATAGAACAATATAACATGCAATTATTATCTAACACATAAACATGCAAACTTTTAAACTAAACATGAAACTTTAAACTAAACATGCAAACTTTAAACTAAACATGCAAATACTATATGCAACTACACTACTACCCCATTACCCCCAAACTTATAATATTCATTGTCCCAATGAATGAAGGTAAAGGGTTACAGAAAACTCCCCTAGTGCACAGCGAAATAATGGGAAATAATTTAGTCCGCTAGTTTTAGCTAGCACTCTAGCCGTTGTTCGCTCTCCACCATAGTGACTCCCATACACCGAAGATTGACAATCCTGTAGAATCCCCTCGGTCTCGCTATACGGGATACATCTTATTATCATTTGATCCGCACACTGTTTAAACAAATAAGGCTCATCCCATATATACCCTTTGACATCATGCAGAAATTTTTTCTTCTGATGATGACCCACCAAGTCAGAAGGTGTCATCTTACTCACCAAATAGTTTGCATAGTCTGCAAACCAAGGCACTTCCCCTTTCACCACAAACAACTGCTCATCTGGAAAGGATTCATTGATTACAACTTTGTCTTCTGCCTCCCTTTCTGGATTCTCAAGTCGAGATAAGTGGTCCGCCACTTAGTTTTCAGGGCCCTTTCTGTCCTTGATCTCCAAATCAAATTCCTATAGTAATAAAATATATCTGATCAACCGGGGCTTTGCATCCTTATTTGCCTCTAAATGTCGAATTACCGCGTGATCCGTATACACTATCACCTTTGTGACAATCAGATATGCTCGAAATTTATCAAAGGCATACACCACTGCCAATAACTCTTTCTATGTGGTGGTGTAGTTCAACTATGCATCTGTAAGGTTTTTGCTGGCATAATAAATCACATGAAACATCTTCTCTTTCCTCTGCCCCAAAACAGCCTCTGCGGCTTAATCACTGGAATCACACATCAGCTCAAATGGCAAATCCCAATCTGGTGCAGTAATAACTGGTGCTGAAGTTAGTTTCCCCTTTAAGTGCTCAAATGCCGACACGCAAGCCTCATCAAAATTAAAATGTGCATCCTTCTCCAATAAACTGCATAGTGGTTTAGTTATCTTAGAGAAGTCCTTGATGAATCTGCGGTAGAAACCTGCATGTCCCAGAAAACTGTGAACACCTTTTACTAAAGTAGGTGGTGGCAAGTTCTCAATAGTTTCCAGCTTAGCCCTATCCACCTCGAGTCCCTTCTTCGAAACTGTGTCCCAGTATGATTCCTTCTTGTACCATAAAATGGCACTTTTCCCAATTCAGCACTAAATTTGTCTCAACACACCTCTTCAAAACCATCACTAAATTCTCAAGGCATAAGTCGAACGAGTCCCTGAAGACTGAAAAATCATCCATAAATACCTCCACATTCTGTTCCACCATGTCTAAAAATATAGCCATCACGCATCTCTTAAAGGTGGCTGGACCATTGCACAACCAAAAAGACATCCTTCTGAAAGAAAAAGTGTCTTATGGACATGTGAAGGTAGTCTTTTCCTGGTCTTCTAGAGCTATCATAATCTGATTGTAGCCTGAATACCCATCCAGAAGGCAATAATACTCATGACCCGCCAGTCTATCCAACATCTGATCAATAAATGGTAGTGGAAAATGATCTTTCCTTATAGCTTTGTTGAGCCTGCGGTAGTCCATGCAGACTCTCCACCCCGTCATTGTTCTTGTTGGGATTAACTCATTATTCTCATTAGTCACTACGGTTATGCCACCATTTTTCGGTACACACTACATTGGGCTCACCCATGAGCTATCTGAAATCGGATAGATTATGCCTGCATCCAGCCATTTCAGTACCTCTTTCTTGACCACTTCTTTCATTATCAGATTAAGTCCTTTTTGTTGCTCAACCGATGACTTACTACCATTTTCCAGCAAATCTTATGCATACAAAACGAAGGGCTGATCCCTTTGATATCTGCTATGGTCCATCCAATAGCTGATTTGAACTCTCTAAGCACTCGTAGCAATTTTTCTTCTTGAAAAGATGTTAGTGCAGAAGAAATAATCACAGGTAGCTTTGAATCTTTATTTAAAAATGCGTACCTGAGATGTTCTGGAAGTGGTTTTAATTCAAGTTTTGGAGGTGTCTCAAGAGATGGCTTTAATTTTACCAATGTCTCTCTAGCTTTCGTCAATGGCTCGATAGGTGTTCTGAATTTTTTGAATTGTGGAGTGGTATCCAGATATTGCACAAGTTCATCGAATTCTTCATCCTCCAATTCTGAATTTCCAGCAATGACATTCCTCAATGGTTCATAATCCACTAGACTCTCTACTTCATCATTTAAGACCTGATCCACCAAATCAACCCTGAAACATTCTTCTTCATTTGCTGGAAACTTCATTGCCTTGAAGACATTAAAGGTAACCTCCTGATCATGTACACGCACAGTGAGTTCCTCTTTCTGCACGTCTATCAAAGTCCTTCTTGTGGCTAAGAATGGTCTCCCAGGTATGATTGGTATACTTTTATCTTCCTCGTAATCCAAAATGATGAAGTCATCCGAAAAGATAAATTTGTCCACTTTCACCAGTACATCCTCAACTATTCCCCGTGGATACGTGATGGATCTATCAGCTAGCTGCAAAGAAATATTTGTTGGCCTTGGAGCCGGCAATCCCAACTGATTGAATACTGACAAGGGCATCAGATTGATACTTGCCCCAAGATCACACAAACATTTATCAAAGTTCATCTTTCCGATCGTGCATGGAATTGTGAAACTTCCTGGATCCTTCAGCTTTGGAGGTAATTTATGCTGAAGCATTGCACTGCATTCCTCAGTCAAGGCCACGGTCTCAAACTCGTCTAATCTCATCTTCCTTGAAAATATACCCTTCACGAACTTTTCATAACTTGGCATCTGTTCCAATGCCTCAGCGAAAGGTATGTTGATCTGCAGCTTCTTAAAAACCTCCAAGAACTTGCTGAACTGCTTATCTTCCCTCTGCTTATTCAATCTCTGCGGATACGGAACCGGAGGGTGAGCTAATGTTACTGTAATCTTAGGCTTCTCATCTGAACATGTTTTATCCTTCTCTACTTGTTGCAACTCAGACTCCTCCTAATTTTCTTTATGCTCAGTCAACTGCTCTGCATCGCGCGGTCGCCAGTCATCCCCATGTAAACCGGGCGCGGTCGCGCCTAGTGAATTTCCTGCATACTCCTTCCCAGACCTGAGTGTTATAACCTGACACTGTTCCTTCCCTTCTCTTCGTGGATTTGCCTCTGTATAACTTGGCAATGAACCCTGGGGCCTGTTGTTAAGCATGCTCGCCATTTGCCCCATTTGAGTCTCAAGATTTTTAATAGCCACTACTTGGCTTTTGATCATAACCTTCGTGTTTTCCATATACTTCATCATTATCTCCTCCATTTCAAATTTCTTTTCTTGCTGAGGTGCAGATGAAGTATGATGTTGTTGTTGAGAAAATTTCGGTGGAAAAGGTGGTCTTGGTGTAAATTGTTGTTCTACTTGGTTGTGGATCAAAACCGATTATTAATTTGGCCGATTCTACTTGATTATTTGACTAACTGAAGTTTGGATGATTGCGGTTGTTGAAGTTTTATGTGTTCTGAAACTATCCTTAGTGTAAGACCCCAACTTTTATGACTAAAGAATAATTTTCTCGAAATATATTTTTGAATATTATGGTGTGGATTTAATATAATGTTATAGTTGTGGGTAATATTTACAAATTTTGCAAAGTAAGCAAGTGGTTATATAATATTCGATTGGTCGGAGAATATTCGTTTTAACAAGGAATATTCGTACGATGGCACAATCACTGATGGTCCCCACAACGGAAGTATTTTCGTAGTAAGTAAACCATGCAACGAATTATCTTTTATAAAAATAACTACTGGTAGTGTTACCATTAAAATCTGTTGAACTACTCAAGATTAAAAGTACAAAGAATACTGCGTGGTTGCATAGTAGCACACGGTATTGATTATTGATGCTTACGTGAGAAGTCACTCAGTTATACTCAATTATTGCTATAGTAATTGTTGCATCATATCTCTCATATTATTGATTCGATTATTGTCACAGTATCATCTGCATAATATATTATATTATTAAATCAATAATTGAGATGACAAAGTTATTCATATTATTAAATTGCAATATTTACAATGTCTAGAAGTTCTGTCAAGGAGAGGTTTGGTCATCTAATTGCGCACCAATAAGGAGATATCCTTATCGGAAAGCCCTCTTTCCTGGGAACGACCTGGTTGTTAAATATTGTGAGTTATAATATTAATGATGAATAAGTTCATGTTGATTACAGATGAAATTGATAGTTCCATTGTGTTGGAATTAATAGTGTTAGTGGAAATCGATATTTATTTCGATATTAATTGATGTCTGGAAGTTATACTGACCAGTCGGGTAATTAATCGGATAAATGAAAAATTAATTGCTATTAATTCACATGATTATAACTATTTGTTCACATGTGTGTACTATTGATTCACATTCTTGTACTATTATGGGAGTTGGTGCAAGATTGATAATACTTGCATGACTAAGTTAAAAATGGAGGTATAGATGGAGGTACTATACTGTTATTCGTATTTTCACAGGATTATAACTATTGATTCACATTATTTACTATTAGGGGAGGTGGTGCAAGTTTTATAATACTTGTAGGACTAAATTAAAAATGAAAGAAAAGTTGAAGGTATTGTACTGTAATATTTCGAGCCACAAAATGTGCAATTATCAAAACTATATTTTCCTATAAATAGAAGCTCATTCTTCCTTCATTTCTCACCAATTCACTAAAGCTTTAGAGCAATTATTATAGAGAGAAAGAAGAAGAGAAGTCTGCTACCTCACTATTTCAGTATCCAGTCTTCTTTTGAGGTAAGGGATATTATTATTATAGTAAGGGGTATTATTTTTTTCGTATTCATAAAGAGAGCTATTCCAGTATCCAGTCTACTTGACTCTTCTAATGGTTTGCTTATTCCGCTACAGTTAAACTTGATGTTAATTGTATTTTATCAGTTTAACATTGTTGAAGACTAATGATAATTTATTTTGCATTATCTTAGTCATAATATTTCTTACTGGGCTAGTTGAGCTCACCCTTTCTTTCATTGTTCTCTTCAGGAAATGAGAATATAGCTGGGACTAGTCGGGGAACGAAGTGACGGTCCAGATGATAGCATTAGTAGTCCTCACTATTCTGTTAAATAGTGTGATAATAAATGTAATGATAACTCTATTTGAGAGTGGATATTGTCTAGAAGGCAATATTCATGTTTAAACTCTCAGCTATGTTTTGTCGTATATTGCACGACAGTTGTATAATTAAGTTTGTATTTGTATTCTGTATCATGTATTTGGCGACTCAAAATGGGTGATGTATTGCTTCGCTAGAAGAAGAGAAGTCTGCTACCTCATTATTCCAGTATCCAGTCTTCTTTTGAGGTAAGGGATATTATTATTATAGTAAGGGGTATTATTTTTTTCGTATTCATGAAGAGAGCTATTGTTATTCCATTCCTTATTATTCTATTGGAATAACCTGTATACATGGACTACCGTATATATGGTGAAATTCTTCTGTTATTCCATTATTTATCATTATGTTGAATAACTTTGTCTCATCTGAATACCGCATACATGGTGAAATTCTTCTACTATTCCATTCTTTATTATTCCGTTGGAATATCCTCATGCAATAAGCGTTTCGCATTACAGTTCCATTATTTATTATTCGTCAAATATCCTCATGCATGCGCTTCCGCATGACCTGGTTCCATTATTTATTATTCTGTTGGAATATCTTGTCTGTTCTTTTGAGGTAAGGGATATTATTATTATATTAAGGGGTATTATTTATTTCGTATTCATGAAGAGAGCTATTGTTATTCCATTCCTTATTATTCTATTCGAATAACCTGTATACGTGGACTACCGTACATATGGTAAAATTCTTCTGTTATTCCATTCTTTATCATTAAGTTGGAATAACCTGTCTTGAAGGGTTTCGACACAGAAATGCACAACGAAAATAGAACAATTTAAAACAAATTCGAAACCCTAAACTGGATCCATGCGAAAATAATTAACTTAGTGGTTTAGATATTATACCGATTATGAAAGATTTTTTGAAACAGCTTTGAATTCTTTACGCAATCCAATTAGAACCGCGCCTCTACGGTATCCACATGAACGCCCCACGAATCGTCGCACGATCTGCAGTGAAGAGAATTGCTGTACTAGCCACCAAGGATTAGGATATTCAAAATTTTTCTCTAGTCTCTCTCTAAGAGCGGCTAGGGTTTTGGTTATGATTAACTTCCCTAAACGCCAATATATCATATATATATATATATAGTAATAAATCGAAATTAATCAAAACCCTAATCTAATTAAAATAAAATCCGAATATATATATATATATATATATATATATAATTAAGTCTTACTTAATTATATATATATATATATATATATACACACAATAAATCATCTGTCAATTTAAATTCATGATTTAAATACTATCAATCATATTGATATATTTAAATCCTTACAATTTAAATTAATTCCCTTTAATAACGTTTCTATGTGTGTGACCCTATAGGTTATTATTACGTTGGCAATAATTTTAAAATCATATTATAAAATTATAAACAAGTGTGAGCGGACATCTAGTAATGCATCACTCGCTACTAGAGTAAAAATAAGATCGATGATTAGATGCAACCTTTTCGTGACCAATGTTTCAATGTAATTTAATCCTTTTAACCTTAATATCCTAGATTAAACTCGAGTCATGGAATGTGTCATACTCTTCATAATTTAATCTGAGTTTTCTTGATCAATGAATAGACTACATGAAACAAATCACTATTTGAGTATGGTCATGCATTTCATAGTCCTACTCAATCAAGAGGCCTATGGATATCATCCCTAATATATTGGAGGGTTAAATTCCATCTAGATGACTCATATTCTTCACACGATTCATGATGTACCCAATAATCACCTTTATAGTCCACCCTATTAAAGGTGACATTTGATGATATCAAAGTACATAAATTCATGTGTAGTAATATAGTGATTTCAGGTCGGAGGACCATTACATCATTGTCACTATGAGAATTTCTAATTACACTTCGCATAATGCTCCGCATTGAATTCTCATGGTGGGTCTGTCCAGTACATTGTTCTCTAACGTGTACCTATGCATTGACTTAATATCTCATATATTTATGACCAATGAGATTTGGTCATCAGTCAATCCACATTCCAGTCTCAATGCATCAATGTTGTCCCATCAACAATGATACTCGACTAGGGACATTTAAGAACAATGATACTAATTGTAATTATATAATCTCATGTTCAAGTCACATACTTGAAACTATATAATTTGTATCACTATTCTAAGGAATTTTATTATGTTAACAATTATATTACACAGTAAATAAAACCATAATAAAATCATTTATTTATTCAATCAAATATAATATCAAAATGTTAAGCAATTTTATCAAATAATTAGTCTCTAGGGCATAAACACTAACATGCGAAGTACCGCATACATGGTGAAATTCTTCTATTATTCCATTCTTTATTATTCCGTCGGAATATCCTGTCTGTGTGTTTATGCATGACCTGGTTCCATTATTTATTATTCTGTTGGAATATCCTGTATGTGTGTTTACGCATGACCTAGTTCCATTATTTATTATTTTGTTGGAATAACCTGTCTGTGCGGTCTATCGCATGCCTGGTGAATTCTTTTGTTATTCCATTCCTTATTGTTCTGTTGGAATAACCTGTCTATGTGGATTACCACATGCATGGTGAATGATCCTTCATATTCATTCATTATTAAATTGTGGAAATGATGCATCTCACGTGGATTACTGCATGGCGATGGAAATCCATTTGCGCTTTATATATTCTATTATACTCAGTTGGTTAAAGTTTTGACTTCTATACTCCATGAAATTAGTAGAATATCCTGGATATTTTTGCTTCATCCAGTATCTTTTCATGGAAATATTCTCCTGATCATTCTTGAATTTTACTCTACAAAGCAGTATCATGTTGACAATTTGGACGTAATTGATTTCAGGATAAATTAACTTATAAATCTTTAAAATTTATTCTTGAACTTGTTTTATTGAATTATAATGTCATTGTCATCATCCTCATGCTTATATTGTGATGAAAGTCATTTTTGGCTTATGTGCATAGATGGACTTGGTATGATTATGACCAGGGATCATTCGATATAATCATGACCTGTAATGTTATAAATGATGTAATAAAGGTCCTCAGTGGCCTATAATGCATTGATGAACAGTTTTTGGTATGATTATGACCAGGAATTATTCGGTATAGTCATGACCATTGATGATTTAATGAATATCCTTGGCCCGTAGTGCAAGGATGATTAGATGATGTGGTTTATTTATTAAAGCTGAGTCTCAGCGATAAAAATTGATAAAAACATATTAAATCATAGACGATAGTAGATATCATGCTCTACTTGACTCTTCTAATGGTTTGCTTATTCCGCTGCAGTTAAACTTGATGTTAATTGTATTTTATCAGTTTAACATTGTTGAAGACTAATGATAATTTATTTTGCATTATCTTAGTCATAATATTTCTTACTGGGCTAGTTGAGCTCACCCTTTCTTCCATTGTTCTCTTCAAGAAATGAGAATATAGCTGGGACTAGTCGGGGAACGGAGTGACGGTCCAGATGATAACATTAGTAGTCCTCACTATTCTATTAAATAGTGTGATAATAAATGTAATGAGGACTCTATTTGAGAGTGGATATTGTCTAAAAGGCCATATTCCTGTTTAAACTTTCAGCTATGTTTTATCGTATATTACACGACTGTTGTATAATTAAGTTTGTATTTGTATTTTGTACCATGTATTTGGCGACTCAAAATGGGTGATGTATACCTATTTTGGGGGCGTCACACTTGGTCTTTCCTGTAATTGCTCACATAGTGCAAACTACTACGAGTGATAGCACATTGATCCGTAGAGTGTGTGACCCACTTTACAAATTTCACATCTGAAAACAACTGTTTTTTGCTTTTCTATCTGCCAATGAATCTATTTTCTTTGCCATAGCTGCCATCTGTGCCGACAATTGAGTAATAACATCCACTTCCAATAAACCTGCAACCTTGGGCTATGGTATCCTAGCTGTAGGGTTCTGAAAATCATTTGCTACCATTATTTTGATAAGGTTATAGGCCTCGTCATAGCTCTTTGCCCATAATGCCCCTCCTGCAGCTGCATCTACAATAGGTCTCGACTGCCATCCCAATCCATTGGAAAATGTGTTGATCACCATCTAATCTGGCATACCATGGTGCGGACACTTCCTTAGCATCTCTTTATATCTCTCCCAAGCTTCATATAAAGATTCACCCTGTTGTTGCTCAAATTAAGAGATAGTTGTCCACATTTTCGTAGTCTTAGCCATTGGGAAAAACTTGGCTAAGAACTTATGTGCTAGGTCCTCCCATGTAGTAATTGATCTTGAAGGCAAAGAATGAAGCCAACTTATTGCTTTATCCCTCAATGTAAACGGAAACAGCCTTAGTCTGATATCATCCTCTGTCACCCCATTGTATCTGAATGTATCACAAATCTCAATAAATCTCAACACGTGTTCATTCGGATCATCTGTAGCAGCACCCCCAAACTGTACCGAATTCTGCACCATCTGAATAGTGCCCGGTTTTATCTCGAATGTATTAGCTGCTATTACTGGTCTGACTATGCTGGACTTAATTAATGTTTGGCATGGAATAGTCCTGCAAAGCCCTGTGCTCCTCTCTTTGCTCTTTTCTTTGTCCTTCCATATTAGATGTAGTACCCTCTAATTGTGCTTGCAAATTTCTCCGCACACTCGCTTTCAACCTCTCTTAGTTAATATTATCTGTCTTTGGTATCAATTACGAGGTTGACGATCGTGTGTGCATAAAAATTATAAAAGTACCTGAAACCAAAACAAAAACAAAAATAGAAATGAGAAACGATTAGATTTGTCTAAGTCATACAATATAGCTTAAAATTGATGATAATTATTTAAATTTAAATGCATTTCCTCGGCAACGGTGCCAAAAACTTGTTGCGTCTTTTTTAGTTATAACAAAAGAGCTCTAACTTATGCAAGTATACATGTAACGCCCCAGAAAATCGAACCTTTGTAAATACTTTTAATAATGAATAAAATAATATTATTTATTATTATTACGTGTTGATAAGATGAATGTCATTCTATAACCTAGAAACGTCAGAATATCGTAGTATTTTAACTACGTGAATGAATTAAAGTGTTTGAATTTCTAAGACGAAAATAAAAGCTTTTCGAGAAATTTTCTGAAAAATACTATTCATCGATTTCTGCTCGGGAATTATTTTGAACTTCCGAGAAATACGTAATGTTATAATATCGAGGTGATATTGATTATGTAATAATAATCGAAGTATGGAAAACGTAATATTTTGCATGCGGACTTAATTTGAGAACATTAGGAATATTAAATGTTAAGAAGAAAGTGTAAGGATGATATGATACGTATGTATTATACAAGGTATTGAATACGAGGTATTGTATGAATAAGTATGGATAAGGAGATAACGTATATTACAAATTAATATACGAATAAGAATATGAGAATTATACATATAATATATGTGAGGAGCTTTTAATTAAATGGAATGGACTTGTAGGATTATTAGCATAATGGTAGAAGTCCAATGGGAAGTGATATGCAAGCCCAAGTGTTTGTTAATCATGAGTCCAAACTAATGTAATGTAAGCCCAATAAGAATTTGCTAAGTAATGAAGCATAAGCCCAATGTAATGATCCAATTGATTAGGATCCATGGTGCAACCCATGGGTAGACTTGTTGGGCAAGAACTTTGTGTAATGCCCAAGTGTTGTGATGATCAAGTACTTTATGTGGCTAGCAAGTTTACTTAGGGCTAAAGTAAGGAATAGTAAGGGGGTTAGTAAGGAGGTTAATTGAGGAGGTGGGAGGTTATAATGACTATATACCCTAACTTTGAGAGCTCTATAAATAGTAAGCTCATAATTCATTTGTTGCTTGATTAAATTTCATCCAACTCCTCTCAAGATAAGCAACTTAAGTGTTAGAGAGAATAAGCTCACATAAGTCAAGAATAAGTCAATCAACCTTTGCTAGATTTTCCAAAGTGAAGTGAAATAATAATCTTCAAGGGTAAGACTCATGTCTATTATCTTTATCTCTTCTATGATAGGATTGATAGAGAAGTGGGATTGTTTGATAATAACATGTGATAAGTCATTGATGAATGAACTTAAGTCGAATAAGTTGAATAAGCAACTTGAACCTAAATAAGTTGATAAACTCATGAAGAACTTGTCATATGTTTGTCATAAGATGTTAGTATGTTCAATATAGTATGAGAGCATAAATTGATGGACTTAAATGCATATTAAGTGTGAATGGTAGTACCGTGTAGCACCATCTATCGGGTTGAAAGATACCCGTATTGGGGGCGTCACAATACATGTGTCAACAAGCAATACAGAGTAAGTCGAGTATCGATCCACGGAGAAAGATGTCTAAAGTAAACTATTATGCATCAACTAAATCACTATTTTTATATGCTTAAACTAATGCTTATAATTGTGAATTATTCTAAATGCAAATAATAACTAAAATAAGAATAAAAATTTAATAAATCAAATCTAGAAATAATGGGGTCCTAACTTCAATTAATAGTTCATCTAATTACCACCATCATGCAAGATTGTTCACGTATCACAAGAAAGTAGCCAAGACCACTAATGTAGACATAACCATTTTTCAATGTATTATGACCTACTTACATAACATCCACATGCAATAAACATCATGTAATCAACAATAAAATCAACCTCACTATATTTCTATGTGAAATTGCAGCAATATTGAATTTAAGCACAAGCCCTTATTTAACTCTTACGGTGAAACAATATATGTCTATCTGGTTCACGAAATACAAAGCTAAGTAAAACAGCTTCATATACGCATGCTATCATGATTACAACCCTACTTGCATGTTATTTTTAAACTCCATACAAGCACATAATATGAATGGTGATCAAGCATTCATGCATTCAAAACAACCATGATAGAAATTCCTGACAATACATAAATAGTCCAGCAATCAGGCCATAAGTTAGACTACGTATTAAAATCCGTTAGAATCCTATAATGGAGTTTAGTTCATGACTGAACCAAAAGCCATTATGGGATCAAAGGTACGTATGGAAAATAAACAAACAATTGAATGGGAGAAGATAGAATTGATCAAACCCAATTGCTGACTACAATCCAATCGTAACGTTCAAATCTTCACTAATATCCAGCAAAATAACAGTAGTTCATCCACAATGATTGAATTCCCAAAGAAGAAGTAGAAAATAATGAGTTTTTGCTTGGCTTCACGTTGGAATTCTCTCAAAGTGTAAACCCTAGTTCTCAATATGAAAACACGTAAAAACTAACGAATAATATGTCTGGTACCAACCAGAATAGTTTTAACCAACTCAAACTCTTACAATTTAAAAATTAAAATTAAATTAATTAGTAGTCGCGGATGTCGCATTGCAGCAGCGCGTGTTTGAAAATCTGGTAAGTTCGGGTGATCAGCAGCGCAAGGCGTGATTTGAAGCATGTATAGCCGCACGACCACGCGACTTCTGCAGTTTGAATTCTCAGATTCTGTTGCTACTACTGCTTCTATATCCAGCTACTGATTCTTTGACATGCCACTCTTCCTTCATCCATCCTCAGTTGCATATCTCCCATTGTTCCTCGCGTCATGCTTCCATTAGCCTCATGCCATCTACGATCGCCAAGCTATGCCATTTCCTGCACTTGTACACCGAAGGAGTTCTCAATACATGCAATGCAAAATATCATGAAATGCAACTAAAAACACACTAAAATGTACTTGAGATGGGTATAGTTCTCGTAAATTGATATCCAATAAGTAGGTATAAAACCCACTTATCAGCGACCAAACGCGATCTATTATAACGGTCACTGATCCTTTTTAATGTAATCAGTACCAGACAGTCGATCAACATAGCAATCGAAGGCAAAAAAAGAAAAAAGAAGAGGGAGAAGAGGAAATATAGGGAAAAGAGGGAGCTAACCCGGCACGACGCCACCACCACCACCGTCACCGACGCTCAAGCTGCCGTCGACCATTAGGTGTATATTTCCTTTCTTTATTATACTAATAATTATACAATGAATCTTATTTGGGTAAATTGATTTTGAATCTAATTATATATGCACTAGTTTGACATATATGAATCTGATTATGTTTGGGTAAACTGATTTTAGTACTTGAACTCATACTAAAATTGATTTGGTTTATAAGTTTTGATTTGGGTAAAATTGATTTAGGTAATCTGATTTTGATTCTTATTGCTATTTTTCTTGTTTATATATAATTGTTTCTGCAAAATGGATGTCGTATATAGTGATTTGATTCATTTTGTTCTTATTTAGTACCAATTGTTCTTATTTGTTACTGCAATTTTTGTTTATTGCATTAGTACCAATTGTTCTTATTTAGTGTTTCTGCAAGATGAGTGTATGTGATAGTCATGATTTCTGACGAAATTTTTGACGAAATTAAGTAACATAATAAAATTTTATAATATAATAAACTGTAAAACCAATATTTAAAAAATTAAAATAGAATGAGAATAGAAAAATATTTATTATAATTAGTTAACTAAAAAAAAAAACTAAGTACCATTTACTTATAGTTTTCAATTAATAAATAAAAATAAAATAAAATAAAATAGCATCATATAATATAAAAATTAAACTATGTAGACTTAGTTTCTCAAACTAAATTTAATAAAATTAAATATTTGACATAAAATATATATTAAATATATTATTAAATTAAAATAGAATATAATATAATGCATTAAAATAATATAAAATATTTTAAAATATAATAAAATTTAATATTAAATTAAAATATAATATAAGTTAATATCATATCTATATAATAAAATAGAACCCATTTTGAATCTTTCAATTGACAAAGCACAAGGACGGTTCAGATTTCATCTCAATTTTTCCAACTTAATCTAAATACTCACATTTCATCTCACACTAAAAATTTCAGCCCAAATCAAATAATAATAATAATAATAACATTAATAATAATAATAATAATAATAATAATAATAATAATAATAATAATAATAATAATAATAATAATAATAATAACAACAACAACAACAATAACAACAACAATAATAATAATAATAATAATAATAATAATAATAATAATAATAATAATAATAATAATAACATTAATAATAATAATAATAATAATAATAATAATAATGTTATTATTATTTCATTATTACTATTATTGTTATTATTACTATTATTATTATTATTGTTGTTGTTGTTGTTGTTATTATTATTATTATTATTATTATTATTATTATTATTATTATTATAATGGTACTCCATGTTTGGAAATAATTTCCTTAACATAAAGTTTAGCTAACTGGTCTAAGTTATACTTGACCCTAATTGGTAAGAAGTGAGCCGATTTCGTCAATCGGTCCACTATTACCCAAATCGAATCGTACCCTTTTGCCGTTGTCGGAAGTCCCACCACGAAGTCCATCGTGATATGCTCCCATTTCCATTATGGAATCTCCAATGACTGTAACAAGCCACTGGGTCGTTGATGTTCGGCCTTAACCTTTTGACAAGTCAAGCACCTACTCACATACTCCACTATTTCTCTCTTCATATTCGGCCACCAAAAACTCTGTCGAAGGTCTTGATACATCTTAGTGCTACCAGGATGTATCGAGTACCTTGAACTATGAGCTTCTTGTAACACTTGCTCCTTTAATTCCGTCTCATTCGGAACCCAAATTCTTCCTTCAAATCTTAATAATCCCTCATTATCAAGACTATACTTAGTATCTTCTTTATCGGTTAACCGCTTCTTCACTTGGTTACACTCATCAGTCTTCAGTTGTACCTCCTTGACTCTCTCTATGATGGTAGATTGCATCTCCGTCATAAAAAGTATCTGCCTCGAGTCACTTGGAATCTTCACTTCTATTTCCATCCTAGCCATCTCTGTTATTAACTCATTTTGATCCGTTAACATAGATAACTTTTTCCGACCCTTCCTACTTAAGGCGTCGGCAACTACATTAGCTTTCACAGGGTGATACATGATTTAACAATCGTAATCCTTTATTAACTCCAACCATCTTCTCTATCTCATATTCAACTCCTTCTGAGTGAAGATATATTTTAGACTCTTATGGTCCGTATATATCTCACATTTCTTCCCATTAAGATAATGTCTCCAAATCATTAAAGCAAATACTACCGCGGCCAGTTCCAGATCATGAGTAGGATAAACTTTCTCATAATCCTTTAACTGCCGTGATGCATACGCAATGACCTTGCCATGTTGCATGAGCACGCAACCAAGTCCTCTATGTGAAGCATCACTATAAATTATAAAATTTTATGTGTCATTGGGTAATGATAAAACAGGCGCTTCACTTAATCTTTTCTTCAGTTCTTGAAAACTGTCTTCACATTTATCCGTCCACACGTATTTCACCGTTTTCCTTGTCAAGTTAGTCAACGGGGTAGCTATCTTCGAAAAATCTTGGATAAATCTTCGATAGTATCCCGCTAACGCTAGGAAACTCCGCACCTCAGTCAGCGTTTTCGGTTGTTCCCAGCTCATCACTACTTCTACCTTCGCTGGATCCACTAAAATCCCTTCTTGGTCAATGACATGACCTAAAAACTGTACCTTCTCCAGCCAAAATTCACACTTAGTGAATTTCGCATATAACTTCTCCTTTCTTAGTGTCTCCAACACTAATCTTAAGTGTTTAGCATAATCTTCTGGCATCTTAGAATAGACTAGAATATCATCGATAAATACAATGACGAACTTGTCCAAATATGGTTTGAACACTCTGTTCATCATATCCATAAATGCAGCTGGTGCATTCGTCAACCCAAATGACATTACCAGAAACTCATAATGACCATATCGAGTCCTGAATGTTGTCTTTGGTATGTCCTCCTTCCTAACCTTCAATTGGTGATACCCCGTCCGCAAATCTATCTTAGAAAAATACTTTGCCCCTTTTAATTGATCAAAGAGATCATCGATCTTGGGCAATGGGTATTTATTCTTTATCGTTAACTTGTTCAACTCTCGATAGTCGATACAAAGCCTTAACGATCCGTCTTTCTTCTTGACAAACAATACCGGTGCCCCCCACGGGGAAACACTTGGTTGAATGTACTTCTTATCCAATAGTTCCTGCAACTAAACCATTAGCTCTTTCATTTCCACAGGCGCCATACGGTATGGTGCCCTTGAGACTGGTACCGCTCTAGGCACAATGTCTATTACAAATTCGATCTCTTTATCCGGTGGTAAACCTGGTAATTCACTTGGAAATACATCCATGAATTCGTTTACTATAGATATTTGTTCCATGGTTGCTCCCACTCGCTGGGTGTCAACAACATGACAAAGATAACCTACACACCCTTTCCTTTAAAGTTTTCTAGTTTGTGTCATCGTAAGGGAACACGAACGTCCCGACGATTTATTACCGTAGAATATTACAGGAGGTTATTTTAACGTCCTAATGCTCACACATTTCTTTTGGCAATCTATAATTGCACCATGGTTAATCAACCAATCCATTCCGAGAATTACGTTGAATTCTCCTAACTTTATCGGTATTATATCTACCGATAACTTACAACCACGTATATCTACGCAATAATTCCTATGAATATCTTCAACAGAAATTATCTCTTCGTTTGCTACCATAATAATCAAAGGTATAAGTAACTTTTCGGAAAGTAATTCTAATCGTCTAGCAAAATCACATGCTATAAACGAACAAGTAGCACCCAAATCAAATAGCACGTAAGCATTTATGTTATTGATTTGGATAATACCTACTGACTACATCCCCGATGCCACCGCATCTTGGGCCCGTCATATTAAAAGTGCGGGCCATTGGTCTACCGGTAATTTGGGACCACTAATAGCCAACTTACCGCTATTAGTGCCCTTATTTCCATCTGTCCCCTTCTTTGGGCAGTTCTTTGCTATGTGGTCAGTTGATCCACATACAAAACATCCGTGATTTTTCTTTGGATTTGGACAAGATTAAGCGAAATATGCCCTTCACATCCCACAATTATAACATATCGCCTTTCCTTGAGATGAACAACTAAATGAGTCTTCCCACAGGTTTTACAGGCCTCCATCCTCCTCTTAGAATCCCCTTGCTTTACTCTGGTATTCCCAGAGTTAAATCCCTTCCTCTTTTGACCATCGCCACTACTGCTGGCTCCCTCAGTCTTCATTCCTCCCTCAACTTTACCCTTGTTTTTCTTATCTTTGTGGTACTGGCTGAGAGCCTCATTCCCACCCTCGGCAATTATTGCATTTTCTAATATGGTTCTAAAGGAAGTACTTTGGAACACAAAATTTCGCTATAGAGCGGGGTTTCAAGCCCCTTTCAATCGTCTAGCCTTTCTTACTTCAGTGTCCACTTGATGTGGAGCAAATCTTGTCAGTTCATTAAACTTGGCAGCATACTGGGGAACAGTCATATCCCCTTGTTTCAAATCAAGAAACCTCATTTCCATTCTTCCCTGCATACTCATGGGAAAGTAGTTCTCGAAGAAAATCTCCTTGAACCTCACCCACGTTAGATTTTCTATACCGGCCCTAACCTGGTTTGCCTCCCACCAGAAATTGGTCTCACCCTTCATCATATAGGTTGCAAAGGCAACCTTCTGACCTTCCTCAACATTTGCTATTACAAATGCTTTCTCAATCTCTTTCACCCTAGTCTGGGCTTCTATAGGGTCCGTAATTCCTTTGAACTCCAGCGGACCGACACTTTTAAAATCCTTAAAAGTAGTAGCTCGTACTACCCCAGGATTTATGGGTACATTAGCACCAGTTCTAGTAAACGCGGCCGTTAAAAGATTAACGAACCCTTGCATTGGATTAACCGGACCTCCCCCCGGTTGATCAACATTAGAATCTTGATTTCGTTGTCTCCTTTTTGGCGGCATTTTGCTGTTAAGAAAACAACATGTCATTATTACTTTCTTCTTGTTGGTTAGTTATTATTTGTGATGATACAATAACTCATACTCATTACTCAATATATTTCCATAAAAAGACTTATATTGATTCATTACTTGTAGTATAACACTACGTTATTTACATTACACAGCCTAAGCTGATTACATTACCATCTCGCAATTGCTTTCTAAAAATTGGGATTTACAAAAGACTACCCTTGATATACAAAAGAGGGTTTTACATCACTACTAGATACATAATATTTACATATCTAAACTATTCCAGCTATTAATAGATTACATCTGCCGAATGGCATTCTCAAAGTCTTTCGTGGCCAGACCAGCAATGACATCCCGATTGATAGTATGTCGAGTCTGCCCTTCTTCTTCTATCGGATACCCACTACTTCTCACTTTGGAAATCCACATGAGAACTCCTATTTATATAAGACATCATCTCTACCTTCTGTTTCTTAGTCTTTAGCTCCTGCTTGAGCTTAAAGACTTCGCATTTTAGCTCATGGACCTTGTCCTTGGCTAAAATTCGATCATCATGCTCCTCTTCCCACATCCCTTCCATACTAGTCTTGTCCTCCCGGATAGCTTGGAGTTCCTCTTTTAACTCCTTAACCTCATGACAATACTGGACGTTTCTATCCAATATTGACATGAATAGTGCCTTCATTGACTCCCCCGTAATCAAATCTTCTGTAGGTGCAACCTGGTCAAAGGACATCACGTCCACCTCTTCTTCTAGCATGCCATCAAACACATACATGTAGTCTAAGTTGTCCGAGTCTCCAGACTCGATTGCCACCACTTCTGGTTCTATTGTTAGGGGATTTGGTAGTATCTCTACTCGATTTACCGAATCCTCGCTTACTACATGTATGTCTCTATACATATCATTTTCTCTTGACATCTATAATAAAATAATATAGTTTGATTAGTACACGTTAGTAGAATAATAAAAACACATAACATAATATAATGTATTTTTATAGGGTTATTTTCCATCTTTTACTTCTTTATTCTTTCTTAAGGTTATGACTTAAGGTTCTAGTTTCTCCCTTAAGTTTTATAACCTAGGCTTTGATACCAACCTGTAGCGCCCCCAAATCCAAGTATCTTCCAACCCGACAGATGGTGCTATACTGTACTAACATTCATACATTCATCCAATTGAAAAGCCTCAAAAGAACGAATATCACTTCTATATAATCAAAATAATATTTGCATTTCCCCAAGTTCTAAACCCATTACAAAGTTCTTTGTCATAATATCAAATACATTACAACATTAAAACTATACTATTACATAGACAGTTTATCGATATGCCGTAGCTTTTCCTTTATCCTTAATCGATCCTTCGGGACGTTTAGTCTTAGCTGCATTCATATGGTTCAAGCAAGAGTGAGCATAACTAGCTCAACAAGTATGACAATTTCAATAAACAACGTGCTTGACACATAAGAATCGTATATCTTCAATAACTGAACAATAGTTATGAAGTACTATTGATAATTCAAAATAGCACTTCATCTTTCTTTCAAACTGTTTCACAATGAATAATATCCAGTAAAACATAACCCCAGTCCAAGACCTTGAGTATTTCATTCTTTCTTTGAAAAGGACAACCCGGAACTAAATCTGTATGCCAAGTATTACTTACGAGCACTTCTAGGTGATCAGCCTATTGTACTCTATGTTGATCAACACTACATCCATTAAACGTATGTACGTTTAATTTGTGGCAACCTCACGTGAATGTCGTATAATGACAAACACATTTGTTTAACATACTCAGTCTTCTTTTGAAAACCATATCAAGTAGTTGACAAAAGATAACAACATTTAATAACAGATGGATAGATTATCAATAATCCAACCAATATATCAAGTCTAGTCGAAAGGATTGGCTTTAACTTCATCATACATCAATTCATGCGTAAGGATACATGAACTTCAAAACTTGTTCAGATTGAACTGAGACAAGAGTTAGAATACTTGCCTTTAGCGTCTTCTACAATATAATTACTTTGTTCGAGTCTTTCAAGTCTCTACAACACATGATCACATAATGCCTCATATTAGGTCATATATAATCAAGTATGTATATGACTATATCTTACCCTTCATCTCAATCTAATTATATATTAGATTTATTTACTATAAGTTCCGGCTTATCCTTCTACTTGCATTCATATTTGAATAGGTTATCAACAACCTTTATATGTAAGTTTGATTGGAATAAACCCATTCCATCTTTGTACTCATTTTTATTCTTTACTATCTTTGAACAAGGACTGTATTTGCATTTTCCATTCATAACTTACATCTCGCCTTTGCGGTCTGAGAGTTAACGATTAGGATGCTCCGGACTTGGCGCTGCGACGCGAGTCCTTACTTAGTGGGCTGCGCTGCGGCGCCACTTTGCAATAGGTCATGTCCTGTACATGGCACTGCGGCGCCATCATTTACTCTATGGTTTGCACTGCGGCGCGAGTTTCCAGTATTCTCGTTCAAAAGCCTACGGTTCACAAATTACATACTCTACGCGTTCATGCAAGGATTTTATATATTTGACTTCATTTACTAAAAATTCACATATTGGTTCATTTTGAATGAAAACGATAAACGTTAGTGAACATTCAACGCTTGTTTCTTCGTTCTAAGTCAGAATTCGATCATTTTTGAGTCCACAACTCTAGAATGAAAAATATGACTTGTCTCCATCAAAAACCAATGTTTCCAAGTTCAAACACAAAATTTGACTTCTATTCTAAGAATTTCACGAATTCGACGATTATCGTCTAATCGTGCAATTTCCGGCAAATCCTCATTACTTATGATTTGTTCATTACTTCAAATGAATTCAATTTATCATATGAACATCTCAACATACTTACTACAACAATTTATTTTCATGTTGGATTTTGACTTATCCTTTCATGAGCTTTTAACTTATTAAAGTATAAATTACTTATAGCATCATTGTTCATAACTTATGAAAGCTAAGGTCATTTTAATCACCGTACTTATATGTTCTCAACGCATAATATCATTCATGTATACATGATACAAATTCATATAAACTCTTAGTTTTTCATACTAACATTCAAGGTTAACTTATAATAGGTTCATAACTTTTATAAGTTCAAATGACTAATTTTTAACTTATGTGGCTTAAGTTCAGTCAATATTCATTCTTCTTGCTTCTTAACATCCATGTTCCTTAATTCATACTTTTCTTATCAACCTATCATGGTAGAGATAGAAGATAATTGGAGAAGAAGTCTTACTCTTTGAAGTGTTTGTAAAGTAGCCTTCTTCTTCTTCTTACAAATGAAAGTAACTTATTGTGGCTTATTCTCCCTAACACTTAAGCACTTTGTAATATATTGGATTGTTTGAACAAGTAATAAATGGCTAGCAAGCTTCCTCTATTTATAGAATTCACAAGGTTAGGGTAATTTAGTCAATAAACCAACCCACCTCCTTAAGCCACCTCCTTACTATTCATTACTTGCTAATCACAAATCTTATCCTTTGCTTGGTCATTACTCCTAACACTTGGTCATTACACATTAAACTTGATCACCACATTAACTTGGTCACCACACATTAACCTTATTAATATGGTTTGCCCCATGGGTCAATCAACCCCTTTGATTCTAGTTTGGGCTTAAATTAACTTAACCTTTAGGCTTTGCATTAACAAACACTAACTTGTTTATTAATCAATAGTTTGGGCCTCACCATTAATTCACTTGGGCTTGTACAAATTCTAACCAATCTTCCAAGTCCATTATCATTACTCAATACATATACATATTGTCTATGTATCATTTTCGTATTCTAACTCGTATAGAAATTTATTATATACGATATTCCATCCTTCATACAAATTTTTATAATACTTCGTATTATACTCATTTTCATTACCTTGTACAATACCTAAGTATCATACAATTATTAATTACCTACTAATACTTCGCTTTCCTTAATATTCATAAATTAAGTCCGCAAGCGAAATATTACATTTTTCAAAACTAGATTATTATTACATAATCCATCTTACCTTGATATTCTATCATTTCGTATTTCTCAGAAATTCAAAAATAATTCCCGAGCAAATATCGATGAATAGGGTTTTTCAGAAAATTTCACAGAAAACTTTTATTTTTGTCTTAGAAATTCAAACACTTTAATTCCTTCACGTAGCTAGAATACTACGACATTCCAACATCATTACGTTATAGAATGACAACCATATTAATATCACATAAAATATAATTTTATTATTATTTAATTCAATAAAATTATTTAACAATAAAATCCGAATTTCTCGGTCGTTACAGGCTCCTAGTCCACTCTTCTACTCCTCGAGTAGGAAATCGACTAAGGATGTCTTTACAATCTTTGAATCACTTAGATTTCTTCAAGCCCGACACTCTTGAAACTTCTTAGTTCATTTAGAACTCTTCAAGTCCAGCAGACTTGGAATACACTTGATGAGAGTTGAGTTGTTGAGTAGTGTTACTCAGTTGCTGTTAGGCATGTGTTTGAAAGAACAGAGTAGTTGAGCAAGCTTTCTTGATTGATCGTAGAGTTGAGTGTTGAGTGTTCTTCAGCTTTTTGTTATGTAATTGCTTATCTTTTCTATACGTGTTTGATGATTTGAATATAAAGGAGCCTTTGAAATATGTCTGTTTGAAGGCATCCGTTTAAGAATTAAATGCATCAAACATTTCTGAGCACTAATGGTGACTTCCTTAGAATTTGATGTTCAGTTGTTTGACTCACTAACACAATAGACTACTATCTCACCTAACACCTAAAAAAACTTTTTTAGCAGACATGCAGTCCTTTTCCTTAGCTTCTTCAATACACTTCTTCGATACATACTAAGGATGAGCATTGGGATTCCCAAAAGTCTCAACGTCTATAATCTATTCTTCATTTGTAGTATTTTATTCTTCAACTAATGGACAAGGCTCGATGCTTTTGATGTTGACAGGAGATACACTACAATCATGATCGTGGTGTCTTGTCACATTCGTGCTTGATTCGGACTAATAGAGGAGAACACTACAATTTCTCTTAAGCAAGGGTAGACTACAATTCTTGACTTGCTTATTTTTGCAGACTATACGCTTCCAAGAGTAGACTATGATTCTTGACTTGGATCGGCTTGCGCTTGGACCAACTCTACGATTCTGAGTGAGGCCCTTCAAATCAGACTATGATTCTGTAGAAACTTTCTCGATACTCTAAGATTCTGCCTTGGCTTCTGCAATCTCTCGGCTGGCTCGACCGACTATAATTCTGTTGATGCCTATCTATTACATCTCAAAATAGATCAACCTAACAACTTTGATCTTTTCTTCTATACATTCATTTACATACAATTTTGATCTATCACTTAAGTTCTTGTACATATGTTCTTTGAAGGACTTTACATATAAGCATGTTTATTGTGACACCCCCAAAATAGGTATACACCACCCATTCTGAGTCGCCAAATACATGGTACAGAAACAACTACAATTTTATTAATACAATTGTCGCGCAAAATATGACAACACATAAACTGTGAGTTTAAATACAAATATTGTCTTCTAGACAATATCCACATTCAAATAAGTCCTCATTACAATTATTGATACACTATTTTACAAAAATAGTGAGGACTGCTAAAACAACTTTCTAGGACCATCACTCTATACCCCGACTGGTTCCTGCTATATTCTCGCTTCCTGAGAAGAAAAATGGAACAAAAAGGAAAAGGGTGAGCTCAACTAGCCCAGTAAAGAATATTATGACTAAGATAATGTACAACAAATTATCTTTAGTCCTCAACAGGGAATAACCTGATAGACTATGTGACAACCCCAAAATAGGTATACATCACCTATTCTGAGTCGCCAAATACATGGTACAGAATACAAATACAATCTTTAATATACAACAAGAGAGTTGTGAGTTTTAATAAAAATATTATCTTCTAGACAATATCCACTCTCAGAGTAAGTCTTCATTACATTTATTGTCACACTATTTAATAGAATAGTGAAGACTACTAATACTATCATCTGGATTGTCACTCTGTTCCCCGACTAGTCCCGGCTACGTTTTAATTTCCTGAAGAGAATAATGAAAGAAAGGGTAAGCTCAACTAGCCCGAAGAAAATATTATGACTAAGATAATGCGAAATAAATTATCATTAGTCTTCAACGATCATTAAACCGATAAAATACAATAGACATCAAGTTTAAGCTGCAATGGAACATGCAATCCATTAAAAGAGTCAAGTAGAGAATAAAATCTACTATCTTTTATGATTTAAAAGGTTTTTCATCACTTTTATCATTTGGGACTCGACAATAAATAATCCACATCATCCACACTTTTCTGACCAAGGATATTCATTAGTATCACAACCACAAATTATCCATGCACTACGGGCCAAGGATATTTACGTATTCATCAATGGTCATGATCATGCCAACAAGCGTCCATCAATGCACTACGGGCCAATGAAGACTTTTACCACATCATTTGTAACATTACGGTCATGATTATACCGAATAAATCCTCAGTCATAATCATACCAAGTCCATCTATGCACTTCACAGAATGAGATGACTTTCAACATAATATAAACATGAGGATGATGACAATGATATAAGAATTCAATAAAACAAGTTCAAGAATTAATTTATCCAGGAACTAATAACGTCCAAATTGTCAACGTGATACTTCTTTGTAGAGTAAAATTCAAGAATGCTCAGAAGAATATTTCCATTAAAAGATATTGGATGAAGCGCAAATATCATGGATATTCCACTAATTTCATGGAGTATAGAAGTCAAAATTTTAACCAACTGAGTATAATAAAGAATGGAATAACAAAAGAAATCATCATGCATGCGATTACTTATGACGGTTATTCCAATGAATAATAAATAACGTAACCGTGTCGAAGCGTAATACGCGCCGCGGGATATTCCAATGAATAATAAAGAATGGAATAACAACATAAATCACCATGCATGCGGTACATCGCGCATAGACGGAGTTATTCAATAGAATAATAAATAACGGAACCGGTCCGTAAGTAAAAGCGCCTGCAGACGGGATATTCTAAAAGAATAATAAAGATTTTAACCGGTCCCATAAAAACGCAGAGACAGGATATTTCAACAGAATAATAAAGAATAGAATAACAATAGAATTTCACCATGTATGCGGTACTTCGCATAGACAGGTTATTCCAGCAGAATAATAAATAATGGAATAACAAAAGAATTTCACCAAGTATAGGGTAGACCGTGTATACAGGTTATTCCAACAGAATAATAAAGAATGTAATACCAGAAGTTCTCTTCATGAATATAAAAGAAATAATACCCCTTACCATAAAAGAAACTTGATATCAAAGTAGTGAAGTAGCAGAATACTTTTCTTCTTTCTCTCTATAGTTTCTATCTCTAGAGTTTCAGTGAATTCGTCAAAAATAATGAAGGAATGAGCTTCTATTTATAGAAGAATGGACTAAATAGTAACCAATCCATGAACGGTCCAGATTGATTTACTTTATACGGACGGTTCAGATTGGTTTACAATAAAATGTAGTATATTATACTTATAATCTAATATAACGAATAACTTTATAAAAGTATTCTATTTTATATAAAAAGATTTTACTATGTAAACACTATCTTTGGCACTATACAAACACTATGCATAATAAAATATAATATATTCTAATTATTGTCTAATAAAACAGATAACTTTATAAAAGTATTCTTTTTATATAAAAAGATTTTACTATTAGCCTAATAAAACGAATAACTTTATAAAAGTATTCTGTTTTATATAAAAAGCATTTCTGTTTTATTACATTAATAATACTAATAAAACAAAACTTCATCATCATTATTATTATTCACACTATTAATCGACCAGGTCGTTCCTAGGAAAGAGGGGGCTTTTCAATAAGGATTTCTCCCTATTGGCCGTTGATTAGGTGATCAAACTGTCGTTAAGCGAACTTCTGAGACATCGTTAATAATGCAAATAATAATAATAATAACTCTAATCATCTCAATTATTGATTTAATAATATATAAAGTATCGAAATAATTGAATAAAAGCGAATGACTTCTCATGTATAGCATCAATAATCAATACCGTATGTGCTACTATGCAACCACCACAGCGTATTCTGTACTTTAACACTTTGGGTGTTTCAACAGATTAATGGTAAAACTTCCGCAGATTATTTTCATAAAATATATTTTTGTTATTTTCTCAATCCGATAATAATTTAGATTTGTAGGGGTCCACCAATGATTGGGTCGTCGTATTTGCGAATATTCCTGTTAAAATGAATATTCCCAGCCAATCGAATATTATATAACAACCTCAAGCGTACTTTGTAAAATTTATAAATATTATCCACAACTATAACATTATATCAAATTCATTCCATAATATTCAAAAATAATAATTATAGAAAATTCATCTTTATTCATAAAAGTTGGGGTCTTACAATCTCCCTTCTTATGAAATTTAAGCCCTCGAAATTAGAATGCGATCCGGTATGTCGAAGAGGTAAGGATACCTTGATTTCATTTCAGATTCTAACTCCCAGGTCATTTCCTCAACATCGTGGTTCCTCCATAAAAATTTAACTTGAGGTATAACCTTGGAGCGTAGAATATGTTCCTTCTTATCCGAGATTTGAACAGGAACCTCTTCATACGTTAAATCTTCCGCTATTTCATCCGGTTCTAACTTAAAAATCTTGTTCGGGTCTTTCACATATTTAAGTAACATGGATATATGAAAAATGTTATGAACACGAGATATACTTGGCAGTAAAGCGAGTCTATAGGCTACAGTCCCTACTCGATCGAGGATTAAAAATGGGCCAATGAATCCGAGATTGAGCTTTCCTCTCTTTCCAAATCTCGTAACTCCTTTCCATGGAGCAACACGTAACAACACATGATCTCGATATCGAATTCCACGTCCTTTCGATGAAGATCGGCATAACTCTTTATTGGTCTTGTGAGGTTTTTATCGTTGTCGGATCGTTTGTATCTTTTTTCGTAGTAGTCATACGTCACTAACTCTGGTCCCAACAACGTTGCTTCACCCACCTCATCCCAAAGATCTTTGAGAACGACACTTTCTTCCATCTGGCGCTTGAATGGAGCCATGCCAATACTTGCTTGATAATTGTTGTTGTAGGAAAAACTGCACTAATGGTAAGAACTTGTCCCAACTTCCCTTGAAGTCAAGGACACAGAGTCTTAATAAATCTTCAAGAGTTTGAATTGTCCTCTCTGATTGTTCGTCCGTCTGAGGATGATATGCCGAACTAAATCCTAAATCCGTTCACATAGCTTTTTGCAAACTAACCCAAAATCATGAAGTGAATCTTGGGTCTCGATTAGAAACTATGGATACTGGCATACCATGCAATCTTACAACCTCGTTTATGTACATACGAGCAAGATGTTCAAGTGTATAAGTTTCTCGTATAGGTAAAAAATGAGCAGACTTGGTTAATCTATCAACAATGACCCAAATTGCATCTATGCCTTGAGAAACCTTGGGAAGACCAGTAATGAAATCCATGGTAATGTGCTCCCACTTCCATTCTGGAATTTCAAGTGGTTACAATGGACCTTTTGGTACTTGATGCTATGCCTTGACTCGTTGACAAGTTAAACACCTTGAGATAAACAGCGTTATCTCCCTCTTCATATTGCCCCACCAAAATGTATGTCGAAGATAATGATATAATTTGGTACTCCCAAGATGGATTGCAAACGGTGTGTTGTGCGCCTCCATCATGATTTTATACTTTAAATAAGGGTCATTAGGAACACAAAGTCTGAAGTTCACTCGAAGTATTCCTTCTTCATCGATTCTTGCTTCTGGCATAGCACTTTCTTATACTTTCTTCTTCATATGCATCAGATCCAGGTATGTAGCTTGAGCAGCTTTAACTTTATCGATTAAAGTCGGTTCTACTTGTATATTTTCCATCATCACGTGGGTCCCTGGAGTCTTTATCTCTATCTCCATCCTTTGCAAGTCATACAAAATGGGCCTTTGCGTTGACAATATCGCTTTTCGTGCCGCATATGATCTTACTACTCGATCGTCGGCACTACCACGTTAAACTTTTCTAGGATGGTATTGGATGGTATGATCATAATCTTTCAACAGTTCAAGCCAACGTCGCTGTCGTATATTGAGTTCCTTTTGAGTGAAGAAATATTTTAGGCTTTTATGATCCGTAAAGATCTCCACTTTTCCCCATACAAGTAATGCCTCCAAATCTTTAGTGCCAAAACGATTGCTGCCAACTCTAGATCATGAGTAGGATAATTCCTCTCATATTCTTTGAGTTGTCGAGAGGCATAGGCTATGACTTTCCCATGTTGCATGAGAACACATCCTAACCCTTTGCACGAAGCATCATTTGTAGATGAAAAATCCTCCAAGGCGGATGGTATTGCCGAGCAGTGTTGAAATGAGTCTTCTCTTGAGTTCTTGAAAACTCTACTCACATTCCTCGTTCCAACCGAATTTTTTATCTTTCTAAGTCAGTTGAGTTAAGGGAGTAGCGATTCGAGAAAACCCTTCTACGAATCTCCGATAATAACCAGCTAAGCCGAGAAAGCTACGTACTTTGGTAACTGATTTAGGTTACTCCCAGCTTTGAATAACTTCAATCATTGCTGGGTCAATAGATATTCCATGACATGATACCACGTGCCCAAGGAATGCTACTTCCTCAAGCCAGAACTTGCATTTCTTCAACTTGGCATAAAGCTTATATTCATGAAGCTTTTGGATTATCAGCCTCAAGTATTGCTCATGATCTTCACGGCTTTTGGAATAAATAAAGATGTCATCAATAAAGATGACCACAAAGTGATCCAAATATTCCTTGAATACTCGGTTCATTATATCCATGAAGGTAGCAGGAGCACTAGTCAATCCAAACGACATGACTAGGAATTCATAATGCCCGTACCGAGTTCTGAAAGCCATCTTTGGAAAGTCATCGGTTCTAATCTTCAATTGGTGATATCCGGAACGAAGATCAATCTTTGAAAAGAATTTGGCACCTTGCAACTAGTCAAACAGGTCATCAATACGTGGCAATGGGTACCAATTTTTGGTGGTGACATGATTCAACTCCCGATAATCAATATAAAGTCGCATACTCCCATCTTTCTTCTTCACAAATAGAACAGGAGCACCCCAAGGAGAAGTACTAGGATGAATAAAGCCGATGTCTAACAATTCCTGCAGTTGGGTCTTTAACTCCTGAAGTTCAATAGGAGCTATTCGATATGGGGCTTTGGAAATGGGTTTTGTACCGGGTTCAAGGTCGATACAAAATTCAATTTCACGCTCTGAGGGTAGGCAGGGAAGTTCTTCGGGAATATGTCGAAATTCATTAACAATAGAAATATCATTCAAAAGCGGCGTATTTTTGTTTAGATCATTACATGAGCTAAAAAAGCTTGACTTACGTTTTTCAATTAACGAATAGCTTTATGGCTTGAGATGACAATGATTGATTTTAATGGTTTGGTTGCTTGAATTCGCATAATAGGTTGATTAGGAATATGAAAGCTAACAACCTTACGAAAACAATCAATTTTTGCATGATAAGTAGTTAACCAATCAATCCCTAGAATTACATCAAATACAAGTATTTTCAATGAAATAGGATCGACGGGGTAATGTGAGGTACCGATTTGAACCAAACAAGACTTATAAACAGTGGATGTAATGAAGGTTTCTCCCAACGGAGTTTCAACAGATAAGTCAAAGTCTAATTTCTCCGGAGTCAAATTTAAACGTTGAATGCAAGTAGGAGAAATAAAAGAATGGGTAGACCCGGTATCAAATAAGGTATATACTTCGCTAGAGTTTATGATAAGCTTACTCGTGATGACCTTGTTCGGATTCTTTGCTTTCTGGGAGGTCACGACAAACGCTCTCCCTTGCACTACTGGCTTTGACTTTTCTGGGACGTCCTTTGGTGCCTCCATCCTAGTTGAACTTGTCTTCGGTGAATGAAAAAATCGGGCTAGTTGACCTTCTCTTCCACAATTATAACATTCTTTGGATGACATCGCGCAGTTTGGATTGATGTGTCCTTCCCCTCCACATTTGAAGCATATGATAGGTGGTCATTCTCCTTCCTTAACCACGGGTGATGGTGCTGACGTCTTTCCATCATTGTTGAATCTCCTCTTCTTGAAATGTCCATTCTTATTGTTTTGGCCATGATTACCATCGAAGTGGTTACCATTTCTGGTATGTTGATTCCCTCCACGCTTATTGTCACCGCTTCGATGACTGTTATCACTGGTATTATCATTTTGTCGGCTGCTCTCTTTTGGTTGGGTTGACTCATTATCGCGCTCCAATAATTGAGCCCTATTAACAACATCTGAATACAAACATAGTTTATGAGAGATAAGATATTGACGTATCTCGGGTTTCAAACCTCTTAGAAACATTCGCGTCATTCTCTCCTCATTATCAACCAAATGGGACGCAAATCGGGACAACTAGGCAAACTTGGCTTTGTACTGCGACACGGTCATGTTGTTTTGCTCCAGCTTAATGAACTCTACCTCTTTTATGTGACGAATACTTTCGGGAAAATACTTGTCGTTGAACAATTCTTGGAACTTCTCCCAAGTCATCTTCATCATGACGGGTTGGAGTCGTTTCTGATTCCCACCAAGAATCGCCTCACCTTGCAACAACATGAAGGTGGGAAAGGGAACCTTTTGCTCCTCGAAGCATCCCAAGACATCAAATATCTTGTAGATCTGCTTTATCCACGTCTCCGCCTTAAGTGGTTTTGGCTCTCCAAAAAACTCCGGTGGTCCCAGTTCCTTGAACTGCTTAGCGGTGATCATCCGAGAGTTTCCAGTGTTTCCACTTGCATTTTGTACAGGAGCCGCTCTTGCCTAATGTTGCATGAATTTTATAAATCCTCTGAACATTCCATTTGGTCAGTGTTGTTGTTTGCCTGAGGATTGTCGCCTTCCTGATGCACATTATCCTGATTATTGATCTGTGGAGACTCAACGGTCTCCTGTGCTCCATTGATGTTCTCAACATTCTTGGATGCCATTTTCAAACACTGCCACAAAACAAGGGTTAATTAACATATCGCATATTATCCCTATACTCTGACCGACCAATTAAATATCAAATAAACTTAGGTAGGTCATACTAGCAAAGGAATTCCCCGTCTCTCCCTTCCTAGTTCTTGTCTCACATCTCAGCCAGGGATCATATCCCTAAGCTTTGATACCAACTGTGACACCCCCAAAATAGGTATACATCACCTATTCTGAGTCGCCAAATACATGGTACAGAATATAAATACAATCTTTAATATACAACAAGAGAGCTGTGAGTTTTAATACAAATATTGTCTTCTAGACAATATCCACTCTCAGAGCAAGTCCTCATTTCATTTATTATCACACTATTTAACAGAATAGTGAGGACTACTAATACTATCATCTAGACCGTCACTCCGTTCCCCGACTAGTCCCGACTACGTTTTCATTTCCTGAAGAGAACAGTGAAAGTAAGGGTGAGCTCAACTAGCCCAGTAAGAAATATTATGACTAAGATAATGCAGAATAAATTATCATTAGTCTTCAACAGTGTTAAAGTGATAAAATATAATAGACATCAAGTTTAACTGCAGTGAAACATGCAATCCATTAAAAGAGTCAAGTAGAGAATAAAATCTACTATCTTTATTGATTTAAAAGGTTTTTCATCACTTTTATCGCTGGGACTCAGCTTAATAAATAATCCACATCATCCCCATACTACGGCCAAGGATATTCATTAGTATCACAACCACAAATTATTCATGCTTTGCGGGCCAAGGATATTTGTGTATTCATCAATGGTCATGATCATGCCAACAACTGTTCATCAATGCACCACGGGCCAATGAGGACTTTTACCACATCATTTGTAACATTACGGTCATGATTATACCGAATAAATCCCTGGTCATAATCATACCAAGTCCATCTATGCACTACAGGCCACAGATGACTTTCAATATAATATAAACATGAGGATTATGACAATGATATAAGAATTCAATAAAAACAAGTTCAAGAATTAATTTATCCAGGAACTAATAACGTCCAAATTGTCAACATGATACTTCTTTGTAGAGTAAAATTCAAGAATGTTCAGAAGAATATTTCCATTAAAAGATATTGGATGAAGCGTAAATATCAAGGATATTCCACTAATTTCATGGAGTATAGAAGTCAAAATTTTAACCAACTGAGTATAATAAAGAATGGAATAACAAAAGAAATCATCATGCATGCGATTACTTAGCGCAGGCGAGTTATTCCAACGAAATAATAAATAACGTAACCCGGTCAAAGTAATAATACGCACCGGAGTGATATTCAACGAAATAATAAAGAATAGAATAACAACATAAATCACCATGCATGCGGTACATCGCATAGACAGGTTATTCCAATAGAATAATAAATAATGGAACCAGGTCCGGCGTAAAATGCACAGACAGGATATTCTAAAAGAATAATAAAGACGGAACCAGGTCTGGCGTAAAACGCATAGACAGGATATTTCAACAGAATAATAAAGAATAGAATAACAATAGAATTTCACCATGTATGCGGTACTCCGCATAGACAGGTTATTCTAGTAGAATAATAAATAATGGAATAACAGAAGAATTTCACCAAGTATAGGGTAGACCGCGTATACAAGTTATTCCAACAGAATAATAAAGAATGGAATAACAGAAGTTCTCTTCATGAATACAAAAGAAATAATAACCCTTACCATAAAAGAAACTTGATATCGGAGTAGTGAAGTAGTAGAATACTTTTCTTCTTTCTATCTATAGTTTCTTTCTCTAAAGTTTCAGTGAATTCATAATAAATAATGAAGGAATGAGCTTCTATTTATAGAAGCATGGACTGAATAGTAACCAATCCATGAATGGTCCAGATTGATTTACTTTAAACAGACGGTCCAGATTGGTTTACAATAAAATATAATATATGTAGACACTCGAAATTTTCTGCACTCCTATTACTAACATTGCAGGAGGATAGATTCGTCTTTTGGAGATAACCCTGAAAGACAGCTTACATCCATTAGGATCTTCGCTTAAGTTCGGTTCAACCCTAACACAAACCGGGAGCGTCATGTCAACCCGGGACACACACCAGGAATGTCATTTCCAATCTCGGAGATAACCCTGAGATATACAGATCAAAAGACCGACAAAAATACCGGAGAGGATAGTTCTATCTCGGCGATAACACCGCGGCGCTCAGTTCTAGTCCTAGAGACAACATTGGGAGTAGCAACCCCATCCTTCGTGATAGCCCCAAGGGATGTCGTTGCAGTTTCGGTAATAACCCCGGAAATGCTTGTTTCAAACATGTGCGATCAACTTCAATTCAGATGACAGTGAGGCATACAAACAAGTAGCCCAATCTCAGATGTAACCCCGAGCAACGTCTACTTTCCGCTTAAACTGGCGATAACCCCGGTGAGGAGTCACAACGTCATCTATCCACGTCAACAAGATGATATTGCGACATACCAAGAAGTAGTCCAATCTCAGTTGTAACCCTGAGCAATGTCTACTTTCAACTTAAACCGGCGATAACCTCAACGAGGAGTCAAGCGTCATCTTGTTCCTTCAACAATGGCACGTCGTCTCAACACTTCATACATACATCCAACAATGTCCCACAAGAGCTGAGGAATGACACTCCCGAGTGACTATTATGTGTGGCAGTACTTTGAATAAAATTTGAAGCTTGAAGACCATGGGCATAGACCCCTCTTCCTGACTTCGTACAACCTCTAATCCATGTAATTACGTAACTCTCGACACAAACATTCCAAAGAAGGTCAGAAATACCTCGTTCAGATGCTCAGATTGAAATTTTGCAAGTTTGAGTGGACATTATATCTTTGCCGCATTTGCCGCGTCTTCTGAGGCAGACGAGGACTGCGAGGCTCGGATCCACCATGACCAGCCCTGCAGTACAAGCTGCAAGCTGCAGTAAATATACTACTGACCATCGGTTTATAAATATAGGTTAGAAATTGACCATTTGAGGGGAGGGAGAAAAGGAAAAGGTGAGGAAGCCCTGTCCATTTTACTCCCCATACACATCTTTTGAGTGTTTTCTCTTCTTTAAACACTAGTTAGCTCACATATAGCTATCTTTTATCTGGCGGGAGCTGAGTGTTTATCCATTTAAAGTCATTGAAGTCTACTTTGGAAGCCCACTGTAAGCCTTCTTATATTTTATAAATCCTTCTTCTCATATAGCACACACTGTTATACACATTGAGAGTCGTGTTGTGTGCATTTGCTCGGACTTGATTCAAAATGCGTTTTCATTACATGTGTATATATATATACTAATATATGTATATATTTCATATATATGGACTAACATTATCGAGTTATGCCTCGATTGATCCTGAACTTTGATTTAGAGCGTTTAATTGCTTATATATATATATATATATATATATATATATATATATATATATATATATATATATATATACACACTTCTATATATAAATTGTGGTGGGACTACATCATTGAGCACAGATTTTATATCTGGTTCATTTAATTGCTTTTATAGACATATACTTATATATATAATTGTTGTCGGACATATCCAATGAGCACAGATTCACATCCTATGCATTTATCGCTTTTATATATATATGTACATATATATATATATATATATATATATATATATATATATATATATATATATATATATATATATATATATATTTACATTCTGTCAGGGCTGGAGTTTCCTCATTGGCTTTTTATAGCTTTTTTACATTTTGTCTGCTTGGAGTTCACTTCGTGGCAGTTGATCGCTTTTTATAGCTTTATTTACATTTTGTCCTGCCTGGAGTTTACTTCGTGGCAATTGATAGCATTTACTACTTTATTTACATTTCTGATCCCCCATGGAGTTGTTTTGTGGTGGTTGATTATGTACATATATATATATATATATATATATATATATATATATATATATATATATATATTCATCGCTATATATATATATATAATCGATTCTTTCTTTCCATACAAATTGCGATATCATGTGAGCCTAGGAATCATGTGATCACGAGTTCGCTTCTTGAATCTGATTCGATTCCATGATGGACATTCTTCTACTGTAGCAACCTAAACATTATTTTACTGATTATCTCAATTTCTTTGGATGGTCATCATGCCCATGAGGAGATCGGAACTCATCAGAATTATTTTCTCGAGAATGCTTCATCTCTCTAAAATAAAAGCAAACAAAAGCTTTACATTTAACAATAAAATGGAAGTATGAAAAGGTCTCAATTCCTATTAAGCACAGGGTTTGAAAAACCGCTTTTAAAAAACTTCATTGCTATATCTTGGTTAAAACTGAATTTTCCTATAAAATTCAAACCTTGTGTATATAGGTGCGAACGAGGCCTCGCACTACTTTCAAAGAATTGCACATTGATCCACACACACACACACACACATTCATATAATAATTTCTTTGAAAAGTGGTGGTCACCGTGGTAACACGGATGTCGGGGGGTGCCTAACATCTTCCCTCCGCATAATCAAGCCCCCGAACCCAAAATGAATCTCGGTTTCACAGACCCGTTTAGCAGTGTCAAATCACTGGGTCAATGTTCAAGCCTTTTCGGTTGCGTTGGTGCAACCAGTTAAATACACCAACTGGTGACTCTTAAAGTCCAATCGTCGACATTATACATGTCGGACCTTTTTCACTTATTTTTTCAAACAAATCTCACATTAACATAAGAACACCAAAGAACAAGTAACGAAAAGGGACACTCAAAAATCCCGACGGCGACAAGTGGCGACTTTGCTGGGGACTCCAGTAAGAGGGCTTAAGCCGCTATTACAAGCTTTTCAAAATTATTATATGCTTGTGTGTGAATGTTGCATTTACATTTTTGATAAATGTGTACGAATGCATATTTTTTAACTCCTGCACTGCTAAATATCTATCTGTGATATTAGTGCTTCGGACATGTCATCATTTTGCATAAACGGTGAGACACATTGTATGTGAATGTATGTTGTGTGGTTCCTCCACCAGGAGACTATCCTGTCGGTGTTTGAATACTGGACACGTGGGAAGAATGATTCCTCGAGGCTCAGGAAAGGCACCACCCAGATTCGCTCCAGTTGAACGACCAGATTAACTTCCCGTCAAGTAGATTGCGATGATCTGGGAACCTTCATGCCGAAAAGCCGCGAAAGAAACCCTAGGATAGGTCAACCTCTGATAAACCAAACGCGGATGAAAGTTTCTTCATACTTTCCATTTTTAATTACTTGTAAAAGCATTTACTTGTAATTTTATTCCATGTTCATTCATATGTAATGGAAAATATGAAGAATATATGTGCATGCATGACATGTTATCAATTAACAACCGGTTTTTTGCAGGACAAATTCCTAAAACGGACATGTTATGATAACATTTATATTACCCTAAGACTAAACTACGTAAGTCTTTTGTAGGGAAGCAATTGGGCCTGTTACCCGATCAAAATCTAAAATGGCTGTGAGCTTACAGCCAATCATGTCCTCTTCTGGACAGTCTAATCCTATTTCTAGAGAAGAATTTGACTGATTGAGTAAACAAATCACAGACTTGGCCGTTCTACTGAAAGAATTGCACCAGTCTACTCAGGGTACGAAGATACCTATACATACAGAATCCTCTACACAAGGGGGAGTTCAAGGTCTGGAAAAAATAATTCCAGAACAACAGTTGGATGCAACCAACCCAGCCCCTGAAGGCACCCATCTCAAAGGAGATCCAGACATCGGTGACATCAGGAAGAAGGTCCTTCAAATGGAGGAACCATTCGCGTTCTCAAAGGGATTGGAACACATGGAAGTGTTTCATATATATACCTTTGCATATTCCCTGGTGTGCATTATCCAGAGAAATTTAAGACCCCTAATTTTGAAAAGTATGACGGATTAGGGGATACTTACACACATTTAAAGGTGTTTATTGGAGAACTCGGATCTTACGCAGAAAATGAAAGGCTCAGAATGCAGTTGTTTCAGAAAAGTCTGACTGGAGAAGCCCGTTCATGGTATACCAGATTAGAGAACTCTAAGATCCATAGTTGGGAAGAGCTAGCTCACGCCTTCCTCACTCAATATAGTTTCCAATCTCAGATGGTTCTTGACCGGTACCAAATCACCAAGGTAAAGAAATAGTCAAATGAGTCATTTAGAGAGTATGCTCAAAGGTGGAGGCGCCTTGCTGCTCAAGTTATTCCTTCCATGATGGAATCAGAAATGATCATGACCTTCATAGATGTACAGGAAGCTCCTTTCTATGAAAGTGTTCTAGCTGGTATTGGCAAACCATTTTCTGAAATGATCAAACACGGCGAGATGGCTGAGATGGGATTGAAGTTCGGTAAAATTCAAAACCTAGCCACTCTTAAAGCTGTTGTTGAGCACATCCAGTCCTGATCTTATGGAAATAACCCCCGGAGGGTCCATAAAAAGAAAGAGGAGGATGTTTCCTTGATACGACAAGGACAAAAAGGCAATCCAGGCATGCCTATGCAGAGGAGAAACTACTCCCCTTTTCCAGCAAAACTTTCAAACCCTCCATTGCCTAAAAGTGGAGAAGTAAAGCGACCTCGAATGTTCACACCCTTAGGGGATTCGCTCGAAAATAGTCTTGCCATTCTGACTGCTCAGAAGAAAATTACACATCTTCTTCCACTAGCTAACCCTAATGGGAGGGGTTTTAATGCTACTCGGAAGTGTGCTTATCATGTCGGGGCACCTGGACATGATACTTAAGATTGTTGGGCCTTGAAACATAAGATTCAGGATCTGATAGACAACGGTGAGATTGTAGTCACCAAATCAGATCAACCTCATGTACAAGACAACCCTCTTCCTCAACACAAAGAAGAAGAGGTCAACATGATCAGTTGGAGCACTGTACAAGGTTCCAATTCTAACGGAGAATCATCCCAACCCATCAAAGATGGTGTTGACAAATGGGATTATGCAAAGTTCTAGTTTACCATGGAACGAAAGATGAAAGCTCTTTGCAAATAAATTGAGCAATTGGCAGAACTGGTGACCCACCAGCATTAAATCACAAGCCAATTAATTAGGCAGGAGCATGCTTATCTCCTTCCATTTGTTATAAATGCTCCATCAACACCTTTAGAAAGCGAAGATATGGAGGATAAGGTTGCAAAGCGAACAAGTGCTAAAGTCCGTCGGGATTTTGCCAATCAAAGGGAATTCACCTATCTGGGCCAGTCTATGGAGGAGATACTTCAAATGTTGATCAATGAAGGAAGAATCACATTCCTTCTCCCCTCAATCAATCCCCGCTCAGGGCGGTTCAATCCTGATGAAATGTTTCAATATCATTCACATTCTCGCGGTCACAGCACAGAAGAATGCTGGGCACTCCGCCATCTTATTCAGAATCTTATTGATAGCGGTGTCCTGCAAATAGCAGATGATTAGACTGTACAACTCAAGGGTGGGAATGCATGCCCTACCAAATGGAAGGGATTAGTAGCAGTTATCTCCACAATGGATGAGGAAACTGTCAAAGTATTTCCCATACAACCAATTCAACTTAAAGGAGCTGACAATCCTTTGAAAGTGGCCGCACTAGAGCCAATTCCTTTACCTTGCAGACCACAACATCCTTTTGTCAGCTTGCATAATGTTCCATGGAATTATGGAGAAGCTAAAGGATCCACATCTCATACTACTGCTACAGTGTCAAAAGAAAATCCACTGTACCTTCCTCAATGGGTTATTAAACCTACTTGTGAAGCAAAGGGGAAATTGCCCATGGAGAAGATAGAAAAATTCCTCCGTACTATGGGTCATAATGAAGCCAAAGTGGTTTTATGCTTGCGAGAAGCTCCACACCAGATTTTGATACTGGATTTGGTTTTCTCTTTTGAGGATCATCAAAAGATCTTGCTGAAGGTTTTAGAAGAAGCCTATTTGCCAAAATCAGTGGATGTGGAAAAATTTCAACATTTGGTTGATCACATTTTTAACAACAATGTGATATCCTTCACTGATGACGACATACCTCCCGAAGGGACCGGTCATTTCAAACTATTGCACATCGCAGTGTTGTCTTCCGGGTACATGCTAGTAGGAGTATTGATAGATGGAGGCTCATCTCTGAATATCTGTCCTTATGCCACCTTGGTAAAGATGAATATCAATCTCAAGCGAATCCAAATCAGCCATACGGTTATCCGAGCTTTTGATGGATCCCGACGAAATGCCATCGGAAAGATTGAATTGCCAATTGAGATTGGTCCAAATACATTCCATGTATTTTTCCACGTCCTCAAGATCGACTTAGGATACAACCTGTTATTGGGGACACCATGAATACACATGGCTGGAGCCGTTCCCTCCACGCTACATCAACAACTCAAATACATCATCAACAACAGTCTAGTCACTGTCAATTCTGTGTTGGATTGTCCTTAACAAGGAATTCTACCAGTTATCAGCTTCAATTCAGAAGTTAAACTGACCAGTTTCCATACTTTGGAAGTGACTAACACGCAACACCATTCTATTGGAGTGCCACTTCCTGTACCCAAGATTTTTGCCGAGGTTATGTCAGCCACTCAAGAAATGATGTTATTGGGTCTTTAACCTGAACAAGGGCTTGGTAAGGATCGACAGGGTATTAAGCACCCTATCCAACTGTCCAGTCAAATTGGAACAGCCGGGCTAGGCTATTCTTCTAGTTCCAGATACAGGAATCCTCATAAACATGAGCAGGTTCCTCAAGCTTCCGCCGCACGGCGATTTTCTATGCCTTTACCTCATGAGCTAATGCAATCTCCAATAAAGGTGCCAGCCCATGCTGTGGCTATGCTATTTTCGAAACCAGTGTTAATCAAAGCTAAAGAGGTGTTGATTCCTAATCCTGGAGTGGAAGAAAAGGAACGAAAACATAAACATGACCTTGCCTTGATGATGGCAGGCATTCGCGTCATTGTTCATGATGAACATACAAACAAATATACCCCAGACGATGATTGCCCAGATGTCATGGTTATCATTCGGGAGAAGGAAGACACTGATGATCCTTCCATCACTGCAGACCTTCAGGACTTTGCCCTCGACAATTGGAGCAGCACTCCATGCATTGGTCGACGAGGGTAAAATGGGCAGAAAAACCCTCTGCCCTGTAGATAACTTTAATTGCATGCTTTCCTTTACAGTACTAGCAGTTATTTTATCACGTACATGCTAACACTTTTGTATGATCGAACAGTTGCATATATTAAGTGAAAGCATCTTTTGTTTCAGGACTCTAAATTTAGATGTGCCTGTCCTTGCTGATGACATGCCTTCTCTCCACAAGGGCTGTAACTTTGATGCAAAGTTTGACTCAGACTTGATGGACATCCAAGAGGATATTGAGACACCTCAAGAGATTAAGGAATGGGTCGCAGACAAACCCAAACCCAATCTTGATCAAACCACTCCTTTCAATCTCGGAACCTTAAACAACCCTAAGCTAATCCAGATTGGTTCAGACCTTACCACAACTCAGCGGAATGATATGGTTGCGCTATTAACCCAATTCTAGGATGTGTTTGCATGGTCTCATGAAGACATGGTGGGTTTGTCCACTGACATTGTTCTTCATCGCCTTCCCATTAAAGAAGGATTCAAGCCAGTTAGGCAAAAACTCAGGCGATTAAAACCTGAGTGGAGTTTAAAAGTCAAAGAGGAAATTGTGAAACAATTTTAAACTGGCATCATCATGGTGTCTACATATCCGGAGTGGATATCCAACATTGTTCCCGTTCCTAAACCAGGGGGAAAGGTGTGAGTCTGCGTGGATAACAGATATTTGAACAAAGCTTGCCTTAAATATAGCTTTCCCGTGCCCTTTATCCACATTCTTATTGACAATACTACTCAATACGACATGTACTCCTTTGCTGATTGCTTTGCGGGGTACCATCAAATTATGGTCACTGAGGAAGATCGTGAGAAAACAGCTTTCATCATGCCTTGGGGAACTTTTTGCTACAGACGGTTGTCCTTCTGTCTCATCAATGCCGGGGCAACCTATCAGCGAGCTATGATGGCTCTTTTATATGATTTAATGCACAAAAAGATAGAGATCTATGTGGATGACATCATTGTCAAATCCCGGGAAGGAGGATGACCACTTAGACCATCTCACAAAGCTATTCAACAGGTTTCGTAAGTACAACTTGAAGTTGAATCTCGCCAAGTGCACCTTTGGTGTTAAGTCAGGAAAGTTGCTAAGCTTCCTAGTCAGCCACAAAGGGATTGAACTGGATCCTACCAAAATCCAGGCCATCAAGGAAATGCCCATTCCTCAGACAGAGAAGGAAATACGGGGATTTTTTGGGAAGGATCAACATCATTAGCAGATTCATTTCTCAACTCACAGCAACATGTGAGCCTATCTTCAAATTGTTAAGGAAGAACTCATCCATGAAATGGAACGATGAGTGTCAGAAAACCTTCCTTACCATTAAAGAGCAACTGATTAACGCTCCTATTTTGGTACCTCCCAGGGATGATGTTCCCATGTTCATGTACCTGTCCATAAATGACAATGTTATGGGTTGCATGTTGGGGCAAAAAGATAATAGAGGCCAAGAACGAGCTATCTATTACCTCAGCAAAAGATTCAGCATCAGTGAACACAAGTACACTCTGATCGAGAAGACTTGTTGTGCTTTAGCATGGGCTTCCATAAGGTTACATCATTACCACCATGGTCACACAACCCATCTCATATCCCGCGTGGATCCTCTCAAATATGTATTCAGTAAACCCATACTGAATTGTCGACTGTCCAGATGGCAGTTGATCCTATAGCAATTTGACATCGTCTACGTGACGCAAAAATCTGTTGAAGGTCAAGGAATTGCGGATCAACTGGTCGCCGCACCTGCAGGGTCAATCTCAGAGAGGAAGAAACCATCCTCCTCTCCACTTTTCCATACAGATACCAGTCCCAAGACACCAAAGATGGTAGGGATATACAGAAATCAATGATCCATTCTCAGAGATCTTGCGACGTCTCAATGTCTATCTATCAAGGATAAGTTCAGAATGCATCAAGATCACAAGGCCCTAGAGAAACAGACAAATATTTTTTAAGCAAGTATCAAGGCATAACTAAAAGGGAAGTGAATCAAAATATATTTCCTTGTCATATATAATACTGTTTGGTATATACATCTGTTCTGTACATGACAAAATGGCTAAGCTAGTCTGTGCAGGAAAATACAAAGCTATCTACAGATCTGTATGAATGCGGACTATCAGATCTAACATAACATCCCTCTCTAAAGACGGAGGTAGCACTGCAAGCTCCTGTTCAAGGGTATCTACACGAGCGAGCAGATCAGAGGCTAACTGCATGGTGGCAAAATGCTCATCAATGTAAGCATTCATGTCGGCCAGACTGACAGTCATCTGGGATCTAATGGAAGTGCTATCTGCAATGGCCACATCCCAAGCAGATAAGGCGGCATCCCGCTCTCCAATCAATACATCCCTGGCTTATCTAGCCTCATCCCTCTCTAACAGAGCGGTATCTCTCTCATCAAGAGCTGTCAACATCGCGGCCCTAGCCCGATCTCTATCATAGGTCATCAGATGTAAGCTCTGCTCTAAATGTTGTGCCGAATACTGAGTAACAGTAGCACTCGGGGTGGGAGAATCCATCACAAATGCTGGCATCCCAGCAGTCAAATCATCGATGGGAATAACAGCCTCCTCTATAGGCTCCTCATCGTCAAGATCAGTCCCCTGCACTGTGGATACTGCCGTAGCCGATATAGTCTCTATCTCCATCCATGCGGAATACTCTGCAGAACAACCTGGATGACTGACAGAAAACTCAGCCAGCTCTCGCTGATCCCAACAGGCATACAACCTGGATCTGTCCTCCGCTAACAAACGGTGTGACACAAAGCGCTAACTCACTGCCCCCTCATATGGGTGAAAGTCCTGGAACTGGTCAAACTGACACATCACGGCCAGTGGGTGGTAAGTGATCATGCCCCTCAATCCAGCCAGAGGGAGGTAATCCATGCCTAGAGTATGAGTAATGAAGTTGTAGGGTGAACTAAGCCCTGAACACGGCAATATGGCAAATGGATCTATAATCCCTACCAGAAAAACTGACCACGATGCAGCATCTGTACACTCCGCAGGCTGAAAGGAGTATGACATGGCTATATCATGGGTGAAACAAAACCCCTATCGTCTAAATGTGCCAATCGGTCTCAAGTGTGACATAAACCACACGTATAGCATGGTCGAGCTACCTGTAAACACTCCTGCTGGATAAGTGCAGCAATATGTAGCTAACCTCAAGGTCTTTGCGATGATCATCGGTACAATGGTATGACCCTCCCTGAGAGCTCTCACTGCCATAATAACGCCGATATCTAGCTCATCCATGTACCGCGGCATGTAGTCGTATGGCAATACGCATAGAAGCAGTACATCTACTCTAGCTGAACGCCAATGATCCTCCGGTGTGGTGAAATCCCCGGAATGTCGTGCATAGCTGTCCTTAAAGCCAACTCTGTCAAGCAGGAAACTCTGGGATATAACATGGCCGGATGTAATCTCATCCTGCACCACTCTACGCCTCAATCCTATGAGAGTCATGAACTGTCTACTCATATCCATAGGCAGCATCGTCAATCGTGCATACTCCTCCAAAGTAGGAGTCAACTCACGGGTCCCAAATCGGAATACCTATCGGCCTGGTACCCAGTGCTCTAGCATGCCCTCTACAAATCCTAGAGGATCCTAAAACATCAATAAGGTCATAGTATGCTTCAGCAAATCATCTATGATCACCATGTCTGATGGTGATATACTATCATACCATGAGCGCATACAAGCTACCACCATAAATGGTGGGGTATGATCAATACGGCTAACTGTCGAAGAAGACATCTGTGCGGGTCATGTCATAAGACCATCTAGGGGTCAATGCTGAGTATCTCTGGACATACATACATATGTATAACATAATAACACACATGATACAATAGATGGCAATATGATATAGGAAATGGAAAATTGTACATACATTCCTAAGTATATCATCATCTAATACATCTATGTACAGCTAAAATACAGGGAAATGGGGCGAAGCTACCCAACATACAATAGAGTCCTATCAAAAGAGATAGTAAGAAATACATCAAAAAAAAGTCAAGAGTGTCGATGTCTACATCATCGATACTGTCCACCTGATGTAACTCCTCCTGAGTCACTGGATCTCTATCTACAGGGATGTCAGGCCGATACAAAGGAGGATCTGCGCCAATAAAACCATATGGGTCACCTGAGGGACCAGCGCCAGAGCTGGAAGGATCAAAAGTATCTACCTCTGCAGGATCTCTGCCCAAATGCCGAATGAAAAGATGTGATCGGTCCAATTACCGAAGTCACCTATCAATCATGTCACATGAGTCGGATCTCTGACACAGGCTAGCCAATCCATCATCACGAATCCTGGAACCATATCCCCCATAAACTGTGTGGCACGGGTCTGAGCTCCAATCGTTCAAGGGATCCACAATGCTGGAACATCTCCTGAGAACAGGGGCCCTCTGACAATGTAAAACTGTCAATCCCCATCAATGGGATGTCAATGACGGGTGACTGTGAAATAGGCCAATAACGCCTGACAGGAGGCAAGATCAGCATACAAATCTCTCTGTAGTGTGCTCCTAATAGCACGCTTCTCCTAAATAGAGCTCCCATCCTCCATCTCAGAAAGAGAGGAATCCTCTGGCGGTGGAAATGACGACTCTAGTCCAATGGGTACCCATCCTCAAATCCAACTCCCAAATGCTCTCCAGAGTAGGGAATCCATGTGATGACATCACCGTCAATAGCTCCAAATTGTAGAGCGACAAATGAGTGAAACCCTCAAAGAACAGGGGACCTCTACCAGTATGGAATGATGCCATCTCAGTCCTCGTGGATAGGTATCTAAACCTAACACGCTCACAGGATACAAACAAGGAAGCCTCTAATAGGCCCAAAACTGCCAACAGAAAGGCAAACATCTGCTGTCAGTCAACACTTTTAACCCATACATGGGAAAAGACAAGAGAAACACTCACCAACAGAAATGGGTAGAATCCTAACCATGCCTCGGTCAAGCCCTACGTTCGCATGCGCATTCCCCTGAGGAAATAGGCAAAGGTGTAGGAACCCCAATCATACTCTCCTATACGGTTCACGTGTCGAGTGGCGCTGATGAAAATGAAAGACACCGTAGAGGAGTTATCTGCTATGAAGCAACCCCTAATGATCATCAGGAACAATCGCCAAAGAATGCGGTCCCTGACTCTCACATCATCGGGTATGGGCTCACTCAATAGCCATCTCACAGCATCTACGCTCAAAGGACCTATACAAACAGTCCTTCCCTTGAGCGCCTCTGCCGGAACTCCCAACAAGGATCTGACGGTAGTAGGGGTGATATTCGCCGTGCAAGGCACCGGCTCCCCTCCAAACTCTATACCTTTGATAAACCGCCAATCCATCAAATCATCATCACCACCTGATCCCAAAGAATGGAGTGATCGAGTCCGGTGAAACCACCACTCGACCGATAATGCCCTAAAGTAACCCTGTGGACAACGACGGGTAGAATGGAGAAGAACCTCCCAATCCCCACCATGGACGATCGCTCAGAGTCATCATGCAAAGCCCGATACATAGAGTGGATGCTAAACCAAATTCCTCGAGGTCAGGTGAATCCAGAACCTACATCAAATGCAGATCAACATCAGACTCCTTGACTCCTCATCAATAGGAAATAAGGAAGATTAAAGATCTAACTTCATACCTCGTTTGCGTGCAGGTATACTGAAGGATGCCTACTCAAGTTACCCAGAAGATCTGGGTTCGCCACTTGAATACCTAGCAATTCCCTATGGGGAACACGTACAGCAGGAGAAAGAACCTCGATCGGTGCATCCTCCTCCTCGTCCTCGACATTCGGCACTTCAACCCAAATAGGACGTACCACCGCCTCTACCAAGCAACAAGGCTATCTCACGGAATGGCGTTAAGGCTCTTCAAAAGCCCTCCTCCGTACACCAGAAGTGGTCCTATGGGAACTACTCGGCTGATCTGGATCCATGATATCTGGACAAAAAGTCTCTAAATCACCTCAGAAAGGGTGTGGTAATTTCTTACCTGGAGTCTTTTCAAAATGCATTCTATGATTACATGCATCCATGCATTGCTTTAACATACATCTATAGTAGAGTTAAAAGGCATGACTACCCAATACCTACATTTTGGGAAAATTTTGCCATAGTCCCCTTTGCAAATGGGACTATCCATATGCACATAGGCATGACTAGGTGGCCATTCAGTAGCACACCTATACACATTCATATACATCCTGTATGCATCAATACATTGCAGTAAAAAATCTGTAAGTGTATTTTAATTACCAGGATTATTTTGCTTGTCTACCTTTACTCATTTGTCCTCATATAGGATAAGAAATGGCCGTAAAAGGTGTCAATTTGACTGTTACAAAAGTTAAATTTTTTCACATCATTATATTCAACATGGTTTAATACTATCATTTGCTATGTTTAATATTTTTTATCAATTCATATCAGCATGCATATTCACTACTATATGTCTAAATGCATTTCATGCGATAAGTCATTTTCCAACGGACAGAAATTGGAAAAAAAATACATGCATGTGTTACTAGGATAGTGAAGAACGCTTGTACGGTGATAGAATATGCAGAAAGTTGCCCAAACTCAGCAGATCTGAAGAAGAGCTCTCGGATTTCCTTTGCTGCGCAACTTAAAAATGACTTATGAAAGCAACCAGCCACCTATACATAGGCACACCGTGGCCAGCTAACCTATAGCTCTCTAGGTACACCGCGGGCCCCCCACATGGGTCCCACACCTCCCTACTCGCCTCGCTTAGAGTTATAAAGGAGGTCTCACAAGCTAAAAAGGCCAAATCAGGAATAAAAATGCTACGCGATTAAGCGGATTAGCCTGAAATCCTGGTTTCTTGTCGGTCAGAGTTAAACTCCCGTCATCTCAATGGTATTCACCTGAATGTAGGGTATACTATACCAATGAGCTCAACTTTTACAAACCATGCTCGATAATACCCCACAAAGGTCCGATGCCGTCACAACCCTAACCTCCCCAGCGGGGGTTACAACGCGAAAAACCACGAAATATCAAACCTCTCCAACGAGGGTTACAACGCCGAAGTTATCAACATCTACGTATCCCCGGCAGGTGTCACAACGCATATCTTTCAAACATCTACGTATCCCCGGTGGGGGTCACAATGCATAACTTTCAAACATCTACATATCCCCGACAGGGGTCACAACGCATATCCTTCCAAGCATCTACGTGTCCCTGGCGGGGGTCACAGTGCAATGTAACCATTGATACACACATCAATGAAGGCCAAGCAACCTTGACGTCATATCAGCCGATGGAAAGTAAACCCATCGAAGCAGCTTTGCCCAGTAAGGGTTACAACATAATGCTACCATTGACACATACATCAATGAAGGTCAAGCAGCCTTGATAATACGCCCAGCAGGGATCTATCCGGTGATACACACATCAACGAAGGTCAGGCAACCCTGGCAGCGACAACACTATTGGCAGTAACTCCGACAGTATGAGGGAACATGTTATACACATTCTCAAAACAGACAAAGCCTTATACCCACAAATCTCTTCCACACAAGAGGTACCTCTATGGAGTATAAGCCAGTGTCCAAGCCTTTGGTGGTAGTCCCAACGTCAACATCCTTGGAGACTTGGATCGCATGTCCAAGCCATCACTGATTGTCATCCCAGCAGGATTACATGACAATCATTCATGCATCATACATTTGCATCATGTTGCTGCACATAGCATCATGTTTATCTTGCTTTCATTTCAAGTGTCTAGGATTCTTTATCCTATCCATGCCTTGCATTGCATAAATATGATAAAGAGGGGCATCTGTAGACACTCAAAATTTTCTGCACTCCTATTACTAACATTGCAGGAGGGTAGATTCGTCTTTTGGAGATAACCCTGAAAGACAGCTTACATCCATTCCGGATACCATCAGAAGTTCAGTTCCAACCCGGAACACAAACCGGGAGTGTCATATCAACCCGGGACATACATCGGGAATGTCATTTTCGATCTCGGAGATAACCCCGAGATATGTAGATCAAAAGACCGGCAACAACACCAGAGAGGACAGTTATGTCTTGGCGATAACACCGCGATGCTCAATTCCAGTCCCAAAGACAACATTGGGAGTAGCAAACCCCATCCTTGGTGATAGCCCCAAGGGATGTCATTGCAGTTTCGACAATAACCCTAGAAATGCTTATTTCAAACATGTACGATCAGCTTCAATTCATATGACAGTGAGGTATACAAACAAGTAGCCCAATCTCAGATGTAACCCTGAGCAATGTCTACTTTTCGCTTAAATCGGCGATAACCCGGGTGAGGAGTCACAACGTCATCTGTCCACGTCAACAAGATGATATCGCGGCATACCAACAAGTAGTCCAATCTCAGCCGTAACCTTGAGCAACGTCTACTTTCAACTCAAATCGGCGATAACCCCGGCGAGGAGTCAAACGTCATCTTGTTCCTTCAACAATGGCACGTCGTCTCAACACTTCATACATATATCCAACAATGTCCCACAAGAGCTGAGGAATGACAATCCTGAGTGACTATTACGTGTGGCAGTACTTTGGATAGAATTTGAAGCTTGAAGATCATGGGCATAGACCCCTCTTCCTGACTTCGTACAACCTCTAATCCATGTCATTACGTAACTCTCGACACAAGCGGTCCGAAGAAGGTCAGATATACCTCTTTTGGATGCTCGGATTGAAGTTCTGCAAGTTCAAGTGGATATTACAGTGCACGACTGCACGTACTACGAGACGACTGGACCCGCGAGGCTCAGATCCACCACGACCATCCGCAGGTACAACTGCGGTTGCTGCAGGTGTACCTGCGGCCATCAGTCTATAAATATAGGCTGGGGGGTCAGCCATTTGAGGGGAGGGAGAGAAGGAAAAAGGCGAGGAAGCCCTGTCCATTTTACTCTGCATACACATCTTTTGAGTGTTTCTTCTTCTTTAAACACTAGTTAGCTCACATATAGCTATCTTTTATCTGGCGGGAGCTGAGTATTTATCCATTTAAAGTCATAGAAGTCTACTTTGGCAGCCCACTGTAAGCCTTCTTCTCATATAGCACACACTGTTATACACATTGAGAGTCGTGTTCTGTACGTTTGCCCGGACTTCGGTCCGTGGTTTTCATTTCCATCTATATATATACTAATATATGTATATATTTCATATATATGGACTAACATTATTGAGTTATGCCTCGATTGAGCCTAGACTTCGGTCTGGAGCATTTAATTTCTTTTATATATATATATATTCTTATATATATAAATTATGGTCAGACTCTCTCTGATGAGCCTGGATTTTATATCTGGTGCGTTTAATTGCTTTTATATATATATATATATATATATATATATATATATATATATATATATATATATACTTATATATATAATTGTTGTCGGACATATCCGATGAGCCCGGATTCACATCCTAAGTGCATTTATTGCTTTTATATATATATTTGTACATATATATATATATATATATATATATATATATATATATATATATATATATATATATTTACATTCTGTCGAAGCTCAAGTTTCCTCCGTGGCTTTTTATAGCTTTTTTACATTTTGTCCTGCCTGGAGTTCACTTCGTGGAAGTTGATCGCTTTTTACAGCTTTATTTATATTTTGTCCTGCCTGGAGTTTACTTCGTGGCAATTGATAGCATTTACTACTTTATTTACATTTCTGAGCCCCCATAGAGTTGCTTTGTGGCGGTTGATCATGTACATATATATATATATATATATATATATATATATCGCTTTTATATATATATATAATTGCTTACTACTTTCCATACAAATTGCAGTATCATGTGAGCCTAGGAATCATGTGATCACAGGTTCAGTTAACTGAATCTAGATTCGGTTCCCATGATGGACATTCTTCGGCTATAAGTAGCATGTACAGTATTTTACAGTGTCTGAATTTCCTTGGATGGTTGTCATGCCCATGAGGAGTTCGGCACTGTTGTATATTATTTTCTCGAGAATTCTTCGCATCTCAAAAATAAAAGCAAACAAGCCGGACATTTAACAATAAAATGGAAGTATGAAAAGGTCTCAATTCCTATTGAGCACAGGGTTTGAAAAACCGCTTTTACAAAACTTCATTGCTATATCTTGGTTAAAACTGAATTTTCCTATAAAATTCAAACCTTGTGTATATAGGTGCGAACGAGGCCTCACACTACTTTCAAATAATTGCACATTGATCCACACACACACACACACACACACACATTCATATAATAATTTCTTTGAAAAGTGGCGGTCACCGTGGTAACACGGATGTCGAGGGGTGCCTAACACCTTCCCTCTGCATAATCATGCCCCAGGACCCAAAATGAATCTCGATTTCACAAACCCGTTTAGCAGTGTCGAATCACTGGGTCAATGTGCAAGCTTTTTCGGTTGTGTTGGTGCAACCAGTTAACTACACCAATTGGCGACTCTTAAAGTCCAATCGTCGACATTATATATGTCAGACCTTTTTCACTTATTTTTTCAAACAAATCTCACATTAACATGAGAACACCAAAGAACAAGTAACGAAAAGGCACACTCAAAAATCCCGACGTCGATAATATATTCTATTTATAATCTAATAAAACGAATAACTTTATAAAAGTATTCTATTTTATATAAAAAGATTTCACTATGCATGTACTATGCAAACACTATGCATAATAAAATATAATATATTCTAATTATTGTCTAATAAAACAGATAACTTTATAAAAGTATTCTGTTTTATATAAAAAGATTTTACTATTAGCCTAATAAAATGAATAACTTTATAAAAGTATTATGTTTTATATAAAAAGCTTTTATGTTTTATTACATTAATAATACTAATAAAACAAAACTTCATCATCATTATTATTATTCACACTATTAATCGACCAGGTCGTTCCCAGGAAAGAGGGGGCTTTCCAATAAGGATTTCTCCCTATTGGCGTGCAATTAGGTGACCATACCTCTCCTTAGCAGAACTTCTAGACATCGTTAACAATGCAAATAATAATATTAATAACTTTGTCATCTCAATTATTGATTTAATAATATATAAAATATCAATAATAATTGAATAAAATTGAATGACTTCTCACGTAAGCATCAATAATCAATACCGTGTGCTACTATGCAACCACGCGTATTCCAGTACTTTTAACACTGGGTGTTTCAACAGTTAACGGTCAAACTTTCGCCGTTATTTTTATAAAAAAAATATTTTTGTCGTTTTCTCAATCCGACAATAATTCCGTTGTGGGGTCCACTAATGATTGGGCCGTCGTACGAATATTCCCTATTAAAACGAATATTCTCCGACCAATCGAATATTATATAACAACTTAGGTACTTTGAAAAATTTATAAATATTACCCACAACTATAACATTATATCAAATTCATTCCATAATATTCAAAAATGATAATTATAGAAAATTTATCTTTATTCATAAAAGTTGGGGTCTTACAGAATATAATAGACAACAAGTTTTAGATCAACAACTGCAGTGGAAACAACAATTTATTAGAAGAGTTAAGTAGAGAATGAAATCTACTATCATCTATGAATTTAAAAGTCCATCATCAATATTTTATCCCTGTAAAATCAATCAATATACATCTTGAATTAAATATTCATCTTTGCACCACGGGCCAAAGATATTCATTTGTATCGTCAGTTGGTCATGTTCCTCTAAACACCTGTTCATCTTTGCACTACGGGCCAAAGATATTCATCAGGTAATCATTCATCTGTGTACTACAGGCCAAAGATATTCATCAAGTATCACCATTAAAGATTGAGGATGATGAAAAAAAATTTAGAGAATGAATCCAGTTAGATAAAAGGACAAAAATTAGGGATTCGTACTTTATATAATCCAAGTTCAAAAACACTGCATAATAAACCAAAGTGAAGTAAAATTCAAGAATGAAGATCAAAACATGGATACAATCAAAGATAGTAACCATCATAGACATTTGGTACAAAGAAGAGAAAATTTCATTTTTTGGTGAATAGTGTCGTATTTGTGAATAGTACCGTATACGTGAATAATTTTGTATACGTGAATAGTAACCCCGACACAAAAAGGTAGAAATTCTGTAATAAAATTCATATCAATATTTCAGCATAATGATATTGAAAGAAATAATATCATTTACGAAGAAAATAACATCGCTTACCTCAAAAGAACAGTATTTTACCACAAGTAAGGCCCACCAATTCAGCAATTTTCCAAAAAAATACAAAAGTGGGGCCCACCCATATTTTAATTAAAAAAACATTAATTTCCGAAACTTCAATAATTCATAATAAATAGTCCTTTTATTAGAAAAATACAAACTTTATGTCCATTCCATAGGAAATTAAATTCTCTACAACTTTGTAGAAGAAAGTTTTTCCAAATTCCAAACAAAAAATGACCGAAATCCAGATACGGATGATTTTTCCACACTTTCATTTCAACAAAATACATACGGAGGCTTTTTTTTTCTTCTTTGCAGTATTCCTTCTTTGGAACTTCAAAGCCTACCAAAAAAGGACAACTCCACCCACCAAATGTTTAAATATATATATATATATATATATATATAAACATTTATCATTATTAAAAAGAATTCATAATTCCATTTTTTCTCTTCCACCTCATTTTATTCATATACCGTGAATTTAGTGTAAAAATATCATCATTATTATATTATCACCTTATACATTTATAATGTAATATAATAATATATTTGAATGACTTATTTTATCAGAAAAGATAAAATATCAATTTTCAACAATTGTCACTTTTCTAAAAATTCCTCCATTTATATCCACATTAAAATAAATATTTACTTATCATATAAATCAATAATTAATTATTCATAAATAATATTACAAAATCACAATTATGACAACCAGGTCGTTATCAGGAAAGAAGGGGCTTTCCGATAAGGATTTTTCCTTACTGGCGCGCAATTAGATGACCAAACCCCTTTTCTTAGACAAAACTTTCTTAGACATTGTCAATAATGCTGTCTAATAATATTATTCAAATAATATTAATTATTGATCTGATAATAGAAATACTGTGCAGTGACAATTATTGAAACAACAATAATATAAAATATCAACGTAGCAATTATTGAATCAATAAAATATTGAAAAATAATTACTATAACAATTATTGGGTAGTGCCTTCTTACGTAAGAATCAATAATCCAACAATATTGTACAATACTGTGTGCTACTGTGCAATCACGCATATTACTGTACTTTAACCACCGGGTATTCCAACAGTGTTAACGGTAATAATTACGCCGTTATTTATAAAACGTAAACTTTTCATTTTCTTCATCCTACCGTTTTCTGTTACGGGGCCCACAAATGGCTATGCCGTCGTATGAATATTTCCCGACAACAAGAATATTCCACGACCAAACGAATATTTCCTAACAACAATGAATATTTTATAACCACTTGCTTATTTTGCAAAATTTGCACATTTCACCCATAACCAAAGCATTATATCAAATTAACTCCTTATTATTTCAAGATAATGAATAGAGGAAATTCAATTTTATTTATTAAAAAGTTAGGGTCTTACAACCTCCCCTCCTTATGAAATTTCATCCTCAAAATTGACGTATGTACCTGGTGTTTCGAAAAGGTGAGGGTACCTCGCTTTTATTTTCGATTCCAACTCCCAGGTCATTTCCTCAATAGCATGGTTCCTCCACAAAATTTTGACTTGTGGTATAACCTTTGTATGTAGAACATGCTCTTTCCTATCCAAGATCTTGATAGGTACCTCCTCATACGTTAAATCTTCGGCTATCTCGTCTGATTCTAACGCAATAATGTGGTCTGGGTCTTTCACATATTTACGAAGCATAGATATGTGAAAAACATTATGAACACGAGATATTCTCGAAGGTAATGCGAGTCTATAGGCCATAGTTCTTGATCGAGGATTTCAATGGACTAATAAATCGAAGGCTTGAGCTTTCCTCACATCGCCGATTCTCACTTTTGGAATAACGACTTCTTGCATCTTCTTCTATATATTCATTTGTTCCAGGTCTGTAGCTTGAACAACTTTAAATTTATCGATTAAAGCTGGTTCTACTCGTATATTTAACATCACCACATGGGTCCCTAGAGTCTTTAACTCTATCTTTATCGTTTATAAATTATACAAAAATGGTCTTTGTGTTAACAACATCGCACTCGTACCCGTATACGATCTTTTACTCAATGCGTTAGCTACCATGTTCACTTTTTCCTGGATAGTATGGTCAGAAAAGGTGCCAAAATGAGTCTCCTCTTGAGTTCTTGTAAGCTCTTCTCACATTCCTCGCTCCATTCAAATTTTGTATCTTTTCAAGTCAACTAAGTTAATGGAGTAGCGATTTGAGAAAATCCTTCCACGAATCTTCGATAGTAACCAGCTAAGCCTAGAAAGCTAGATAGTTCGATTATTGACTTAGGTTTCTCTCAGCTGTGACTCATATCCCAATCTTGGATAGCACGTCACAATGGAACCTATCATTTTATCACCACACAAATATAGAGTCCCCTACAAAGAGTCTGGCTTTGGTGCATTCCACAAAGGAAATCACCAGATAGAGGTTCGGGTACCAACTCTTGTAGTTGGGTTTTTAACTCCTGAAGTTAAATAGGAGCCATTTGATATGGAGTTTTGGAAATGGGTTTTGTACCGGGTTCAAAGTCGATACAAAATTCAATATCATACTCTGGGGTAGGCCAGGAAGTTCTTCAGAAAATACGTCAAGAAATTCACTAACAACAGAAATATCATTCAAATCTGACGTATTTTTGTTTAAATTCATGACATGGGCTAAGAAAGCTTGGCATCTGTTTTTTAATAAATGAATGACTTTATGGCTTGATATGACTGTGATTGACTTTAGTAGTTTGATTGCTTAAATTCACATAACAAGTTGGTTAGGAATATGAAAACTAACAACCTTACAAAAATAGTCAATTCTGGCATGATGAGTAGTTAAGCAATCAATCCCTACAATCACATCAAATGTAGGTATCTTTAAAGAGATAAGATCAAAAGGTAATGTGATGGTGTCAACTTGGATCAAGTAAGATTTATAAACATTGGATGTAATGAAAGTTTCTCCTAACGGAGTCTCCACATATAAGTCAAAGTCTAATTTCTCCAGAGTCAAGTTTAAACGTTGAGCACAAGCAGGAGAGATAAAAGAATGGGTAGAACCGGTATCTAATAGGGTATAAACTTCGCAAGAGTTTATGATTAACTACCCCGTGATAATTTCGTTTGGTCTACTCGCTTTTTGAGAAGTCACGAAAAACGCTCTTCCTGAAGCCACCAACTTTGTTTTGTCTGTATCCGCCTTTGGTGCCACTGTTCCAGCTGGATTTGATTTTCCTACAGGATAAAATCGATCGATGTGACTGTCTTTTCCACAACTAAAACATACCTTGTTAGCCTGTGAACAGTTTGGACTTATGTGTCCCTCCATTTTGCATCTGTAGCATCTAACTGGTGGTCGTTCTCCTCCCCTAGAATTTGTTGCTGATGCTGGAGCTGCTGCCGATGTCTTCCTATCATCGTTAAATCTTCTCTTCTTGAAATTTCCACTTGAATCATTTCTTCTATTATCTTGGCCACGATTACCACCAGAGTGGTTACCGCTTTTGTGTGTATTTTTCCCTCCCCGCTAGTTATCATTGCTCCGATGACTACTACCACCGGTATGACCCTGGTTGTTGTCCCTCGGTTGAACATACTCATTATCTCGCTCTAATAATTGAGCTGTGTTAACAACATCTGAATATAGAAAAAATTTGTGAGAGATAAGGTATTGACGAATTTTGGGTTTTAGACCTCTCAGAAACATCCGCGTCATACGTTCCTCATTCTCTACCAAATGAGGTGCAAACCTGGATAACTCCGCGAACTTCGCCTCGTACTGGGACACCATCATGTTGTTCTGTTCCAATCTAACAAACTCTACCTCCTACATATAACGAATACTTTCAGGAAAGTACTTGTCATTAAATAATTTCTAAAATATTTCCCAAGTCATGTTGAGTGCGGCTTGCTGGGTACGCTTCACAGATTCCCACCAGTAATCTGCCTCACCGCGGAACATAAAGGTGGCGAATGGAACCTTTTGTTCTTCCGTGAATCCCAAGACATCGAATATCTTGGTAACTTGCTTCACCCACGTTTCTGCCTTAATCAGATCCGACTTTCCGCAGAACTCTGGTGATCCCAACTCTTTGAACTGCTTGGTTGTGATAAACCACCCGCTGCTATCATTTCTACCCGTATTTTGTACACGAGTCTCCCTCGTTATATTTTTCATGAACTTCAAAAACTTCTAAACATCCCATCATTCATCGTTTGTTCGGTAGTGTTGTTTACAGGAGGAATATTGTCGTCATGTTGCACGTTCTCCTGGTTGATGATTAAATATGTCTCCACGGTCTCATACACTCCATTGTTAATGTTCTCAACTGTCATTCTCAAATACTGCCGCAAAACAAGGATTAATTAAAGAAAATGACATACCACATAATACCCCTATATTCTGACTGACCAATAAATAAGCTTAGGTAGGACACACTAGCGAAGGATTTACTCGTCTCTCCCCTCCTAGTTCTATTCCCCAATCTCCGCCAGAGACCATATTCTTAAGCTCTGATACCAACTGTGACACCCCAAAAATAGGTATACACCACCCATTCTGAGTCGCCAAATATATGGTACAAAAACAAATACAACTTCATTAATACAATTGTCGCGCAAAATACGACAACACATAAACTGTGAGTTTAAATACAAATATTGTCTTCTAGACAATATCCACATTCAGATAAGTCCTCATTATAATTATTGGTACACTATTTTACAAATATATTGAGGACTGCTAAAACAACTGTCTAGGACCATCACTCTATACCCCAACTGGTTCCTGCTATATTTTCGTTTCCTGAGAAGAAAAATAGAACAAAAAGAAAAATGGTGAGCTCAACTAAACCAGTAAAGAATATTATGACTAAAATAATGTACAACAAATTATCCTTAGTCCTCAACAGGGAAAAATCTGATAGAATATAATAGAAACCAAGTTTTAGATCAACAACTGCAGCGAAAACAACAATTCATTAGAAGAGTTAAGTAGAGAATGAAATCTACTATAATCTTTGAATTTAAAATTACATCATTAATATTTTATCCCTATAAAATCAATCAATATACATCTTGAATTAAATATTCATCTTTGCACTACGGGCCAAAGATATTCATTTGCATCACCAGTTGGTCATGTTCATCTCAACACCTGTTCATCTTTGCACTACGGGCCAAAGATATTCATAAGGTTATCATTCATCTTTGCACTACAGGCCAAATATATTTATCAAGTATCACCATTAAAGACTGAGGATGATGAAAAATATTTTAGAGAACGAATCCAGTGAGATAAAAGGACAAAAATTAGGGATTTGTACTTTAGATAATCCAAGTTCAAAAACACTCCATAATAAACCATAGTGGAGTAAAATTCAAGAATGAAGATCAAAATATTGATACAATCAAATATAGTAACCATAATAGACATCTGCGACAAAGAAGAGAAAATTTTATTTTTTGGTGAATAGTGCCGTATTTGTGAATAGTGTCATATACGTGAATATGTCGTATACATTAATAGTAACCCCGACACAAAAAGGTAGAAATTCGACATTAAAATTCATATCAATATTTCAGCATAATGATATTAAAAGAAATAATATCATTTACGAAGAAAATAACATCCCTTACCTCAAAAGAACAGTATTTCTGACTGGAATATCGGATGTAATGCTGAATGAAACTTGCACTAAATAGCAACTCTCAAAGTATCTAAATACTCACAACAATACACTTGATAATATAGAGAGAGAAAACTTATGTTTCTGGTGTGATTTTCAATTCTAACCTAAGCAACCCTATTTATAGGAAAATGCTATAACGCCAAAGGAGACTAAATTAATAAAATAATATTAATTTTTTTTATACGCACACTTCTTTGAAAAAAAAATCAGCCACCACAAGTGGGGCCCACTAATTCAGCAATTTTCCAAAAAATACAAAAGTGGGGCCCACCTATGTTTTAATTAAAAAAATATTTATTTCTGAAACTTTAATAATTCATAATAAATAGCCCTTTATCAGAAAAATACGAACTTTATATCAATTCCATAGGAAATTAAATTTTCTACAACTTTATAGAAGAAACCTTTTCCAAATTCCAAGCAAAAAATGACCGAAATACACATACGGATGATTTTTCCACACTTTCATCTCAACAAAATTCATATGTAGGCTTTTTTTTTTCTCTGCAACATTCCTTCTTTGAAACTTCAAAGCCTACCAAAAGAGGACAACTCCACCCACCCAATGTTATATATATATATATATATAAACATTTATCATTATTAAAAAGAATTCATAATTCCATTTTCTCTCTTCCACCTCATTTTATTCATATACCGTGAATATAGTGTAAAAAATATCATCATTATTATATTATCACCTTATATATTTATAATGTAATATAATAATATATTTAAATGACTTTATTTAATCAGAAAAGATAAAATATCAATTTTTAACAATTGTCACTTTTCTAAAAATTCCTCCATTTATACCCATATTAAAATAAATATTTTCTTACAATATAAATCAATAATTATTTATTCACAAAAAATATTACAGAATCATAATTATAACAACCAGGTCGTTCTCAGGAAAGACGGGGCTTTCCGATAAGGATTTCTCATTATTGGCGCGCAATTAGATTACCAAACCCCTTTCCTTAGACAGAACTTTCTTAGACATTGTCAATAATGCTATCTGATAATATTATTCAAATAATATTAATTATTGATCTTATAATAGAAATATTATACAATGACAATTATTGAAATAACAATAATATAAAATATTAACGTAGCAATTATTGAATCAATAAAATATTGAACAGTAATTACTATAACAATTATTGGGTAGTGTCTTCTTACATAAGAATCAATAATCCAACAATACTGTGCAATACCGTGTGCTACTGTTCAACCACGCGTATTACTGTACTTTAACCACCGGGTATTCCAATAGTGTTAACGGTAATAATTACGTCGTTATTTATAAAAACTTAAACTTGTTGTTTTTTCTTCATCCGACCGTTTTCCGTTATGGGGCCCACAAATGACTGCGACGTCTTACGGATATTCCCCGACAGCAAGAATATTCCACGACAAAACGAATATTCCTTGACAATAATGAATATTTTATAACCACTTGTTTATTCTGTAAAATTTGCACATTTCACCCATAACCAAAGCATTATATCAAATTAACTCCTTATTATTTCAAGATAATGAATAGAGGAAATTCAATTTTATTTATTAAAAAGTTGGGGTCTTACATTTCTTTACTTTCAACAACAAATTTGAATATGCAATTCCAAATAATCTCCCCCTATTTGATGTTGACATAACCAAAGAGATTTGTATCATAATAATCAACTTCTAAATGTAGGATGCTAGAAAGTAAATATGACTTAGTATTTCAGTGAGCAGCTGAAATCTCTAGAGAATAAACATGAATTTATTGATGTTGTAAAGCAGATATTACATTATAGCATAGTTACATTCATAAGAAATAAATTTCAACTTATCTTTATCTCTTCTGCCTTTTTCTTTTTGGAGGTTGGGCATGCTCTGCAGCTCTCCTTCTCTTGTTGGCTTCATCTCTCCATGCAATATCTTCCATCTCGCTTTGACTTAGCCATTCTCCATGATTATATCTGTTCATAAAGGCAGGGTCTCCAATCAGTATGTTCAAGCCAATAGTGGTCACCCATTTTGAGCTAGGAGATGACCCTTGACTCCTTAGCAGTTATACCATGAGAATTGGTTGGCGCTACTGCTGTTCAGGTCATGGAGTCTGATAGCAAGGCTGTCTTGTGGGAGGACTCCTTAAACATTGAGCAATTTGTTTTCCTCTTCCTTTGCCTTTATTTCCTTCCCTTTTATTCTCCCCCTTTTTATCAGGATCAAAGGTTCAAATGTCTTTTGACAAATGATTCATGCCTTGGACAAGTTTGTGGAGCTGATTCCTAGATTGAGTAATGTCTTCATGATTTTCTTTAACCAAAGAGTTAGTTTGAGAGTTTTGCTTTTGTAGAATAGCCAAGACAGTGTCTATTTATTGTATCTGACTTATACATTAATCTTTGAATTCTTGAATGGAAGATCATACGCTTGAGCGGCTTTCCATAACAAGTTTTTTTTTGAGTTTCTTGAGTCTGCTGCAGAAGAATAATTGCTTCCTTGTGCTTTTTGAAAGATTGAAAGTGAATTTGATCCCTTTCATTTATGTTGTGGATCATTTCCTTGATGATTTCCATAAGCTTATTTGTGAGCTCATAACTCAGATTGTTGGGAAGGGTGTTGGCGACATCTATTAAGTGGTTCAACCTTGTATGAATGAGCAGAGAGTGAGTTTCAAGATCTTCTTGAATATCTGTAGTCACTTTCTATGATGCATTAGACAGCTTAGATTTTGTGGGAAGATCTGAGAGAAGCACAAGTATTTGTTGGGTGCCTGGAGGAGAGGCTCTTGTATTTTGGTTTTGCAGGTTTGAGAGAGTAAGAGCAAGATCAAAATAATTGTTGGTTGAGGAGGAAGGAATGTCCAAAGGAGGTTCATGTATGAGGGTTTGAGTTATGGGAGGAGAGGCTATTTAAGCTGGTGGAGTAGGTGACTCTGCGATTTGTGTAGGATCAATATTCAAGTTAGGCATATTTGGTTCATCAGTTACAGAATATTGGGATTCTGTAGCTGGAAATTAGTTTAGTGGATGAAGAATCACTTCCAACCATCTTGGAAATTCATAGAATTGGTTGAAGTTTGATGGAGGACAGTGATTAATTCTGAAAGAGATGGGAATTAATTGTACCTCCCACCCATTTTCTGAAAAAGGATGGTTAGTGATCAGCTTCTGAGCAAACATAAGGTTGCTTGGAAATCCATGAGCTAGAACTGAAATTGTTGGATAAGTTTTGAAGGTCCAGAACATGTGATCCCAGAAGTTAAGAATTTGGGCTCTATGATAGGGCATCATTGGTAAGTAGGAGAACAGTTGATTATAGTTGGCTCTCCTATATCCATCCTAGCCTACTGCTATTATCTCAACTTCATCAATCTCTTCTTCTTCTTTGTCTTCATTTTCTTCATTGGAAATTTCCATTACTTCAAACATCTCTTCATTTCATACATGTTCTTCAGCCCTTTCTACTTTCATAGCTTCCATACCTTCAATTTCCACATCTTCTTGCATCTCCCCCTCAGTTGTAGCACTTTCTGGCACAGGGATTTCGAGAGGCTTACCTTCAATATGATCATTCATTTGTTCTTCAAGCAGCTCCCCCTCAGCTGGAGCATTTTCTGGCACAGGGATTTCCAGAAGCTCCTTTTCTGCAGCTATTTTTTCTTCTTCTTCCTTTACAGCTTTCTCGTTATCAAGAACATATTTTTTGACAAGATTTATCTTTGTTCTTCTGTGCTTAGCCATAGCCTCAGTGCTTTCTTCAGCTTCAGCTCTGTCAGTTGGTTCGAACTGAGATATTGCTGCGACATCCACCTCTGGAATGATTTTAAGTCTAGACTCTACGATCGGTAATGGCTCTTCGATCGAGGTGAGTGAAGACTTCTTTGTTTTATGGCTGCATTTTCTCTTATTAAGCAGCTGAGAGATGGTGGCTCTGTATTCTTCCTCTTCAGATTGTTGTTTCTTCTTCTCCATTTCCTCCATAATTTTAGTGCTCGAACTTTCTTGAGGCACATTAGTGGTTGAGCCTTGAGGCTCTTTTGTTGCTTGAACATTAACTTTCCTCTAACTTTTACTTTTTCTGGTCAAAATAATGAGTTCCTTTTGATCAACTTCTTTCACAACTGACATGTTTCCTGGTAGCATAAAAATCTTTGCTCCCCCCAGTCCTTCCACTGGATTCAGACATCATCCTTACGTTTTATGCAGAGTTTCTTTTCTAGTTTTGAAATAGATGCTGGGTCATTCTTTTGTTGGGGTTGATGGGTTCCCCTTCCTTGTCCCCAATTTTGTCACGCAAAGAATATTATAGGATTATGCTTATGTACCTTCCATAGAGCATTTTTCTAGAGCTTTTTGTTTTCTTTGAGATAAGTATCCACTTCCTGATCCAATCTATGAGCAGAGCCCCATAGTTGAGTTGAATTCTGAAGTAGATTGTTGTCATGAGCTTTAGTTAGACTTCATTCACAGAGTCGTGGCCAGAGCTTTTACAACATATGCACTTTCCAACAATGTCAGCCAAAAATTCATATTTCTGGGGAAACTCTTTCTTCTTGTACCCCTTGACATTCTGAGATTTCGTGTGGTGTGTAAGACCCCAAATTTTTTGAATAAAGATTTAATTTTCTCAAAATATATTTTTTTAATATTAAGGTGTGGATTTAATATAATGTTATAGTTGTGGGTAATATTTATAAATTTTGCAAAGTATGCAAGTTATTATAAAATATTCGATTGGTCTAGAAATATTCATTTTATCAGAGAATATTCGTACGACGACAAAATTATTGGTGGACCCCACAATGAAATTACTATAGGAGTTACAAAATGACAGAAGTAATTTTTTATGAAAATAACGGCGGAAGTTTTACTTGAATTAAACTGTTGAAATACACGTGGTAAAAATGCGATGTACTGCGTGGTTGCATAGTAGCACACATTATTGATTATTGATGCTTACGTGAGAAGTCACTCAGTTATATTCAATTATTGCTACAGTAATTACTGCATAGTATCTGACGTTATTTGATTCAATTATTGTCAAGGAGCTGGGACCACCAGAGTTTTTGGGAAAGCCAGAACCACTTAAGGCAGAGACGTGGATAAAGCAGATCACCAAGATATTTGATGTTTTGGAATACTCAGAGGAGCAAAAGGTTCCCCTTGCCACCTTTATGTTGCGAGAAGAGGCATATCATTGGTGGGAATCTGTAAAACGTACTCAACCTGCCGCACTAAAGATGTCTTGGGAGAAGTTCCAAGAATTGTTAAATGAAAAGTACTTTCTCGAAAGTATTCGTCACATGAAGGAGGTTGAATTCATCAAGCTGGAGCAAAACAATATGACTGTATCACAGTACGAGGCTAAATTTGCGGAGTTATCTCGGTTTGCATCCCATTTGGTAGATAATGAGGAGAGAATGACACGAATGTTTCTGCGAGGTTTGAAACCCGAAATACGTCAATACCTCATTTCTCACAAACTTTGCTTGTATTCAGATGTTGTGAATAAGGATCAGTTATTGGAACGCGATAATGAGACAACCCAAGCAAGAGAGAGCAGCCGGTAAATTGATAATACCAGTGTTAGCAGTCATCGAAGCAGTGACAACAAATGTGGAGGGAATCAATATGCTAGAAATGGTAACCACTTCGGTGGTAATCATGGTCAAGATAATAGGAAAGGTGAACTAAGTGAGAACAACTTCAAGAAGAGAAGGTTCAATAATGATGGAAAGACAGTGGCACCTGTTTCCAAGGAAGAAGAACGACCACCGGTCGTATGTTTCAAATGCAGACATGGGGGACACATCCGTCCAAACTATATGCAACAACCCAAAGCGTGTTTTAATTGTGAAAGAGAAGGTCACCTAGCTCGATTTTATCGTGTAGTAAAGTCAAGTCCAGCTGGGATAGTGACGCGAAAAGATGTCCCAGACAAGTCAAAGCCGGTAGTTTAAGTGCGAACGTTTGTCGAGGAACCCGAACAAAGTTATCACGGGTAAGTTAATCATGAACTCTTGCGAAGTCTATACCTTATTCGATACCGGTTCTACCCACTCTTTTATTTCACCTACTTGCGCTCAACATTTAAATTTGACTCCAGAGAAATTAGACTTTGACTTATCTGTTGAAACTCCATTAGGAGAAACCTTCGTTACATTTACTGTTTATAAATCTTGTGTGATTCAAATCGACACTTTCACGTTACCTGTCAATCTTATCTCTTTGAAAATACTTGTCTTTGATGTGATTTTAGAAATCGACTAGTTAACTATTCATCATGCTAAAATTGATTATTTTGGTAAGGTTGTTAGTTTTCATATTCCTAACCAACCTGTTATGCGAATTCAAGCAACCAAACCACTAAAGTCAATCACTGTCATATTAAGCCATAAATAAAGAGCCCCGAGCCCTTCGTTGTTGGCTTTCGAATCTTGGAATGCATCGAAGCCAGACTTTCGGTAGGGGACGCCGTGAATAACGGTGGCAAGTTGATAGGTTTCAATGTGATGTGCTATCGAAGTCTTGGATGAGAGTCACAGTTGTGAATGATATTTCTATCATTAATAAATTTCCTGACGTATACCCCGAAGAACTTCCTAGCCTACCCCCAGAGTATAAAATCAAATTTTGTATTGACCCCAGTACAAAACCCATTTCTAAAATTCTCAAATATTTCTTCACCCAAAACTAACGTAACATGCGCTGAAGACGTTGGCTCAAGGTGATGAAGATTATGACCATACCATTCAATATCATCGTGGAAGAGCGAACATGATAGCTGACGAGTTGAGTAGAAGATCGCATGCGGTTACGAGTGTGACGTTGTTAACACAAAGACCCATTTCGTACGACTTACAAAAGATGGAGATAAAGTTAAAGACTCCAAGAACCTACGTGAAGATAGCGAATATACGATTAGAACTGACTTTAATCAATAAAGTTAAAGTCGCTCAAGCTAAAGACTCAGAGCTGATGAATGTGAGAAGAAGGTGCATGAAGGAGTTATTTTAGAAGCAAGAATCGATGAAGAGATGAAATCTCAACCCTCGATTTTATTGGTCCATTTGAAATCCTCGATTGAGTAAGAACTATGGCCTATAGACTCGCCTTACTGCTAAGTATGTCGCGTGTTCATAACGTTTTTCACGTATCGATGTTACATAAATATGTGGATGACCCGAACCACATTATTGAATTAGAACTAGACGAGATAGCAGAAGATTTAACATATGAGGAAATATCTGTTAAAATCTTGGATAAGAAGGATCATATTCTACGCTCAAAGGTTATACCTCAAGAGTTAGAATCTGACGACGTATCCTCACCTCTTCGACATACCAGGTACGTATGTCAATTTCGAGGACGAAATTTCATAAGAAGGGATGTTGTAAAATCCCAAATTTTATGAATAAAGATTTAATTTTCTCTAAATATATTTTTTAATATTAAGGTGTGGATTTGATATAATATTATAGTTGTGGGTAATATTTACAAATTTTGCAAAGTATACAAGTTGTTATAAAATATTCGATTGGTCGGGGAATATTCATTTTATCAGAAAATATTCGTACGACGACATAATCATTGTTGGACCCCCACAACGGAATTACTGTCGGAGTTAGAAAATGACATAAGTAAATTTTTATGAAAAAAATAGCGAAAGTTTTACCGTTAAACTGTTGAAATACACGTTGATAAAAGTACAGTAATACGCGTGGTTGCATAGTAGCACACGGTATTGATTATTAATGCTTACGTGAGAAGTCAATCAGTTATATTCAATTATTGCTACAGTAATTGTTGCATAGTATCTCACGTTATTTGATTCAATTATTGTCAATATTTTATATATTATTAAATCAATAATTGAGACAAAAAAGTTATTCATATTATTATTTACAATATTGACGATGTCTAGAAAGTTCTGTCGAGGAAAGGTTTGGTCACCTAATTGCGCGCTGATAAGTAGGTTTTATACCTACTTATCCGGCATCTATTACTTGAATAATTTGCTTAATCTCGTGTTTCTTAGATACTTTTCATGTATTTTGTTTCCGTTTTGTAGATTATATGTTTGGAAGCGGATTGAGTGACTATTGGTATGAAATTGCAAGGAAAAGCAATCCCGGATATCGTTCGGGCCTTCATGTTCATTTTATGTGTATTTCATGTTCGTAGCGTGGAACTTGGACTATGTCGTAGAACTCTGTCTTGGCTTTCCAGAACGTCTTGATTCATTCCAATCGGATGTTCGGATGTGAGATTATTGCATATATATCAAAGCTAAGAGTTGTTATGTTGTCATTTACACAGCAGCTACTTCTAGTCCAATTTCTACCTTCATCCGTTCGTTATTTTTGGAAACTCAAAGAATGAAAGTTGTAGAGCTCGTCGATATCTTCGATTTGATAGGTAGCAGTCCCCGTAACTCCTCCCAGTTTAAAAGTTATGACAGTTTTAGTAGAGGATAGTGCAGCAGATTTTCAGAAGCATAGCAAGCTGGGGCTTGCCCTTTTGTGCCTTAATAGCAAGTCGGGGCTTCGGTCTTGGACGTTTTAGTAGCTTGATAGCAAGTCGGGGCTTGCTATTACAAAGGGAAATAGCAAGTTGGGGCTTGGGTACTCGAATTTGAAGTCTCCTAGTTGGTTTATAATGCTACAAACATGGAGTTTTAGTGATGGTGATAACTTGGGATTCGTTTTGGCATGGAATTGTAATCAGAATACATGTGGAAGTATATAATTAACAACAAACAATGAGATTAAATATATACAGGGAAAATTACGAAGATTAATCTCAGTTTTTCTAAGCAAGCGTTGGAGTAGTAATTCAAGGATATTTTCGAGACGATTGCGAGTTTAGGCTACGTGAAGGGTGTTTTTTAATATTCTTCGTCTTAGTCTATTATTTGTAATTGAAAGAATGACTTCCATGATTTATTCAGTGTTTATTTCGTTTATTATGAACTAATTCACTTTTTAGGCTTATGATGGATCTTTGAGTGAATCTATGATTTTGTAAACTTTAATTTCCAATTTAATAAACTATTTCCAGTTTATCTATATTGATTTGAGCTTGAATATATGAATTGCCTGATCAACAATTATTTGTGGAATTGGATGGAATCGAGAGAGGATATTCAAATCTAGACTTAGTTGATATAGTATGTGTTCATGATTTTGTGAATAGCTTAATTGTGATGAATGTTAAGGTAGAGATATGCTTGACATCGCATGTAATCGGATAGAGAACTTATTCTTCAACCTTATTCAATTGTAATTCATATAGAGATATAGTGAGTTAGTTGCTTAAGGTGTTTATCAGATTTCTATCTTAATTGTGGATTGACGTTAATACGATATTAGTGCATCGAGAGGTGGTTAATACTACGTTCGTATTCTTGATTAATAAACTGGGATAGTAAACTGAATTGGAATAAAGGTGTTAAAATCAGAGTGAAGCTTAGGGTGAAATCATAAGTCTAATTCTCCATTAATTGTTTGAAATTCTAGATTTTGATACTTGTGATTATTTTGTGATAGTTTAATTATTCTTTAATTTAGAGTTTTTAATTTTAATCATTAAGTTGATTTGTGTAATAAAATTAGGATTAATATAAAGTTGGTAATTGTAAGTTAGGATTATTGCTAGTTAGTCTCTGTGGGAACGATACTCTACTTATCACTTTATTACTTGTTGACCACGTATACTTGCGTGTTGTGCGTAATTAGATTTTTCCCAACAAGTTTTTGGCGCCGTTGCCAGGGACTATTTAGTATAATTCTTAATAGTTTTACAATATCAGTTTAATTAATCCAGTTTTACTTAGACATTTTTATTTTTTTGTATTGTTGCTTCTATTTCAGGTGTGGAAGCAGTTTATGCAAACTCGGTCCAAAAATCCAGACTTGCTGCCTTTTGAGGACGACATTGAGAAAAGGTTTCAGAGGTTGAGTAAGTGGATCAAGGAAACGAGGTAAGAATTCGAAACATCTGAAAAGGAAGAGTTAATAGTAATGGCAGCCGAAGATCGAAAAACATTAAACCATTTTGCAACACCCAAGGTGACCGAATCATGATCAAGCATCACTAGGCCAAAGAATAGCAAAGAAATACGTTCAAATTAAGCACCGGATGATACAAATGATTCAGAATTCAGTTCAGTTTGGGGGATTTGCAAATGACGATCCGAACGAGCATCTGGTCAGCTTTCTGGAAATGTGCGACACTTTACACTTAATGGGGTTTCACATGAGGCGGTGAGACTTTGATTGTTCCCATTCTCTTTACGGGACAAGGCGAAGAGTTGGTTACATTCTCTACCGTCCGGTTCGATAACTACATGGGAGGATTTAGCTCAGAAATTCCTCGCAAAATTCTTTCCACCGGCGAAAACTGCGAAGATGAAGAACGAGATTACGATGTTTGAACAGCAACATGGGGAGTCATTATATGAGGCCTGGGAAAGATACAAAGAACTGCTAACCAAATGCCAACATCATGGATTTCCCCAGTGGCTACAAATGAACACCTTTTACAATGGACTACATGGGAATCTCAGGACAAGTATTGATGCAGCGTCGGGCGGAGCATTCATGGCTAAGAGTTACGAGGAAGCATACGAGTTGATTGAAACCATGTCGGCTAATAACTACCAGTGGCCCACAGCAAGAATGACACAAGCGAAGGTGGCTGGGGTGTTAGAAGTAGATAGTATGACAGCAATGCAAGCATAAATATCTGTACTTTCATAGAAGTTGGAGTCGGTAATAGCAGCACGAACACAACAAAAAAACAAGTACAACAAGCGGCAATAATATGCGAGTTGTGCGCAGGAGAGCACCCAACGGATCAATGCGCGATTAATCCAGCAGCTGTACAGTTCATCGGCAATTACAACAGAATTCCGCAAAATACATATCAGAACACATACAATCAAGGAAATAGGAATCATCTGAATTTCTCATGGAGCAACAACCAGCAAAATCAAGCTTCACGACAATCATATCCACCAGATTTCGTAACCAAAGAACAACCAAATTTCAATATCGTGAAAGGAAACCCGATCTGGAGGAAGTGTTGGCAAAATTCATGACTAGCACCGAGTTGGCTATAAAAAATCACGATATGGCTATGAAATCACAAGAGATGGAGATTAAGAATCTAGAGAATCAAATAGGTCAAATGGCGTTGGCATTGAATAATGGACCACAAGGGACATTACCAAGTGACACCGAGAGAAATGCTAAGGGTAATCACGAGCAGTTTCAAGCCATTATGTTGAGAAGTGGAAAACAGCTTGAGGGTCAAGAGCCAGAAATTTCGATTACAAAGGAGGTTGAACCAGAGAAAGAAAATACAGTGGGTGAGGTAAAGCAAGGGGACGAAAAACAAATGGAAAAGAACGAACCAGTTAACGAGCCAAATTGCTTATCCTCCCCACCATTCCAAAGAAAGAGTTCAAAAAAAAAATAGACAAGCAATTTTCAAAATTTTTGGAAGTTTTCAAGAAACTTCAAATCAACATACCATTTACAGAGGCCCTAGAACAAATGCCGAGCTACGCAAAATTTATGAAAGGGATTCTATTAAGGAAGAAGAAATGGGAAGATTTCGAGACAGTTGCACTAACCGAGGAGTGTAGTTCGGTATTACAGCATAAATTACCACCAAAACTCAAGGACCCAGGGAGCATCACTATTCCATGCACAATCGGGAATATGCATTTCAACAAGTGTTTATGTGATTTGGGGGTGAGTGTAAACCTTATGGCATTGTCAGTATACTTAGAATTGGGTTTGCCTGCACCAAGGCCTATGAACATTACATTACAGTTGGCGGATAGGTCATTCATATATCCGAGAGGCATAGTAGAGGACATTCTAGTGAAATTGGATAAGTTTATATTCCCCATGGACTTTATCATTTTGGATTTTGAGGAGGACAAGAACATCCCAATTATCCTAGGGAGACCATTTTTGGCCACAGGCAGGACACTCATACACGTACAAAAGGGAGAACTCACTATGAGGGTCCAAGATCAAGAAGTAAAATTTAATGTGTTTAAGGCCATGAAATTCCCTATGGATGAGGAAGAATGTTTTTGAATGGATTTAATTGAGAAAATCATCAGTGATGATATGAGCAAGAGTTTGGTCAATGATCCGTTAGAAACAACGTTATTGGGGGATGAAGAGGTCGATGATCCAGAATTGGTGGAGTACTTACAAATGCTAGACTCATTGCCACGAGTTTCCAGATTTAGAACACCGTTTGAACCACTGCACACGAAGGAGGTAACCGCAGAAAGACTGAAACCATCATTAGAAGAGCCACCAAAGTTGGAACTTAAGCCACTCCTTAAACACCTCAGGTATGCATACTTAGGCAATTCAAATTCTTTACCTGTTATTATTTCTGTTGCACTTAACGAATTGCAGGAAGAAAAGCTGTTGAGGGTGCTTAGGGAACACAAATCCGCAATCGGGTGGACAATTGCAGATATAAAGGGAATCCGCCCTTCATTTTGCATGCATAAGATCTTAATGGAAGATGAGGAAAAACCGACGGTGGAGCAACAACAGTGAATTAACCCGATTATGAAGGAAGTTGTGAAGAAAGAAATCTTGAAGTGGTTAGATGCAGGCATCATCTACCCGATTTCTGACAGCAAATGGGTAAGTCCAGTGCAATGCGTGCCAAAAAAAGGAGGAATGACAGTGGTGCAGAATGAGGACAATGAATTAATACCGACTAGAATAGTGACCGGTTGGAGGGTTTGCATGGATTATAGAAAAATGAAAAAGGTAACCCGAAAAGACCATTTCCCGCTACCCTTTATTGATCAAATGTTGGATAGATTGGCGGGACATGAATATTACTGTCTATTGGATGGGTACTCGGGCTATAACCAGATAGTCATCACTCTTGAGGATCAAGAAAAGACGATATTCACATGCCCTTATGGTACATTTGCATTCAGGAGGATGTCATTCGGGTTATGTAATGCACCTGCAACTTTCCAACGGTGTATGATGGCCATTTTCTCAGACATGGTGGAGAAAAATGTTGAGGTCTTCATGGATGACTTTTCTGTCTATGGGGACAACTTTGATACCTGCCTAGGGAATTCGGTAATGGTATTACAGTGCTGCAAGGATACGAACCTCGTGCTTAACCGGGAAAAATGCCACTTCACGATTGAGGAAGGCATAATTTTGGGCCACAAGGTATCGGCTCAAGGATTGGAGGTCGACAAAGCGAAGCTAGAAATAATCGAAAAATTGCCTCCACCGAGCTCAGTTAAAGGTATTAGAAGTTTTCTGGGACATGCTGGGTTCTATAGGAGATTCATAAAGGACTTCTCAAAAATTGCTAAGACTCTATGCAGTCTATTCGAGAAGGACACTGTTTTTAGTTTTGACGAAAGTTGCAAGACGGCCTTTGAAGCGTTGAAAAAGAAGTTGACTACAACCCCCATAATTGTTGCACTGGATTGGAGTATGCCTTTCGAGCTGATGTGTGATACAAGAGACTACGCAGTTGGGGCTGTGTTGGGACAACGCCAAGAGAAGGTATTTCATGCTATATATTATGCAAGCAAAATGCTCACAGAGACTCAAATAAATTATACAACTACGGAGAAGGAGTTACTTGCAGTGGTGTATGCGTTTGAAAAATTCCAGGCATACTTGACCGGAACTAAGGTGATAGTCTACACAGACCATTCGGCTATTCGGTACCTAATTGCGAAAAAAGATGTTAAGTCACGCCTTATCCGATGGATTCCCCTACTTCAAGAGTTTGATCTGGAAATAAAAGATAGAAATGGGATGGAGAATCAGGTAGTCGATCACTTATCTAGGCTGGAAAACCAAGGGAAATTAAAAGAGGACAAATGTGAAATCAATGAATCATTCCCGGATGAACAACTGTTTGGAATAAATGCAGAATTTCCTTGGTATGCGGATTATGCGAATTATCTTGTGAGCAACGTACTTCCACCTGATATCATAAGACAATAGAAAAAGAAGTTTCTTCATGACGTGAAATGGTACATGTGGGATGAGCTTTACTTGTTCAAACAGTGCGCCGACAATATGATTAGAAGATGTGTGCCCTACAGTGAAGTGTAGAACATTCTGCATGAGTGTCACTCATCTGCGTATGGCGGACATTATGGGAGTGAGAGGACAGCAGCGAAGATGTTGTAATCTGGGTTTTATTGGCCTACACTATTCAAGGACGCCCACCAGTTTGTGAAAACATGTGATAGATGTCAAAGGGTGGGCAACATTTTAAAACGGAATGAGATGCCTCTACAAACGATTCTTGAAGTTAAAATTTTTGATGTATGGGGCATTGATTTCATGGGGCCATTCCCTTCATCTCAAAACAATCAGTATATTCTACTCGCAGTGGACTACGTATCAAAATGGGTTGAAGATGCAGCATTACCAACAAACGATGCCAAGGTAGTCCTCAAATTCCTACAAAAGAACATTTTCACAAGGTTTGGCACGCCAAGGGCAATTATCAGTGATGAAGGTAGTCACTTTTGCAACAAGTCATTCACAGCTCTATTGGCAAAGTATGGGGTCAACCATAAGGTCGCTATAGCATATCATCCCTAAACCAGTGGACAAGCTGAGGTCTCGAACAGGGAAGTAAATAGAATCTTGGAAAAAGTGGTGAACCCGAATCGAAAGGATTGGTCGTTCAGGTTAGATGATGCTTTATGGGCCTATCAGACTGCTTATAAAACACCGATCGAGATGTCACCATATCAACTATCAGACGGAAGGCTTGTCACTTACTGGGCCGAAAGTTACAAAGACAAGGCTTATTGGGCTATTCAGAAATTGAATTTTTATCAAGCAGCGGTAGGTGAGAAGAGACTACTTCAGCTAAATGAACTTGACGAATTCTGACTGGAAGCCTATGAGAACTCAAAATTGTACAAGGAAAAGGTCAAGCGATGACACAATGAGAAATTGATACAAAGAACGTTCGAAACAGGACAATCAGTCCTATTGTTCAACTCAAGATTACGGTTGTTTCTAGGAAAGCTAAAGTCAAGGTGGTCGGGTCCATTTACAATAAAAAAAGGTTTTCCCACATGGCGCCGTTGAACTATACAGTAGGAACCCATTGGAAACGTTCAAGGTCAATGGTCAGAGATTAAAGCACTATTGGGGTGGCAAGGTTAACACGAACGTCATAGCTATCACACTTGCAGATGCACCATAAACAGGGAGTAGTCAGGCTGAACGACTTAAAATCAAGCGCTCACTGGGAGGCAACCCAATTTTTTATTTATTTTTATGCTTTTTCTTCATTTTTCTTTTCTTAAGTAATTTTATCCATGCTAGTGAAATGGTAGTTTAAAATAATATTTGGTCTAGAATATAGTCATGTAGTATTTAAAGTATACTTGATAGCTAAATAAGCTTACCCTCCATGCTTGAATTTGTTCAATATCCACTTATGAGTATGTTTTTCATGTGTTCAGGTACTCAAAGAAGCGATGGAATGCACTAAGGAATCAAGGAAGAGGAAACCACAGTGCATCAGCAGATCAAAGAGCAATAGCAGAAGACCACCAAGCCTAGGCTTGCCCCTTCAAGGCGTAAATAGCAAGCTGGGGCTTAGGGTCAAGATGCCTTAACAGTCCACTAGCAAGCCGGGCTTGCCTTTTAAAGCACATTGAGCAAGCCGGGGCTTGGGTCATCACCTTATTAATGATTCATGGCAGTTCGGGCTTGCCCCTCGCTACAAAATACCAAGTCGGGGCTTGCCCCCTTACTGCTTTAACAGACACAAAGCAAGCCGGGGCTTGCTTTTTAATGAAGAAGAGGCAAGACGGGGCTTGGGGGTCTGAAATTTGAAGAGCAGTTACGGCAGTTGGTGCATTGCAGCCATGCTATCCCACTTCCATTCTATTTCAACTTCCTACAATCCCACCCCTGTACAACATACACCCACGCCCCTACACATTACTTTCCATCTCATCACAATAATCAAACACAATCCCACTCCTCCCACCTAGTCACCCACTACCCACCTACATAAACTCTTCTCTATAAAACCACCCTTCACCACCCAATCTAACAACACCAATTTGGAAGTTTGAGGATAAAGTTTGTGCAAATCTCTACAACTTACATGGTAATATACTGAAAGGAGGAGTTTGTTATCTAATTCCTCAATTTCTATCCCCATAGTTCAACCAAATCACCAAGTTTGTGGGAATTTCAAGTCTCGCACACCAAATGTTCGACAAAGTGCTTAAGTAAAGTTTGGGGGAAAAACTCTTCAATTCCAAATCAATGGCACCAAAACCGACATCAAAGAGGCAATGAGGAGAGAGTACGGGAGCCACACAACCAACACGAACCTTTGATAGGCAAAAATTCATAAGTGCCGCCGCGCCGACCGTTACGACTATATGGTGACAAAATCACTCACACCTTAGCGGAGGTTGGCACCTAAGCCTGTGGATGGCGAAATGATGCAACATATATATCAAAAAGGTTGGAATAAATTCACAGCAGAGCCCGACGCCGCAGTTGTAAGTGTGGTCAAAGAATTCTATGCTAACGCCGAGGATAAATCCCCCTTCAATGCTTTTGTACGGGGTAGGTTAGTGCCTTTCAGTACCGACGCCATCAACACGTACTATTAGTTATGATCACTGAGACATTGCCAGTACCAACACTTATATGATAATGATCCAGATTATGAGGCTATTATGCAGGAGATGACAAAGCCGGGTACCTCTTGGACAAAATTTAATCATGGAGGCACTGTCTTTCGCAGTAAGGATCGCAGTCGGTGTGGGAAGATATGGTACGCCTTTTTGTGCGCTAAGTTACTTCCATTGACACACACGTCAGATGTACCTAAGGATAAGGTAGTGCTCTTGTATGTCATGGTACAAGATTTCATCATCGATATAGGGGCTATAATTAACTTTTCAATCCGAAGATGCCTTCGAGGACCATACTCTGGCGGATTGCCACACCCATCACTCATTTGTGGGTTTTGTATACAAGCAGGAGTTTGATGGTCAGATGATGAGATAACCCAGATGCCGCTGCAGACACTCGACTCGAGAATGATTGCAAGATATGTTGTGTGGCCCGGAGGTGAGTCGCACCTGAGAGGAATAGGATTTGTATTTCCCTCAGCCTTGGAGGATGAGGCTGACGCTGAGGACACCTCGGATGATGATGAGTTTTAGGGGACTGCGACAATGGGGGACCAAGATACAGAGACGTCACCACAGCCTGGAGTAATATCTAGCCCTCAGTTCCTCAACCTTCAACGACAAGTGGATGAGCATAACAAGGAAGCACGAAGAGAAATGTGGAGACTAGGAGCGAGGCAGGACCACATGATTGAGGCCATGAATTTATCTTTCGTCTCATTAAAAACTACGCTCCAGAGCTTCAATCCTACTGCCTAATTCCCATACCAGCCCTAATGCCAAGGTTCCCACCCAGCGATTCCGATGAAGAACAACAGCCACCACCAACCCAGACTTAGGCGATTATAGGGAAGTCCTTTCTTATTTATTGCTTTGTCTATACAATGAGGACATTGTAATTTTCAAGTTTGGGGGATTTAGTTGCATGTTGCATATTTAATTTCATTAGCTAGGTTTGCATATGTTAGTTCATTGTTTATGTTTAGGATTATTAAATGTTGCATTCAGGTAATCATGTAGTTGCATAGTAGCTTAGGAATGTAAATAGTTTTTATTTATCTTGGCAATCATGTTATGTTTACCACATATATCTAAAAAAAATAAAAAAAATAAAAATCAAAAATCAAAAATTCAAAATAATAGTTAGTTAATATGTTCATCTTGCATGAGTCCAGCTATTTGATAGTTACAGTCTATTTTGGCCAATGATGAGAATGAGAATGAGTAGGCAAGTATAGTACTGTTTATTAGAACTTTAATATGATTTTTTTGTTATGAATTGCATCTTTTCCTGTTTGAAACTGGTATAATCAGGTTAGCACGTTAGAGACAACTTTGTTGACTGATTAAGTTTACATTGATACATAATTGACTTCTTAAGGATAATATTAGTTTGAATGAATGAAAGACATGAACAGGCGGAGATGGCTAAATTTAAACAGAAACTTAAGTTTGGAGGAAAAATCTGGGATATATAAGCTTTAAAAGAAAAGAAAAAAAAATAAAAAAAAACAATAAAAAAAATGTAAAAAAATAATAATATCGTGGCTAGTCTTGTTTCGGGGCCTTTGTTACTTGAGCAAGTACGCCCGAGGGGATTGTCTTTACACCTAGCGCCCTAAGGTCTTATATGGTCTGGGAGTCATTGGTCAAAAGCTCGCTAAGGGGTAGCACTGTTAGCCTAATGGAATGAGACATTGCACAGCCATGGTTAAAAAAAAAGTAAAGCAAAGTAAAGCATAAGTATCCCGGAATAAACTCTTGAATTTGGTGGAAGTTTGGCTTTAGTTAGATCTAGCATGTTTATGAATTTTGTGAGTTTGCACTGTATGATGCCTTTAAAGAGATCTATTATGTGTTGTATTTAGTATTATATTAGTTAGCATTGTTGTTGAGCACACACGCACTATATCAGTAATAACAGTTGAAGATTTGATGATTGATAGGAATTATTGATTAGTTTTGATATGAAGTATCATCATGTCTACTTGATTTCTCTAAGGCCGGGCGAAAAGACTTATTTTTTCTAATTATTGCTGGATTCGTAGGCATATAGATTAGTTGCATTCCATTCCATTGCATTGCATTTTTGTTTTGTTTTTGCTTGAGGACAAGCAAAGGTTTAAGTTTGGGGGGTATTTGATAAGTAGGTTTTATACCTACTTATCCGGCATTTATTACTTGAATCATTTGCTTAATCTCGTGTTTCTTAGTTACTTTTCATGCATTTTGTTTCCGTTTTGTAGATTATATGTTTGGAAGCGGATTAAGCGACTATTGGTATGAAATTGCAAGGAAAAGAAATTCTGGATATCGTTCGGGCCTTCATGTTCATTTTATGTGTATTTTATGTTCGTGGTGTGGAACTTGGACTATGTTGTAGAACTCTGTCTTGGCTTTCCGGAACGTCTTGATTCATTCCAATCGGAAGTTCGGATGTGAGATTATTGCATATATAGCAAAGCTAAGAGTTGTTATGTTGTCATTTACATAACAGCTACTTCTAGTCCAATTTCGACCTTCATCTGTTCGTTATTTTTGGAAACTCAAAGAATAAAAGTTGTAGAGCTCGTTGATATCTTCGATTTGTACAAAGGGAAATAGCAAGTTGGGGCTTGGGTACTTGAATTTGAAGTCTCCTAGTTGGTTTCTAATGCTACAAACATGGAGTTTTAGTGATGGTGATGACTTGGGATTCATTTTCGCATGGAATTGTAATCAGAATACATGTGGAAGTATATAATTAACAACAAACAATGAGATTAAATATATACAGGGAAAATTATGAAGATTAATCTCAGTTTTTCTAAGCAAGCGTTGGAGGAGTAATTCAAGGATATTTTCGAGATGATTGCGAGTTTAGGCTACGTGAAGGGTGTTTTCCAATATTCTTTGTCTTAGTCTATTATTTGTAATTGAAAGAATGACTTCCATGATTTATTCATTGTTTATTTCGTTTATTATGAACTAATTCACTTTTTAGGCTTATGATGGATCTTTGAGTGAATATATGATTTTGTAAACTTTGATTTCCAATTTAATAAGCTATTTCCAGTTTATCTATATTGATTTGAGTTTGAATCTATGAATTGCCTGATCAACAATTCTTTGTGGAATTGGATGGAATCGAGAGAGGATATTCAAATCTAGACTTAGTTGATATAGCATGTGTTCATGATTTTGTGAATAGCTTAATTGTGATAAATGTTAAGGTAGGGATATGCTTGACATCGCATGTAATCGGATAGAGAACATATTCTTCAACCTTCTTCAATTGTAATTCACATAGAGATATAGTGAGTTAGTTGCTTAAGGTGTTTAACGGATTTCTATCTTAATTGTGGATTGACATTAATACGGTATTAGTGCATCGAGAGGTGGTTAATACTACGTTCTTGTTCTTGATTAATAAACTGGGATAATAAATTGAATTGAAATAAAGGTGTTAAAATCAGAGTGAAGCTTAGGGTGAAATCATAAGTCTAATTCTCCATCAATTGTTTGAAATTCCAGATTTTGATACTTGTGATTATTTTGTGATAGTTTAATTATTCTTTAATTTAGAGTTTTTAATTTTAATCATTGAGTTGATTTGTTTAATAAAATTAGGATTAATATAAAGTTGGTAATTGTAAGATAGGATTATTACTAGTTAGTCTTTGTCGGAACGATACTCTACTTATCACTTTGTTACTTGTTGACCACGTATACTTACGTGTTGTACGTAATTAGATTTTACCCTACACGCGCCAATAGGGAGAAATCCTTATCGAAAAGCCCCCTCCTTCCTAGGAATGATCTGGTTGTTAAATATTGTGAGTTATAATAATGATGATAAATGTTATTAAAAATATTGAGAGGATTTTTTATGAAGTATTTAATGTAAATTTTGATTATTTTATAGACCCCCATTTACCTATTTTTCAAAATAATCGGTAGAAAGTTTTTCAGTATATATGTAATATGGTGGGACACACCTGTAATGATGACATGTTGGTGGGAGGGGAACACGTGGGGCCCACGTGTAGAAAAATGAAATGGGGGGGATAAGAAATAGAAACTCACGAATGGAATAAGAGAGGTGGAAAAGGGAGTACCATTATTAGTGTTATTAGTGTATATATATATATATATATATATATATATATATATATATATATTATAAGAAGTTTTGTTTTTTATAAAAAATAGAATATATTATATTTTATTATGCATAGTATCTGTATAGTGAAATCAAAAATTTTCACGTGAAATCTGCAGAATTGCGCCCGTGAACTTTTCCTCACTATGCATCCAAATAGTATCCTTTTCATTCTCCTATAAATAGGATGTTTAGTTAAAATTGAAAATCACACTAGAATTAGAGAATTCTTCTTTTATAATATTGAGCGTATTTCTTTCGAGTTTTAGAAAGCTTTGAGTGTAAAAAATAGTGAAAGTTTTCTTCAAGAATATCCCCGCTATACCAGTTGGAATACTCTTCTTTTTAAGGTAAGGGGTATTATTTATTTCATATTCACTTACGATATTATTTTTCGTATTCGTAAGAAATTTTATTTCGTTCAATATTCGCAAGAAATATTATTTTCGCTTAAAATTAAGTGTAGGAATATTATATTAGATTCGCTCAATATTCGTAAGGAATATTATTTTCGCTTCAACAAATTGTAAGGGATATTATTTTTGTTCAATATTAAGTAAGAAATAATATTTTCTTCCATACTGTAGTATGTAAGTAATATTATTTCGCTTTAGATTTCAATTCTACACTCATTTTGTTAAAGATTTGGCTTCTATACTCCATGAAATTAGTAGAATATCCTTGATATTTGTGCTTCATCCAGTATCTCTTCATGGAAATATTATTCTGAGCATTCTTGATAAGTTTTAACTTTTTCATACCGGAGTACTATTTATGGGGTTACTATTCCTGAAGTACTATTTACGGGGTACTATTCACCCAGGTACTATTTATGACAAAAATTGATTTTTTTTCGGTCCAAATCATTTTTGATACAATATTATTCTTGAATTTTACTCCACAAAGGAGTATCATGTTGACAATTTAGATATTCTTGATTTCTGGATAAATTAAATTATAAAATCTTTAATATTTATCCTTGATCTCGTTTGATTTAATTTTTATATCATTGTCATCATCCCCATGCTTATATTATGATGAAAGTCATCTGTGGCCGTAGTGTATAGATGGACTTAGTATGATTATGACCAGGGATTATTTGGTATAATTATGACCATAATGTTACAAATGATGTGGTAAGAGTCCTCATTGGCCCGTAGTGCATTGATGGACAGTTTTTGGTATGATCATGACCATGGGTTCTCTTCGGCTAAGGGTGCAAAGATGAATTGTTTTATGGCATGATCATGACGGTTGATGAAAACACGAATATCCTTGGCCCGTAGTACATGGAAAATTTGTGGTCGTGATACAAATGAATATCCTTGGCCCATAGTGCATGGATAATTCAGTGATGTAGATTATTTATTAAGCTAAGTCTCAATGATAAAATTGATGATAAACTTTTAAATCATAGAAGATAGTAGATATCATGCTCTACTTGACTCTTATAATGGATTGCTTATTCCGCTACAGTTGTTGATCTAAAACTTGTTGTTTATTGTATTCTATTAGTTGTTATATTGTTGAAGGCTAAGGATAATTTATTCTGCATTATCTTAGTCATAATATTTCTTACTGGGCTAGTTGAGCTCACCCTTTTCTTTCACTATTCTCTTCAAGAAATGAGAATATAGTTGGGACTAGTCGGGGAATGGATTGACGGTCCAGATAGTTGTTTTAGTAGTCCTCACTATTCTATGAAATAGTGTTATAATAATTGTAATGAGATTGAATTTGAGTGTGAATATTGTCTAGAAGACAATATCCGTGTTAAAACTCTCAGCTATGTTTTATCGTATTCTACACGACAATTGTATAATTAAGTTTGTATTTTGTATTATGAACCATGTATTTGGCAACTCAGAATGGGTGATGTATACCTATTTTGGGGGCGTCACATGGTGCATCTTCTTCAGACCTTCATGGAAGTCGATGACACTCATAGATGAGAGTCCCTTTGATTTAAAACCTAGGGCTAGGTTTATATCTTCAACTTTGAGTATAATCTGCTCCCCCTTGACTCTTGTAGTAATAATGTTATCTTCAAAGACTCAATTGTTGTAGAATTGTTTCACCAGCTTCGGGTAGATCCTTGTGCTGGTGCTCAGGGCTTTTTTAAGACCAACTTTCTTCAGAAAAGTCAGAATCTTATGGAATTATGGATCAGCTGATTTGAATTCATCGAAGCAGAGTTGGTAGCCAGATATAACATTGGAAGTAGCCATTGATTGACGTGATTTTCCTGAATAGAGGTTGGTTGATCATTTTGAAAGCTAGGGTTTCTTTTGAGAGAAATTAACTTTTAAAATTCTGAGGTGAATTTTCAAAAAAACATTTTCAAATTGTATTTGTAACTTTCCTCCTCACTATCTGCATAGTGGGGCAACGTGTTGAGTTCTGTGGGACTCCACGATTTTAAGTAATATGGAAAATACTTATATGCCCTTAGCTCCCCTTGAGCTACTGTATCCTTTGGGAAGACTACGATCGTCGAGGCTGCTCTACGATTGTTGAGTTCACTGCTGATCTTACTCTACGATCATTCCTTCTGAACCTTATGCTGAACTCTGACTTAGAATTCCTTCTAGGTTAAGGTAGCTCGGAAAGGGCCAACCTCTTATACTGATCTAAGGGTCAGGTTTGTCCCTGAGGCACTTATCAGAAGGGTTGCTTGGATTTGATAGGAATGATGTCATCATAGGATGCTTCTCTGCCATGTCAAGACTCTTCTACGATCGTGGTTTCTCTTTAGGCATCTCTACAATTTCAACATAGCCTTTTTGTCTGCATGGTTAGCAAAAACTAGAGCATAGAGTTTATGGTTGTAGATTTAGCATACCTAACTCACTTATCAAGTTATTAAATCTGGATCATCTAAAGGTTTTGTAAAGACATCAACAAGTTGATTTTCAGTAGGGATGTATTGTAAAGATATAGTCCATTTTGAACATGATCCCTAACAAAATGATATCTTATCTCTATATGCTTAGTCCTAGAATGCATGACATAATTATGTGTTATTGCTATGGCACTTATGTTATCACAATGAAAAGGTATAGATTTGAAATCAAACCCATAGTTTGATAGCTAGTTTTTCATCTATAGGATTTGAGCACAGCAGCTGCCTGCGACAATATATTCAGCTTCTGTTGTTGAGGTAGATACTAAGTTTTGCTTCTTGTTAAAATAGGACACAAGTCTATTTCCTAGCAATTGGCAGGAGCCACTGGTACTTTTTCTATCGACCTTGCAGCCTATAAAATCAACATCTGTATATCCTGTCAGTTCAAAGGAGGATTCCTTGGGATACCAATGTCCCAAGTGAGGTGTGCCTTTGAGATACCTAAAAATTCTCTTTACAGCAGTTAAGTGTGATTCCTTAGGATTAGCTTGAAATCGAGCACATGTTCATGTTGCAAACATTATGTCTAGTTTATTGGCAGTTAGATATAGAAGAGAGCCTATCATACCTCTATAATGAGTAATGTCAATACTTTTACCTTTCTCATCTTTGTCAAGCTTAGTTGCTAGAGCATTTAGTGTTTTCATTGGAGAGGCTAATTCCATGCCATACTTCTTAAGTAAGTCTTTAATGTATTTGGCTTGATTAATGAAGATATCTTCATTAGTCTACTTCACTTGTAATCCAAGGAAGAAATTCAGCTCACCCATCATACTCATTTCGAACTTGCTCTTCATAAGCTTGGCAAATCTTTTGCATAAGCTTGGCAAATCTTTTGCTCCGTAGAACCAAAGATAATGTCATTTACATATATCTAAACTAATAAGTCTTTATTTTTGTTCTTCCTAAGAAATAATGTGGTATCTACTCTACCTCTAGTGAAACCATTTTCAATAAGAAAGTTAGTTAGTGTTTCATACCATGCTCTAGGTGCTTGTTCAAGTTCATATAAGTCTTTCTCTAATCTATAGACATAATTAGAGAGAGTTGGATTGATGAAACCTGAAGGTTGCTCCACATATACTTCTTCTTAAAGTTCACTATTCAGAAATGCACTCTTGACATCCATCTGGAAGACTTTGAACTTCATGTGGGCAGCAAAGGCAATGAATATCCTTATTGCTTCTAGTCTGGCAACAGGTGGTAAGGTTTCTTCATAGTCGATGCCTTCTTCTTGAGAATAAACTTTGGCCACTAGTCTTGCCTTTTTCCTTGTGATTACCCCATCTTCATCCATTTTGTTTTTGAAGACCCATTTGTTGCCAATAACTAGGTGACTTCTTGGTCTTGGGACTAATCTCTAGAATTTTCTTCTTTTAAATTGATTCAATTCCTCTTGCATGACTTCTATCTAACTCGAATCTTCCATAGAATCTTTTATCTTCTTGGGTTCCATTTGAGACAAAAAGCTCAAATAGAAACACTCATTCTGGGTGGAAGATCTTGTCTTGAGTCTAGCATTTGGGTCTCCAATGATCAGATCTTGAGTGTGATCTCTTGCCCATTTGTTCCTTGTTGCAACATCTGTTCTGGTACGTTCTTGTCTTCTTCAAGATCAACCTCTATCTCTCGATGTATATGTTTGCTGTCTGGTGTAGCCCTCTATACGATCTCTTCTTCGGGCTCGACAATTTCATCTTTTGGGGCTACAATTGTGGTGTTGAGCTCGACCACCTCATTCGTAGTGTCTGAGTTGTCGATCGTAGTGTCTTGAGGCATAGATTTGTCTAAGTCTATTTCATCAAAGATGATATAAATCGAGACTTAAACACTTAGCATCTTCTTGTTGAATACTTTATAGGCCTTACTATCTGTGGCATATTCGAGAAAGATTCTTTCATCTAACTTGGGTTGAAACTTAGTCAGATATTATTTTCCATTGTTGAGAATATAGCATGCACAACCAAACACATGGAAGTAGCTGACATTTGGCTTTCTTCCTCTCCACAGCTCGTAGGGAGTCTTCTTTAACGTAAAGTGCACAAGAGACTTGTTCTGAGTGTAGCACGCAGTGGTGAAAGCTACTGCCCAAAAGTATTAAGGTAGACGAGCTGCTACTAGTAGAGTTCTTCCAGCTTCAATCAGTGTTCTGTTCTTTCTTTCAGCTACTCCATTTTGCTGTGGAGTTCATGGAGCTGAGAAGTTGTGACTAATGCCATTGTTCACAAAAAATCGATCCATCTCGTAGAAGTCAATTCTCTACCATGATCACTCCTTATAGCCTTGATTTTCTCCCTTTTTCGCTTCATCACCAAATTTGAACATCTTGATGAGTTGAGAGCTTGTTTCATCTTTAGAGTTTAGAAAGAACACCCATGTAAATCTGGTGTATTCATCCACTACGACCAATGAGTATCTCTTCCCTCCAAGGCTTATTGTTGGAACTGGCCAAAAAAGATCCATGTGGAGTAATTGTAGGGGTTTATCAATTGAGTTCATTGTTTTGCCTTTGAATGAGCTCTTAGTTTACTTTCCAAGCTGACATGCATTGCATGGCCTTTCTTTGACGAAGTTGAGCTTGGGTTAACCTGCTACTAGATCTTTGGAGGCCAGTTTTGACATACTTTTAAAATTGAGATGAGACAATCTTCTATGCCATAGCCAGCTCATTTCTTTAGAGGCTTTAGCAAGAAAGCATATTGTCTCACTAAAGCTTAGTTGAGCAAGATCAACAGTGTAGACGTTCCCTTCTTTTGTTCCGGTCAGCTTTATAGAAGAGGTCTTCAGATCTCTGACTTGACACTGATTGTTGAGGAATGTAACTTGATTACCCTTGTCACAGAGTTGACTTATGCTTAGAAGATTGTGCTTTAGCCCTTCCACATAGGCTAATTTATAGAAGGACATTGAACCATTCCAAGCTGAGCCATATCCTCTTGTCTTGCCAGAGCCATTTTTTCCAAAGATGATTGTTGGATCCTCCTTCTCTATGAAGTTAGACAGAAGGGCTTTGTTCCTGGTCATGTGCCTTGAGCATCCACTATCTAGATACCAAGTTGTGATCGTGGAGCTCTATTCCCGTGGTAAGATTAAACTCTCATTTTGGTACCCAGACTTGCATGGGTCCTACCTTATTAGTACCCTTAGGGACCCAAATCTGCTTGACTTTGGGTCTACTATGCAGAGGGTTGTTGTAATATATTGCAGCCTTATGACCAATTATATCATATACTAAACATTTAACATGATGCATGCTTGTGTGTGTGTGTGGATTCTTTCTCTATTTGGACTTATGTGGATTCTTGGTAGTCTTTCCTTTATACCGATTCTTCTACTTCCATGTATCCTTGTGATTTATGATTTATGAAGAGTGAAACTTGACTCTATTATTCCTACCTGGTTGGTTCATGGAGTTGATTTTACTCGACTCTACGATCCTTCGAGGTTGAAGAGTAGTGACTAAGTTACTCTTCTCTTTTCTGAACCCCATGTCAGCATGGGATTTATTATGTCTTGGAACATGGATTGGATCAGAAGAGCAGGGATGGACTGGTTCTTTCTTCTGTGAGGATTTCACAAATGTAATGCTTCTATTGAAGTTTTAAACAATACTAATGTTAGTTTCCTTTAACTTTTCCAAATATGGTTCTGAGGAGGATTCCCCAAAACCTAAACATGTTCAGTCAGATGTACTTCTCTAACTAGAGATCAGGGAGTCCATGGATGAAGAGGATCTATTCCATATCAAGATTCTCTTTTCTAGTTCCTCAATCTTAGAGTTTAGATTTGACTCTCTTTGTGCATTAAGTTCATTAGTCTATCTTAAGATTTTATTCTCAGCCTCAAATTTAGAGACAGGGAGTTAGCACTTAGAAGAGCTGTTTCCAGTTCTTCTTGAACTTTCTCTTCTCTTTTTGAAGAAAAGATTAATTTTTAGACAGAACTCTGAACCATTTCATGTATTGATGTAGATCAGTTGTTATGCCATGTAGTGTAGTTATTAAATTATCACTATCTACATCAGGAGAGTTAAAGTCGAATACCTCATCGATACTTACTTCATGATGGTCAGTGCTTTTCTTGTTCTTTTCATTTTTGGCCATTAGACATAGATTTTCTACTTGAGGATCTTCATCATCTTTAGACTCAGGAGTTGTGTTGTTGTTTGAGTCACTCCACGATCCTCCGGCTACATGACCTTTATCTTTCTTTTGAAGCCTTTTGTTGCTTTGAACTCCTTCTTTGCATTTGTTCTTCTCTTGAGCTCTTCTCTAAGAGGTTTGTTGTAGTTTGCAATAAAGTGGCCAGGCTTCTTGCAGTTGTAGCATAGGTCATTGATCTGCTCCTGGCTATTTCTGTTGTTGAATTTCTTAGGTCTGCTACTTTTGCCTTTATGCATGAACCTTTTGAGTCTTCTTACCAGCATTGCAATATCCTCGTCATCATCTTCCTCAAAGTCAGAATCATTTTTAGCATACGCTTTGGAGATAGTTTCTGTTGCTTTGAGAGCAAATCCTTTGTCCTTCTTTCTGCCTTCAGATAGAGTCTCTGCCCTATGGGTCAGCTCTAGTTCGTAGGTAAGAAGGTTGTCATAGAATTGTTGAACAGTCATTTTATGGAGATTCTTTGATTCTCTGATGGCAGTGGTTTTGGCATCCCACTTGCTTGGTAAAGCTCTCATGAATTTTATGATTAGATCTTTATTTGGATAGATCTTTCCAAAAGCTCGAAGAGAGTTGAGCAGAACATTGAATCTTTCATAAGTGGAAGTGACGTTTTCTCCTGGAACATGGGCAAACATTTTATATTGTTGAGTCAGAAAAGATTTCTTATTTTCTCTGACTTCTTCAGTTCCTTCGTGCATAATAAGCAGTGCTTCCTAGACTTCCTTGGCAATTTTACTGTTGACTACATTCTCGAAAAGATCATCTTCTAAAGACTGGAACAAAATTTTCTTGGCCTTTTTGTCGAGTTGGACAACTTTCTTCTCATTGTCATTCCATTCTGTTTTGACCTTGATTTGAACTCTGTTTGGATCGTCTGGAGTTGGTGCAAGCTTTGTTGGAATGTATGTCCCATTCATAACAGTTTCATATAGCTCTTCATCAATTGAGTGCATGTAGGATTTCATACGAACTTTCCAGTTGGCAAATTTGTCTTTGTTGCACATTGGTGGCTTGCTGCCTCCTCCAGTCTTGGATTCACTTATTAGATGTGCCATTGGATCTACTCAATCATTGTGGGCTTATTAAGAGAACCTGCTCAGATACCAATTGTTAGTTCCTAGAGGCACAATAGTTATCTAGAAATGGGGTTGAATAAATATTTTAAATTTTCTTTTTCAAAATACTGGTCAGATTTGTTAATAATTTAACCACAATGGAATATAAGATATGTTTGTTCCCCTTCAATATAAACCAAGTTAATAAGTGATAAACAGTTATGACAGATATAGCAATTGTAGCAAGAATATAAAAGACACAGTGTTTTTAAGGGGTTCAAAGCACTCAAGGCTCCTAATCCACTCTTCTACTCCTCGAGTAGGAAATCTACTAAGAATGTCTTTACAATCTTTGAATCACTTAGATTCCTTTAAGACCAGCAGTCTTAGAACTTCTTAGTTCACTTAGAACTCTTCAAGTCTAGCAGACTTGGAATACACTTGATGAGAGTTGAGTTCTTGAGTAGTGCGACTCAGTTGCTGTTAAGCATGTGTTTGAAAGAACTGAGTAGCTGAGAAAGCTTTCTTGATTGATCATAGAGTTGAGCATTGAGTGTTATTAAGCTTTTTGTTATGTACTTACTTATCTTTTCCATATATGTCTGATGATTTGAATATAAAGGAGCCTTTGAAATATGTTCGTTTGAAGGCGTACGTTGAAGCATTAAATGCATCAGACATTTCTGAGCACTGATTATGACTTCCGGAAAATTTTCTGTTCAGCTGTCTGATTGACGGACACGGCAAACTGCTATCTCACCTAACACTTGAAAAAACTTTATCAGTAGGCATGCAGTCCTTTTCCTTAGCTTCTTCAATACGCTTCTTCGATACATATTAAGGATGAGCATTGGGATTTCCGAAAGTCTCAACGTCTATAATCCATTCTTCATTTGTAGTATTTTATTCTTCAGCTAATGGACAAGGCTCTATACTTTTGATGCTGACATGAGATACACTACGATCATGATCGTGGTGTCTTGTCACATTCTTGCTTGATTCAGATTGATAGAGGAGAACACTACGATTTCTCTTAAGCACTGGTAGACTACGATTCTTGACTTGCTTATTTTTGCAGACTCTACGCTTCTGAGAGCAGACTACGATTATTGACTTGGCTCGGTTGGTGCTTGGACCAACTCTACGATTCTGAGTGAGGCCCTCCAAAGCAAATTAAGATTCTGTAGTAACTTTCTCGATACTCTACGATTCTGCCTTGGCTTCTGTAATCCCTCAGCTAGCTCGACAGACTACGATTCTGTTGATGCCTATATATTACATCTCAAAATAGATCAACCTAACAGCTTTGATCTTTTCTTCTATACATTCATTTATAGAATGATAAACATAAAGCAAAGATCAACCAAATAATTTTGATCTATCACTTAAGTCCTTGTACATATGTTTGTTGAAGGACTTTACATATAAGCATGTTTATTTACTTTCAACATCAAATATGAATATGCAATTCCCAATATAAAAGTAAAGCTCGAAAACTGTCCCAAATAAAGTTAGGGTTAGAGAAACTTTCTCAATGTAAAAAAGTAAGGTTTAGGAACTTGCATAATTGTAATCCATATTGGATAAAGAAACTTGCCTTGCGTGTAGGAAAAAATAGTTATAACTCACGATCCCAAATATCCTATACATATGACATCACATCATAATTAGGTACCACATGTTCACAGTATATAACTAATTATCTATTTAATTACAACCCTTTGGTATTAGGTTTAACCACATGATTAAACCACACTTTTAATGCAATAACACAAATCTTAAGTTATCACATAACTCATAAATTACTTAATAATAATTTTCATATTTGGTATTATACAACACCATAATATGATTAATCCCATTTTATAATCATAAAATTATAGTATATTAACACTTATAAAACTATATAATTAAAAATCAAATTTCTGGCCAAACTGCTAATTAACTAGCTACCGCAATTTGCACTGGAACCGGCATTGCATGGCTACTGTCTCGACGACCGTAGCTCTTCCGCTTAGCCACGTAATTAGCATTGTGGTATTTACCGCAACGCTTCATGCTTACTCACGTAAATCGCAGACTTCAAAGCGATCAGACTCATCAATAGGCACTGATTAGTGTTGTAGCGCCAAATTTCTTTACAAAATTAATTGGCGCTGTTGTGCCGAGGCACAGTTGCACGCAGACAATATTCGCGAAGAATACAAAACAAAGCTAAATTGCTCATTTCTAACAACAAACTTAGCACATATAAAATAAATAAACTTCATAGAAACATAAATTAACATTTCTAACATATTTCTAACCATATAAACATCAAATTAAAACCTCTAAATTCACTGTTCTTACTATTTCTTTACATTTAGACATTCTTAGCAAAACAAATTACTATAAATTCATTTTTCAACCAAAACAACTTGTTTAAAACCCATTGTTTTCGTTTCTTCATATATTTACACAATCAAAAATTAATTTACACTTTATATCATGAATTAAATATCAATTTTAATTCTACAATAAGCCATATCATACACATATCACTGTAACGTACTATAAACATGGTTTCTTCACATATATCATATTTTCATGAATTTAACAACTTTAAATCACATACTAAACATATAGAAATAGTTTATATGAACAAATTAACATGTTTAACCCATACTTTAACTAATTGGTCATGAAACTCAAACATAGAGAACTTTTAAAATAAAACAAAACTAAACTTTAGAAATTAAAATTATACATTCAATTGCTTGTTTAGCTTTGTTAGATGATAACAAATTGCTTTGATAATCCCCTTCTTCTTCCAATTTTTTTTTCTCTCTCTCTCTCTTTTCTTTCTCTTCTCTATTCTTTCTCTCTTCTAACTTTATGTAATATAATTGATATAATATAATATAAACTGTTATAATACGTAAAAAAACTGACAAAACCCATAATGTCTACTTAATAATTTATCAGTTATGTTTTTTTTTAAAAAATTTAAAAAAGCCACTAAGGCTTGTTTGGCAAAACAAAATTAAAAATAAGAATTAACAAGCTCTATGCCTTGTTTGGTAAAACCCATTTAAAATTAAAAACTGAATTAAAACTCTTTTAATTTATTTTAATAACTCTTTTATTATATAGTTTATTGTCACACTTTATTCAATTAAATTAAAACTAACAACAACTTATTAAATTAACACGCCACATTATCAAATTTAAACAAAATTATAATTTTCATTATAATTTTATTTAATAACTTAAGTACATCACTTAAATTACTAAATTAAATTAAAATAATATTATAGCAATTCCTTTAATCCTTATCAACTCTTTAATTTAATTATCAAATTAAATTAGAATATTAATTCATCACTCTTTTAATTTAATTAACTTCAACCTACAAAATTACCGAATATCAATTTAATTAATATATTACACTTAATCAAGTTAATTCCTCACAACTCATGAATTATTTATTTAATTAATAAATAATCAAATAAACAAATATTTATTTAACAATAAACACACCAAATAAAATATTTATTTAATTCAATAAATATTTAAAATTACATATAAAAATTTTGGAGTGTTACATCCTTCCCTCTTTACAAAGATTCAGTCCCCAGAATCACAACTTAAACAATTCATTCGTCACATTCTTCCCTCCTTACAAGAATTATGTCCCCAGAATCGAAGACACAGATTAAACAAATAACTCAAGATAACTTTTCATCATCTTGTCTTCGAGTTCCCACGTAGCTTCTTCGGCATTGTGGTTCCTCCATATCACCTTCACAGAAGGTATTACTTTATTCCTGAGCACTTGTTCTTTCCTGTCAACTATCTGGATAGGAATTTCCTCGTAAGAAAAATCTTTATTAAATTGTAATGGTTAATACTCGGATCACATGCTTGTAATCGGGTTTATATGGTCGTAACACCAAGACATGAAAAATATTATGAACATATTTCAATTCTGGAGGTAGAGCTACCTCGTAAGTCACTTCACCTACTCTTCGCAACACCTCAAAGGGTCCAATAAACCTCGAGCTTAGCTTTCCTTTCTTACCAAAACAAATCTTCCCCTTCCAAGGAGAAACTTTTCGGAAAACGAAATTTCCTATGTCAAATTTGCGATTTTGTCTGTGTTGATCGGCATATTTCTTCTATCTATCTTAAGCAGCTATTAATCTTTCCCTGATGAGTTTGACAACCTCAGCGGTCTGTTGTACAAGTTTCGGTCCTAACAGTTGTCGTTCACCAACCTTATCTCAGCATAGCGGAGTCCTGCACTTTCTTCCATACAATGCTTCGTAAGGCGGCTTGCCAATACTCACATGGTAACTTTTATTGTAGGCGAATTCAACCAACGATAAATGATCGGCCCAGTTTCCTTTGAAATTTATAATGCACGCTCTCAGCATATCTTCTAACATCTGGATTGTTCGTTCGCTCTGGCCATCTGTTTGAGGATGGTACGCCGTACTCATTCTCAGCTGTGTTTCCATGCATTCTTGTAGTCTGTTCCAGAAGTTTGACATAAATCGCGGATCTCTGTCTGACACAATTGACAATGGAACTCCATGTATCGAAACAATCTCCTTGACGTATAACTTTGCCAACTGATCAAGATTGGATCTAATCTTTATTAGAAAAAAGTGTGCTAATTTTGTTAGTTTGTCCACTATCACCCAAATTACATCGTACCCTTTATGAGTAGGTGAAAGACCTACCACAAAATCCATTACGATATGCTCCCAATTCCATTCCGGTATTTCAAACGGTTAAAGTAATCCGCTTGGTCTCTGATGCTCGGCCTTAACTTTGTGACATGTCAAACATTTCGCGACAAATTCTGTAAGACCCCAACTTTATGAATAAAGAATAATTTTTTCTCGAAATATATTTTTGAATATTATGGTGTGGAGTTGATATAATGTTATAGTAGTGGGTTAAATTTATAAATTTTGCAAAGTATGCAAGTTGTTATAAAATATTCGATTGGTCGGGGAATATTCATTTTAATAGGGAATATTCATATGATGACACAATCATTGGTGGACCCCACAACAGAAAACGACAGAAATATCTTTTTATAAAAATAACGGCGGAAGTTTTACCATTAACTATTGATATACCCAGTGATAAAAGAACATTAATATGCGTGGTTGTATAGTAGCACACAGTATTGATTATTGATGCTTACGTGAGAAGTCACTCAATTATACTCAATTATTGCTACAGTAATTGTTTCATAATATCTCACATTATTTGATTCAATTATTGTTAATATTTTTTATATTATTAAATCAATAATTGAGATTACAAAGTTATTCATATTATTATTTGCAATATTGACGATGTCTAGAAAGTTCTGTCAAGGAGAGGTTTGGTCACCTAATTGCGCGCTAGTAGGGAGAAATCCTTATCGGAAAGCCCCCTCTTTCCTGGAAACTATCTGGTTGTTAAATATTGCGAATAATAATAGTGATGAATAAATGTTGTTAAAAATATTGAGGGGATTTTATAAAGTTTTTATGGTAAAAATTTGCGTATTATTTGGATCCCCATTTATCCATTTTTCAAAATAGTCGATAGAAAGTTATTTTTTTGTGTATATATATATATATATATATATATATGATAATGAAATAATGGGGAATGGGAAGTCACGTGTTACTTCCGTGACTTGTTATATATATATATATATATATATATATATATATATATATATATATATATATATAATAAGTTTTATTTTTATGAAAATAGAATATATAATATTTTATTATGCATAGTGTTTGCATAATGTCTGCATAGTATCTGCATAGTAACAAATGAAATTTCAGACGATTCATATTACAGCCCGTGAATTCAATACTGTACTTGATCCATGATTCTAAAAATTCAAATAGTATCCTTTCCATTCTTCTATAAATAGGATGCTTAGTTAGGATTAAAAATTACACCAGAATCAGAGAATTCTTCTTCTATAATATTGAGCGTATTTCTTTAGAGTTTTAAGAAGCTTTAAGCGTAGAAAATAGTGAAAGTTTTCTTCAAGAATATCCCCGCTATACCAGTTGGAATACCCTTCTGTTTAAGGTAAGGGATGTTATTTTTGTTCAATATTCGTAAGAAATAATATTTTCTTCCATACTTTGTAGTATGTAAGTAATATTATTTCGTTTCAGATTCAAAATTCTACACTCATTTTGTTAAAATTTTGACTTCTATACTCTATGAAATTAGTAAAATATCCTTGATATTTGCGCTTCATCCAGTATCTTTTCATAAAAATATTATTCTGAGCATTCTTGATAAATTTTAACTTTTTCATGTCAAAGTACTATTCACGGGATACTATTCCTGAATTTCTATTCATGGGGTACTATTCATGACAAAAATTAATTTCTTTTCGGTCCAAATCATCTTTGATACAATATTAATCTTGAATTTTACTCCACAAAGTAGTATCATGTTGATAATTTGGACGTTATTGAATTCTGGATAAATTAATTTATAAATCATTAAAATTTATTCTTTGTTTTAATTTAATTGAATTCTTATATCATTGTCATCATCGTCATGCTTATATTATGATGAAAGTCATATGTGGCCCGTAGTGCATAGTTGGACTTGGTATGATTATTACCAGGGATTATTCAGTATAATCATGACCGTAATGTTACAAATAATGTGGTAAAAGTCCTCATTGGCCCGTAGTGCATTGATGGACAGTTGTTGGCATGATCATGACCATTGATGAAAACACGAATATCATTGGCCCGTAAAGCATGGATAATTCATGGTCGTGATACTAATGAATATCCTTGGTTGTAGTGTAGGGGTGATTCGATGATGTGGATTATTTATTAAGCTGAGTCTCAGTGATAAAATTGATGATAAACTTTTTAAATCATAGAAGATACTAGATATCATGCTCTACTTGACTCTTCTAATGGATTGCTTGTTCCGCTGCAGTTAAACTTGATGTCTATTGTATTTTATCAGTTTAACACTGTTGAAGGCTAATGATAATTTATTTTGCATTATCTTAGTCATAATATTTCTTACTGTGCTAGTTGAGCTCACCCTTTTGCTTTCATTGTTCTCTTCAGGAAATGAGAACGTAGCAGGGACTAGTAGAGGAACGGAGTGATGGTCCAAGATGTTGTCATAGAAGTCCTCACTATTCTATGAAATGGTGTGATAATAATTGTAATGAGGACTCCATTTGAGTTTGGATATTGTCTAGACGATAATATTCGTGTAAAAACTCTCAATTCCTGTTGTATAATTATTTTTGTATTTGTATTTTGTACCATATATTTGGTAACTCAGAATGGAGTGAGGAATGTGAGAAGAGTTTTCAAGAACTCAAGAGGAGACTCATTTCAGCACCTGTTCTGACAATACCATCTGGTTCGGAGGGATTTGTCATCTACAGTAATGCTTCAGGCAAAGGTTTAGGATGTGTTCTAATGCAACATGGGAAAGTCATAGCCTACGCCTCACAACAACTCAAAGAATATGAGAGGAATTATCCTACTCATGATCTAGAGTTGGCAGCAGTCATTTTCGCACTAAAAATATAGAGGCATTACCTGTATGAAGAGAAAGTGGAGATGTTTACGGATCATAAAAAGCCTCAAATATTTCTTCATCCAAAAGGAACTCAACATGCGACAACGACATTGGCTCGAGATGATGAAATATTACGATCATTCCATTCAATACCATCCTAGAAAAGCAAACGTGGTAGCTGACGCGTTAAGTAGAAGATCATATGTGGGTACGGGTGCGATATTGTCAACGCAAAGGCCCATTTTGTATGACTTGCAAAGGATGGAGATAGAGTTAAAGACTCCAGGTACCCACATGATGATGGCTAATATACGAGTAGAACCGACTTTAATTGATAATGTTAAAGCTGCTCAAGCTACAAACCTGGAGCTGATGCATATGAAGAAGAAAGTGCAAGAAGGTGCTATCCCGGAAGCAAGAATCGATGAAGAAGGAATACTTAGAGTCAACTCTAGACTTTGTGTTCTTAACGACCTTGATTTAAGCTATAAAATCATGAGGGAGGCGCACAACACACCATTTGCAATCCATCTTGGGAGTACCAAAATATATCGTGATCTTTGACATACATTCAGGTGGAGCAATATGAAGAGAGAGATAGCGCAGTTTATCTCAAGGTGTCTAACATGTCAACGTGTCAAGGCGGAACATCAAGTGCCAAAAGGTCCATTGCAACCACTTGAAATTCCAGAATGGAAGTGGGAGCAGATTACCATGGATTTCGTTACTGGTCTTCCCAAGGTTTCACAAGACATATATGCAATTTGGGTCATTGTTGATAGATTGACCAAGTTTGCTCATTTCTTACCTATACGAGAAACTTATACACTTGAACGTCTTTCTCGTATGTATATAAATGAGATTGTAAGACTGCATGGTATGCCAGTATCCATAGTTTCTGATCGAGACCCAAGATTCACTTCACGATTTTGGGTTAGTTTGCAAAAAGCTATGGGCAAGGATTTACGATTCAGTTCGGCATACCATCCTTAAACGGATGGGCAATTAGAGAGGACTATTCAAACTCTTGAAGATCTATTAAGACTTTGTGTCCTTGACTTCAAAGGAAGTTTGGACAAGTTCTTGCCATTAGTGGAATTCTCGTACAACAATAGTTATCAAGCAAGTATTGGCATGGCTCCATTCGAGGCTTTGTATGGACGCAAGTGTCTTTCTCCAGTATGTTGGGATGAGGTGGGTGAAGCAATATTGTTGGGACTTGAATTGGTACGCATGACTACAGAAAAGATTTAAATGATCCGACAACGTATAAAATCCTCACAAGACCGACAAAAGAGTTATGATGATCTTCATTGGAAGGACGTGGAATTCAATGTTGGAGAACATATGTTGTTGCGTGTTACTCCATGGAAGGGAGTTATGAGATTCTGAAAGCGAGGAAAGATCAATCCTCGATTCATTCGCCCATTTAAAATCCTTGACCGAGTAGGAACTGTGGGATATAGACTCGCCTTACCGCCAAGTATGTCTTGTGTTCATAACATTTTTCACATATCCATGTTACGTAAATATGTGGAAGACCCGAACCACATTATTGAGTTAGAACCTGTTGAAATAGCGGAAGATTTAACGTATGAAGAGGTTCCTGTTAAAATCTTGGATAAGAAGGAACATATTCTACGCTTCAAGGTTATACCTCAAGTCAAAGTTTTGTGGAGAAACCACGATGTTGAGGAAATAACCTGAGAGTTAGAATCTGAAATGAAATCAAGGTATCCTCACCTTTTCGACATACCAGGTATGTACCCTAATTTCGAGGGTGAAATTTCATAAGAAGGGGAGGTTGTAAGACCCCAACTTTTATGAATAAAGAATATTTTTTTCTCGAAATATATTTTTGAATATTATAGTGTGGAGTTGATATAATGTTATAGTTGTGGGTTATATTTATAAATTTTGCAAAGTATGCAAGTTATTATAAAATATTCAATTGGTCGAGGAATATTCATTTTAACAGGGAATATTCGTAGGACGACACAATCATTGGTGGACCCCACAACGGAATTATTATCGGAATGAGAAAATGACAGGAATATATTTTTATAAAAATAACGGCGGAAGTTTTACCGTTAACTATTGATATAACCAGTGATAAAAGAATAGTAATATGCATGGTTGCATAATAACACACAGTATTGGTTATTGATGCTTACGTGGGAAGTCAATCAGTTATACTCAATTATTGTTGCATAGTATCTCATGTTATTTGATTCAATTATTGTCAATATTTTTTATATTATTAAATCAATAATTGAGACGACAAAGTTATTCATATTATTATTTGCAATATTGATGATGTCTAGAAAGTTCTGTCGAGGAGAGGTTTGCTCACCTAATTGTGCGCCAATAGGGAGAAATCCTTATCAGAAAGCCCCATCTTTCCTGGGAACGATCTGGTAGTTAAATATTGCGAATAATAATAGTGATAAATATATGTTGTTAAAAATATTGAGGGGATTTTATGAAGTTTTTGTCGTAAAAATTGGTGTAATATTTGCATCCCCATTTACCTATTTTTCAAAATAATCAGGAGAAAGTTATTCAAGATATATATATATATATATATATATATATATATATATATATATATATATATAATAAGTTTTTTTTATGAAAAATAGAATATATAATATTTTATTATGCATAATGTTTGCATAGTAACAAATGAAATTTTAGACGATTCGTATTACAGCCCATGAATTCAATATTGTTGATCCATGATTCTAAAAATTCAAATAGTATCCTTTCCATTCTCCTATAAATATGATACTTAGTTAGAATTGAAAAGCACACCAGAATCAGAGAATTCTTCTTCTATAATATTGAGCGTATTTCATTAGAGTTTTAAAAGCTTTGAGCGTAGAAAATAATGAAAGTTTTTTTCAAGAATATCCCCGCTATACCAATTGGAATACTCTTCTTTTTAAAGTAAGGGATGTTATTTTTGTTCAATATTCATAAGAAATAATATTTTCTTCCATACTCTGTAGCATGTAAGTAATATTATTTCATTTCAGATTCAAAATTCTACACTCATTTTGTTAAAGTTTTGGCTTCTATACTCCATGAAATTAGTAGAATATCGTTGATATTTGCGCTTCATCCAGTATCTTTTTATGGAAATATTATTCAGAGCATTCTTAATAAATTTTAACATTTTAATGTCGGAGTACTATTCACAGGCTACTATTCCTGAATTACTATTTATGGGGTACTATTCACTCAGTTAGTATTCACCCGGGGTACTATTCCTGACAAAAATTGATTTCTTTTCGGTCCAAATCATTTTTGATACAATATTAATCTTGAATTTTACTCCACAAAGCAGTATCATGTTGATAATTTGGAAGTTATTGAATTGTGGATAAATTAATTTATAAATCTTTAAAATTTATCCTTTGCTTTCATTTAATTGAATTCTTATATCATTGTCATCATCCTCATGCTTATATTATGATGAAAGTCATCTGTGGCCCGTAGTGCATAGATGGACTTGGTATGATTATGTCTAGGGATTATTCGATATAATCATGACCGTAATTTTACAAATGATATGGTAAAAGTCCTCATTAACCCGTAGTACATTGATGGACAATTGTTGGCATGATCATGACCATTGATGAAAACACGAATATCCTTGGCCCGTAAAGCATGGATAATTTATGGTCGTGATACTAATGAATATCTTTGGCCGTAGTGCAGGGGTGATTCAATGATGTGGATTATTTATTAAGCTGAGTCTCAGAGATAAAATTGATGATAAACTTTTTAAATCATAGAAAATAGTAGATATCATGCTCTACTTGACTCTTCTAATGGATTGCTTGTTCCGCTACAGTTAAACTTGATGTCTATTGTATTTTATGAGTTTAACATTATTGAAGGCTAGTGATAATCTATTCTGCATTATCTTAGTCATAATATTTTTTACTGGGCTAGTTGAGCTCACCCTTTTGCTTTCATTGTTCTCTTCAAGAAATGAGAACGTAGCATGGATTAGTAGGGGAACGGAGTGACGATCCGAGATGGTGTCATAGTAGTCCAAACTATTCTATAAAATAGTGTGACAACAATTGTAATGAGGACTCCATTTGAGTTTGGATAATGTCTAGAAGATAATATTCGTGTAAAAACTCTCAGTTCCTGTTATATAATTAAGTTTGTATTTGTATTTTGCCATGTATTTGGAGACTAAGAATGGGTGATGTATACATATCTTGGGGGCGTCACACATTCTGCAACATCTCTTTTCATATTCGACAACAGAAATGTTGTCGTAAATCCTGATACATTTTTGTACTTCCCGGGTGAATTGAATATCATAAGTTATGAGCTTCTCTCAAAATTTTGTCTAAAATTTCAGGTATTGTTGTAACCCAAATCCTTCCGTCGAACCTTAATAATCCTTCGGCATCTATCTTAAACTTTATCTCACTACCCTCAGACACCCTTTCTTTGATTTTATCACATTCATCATCTTGTAGTTGAGCGTTCTTTATCTTGCCCACTAAAGTTGTGACGCCCCCAAATCTGGGTATCTTCCAACCCGACAGATGGTGCTACATGGTACTACCATTCACACATACATTCAATTGAAAAGTCTCAAGAGAACGAATATGTCTTCTATATATATTCAAAATAATATTACATTTTCCCAGGTTCTTTATAACCCATACATTCGTTCTTGTCATAATATTCAATATATTACAAATATTCACCTATACTATTACATAAGTAATCTAAGGGTTCGTCTTCTCCTTGCCCTTATCCTTGCCAGAATCTTCAGTTCGCTCGATCTTAGCTGTGTTTATATGGTTCAAGCAAGAGTGAGCATGACTAGCTCAGCAAGTACTACAATTCTAATAAACAACATGCTTGAAACATAGACTCATATATCTTCAATAACTGAACAATAGTTACGAAGTACTATCGATAATTCAAAATAGCACTTCTTTTCATTCAAAATGTTTTACAACAACAATATTCAGTAAAACGTCAATCCCGGTCCAAGACCTTGAGCATTTCATCAGTTCTTTTGAAAAGGACATCCTGGCACTAAGTCCATAAGTTCGACATTACTTACGAGCACGTCTAGGTGATCAGCCTATAGTACTCTATCTTGATCAATACTACATTCATTAAACGTGTATACGTTTAAGTTGTGGCAACCTCATGTGCCTGTCGTTAAACGACAAAAACATTTTAGCATACTCAGTCTTCGATTGAAAACCACACCAATATAACTCAGTAAACATTAATCATGCTTGATAGATTCATAATATAAGTTTAGCCGAAAGAATTGGCTTTGACCTCGTCATTCAAGACTTCATGCGAAATTATACATGAATTACAAAGCTTGTCCAGACTGAACTGGAATAAGGGTTAGAATACTTGCCTTTAGCGTCTGCTTACTAGTTATCACACATACACTTTAAGTCTCTAAGTCTCTACAATACATGATCATATAACGTACCATATTAGGTCATATATAATCAAGTAGGTATACTATTATATCTTACCCTTCATCTCAATCTAATCCTGACTTACATTGTTATTATTGGTTCCGGCTTTTCGTTACCTTGTTTCATTACGTTCATGATTGATTACTTATCTTCAACCTTTAGACAACATAAATAAGGTTTAACAATACCTTACAATACCTTATTAAGTTTCTCAGTTTATTATTACTGAGTTACTTTTCATGTTATAATTATAATCATTCTTCACTGTTCAAAACCTAGGGTTGGTGCTACGGTGCCACCCATTACTCTTCAAGTCGCTACATGTAAGCGAGTTAGCGATATATCTGAAGTCCCGGACTTCGGCTACATGCGACGCGAGTCTCCTTTATTACTGACTGTTTACATCTATGGCTGAGCTTAGCATGTGCTCTATCTTTGGCCTCGCATCTTTGCAGTAGCGGGCCTTAAAGCTATGAGTCGCGTTGCTGCGCGGACTCTGTGCCTCAAATAATTTTGCAGATTTTGCAATTTTGCGAAACACCCGGACGTATAACTTCTTCGTTATAAGTCCGAATTGGCTCGTTCAAAAGCCTACGGTTTACAAATTACATACTCTATGCGTTCAGGTAAGAATTTTATCAATTTGACTCTGTTTCCTACAATTTCACCTATTAATTCATTTTTAACAAAAATGATAAACATTCGTGAACGTTTAACGCTCGTTTCTTCGTTCTAAGTCGAAATTCGGTCATTTTCGAGTCCACAACTCTATAATGCCAAATATGACTTGTCTCCATCGAAAACCAATGTTTCTGAGCTCAAACCCAAAATACAACTTCCATTCCGAGAATTTCACAAATTCGACGATTATCGTCCAATCGTGTGAATTCCGGCGAAAACTCATTACTAATGATTTAATTATCATTCTAAATGGATTTTAATCATCATATGAACAATTCAAGTTACTTATTACACCAACTTATTTTCAAAGTAAATTTTGACTTATTCTCATAAGTTAATGACTTAATCAACTTATAAACTACAAATTTCCTTGTTTATGACTTACTATGGACTTAACTCCTTCAATCAATGTTCTCATACCATATTGAACATACTAACATCATATGACAATCATATGATAAGTTCATCATAAGTTTATCAACTTATTTAAGTTCAAGTTGCTTGTTCAACTTATTCGGCTTAAGTTCATTCATTAATCACTTCTTATATGTTCTTAGCATACAATCACACTTCTCTATCAATCTTACAATGATAGAGATAAAATATATATTAGACTAGAGTCTTACCCTTGAAGACTATTACTTCTCTTCTCTTTGAAAAATCTAGCAAAGGATGAATGACTTATTCTTGACTTATGTGAGCTTATTCTTTCTAACACTTAAGCACTTATCTTGAGAGGAGTTGAATGAAATTTAATCAAGCAACAATTGAGGTATGGAGCTTTCTATTTATAGGCTTGGCAAAGTGAGGGTATTATGGTCATTATAATATTTCACCTCCTCAACTAACCTCCTTAATCCACCTCCTTACTATTCATTGCTTTGGCTCTAAGTAAACTTGCTAGCCACTTCTATTACTTGATCATCACAACACTTGATCATCACACAAAGTCCTTGCCCATCAAGTCTAACCATATCACTCTTGGTTTGTTCCATGGATCATGGCTAACCAATTGGGCTTACTTAATTAACCTAACTTATTTCTTGTTGGGCTTGCATTACATTAGTTTGGACTCATGATTAACAAACACTTGGGCTTGCATATCACTTTCTATTGGACTTCTACCAATATTCTAATAATCCTACAAGTCCATTCCATTTAATTAAGAACCTTGACATATATACACCACATATAATTCTCATATGCTAGCGCGTATATTTATTCGTAATATACGTTATTCCATTCTCCATACTTAATCGTATAATACATCGTATCATACTTACGTTCAATACCTCGCACAATGCATACGCATCATACTATTAATACAAATTCTTCTTAGCGACTAATATTCCTAACGTGCTCAAATTAAGTCCGCATGCGAAATATTGTGTTTTTTATACTTAGATTATTATTACATAATCAATCTCACCTCGATATTATAACGTTACGTATTTCTCAGAAATTCAAAAATAATTTCCAAGCAGAAATCGATGAATAGTTTTTTCAGAAAATTTCTCGGAAAGCTTTTATTTTTGTCTTAGAAATTCAAACACTTTAATTCATTCATGTAGTTAAAATACTATGACGTTCCGACGTTTCTAGGTTATAGAACGACATTCATCTTATCAACACGTAATAATAATAAATAATATTATTTTATTTATTATTAAAAGTATTTACAAAATATTCAATTTTCCGGGGCATTACACTCTCTCCCCCTTATAAGGATTCTGTCCCTAGAATCTCGCTATATATAAAAAAAAAATTACACGAACAAATGAGGGTAATTCTTTTTCATCATTTCTTCTAACTCCCACGTTGCTTCTTCTGCATCGTGGTTCTTCCATATCACCTTCACGGAAGATATAACTTTTGTAAAACCCCAAATTTTTCGAATAAAGATTTAATTTTCTCGAAATATTTTTTTGAATATTATGGTGTGGATTTGAGATAATGTTATAGTTGTGGGTAGTATTTATAAATTTTGCAAAGTACGCAAGTTGTTATATAATATTCGACTGGTCGGGGAATATTCGTTTTAACAGGGAATATTCATTTATTTACACACATCATTGGTAGACCCCACAACGGAATTATTGTGGATTGAGAAAATGACAAAAATATTTTATGAAAATAATGGCGGAAGTTTTACCGTTAACTGTTGAAACACCCGGTGTTAAAAGTACCGGAATACGCGTGGTTGCATAGTAGCACACAGTATTGATTATTGATACTTACGTGAGAAGTCACTCAGTTTTGTTCAATTATTGCTACCGTAATTGTTGCATAGTATCTCACGTTATTTGATTCAATTATTGTCGATATTTTATATATTATTAAATCAATAATTGAGATGACAGAGTTATTAATATTATTATTTACAATATTAACGATGTCTAGAAGTTCTGTCAAGGAGAGGTTTGGTCACCTAATTGCGTGCCAATAGGGAGGAATCCTTATTGGAAAGCCCCCTCTTTCCTAGGAACGACCTGGTCGATTAATATTGTGAATTATAATAATGATGATAAATGTTGTTAAATATGTTGAGGTATTTTTTTTATGAAGTCACGGATGTTTATATATATATATATATATATATATATATATATATATATATATATATATATATTATACATTTTGTTTTATTAGTATTATTAATGTAATAAAATAGAAAAGCTTTTTATATAAAATAAAATACTTTTATAAAGTTATTTGTTTTATTAGACTATAAATAGAATATATTATATTCTATTATACATAGTGTTTTGCATAGTAAAATCTTTTTATATAAAATGTAATACTTTTATAAAGTTATTTATTTTATTAGACTATAAATAAATTATATTATATTTTATTATGCATAGTGTTGCATAGTGCCTGCATAGTGTTTTTTGCATAGTAAAATATTTTTATATAAAATGTAATAATTTTTTTATAAAGTTATTTCTTTTATTAGATTTTAAATAAAAATATATATATATATATATATATATATATTATCTTATATTTTATTGCATAGTATCCTTTCTATTTTCCTATAAATAGGATGCTTAGTTAGAATTGAAATCACACCAGAAGTTCAGAGAATTCTTCTTCTATAATCTTGAGCGTATTTCTTTAGAGTTTAAGAAAGCTTTGAGTGTAGTGCAAGTTTTCTTCAAGAATATCCTCGCCCTACCAGTCGAAATACTCTTCTTTTACGGTAAGGGATATTATTTGTTGTACCTGTAAGGGGTATTATTTCTTTCGTATTCATGAAGAGAATTATTTTCTTTCAAATACTCATAAGAGCTGTTATTCCATTCTTTATTATTATGTTGGAATAACCTGTCTATGAGAAGTACCGCATATACATGGTGAAATTCTTCCATTATTCCATTCTTTATTATTATGTTGGAATAACTTTGTCTATCGCAAGTCTTTGCATACATGGTGTAATTCTTCTATTATTCCATTCTTTATTATTCGCCGTAATATCATATCTGCTTAGCTTACGCATGACTGGTTCCATTATTTATTATTCTGTTGGAATAACTTGTCTCATGCGCGGTCTATCACATGCATGGTGAATTACATTGTTATTCCATTCTTTATTATTACTCATTTGGAATATCACTCGTGCATGCGATTATGTATGACCTAGTTCCATTCTTTATTATTCATTGGGAATAACTTTTATCTGCATGCGGTCTATCGCATGCATGGTGAATTCTTCTGTTATTCCGTTCTTTATTATTCTATTGGAATAACATGTCTATGTGGATTACCACATGCATGGTGAATGATACTTCGTATTCATTCCTTATTAAATTGTGGAAATGATCTGTCTACGCGGATTACCGCATGGTGGGTGAAAATCCATTTGCAGTTTCATATATTCTATTATACTCAATTGGTTAAACTTTTGGCTTCTATACTCCATAAAATTAGTAGAATATCCTTGATATTTGCGCTTCATCCAGTATGTTTTCATGGAAATATTCTTCTGAGCATTCTTGAATTTTACTCTACAAAGAAGTATCATGTTGATAATTTGGACATTTTTGAGTTCAGGAAAAATTAACTTATAAATCTTTAAAATTTACTTTTGAACTTGTTTTATTGAATTATTATGTCATTGTCATCATCCTCATGCTTATATTATGATTAAAGTCATCTTTGGCTTACGTGCATAAATAGACTTGGTATGATTATGAACAGGGATTATTCGGTATAATCATGACCATAATATTACAAATGATGTGGAAAAGGTCCTCATTGGCCCGTAGTGCATTGATGGACAGTTTTTGGTATGATTATGGCTATAGATTCTCTTCGGCCAAGGGTGCAAAGATGAATTGTTTTATAGCATGATCAGGACCGTTGATGAAAACACGATTTTCCTTGGCCTGTAGTGCAGGGATGATGTGGATTATTTATTGAGCTGAGTCTCAGCGATAAAAGTGATGAAAAACATTTTAAATCATAGAAGATAGTGGATTTTATTCTCTACTTGACTCTTCTAATGGATTGCTTGTTCCGCTGCAGTTAAACTTGATGTCTATTGTATTTTATTTGTTTAACATTGTTTAAGACTAATGATAATTTATTCTGCATTATCTTGGTCATAATATTTTCTTACTGGGCTAGTTGAGCTCACCCTTTCTTTCATTATTCTCTTCAGGAAATGAGAATATAGCTGGGACTAGTCGGGGAATGGAGTGACGGTCCAGATGATAGCATTAGTAGTCATCACTATTCTGTTAAATAGTGTGATAATAAATGTAATGAGGACTCCATTGAGTGTGGATATTGTCTAAGATGACAATATTTGTATTAAAACTCACAACATATGTTTTGTCATATTTTACACGACTGTTGTACAATTAAGTTGTATTTGAATTTTGTACCATGTATTTGGCGACTCAAGATGGGTGATGTATACCTATTTTGGGGGCATTATAGTTGGTATCAAAGCTTAGGGATATGATCCATGGCTGAGATGTGAGACAAGAACTAGGAGGGGAGAGACGGGGAATTCCTTCGCTAGTATGACCTACCTAAGTTTATTTGTTATTTAATTGGTCGGTCAGAGTATAGGGATAATATGTGATATGTTAATTAACCCTTGTTTTGTGGCAGTATTTGAAAATGGCATCTGGAAATGTTGAGATCAGTAATGGAGCACAGGAGACCGTTGAGTCCCCACAGATCAATAATCAGGATAATGTGCATTAGGAAAGCGACAATCCTCATGCAAACAACAACACCGATCAAATGATGAATGATGGGATGTTCAGAGGCTTTATGCAATTCGTGCAACATTAGGTAAGAGAGACTTCTATTCAAAATATAGGTGGAAATAATGGCAACCCACGGTCGGTCACCGCTAAGCAGTTCAAGGAGCTGGGACCGCCGGAGTTTTTGGGAAAGCCAGAACCACTTAAGGCGAAAACGTGGTTAAAGCAGATCTGTAATGCCCCCATATCTATACTCCCACGGTATTTGACATGGTGTTTACAGAAAATAAACATAATGCTTTTAAATCTATACACCCATGGTATCTGATTATAAAATTACATTAAATAGAGGGACTAGCAGATATAATTCTCATAGATCCAAAATTCACAGTATCCCATAACAGTTTGTCAATTCTCAAGAGAACTTTTACGGTGTTGGATACCCTCACTTGGATATATGAACTGTATCTGTGACTAGAGTCTATCTATCTGAAATTCAGAGTATCAGCAATAATAACATGAATAAATCCATATTACTAATACCCTCACCTAGATGTATAGTCTAAGCCAAATCGAATTTATACTATCGTATCGATAGTAACTACTATCCGAAATCCATAGTATCATCAACAACATGAATAAGTCCATGCTATTAATACCCTCACTCGGATAAATAGTTCCCAAGGATTTCAACTAGATTTGAAGAAGTCTAATTTTACATCTATGTATGTAAGAAAACACGGTTCTTGCGAAAATAAGATGTTATATATATCATAATCTTAAGATTCGATTACATGATTCTCATAACGAGTTCTTATTACAAGGTATTCAATCAGACAAGAATATAATCTAATCTATGTAGGGACGCTTCCCTTTATCTACTCCAGATGTTCCAGGATTACCATCTAAAATTGCAAAGGAAATAATTTGCAAGGGTGAGCTATGACATGTTCAGCAAGTTTTGTATTTATAACAATATAGGATTTGAAGAAATATAACGATTAAAATTTTGATGATAATTACATACCATTTCTGGATTTCTAATTTCAACCATTTTTGGAATTTTCTTTATTTTTTTCAGTCACACAAACTTAGAAATTTTGTTTAGATATAAGATAGGGGATCATCCTATTCAACATCTTAGGAGTATGCATATCATCCTACTAGTATTCAAAATACACTAAATGTCAATATATGAATTGACTAACTTTTAATCCCTTACGGGATACCCAACTTTAGTATAAGATGTCTTACCAAAACAATTTGGTTTGACTCAATAGTTCATGCTCAATAAACATTATCATATGAATAAACAATTCATTTCTTAGTTATGCTGGAACTAAAGCAATAACTTTACAATAAAAAAGGTAATTCAATTGTAGGTGTAGTATATTATATCAACAAAGATATCAAGATAAAAATCTTGTCCAATGAATAAACAGGGTTTAAGAAATTTGCTTTATAAGAAATTTAAGGATAGAGAACTTGACTGAGCGTAGATCAGTCAAGTTATGCTATTCAATCATTAATAAATACCTACGAAGTTCATATATATAAATCTAACACGTTAGTATTGATAAAAATACTTAATTATAACATTAATATAATATCGGGTTAGATTAATAGGGTTTTGTGTTTAATACCTTTGATAAATGGACTAAATTTTATTTATAAAATTTAATTATAATTTAAAATACCTTTTAGAAATTTTAAAGTATTTAAAACATTTATTTTGATTTTTAAATCATTTTTTCTATTTATAAGTAATTAATATTTACTTAAAATTTTATAAAGACATTGATTATAATTTTAAATAATTTATATTCATTTATTTATAATTTTATATCATTAATAATATTTTTCCATAATTATTTAGTATTTATAAATAATTATTCTAATTTCTTTATTTATAAATTAATTATTAATAATATCAAAATAATATAAAATAATTATTGAATTTATCTAAAAATATAATAATTTTATTTATAATAATTTAATATAATTTTTAAACTGTTTTTTATATTTATTTATTAATTTTATATTTTATTTTTAGAAAAATAATTTATGTTTGTCGCTAAAGCCCTTCAAAGGATGTAAAAAGTGTCATTGTTGGTGTTCTTAAGTTTACAAGCAAAGAGTTTGGTCATGGTAGAGTGACTAGTTTGACCATTAATTATAAGGCTCTTTGTAATGAGTTTTGGTTTGTTCAAGAGTTGATGTTGTAGTACTAAATACAAGAGAGTATAACATGAAACAAAATTTAGGCTTTAACCTGCATATAACAAGAAGTTATAGAGGCTCAAAGTCACTTTATCGAAATCGTTCTTGAGTTTACGGGTAACCCATAATGTAAGTCATAGGTCACCAACGGTTTTGTGGCTTTAATATCTTCGATTATGTGTATTTGATGTGTGTAATGTTTGTTGTAACATGTAGTATATATGTCAGGGTACATATATATAACATTAACATGAACAAAGAAAAAATCTAAGGTCTCTATTTATGCTGGTCAAAGTACAGCAAAACACTGTTCTTCGTGTTCTTCAGTTTTCTGGAAAACCCAGAAAACATGGTCAAGCTCGGTCAATGGATTTTGACCATTAATTCCAGTAAACCTATACGTTGTTTGTTCCATTAAAGATTATAGATATGTAGTACATATAACAGAGTATTGATCTATAACAAAAACTTACAAAAATCACAAACAGATTGGTCAAAGTAACTGATTCAACTGTTCTTGAGCTTTCTGGGTAACCCAAAAAACTGTAATCCGTGAACGGTCAACCCACTTTGACTGCTTATAACTTGAAATCTATGGTTCAAATGAACCTGGTTTTAACAGGCTACAAATACCAAACAATTAACAGAGCAAAACATAAACACATATGAATCTATAGGCTCTTACATTCGTCTGTTAGACTTAGTTTTTAAAATTTCTAAATTTCTTAAAACACTTAATTAAGGCATTTAGATGTTATGAAAACGTGTTCTACCAATCTAACAGACTTTCTAACATACTAATACATAATTCTAAACATCTAACCAATAAATCTAACATAGGATCAAAGAGCTAATTATGAACTAGGGTTTGTTCCTTTTTTTGAGCAATTTTTGATTCTAACTTCTGATGTTGTTGCTGCTATCACCCAGGCTTGATTTGGTAGGTTTATAAGTGTATCTAGGCTTAGGAATTCCGTGAGTTTGCTTAGACCTAAGGTTCCTATTTATAGAATTCTTCAACTTAGCTTTTTGGTCATTTTTGAGCAACTTACCTCTACAAAGATCTGATCTAATGACTATGGTGCTGCTTGGGAGTTACAAGCATGTCATGTGCTACCTTGGAACTTGCAATGGTGACTCCTAACCTCCTTGTGAGCTAGTTGGGTTTATTTAGTAGCTTAATTAGACTTTAATCTTCACTAATCTTGATTAGGGTTTTGTTTCTAATGATTAGGAATGTTAAGTAATGTTAATTAGTACCTAATTGAAGTTTACTAACCATGATTAGGTGTTAACATAAGCTAATTAGAGTTAATTTAGGTAATTAGGGTTAGGTTTACAAATTAGGGTTAGGGTTTTGCTAATTAGGGTTAGGGTTTGTTAATCTAGGATTGTTAACCTAAATTTCTCACTAATCCTAACAAGCATGACAAAGCATTTTGTCAGTGTAAGCACAAGAAAGAAACTTGTCAAAATAATTTTACCGAAAAGTCCGAATATAGAAAAATAATAATTAAGCACGAGGTGTCAAGCACGAATTTTTTTGAAAAAAAAATTATTTGGTCAAATTTGTAAAACCAAGTATATATTAACACATAACACATTCAGAATGGAGAAATTTTATTTATATAATGGGATTTTATACATATGAGTCTTATTAAGGTTTTGGGTTTTTACATTCACCCCCACTAATAAGAATTTCGTCCTCGAAATTACAGTATAAGTTAAGTAAATAATTGAGGATAATTCCTGCACATTTTATCTTCAAGCTCCCATTTGCTTCTTCAACGTTTTGATTCCTCCAAATTACTTTGATCGTTGCTATCACTTTATTTCTCAGGACTTGCTCTTTACGGTCGACGATCTGCACAGGTTCTTCTACATAAGAAAGTTCTTCCTTTATTTGGATTGGCTCGTATTGTATAACGTGTTTATAATCAGGTTTATATGGTCGTAATACGGACACATGAAACACGTTATGAATATGATTTAACTCAGGAGGTAGTGCTATTTCATAAGCAACTTCACCAATCCTTCTCAAAATTTCAAAATGTCCAATGAATCTCAGACTTAATTTTCCTTTCTTACCAAAACGTATCTTACCTTTCCAAGGAGATACTTTCAAGAATACGTGATTTCCTACGTTAAAGTTTCATTGTTGACGATGTGGATCGGCGTATTTTCTTTGTCGATCTTGATATGCTTGTAATCATTGACGAATAATTCTGATAGTTTCAGTTGTTTGTTGAATTATCTCAGGTCCTAACATTTGTCTTTCCTCGACTTCATCCCAACATAAAGGTGTTCTACACTTACGCCCATATAAAGCTTCATAGGGTGGCATGCCTATGCCAACATGATAACTATTGTTATAGGCAAATTCGACTAAGGGTAACTGATCTTCCCAACTTCCTTTGAAATTTATAATACAAGTTCTTAGCATATCCTCTAATGTTTGTATGGTTCTCTCACTCTATCCATCAGTTTGAGGATGATAAGTTGTACTTAATCTTAGTTGTGTTCCTAAGTGTTTCTGAAGGCTTTTCCAAAAATTAGAAGTAAATCTTGGATCTCGATCTGATACTATGGACACAGGTACTCCATGCCTAGAGATAATTTCATTGATGTAAAGTTTGGCAAGGTGATCTAGGTTATGAGTAATCTTAATAGGTAAAAAGTGAGCTGATTTTGCTAAACGGTCAACTATTACCCAAATGGCATTATGGCCCTTTTGTGTAGCTGGAAGACCAACAACAAAATCCATAGTTATATGTTCCCACTTCCACTCGGGAATTGGTAAGGGTTGAAGTAAACCACTCGGCTTTTGATGCTCAGCCTTAACCCTTTGACACGTGAGACATTTACTTACCCATTCAGCTATTTCCTCTTTTAAAGCTTGGTCTAACGGAACCCGATTCTATTTTCATATCTTATTATTCCATCCGTATCTATTCTAAATTTATTATACTTATCATGTGTTGAATTAGATTTAAACTTCTGACATTCTTCATCCTTCTCCTGTATCTCTTTAACTTTATTAAGCAGAGATGAAACTCCTTCTAAAATATACAATTTTTGGGTAGAGGTAGTTGGACATTCCACCTCAATTTCTAAATTTTCAAAGTCTTCTATTAACCTATTATTGGTGGTTAATACATTCAATTTTTCCTGATTCTTTCTACTTAACGCATCAACTACAACATTGGCCTTACCGGGATGATATAAAATTTCACAGTCAAAATCCTTTATCAGTTCTAACCATCGTCTCTGTCTTAAATTTAATTCCTTTTGTGTAAAAATATATTTCAGACTTTTATGATCTGTATATATCTTGCACTTCTCCCCGTACAAGTAATGTCTCCAAATTTTTAGAGCAAAAACTACCTCGGCTAACTCTAGGTCATGAGTAGGATACCTCTTCTCATAATCTTTGAGTTATCGTGATGCATAAGCTATCACTTTCCCATGTTGCATCAACACACACCCTAAACATCTGTGTGATGCGTCACTATATACTACAAGGCCTCCTGTATCATCTGGTAAGGATAACACTGGAGCCATGCTCAGTCGCTTCTTCAACTCTTGGAAACTTTCCTCACATTTATCTGTCGGGACGTATTTCACCGTCTTTCGAGTTAAATTGGTTAATGGGGTTGCTATTTTTGAAAAATCTTTTATAAACCGTCGATAATAACCCGCTAAACCAAGAAAACTTCGTACTTCTGTTGGAGTTGTTGGTTGTTCCCAATTTAAAACCGTTTTGATCTTAGCCGAATCTACAGATATTCCATTCTTATCAATTATGTGACCTAAAAATTGAACTCTCTTCAACCAGAATTCACACTTGGAAAACTTTGCATAAAGTTGTTCCTTTCGTAATATCTCCAATACGACTCTCAAGTGTTCAAGATGCTCTTCCCCGTAGATTTTCGAGTATACCGTATATAAATCGATAAACACTACAACAAATTTGTCCAATCATGGTTTAAACACTCGATTCATTAAATCCATAAATGTTACCGGTGCATTTGTTAATCAAAAGACATTACAAGAAACTCATAATGTCCATAGCGTGTCCTAAACGCTATTTTTGGCACATCCTCCGTTTTTACCTTTAATTGATGATAACCTGTTCTATGGTCAAATTTTGAAAAATGTTCAGCCCCTTTTAATTGGTCAATCAAATCATCAATCCTTGGTAAAGGATATTTATTTTTAATAGTTAACTTATTTAGCTCCCTATAGTCTATACATAGTCTCATAGTTCCATCCTTCTTCTTTATAAACAAAACTGGTGCTCCCCAGGGTGAAACACTAGGTTGTATGTACTTTTTATCTAAGAGTTCCTATAATTGAATAAGTAACTCTTTCAGTTCTATAGGTGCCATTCTGTACGGTGCCTTAGAAACTAGTGTCGTTCCTAGTGCAAGATCAATGACGAACTCAATTTCCCTATCTGGAGGCAAACCTGGTAAGTCATCTAGAAATACATCAGGAAATTCCTTAACTATGGGTATTTGATCTAGTTTTACTCCTTCCTGTTGAGTATCAACTATATAGGCCAAATATCCTAAACAACCCTTTCTAAGTAATCTTTATGCCTGAACTATAGTCAAACATCGAGATTGCTTAGGTGAACAACTACCATTGAACACTACCTTTGACTTCGAAGTAGTCAAAAGGTTTAGACATTTTTTATGACAATCAATCATCGTGTTACGATTAACTAACCAATCCATTCCTAAAATTACATCAAATTCTCACAACTGAATTAGTATCAAATCTACCTTAAAATTATGTCCTTTTATTATCACACTACAGTTTCTGTATATGGTCTCAACCGAAATTCTTTCATTATTAGCAATTTCCACGCAAAATGGTTTGTCTAGATTTTCACAAGGTGTATTCAAGTTTGTAGAGAAATTTATAGACACAAAAGAACATGTAGCACCAGAATCGAATAACACATGTGCATTTAAAGTGTTGATAGGGATGATACATCACCACCACGTCCCCGCGAAGCAACAACATCCTCACCGACATATTAAATGTTCTCGCAGAGGTCGACTCTGAACCCCAACTCACAGACTCATCATTGATTGATTATTCTCTGGTTTTCTAACCCCTTTTCCTCCTTGATTCCTAGGTTTGGGACAGTTCCTTGAAAAATGGTCTAAGGAACCACAATTAAAACATTTATTTTTCCTTGGAAGAGGACATTGTGGATAATAATGTCCCGACTATCCACAATTAAAATATTTGTTATGAAGGCATTCTCCTCTATGTTTCTTACCGCAATTAGGACAAGGTTTAATATTATTATTACTAAAGTTATTGTTAGTATTTCCTATCTTTTTCCCTGGGTTGTTAGAAAAAGAATTATCCCATTTACGTTTGTTATTAAACCCACAGGCTGGGTTCTGTCCCTAATTTTTCTTTTTCATTCGACCTCTCTTGTCTCGATGAAATTTAGTAAGACTGCTATTCTCACTTTTCGGCTATAGTGGCCTTCTCTAGTATCTTAGAGAAAGTTTTTATTTGAAGTACTGACAATCTACTCCGAATCTGAGGTTTTAAACCCTCCTAAAACCTACGAGTCTTTCTAAGTTTAGTGGTTACTTGATGAGGAGGAAACACGGATGAGCTTCATTAAACTTAGTCAGATCTTTGGGTTACAATAAGATCTCCTTGTTTTAAGTCCAGAAATTTTATTTCCATTCGGCCTTTCAGGGATTAGGAAAAATAGTTTTCAAAGAACAACTCTTTGAATCTATCCCAAGGAACAATTTCAGTTTCTACCCGACCTTTGGTTGATTCCCACCAATAATTAGCCTCACCCTTCAAGAAAAAGGTTGCAAAAGTTGTCTTTTGGTTATTATTAACATTGGTTACTAGGAAAAAAATTCTCTATCTCAGAAATCCAAATTTGTGCATCTACAGGTTCTGATGTACCTTTAAACTCAGGTGGTCCAACTAATTTAAAGTCTTTAAAAGTTTTATTCTGGTTCACAGGTCTATTTACAACTCATAGCATAAGGTCTACTAACTGCTAGGTAGAATTATCATCATTCATTTCTCTTTGGGGTCTTCTGGTTGGTGGCATGATTCTATATAAACCAATAAAAATTCACATAAGAATTTGAGTAACACAACATATTGTTCATTTCATATATCAAAATAGTATTACACAACAACTTCATAATTAAACATACTATTATCTTACAAAGTACTGATTACATTGCAAACTTTGAATGCTTCTTTATTGTACTAATATAAAGCATTCAACCACCTATGCTACTCTCTAGAATTCATTGATATCATCAAAGGAATCCTGAATCATGTGACAAACCACAGATTGATCGATGAGATAATCCATCTTCTTCTCCTCTATCGGATATCGAACTACACGGCGCTGCAAATCATTAAAAGTATCTTCGAACACCCAGAGATGTTTTAAGAAACCTTGACTAAATTTCCTTTCGGCCCCTCTGTACGTGGTGCAGTTGTACTTTTAGTCGTTAACTATGTCTTCTCTCATGTTGTAGCATTCCTTCAGCTATATCAGCTTTAAACCTCATCTTATTACCCTCATATTATGTTGTCTTCAATAGTGATGCCATTGCCTCATCATGCTCATCAATTCTCATTAACTGTCCTACCACTAGATCCTCTTATTCCTCAACATCTAACAGTTGTTGATCATGAAGCAATTCCTCATCTTCTACATCACTGGCTATGTATGACTCTATTTGTGGTGGATTATTGGCTATTACCATTTCCTCAGCATTGGAGTTGGCCATCTATAAAAGAAAACTCCTTTAATACTGTATAGAAATTACCCAACATAATAATTTTAATGTTATATTTTATGTATACTTTTAAAAATTTTACGGACTCGAAGACTATATACTAAGATTTCTCTTCCTTATATCTATAGCCTTAACAGCTTTGATACCAAAATTGTAACACCTCCATATCTATACTCCCACGGTATCTGATATGGTGTTTACAAAAAATCAATATAATGCTTTTAAATCTATACACCCATGGTATCTGATTATAAAATTACATTAAATAGAGGGACTAGCAAATATAATTCTCATAGATCCAAAATTCACAGTATCCCATAACAGTTGTCAATTCTCAAGAGAACTTTTACTGTGTTTGGATACCCTCACTTGGATATATGAACTGTATCTGTGACTAGAGTCTATCTATCCGAAACTCAGAGTATCAACAATAACGTGAACAGTCCATATTACTAATACCCTCACCTAGATGTATAGTCTAAGCCAAACGAATTTATACTATCGTATCGATAGTAACTACCTATCCGAAATCCATAGTATCAATAACAACATGAACAGTCCATGCTATTAATACCCTCACTCAGATAAATAGTTCCCAAGGATTTCAACTAGATTTGAAGAAGTCTAATTTTACATCTATGTATGTAAGAAAACACGGTTGCGAAAATAAAGATGTTATATATATCATAATCTTAAGATTCGATTACATGATTCTCATAACGAGTTCTTATTACAAGGTATTCAATCAGACAAGAATATAATCTAATCTATGTAGGGACGCTTCCCTTTATCTACTCCAGATGTTCCAGGATTACCATCTAAAATTGCAAAGGAAATAATTTGCAAGGGTGAGCTATGACATGTTCAGCAAGTTTTGTATTTATAACAATATAGGATTTGAAGAAATATAACAGTTAAAATTTTGACTGATAGCTGTACCATTTCTGGATTTCTAATTTCAACCATTTTTGGAATTTTCTTTATTTTTTTCAGTCACACAAACTTAGAAATTTTGTTTAGATATAAGATAGGGGATCATCCTATTCAATATCTTAGGAGTATGCATATCATCCTACTAGTATTCAAAATACACTAAATGTTAATATATGAATTGACTAACTTTTAATCCCTTACGGGATACCCAACTTTAGTATAAGATGTCTTACCAAAACAATTTGGTTTGACTCAATAGTTCATGCTCAATAAACATTATCATATGAATAAACAATTCATTTCTTAGTTATGCTGGAACTAAAGCAATAACTTTACAATAAAAAGGTAATTCAATTGTAGGTGTAGTATATTATATCAACAGCATATCAAGATAAAAATCTTGTCCAATGAATAAACAGGGTTTAAGAAATTTGCTTTATAAGAAATTTAAGGATAGAGAACTTGACTGAGCGTAGATCAGTCAAGTTATGCTATTCAATCGTTAATAAATACATACGAAGTTCATATATATAAATCTAACACGTTAATATTGATAAAAATACTTAATTATAACATTAATATAATATCGGGTTAGATTAATAGGGTTTTGTGTTTAATACCTTTGATAAATGGACTAAATTTTATTTATAAAATTTAATTATAATTTAAAATACCTTTTTAGAAATTTTAAAGTATTTAAAACATTTATTTTGATTTTTAAATCATTTTTTCTATTTATAAGTAATTAATATTTACTTAAAATTTTAGAAAAATATTGAGTATAATTTTAAATAATTTATATTCATTTATTTATAATTTTATATCATTAATAGTATTTTTCCATAATTATTTAGTATTTATAAATAATTATTCTAATTTCTTTATTAATAAGTTAATTATTAATAATATCAAAATAATATAAAATAATTATTGAATTTATGTAAAATATCGTAATCTATTTATAATAATTTAATATAATTTTTAAAACTATTTTTATATTTATTTATATTTATTTCTAATTTTTATAATTTATTTTTAGAAAAATAATTTTTGTCTGTCGCTAAAGCCCTTTAGTGACAGAAAGTGTCGTTGTAGGTGTTCTTGAGTTTACGGCGAAATTTGGTCATGGCCGGAGTGGTTTGGTTTGACCTTTAATTATAAGGCTACTGTTAATGAGTTTTGGTTTGTTCAAGAGTTGATGTTGTAGTACTCATACATTAGTATAAAATGAAACAAATTTTAGGCTTTAACCTACATATAACAAGAAGTTATAGAGGCTCAAAGTCACTGTCAGAGTTGTTCTTGAGTTTCTGGGTAACCCATAACAGAAGTCATGGTCGGTCAACAGTTTTGTGGCTTAAATATCTTCGATTCTGTGTATTTGATGTGTGTAATGTTTGTTGTAACATGTAGTATATATGTCAGGGTACATATATATAACATTAACATGAACAAAGCATAAATCTAAGGTCTCTATTTATGCTGGTCAAAGTACAGCCAAACGCTGTTCTTCGTGTTCTTCAGTTTTCTGGAAAACCTAGAAAACATGGTCAAGCTCTGTCAATGGATTTTGACCATTAATTCCAGTAAACCTATACGTTGTTTGTTCCATTAAAGATTATAGATTTGTAGTGCATATAACAGAGTATTGATCTATAACAAAAACTTATAAAAATCACAAACAGAAGATGATTAAACAGATTGGTCAAAGTAGCCGGTTCAACTGTTCTTGAGCTTCCTGGGTAACCCAGAAAACTGCAATCCGTGAACGGTCAACCCACTTTGACTGCTTATAACTTGAAATCTATGGTTCAAATGAACCTGGTTTCTTTTCCAAATTAAAGACCTACTAATAGGCTACAAATACCAAACAATTAACAGACCAAACCATAAACACATAGGAATCTATAGGCTCTGACATTCGGCTGTCAGACTTAGTTTTTAAAATTTCCAGATTTCTTAAAACACTTAATTAAGGCATCTAGATGTTATGAAAATGTGTTCTACCAATCTAACATACTTTTTAACATATTAATACATAATTCTAAACATCAAACCAACAAATCTAACATAGGATCAAAGAGGTAATTATGAACTAGGGTTTGTACCTTTTCTTGAGCAATTTTTGATTCTAACTTCTGATGTTGTTGCTGCTATCTCTGTGACAACCCGAAAAATCGGATTGTCCAGAATTTAAGTTTAAAGAATTAGTTATTAATAAAATAAATTTTTATTAATACTATTTTGTGCTATGTGTTTATTAATCGTTCTATAACCTAGAATGATTATTAATCGGGAGGATTCTGGCTACGAGCTAGACTGGAGGAGTAAGAATTTTCAAGACGAAAATGAAAATTTTCCGGGAACAAAAATATTTTCGGGGAAAAAAGACGAAATAGACACTATTTACCCGATGAAACCTAAGGGTTAGGGTTTGAATAACCTAAGATCGGTATGTCGAAATGACATTCTGTCGAAAGATTTGACGATAATATATCGTGAAAAGTTAATTAAGCCGATAAAAGTTTTTCTCAAAAAACGTGCAGAAATCGGACGAAATAAAAATGACGAAAAGTACTGTTATGTACTTTTCACTCATTTAGCTATGTTAGGAGAAAACATGAAGGAAAACGCTTGACGCCAAAAAGTGTTTTTTATTTTTTCGGAAATCCGAAGAATGCGTAAGGAGGTTAAGGGTGAAATAACCAAAATACCCCTAGCCTTGGTTTTCTATATAAACAAGCCTTAAGCTCATTTGTTTGGTTTGAAATTTCAACCAACACTTGAGAGATAAAGAGAGAGTTCGGATGGGAGAAGAAGAGGAAGAGGAATGAGGAAAAGCTAGCTCGAATGCACGCTTTGTCCGACGGAAGGAAATTAAAGAAGAACGGTAATCCGAACCATAGTTTCTTCTAATTTTCTTTAAGTTTAAAATGTTCAAAAACATAACTTAATGAAGATAATAAGTAGATGAAGTTAAGAATGATTTCATATGGTTGAAATCATGAGAAAATGAAGAAATAAGAAATAAGAATTAGGAATTTAGTTTATTAATTTCTTAAAGAAGTATAAGATTCGTAAGGATTTTGAGCGATCCGAATGAATCTTATGAATGAGTAGGTCAAATAAGTAAGGAATGATGTTCTATAACATCAAATTCCAAGAAAAAGTAAAATCGTGATCCAAAATATCGATTAAAAACGAAGAACGCGAAGAACACGCGAAGAACACAAAGAACGTTGTTGATGTACAAATTTAAAACCATCGTAGGATAATTGTTGTTGATGGACAAGTTTAAAACAATCGCGTATAAGTTAGATGCTTATTGCTTGGTTATGAACATTAGAAACGTTCATGAATAACGGATTAAACTGAGCTATAACGAAGTTATGGCGAAATTTTTGTAAAAGAAGAACGAGAATTAGAAAGTTAGTAAATGAAACCGAACGTATAGGGTTTCATAAGAATGTAAGATAACGTATAAAATGTGAGTCGTGGACTCAATAACAAACAAGTTCTGAGTTCAGATGACAGAATTACGGACGAACGAACGAAGAACGTTAATAACGTAAAACGAACGAAGAGCGACGATTAAGCCAATTGAATGGCATGTCAACGGATTCAGAACGAAGTTCTGTCCGAGGGTAATCAAAGTATGTAAGATAAGGAAGAAAATTGATTTGGAACGATCTTATTTCGAGTTATAACGAATAAGATATGAGATTTCTAAGTCAGCGTCTCAAGCTTGTAAAAGACTTAGAAATTCTTTCTAGGTTTCATGCTTGGCGCTTAGCGCCGAGTTGTGCCTTTGGGGTTCGTCACACTGCAGCAATACAAAGCTCGGGCAATTAGCTACTTCTAAGTGGCGGCAATGCCACGAAGGAAAGGGAAAGGTCACAGGTAATGCAAATACGTGCAAAATAATGCCCAGAAATGAGATTTTAACTGCTTAATTACTGGGGGGATGTCCAAGAAAGAAATATGAACATGTAATTCAACTAATGTAACACTTAATTAAGTGTATTAAACCTTTGATGAAGGTTGAACGAAAAGATTAAATGAGATTAAAAGATAAAGAATGTAGACGCAGGTTACGGAACCAATGTCCGGGAACCGTAGTCACAATGAAACGAACGTGAGGGATTGCTATAATTGTTATTCCTTAAACGTTGATTGACTAGGGTAATGAATAACATTTCAATGTTATGTCATGGTCATGAGAGATGAATGTAAAGTGTTTAGACATTGTGAACGCAACATTGTTGCGATGAACGATCGGTCTTAGCATACAACAAAACGTATGGCTTTGACATTAGGAAAGAATAATGAACATGGGGTTCATGTGACGAGTAATGAATGAAAGTAATTAAAACCTTGGATGAAGGTTAAATAGAATTAAGAGGCAAGTAACGTAAATGTTAAATACGTAAACGATCCTCGTGAATCGTATTCACGTTGAGCAAACGTTCTATGTATACATTGGTTGTATGACTTAGACATTGACGAGAGTAGTAAGTAAGATATGAATATCAAGAAAGTCATAGCGAACGGTAATAAGATTAATGAAAGCCGAATGTGAGTCGGATGAGAATGTTAGAATGAAATGTAAGCATTGGACACTTGAATCGAGTTAAAGGTTAAGTGTACGCGAATACTAAATGGGTAGAACCTACACCCCGTGTATGTTTTGACCGTAAGGTAATAAAGATCAATGATTAAACCTGTGAATGGTGGAGAAGCTGAATTAAGGACAAGTACGTATAACGTAAAAGAAGCCGAGTTAATGTTTATAACTTGGATAACATTCCGAGTCAAATGAATCGGACGTTGTAAGATAAGAATAAGGTAACGTAAAATGCTTAACGTTATAAATGCGTAGAATAAATATTGAATGATCGTCCTGAGTATACAAAAGGTTGTATGACTTAGACAATAAAGAATGAATCCTGAGGTATGGCATTTAGTTGCCAGAAAGCCATAAGGAATAAGAAATTGAATTAACGAACATTATAGTTTAATAGTTCGGGTAAGTTAATATGAATTTAGGTTCTAGTACAATTGTAACCTTTGATGGTTGACATATGGGAGTTGGGCTAAACAATTCCTTCAAAGAGCGAAGGTATATACAAAACTGGCAACCGATCTAACTCACTGTTATGGGCAGTGTAGATGAGACGGGAACTTGTTTGTTGGTTGTTTGTGGAAAACCACTCAGAGTACCATATGGACTACTAGCAGAGACACGATGTGTGCTAAGTCCTAAGAGAGTTATAAGAAGAAGATAAGAATGTAAATCATCAAAGATGATGAACGTATTAAGTAAGACATCTCCGTATGTCATGAAGCCTTTAACCGGTAAAAGAAGTTGGTCGCGTAAACTTAGTTTATAAGAACGTGAACCCTAAGAAGTAAAGTAAAGTAAACCAATGTGTAAGTAAAGAATATGACTAATTCGTATATGTGTTATTTCCTTATGTGCTACATAGGAATTGGAATGAGCAGTTCAGCGTAAACTATAAGTTGTAGCTGTGCGTAAGACAAGTTTCCTAACTTCATTCATATTTTAAATGAATGCTAGTTTCTAAACTTCTCAGATATTGAACTTGAGAAGTTCTGTCTATGTGTAAATGTGTGATATTTGTACAAGGTGTTAGAATATATGAGGCCTTATGCCACAATGTGAACACTTCGGTGTTTCTATGATATGGACTGTTTTGTGATTGAAGTGTTCAATATGAGCATGTTCTGTTTATACATGGACCGTTATTGTTAAGTCTGTGTTATTAATTCTAGCCAGACAGAATGTGTATGAAAGAGAGTAGAGAATGAAAGTATTTTAAAGTGAATGTGACTAATATTTTAAAATGATAGGAATCGAGAGTATTCCTATTTTTCAAGTTACTTCATAACCTTTGTTCGGTTATTGAAGTCTGAAAAGAATGTTTAAATTCTTGAAGTTGTTTGTTCAACTATTATGACTTGTTGGGCAATTGAATGCTCACACATGCTTTACATAAAAACATTTTCAACGAACGATGTTAGAAGAACTTAAGGATCCCGTAAAGATCAAGCTAATCGGTATCCAGACGATGTGTCATTCATTATATGAATGAGCATGAAGATCAAGCGAAGACTTGTAATATAGAATGATAGAATTAAACTATAGAATATTTTAATGAACGATTATGTATCCTTGGTGGTGGATAAAAGTCACTCGTACAAGATGTAAAGAATAATGTAATTAACATTATTTGTAATGAAAGAGGTTTTAAGGTTTTAGAACCTGGGATTTGAGGATATATGTTGTTATATTTAACTATATAATGATGTATATTTGGAAGAAGTTGGGATCGTGACATACGAAATTCGGATGTGATAATAGACCGGATTTCGGGGCGTTAAAATCACCCAGGCTTGATTTGGTAGGTTTATAAGTGTATCTAGGCTTAGGAATTTCGTGAGTTTACTTAGCCCTAAGGTTCCTATTTATAGAATTCTTCAACTTGGCTTTTTGGTCATTTTGAGCAACTTGCCTCTACAAAGATCGATCGATGACTATGGTGATGCTTGGGAGTTACAAGCATATCATGTGCTACCTTGGAACTTGCAATGGTGACTCCTAACCTCCTTGTGAGCTAGTTAGGTTTGTTTAGTAGCTTAATTAGGCTTTAATCTTCACTAATCTTGATTAGGGTTTTGTTTCTAATGATTAGGAATGTTAAGTAATGTTAATTAATACCTATTTGAAGTTTACTAACAATGATTAGGTGTTAACATAAGCTAATTAGAGTTAATTTAGCTAATTAGGGTTAGGTTTACAAATTAGGGTTAGGGTTTTGCTAATTAGGGTTAGGGTTTATTAATCTAGGATTATTAACCTAAATTTCTCACTAATCCTAACAAGCACGACAAAGCATTTTGTCAGTGTAAGCACGACAAAGCAACTTGTCAAAATAATTTTATCGAAAAGTCCGAATATAGAAAAAAAAAAATAAAGCACGAGGTGTCAAGCACGACGTTTTTTGGACAAAAATTTATTTGGTCAAATTTGTAAAACCAAGTATATATTAACACATAACACATTCATAACAGAGAAATTTTATTTATATAATGGGATTTTATACATCCGAGTCTTATTAGGGTTTTGGGTTTTTACAAGATCACCAAGATATTTGATGTTTTGGGATGCTCCGAGGAGCGAAAGGTTCCCTTTGCCACCTTCATGTTGCGTGAAGAGGCAGATTACTGGTGGGAATCTGTAAAACGTACCCATCCTGACGCACTCAAGATGTCTTGGGAGAAATTTCAAGAATTGTTCAATGACAAGTACTTTCCTGAAAGTATTCGTCATGTGAAGGAAGTGGAATTTATCAAGCTAGAGCAAACCAATATGACCGTGTCGCAGTACGAGGCTAAGTTTGTGGAGTTATCCCAGTTTGCATCCCATTTGGTCGATAATAAGGAACAAATGACACGAATGTTTCTGCGAGGTTTGAAACCCGATATACATCAATACCTCATTTCTCACAAAATTTGTTTATATTCAGATGTTGTGAATATGGCTCAGTTATTGGAGCGCGATAATGAGTCAGCACAACCAAAAGGTAATGACCAACAACACGATAATAATCGTACCAGTGGAAACGGCCATCGAAACAATGATAACCATCGTAGGGGAAATTATCATGCCAAGAATGGTAACCACTTCGGTAGTAATCATGGCCAAGATAATAGAAGTGGAAAATTCAAGAAGAGAAGATTTAACGATGATGGGAAGACATTGGCAGCAACACCAACACCAACAACAAATTCTAGGGGAGAAGAATGACCACCGGTCGTATGATTCAAATGTGGACAGGAGGGACACATCCGTCCAAACTGTACGCAGAAATCCAAAGCATGTTTTAATTGTGGAAGAGAAGGTCACCTAGCTCAATTTTATCGTGTAGTGAAGTCAAGTCCAACTGGGATAGTGATGCCAAAGGATTTCTCAGACAAGTCAAACCCGGTAGTTTAAGTGAGAGCGTTTATCGAGGAACCCGGACGAAGTTATCACGGGTAAGTTAATCATAAACGCTTACGAAGTCTATACCTTATTTAATACCGGTTCTACCCATTCTTTTATCTCTCTTGCTTGCGCTAAACGTTTAAATTTGACTCCTGAGAAATTAGACTTTGACTTATCTGTTAAAACTCTGTTAGGAGAAACCTTCATTTCATGTGTTATCCAAGTCTTGGATGAAAGTCACAGTTTTTAAATGATATTTCTAATAAATTTCCTAACGTATTCTTAAAGACTTCTTAGCCTAACCCAAGAGCGTGAAATTGAATTTTGTATTGACCCCAGTACAAAACCCATTTCTAAAACCCTTAAATATTTCTTCAACTAAAACGAACGTATAATGCGCCAAAGACGTTGGCTCGAGCTGTTGAAGATTACGATTATACCATTCAATATCATCGTGGAAGAGCGAACGTGGTAGCTGACACGTTGAGTAGAAGATCGTATGCGTTTATGAGTGCGATGTTGTTAACACAAAAACCCATTTCGTATAACTTACAAATGTTGAAGATAGAGTTAAAGACTCTAAGGACCCACGTGGTGATATCGAATATACGATTTGAATCAACTTTAATCGATAAAGTTAAAGCCGCTTAAGCTACATACTCAGAACTGATGAAAGTAAAGAAGAAGATTCAAGAGGGCATTATTCTAGAAGCAAGAATCGATGAAGAGAGGAAATCTCAACCCTCGATTTAATTGACCCATTTGAAATCCTTGATTAAGTAGGACTTATGGCCTATAGACTCGTTTTATGGCCAAATATGTTGCATGTTCATAACGTTTATCACGTACCGATGTTACGTAAATATGTGGACGACCCGAACCACATTATTAATTTAGAACCGAACGAGATAGCGGAAGATTTAACGTATGAAGAAATATCTGTTAAAATCTTAGATAAGAAGGATCGTATTCAACACTCAAAGGTTATTCAACACTCATTTGTTCGGCATACCAGGTGCGTACATAAATTTCGAGGGCAAAATTTCATAAGGAGGGGAGATTGTAAAACCCCAAAATTTTTGAATAAAGATTTAATTTTCTCGAAATATTTTTTTGAATATTATGGTGTGGATTTGAAATAATGTTATAGTTGTGGGTAGTATTTATAAATTTTGAAAAGTACGTAAGTTGTTATATAATATTCGATTGGTGGGAATATTCATTTTAACGAGGGAATATTAAATGCATTGGCACAATCATTAGTGGACCCTACAAACGGAATTATTATCCGGATTGAGAAAATGACAAAAATATTTTATGAAAATAACAATGGAAGTTTCTGAATTAACTGTTGAAACACCCGTGTGTTAAAAAGGTATCGAATACGGCGTGGTTGCATAGTAGCACCTGGTATTAATTATTGATGCTTACGTGAGAAGTCACTCGGTTTTGTTCAATTATTACTCTCATAATTGTTGCATAGTATCTCACATTATTTGATTCAATTATTGTCGCGATATTTTATATATTATTAAATCAATAATTGAAATCACGAGTTATTAATATTATTATTTGTAATATTAACGATGTCTAGAAGTTCTATCAAGGAGAAGTTTGGTCACCTAATTGTACGCCAATAGGGAGGAATCCTTATTGGAAAGCCCCCTCTTTCCTGGGAACGACCTGGTCGATTAATATTATGAATTATAATAATGATGATAAATGTTGTTAAATATATTGAGGTGTTTTTTTTATGAAGTCACGGATGTTTATATATATATATATATATATATATATATATATATATATATATATATATATATAAATAAATTTTGTTTTATTAGTATTATTAATGTAATAAAATAGAAAAGCTTTTATATAAAATAGAATACTTTTATAAAGTTATTTATTTTATTAGACTATAAATAGAATATATATTATATTTTATTATGCATTGTGTTGAATAGTGCCTACATAGTATTTTGCATAGTAAAATCTTTTTATATAAAACATAATACTTTTATAAAGTTATTTGTTTTATTAGATTTTAAATAATATATATATATATATATATATATATATATATATATTATTGCATAGTATCCTTTCTATTTTCCTATAAATAGGATGCTTAGTTAGAATTGAAATCACACCAGAAGTTCAGAGAATTCTTCTTCTATAATCTTGAGCGTATTTCTTTAAAGTTTAAGAATGCTTTGAGTGTAGTGCAAGTTTTCTTCAAGAATATACTCGCCCTACCAGTCGGAATACTCTTCTTTTACGGTAAGGGATATTATTTATTGTACCTGTAAGGGGTATTATTTCTTTCGTATTCATGAAGAGAATTATTTTCTTTCAAATACTCAAAAAGAGCTGTTACTCCATTCTTTATTATTATGTTGGAATAACCTGTCTATGCGAAGTACCGCATACATGGTGAAATTCTTATGTTATTCCAATCTTTATTATTATGTTGGAATAACCTGTCTATGCGAAGTACTGCTTACATGGTAAAATTCATCAATTATTCCATTCTTTATTATTACGTTTAATATCACATACGTGCGTTCACGACTTGGTTTCATTATTTATTATTACGTTGGAATAACTTTTTGTTGTCGGTCTATCGCATGCATGGTGAATTCTGTTGTTATTCCATTCTTTATTATTACATTGTTGAATATCACATGCATGCGGATTACACATGACTGGTTCAATTCTTTATTATTACATTGGGAATAACTCATCATGCGCGGTCTATCGCATGCATGGTGAATTCTTACATTATTCCATTCTTTATTATTACATTGGAATAACTTTGTCTATGTGGATTACCACATACATGGTGAATGATCCTTCGTATTCATTCCTTATTAAATTGTGAAAATGATGCATCTCGTGGATTACTGGCATGGCGGAGAAAAATCCATTGCGGTTTCATATATTCTATTATACTCAGTTGGTTAAAGTTTTGGCTTCTATACTCCATGAAATTAGTGGAATATCCTTGATATTTGCGCTTCATCCAGTATCTTTTCATGGAAATATTCTTTTGAGCATTCTTGAATTTTACTCTACAAAGAAGTATCATGTTGACAATTTGGACGTTTTTGAGTTCAAGATAAATTAACTTATAAATCTTTAAAATTTATTCTTGAACTTGTTTTATTCAATTATTATGTCATTGTCATCATCCTCATGCTTATATTATGATTAAAGTCATCTTTGGCTTACGTGCATAGATGGACTTGGTATGATTATAACTAGGGATTATTCGGTATAATTGATGATTGGGTAATATACCAATGAATCGAATATACTTGGGCTTAAATTTGTGTATTCTCGAGTCCTTTAGTAGCATTTCTACTATGTTTATGTTTTGATTTGCAGATTTGGGAGCTGTATGAACACTTGGTGGCATTTGAGCTAATAAGGGGCATAACAGTCATTTTCTGCGCCCCAGCGCCGGGGCGCTCAACATAGTATATTCCACAACGCCGGGGCGCTGGACCTCGGCTGGCGTTGACCAGGGACGCGCGTGTGGATCAGACGGTTGACTTGCATTAAAGGCTTTAAAGAGGTGGTTTTGTGACAAAATTGAGTGGGAATTGGATTGTGGTTGAACAAGTGAAGTATATAAGGATTATTTCTATTGAATTAGGGATCTATTCTACACAATTGGAGGCTGATTAAGAAGATAAAGGAGATTTTGAAGAATTTACTTGGAGTTTTTCTCTTCTTCTTCATTCTTTAATTAGTGTAATTCTTTAAGGATGATTTACAAAAGATTGTTGGTTTTAATTTTCGTTATGAACTAATTTCTTTAATTAAGATTCCAATGGAACCTTTTATGATTATGAATTAATTATTTGATTTATTCCAATTATTTATGTTGAAGTGAATTGTTCATCTTGCTTTATGCTGATTGATTAATTATCTAGCCAATAATTACCTTGTTATTTTAGAAGGAATTGAAAGAGGAATTCTAGGGTTAGAACTGGGCATGGTGACATGTGACTTAATTATTTGCACAGTGAATAATTAGGTTTGTGGATAGAATGGAAATATATATTCGCCGCATGTAACACATAAGGAATTGGGATTGAAAAGAGTTTAATTCAATTGTTTTGTATAGGAATATAGCAAAATTAATCTGGGTTAAATAGAAGGCAATTGATCACTTGGAAAAGGACTTTTGGAACTTGTGAATTCCTGTTAACAATTCAGTAGACATAATAATTGGGATAATTGGATAATTGATTAATAGTTCATAATTGGGGACATTGGAGTCTTAATCCTTGTTTATCTGAATTCAATCAAATCTTAGTTTGGCGTACTTGTTTTCTTTTAGAATAATTTATTTTAATTGGATAATTTAATTTACTTAATTCAAAAAAATCACATTTTATGGTTGTTTAAATAAAATTGGATTGATACAGTACTAGTAGTTGGAATTTATTAATTAGAATTCTCTATGGGATCGACACTCTAGCTTATCACTTTATTACTTGTTGACCGTGTATACTTGCACGTATTCATTGATTGCGAAATCGATCAACAAGTTTTTGGCGCCGTTGCCGGAGAATTCTTTATTAGTATTAATTCCATATTAGTTATAATCAATTCGGTCTTAATTTAAACGTTACTTATTTTTCTTCTTGTATTTACAGGAATTCTTCGCGAGTGTATGCACACTAGATCAAGGGCAAAAAAGGAACTTTTTCCTTATATGGACGATATTGAAAGGAAGTTCGGAAAATTGCAGTCAACTAGTGCAGTGTCACCTGTAGAAGAAGAACTTGCAGAACAAGAAATTCCAGCGAACATGGCAGGGAATGACCAGAAATCACTTAGGGATTATGCCATGCTGAATGTCACGGATATACAGTCGAGTATTAGGAGGCCGACAATCAATGCAAACAGTTTTGAGATTAAACCGGGAACAATTCAGATGCTTCAAAATACATGTCAGTTTGGGGATAGTTCGATAGATGATCCGAATGAGCATATCTTAAGTTTCTTGGAAGTTTGCGACACCTTCAAATTCAACAATGTATCGGAAGATGCTACAAGGTTGAGGATGTTCCCGTTTACCTTGAAAGATAAAGCGCGAAATTGGCTACATTCTTTGCCTCCTGGCTCAATCACCACTTGGGACGACTTAGCTCAAAAATTTCTAGCTAAGTTTTTCCCACCAGCGAAGTCGGCAAAACTACGGAACGATATTCACACCTTCGCACGATATGATTCAGAATAGTTATATGAGGCGTGGGAAAGGTTTAAGGATATGCTCCATAAGTGCCCACACCACGAAATTCCGCAGTGGATGCAATTAGGGATATTTTGTGATGGTTTGCACGCTTCCACGAGGGCCAGTATTGATGCAGCGGCAGGGGGAGTGATCATGTCTAAGAGTTTTGATGAGGCATATCAGTTGTTAGAGACAATGGCCACCAACAACTATCAGTGGCCCATGACTAGGTCTAATCCTCCGAAAACACCGGGAAAGTATGATGTAGATGCAATGACAGCATTAACAGCACAAGTGGCCACAATGGCTAAGCAAATGGAAATATGGCATCCACAATCCACACAGCAGGTAGCAATGGTTTGTGAATTATGTGCTGGGGGTCATGCTACGGATCAATGTGCCATAAATCCTGAATCAGCTCAGTTCATAGGGAGCTATAATCGATCTACCCAACCTTACCCGAATCAAAACAAATATAATCCGGGTTGGAGAAATCATCCAGGGTTTTCATGGAGTAACAATCTAGCTCAAGCTCAAGCGCCGAGACAACAAAACACATCCAGATTTTAAAATCAGACACAACAACCAGAGCGGAAAGCAAGTTGGGAAGAAGCTTTGGATAGATTTATTAAAGCTTTTGAAAAGAAGAACAAGGAAAATGAGAAAAAATTTAATCAAACAGAGCTGAATATACAAAGCCTAAGTGCGTCGCTCAAGAATCTGGAAAATAAAGTGGGACAGATAGCACATGCGCTGAATAACCGACCACTTGGAACACTTCCGAGTGACACAGAGAAAAATTCAGGCAGAGATGGGCATTGTAAGGCCGTAACTCTACGAAGTGGAAAGGATTTGCAAGAGACAATCACGGATAAGGAAAAGAGGGACAACGCAATAATAGAAACAGAGGAAGTGGTGGACACCGGGAAACGTCAAGATGAGACCTTCGAGCAGAAAGGACCGAAACCAAACATCACAATGCCTCCCATACCGTATCCGCAAAGGTTTCAAAAATCCAAGCTGGATAAGCAGTTTTCATGATTCTTGGATATCTTCAAAAAACTGCATATTAACATCCCCTTTGTCGAAGCCTTGGAACAAATGTCGAGTTACGCCAAGTTTATGAAGGAGGTTTTGTCGAGGAAGAGGAAATTGGGTGAGTTCGAGACAGTGGCATTGACCGAAGAATGCAGCGCGATCATTCAGAATAAGTTACCACTGAAGCTTAAGGACCCAAGTAGCTTTAATATTCCATGTGAAATTGGAAATTAGTTTTCGGGTCGAGCATTGTGTGATTTGGGGGCTAGTATAAATTTGATGCCATTATCCGTCTACAACCAGTTTGGACTTCAGGCTCCATGACCGACAAATATCAGTTTGCAATTAGCGGATAGATCGGTTACATATCCATGAGGTATTGTTGAGGATGTTTTAGTTAAAGTGGATAAATTCATCTTCCCTGCGGACTTCTTTATTTTGGATTGTGAAGTGGACAGCGAAATTCCAATAATTCTTGGGCGACCATTCTAAGCAACGGGTAAAACTTTGATTGACGTTCAAAAAGGTGAATTGATGATGAGAGTTGAAGATCAACAGGTCACTTTTAATGTTTTTATGTCAATGTCTTATTCGAAAGAAAAAGGTGAATGTTTGCGGGTAGATATCATGGAGGAATTGGTTAATCATAAGTTCAGTGGAAATTACTCGGAGGACCCGCTTGAATCCATTTTTCTTGAGACAGACGATTACGGCATTGAAGAGGACATTGAATATGTCAAATGGCTAGATATAACATCAGTCTTCCGAAAAAGAAATCAATCATTCGACACCCTTGAGAGGCCCGAAACAGAAGGTAAAAAGTCCAAACCCTCGATAGAAGAGCCACCGGTGTTAGAATTAAAGCCACTTCCATCTCATCTGCAGTATATTTATTTGGGAAAAGATGCTACTCTACCAGTTATTGTTTCGACGGAGTTAACTGACACGCAAAAGGAGAAACTGTTACGGGTCTTATGAGAGTTCAAAACAGCAATTGGGTGGACTATAGCGGATATTCAGGGAATTAGCCCATCTTATTGTATGCACAAGATTCTAATGGAAGAGGGGGTAAAACCAACCATTGAGATGCAAAAAAGGCTAAACCCCATTATGAAGGATGTGGTGAAAAAGGAGATTATAAAGTGGTTAGATGTCGACATTATTTATCGAATATCGGATAGTTCATGGGTGAGTCCTGTACAGTGCGTACTAAAGAAAGGGGGTATGACAGTGGTGAAGAATGAAGCTAATGAGCTCATCCATACTAGAATAGTTACAGGATGGATAGTGTGTATGGACTACCGTAAGCTGAATAAAGCCACTCGCAAGGATCACTTCCCCTTGCCATTCATTGATCAAATGTTGGATAAGCTCGCGGGACATCAGTTCTATTATCTCTTGGATAGATATTCTAGGTATAATCAAATTGCCATAGCACCAGAGGATCAAGAGAAAACTACATTCACATGCCCCTACGGTACGTTTGCATTCCGGCATATGTCCTTTGGTTTATGCAATGCACCGGCAACCTTTCAACGGTGCATGATGGCGATCTTCTCCGATATGGTCGAGTAGAATTTGGAGGTATTTATGGACTATTTTTCTGTGTTCGGTGATAGTTTTGATTAATGTTTGAAAATTTTGATTTTAGTGTTGAAGCGATGTGTGGAGACTAATTTGGTTCTTAACTGGGAAAAATGTCACTTTATGGTGAAAGAAGGGATTATTCTGGGACATAAGGTTTCTGTAGCAGGGTTAGAGGTGGATAAAGTGAAGATTGAGACAATTGAGAAATTACCCCCTCCATCATCTGTGAAGGGAATCCGGAGCTTCATGGGACATGCGGGTTTCTACAGACACTTCATTAAAGATTTTTCCAAGATTTCAAAACCGTTATGTTCCTTGTTGGAGAAAGACGTGCCTTTCAAGATGGATCAGTAATGTATTGAGGCATTTGAGGTATTAAAGACGAAGTTGATATCTGCTCTGATTATTGTGGCGCCCGATTGGTCTTTATCGTTCGAATTGATGTGCGACGCCAGTGACTACGCAGTTGGAGCAGTATTGGGACAACGTCACGACAATATTTTTCACATTATCTACTATTCCAGTTAGACGTTGACAGATGCTCAATTGAACTACACAACCACCGAAAAAGAATTACTTGCAGTTGTGTTTACCTTCGACAAATTCAGAGCATATCTGATTGGGACCAAGGTAATTATCTACACGGATCATTATGCCATCAAATATCTGATTGAGAAGAAAGACGCTAAACCGTGGTTAATACGATGGGTATTGTTTCTGCAAGAATTTGATTTGGAAATCCGGGATAGAAAAGGTACCAAAAATCAGGTGGCAGATCATCTTTCTCGGTTGGAAAATGCAGAATTTTAGGAAAAAGATAACGTCATGATTAATGAGAAATTTTTGGATGAACAACTTCTCCGAGTAATAACGACATTGCCATGGTATGCAGATTATGTGAACTACTTGGTTGCGAAAGTGTTACCCCCGGATTTGAACTCACAGCAACGTAGGAAGTTCCTCCATGATGTGAAGCAGTATTATTGGGATGAACCATTTCTGTTTAAGGCCTGTGCGGATCAAATTATTAGACGTTGCGTGCCACATGAAGAGATGGACAACATACTGGCTCATTGCCACTCATCAGATTATGGAGGCCATTATTCCGGTGATCGAACAGCAGCCAAGGTGTTACAATCAAGATTTTTCTGGCCTTCGCTTTTCAAGGATGCGTATCTCTATGTGCTGAAGTGTGATCGGTGCCAGCGCGTAGGAAATATCTCCAAGCGCAATGAAATGCCACTCAACTCAATTTTGGAAGTAGAACAGTTCGACGTATGGGGAATCGATTTTATGGGACCCTTCCCATCATCATTCAATAATCAGTACATTCTGTTGGCGGTCGATTATATCTCCAAATGGGTAGAAGCCGTAGCTTTACCCACGAATGATGCCACCGTCATCCTCTGATTCTTAAAGAAAAACATCTCCACAAGATTTGGGATGCCGCGAGCGATAATAAGTGATGAGGGAACTCATTTCTGTAATAAGCAGTTCACAAAATTGCTGGTAAAGTATGGGGTTCGTCATAAAATTGCAGTCGCATATCATCCCTAAACAAATGGTCAAGCAGAAGTCTCGAATAGGGAGGTCAAGAGATTTCTAGAAAAGGTGGTCAATCCGTCACGAAAAGATTGGTCTATGTGTCTTGACGATGCTCTATGGGCATATCGAATAACATATAAGAATCTGATCGGCATGTCACCTTATCGAATTGTTTATGGAAAGGCGTGTCATCTCCCGGTCGAATTAGAACACAGTGCACATTGGGCCATTCGTAAACTTAACTTTGATTTACAACCAGTGGGTGAGAAAAGGTTATTGCAATTGAATGAGATGAACGAATTCTGATTCAACGCCTATGAAAATGCAAAACTCTACAAGGAGAAAGTTAAAGCTTGTCATGATAAGAAAATTCTTGATCGGACATTTGAGCCAGGCCAACAGGTCTTGCTTTTTAATTCACGATTGCATTTATTTCCTAGCAAACTGAAATCTCGCTGGTCAGGACCGTTCATGGTTAAATCCGTCGCACCACACGGAAACATTGAAGTTGAGGAACCAAATTCAAAATGAACATTCAATGTGAACGGTCAACGACTTAAACATTACTGGAGCAGACCCATCGAACGTCAGTCCACGGTTATGCACCTCTCTGAACCAGTGATATATTAAGCACAGCAGTAAAGTCGGGATGACGACTATAAACAAAGCGCTACAGGGAGGCAACCCAGGAGTTTGTATAATTTAATTATTGCATTCAGTTTCAGTTACTTAATAGTTTCAGTATTTGAATTACTTATATTTCATTTGAGGATGTGTAGATTAATTTTTGCATCACCTACTAATGTAGGACCAGCTCAGAATTGGAGTACTTATGCTCACAAGAACACCTCAGCACCGGCGCTCAATTTGAACTAGTTTCAAGTGCCCCAGCGCTATCCCTTCATTTTGGACCCTGCCCATCAGCGCCCCAACGCTTAATTTGAACTAGTTTCAAGCGCCCCGGCGCTATCCCTTCATGTCGGACCCTACCCATCAGCGCCCCGGCGCTAACTTCCTATGTAAATTCAGCGCCCCAGCGCTAGTCCTCGATATTGAGCCCTGTAGTATAGTGCCCCGACACTGTAACAAGACTAAATCTCAGCGCCCCGGTGCTGAGAATGCAAAATAGAGTCCAACTTGAATTCAAACACTCAGTTTCCAACTCTAACTTCCCAACTTCCCCACACGATTCCACTCCTCATCTGGCAACTTATGTTAAACCTCTATATAACAGTCCAAAACCAAACATAACTCCACATATCACATTGGGATTTCTTTGTTTTGTTTCTGCACAAAAAAAATTTCATATATTGTCTCGATCGCCCAGAATTTGCTACATGGCCTCCAAGCGTCAACGTGGTGAAGGTTCAGGGACCACTTCGACTCCACCTCCAAAATTTGACAGTCGGCGTTTTGTCAGTGCCGCAGCTCAAGAATGCTATAACCGCATGTCTACCCGCTCTCTCATCCCCGAACGAGGTTTAAGGCCCTACTATTCCAAAGACGGGGACATAGCGGTCATGATATCTAAGAGGAATTGGTTCACACTCACCGAGCAGCCCGATCCAGCGGTGATTGCAGTTGTAAAAGAGTTCTACGCCAACGTGCCCGAGCACTACCATTATGGGGTCTTTATGAGGGGCAAAACAGTTGAAATTGGCGAAGAAGACATTAACGGGTGCTATCAACTGCCAGTAGAGGGCCTGAATGATGAGTATGCACGACTTGTGAGTGATGGGCCAGACTATGAGAAGATAATTCGCGAGCTTTGTCAACCGGGCACCACATGGACATTGCATGAATGGGGCAGCATGACCTTTCCTGTAACAACCCGGAGAATCCGGATTGTTCAGAATTTAAGATTAAAGAATTAATTATTAATAAAAATGAATTTTTATTAATATTATTCTATGTTATGTGTTTATTAATCGTTCTATAACCTAGAATGATTATTAATCGGGAGGATTCTGGCTTCGAGCTAGATTGAACGAGTATGAATTTTCAAGACGAAAATAAAAATTTTCCGGGAACAAAAATATTTTTGGGGAAAAAGACGAAATAGGCACTATTCACCCTACGAAACCCTAAAGGTTAGGGTTTGAATAACCTAAGCCTTTTCAAGAGTTCGGTATGTCGAAATGACATTCCGTCGAAAGATTTGACGATAATATATCGTGAAAAGTTAAGTAAGCCGATAAAAGTTTTTCTCGAAAAATATGCAGAAATCGAATAAAATAAAAATGTTGAAAAGTACTGTTATGTACTTTTCATTCGTTTAGCTACGTTAGGGGAAAATGCTTGACAACAAAAAGTGTTTTTCAGTTTTTTTGAAATCCGAAGAATGCGTAAAAGTTAATCGGTAATGGAAAGACGAAATATCTAAAAATATTTGGATTCCGAGAATCGCAGTTTTTAAAACTGTCGGACGAAACCCAAAAGATGGAACTACGAAACTTAAAGGCTAAGCAAACTTGAGGGCTAAGTTAACTTAGTCCTTAAGCCTTGAATAGTAAGGAGGTTAGAGAGGGCGAAATGACAATTTTGCCCCTAACCTTGAAAATCTATAAATAGGAAGCTTAAGCTCATTTGTTTGGATTCTTCTTCTCGTACTTAGGGGGATCTGCCCTTAGTACCATACTGTGCACAATATCTTAACGCTAACGCATAAGTAATCCCCTATACAGGGTTGTTCATCTCAGTTTGACATTAGAGTCCGCACCAAAGGAAGTTTGGTTTGGATAATTCAACAAGGGTTCTGAAATTTAGAACGCTCATCAACTATGGACTAGTCGAATCATTAAGGGTTCGCTAGTCTAACAAGGTTCAACAATAACTGATATTTAAATCGAATAGAAATCTCAAAAGGTATACAATAGAATAAATATTGTATAACAGAATCTTACTTTGAAAGATTAATATACTTTAATATAACAAAATGGACTTGATAATTAATAATGAGAATTTGCTTGATGTAAAGAGATAAGACTATAAACTCATATAATGATAACGAGTAGGGTTAGGAAACTTGCCTCGTACGTAGATTACACGTTAATTTATACACATTCCTTGATTTAATCCTACATACCATTTACATTCACAATACCAGTCAATTATAATGAAACTAGTCATCACAAGTTCATTCTCTTTGTCTAACTTTGATTATGACCATACTTAGTCAAATTACTACATTCATTGATACATAATTTATACTTTATGAACAATAAGCTAACTAATAATTCAATTCACACATAATTGTGTTATTAATATGTTAAGAATTTATCTTAACGTCTCGTTATACGTCTAACATAATTTTATGTTCCTTAGATTTGGTTACTATCACATTTCTAGACTTGAACACTTAAAAAATTTCATTTCTGGACAATCTGCTAAGTGGCGCTGCGGCGCCACTGCTAGGCTTGTTCTGGACAAAAGATGTCAAAAATGTAGTTTTCATATGAAAATATGGAATTTGAGAAATTAAACTAGTTTAAGTTGTTAAATTGTTCTAATTGATTGAATATGTTGGCAAACATGTTTGTAATAGTTTTATACCAATTGTGTGTGTTAATATTACTGTTTGGTGGGTGAAATTTGTGTTAGTTGGGCTAAAATTGGCTATTGTTCATGCTGTCTTTGGTTATGTTTGTGTGCCAAGGCAATGGTGACCCGGTGCCAAGACCGAAACTTGACGCAGATTGCTGTGGTCTCCCAGGAGCTGTGTATGGCAAGCAATTGCGCCCATACCTTCGAGATGGTGAGTTCTGCTGCTGCTGCAGACTTGGGATATCAACATAATTTGGTTTAAGGTTAAGTTAACGTGTCAAATGTGTAATGACAAGGTTAAAATAGCATAGTGTAATGTGGTTAGTGATTCTAATGTGATAAGAAATTAGTAGACTATGAAAATGACATGTTGTGATTTATTGAGCATGAGAATTAGTAAATAAGTATTATGAAGGTTAACACTTGAAATTTCTGAAGTATATATAGTAGCATAAGACTTGTACTAAATTAACAAGTTTAAATAGAAATGAGTGTTATGTTGGAAATTAAATGATAGTATATCTAAGAGATATTGTGTTTTTAATATTATGTGTAGGTGAACGTGAGTTTTAATATTATAGCTTACGATTGAGGCAAGTTTTCTAACTCTACACTTTCATTGAGGTAGTTCTATTATTACATTGTGTAACCTTATCTTTTTACATTGAGCAAGTTTCTTACTTTAAACTTTCATTAAGCAAACTCTTGTATTCCTAATCATTATTTGAGCAAGCTATAACTTTAACTTTATTTGAACAAGTTTTGAATTCCAATACTTATTGATGTATTCTAACTTGTTTATTGTTAGACAAGTTTCTTTATTGTCATTCGTGTATTGTGAATGCAATTTTCTTGAATTCTAATTTCTAATGTCGAATTGTCTTATTTCAATTACTTGACACAAGCTATTCTCATAATGAGCAAGTTTTATTTTCAGCTTGCTATTACTTAATGTATATTTAATAATTCATAGCCCTAGCTTAATATTATTCAAGCAAGGTTTATTTTCATTCAATACTTATGCTTTGTAGCTGTTTCTAACCATGAGTTCAATATATATAGTTAGTTCACTTACGCTTATTCATTGTTCCATATTATGTTATTATTGATCAATTGTTGGGTTATCAAACCTTATTGATTCAACTAGTCTTCTAGTTGATGATCGTTAAACTTTAAATTACCCTTGAAAGCTTATCCAAACCAAACTTTCTTTGGTGCAGACTTGTACTCTAAAATTGAGAAGAATAACCCTATTTTATGGGATACGCTATGCATTTAGATGTTTGTGCACAATATATTGTACGAAGGGCTGATCCCCCTAAGTACGTGAAGTCCCTACAGTATAACTGTTAAGGTTAAAGTTGAAATATTACTTGTAATCGTGGACATTGTTCGTGGTCTTATGACCCTCAGATGTATATCTCATATTTTGATTCCAGTTGATGGTTATCATTGATAGAGTACTATTTAGTTTTGATGAGCCTATTCATTGGCGGTTATTATTCTCTTGTTAATTCATTGCTATATCTAGTGAGCATTTGCTTTGCTCACTCTTGTATATATATATATATATATATATATATATATATATATATATATATATATATATATATATATATACTCATTCATACTAAAGTTGAGAAGGTCGACGAACCTACAACTAGCAAAGAAAAGGAAAAAATGTACAAGTGATGAAGACTTGTAATTTTATTGATTGTCATGAATGATAGACTTTTTATTTGATGATGTGATGTAATTATTTTATTTCTGCACTTGATTGATGATTAAGGTTAGACAACCTAGGAAGATTTTTTATTTAATGATGTAACCCTATTTAAAGGGAGGATTTATAATTTAATTTTATGATATTTGGGTAGATAGATATGAATGAATAGAAAGTGAACACCAAATCTTGTGGGAATGAAGTACTTAGATTTGGGGGTGTCACAATACCTATGCTAGCATGATAACTATTTTTATAAGCAAATTCTACCAAAGGTAACTGATCTTCCCAACGTACTTTGAAGTCTATGATATATGTTCTCAACATATCCTCTAATGTGTGTATGGTTCTCTCACTCTGTCCATCAGTCTGAGGGTGATAAGTTGTGCTTAATCTTAATTGTGTACCTTTCTGCCGACTTTTCTAAAAATTTGAAGTAAAACGTGGATCTCGATCTGATACTATAGAAACAGGTATTCCATGTCTAGAGATGATTTCATTAATGTACAACTTAGCAATGTGGTCTAAGTTATGAGTAACTTTAATAGGTAAAAAGTGAACTGATTTGGTTAAATAGTCCACTATTACCCTAATGGCATTATGGCCCTTTTGTGTAGCTGGAAGGCCTACAACAAAGTCCATGGTTATATGTTCCCACTTCCACTCAGGGATTGGTAAGGGTTGAAGTAAACCACTCAGCTTTTGATGCTCAGCCTTAACCCTTTGACACGTGAGACATTTGCTTACCCATTCGGCTATCTCTCTTTTCATATTCGACCACCAAAAGTGTCGACTTAAATCCTTGTACATTTTAGTACTGCCAGGATGAATGAAAAATTTAGAATTATGAGCTTCGTTTAAGATTTCTTCTTTTAAGGCTTGATTTAACGGAACCCAAATTCTATCTTCATATCTTATTATTCCATCCTTATCTATTCTGAATTTGTTGTACTTAATATGAGTTATATTGGACTTCTACTTTTGACATTCTTCATTCTTTCCTGCATCTCTTTGATTTTATAAAGTAGAGATGAAACTCCCTCTATAATGAATAACTTTTGGGTAGAGGTAGTTGGACATTCCACCTCAATTTTTAGATTTTCAAAATCTTTTATTAACCTATCATTGGTGGTTATTACATTCAACTTTTCTTGATTCTTTCTACTCAATGCATCAGCCACGACATTAGCTTTATTGGGATGATATAAGATTTCACAATCAAAATCCTTTATCAGTTCTAACCACCTTCTCTGCCTTAAGTTTAGCTCTTTTTGTGTAAAAATATATTTCAGACTTTTATGACCTGTATATATCTCACACTTCTCCCCGTACAAGTAATGTCTCCAAATCTTTAGAGCAAAAACTACTGCGGCTAACTCTAGGTCATGAGTAGGATACCTCTTCTAATAATCTTTGAGTTGTCGTGATACATAAGCAATCACTTTCCCATGTTGGCTCAACACACACCCTAAACCTTTGTGTGATGTGTCACTAAATACTACAAGGCCTCCTGTATCATCTGGTAAGGACAATACTAGAACTATGCTCAATTTCTTCTTCAACTCTTGAAAGCTCTATTCACATTTATTCGTCCAGACGTATTTTACCGTATTTCAAGTTAAATTGGTTAATGGGGTTGCTATTTTTGAAAAATCTTTTATAAACCACCGATAATAACCCGCTAAACCGAGAAAACTTCTTAATTCTGTTGGAGTTGTTGGTTGTTCCCAATTCACAACCATTTCGATCTTAGTTGGATCTACTGATATTCCATTTTTGTCAATTACATGACCTAAAAATTGAACTCTCTTTAACCAGAATTCACACTTGGAAAACTTTGAATAAAGTTATTCCTTTCGTAATATCTCCAAAAGGACCCTCAAGTGTTCAACATGCTCTTCCCGTGTTTTTGAGTATACCAGAATATCATCGATAAATACTACAACAAATTTGTCCAAGCATGGTTTAAACACTCGATTCATTAAATCCATAAATGATGTCGGTGCATTTGTCAATCCAAAAGACATTACAAGAAACTCATAATGTCCATAGCGTGTCGTAAACGCTATTTTCGGCACATCCTCCTTTCTTACCTTTAATTGATGATAACCTTGTGAGACCCCAAATTTTATGAATAAAGATTTAAATTTCTCGAAATATTTTTTTGAATATTATGGTGTGGATTTGATATATGTTATAGTTGTGGGTAATATTTATAAATTTTACAAAGTAAGCAAGTTGTTATATAATATTCAATTGGTCGGGGAATATTCTTTTTGTCGGGGAATATTCGTACGATGGCACAATCATTGGTGGACCCCACAACGAAAGTATTGTCGTAGTTAGAAAATGACAGAATTACAATAACGGCGGAAGTGTTATCGTTAAAGCTGTTGAACTACTCGGTAGTAAAAATACAGTAATACACGTGGTTGCATAGTAGCACACGGTATTGATTATTGATCTTACGTGAAAAGTCACTCGATTATACTCAATTCATCGCTACATTAATTGCTTTGCATCATATCTCTCATATTATTGATTCGATTATTGTCACAGTATCATCTGCATAATATGATATATTATTAAATCAATAATTGAGATGACAAAGTTATTCATATTATTAAATTGCAATATTTACAATTTCTAGAAGTTCTGTCAAGGAGAGGTTTGGTCATCTAATTGCGCACCAATAAGGAGAAATCCTTATCGGAAAGCCCCCTCTTTCCTGGGAACGACCTGGTTGTTAAATATTGTGAGGTATAATATTAATGATGAATAAGTTTGTGTTGATTAAAGATGAATTTGATAGTTCCATTGTGTTAGGATTATTAGTGTTAGTGGAAATTGACATCTATTCCGATGATAATTGATGTCTAGGGGTTATATTGATAAATCGGGTAATTAATCGGATAAATGAGCAATTAATTGCTACTAATTCACATACTTATATAACTATTTGTTCACATGTGTGTACTATTGAATCGCATTCTTGTACTATTAGGGGAGTTGGTGCAATATTGATAATACTTGCATGACTACTTTAAGAAAATGGAGGTATAGATGGAGGAACTATACTGTAATTCGTATTTTCACATGATTATAACTATTGATTCATATGATTGAACTATTGATTCACATTATTTACTATTAAGGGAGGTGGTGCAAGTTTGATAATACTTGCAGGACTAAATTAAAAATGAAAGAAAAGTTGAAGGTATTGTACTGTAATATTTCGAGCCCCAAAACGTGAAATTATCAAAACTATATTTTCCTATAAATAGAAGCTCATTCTTCCTTTAATTCTCACCAATTCACTAAAGTTTTAGAGAAATTATTATAGAGAGAAATTATAGAGAGAAAAAAAAGAAGAGAAGTCTGCTACCTCACTATTCCAGTATCCAGTCTTCTTTTGAGGTAAGGGGTATTATTTCTTTCGTATTCATGAAGAGAGCTATTGTTATTCCATTCCTTATTATTATGTTAGAATAACCTGTATACGCGGACTACCGTATATATGGTGAAATTCTTATGTTATTCCATTCTTTATTATTATGTTCGAATAACCTGTCTATGCGAAGTACCGCATACATGGTGAAATTCTTCTATTATTTCATTCTTTATTATTCTGTCGGAATATCCTATCTGTCGTAAGCTTCGCATGACACAGTTCCATTATTTATTATTACATTTGGAATACGTTTCGCGTGACTGGTTCCATTATTTATTATTACATTGGAATATCTTGTCTGCAAGCGATTACTATCGCATGCCTGGTGAATTCTTCTGTTATTCCATTTCTTATTATTCTGTTGGAATAACCTGTCTATGTGGATTACCACATGCATGGTGAATGATCCTTAGTATTCATTCCTTATTAAATTGTGGAAATGATCTGTCTACGTGGATTACCGTATGGCGGGTGAAAATCCATTTGCAGTTTCGTAATTTTTCTGACACTCAAAAATTTTGGAAAAATTTGAAATGATGTTTTGTTGAGTTTTCTAGATTGTGTCCAAAAATGGCGATTTTTGGATGTATAGATTAGGAGTTATGAATTTTATGGGAAAAGACTATTTTAAAAGTAAACCCTTATAACTCCTTCTGGTTAACTCCAAAATTAGTGAAATTTTTATTGGGAGTACATATATATAACAGAAGTATACTCTGTAAATTTCAGAATTTTTGGACAAAAGTACAGTTTATGATAAATGTTTAAATATTCGGCAGTTTTGGCCATATGAAAAATAGTAAATGAATTTTAAAAATTCCAAGAAAAATATATGTTCAATATGAGACTATATTCTGCTAAATCTCAGAAAAGAAATATTTTTGGGACTGATTTGGTATTTTTCATGAAAATGAACTAGTTATGAGTAAATGAATTAAATACGTTATGTGAAGTAACAAAATTGGAAAAATAGGATTTTATGGCTTGAAAATCCTATATAGGGTATATACAGATTTTTGATGAGGGATTTGATCATTGATGATAAAATCTTATGAGTTTGACATTTTTGAATGATTAAATGTATTATTTGGTAAAGTGCAAACAATTGAAATAAATTGTTTATAAGTTTAACACTACAAAAAAATGGGGCTTCAGTAACAACCGATTTTCGTTGCTAAAGATGTCAAATTTCGTTGCTAAAGGTTTTTGGCAATGACTTTACTGTCGTTGCGTCTTTCGTTGCGCAATAAGCGTTGCTAATTGTTCCGCAACGAACGTATTTTTTTCGTTACCAAAAGTAATACATTTTGCAACGAAATTGGCTTTCGTACAGATACATTAATCCTTTAGCAACAAAAAGTATTTTTGCAAAATAATTAAAATGTCGTTGCTAAAAACCCAGTTCGTTGCAAAAGCCTACTAATTGGCAACAAAATGAAATATTTTTTTTGCAACGACCATGCATTTTCGTTGCAACTGATACCATTTTACAACGACATTTTTCATTGCAGCTAATTATAAAAATTGTTGCCTAAGCTTGCTTTCATTGCGGAATGTAAATTTTTTAGCAACGATTTTCGTTGCTGATTATATTATTTGGCAACGATATTATGCTGAATCAGCAAAGAAAATGTTTGTTGCTGCTTATTTTTCAATAGCAACAAAAGTCGTCAATTAACAACGACATTATATTTTGCCGTTTCTTTATATATGCAACGAAAGTTAATATGATTTGCAATGATAAAAAATGTTGTCTTTTATTTTAGTATTAGCAACAATATCATCTTCGTTGTTATTAGGTTAATTTTTCGTTACCAAATATTATATTTTTAATGCCATTAGAAACGAAAATTTGTTGTTAAATATATAAAAAATTGTTGCTATATTAAAACTTGTTCAATACTTTGGTAACAAATTATATTGTTGCCAAATCAAAATTTGATATTCTTTTTGTATACTTGGCTAGCTCAATGTCCCCATAGCAAATAATGACAAAAATACAAAAAACTAAAATATTATTAACTTAATAAAATCATCCACTACATAATCATTCATTATCTTTACAAATATTCAAAATATTTCAAATATTCGGGGCATTTAGTATAATCTGAAAATATTCTTAATTTTGGAGACAAGATGTGTTTTAGCCTAATTGCTTTTTAAGCAGCCTGATTCATCAACAAACTTGTGCAACTGGGAAATGAAGCCAACACGACTACTTTCTTTGAGGCAACGGAGCGAATCCGGTTCGCGTGAAAGTAGCAATCAGGTCGCCAAGCCGCAATTTATCATTGCACCCAAAACTCAACTTTATTGCGCACACACCAAAAACAATAAAACAATTAAACCCTTGTGTATCTAAAACCCAATTGAAATGCAGTCCTTCCACCAAGTTTGCGGGAATACATTAGAATCAGAGAATAAACCTAACTACCCAAGTAAATAGTAAGGACCTGGAACCAGTAGATTACTGTAACGTGTTCTGTTCAAAAGAAGATAATAGAAAGAGCTTGAACTAAACATGACTTGACTACTAATTGTTCTCTATTAAGCAACAACCATGCACCCGTATCAATAAAACTTGATCCAAGAAATGCTCTTATAAGTCTTTAACATTTTCATTTTTCATGACAAGTAGGACCAAGTCTTCAATTATGTAATTCATGTTATCGAACCAATGCAAGATACTTCATTGGTTCAAAATCACAACTCATTTATTTTTTCCCAAACTTCACATGGTTTACTTTTCATATTTAATTTATCCCTCAAACTGGTTAACAAAACAGGATAAGATTTTAAATGAGATTAGTTCTTCAAAACCTATCACAGAAATGTATTTGGTTCTTCAGAAAATGCAACATTTTATGCCCTGTTGGTTCCATCAGATAAACATTAACAATGATTCATGATATAACTATCACGGGGTTGCTATCATCACCCATCACCTTGACTTATAAGATTTTCATGTATAAAACAACTCTAATTAGTGATTACTGCTTGCAGTTAATTTTGTCAATTTACAAGTCTCTTGTGCTATAGCTTCCATGTAACTGTGAATGTTATTCGGTCCAAGATTAATGAGAGCTAAATAAGTACTAGCAATAAGACATGTCTGCAAATAAGAACGACAAAGAAAACTTGAAGATACACTCTAGTCATGTTCTCTAAAAATGAAAACCAAAAACCTTTTGACAGTGATACCTGATGTCAACAACCAAACGCCATATTAAACAAAACACTGACGTACTCATTAAAATCAATGATGCAAAACTTGGAGAAATTATAAAGTATGACGTTAAAGAATTATATTAAATGAACCTTCCAAATGTTTAGGTGAAACGTCAAACTGCATCCACCAAACCTTTCCATTCTCCTTGGGCAGTTTCACTTTCAGAATTTTGGCAGCGAGGAAGATTGAACTAGCCGCAATATAATGGGGTTTATACTGCAAGCACAGTGTAGTACGTAACCTAGAGATCACAGGCATGAAATAGTTTGTCTTCAGAAAGACAATACACAAGAAAAAAGTAGATAACGGAGAATCTATTAATAAAAGAGAACAAACTTTAAGATATCAAGACATGATATCAACATAATTTACCAATCATTCACAAAGTTCCATGCAACTTTAGAAAGTTCTTTGTCAGATATCTCCAATCTCTTGAGAGCTGCAACAAGTGGTTTGTAAGGGTGTTCAATATTTAGATCGAAAGCAAGCGTTGCTAATACAAATCTCTCCCCATTTAAGATTAGTTGCTTCTGCTTATCATAAACTTCCTGTAGAATGAAAAACACAAATAAGATACCCAGACATCAAAAAAAACATGGGGAAAACAAATTAATCAATAACTTTTTTATTTAAAAAAAAACAGATGTCTAGCATACCTTCTGTTTTATTCTTCGTGGAGCGGAGGGGTCCCATTTGTACATTAATCTATAGGCCACAACAGTAATGTCACTCAGCCAACGTGATGTTTCTTCTGCTTTGCAGCCAAGAAACATGCATACAGTTGCAATAGTCTGAACCAGTGATCACCACATTGAAAAGTACATCAGGATTCTTTTCAAGTAGAAGTAACAATTCCATATTAAGATATCTTTATGCCTGTATCTCAACTTTTAAGTAGGAAAAGAAAGATGTGCACACCAATTAGTTATCCAAATACTCCACCTAAATAATACCCTCACTTATATTGCAGATGCTAAAACTTTCTGATAAGTTCAGAATTCTAAAAATACAAGAGTTTTGAGCAGCGGAAAATGATGCTTTTGAAAGGCATTGCTCCAAATCAGACATAGATATATTGCTCCGAGGAACTTTACGCCTAGGATTGTAAGATTGCACAACGGCCAGAACCACCCACTGAGGATTATTACCATTTTTACTCTGTTCATTATGGTCCTCTGCACGTGCACAGTTGGTTTCAGAAGTAATAATAAAAACAAGAATAAATGAAAGGAAAAGATTATAACTAAAGTTCTAAACAACAAAAGAGGAAAGAAGAGCCACTTTAGACAACAAGGCATGAAGAATGTCTTGCTTGTATGTCTTTACTAAATTTTTTAGTCTCCTCTACTGATCCACTATGATAATCATCCTAACTTAAAAATTAAATAAAAAGCAAAGAGACTTTAGACAACAAGTTATGAAGTTTGAATAGCACATGGTAAGATGCTCACCTGCAATTTCTATAAGATGGAGATCACCCAGATGGAGATCCCCAACTTCAGAAGCTTGTTCATATGCACTGGGGATACTTGCTGAGAGTTTGGCCAGAGCATCAAACACACGCCCATAGCCCCAGTTTCCAGAATCATCAACACAACTGCACAAAAGAAGTGATATTGCTGATGAATAATTTGAGCATGCATTCTAGAAAAACAAACAAGCTCAAGTAACTCATTGAACGTTTTGACATCACATCAAGTTACCAATTGCTCTAAAAGCTTAACCTAATGAGCCCAACAATGTGCATCATGCTTAACACAACTCAAGAAAGCCCCGCTAGCACATGAGGAGACAAACCAAATAAAGAAGCAAAGATGATGCACAAGCAATCTGGGAAGCTAGTTACTTGAATATGATTGTAGGCTCTGATGGACAAACTTTCGACGGTTGTGTACAGTCCCCATAGACAAACTGAACAGAACCAGAATCTAACATAATATCCATATCTGCAGGGCAAACAGGATCCTTGACTGACAATGATCTGTATCCAAGAGCTTCCCACTTGGCCAATTTCTTATCCTCTGATTTCTTCTTTGCAGCCTCAGCTTTGAGATGCCTCTCTTCAGGTAAGCTTCTCCTGTTTTCCAACTCCAAGACAGGATTGTTAGTTGCTTGTGATGCATCCTTGAACTTCTCGACCCAAGATAAGTATGATGCTTCATCAAGACCCGGATCAAAAGTGACAGACGATGGACTGAGATCACGTCCATCTGATATATCCTTTGGATTGATCTCCAGCTTCTTGTTATCCTTGCCCGATCTTTGTCCATGTCGAAATGCAAGTATCTTTTCAACTGTAGCATTCAGTTCTGATGTATTTGGTTCATCTGGATTTTCATTGCTCATCTCTGTCGGATCAAACCTCTGTAACCTAAATATGACAGATCGCAAGTCTCCAACTTCAGCTCCAGTTATTTCTTTTCCCTCACGATCCATAACATCCTCACCTACAACATTATGACTCAGCTGCAACTTCCTCTTTGCTCTACGCATAATAACCTATATCAATATTAAAATTTAACTGTAACCAAAATACCTTTCAACTGTGAAAGTCAATTCAGTGTACCTCACCTCCTCAATTGTTCGTCCAGTAACTAAATTTATAGTCAAAACATGATTCATTTGACCAAGCTTCCACCCTGAGAGTTCCTCGTTCATCTGTGCCTGCGCTTCTTTGTCCAATTCATCATACCGTGTCAGATCCCTCCTTACTGTTCTTAAGAAAATAACAAAAACAATACCAGCTAAGAATAAGATAACCATAAGTGAGTTGAGGATAGAAAACCAGTGGACACGGGCACCTTCCATCTTCAGATAAGCATCCCACCGAGACAAAGAGACAAAGAGAGTATACCTTAGGAGAAGGGTAATCGAGTTTTCCATGGAACATCATTTGTGCCTCGACATCCCTATGGGTCCGGCTGGCGGCGGCGGAAGAAGATGTAGCTCGGAGAAACCTCTCAAAAATAGCCATAACAAGGAACATTAATATGAGCACAGCAATGGCCACAAAGCCAAACGGAGACAACATTAACAGAGCAATCAAAATTGCAACAACTTAATTCAAATCGAAACCGGGGCTAAGGCTTATAGTAGGAGGAGGGTTAGGGTTTTATGGTGGGCGGCGCTGGTAGTAGAGAGGGGGATCTGTGCCAACGTAGTGTGACAACTTACGGGACAAATCCTGGAGATTAGAGCTAGGGTAATTAAACCAAATTTTGCAAGTAAGGGATGGAGACCATACCTGAAGGGTGGGGCGCTTGATGATGATCATGTCCCGGGTCGGGTTAACGAAGACGAGAGGATAGTGGCAAGGGTAGGATCCAATAAGCCAGATGATGACGGGGATGTTGTAGGTGACATTTTGGAAGATCATTCGTGTAGCTTTGATCGAGGAGAAGAACAATCAATTATCGATGAGGATAGAAGAAAATCAAATTGGTAGAGAAGAAACTTAACCCATCTCTTTAATTAAAAGATCGACATCTGAATTTTGGCTAAGGAAGATAGGAGAAACCCCAAATTAGTTTCATACCTTACTCTTTTTCCAGACCACACACAATTCCTAAATTAGGGACTTTGTTCCAAAAAAACAGTTTGATAACATTTTAAAAAACATAACTTTTTTAGAAGTAATATTATTCGTAAAATTATTATTTCAAAAACTTAATGATAAATTTAAATTATAAATTTTAGGATATTATAAATTTATCAAACCGAAATATAATTCTTTTGTAAAACAAAAAAGTAATATTTTAATATTTGTAATCTGTGTTACAAAAAGTCTTAATTATTATAATTTTGTTTTTTTTTTTTTATCAATTTGCAGTATTTTAAATTTTAAATTATTGTAACTTAATATTTTAATTAATAAAATTAATATTTTAAATTACTTATAAATTATTTTTAAGAATAAAATTTCTATTAAAATATTAATTACATTATAATTTGAATCGTAATATATTATAAATTAAAGAACAAACTCAAAATTGAAATGGATTTTCGCTTCCGCTACAGGCTGTAGCGACATGAGAAATTACTCATTTGCCTCTCATTTGCTCATGTACTACACTGTCTACCGCTACACGTTATGGCGGTAGTTTAGTTAACTAATAAATTAGAATGGATCAGTGGTAGCTTTTTGGGTTTATAGCAAAAGATAAAAGTTGTGTAATTGTAATTATAAGTCTATAATCATAATAAAAAATAATGAATTTTAAAATAAAGTTTATTAATAAATGAATATTAATTTTATTATTTTTAATAAATATAATGATTAATGTTTTAAATTATAATTGAGTAAATTTTTATCATTTTTGAAATATTAAATTTTAAAATGAATACTTTAATTACAACTATAGTTAGAATAAGAAAAAAAAATAGAATGTTTTAAAAGTATAGTATTAATGAATGAATGTTAATTTATTTATTTTTAATAAATCTGATAATCAATAATCTAAATTACAATTCAAATAACTTTTCATCATTTTTGAAATTTTAAATTTTAATTTTAAAATGAATGTTCTAATTACAATTATAAATAAAATAAGAAAAAAAAACTAATGAATTTTAAAATATAGTTCATTAATTCTAAATTAATTCGAACCTAACACATTTAATAATAAAATTATATTATCCATTGTTATTGCCTTATATTTATAGCAAGTAAATTTTGAAAGTACAAAATTTGTAACAACTTAATACCTATATATATATATAATTAATTTATATATATATATATATATATATATATATATATATATATATATAACTTATATTCAATAATTAATAAGTCACATACAATTAATATTCAATAATTAATAAGTCATAATTATTATAATTTTGTTTCTTATCAATTTATAACATTTTAAATTTTAAATTATTGTAACTTAATATTTTAATAAATACAATTTATATTTATATATAAAAATATTCATAGTTACTTTATATATATTTAGTTTAATGTTGAGATTTGTTTAGTATTTTATTTAATTTGACAAGAAATTTTGAAAAGAATATGTATGTATGTATGTATGTGTGTGTGTGTGTGTGTGTGTGTGTGTGTGTGTGTATATATATATATATATATATATATATATATATATATATATATATATATATATATATATATGTTAGTTTAGTTAACTAATAAATTAGAATGGCTCAATGGTAGCATAATGGCCCAATAACCCATAGGTCTTAAGTTCAAAACATAGTTGTGATATTTTTGCTTCTTATGTTATATTTTTTGTGTATTAGATAAATTCTATTCCCATATATATATATATATATATATATATATATGTCAGTCGATCAAGTCATACCCTTATCTTACTTCACAAGTGCTCACCCTCCTTTAAGCGACGGTTTGATTAAATGAACCATCGCCATATTTTTAGCGAAAGGACAACAAAAATATAAAGCAATGGTTGTATGAATGGCAAAACCATCATAAAAAGAGGGTAAACATAGTGAGTAAGATAAGGGTATCTTTTGATCTTTCTTCTATATATATATATACCCATCTTAAATCTCCACATTAAACTAAATATATATAAAATAACTATGAATATTTATATAACGTAACTATGAATATTTTAATATATATATATATATATATTTATAAATTTATCTCTAAATATTCATATAAATATTTATAAACAAATATTCATATAAATATTTATGCATGAAATACAAATATATTATCTTATAATAATAACATACTAATTTGTCGTTTTATTCTGTGATATATAAGATCGTTAGTATGGAAAGACCTGTTTGACTTATTTTTTTTCCCTTTTTTCCACAAGCGCTAATTATTATATCAATTCTTTTTTTTTTTACAAAATAAAAAAGTAGTAGATTTTCGGAAAACAATAGCATTAATTATTCCTTATTTTAAAATGTCCAATATTAAAAAACTAATTAATTAACTTTGCTATTAATTTACGTTATAATCTTCTATATATTGATCATGTATGATCATCGATATGTCATTTAATTATTTCATTACTAATTTCTATCAAAAAAGTGTTCGATCGCCCATTAATTATTTGCTGCAAAAGAAGAAGATAATTGAAAAGAATATCTTATACTCTATTCCAAGACAAAATAAATAAATTAAAGAACATGTAAGATAAATATCATAAATTTGTAAGTATTTGACATATATAAGCAAAAATTATAGTGTTATAGTTTTTATTATTATTATTATTATTATTATTATTATTATTTTTATTTTATTATTATTATTATTTTTATTATTATTATTATTATTATTATTATTATTATTATTATTATTATTATTATTATTATTATAGTATATAACTTCCTGAGATTATATTAATGATATGTAGTGAAGGAGAAGAAAGGAATATATGGGGGAAATCTAATGTTTTGATATAAATATTAATCCTTGCAAGATATTAATAGATAACTTGTGTTGCTCTAGTGGTCAAATGACCAAAGTTTTAAATGATAGGTCATAGGTTCGAATATGTTCCGCATTTGGACATAATTTTTAAATACTAAATACGAATTTTTTTTGACAATTCTCTGAATACCGAATATGGTCTTACAAAAACATGTTTATTGGGATTATCTTAATTTAAGAAACCATTTTAATAGTCATTGCAAAAAGTTGTATAAAATATGTAACAAAAATAAAAATTGTTGCCAAAGAATGTGGTCCATATTAGGCAACGAAATATAGCAACAAAAAAACTTTCGTTGCCTACGACGAGGAGAAATCAAGTGGTTAGAAAATTTGCAATGAATTTCTAACGAATTTTGTTTCCAAATTTTGCAACGACTTATGAATTTCATTGCAAAAAGTGAAAGCGACCTGATAATCTGCAACGAAGGACAAGTTTCATTGCTAAACATACACTTTTAGCAATGACTTATAAAATCGTTACTCGAAAAATCGTTATTAAAGCCCTATTTTTAGCAACAAAAAAAACTTTCGTTGCCCACGATGACGGAAATCAAGTGGTAAAAATTTTTACCTGAATTTCTAACAAACTTTTTCCGCTTGATGAATTAGCAACGAAATTTTGCAATGACTTATGAATTTCTTTGCAAAAAGTGAAAGCCTGACACAATCTACAACGAAGGACAACTTTTGTTGCAAAACATATAATTTTAGCAACGACTTATAAAGTCGTTGCCCGAAAAATCGTTGCTAAAGGCCTATTTTTTTGTAGTGTAAGAAGTGATTAAAATATTGTTATAATATTAATAATATTAGATTATGAGTTTATTAAGTGATTGATAATATTTGGATAAATTTAAAGTCTTTAATATTTATCCTTGGTTTCATTTGATTAATGCTTATATCATTGTCATCATCCTCATGCTTATATTATGATGAAGGTCATCTTTGGCTTACGTGCATAGATGGACTCGGTATGATTATGACCAGGGATCATTCAGTATAATCATGACCTGTAATGTTATAAATGATGTGGTAAAAGTCCTCGGTGGGCTTATAGTGCATTGATGGGCGCTTTTTGGTATGATTATGACCGAGGATTATTCGGTATAGTCATGATCGTTGATGATTTAATGAATATCATTGGCGTGAGTGTGCGAGGATGATTCGATGATGTGGTTTATTTATTAAAATTGAGTCTCAAATATAAAAAAAAATGATGAAAACATTTTAAATCATAGAAGATAGCAGGTATCATGCTCTACTTGACTCTTCTAATGGATTGCTTATTCCGCTGTAATTAAACTTGATGTATATTGTATTTTACCAGTTTAACATTGTTGAAGACTAATCATAATTTATTCTGCATTATCTTAGTCATAATATTTCTTACTGGGCTAGTTGAGCTCACCCTTTTGCTTTCATTGTTCTCTTCAGGAAATAAGAACGTAGCCGGGACTAGTCGGGGAATGGAGTGATGGTCCGAGATGGTGTATTAATAGTCCTCACTATTCTATAAAATAGCGTGACAATAAATGTAATGAGGACTCTATTTGAGAGTGGATATTGTTTAGAAGGCAATATTCCTGTTTAAACTCTCAGCTATGTTTTGTCGTATATTACACGACTGTTGTATTATTATGTTGTATTTGAATTTATGTACCATGTATCTGGCGACTCAAGATGTGTGATGTATACATGTTTTGGGGGCGTCACAGTTGGTATCAAAGCTTAGGGATATGATCCCTGGCTGAGATGTGAGACAAGAACTATGAGGGGAGAGACGGGGAATTCCTTCACAAGTATGACATACCTAAGTTTATTTGGTATTTAATTGGTCGGTCAGAGTATAGGGATAATATGTGATATGTCAATTAACACTTATTTTGTGACAGTGTTTGAAAATGGCATCTGAAAATATTGAGATAAGCAATGAAGCACATGAGACCGTTGAGTCACCAACGATCAATACCCAGGATAATGTTCAATAGGAAGACAATAATCCTCAGGTAAATAACAACACTAATCAGATGATGAATGATGGGATGCTTAGAGGCTAAATTTGCGGAGTTATCCCGATTTGCATCCCATTTGGTCGATAATCAGGAGAGAATGACGCGAATGTTTCTAAGAGGTTTGAAACCCGATATACGTCAATACCTCATTTCTCACAAACTTTTTTTATATTCAGATGTTGTGAATAGGGCTCAGTTATTGGAGCGCGATAATGAGTCAGCACAACCAAAGGATAACGAGCAACAACACGATAATAATCGTCTTCAATAAATGACCATCGAACAATGATAACCATCGTGGGGAAAATTATCATGCCAAGAATGGTAACCACTTGATTGGGTAATCATGGCCAAAATAATAAAGTAGAAAATTCAAGAAGCGAAGATTTAACGATGATGGGAAGATGTTGGCAGCGGCACCAACACCAAAGAAAAAATTCTAGGGGAGGAGAACGACCTTGCCGTTAGATGCTACTGATCATGAAGAGGAGGGACACATAAGTCAAAACTGTTCACAGCCTTCCAAGGTATGTTTTAGTTGTGGAAAAGACGGTCACATAGCTCGATTTTGTCCTGCAGCGAAATCAAGTCTAGCTGGGACGGTGGCACCAAAGGCAGATACGGACAAAACAAAGTTGGTGGTTTCAGGAAGAGCGTTTTTCGTGACTTCTCAAAAAGTGAGTAACCCGAATGAAGTTAGCACGAGTTAGTTAATTATAAATTCTTGTGAAGTCTATACCTTATTAGATACTGGTTCTACCCATTCTTTTATCTCTCTTGCTTGCGCTCAACGTTTAAATTTGACTCCGAAGAAATTAGACTTTGACTTATCTGTTGAAACTCCGTTAGGAGAAACCTTCGTTACCTCCACTGTTTATAAGTCTTGTTTGATACAAATCGACACTTTCACGTTACCTGTTGATCTTATCTCTTTAAAAATACTTGCCTTTGATGTGATTTTAAGAATCGATTGGTTAACTACTCATTATGCTTTTCGTAAGGTTGTTAGCTTTCATATTCTTAACCAACCTATCATGCGAATTCAAGCAACCAAACCCAAAAGTCAATCACTGTCATACCAAGCCATAAATAAAGATCCCCGAGCCTTTCACTGGTGACTTCCAAGTCTTGGAATACACCGAAGCCAGAATATCCGTAGGGAACATCGTGAATAACGGTGGCAAGTTGATAGGTATCAATGTGACGTGCTATCCAAGTCTTGGATGAGATTCACAGTTTTGAATGACATTTCTATTTATAATAAATTTCCTGAGGTATTCTTGAAGACTTCCTAGCCTACCCCTAGAGCATGAAATCAAATTTTGTATTGACACCAGTACAAAACCCATTTCTTCAACCCTTAAATATTTCTTCACCCAAAACGAACGTAACATGCGCCAAAGACGTTAGCTCGAGCTATTGAAGATTACGATCATACCATTCAATATCATGGTGGAAGAGCGAACGTGGTAGCTGACGCGTTGAGTAGAAGATCGTATGCGGTTACGAGTGCGATGTTGTTAACACAAAAACCCATTTCGTATAACTTATACAAATGATGAAGATAGAGTTAAAGACTCTAGGGACCCACGTGGTGATATCAACTATACGAGTAGAATCGACTTTAATCGATAAAGTTAAAGGCCGCCCAAACTACACACCCGGAGCTGATGAATGTGAAGAAGAAGGTTCAAGAGGGCGTTATTCTAGAAGCAAGAGTCGATAAAGAGAGGAAAACTCAATCCTCGATTCATTGGCCCATTTTTAATCCTCGATCGAGTAGGAACTGTGGCCTATAGACTCGCCTTATCGCCAAGTATGTCGCGTGTTCATAACATTTTTCACGTATCGATGTTACGTAAATATGTGGACGACCCAAACCACATTATTAAATTAGAACTAGACGATATAGTAGAAGATTTAACGTATGAGGAGATACGTGTTAAAATCTTGGATAAGAAGGATCGTATTCAACACTCAAAGGTTATACCTCAAGAGTTAGTATCTGAAATGAAGTAAAGGTATCCTCATCTCGTCGGCATACCAGGTACGTACGTAAATTTTGAGGGCAAAATTTCATAACAATGGGAGATTGTGAGACCCCAAATTTTATGAATAAAGATTTAAATTTCTCGAAATATTTTTTTGAATATTATGGTGTGGATTTGATATAATGTTATAGTTATGGGTAATATTTATAAATTTTGCAAAGTAAGAAAGTTGTTATATAATATTCGATTGGTCGGGGAATATTCTTTTTATCGGAGAATATTCGTACGACGGCACAATTATTGGTGGACCCCACAATGAAAGTATTGTCGTAGTTAGAAAATGAAAGAATTATAATAACGACGGAAGTGTTACCGTTAAAACTATTGAACTACTCGGTAGTAAAAGTACAGTAATACGCGTGGTTGCATAGTAACACATGGTATTGATTATTGATGCTTACGTGAAAAGTCACTCAGTTATACTCAATTCTTTGCTTTCGATAATTCTTTGCATCATATCTATCATATTATTGATTCGATTATTGTCACGCGGATCATCTCGCATAATATGATATATTATTAAATCAATAATTGAGACGACAAAGTTATTCATATTATTAAATTACAATATTTATAATGTCTAGAAGTTCTGTCAAGGAGAGATTTGGTCATCTAATTGCGCCCCAATAAGGAGAAATCCTTATCGGAAAGCCCCCTCTTTCTTGGGAATGACCTGGTTGTTAAATATTGTGAGTTATAATATTAATGATGAATAAGTTCGTGTTGATTAAATATGAATTTGATAATTCCATTGTGTTGGGATTATTAGTGTTATTGGAAATCGACATCTATTCCGATGATAATTGATGTCTAGGGGTTATATTGATAAATCGGGTAATTAATCGGATAAATGAGCAATTAATTGCTACTAATTCACATGCTTATATAACCATTTGTTCACATGTGTGTACTATTGAATCACATTCTTGTACTATTAGGGGAGTTAGAGCAAGATTGATAATACTTGCATTACTAAATTAAAAATGGAGGTATAGATGGAGGTACTATACTGTAATTCATATTTTTACATGATTATAACTATTAATTCACATGATTGAACTATTGATTCACATTATTTACTATTAGGGGAGGTAGTGCAAGTTTGATAATACTTGCAAGACTAAATTAAAAATAAAAGAAAAGTTGAAGGTATTGTACTATAATATTTCGAGCCCCAAAATGTGCAATTATCGAAACAATATTTTCCTATAAATAGAAGCTCATTCTTCCTTCATTTCTCACCAATTCACTAAAGCTTTAGAGCAATTATTATAAAGAGAAATTATAGAGAAAAAGAAGAAGAGAAGTCTGCTACCTCACTATTCCAGTATCCAGTCTTCTTTTGAGGTAAGGGGTATTATTTCTTTCGTATTTATGAAGAGAGCTATTGTTATTCCATTCCTTATTATTACATTGGAATAACTTTGTATCATGCTGTGACTCTACCGTATATATGGTGAAATTCTTACATTATTCCATTCTTTATTATTATGTTGGAATAACTTTGTGCAAGCTGAAATCGCATACATGATGAAATTCTTCTATTATTCCATTCTTTATTATTACGGCCGAATATCCACATGCGTATGCGTTCGCATGACCCAATTCCATTATTTATTATTACTGTTGGAATGCGTTTCTGCGTGACACAGTTTCATTATTTATTATTACATTGGAATATCTTGTGCATGCGGTCTATCGCATGCACGGTGAATTCTTACATTATTCCATTCCTTATTATTACATTGGAATAACTTTTGTCTATGTGGATTACCACATGCATGGTGAATGATCCTTAGTATTCATTCCTTATTAAATTGTGGAAATGATCTGTCTACGTGGATTACCGCATGGCGGGTGAAAATCCATTTGCAGTTTCGTAATTTTTCTGACACTCAAAAATTCTGGAAAAATTTGAAATGATGCTTTGTTGAGTTTTCTAGATTGTGTCCAAAAATGGCAATTTTTGGATGTATAGATTAGGAGTTATGAATTTTATGGGAAAAGACTATTTTAAAAGTAAATCCTTATAACTCCTTCTGGTTAACTCCAAAATTAGTGAAATTTTTATTGGGAGTACATATATATAACAGAAGTATACTCTGTAAATTTCAGAATTTTTGGACAAAAGTACAGTTTATGATAAATGTTTAAATATTCTGCAGTTTTGGCCATATGAAAAATAGTAAATGAATTTTAAAAATTCCAGGAAAAATATATGTTCAATATGGGACTATATTCTGCTAAATCTCAGAAAAGAAATATTTTTGGTACTGATTTGGTATTTTTCATAAAAATGAACTAGTTATGAGTAAATGAATTAAATACGTTATGTGAAGTAACAAAATTGGAAAATAGGATTTTATGGCTTGGAAATCCTATATAGGGTATATATAGATTTTTGATGAGGGATTTGATTATTGGTGATAAAATCTTATGAGTATGGCATTTTTAAATGATTAAATGCATTATTTGGTAAAGTGTAAACACTTGAAATAAATTGTTTATAGGTTTAAGAAGTGATTAAAATATTGTTATAATATTAATAATATTAGATTATGAGTTTATTAAGTGATTGATAATATTTTGATAAATTTAAAGTCTTTAATATTTATCCTTGGTTTTGTTTGATTAATGCTTATATCATTGTCCTCATCCTCGTGCTTATATTGTGATGAAGGTCATCTTTGGCTTATATGCATAGATGGACTCGGTATGATTATGACCAGGGATCATTCGGTATAATCATGACCTGTAATGTTATAAATGATGTGGTAAAAGTCCTCAGTGGCCTGTAGTGCATTGATGGACCGTTTTTGGTATGATTATGACCAAGGATTATTCGGTATAGTCATGACCATTGATGATTTAATGAATATCCTTGTCCCGTAGTGCATGGATGATTCGATGATGTGGTTTATTTATTAAGCTGAGTCTCAGCGATAAAAAAAATGATGAAAACATTTTAAATCATAGAAGATAGCAGATATCATGCTCTACTTGACTCTTCTAATGGATTGCTTATTCCGCTGCAGTTAAACTTGATGTCTATTGTATTTTATCAGTTTAACATTGATGAAGACTAATGATAATTTATTCTGCATTATCTTAGTCATAATATTTCTTACTGAGCTAGTTGAGCACACCTTTTTGCTTTCATTGTTCTCTTTAGGAAATGAGAACGAAGCCGAGACTAGTCGGGGAACGGAGTGATGGTCCGAGATGGTGTATTAGTAGTCCGCACTATTCTATAAAATAGTGTGACAATAAATGTAATGAGGACTCTATTTGAGAGTGGATATTGTCTAGAAGGCAATATTCCTGTTTAAACTCTCAGCTATGTTTTGTCGTATATTACACGACTGTTGTATAATTAAGTTGTATTTGAATTTATGTACCATGTATTTGGCGACTCAAGATGGGTGATGTATACCTATTTTGGGGGCGTCACAAACCTGTTCTAAGGTCAATCTTTGAAAAGTGTTCGACCCCTTTTAATTGGTCAAACAAATCATCAATCCTTGGTAAAGGATACTTATTTTTAATGGTTAATTTATTTAATTCTCTATAGTCTATACATATCCTCATAGTTCCATCCTTCTTCTTTAAAAACAATACTAGTACATATACATAACATTAGTTTGGACAAAGCATGACAATAAGGTCCTGATCTAAGTTGGTCAAAGTACAACCAACAACTATTCTTCGTGTTCATCAGTTTTTCTGGGTAACCCAAAAAACTTGGTCAAGCTCGGTCAACGACTTTTGACCATTAATTCCAGTAATCCTATGAGTTGTTTAAGTAATTTAAGACCATGGATATGTAGTATATATATCAGGGTATTAGTCTATCACAAAAAGTTACAAAAACAACAAATTGAAAGCGATCAAAAGGCTGGTCAAAGTAGCCGGCTCAACCTGTTCTTCAGTTTTCTAGGTAACCCAGAAAACATAACTTTGTGATCGGTCAACCACCTTTGACCATCTATATCTTGCAATCTATGGTTCGAATGAACCTGTTTTCTTTTCCATATTAAATACCTACTATCAGGCTACAAATAACATACAAATTACAGACCTAATCATAAACACATACGAATCTAAAAGCTCTGACATTCAACTGTTAGGCTTAAATTTTCAAAATTTCCAGATTACTAAAAATGCTTAATTTAAGACATCTAGATGTTATGAAAACGTATTCTATCAACCTAACATACTTTCTAACATACTAACATATAATTCTAAACATCTAAACAACAAATTTATCAAAGCATTAAAAATCTAGCTAAGAATTAGGGTTTGTACCTTTCTTGCTTAATTTTGGCTCTAGCTTCTGAATTCGTTGCTGCTACCACCCAGGCTTGATTTGGTATGTTTATAAGAGTGTCTAGGCTTATAGAATTCATGAGTTTACACTGAGCTTGAGATCCTATTTATAGAGTTCTTCAACTTGGCTTTTTTGTTATTTTTCCACCTACTTGCCTCTTAAAAGATCTGTTTTGACACTCTTCTGGTGCTTGGGAGTTTGGAAGCATGTCATGTGAGGTTTTGGAACTTGTGTGGCTGATTTATAACCTATTTGTAAGCTTGTTGACCAATTTAGTAGCTTTGTTATGCCCAAATCTTTACTAATCTCAATTAGGGTTTTGTTTTTAATGATTAGAGTTGCCTAATAATGTTTATTAGTATCTAATTGAAGTTTAGTAATCATAAATAGGTGTTAGTATAACCTAATTAGGGTTAATTTAGCAAATTAGGGTTAGATTTATAAATTAAGATTAGGGTTTTGCTAATTAGGGTTAGGGTTTGTTAATCTAGGGTTACTAACCTAGCTTTTCCACTACCTAACAAGCACGACAAAGCATTTTGTCAGTATAAGCATGACAAAGCAGCTTGTCCAACAAATATACCGAAAAGTCCATTTTCGAAAGAATTTTTTTTAAGCATGAGGTGTCAAGAACTTTAATTTTCTGACAAAATTTTATTTGACCAAATTTGTTAAACAGAGTATATATTAACACATAACACTTTCAAAATGGAGAGATTTTACTAATATAACTGAATTTTACATATCCGAGTCTTATTAGGGTTTTGGGTTTTTAAAGATTCTTCCCAAAAATCCACGTATTTCCTTCTCTGTCAGAGGTATGGGCATTTTTCGTGATGGCCTGAATTTTTGTATTGTCCATCTCAATCCCTTTGTGGCTGAGTAGGAATCCTAGCAACTTACCTGATTTAACGCCAAAGGCGCACTTGGCTGGATTCAACTTCATGTTGTACTTACTCAACCTGTTGAAGAGCTTTTTGAGATGATCTAGGTGGTCTTCCTCCCTTCGGGACTTAACAATAATGTCATCCACATAGATTTCTATCTCTTTGTGCATTAAATCATAAAAGAGAGCCATCATGGCTCGTTGGTAGGTAGCTCCGACATTGATGAGGTTGAATGACAACCGTCTGTAGCAAAAGGTTCCCTAAGGAGTGATGAATACAGTTTTCTCACGATCCTCTTCAGTAACCATGATTTGATGGTACCCAACAAAACAGTCAGCAAATGAGTACATGTCATAATACTCAATTAATCAATTACTTGTAACAAAGATTCACATCCCTTTAGAACTGAATGAAAAGAACTAGCCTGACATGCTCTTGAGTCTGCACCCCAATAGATGATAGTTGATAATTGAATGAATAAAACCCAGACTATCTGTAAGACCCCGAATTTTATGAAATGAAAGTATTCAATTTTCTTGTAATTTTTTTTAGTAAATGGTTAAATTTATAAAAGGTTAAAGTTAAGGGTGATATTTGAAAATTTTGCAAGTAAGCAAGTTGATATAAAATATTCATTGTGTCGGGGAGTATTCGTTTGGTCGAGGAATATTCTTTCGTCGAGGAATATTCGTTCGATGACACCATCATTGGTGGACCCCACAATGGAATAACAGTCAGAGTTAGAAAATGACAGAAATACATTTTTTTAAAAATAACGGCAAAAGTCTTATCATTAAACTGTTGAAATACCCGGTGGTAAAAATACAGTAATACGCGTGGATGCATAGTAGCACATGGTATTGATTATTGATGCTTACGTAAGAAGCCACTCAGTTTACTTAATTATTGCTATAGTAATTGTTGCATAGTATCTCACATTATTTGATTCAATTATTGCCACAGTATCATCTGCATAATATTACATATTATTAAATCAATAATTGAGAAAACATATTTATTCATATGATTATTTATATTATTGACAATGTCTAGAAAGTTCTGTCGAGGAAAGAGGTTTGGTCACCTAATTGTGCGCCAATAAGGAGAAATCTTTATCGGAAAGCCCCCTCTTACCTGGGAATAATGTAGTTGTCAATATTGTAAGTTATAATATTAATGATGAATAATTGTTGAAGTATTAAGAATGTGTTTATTGAAGATAAGTGAATTACAAAAGTTAGAAGGGAATAATGCAAACTTGGAAAACTTTAGGGGTATTAAAGTGTAATAAGTTAAATCAACCTGGACCATTGGTGGTGGTTGTACTAGCAAATCAATCTGGACCGTCGATGGTGGTTTTAATAGATAACCAATCTGGACCATTGATGGTGGTTTTAATAGTTAATCAATCAGGACCATTGATGGTGGTTATAATAGTAAATTAATCTGGATCATTGATGGTGGTTTTAATAGTAAATCAATCTGGACCGTCGGTGGTGGTTTTAATAGTAAATCAATCTGGACCGTCGGGGGTGGTTTTAAAAGTAAATCAATCTACACTATCGGGGGTGGTTTTAAAAGTAAATCAATCTGGACCGTCGGTGGTAGTTTTAAAAGTAAATCAATCTGGACCATCGGTTGTGGTTTTAATAGTAATCAATATGAACCATCCGTTCTAATAGTAAATCAATTTGGACCGTTCGTGAATTAGTTACTATTTAGTCATTTCTCCTATAAATAGAAGCTTAATTCTTCTTTTATTCTCACCAATTCAATAAGACTCACAAGAGAAGCTATAGAGCGAGAAACTATAGAGAGAAAGAAGAAGAGTATTTTGCTATTTCACTATTGCAGTATCCAGTCTTCTACTAAGGTAAGGGATGTTATTTTTGTTTGGTAAGGGATATTATTTGTTGTATTCGTAAGGGGTATTATTTCTTTCGTATTTATAAGGAATATTATTTTGTTGTATTCATCCTTTAATATGTCGAAATAACTTTGTCTCACGCGCAGATTACGTCTTAGTATAATATGGTGAAAATCCATTTGCGATTTACAATGTTATTTCTTTTCATATTCTTAAACCTAAACTTACTATGGTAAGTATTGCTTCTATAATCCTTGAAATTAGTGGAATATTCTTGAGTTTTGCGCTTCATCCAGTATCATTTCATTGGAATATTGATCTGAACTTTCTTATTATATATCAATATTTTTCACCCGGGGTACTATTCACCCGATTACTATTCATTAAAATATTATTCACTTGGGTATTCGGTGCACTTTTCATGTCAGGGTACTATTCACGAGTTATTATTCACCCGGTTACTATTCACTCAAATATTGTTCACTCGGGTATTTGGGGCACTTTTTATGCCGGGGTACTATTCACGAGGTATTATTCCTCAAGTACTATTCACCGATTTTTTTTCCTTTTCTGTCCAAATTATTTTTGATACATGGATATTATTCTTGGATTTTACTCCACAAAGCAGTATTATGTTGACAATTTGGACATTATTAAACTCTGGATAAATTTAAAGTCTTTAATAATTATCCTTGATTTTGTTTGATTAATGCTTATATCATTGTCATCATCATCATGCTTATATTGTGATGAAAGTCATCTTCAACCAAGGGTGCAAAGATGAACTGTTGATTGGTATGATTATGACCAGGGATCATTCGGTATAATCATGACCCGTAATGTTACAAATAATGTGGTAGCAGTCCTCATTGGCCCGTAGTGCATTGATGGACAGTTGTTGGTATGATTACGACCATGGATTATTTGGTATAATCATGACCATTGGTGAAAACACGGATATCCTTGGCCCATAGTGCATGGATAATTCGTGGTCCTGAGACTAATGAATATACTTAGCCGTAGTGCAAGGATGATTCGATTATGTGGATTATTTATTAAGCTGAGTCTCATCGATAAAATATTGATAATAACCTTTTAATTCGTAGAAGATAGTAGATATAATATTCTACTTGACTTTTCTAAAAATACAGTTGCATGTCTTTGACCTGTAGTGCAAAGATGAACCGTTAATGAATATCTTTGGCCCGTAGTGCAAAGATGAATTTATTAGTATGATTATGAACAAGAACTGTAATTTGGTATAACCATGATCTTTGATGTTTTAGGTAAAGACAGTGATGAAAATTATCTTTGTCCTAGGTGCGAAGAGGAATTTAGAATCACAATTATGATTATTAGTTATTCACATAATTGTGGACAGGAACTGTTGATTGATGTTACAGGGATAAAACATGGTTGGTGGACTTTTAATAGGGAGAAGATAATAAACTTTATGGTCTATTTGACTCTTCTAATGGATTGCTCGTTCCACTGCAACTATGGTTAAAAAGTTTTATCATCGACCATATGTTCAAAATCTCTTATTTATTACTGACGAAGGCTTTTGATAATTTAATTATCCTTAGTCATGATATTCTTTATTAGGCTAGTTGTGCTCACCCTTTTACTTCACAATTCTTTTCAGGTAATAAGAGTGTAGCTGGGTCGAGCGGGGGTAACAGGGGAATAGAATGATGGTTTATAGCTGTTGAGGTTTCCCCTAAAATAGTATGGAAATAATTTTATTAAGAATTATAGATAAATGTGTCGTATTTTATATGTCATTTTAACCTTTAATTTTGGTTAACCGAATAGGGTGAGGTGAACCCAACTTTGGAAGGGCTTTTTTCCACTATCATACAAGATGTCTAATGACAGACGACCTCGTGTTATCATAAGATAGGGTTGTGCACATGCACTTGCTGATTATATCTATCAGCACTAACTATATAATCTTGGAGTTGGTTGAAATATAATTCTTACTTGGAGACAATGGAGATAATTATATGTCAAGAGAAAACTCACCATTGGAAAGAACTTGATAGTAATCTTCTCATTTTTCTTTAGGGTCTATTGGGTTAACCAAGGATAATTCTCGAGTAATATGATATCTATCATAACTTAGATGCATGACCTCCCATGTACGAAGGTTTCCTTGATCATTTTCTAAAGATTTTAATTTTTAAAATAGTTATTGACTGTACTTTTATGTAAAGTACCATTGTAAGGTGTTGTGGTTGAGGCACCATGAGAGTTACATATATTTGTATTAAAACTCACAGCTTATGTGTTGTTGTACTCTGCACGACAGTTTAATAGTTGTATAAATGAAGTTTGTATTTGATTTCTGTAATGTGATATCTGGATACTCATATGGGTCGTGTGGATCTATTTTGGGGGCGTCACAAATGGTATCAGAGCTTAGGGATATGGTCTTTGGCGGAGATCTGGGATTAGAACTAGGAGCGGAGAGACAAATAATATCCTTCGCTAGTGTGTGTCCTACCTAACTTAATTTTCTTACCTAAGTTGACAAATTACGACATGTTAATGAACCTTTGTTTTGAAAATGTATTCTAGAATGATATCTGAAATACGGGAGATGAGTAATGGGAAAATCATGATACAGAGGAAATAACTTGGAATGTATAATCCGAAAAGAAAGTAGGGTATTATCATCTCTTTGAACTACCAGGTACGTAAATTTCGAGGGCGAATTTCATAAGGAGTGGAGATTGTAAGATCCCGAATTTTATGAAATGAAAGTATTCAATTTTCTTATAATTATTATTTTTTAAGTAAATGGTTAAATTGATAAAAGGTTAAAGTTAAGGGTGATATTTGAAAATTTTGCAAGTAAGCAAGTTGATATAAAATATTCGTTGTTCTATGAATATTCGTTTAGTCGAGGAATATTCTTTCATCGGGGAATGATCGTTCGATGACACCATCATTGGTGAACCCCACAAAGAAATAATAGCCGGAGTTAGAAAACGACAGAAACAAATTTTATAAAAATAACGGCAAAAGTCTTACCGTTAAACTATTGAAATACCCATTGGTAAAAATACAGTAATACGCGTGGTTCCATAATAGCACACGGTATTGATTATTGATGCTTACGTAAGAAGCCACTCAGTTTACTCAATTATTTCTATATTAATTATTGCATAGTATCTCACGTTATTTGATTCAATTATTGCCACAATATCATCTACATAATATTATATATTATTAAATCAATAATTGAGAAAACATATTTATTCATATGATTATTTATATTATTGACAATGTCTAGAAAGTTCTGTCGATCAAAGAGGTTTGGTGACCTAATTGCGCGCCAATAAGGAGAAATCTTTATCGGAAAGCTCTCTCTTACCTGAGAATAATGTAGTTGTCAATATTGTAAGTTATAATATTAATGATGAATAATTGTTGAAGTATTAAGAATGTGTTTATTGAAGATAAGTGAATTACAAAAGTTAGAGGGGAATAATGCAAACTTGGAAAACTTTAGGGGTATTAAAGTGTAATAAGTTAAATCAACCTGGACCATTGGTGGTGGTTGTAATAGCAAATCAATCTGGACTGTCGATGGTGGTTTTAATAGATAACCAATCTGGACCATTGATGGTGGTTTTAATAGTTAATCAATCAGGACCATTGATGGTGGTTATAATAGTAAATTAATCTAGATCATTGATGGTGGTTTTAATAGTAAATCAATCTGGACAGTCGGTGGTGGTTTTAATAGTAAATCAAATCAATCTGGACCGTCGGGGGTGGTTTTAATAGTAAATCAATCTGGACCGTCGGTGGTGGTTTTAAAAGTAAATCAATCTGGACCGTCCGTTGTGGTTTTAATTGTAATCAATATGGACCGTCGATTGTGGTTTTAATTGTAATCAATATGGACCGTCCTTTCTAATAGTAAATCAATTTGGACCATTCGTGAATTAGTTACTATTTAGTCATTTCTCCTATAAATAGAAGCTTAATTCTTCTTTCATTATCACCAATTCACTAAGACTCACAAGAGAAGCTATAGAGAGAGAAACTATATAGAGAAAGAAGAAGAGTATTATGCTATTTCACTATTGCAGTATCCAGTCTTTTACTAAGGTAAGGGATGTTATTTTTGTTTGGTAAGGGATATTATTTGTTGTATTCATAAGGGGTATTATTTCTTTCGTATTCATAAGAAATACTATTGTGACAACCCGAATTTTCACAAGTTATTAAAATAATAATTTAATAATTGAAATTCTTATTACGACATGATTAATGTAACAATCCAAAATTTTAATTGTAATTATAAATATTTATTGAATTATATAAATATTTAATGGATGTATTTATTGTTGAATAAATATTTGTTTAATTTGATTTGATTTTGTTAATTATTTGTTTAATAAATAATTAATGGGTTAAGGAAATTAATTGTTTTGAGATAATATTCTAATTTAATTTAATAATTAAGTTAGAGAGTTTATAATGATTAAATGATTTATTCAATAAATTGTTATTAGAATTAATTAAATTAAGTATGAAACTTAATTAAATAAAGTGTGATAAATAACTATATTATAAAGGAGTTATTAAAATAAATTAAAAGAGTTTAAGTTAGTTTTATCCAAACAAGGCTTAAAACTATTAGGTGTTTAATTTTAAAAGGGTTTTGGCAAATGGAGCCTTATGGCTTTTAGATTTCTTTTGAATTTTGAATTATAACAAAATAAAATAAATAAATAAAATATAAATATAATATATATATTATTTTGGTAACTGATAATTTATTAGTATATTAAGTATAGCGTCAGTTTAGACGTTTTAAAAATCATACGTTGTTTGTGTTTTTATTTTACGTATAGTGTAATTGGTTTAAGTCTAAGAAAAGAATAGAAGAAAGGTTTGTCAGAGGCTTGAGAGAGAAAAACAAGAGAAAGTTTTGAGTTCTTCAAGCTATTCTCAGAGGATTAGTAAGGATTTTCAAAGCAACAAAAGGTATTTTTTCAATAACCTTAATGTTATATTTACATATACGCGTTAATATGTTTTACGACATAGTTTGAAGTCTCTGTGTTCTTGACGGTAATATAAAGTTTTTACAAATTTTCTATAATTGTTGTGATATAACTAAACTATGGTGATTATATGGTTTCCTGATGTAAGAATAGTCTTTAAACAAGAGTTATTGTATTAATTTCGTTTAAAAAGAAAGACAAACTGTTTCTCAGTGTATGTTCTTATACATGGATAATGACAGTAGCAAATTTGGTGGTTGAGGTATATACTAATTGCAAAATTTTACTTTGAATTCGTTAATTGGGTAAGAAATACAAAGAACATAGTTTAAAGGCATCAAATTAGTTTATCATTAGCATTTACAGTGTTCATTGTGTCAAGAAATATCAAACATGGAGTTTTGGGTTTTAAACTACGGTTTCAAGGATTTTAGTTTTCTAAAATTTTTGTTTAAGTTGTTTAAATTGGTACATATATGCTTGGTAATATTTATGTGTGCTTTACATGGATTACACATGTTAGTTGGTGTTAGAAATTAAGACACAGTAGCTTGGTTTTGTTTCTGGTTTTGGGTGTTCTGTAATTCGGAGCCCCAACGCCAAATTTCGTGCCCCAAATACTAAATTTCACGCCTCGGCGTAAAAATAGGCGAAGTTCGCGCCCAATACTGAATTACGTGCTCAAGGCTGAATTAGCGCTAAGCGCCCTTGTCTCATGCCCCAATTATTTGAAAAGTGGTGCAGGTCGAGCATGATTTTGACCTCCTATAGTAAAATGGTCAAACTTTTTCATACGAACTCCGATTGAGGTGATTCAAGATGATCCGGAACAAGGACGAATAGACCTACGACTTTTGTTCTTTAAGGTTTTCAATTTGAGGTCCTTAGGAAGGGTCAAAATGGTCATTGTAGGACTATTGTGTTTTCGGGGACAATCGGAGGGCGTCTGGCATGCACGTATGCAAGTGTAGCGCTCTTGACGATAAAAGATGTTGTTCTAAGTTATAGAAAATGACTATTATGAAATATAATGATGCTGAACATTAATAAATGATGTATTAGATAAGTTGTATAAGCATACTAAGCACACACAAGAGAGACGAATCGGGCGTGTGACGAATGAACGTCGAAACGCCGTGCCAAGTGTAAATAAACTTAAAAAGTGTTTCAATTCAATTGAAATGAATATTAGAAGATATGGAATAGATTTAATATAAAACCAATAAGTAGTCCTAGCAAGACTTAAGCACTTGAATGAACTTCAAAGATGAAATATAGTGAGTTATAAGTATAAAGTTAACACAATCAAATTGAACATTGTGTATTGATTAATAGGAAGGGTTATAGGATGTAGATTAAAGTTTACATTACAACTACTATGCATTGCTATGTGACTAATAGTTGATGTGAATGATTATATAATTGTGTAGGGCACGTGAAGTGCAGATATCTGTAAGATGTTAAGCTGTTATTGGTAAACAACGATCAAGGCAAGTCTTTCAGTTCCTATTTGCTATGTGAATTTGATCTTTATTGCAAAGAGCATGATGTGTTATATATATGTTGAATGTATGAAATGTTAAAGTCAATTTATGACTACGTTATTTGACTAAAACATGTTGATTGAGTAAGGAACTCAATCTTTATAATTGTTATATAAATTGTAGCATGTATGTTATGTTAGTCCGATGTTTATGAGATATATGTTGAGCATGTTATTATGTGCTACGTGTTGCATGAAAACTATTAGATTTTGCTGGGCTGTCGAGCTCAACCTTGCAAATAACCACTTTTGCAGGTTCAAGATTCAAGGTAAAGTTATGTCTTACTTGAAAGATATGAATCAGATGTGATACTTGAAGAATTATATACTTTGTTTGAGTTATGATTATTTGAACCATGTTTAAGGTTATGAACAATGTATAAATGTTGAACTGTAATAACGTTTTGCGATGTAAACTATTGTAGTATTAAAATGATTCTGAGATATTTAGATGTAAAGGTTGAAGGTTTTGGGAACAAGGATAGTTTGTAATAGAAAATTTTAATTATTCTGCAAATTTCAATGGTTGTATTATCGTTTAATAATGTAAAATTAGAGGTTGAATGTATTATTAACGACCGAAGTCGAGAATTAAATTGTATGAATTTTGGGGTCATTACAACTATTTTTTATATTCATCCTTTAATATGTCGGAATAACCTGTCTACGCGGATTACGTATCGTATGACAGGTGAAAATCCATTTGCAGTTTCATGTTGAGAATTTGGACATTATTAAACTCTGGATAAATTTAAATTCTTTAATAATTATCCTTGATTTCGTTTGATTAATGATTATATCATTGTCATCATCCTCATGCTTATATTGTGATGAAAGTCATCTTCAACAATGGTGCAAAGATGAACTGTTGATTGGTATGATTATGACCAGAGATCATTCGGTATAATCATGACCCATAATGTTACAAATTATGTGGTAGTAGTCCTCATTGGCCCGTAGTGCATTGATGGACAGTTGTTGGTATGATTATGACCATGGATTATTTGGTATAATCATGACCATTATTGAAAACACGGATATCTTTGGCCCGTAGTGCATGGATAATTTGTGGTCGTGATACTAATGAATATCCTTAGCCGTAGTGCAAGGATGATTCAATTATGTGGATTATTTATTAAGCTAAGTCTTAGCGATAAAATATTCATAATAACCTTTTAATTTGTAGAAGATAGTAGATATAGTACTCTACTTGACTCTTCTAAAAATACAGTTGCATATGTTTGGCCTGTAGTGCAAAGATGAACTGTTAATGAATATCTTTGGCCTGTAGTGCAAAGATGAATTTATTAGTATGATTATGAACAAGAACTGTGATTTGGTATAACCACGATCTTTGATGTTTCAGGTAAAGACAGTGATGAAAATTATCTTCGTCCTAGGTACGAAGAGGAATTTAGAATCACAATTATGATTATGAGTTATTCATATAATTGTGGACAGAAACTGTTGATTGATGTTACAGGGATAAAACATGGTTGGTGGACTTTTAATAGGGAGAAGATAATAGACTTTATGGTCTATTTGACTCTTCTAATGAATTGCTCGTTCTGCTGCAACTATGGTTGAAAAGTTTTATCATCTATCATATGTTTTAAATATTTAATTTATTACTGACAAAGGCTACTGATAATTTAATTATCTTTAGTCATGATATTCTTTACTGGGCTAGTTGTGATCACCCTTTTGCTTCACAATTCCTTTCAGGTAATATGAGTGTAGCTGGGTTGAGCGGGGGTAATAGGGGAATAGAATGATGGTCTATAGCTGTTGAGGTTTCCCCTAAAATAGTATGGAAATAATTTTATTGAGAATTATAGATAAATGTGTCGTATTTTATACGTCATTTTAACCGTTGATTTTCGTGAACCGAATAGGGTAAGGTGAACCCAACTTTGGAAGGGCGTTTTTCCACTATCATACAAGATGTCTAATGACAGGCAACCTCGTGTTATCATAATACAGGGTTGTGCACCTGCGCTTGCTGATTATATCTATAAGCACTACCTATATAATCTTGGAGTTGGTTAAAATATAATTCTCACTTGGAGACAATGTTGATAATTATATATCAAGAGAAGACTCACCATTGGAAAGAACATGATAGTAATCTTCTCATTTTTCTTTGGGGTCTATTGGGTCAACCAAGGATAATTCTCGAGTCATATGATATCTATCATAACTTAGATGCATGACCTCCCATGTACGAAGGTTTCCTTGATCATTTTCCAAAGAATTTAATTTCTAAAACAGTTATTGACTGTACTTTTATGTAAAGTACCATTGTAAGGTGTTGTGGTCGAGGCACCATGAGAGTTACATATATTTGTATTAAAACTCACAGCTTATGTGTTGTCGTACTCTACACGACAATTCAACAGTTGTATAAATGATGTTTGTATTTGATTTCTGTAATGTGATATCTGGCGACTCAGAATGGGTCGTGTGGATCTATTTTGGGGGCGTCACACTATCATTCTCTATTTATAGTGCCAGACAAAGTCCTAAAATCAATGGGAATTAGAAATCCAAATCCTAAAAGGAATTACAAATTACACTAATTTCTGTAGAAGTCTGCCAAAATCTGCATTTAAAAACTTTCCAAAATCCAAGATTTCCCAATATTCCCGCTCAAATTCGCTCGGGCGAATTTCCGTTTTCTACTGTGACGTCCTTTAGTAAAATGAGCATAACGTTTGATACGGGAGGCATTACAGGACCTGATACCTATCAAAACGAAGATATCGACGATATCTACAACTTTCATTCCTTGAGAATTGACAGATTCGGGCTACATCAAGGTCGAAATCGGGCTCGAATTGACTGTTGTATAAATTGCAACTTCCAAACTTTGAGGTTCAACGTCCGTTTAGTAAAAAGATCATAACTTTTTCATATGAACTCCGATTGGGACGATTCAAGATTTTCCTAAAATCTAAGGAAGAGCTCTAAAATGAAATCCAAGTCCCAAGCCAAGACCATGTATCCAACTTAATGCTAAAACCCTGAAATTTTCTCTTTTTCCTCATTTCAACTCCAATTCTTCCTGAAATCATTAAACAACTTAATAAGCTCATATACACATGAAACATGCAATAAAACTAAACATAAAGAAATCAAAATAAATGAATAATATGCACTCATCACTCATTATCCTTTATCTTGCTTCTTAATTTCTTCTTCAGTACAATGCTCAAGAGTCTTCCAAGAAAAAACCTTTGTGAGGGGTTTTTCTATAGACTTTTTCATCTCAGCTTTTTCTAGCCACTTGGTCAACCAGTCAATTAGAAGGGCTCCAATGTTCATCTGCTGCTTCATGACTATTGCAGTCATGATTCTCAGTTGTAGATCACTAATAGTATCATGTGCAATATCTTTGCACAAGATGTATTTTCCCGTAATCTCAACCAGAAATTCAAACTCTTCAGGAAACTCCTTCTTCTTCATATCTTTTAGATTTACTATTGGGTAAAATCTAGTTACGCACAACACGCAAGTATACGTGGTCAACAAGTAATATAATAGTAAGTAGAGTATCGTTCCCACAGAGAATTAGTATGAATTCAACCCTCACAATTACCAGCCTTATATTAATTCAATTTTATTAAACTATCCAATTCAATGATTATAATTATTAAAAATACCAAACAATCAACAAATCTAAAAACTGAATTCTTAAACAATTATTGGAGAATTAGGCTTATAACTTCACCCTAAGCTTCACTCTAATTATTTCCCTTCATTCTAGTTTAATTCACTATTCCAGTTTACTAATCAAGAACACTCAAGTAGAATTAGCCACCTCTCGATGCACTAATACCATATTAACTTAAATCCACAAATTAGATAGATTTAAGTTAAACACATTAATTAACTAACTCACTATATCTCTATGTGAATTACAATCAAAGAAGGTTTAAGTTCAAGTTCTCTATTCGATTACATGCGATGTTAAGCATATCTCTATCCTAACATTCATCAAGATTCCATTCATTCACATAATTCAAGAACATATGCTATATTAACTAAGTCTAAACTCGTACTTCCTCTCTCGAATTCATACAAGTCCACAAAGAATTGGTGATAAGGCAATTCATAAATTCAAGCATGAATTAATATATATAAACTAAGGAATAACTTATTAAACTAAAAATCAAAGTTACATAATCATCATTCCACTTAAAGATCCATTATAACCCTAAAAAGTATTTTAGTTCATCATCAATGAATTAAAAACTGAATTAATTAAAGAAAACATCAACCCGATTACAAATATAAAACTAGAGAAGAAGAATAAATCCAGAATCACTTTTCTCTATAGCCCAATCTACAATTGTTGTAGAACTCCTTCAAAAACTCTATTCAATGCTCTTGCTGCAAATCTCTCTTCAATGATGTTAATTGCCTCTCTTTTTTCAATATTGTTGTTTGTTGTTAATTATACACTTAGACACGTATTCTGACTATAATTCCATCCACAATTGAGTCCCAAGTTATTGCCAACACTTAAGCTTACATTTACATCATTTGAAAAGAACTAGGAGACCTCTCTACCTCGTACCCTACGCCCGTGAAAGTGTTTATTATATAAATAGCCCAATTACCGCATAGCTCTCGTTAACTAACTTTGCATCCCACCCCCTTACGGGTTTCACTGCAATAACTAGCCAGACCCTGGGTGTAAGTGATTAGTTGTCCACTTTTAGCTCCAAACTTGCCAAATTTTTCGAAAACTCCACCCTTTTTGTCCAATAGCCACTCCACCAATCCTAAATACAAAATAACACTAAACAAGTAAAAACAAACAATAAAAACAAAGATTTCACACAACTTAAGCTTGAATTAGAAGCCAATAAGTTGGTATAAAATCCACTTATCAAAATCCCCCAAACTTAAATCATGCTAGTCCTCGAGCCCAAAACAAAACTAACATGCTATACAATGCAATGCCAGGAGATGTAATGCTTCTAATCTATATGCATACGAACCCAACAATATTATAGATTCAAATTTATTCAACTGGCCTCAGAGAAATCAAGCAAACACGAGAACACTTCATATGAAAACAAATCAATAATTCCTTATCAATCCTCGAATCTTAAACCGTTATTACTGGTATAGTGCGTGTGTGCTTAACATCCATGCTAACTGGTGTGGATTTAAATTAAATACATAACAAGTCTCTTAGAAGGCATCATACAACTTAAACTTAAGAAATTCACATAGGATACCAATATTAAGGGTTCACATAGGATACTTATGCTTTAAATTATTTTTTTCCATTACGGGAGCTTTCTACACTTATTTCCCATTTTATTGTCTCTTTTTTTTCTTCTTTTTTTATAAATATATATTTCCCATGACTGTGTAATGTCTCATTCCATTAGGCTAACAGTGTTACCCCTTAGCGAGCTTACCAACGACTCCCAAACCATAAAAGACCTTAGGGCGCTAGGTGTAAAGACAATCCTCTTGGACGTATTTGGTCAAGTAACAAAGGCCACGAAACAAGACTAACCACTTTATTTTTTTTATGAAGCTTATGTACCCCAAATTTCCCCCCCAAACTTAGGTTCTTGCCTAATTCTTCGTCTTCACTGCCTATCCTTGTCATTCTTTCACTTAAATTAGTAGTATCCTTTAGAAATTCCTTATGTATCGATTTGAACTAATCAGTCCACATAGGTGTCATTAACGTGCTAACCTTTTTATACCAGTTTCAAACTAGCACAAGATCCAATTCATAACAAATGATTATATAAAAGTTCTAACATTCAGTACCGTACTTGTCTACTGAATCGCAATCTCGTCACTGGCCACAATAAAAAGAACTATATTAAACCGCTGAACATATGCAAAATAACATAATACTAACTAAAATTTAATTTTTTTTTAGATATATACGATGAACGATAAACATAACATGATTGAAAATTAATAAAATTATTTACAATCCTAAGCTACTATGCAACTACATTACTACATGAATGAAAACATTTAATAATCCTAAAACTAAAAAATGAACTACATATGCAAACCTAATTACTGAAATTAAACATGCAAACATGAAAATTAAACAGAATCCCCCAAACTTGAAAATTACAATGTCCTCATTATAAAGATAGAGCAATAAATGAGTGAGGACTTCCCTGTAATCGCCTACACTTGGGGTGGTGGTGGCTGTTATTCGTCATCTGAATCACTAGATGGAAACCTTGGCTTTGGTGATGGTTGTTAATATGGGAATTGTGCAGTTGGATTGAAACTCTGGAGCATCACATTTAATAAGGCGAAAGACATATTCATGGCCTCAAACATATGGTCTTGCCTCACTATGAGTCTCCGCATCTCTCTTCGGGCCTCCTTGTTGTACTCATCCACTTATCATTAAAGGTTCAGGAACTGAGGGCTAGATATGTCTTTGGATTGTGGTGTCACCTCCTTTCCTTGCTCTCCCATCGTCGCATCCCCCTGAAACTCGTCATCATCCGAGGTGTCCTCAGCATCAGCCTCATCCTCTAAGGCTGATGGAAATATAAATCCTAATCCTCTAGGGTGCGACTCACCCCCAGGCCACAATGAATATCGCATTATCATCCTCGAGTCTAGTGTCTGAAGCGACATTTGGGTGGTCTCATCATCGAACCATCATACACCTGCCTTTCTACACAACCCATAAATGAGTGATAGGCATGGAAATCCTCCAAAGAATGGTCATAGCAGGCATCTACGGATAGAAAATTTGTTTATGGCCCCCACATCGATGATAAAATCTTGGACAATGGCATATAAAAAGCAATGCCTTCTCCTTAGGCACATCCGATGTGTGAGTGGATGGAAACCACTTGGCACATAGGAACGCATACCATATCTTCCCATAGCGGCTGAGATCCTTACTGTAAAAGACAGTGCCTCTTTTTCTACCCTTGATCCATGTAGTACCCGTCTTTGTCATTTACTTTATAATAGTCTCATAATCAGGATCATGGTCACGTAACAAAGCGTACTGGCGATGTCTAGGCACTCATAATTGGAAGTACGTGTAGATGGAGTCGACACTGAAAGGAACTAACCTGCCACCCACAAATGCATTGAAGGGGGACTTATCCTCCGCGTTAGCATAGAATTCCTTTACCACATTCACAACTACGGCTTTGGGCTCTTCCATGAATTTATTCCAACCTTTTTGATATATTTGTTGCATCATTTTGCCGTTGACATGTTCAGGTGCCAACCCCCATTTCGGTGTGAGTGCTTTTATTACAAGGTAGTCGTAACGGTCGACGGTGGCGACACTTATGAATTTTCGCCGGTCAAAGGTTCGTGTTGGTGGTGTGGACCCTGAACTCTCGCCACGTTGTCATTTTGATGCTGGTTTTGGTGCCATTGAATTGGAATTTATGAGACTCAACAAAAATTTCCCCCAAACTTCACTTAAGTAATTTGTCAAACACTTGGTGTGCAAGACATACAATTCCCCCTAAACTTAATGATTTTGCTTCAACTATGGTAATAGGTGTTGAGAAATTGTAATGTAAGCTACTCACTCTTAATATAAATCCCCAAGTGATTTATTATCCTATCCTTTTGTGTTGTAACAAACCTCTTAAGAAGAATCCCACCTAGTGAATTTTTGAATTGATGTGAATAGATGTGGTTAGAGTGTTGTGAAGGTATGGTTTTATAGAGAGGGTGTGATGTATAGAATTATGGGTTGAAGTGGTGGGTAAGTGTTTGAATGTAATGGGAAGATGGGAATTAATTTGCAAGTTCGTGGGTTAAAATTTTGAAGGAGTGGGATTATTGGGTATCGTGTACAAGAAGGTTGGGAGAACATGGTCTGAACATTATATAACTGCTGCAACCATCTTTTCAAATTACGACCCCACTTCCGTGGTATTAGTATGAAAAGGCCGACCCAGGTACCGGCACTCTCTGATTTTAGATTTGAGACCCCTCCCCGTGAGAGATATTTATGCTTTGAATGCCGGCCCATTTTGGCTTGTAACCTGTTATTGAACTCAGGACCCCCTCCCAGGTGGGGGTATTAGGCTTAAAGGGGCCCACCCCAGCGGGCTAGTGATCTATAAATGACCTTTATTTTTCCCATTCATTGTCTCCTTAGCACATCTATAAGCTTCTTAAGTACCTGAACATCATTAAAACATGAATATACGTAGATAGTTTGCAATTTTAAGCATGGATGGTAAGATTATCTAAATATAAAATATACTTTAACTACTATTTAATGAATTGACATGAATTTATTCTAAACTAAATATTATTCTAAACTACAATCTAACTAGCATGGATAAAATTACTGAGAACGAAAGTAAAATTTGGGTTAACTCCCAATTAGCACTTGGTTTTAAGTCGTTCATCCTGACTACTCCTTGTTTATGGTGCATCGGCAAGTGTGATTATAATGACATCCGTGTTGGATTCGCCACCCCAATAATGTTTTAATCGCTGACCGTTGACCTTAAACATCTCCAATGGATTCCTACTGTAGAGTTCAACGGCGCCATGTGGGAAAATCCTTTTTATGGTAAATGGACCCGACCACCTTGATTTTAGCTTCCCTGGGAACAACCGTAATCTTGAGTTGAACAATAGTACTGATTTCCCCGATTCGAACGTTCTCTGCATGATTTTCTGGTCGTGCCATTTCCTGACCTTTTCTTTGTATAACACCTTAATTAACTAACTCACTATATCTCTATGTGAATTATAATCAAAGAAGGTTTAAGTTCAAGTTCTCTATTTGATTACATGCGATGTTAAGCATATCTCTACCCTAACATTCATCAAGATTCCATTCATTCACATAATTCAAGAACACATGCTATATTAACTAAGTCTAAACTCGTACTTCCTCTCTCAAATTCATACAAGTCCACAAAGAATTGGTGATTAGGTAATTCATAAATTCAATCATGAATTAATATAGATAAACTAAGGAATAGCTTATTAAACTAAAAATCAAAGTTACATAATCATCATTCCACTTAAAGATCCATTATAAGCCTAAAAAGTAATTTAGTTCATCATCAATGAATTAAAAACTACCTTAATTAAAGAAAACATCATCCCAATTACAAATATAAAACTAGAGAAGAAGAATAAATCCAGAATCACCTTTCTCTATAGCCCAATCTACAATTATTGTGAAACTCCTTCAAAACAATATCTCCAATGCTCTTGTTGCAAATCCGTCTTCAATATTGTTAATTGCCTCTCTTTTTTCAATCTTGTTGTTTGTTGTTAATTATACACTTAGACACATATTCTGACTACAATTCCATCCACAATTGAGTCCCAAGTCATTGCCAAACTAGGAGACCTCTCTGCCTCGTACCCACTTCCCGTGAGTGTTGTTTACTGTAAATAGCCCGACCCATTGGGCATAGCTTCTGTCAACTAAAGTTGCACCCCAGCAAGTAGGGGGTTTCAACTGTAATAACTAGCTTGCTGCTTGACGGGGTGTAAGCTGTTAGTTGTCCACTTTTAGCTCCAAACTTGCCAAATTTTTCAAAAACTCCACCCTTTTTATCCAATAGCCACTCCACCAATCTTAAACACAAAATAACACTAAACAAGTAAAAACAAACAATAAAAACAAAGATTTCACACAGCTTAAGCTTGAATTAGAAGCCGATAAGTTGGTATAAAACCCTAGGCATTGGTTGATGCCTGATGCTTTTATTTTTAAGCTTATTCCTTTGACCTTTGTGGATAGAAACCCAAAATTTATCGTTGCATTGGAGTAGAATTGCTTCACTAGCTCGGTATAGACTGGAGTGTTTTCTTCCAAGCACTCATAAAACCCAATATTCTTTACAAGCTCTAGTATATCCTTGAACTTCTTTTTTGATCTTTCGAACTTCCTAAAGTTGAGTTGGATTCCGGTAATGACTCGCCATTCTTCCATTTTGAGGGTTTGAAATATATGGGTATTTAGTTTCAGAACTCTTATGAGGGTTAGTTGAACACAATTTGGACGAAAATGGATTCAGGCTTTGAAGATGATTTTAGGGTTTAAAAAAGGGAGGGAGAGAGGTTCGATAGCTTTTAATAATTGTTTGTAGATTTTGAATTTGTCTTTATGATAGTTCCTTCTAACTCTACATAAGCTGTGATGTGTCAACTAGCTATTGGTTGCACGATGCCTAGTAAGAAACTGTAACTTCCCATAAATTGAATAGTTTTTTCAGTTTTAATTTTTTTAAAAAAAATTACTGATGTAGTCTAACTATTGACTTTTTCAATACGTAGAGTGGCTTGATGAGATAACTACAGACTCTATGATTTTCTTTGGTAACTCAATGATTGTCTCTTGAGAGATGCTTCAATGAGCGTTTTGACGCTGATCCTCATTTTGCATGGCTTAACCACTGATGCGCCCCAATTGTGTTTGTGCACTAAAATCCTGAAGTGAATTTTCAAGACGTCTTTTCAAACTATATTCATAACTTCGCTCTGCACGATTTGAATAGTTTGGCATGTGCCAAGTTCTGCTGAGCTTCCCATGAGCTAGTGTATCCTTTGGGAAGACTACGATCGTCGATGCTTCTCTACGATCGTTGAGTCTACTACTGAACATACCCTACGATCGTAGTCTGTCCTGGTCCTTGAGATGAACTTGACTTAACATTCCTTCTAGGTTAAGGTAGCTCAGGAAGGGCCAACCTCTTAGGGTGAACTAAGGGTCAGGTTTGTCCCTGAGGAGCTTACCAGATGAAAAACTTTAGACGATTAGTGCTGATATCTCACTTGATCTTTCTGCTGGGGAGTTCATTTACCGATATTAGACATTTGCATTAACTGTACTCGTGGTGTCCTCCTGTTCTAGGCAGTCCATAATTTTGAGTTAGGTGGTTGACAAGGTTATCAGTGGCACATTTTGAGACGTTCTTACTGACTATGGATCTTTATTTGGTTCATCAGCCACAAAGTTTTGGGACTTTGTAACTGGTATAATGCTTCATAGTTCACTTTTGATACTTTTAGTCCTGCTGTTCTTTAACATATCACTGCTCCACCATAGTTGATACTATCTTCTTAGAGAGGTGTGAGTATTTCTTCGTCATGTGCATCAGAAGGCAGCCTCACATATTTCCTTCTGACTGGAATCATTACCATCATTTAAATCTTCTTGGATTATAGAAATAGATATCTTCAGGACTAATCATTCCATGATTGTTTACAGAACTACGAATGTAGTCTTCTTTATCGAGAACCTGAGCAGGTGTTTTCAACAGACTTGTAGACCTTCTTTAAGCTCTTTGACCAATTGCATTCGTGGAGTGTTTTTTCTGTGATGAGTTCTTCATGATCAATGCTCAATGATCCTCTGATGTGAACTTCCTCATGGGTTCTTCCCAGATGATATGTTTTGCATGAGTAAGCATATAAGACCATTTTCCTCTTCGTATGAATGGTCTGCTTTCTTATAGAGATCAGCAACCAGGTGGGCTTTATTCATGTTAGCTCAGCAAGTCGTCAAAAAAGGGCTTTTACAGAGAATGATTTTGTCAGAAAATTTCTGAAATGTCTTTAGCCTCTAGCTGGTTGAATCTTCTCGACTGAAGTCATCTGCTTCAGTATTCCTTAGTGTGGCCAGATAGATGTTGCCTCTTTTTTAGTTTTAACAAAAAAACTCTAACTCATGCAAGTATACATGCGTCAACAAGTAATACAGAGTAAGTCGAGTATCGATCCACAAGGAATTAACTAATAAAATTCACCAAGCATTAACCCATAACCATTTCAGTCTTATTTAAACGAATGATAGTATATTTTATATTTAAACTATAAAATTAAATAAATCTAAATATTCCTAGAGTGAGACTAAATAATGAAGACCTGAGATTACAATTTAATCTATTTACTCATTCAAATCCATACACTTCATGTTAAGCCAAACTAATTGTACCGGATTGTTAGCCAAGAACACGAAAGTAAAGTATAGCCATCTCTCAATGTACTATACCCATATAACATATAATCCACATTTGATAGAATACACATGAACACCCACATTACCTAAACCACTATATGTCTATGTGATTTACAAATAATTAGGGTTTAAGCGCAAGTTCTCAATTGACAACGAATGGTGCTTCGGTATATGTCTATCCTAAGCACAAATCATACATCCCAACACAATGTAGAATATACAATCACAAGCTAAAAAGATCAGATCTAAACCCATACTTCATTTTTCAAGTCCATATGGATTATCACAGTAATTGATGGCAAATCAACTAAACAAGAAAGCATAAATCTTAATAGACAATCCCAAAGAAATCAATAAAGCTAACAATGAAATATATCAGATTAAACTAATCCATAGACTCCATTGCAATCTCAGAATAGAATTTAAATCATAATTGAATTAATGCTATCATCCACATATTGAATAAACATCATAAGATACAATTAGGAATCAAAGAGAGAGTAAGAATAGAGAATGGTAGTGCAAATCTGTTCTCTTGATCCAAGGTTGAATCTCCAATGCTTTCCAATCGCTTCAAGTCTTCAATCTAATCAACTCTAGAAAATCACTACTCTAATCTACTCTAATGTACTTATTGAAAGTTGAAGAAAGAAAATATAGCAGTAAGTTCAGCCCCCAAGGGGTGGAATATATCTTACATAATGAAAATACGTCTAATATATAAGCCCTAATTGAACCCCCCTCTCGATTACGTTTCAATTGCTCAGTTTAATGAAAAGTCAGTTGTGGTCATCGCTTCAAGTGGCGCGTCGCGTAGAATTAACTTTGAAGGGTAGCGCGGGCGCGCAACATGCAGAAAATCGCATTTTTTGCTCCGTGGTCGCTGTGTGCGACATGTACAAATTCATTCATGCCATGCATGATCCATTTTCTACTGCAGTGTCCTCTGGTAAAATGGCCATACCTTTTGATCCGGGAAGAGTTGCGGGCTTGCTATCTATCAAATCGAAGATATCGATGAGATCTACAATTTTCATTCTTTGAGAATTGAGAAATTCTGGACGAATCAAGGCAGAAATTGGGCTGGAATGGACTGCTATGAAAATGGCTAACCAAAACAGCGAAGTTTCACGTCTGTTGGTACAAAGATCATAACTCTTGCATCCGAACTCCGATTAGAACGATTCAAGATGTTCCGGAAAGCTACGAAGTCGCTCTACAATGTAAGCTAAGTTCCAAACCAAGAACATGAAGTAAACATGAAAGCCCAAATGATGTCCGAATTGCTTTTCTTTGCATTTTCCTTTCTTTTCCTTGCGTTTTCATAACAATAATCGCTCACATCGTTCCCAAGCATAAGATCTACAAAATAAACACAAAATGCATGAAAAGTAACTAAGACACATGAATATAAACAACTAATTCAAGTAAAAGATACCGAATAAATGGACATAAAATCCACTTATCAAATACCCCCAAACTTAACCTGTTGCTTGTCCTCAAGCAACACAACATAATGCAATCTACATGCTATGCAAGCTGCGCTACTATGATAATGAATCCCAATATTTCCAGCCATGTTAAAAATTCCAATAAGATATGCCTCAGAGAAATATCAAGATCCAAGAACAAAGCATCAAACTAAGCGAAAGGCATAATGACATACAATCATATAATTCTAACCTTCTATAAAGATGTTGTCTGTGTGTGATGCGTTCACTGATAAGCTTGACAAGGGTGAAGATACCACATGCTTTATTGCTTAAGACAGAAAATTGAAGTTTAAATCAAGAACTGCATATACTAATGAGACATCAACTACTCCAACACATCAATACAAATTAAGGTTTAACAATGGGTTTATTCTGCTTTGTTTTTACTCACGAGGGCGATTTTTGCACTTTCCCGTGGTGTTTATTGATTTTTTTTTAATATATTTCCCATGACTGTGCAATGTCTCATTCCATTAGGCTAACAGTGTTACCCCTTAGCGAGCTTTCAACCAATGACTCCTGCACCATTAAGACCTTAGGTATTAGGTGTAGAGACAATCCCCTCGGCGTCTTACTCAAGTAACAAAGGCCCCAAATAAGACTAGCCACTTGTGTTTATTCAATTTTTCTATTTTTTTCTTTTTTCTTTTCTCTTTTTTTATATATATAGCAGCATACCCATGCGTTCCCAAAACTTGAGTTTCAAAGTGTCTTCATAGTTATTACTCACTTCCTACACAATTCTATCATTAAAAACAACATTTTCCTCTCGGAGACACAAGCATGCTAATCTTAACCAACAAGCAAGATAGGAACATTGTCATCTTTGCCTAAGAACATCTAAACAAAGAGACATGAATTATATATCGTATAAAATTATAACTAAGCTCAAGATATCAACCAAGTTCAAAAATCTATCAAATTTCTATGTCATCATTGGCCAAATTAGAATTCAACTAACTAAAAACCTGGGATTATGCAATGTTATGCAACTAAACACATATTAAGTAAACAAGACAAAAGAAAACTAAAAAAAATATAAATAAATAAATAAATAAATAAAAATTCATACTAAAATACCCCTACTATGCAACTTAAACATGCAATCAAACTATATGCAACTAACTATATGCAACAACTACTCACTACAACCCAATATCCCCAAACTTAAAATAAACAATGCCCTCATTGTAATTAAAAGTGAAAGAATACTCCCCTAAGTGGCAATGTCATCTCCGTTCGCCTCCTCATGATCTGATGGTATATCAGGCGATGGCTAAGTTTGAGATATTCCATAGTTAGAGACTGAGTGTGGGCTTCTAACTGTCCGAATGCTTGAGTCAGAAATTCTAAAAATTTAGCAAATTTTTTTCTCGCATGATCGAGCTATGAGCTATGGCATGATCATGCAGCGACCACAATACTATGGCAACTTCAAATTTATGACTTGCTTTTTATCTTGAATGCTTATAGCAATTGGATTTGAACTCGAGGAGAAACAATAAAACTATTATTAAGACTTACCACTATCTAACATCTACTAAATATGGAAATGTAAATAAGAATTAAACAAGGAGGGAGAAGATTGGATGGGGTGCCTCCCATCGAGCGCTTCGGTTTATAGTCCATTAGCTGGACTCTTTTCTTGACACCGCTATCCAATTCCTCTACGATAAGCTAGGAACCCTCCATCCATTAGAACTGCAATGTGTGTTGGTAGGTTCCCCATCAAGAGAGTCTATGAATTGAAGCCACCTAGCATATTTCACATGCATGATGTCCCTAGTTCCATTGCAATGCCAGTGCTCCTCCCGTTGTATCTCTGTGAATAGATTTTTGCATTGAGGCATGAAAGATACAACATGCTTTTCTCCTTCTATTATCTCTTCCTCAAATTTCACCATGGTTTGTAAGAGGCCTCATAATCGCAGAAATTCTTGCTTTGGATGTGACTACCAAGGGGACATGGGTGTGCAAAATTCACTGAATTTTTCAACTCTAACTGAGAAGGCACTTGGGGTATTATACAAGTCAGCTCATGTTCTTCATTTTCCATGCCCCCAGTTGTCTCCTCAATATCCACTCCTTTCAGTTCATTCAGTGGCATGTACACTTCTGGCTCTCCATCAGTTTCATCGTCCATGTCATAGCACCAATTATTTGGAGGGCGATTGTTCAAGGCTTCGAACATTAGATCCAGCTGATTTTGAAGATTTTGAATTGACCTCTCTTGCTCACTCATCTTCTTCTCAGTTGATGCTATAAATTTAAACCACAAATCCTCCAATCTTGAATTATCTTTCTCAGTTTTGAAATCCATGTATTGAGGACCATTCATTGATGAGTCAATGATTTGTTCCATCTGCCTGTTAAGATTTTGGCTTGATAACTCCTGACTCATCATCATCTCTTCATGGTCTGCTATGCTTTTTGACATGAATTCCTTCAACTCTGAATTTTCTTCATGTTGCACTGGAGGTGGATATGAGAAATCTGATGGATATGTTGGACTTTTGATGCAGTATTAATCTTGATAGTTATAACCCCATTCATAATCTGGGTGATACCCCCAACCATCGTTGTTGAAGAAATCACCCCCAAACTGCACTTGTCCAACCTTGATGTTGTACTGATAACTCGGATGCTCGCCAGCACAGTACTCACATATAACTACTATCTCTCGAGTGCGTTGAGCTGCAAGAATATCCAACCTCTCTGAAAGTGTTGCAATTTGTGCTGACAATGTAGAGAATACATTGAGTCCCTCAGTGCTTATGTCCCTTGGTTGAGTCCTATTTGCATAAGGCCGTTGATAAGAAAAGTCACCCATGGTACCTGAAAAGAGAGAAATATAGGAAAAGAATTAAAATAAAATAAAATAAAATAAAATGTTTAAATTAAGACTAATTTGATTGAAATTAATGTTGGCAAAAATTATTAAAATAATTCCCCGGCAACGGCGCCAAAAACATGTTGCCTCTTTTTTAGTTTTAACAAAAGAGCTCTAACTCATGCAAGTATACATGCGTCAACAAGTAATACAGAGTAAGTCGAGTATCGATCCACAGGGAATTAACTAATAAAATTCACCAAGCATTAACCCATAACCATTTCAGTCTTATTTAAACGAATGATAGTATATTTTATATTTAAACTATAAAATTAAATAAATCTAAATATTCCTAGAGTGAGACTAGATAATGAAGACCTAAGATTATAATTTAATCTATTTACTCATTCAAATCCATACACTTCATGGTAAGCCAAACTAATTGTACCAGATTGTTAGCCAAGAACACGAAAGTAAAGTATAGCCATCTCTCAATGTACTATACCCATATCACATATAATCCACATTTGATAGAATATACATGAACACCCACATTACCTAAACCACTATATGTCTATGTGATTTACAAATAATTAGGGTTTAAGCGCAAGTTCTCAATTGACTACGAATGGTGCTTCGATATATGTCTATCCTAAGCACAAATCATACATCCCAACACAATGTAGAATATACAATCACAAGCTAAAAAGATCAGATCTAAACCCATACTTCGTTTCTCAAGTCCATATGGATTATCACAGTAATTGATGGCAAATCAACTAAACAAGAAAGCATGAATCTTAATAGACAATCCCATAGAAATCAATAAAGCTAACAATGAAATATATCAGATTAAACTAATCCATAGACTCCATTGCAATCTCAGAATAGAATTTAAATCATAATTGAATTAATGCTATCATCCACATATTGAATAAACATCATAAGATACAATTAGGAATCAAAGAGAGAGTAAGAATAGAGAATGGTAGTGCAAATCTGTTCTCTTGATCCAAGATTGAATCTCCAATGCTTTCCAATCGCTTCAAGTCTTCAATCTAATCAACTCTAGAAAATCACTACTCTAATCTACTCTAATGTACTTATTGAAAGTTGAAGAAAGAAAATATAGCAGTAAGTTCAGCCCCCAAGGGGTGGAATATATCTTACATAATGAAAATACGTCTAATATATAAGCCCTAATTGAACCCCCCTCTCGATTACGTTTCAATTGCTCTGTTTAATGAAAAGTCAGTTATGGTCATTGCCCGAAGTGGCGCGGCCGCGTAGGAATTGGCTTTGAAGGTAGCAGTATGCGCAAGAACATGCGTAAAATCGCGTTTTTGCTCCGGTCGCTACATGGCGGTGTACAAATTCGCAAGCCCGCGTGGTCCATTTTCTACTGCAGTGTCCTCTGGTAAAATGGCCATACCTTTTGATCCGGGAAGAGTTGCGGGGCTTGCTATCTATCAAATCGAAGATATCGATGAGATCTACAATTTTCATTCTTTGAGAATTGAGAAATTCTGGACGAATCAAGGCAGAAATTGGGCTGGAATGGACTGCTATGAAAATGGCTAACCAAAACAGCGAAGTTTCACGTCTGTTGGTACAAAGATCATAACTCTTGCATTCGAACTCCGATTAGAACGATTCAAGATGTTCCGGAAAGCTACGAAGTCGCTCTACAATATAAGCTAAGTTCCAAACCAAGAACATGAAGTAAACAGGAAAGCCCAAATGATGTCCGGATTGCTTTTCTTTGCATTTTCCTTGCTTTTCCTTGCGTTTTCATAACAATAATCGCTCACATCGTTCCCAAGCATAAGATCTACAAAATAAACACAAAATGCATGAAAAGTAACTAAGACACATGAATATAAGCAACTAATTCAAGTAAAAGATACCGAATAAGTGGACATAAAATCCACTTATCAATAGACCAAATACCTGCAGATTAGGTAAATTTCTATTTTTGGTACCCATGATTAAATGAGTCCTGCTAGGTTAGTTTCCAAAATCCTTGTTCCTCATATATTTGAATTTTCATCACATTGATCATCAATAATCATATTTATGCATGTATTCAATTTAGGTATGACATTTTAAAATGCATGCTGATGAGTGTGTGTAAGATTAATCATTTTAATAAAACACTCTTTTTCTTTGATGGTTTCATTATATGCTTGGTTATGTTCACAGATTTTAAATGTTCACAGAGTGAGAATCAGTTATATCACTTATTTCACTACTACAAAACAGTAAATAGATAACGCGGAAAAAACGTTGTGGTTTCAATCAAAAAAACGTCGTAGTTAAGGGTGTCATCTATTTGACACCCTTACACAACGTTTTTAAAACGTTGTAGTTAGACACATTATACAACGTTTTTTAAGAAAAAAACGTTGTAGATTTATTTTCCATAAATTAGTAGATGCTTGAAAACGTTGTAAAATGTATGATTCCACAATGTTTTCTGGCTAAAAATGTTGTAGTTTAATATATCAGACAACGTTTATAATGTGTCATCTATTTAGAAGGTGTCATTTATTTATACAAATATACAACATTTTTAAAATGTTGTAGATAAAAAAAAGAAAAAAAAAGGTTGTGATTCACCTATATTACCAATGTACCTGCAATATGCTAATGCCATGATATATAGCTAAAAGGTCTAAATTCTCATTTAAATTTAAAGCCAAAATGTATCAACCATTCAAAATACATCCCAATAATAACATTCGTTTACAGTTTCAAATTACTATATCCACAAAATATATACCAAACTATCCATATATACATCTCAAATTCACTTTTCAATCCACAAAATAAACTACAAAATAAACCAAACTATCCATAAAATTAAGCTACTACCTAAGCATGTGCAAAAAAGCCTAGGTTCTCCCAAAATACGCCAGTAACTTTTGCTCTAGCACTAGCCATGGATGACAGTATCTTTTGCTCTAGCACTAATAGATTCTTAAGAGAAGGTTTAATATAAATGGAATAGATTCAGATTAGAGATTCTTTCTCAATAAATGTTTGCTCCTGAGATGATAAACACCATAAGCCGCAGTGGAAGCCAAAGTTGTTGAAGCCACTAACCAACTGCACCAATTCAAATAGAGTTATTACTTGTTATTGAAATCTATTAGCATAACGTTAATAATATTGCATTAAGAGGAGTATGAACTACCTCAAGTATGTGATGTATGATTGAGTATTCTGGATTTGTCTAATTAGAAAATTAGAGTTTTCACGTCATTTAAAAATCATGTATTCTCCATTATCTGAGCCAGTTAAGATGCCCATAGAAATGTTTAGAGAAAGTTGAGGCGATAAAGCAATGAACTAAACAGAAATCCATTAAATTACAAGAATCAATAGAACTACTGTTTAACTTGTGAACTTTAATGTAGAATATAACACAAACTGAATACTGTTAACTTCATCTTTGTCTAGTGTCAGTTAATCAAAGTATTGAGGATCTATCATTAGGCTGGTTAAATAGAGATCCCTTAATTCTGTATCCTAGTCAAAACATAATATTGTACTGTACCTTGACTTTTGACCCAGAATATGCACAGTTTTGTGAGAAATCAATAATGTTATAGAGCTGGTCCTGGTAAAGAGAGAAATCAATAATGCTTATAACAAACTTGCTAATAGAAGCATAATAACCAACTGACATAGCTGTTGTGACGCCCCCAAATCTGGGTATCTTCCAACCCGACAGATGGTGCTACACGGTACTCATAACTGTACATTCATTCTATTGAAACGACATCAAAATGTGTGTATCAACGACATTCTTATTACATTAATAATATTACATCTCGTTCCCAGGTTCTAAAACTATTACATTCTTTGTTCATCATACTATAATATATACAACTTACTAGTTTATTACAAGGTAAACTAATCGTTTATCTTCGTCTTGCCTTTATCCTTGTCGGATCCCTCGATTTGTTCGATTTTAGCTGCATTCATATGGTTCAAACAAGAGTGAGCATAACAAGCTTAGCAAGTACAACAATTTCTTTCAAACAACATGCTTGAAACATAGGAATCGTATATCTTCAGTAACTGGACAGTAGTTACGAAGTACTATCAATAATTCAAATAGCATTTCTTTTCCTTCAAAACATTTTACAATGATAATATTCAGTAAACATTAATTCTGGTCCAAGACCATGAGCATTTTGTAATTTCTTTGAAAAGGACAACCCGACACTAAGTTCGTAAGTCCGGCATATGTTACGAGCACTTCTGGGTGATCAGCCCATAGTAGTCTATGTTGATCAACACTACATTCATTAAACGTGTGTACGTTTAAGTTTTGGCAACCTCGCGTGCCCATCGAATAATCGATGAAAAATACATTTGTTTATTCATACTCATGCTTACCTTGAATTCGTACCAAACAATTGGCGTAGGATAGCGTTAACAATTCTATATTGAAAGACTTGTAAATAAATCAATCAATCTTCAAGATTAGTCTAGCCGAGTTAAAACTGGCATCAACATTTTCGTAAAAAAATTCATGCGTATTATAACATGAATCACTGAAAACCTGGCTAACACAAAGGTTAGACAAGCGTCTAGAAAAACTTGCCTTCAGCATCTACTACAATATAATAACTTTTCCTTTCAGTCTTTACAGTCTCTACAACACATAATCACATAACATACCACATTAGGTCATGAATGAACATACATGGTTCCTAATTAATCTTACCCTTCTTCTCAATCTAATCATGTATTAGATTTGTTATTTATTGGTTTCGGCTTATCATTATACCTTACATCATTCTTACCAACTTCTTTCTCTTCTATGTCTTACTTGGATTTACTTTATTAATACAACTCGTTTCTAGTTAATCATCCTTCTTCACGGCTTACTAACGTTATCACATTTATTAATCGAAACTCGATCGTTAAGTACACGTATTACATACCGTTCACGTTCAATTGACTTATCTCCAACCTTTAGTATTATACTTAAGGTTTATAACATCCTTTAATGATGTTACATTAGGTTTAACATTGATATGATTCCTTATCATTAACTTGTTTCTCCTTTATATTCAAAACCTTTCCTCTCCTAAGCTTTCCCTAATCTTTGGCGTTATTGTGTGATTTCCTTCTTCTACGTGTCACGGCGGTGTGACTTAGCGACATGTATGGTTTGGGACTAAAGTATTGCTATATGAGTCTCCTTTGCTATGGCCGCATTGTGGCGCTAATTAGTAGTGTGTCATGCCTTGGCCTTGCTTGTTGCCAAGCCAGACCTTTCTTTTGCTTTAAGTCGTCTTTGCAAGGCGCGGACTCTGTGCTTCAGAAAAATTTGACAGATTTCCAACTTTGTGGGATTACCGGGCTCGTAACTTTTTCGTTATAAGTCCGAATTGGCTCGTTTAAGAGCCTATGGTTCACAAATTACATACTCTACGCATTCATGCAAGAATTTTATCTATTTAACTTTGTTAACTAAAAATTCACCTATTATTTCATTTTAACGAAAACTATAAACGTTCGTGAACGTTCAACGCTCGTTTCTTCGTTCTAAGTCGGAATTCGGTCATTTAAGAGTCCACAACTCTATAATGCCAAATGAGACTTGTCTCCATTGAAAACTAATGTTTCCAAGCTCAATATCAAAATTTGACCTCCATTCTGAGAATTTTACGAATTTGACGACTATCGTCCAAACTCGTGAATTCCGCCATAACTTCATTACTTATGATCTGTTCTTCATTTCAAATGAATTTTATCCATCATATTAACATCTTAACCTATTCATTTCATTAACTTATATACATGGTATGTTCTTACTTGTTCTTTGTGATCTTATAACTTTATTAAAGTATAAAATACATACACTTTCATTTCTCATGACTTATAATGATTTATGTTTTCTAACCATCATTCTCACATCTCCTTATCATACCATCTTACTAAGGTAAACATATGAGTAGTTCATATAAGCTTCTCATGAGTTCATAACTTAATTAAGTTTGAATTACTTATTCATGACTTATATGGCTAAAGTCTATTGATTAATCATTCTTATCATGCCTTAGCATATATGTTTTACCACCACCCACTTCTCTAACAATGGAAGAGAAAGAGAATCATGGTTTAAGATTGCTTACCCTTGAATATCACTTGGTTAATCTTTAATCTTCTTCTTGCTTCTTAAACTATGAAAGACTAGCTTTCTAGCTTTTCTAATTTATTCTCACTTATTCTCTCTAACCAATAAGCTATAAGTTATTGGATGAAAATCTAACAACTAACAAATGAACTAGCAAGCTTCCTATTTATAGAAATCTCAAAGTGAGGGTATAATGGTCATAAAGCCACTCCACCTCCTTACTATTCATTACCTAGCTATTAAGTAAACTTGGACACCTCACCTACTTAACTCTTAAGTATACTTGCTTAGCACATAGATTATCATTTACTCGCTCATCAAATTAATTACTTGGCCATCACAACACTTAGCCATTAAGTTTACTTAGTCATCACATATAAGCACTTTGCTTGTTCATCACACATAAGCACTTTACTTAGCCTTTAAGTTACTTAGCTTATCCTTTGCTTAACCCTTAAGTCTACTTGCTCATCACACTTAATTCTTGGCCACCAATTCACCCATGGGTTGCCTCATGGATCAAGCTTTACCCATTGGATCTTATCTTGGGCTTTATATTCAATTAGCTTAATTAACTTATCTTATACATTGGGCTTGTAATTAAACAAACATTGGGCTTAACCATTTCCACCCTTGGGCTTAACCATTCCTATACTTGGGCTTGTATAATTCCTAACAAATCCTACAAGTCCAATACATTTAGCTTAAAGTCTCATAACATATAATTCACGTATTAATATTGTATTCTAATTCGTACACTTATTCATGTACATCATACCATCATTCATGCATACTCGTATAATACTTCGTATCATACTCGTATTCATTACTTCGTACAATACCTACATATTATACGATTATCTCTTTAATTCATTATACGCATTTAAATTCCTTCTCGGAACTCACTTTCCCTAACCGTTAGGTTTTAAGTCCGTAGGCGAAAAATTGCGTTTGCCATAACTGAAATATTATTTGATATTCTATCTCACCTCAATATTCTATCATTACATATTTCTCGAAAATTCAAAAATAATTCCCGAGCAGAAATGCGTGAAAAGTGTTTTTCAAAAAATTTCTCGGAAAGCTTTTATTTTTATCTTGGAAATTCAAACAATTTAATTTTACCATGTAGCCAAAATACTATGACATTTCAATATGTCTAGGTCATAGAACGACCTTCAAATAGCTTACTCCCATAATTAATTAATTAAATTCATTTAATCCACATAATCAAATAAAAATTTAATTCTCAAAAATCCGATTTTTTTCTGGGGCGTTACACTCTTCCCCCCTTATAAGGATTCTGCCCCAGAATCTTGATAATAATACATACACCATTGAGGAAAATTTTTCTTTTGTTTTAATCTCAAGTTCCCACAATGTTTCTTCGACATTGTGGTTCTTTCATTTCACCTTCAACGAAGGTATTATCTTATTTTTCATGACTTATCACTTCCTATCAATAATTTGAGTTGGAAGTTTAAATACTTATTATATATTATGCTATCTTCATCTGATTAATTCTTCCTTTACGTTTAAAATTATTTGAAACTCAAATTCCTCCTTCAAAACAAGATTATACATGATCTCCTCTTTATCCTGCATCCTCTTCTTCACTCGCTTGCACTCCTCGTTACCCAGTTGCATTTAATTAATTCGTTCCATTATCATGGATGAAGTCTACATTGTGAATAACATTTCTACCTCTTCATTCCGTAATTTAACTTCTAGCTTCGTTTTTGTCATTTTCGTTATTAACTCATTCCGAGTTGTTAACATCGATAACTTTTCCCTACCCTTCCTACTTAACGCGTCATTTACTACTTTTACCTTCCATATATGATATAATATATCTCAGTCGTGATCCTTTATCCATTCCAATTATCTTCTCTACTTCATATTCAACTCCTTCTGTGTGGAGATATATTTCAGACTCTTAGAGTCCGTGTATATCTCACACTTCTCCCCATATAAATACTATCTTCAAATTTTTAATTCAAAAACTACAGCTGCCAATTCTAGATCATAAGTAGGATAGGCCTCCTCATAATTCTTTAATTGGCATGATTCATACGTAATGACCTTGCCATGCTACATGAGCACGCAACCCCGTCATCTATGTGAAACATCGAGATACACTATAAAATCCCCTGTATCATCTGATAAAGACAATACAAATGCCTCACTTAACCTTTTTTTTAGCTTATGAAAACTATTTTCTCCCTTCTTATTCCCAACATACTTCTCAATAACAAATTTTGTCTATCTCTTTAAGCTACAATTCACACGTAGTGATTTCCGTATCCAACTTCTCCTTCCGTAGTGTTTCACACACTATTTTCAAATGTTCAACGTGATCTTCTGACGTCTTAAATTAGAATAGAATATCACCAAGGAACATTATGACACCCTCGTCCAAATAATATTTGAACACTCTATGACGCTAATGGTACTTTCAACCATAGCACCTCACAAGAGTACCTATCAATTTGCCACCGACTTGCTCGGCACCCCTTATGAAAAGTCTAACTTCGACACATTAGTTAACCCAAACGACATAACCAGAAACTCGTTATAACTATAACGAGTTCTGAACGTCATCTTAGGTACCTCGTTCTTCCTTACATTTTACCAATAATACTCCGCACATAAATCTATCTTAAAAAAATACTTTACCACTTTTAACTGATCAAATAGATCATCGATCCTGGGCACTGGGTATTTACTCTCAACCGCTAACTTACTCCCCTTATGATAGTCGATACACAAACATAATAACTCATCCTCTTCCTTAACATCCTTCTGACTTAAGTCATGGTTAGACAACAAAAGCGTCGCGGTGTTTGATTACCGTAAAATACTACCTTGGGTTACTTTAGAAAACCGAAGAGTCATACTTTTATTCTAATAATTTATTAAAGTTCTATGGTTAATCAACTCATTCATACCGAGAATTACTTTAAATTCTCTCAACTTTATCAGTACTTATCTACCGATACTTGCTTACATTCCTTATTCATGAAGCCATTTCCATGAATATAATTAACGAAAGTTATTTCCCCATTCTATACCTTAACGTATAAAGGTATTTATAATCCCTTCCGAGAATGAACTTAATCACTTAGCAAACTCTCATGCTATAAAAGAAAAGTAGCACTCCAATCAAACAGCACATAAGCATTCATTGTAATGACCGGAATGATACCTGCTACTAAATCCGCTGATGCAATCGCATCATGGCTAACTTACCACTACTAACACCTTTACTTTCCTCTGACCCCTCTTTGGGAAATTTCTTGCCATGTGGTCTAATGATCCACATACAAAACAACCATGGTTTTTCTTAGATTTAGGACAATTAGGTAATATATGACCCTCCTGTCCATAATTATAATAAATCGATGTCCCATTCAGATAGACTACTAGATGAGTCTTTCCACATATCTTACATACCTCGATCCTACGCTTAGGATCCCCTTGTTACCCCTCCAGTATTCCCAAAATTAAAATTCTTTCTTTTTGGCATACTATCACTACCACTGGCACTCTCTGCCTTGGTTACTCCCTCTCCCTTGCTCTTATTCTTCTTCTCTTTGTGGTATTGATTTAACGCCTCACTACCACCCTCTGCTATAATCACCTTCTCCAGAATGGTCCCATAGGAAACACTCTAGAACACCAAAATCCTACTATATAGCCTGGCTCTTAGGCCCTGCTTAAACCTACGAGCCTTCCACTCCTTAGTGTACACTTGATGTGGAGCAAACTTTGCCAATTCATTGAATCTGGCCGCGTACTGGGGAACCGTCCTGTCCCTTTGCTTAAGTTCTAAGAAATTAATCTCCTTCCTCCCCTACATACTTGTAGGGAAATAATTCTCGAAGAAAACCTTCTTGAATTGTTCCCACGTTACCGCATCTGTTCTAGCCCCACCCTGGTGAGCCTCCCACCAAAAGTTGGCTTCCCCTTTCATCACGTAAGTTGCAAAAGAAGTCTTTTGCGCCTCACCTACGTTTGTAATAACAAACGCCTTCTCTATTTCCTTTACCCATGTCCGGGCTTCTAATGGGTCCGTCGTTCCTTTGAACTCCGGCGGACCTACACTTTTAAATTCTTTAAAGGTAGTCATTCTGGCTAACCTAGGTTCGGCGGTTCTCTACCCCCAATTTAGTTAAATGCAACCGTTAATAAATTAACAAACTCTTGCATAGGGTTGTTTTGACCCCCTCGATTTTCATTACGTGATTCCGCTTCCTGATTACGTTGTCTTCTCCTTGGCGGCATTTTCTAATTAAATAAAATTTCATTATTATCTATTTACTTACTTCGTTATTATTCATCTCATAACAACTCATACCATAACAAAACATATTAAATGAAAACTTCATTATATTCATATGCTTGTTCATAGTTTGAAACTATTTATAATTTGTTTTACATAGCCAAAAGCTATTACATTTCTATCCCGCAATTGAACTTCACAAAAATTGGGATTTACAAAAAGACTACCCTTTTATACAAAAGAGGGTTTACGTCACTACACATATATTTATTTACTCTAGACTTCTAATAATGCATAACAGCGTCCTCATGTTTCTCATTCACAATCCTCGTTACAGTATCCCAACTAATAGTATGTCGAGTCTGTCCCGACTCAGTGGAATAACAAGCAACTTTCAGCTTGAAATCCTTATGAGCACTCGCATGGATGTAAGACATCCGTGCTATCTTCCGGTCCTTCTCCCCCAATTCATTACGAAGCTCATCAGCCACCTTGTTAAAATCCCTAGCCTTATTTATCATGCGCACCTTGTCATCACGCTTTGACTCAAAATCTGCTTCTGCAGACTCCTTAGCTACATAAAGAGCACTAATCTCTTCATTCTGATTCTGTACAACTGTACTCAGTTGCACATTCCTATCAAGCACTGCCAGATACAATGATCTCATTGCATCTGGAGGTGATGACTCTAGAGTAGGTACCATTGTATCAACCAATGTTACCTCCATCCCTTCCTCCACATCGTTCATCATACTAAGGTATGACGTTATATCCATATCTCTCTCGGAGTAGTCTTCCTCAGAAAAGTACTCCTCTATCTCTAACTCCTCTAGAATCACTAATGATACCTCCGCCACCGGCATAGGTACATGCTCTACTCTGTTCACAATTTCTTCGCTCACCGCGTGTATATCTCTATACATCGAGCTATCGATCGTCATCCTACAATAACACATATGTTGATTAATACATAACACACAATAGTATAAGCACAAATCACATTTAATTTATTTAGGGTTACTTTCCATCTTTTAAATCTGTTGGTACTGAGTTTCCTCAATACCTTATTAACTCATTCAACTTAGGTAAATCACGAGTTTACTTCCTTCGGACTTTTCTTCCTTAACGAGGTTATTAGCCTAAGGTTCTTCCCCCCTTAAGTTTTATAACCTAATTCTTTGATACCAACCTGTGATGCCCCCAAATTCGGGTATCTTCCAACCCGACAGATGGTGCTACATGATACTCATAACTGTACATTCATTCTATTAAAACGACATTAAAATGTGTGTATCAACGACATTCTTATTACATTAATAATATTACATCTCGTTCCCAGGTTCTAAAACCATTACATTCTTTATTCATCATACTATAATATATATAACTTACTAGTTTATTACAAGGTAAACTAATCGTTCATCTTCATCTTGCCTTTATCCTTATCGGATCCCTCGGTTCGTTCGGTTTTAGCTGCATTTGTAACGCCCCAGAAAATCGAACCTTTGTAAATACATTTAATAATGAATAAAATAATATTATTTATTATTATTACGTGTTGATAAGATGAATGTCGTTCTATAACCTAGGAACGTCGGAACATCGTAGTATTTTAACTACGTGAATGAATTAAAGTGTTTGAATTTCTAAGACGAAAATAAAAGCTTTCCGAGAAATTTTCTAAAAAACACTATTCATCGATTTTCGCTCGGAAATTATTTTTCAACTTCCGAGAAATACGTGATGTTATAATATCAAGGTGAGATTGATTATGTAATAATAATCTATGTATTGAAAACGCAATATTTCGCATGCAGACTTAATTTGAGCATGATAGGAATATTAAGCGTTAAGAAGAGAAAGTATTAATCATATGATGCGTATGCATTGTGTGAGGTATTGAACGTAAGTATAATACGATGTATTATACGATTAGGTATGGAGAATGGAATAACCTATATTACGAATAAATATACGAGCTAACATACGAGAATTATACGTATTGTATATATGTCAAGGTTTTTAATGGAATGGACTTGTATGATTATTAGCATATGGATAGAAGTCCAATAGGAAGTGTTATGCAAGCCTAAATGTTTGTTAATCAAGAGTCCAAATTAATGTAATGCATGCCCAATAAGAATTAGCTAGATTTATTAAGCAAGCCCAATGGGTTAGCCATTATCCATGGGACAAACAAAGAGTGAATGTGGGTTAAACTTGATGGGCAAGAACTTTATGTTATGATCAAGTGTTGTGTTGAGCAAGAAAAAGGAGTGGCTAGCAAGTTTACTTAGTTGTAAAGTAAGGAATAGTAAGGAGGTTAGTTAAGGAGGTGGAGGGCCTAAATGACTCTTATACCCTCACTTTGCCAAGCCTATGAATAGGTGAGGTTGTTAGTCATTTTTCGTTGTTCAACTTTCATCTAATACAAATTAACTTAAGTGTTAGAGAGAATAAGCACTTTATAAGCCAAAACATCCTTTGCTAGATTTTCAAAGAGAAGAAAAGTACTAGTCTTCAAGGGTAAGACTCTAGTCTAATATATGTTTTATCTCTATCATTGTAGGGTGATAAGAGAAGTGTGATTGTATGCTAAGAACATATAAGAAGTAATTAATGAATGAACTTAAGCCGAATAAGTTTTGAATAAGCAACTAGAACCTAAATAAGTTGAAAAACTTATGAAGAACTTGTCATATGATTGTCATATGATGTTAGTATGTTCAATATGGTATGAGAACATTGAGTAAAGGACTTAAGTCCATATTAAGTCATAAGAAATGGAATTCGTAGTTTATAAGTTGATTAAGTCATTAACTTATGAGAATAAGTCAAAACTTACTTTTATAATAAGTTGGTGTAATAAGTAACTTAAAATGTTGGTATGATGTTAAAATCCATTTAGAATGATAATCAAATCATTAGTAATGAGGTTTCGTCGGAATTCACACGATTGGACGATAATCGTCGAATTCGTGAAATTCTCGGAATAAAAGTCGTATTTTGTGTTTGAACATGGAAACGTTGGTTTTTGATGGAGACAAGTCATATTTGGCATTATAGAGTTACGGACTCGAAAATGACCGAATTCTAACTTAGAACGAAGAAACGAGCGTTAAACATTCACGAACGTTTATCATTTTCGTTAAAAATGAACTAATAGGTGAAATCTTAGCAAACAAAATCAAATAGATAAAATTCTTGCATGAACGCATAGAGTATGTAATTTGTGAACCGTAGGCTCTTGAACGAGCCAATTCGGACTTATAACGAAGAAGTTATGTGTCCGGGAGTTTCACAAAAAGTTCAGAAGCTGTAAATTTTCTAAGGCACAGAGTTGGCGCCGCGACGCCAACCCAAGGCCAAAAGATAGCGCCATGCACAGACTTGGACACAGATGTGCGAACCTACTAAACTTTTTAGCGCATAAATACAACATGAAAACAAGGACTCGTGCCTCAGCGCCAAGTCCGGTCGGTACCACTCGCTAACTTTCATGGCATAATGGCAACAAAAGAAGAAAGGGTGGTGCATGACCCCAACCCTTGGGTTTGGACAGTGATGAAGGTTTACAAGTATAACATGAACAGTAACTCAGTAGTAATAAATTGAGTAACTTAATAAGGTATTATTAAAACTTATTTATGTTGTCTAAAGGTTGAAGATAAGTAATCAATCATGAACATAATGAAACAATGTAACGAAAAGCCGAAACCAATAATAACAAATCTAAGTCAGGATTATATTGAGATGAAGGGTAAGATATAGTAGTATACCTACTTGATTATATATGACCTAATGTGGTACGTTATATGATCATGTATTGTAGAGACTTAGAGACTTAAAGTATGCGTGTGATAAACGATGATGGCGAGGCGCTAAAGGCAAGTATTCTAACCCTTGTTCCAGTTCAGTCTGGACAAGCTTTGAAATTCATGTATCCTTTCGCATGAAGTCTTGTATGAAGAAGTCAAAGCTAATTCTTTCGGCTAGACTTATATTATGATTCTATCAATCATGATTAATGTTTACTGAGTTATATTGGTGTGGTTGTCAAACGAAGACTGAGTATGCTAAAATGTTTTTATCATTTAACGGCAGTACACGTGAGGTTGCCACAACTTAAGCGTATACGTTTTAATGAATGTAGTGTTGATCAACATAGAGTACTATAAAAGTTGATCACCTAGACGTGCTCATAAGTAATGTCGGACTTACGGACTTAGTGTCGGGATGTCCTTTTCAAAAGAACTTATGAAATGCTCAAGGTCTTGGACCGGAATTGATGTTTTACTGAATATTGTTGTTGTAAAACATTTTGAATGAAAAGAAGGGCTATTTTGAATTATCGATAGTACTTTGTAACTATTGTTCAATTATTAAAGATATACGAGTTCTATGTTTCAAGTATGTTGTTTATTAGAATTGTAGTACTTGCTGAGCTGGTCATGCTCACTCTTGCTTGAACCATATGAACACAGCTAAGATCAAATGGACCGAAGGCTCGGGAAAGGATAAGGACAAGGCGAAGACTAACCCTTAGATTACTTATGTAATAGTATAGATAAATGTTTGTAATATATTGAATATTATGACAAGAAGGAATGTATGGGTTATAAAGAACCTGGGGAAATGTAATATTATTTTGAATATATAGAAGACATATTCGTTCTTTTGAGACTTTTTAATTGAATGTATGTGAGAATGGTAGTACTGTGTAGCACCATCTGTTGGGTTGGAAGATAACATGATTTGGGGGTGTCATAACATTCATATGGTTCAAGCAAGAGTGAGCATAACAAGGTCAGCAAGTACAACAATTTCTTTCAAACAACATGTTTGAAACATAGGAACCGTATATCTTCAGTAACTGGAGAGTAGTTACGAAGTACTATCAATAATTCAAAATAGCATTTCTTTTCCTTCAAAATGTTTTACAATGATAATATTCAGTAAATCATTAATCTTGGTCCAAGACCATGAGCATTTCATAATTTCTTTGAAAAGGACAACCCGACACTAAGTCCGTAAGTTCGGCATATCTACGAGCACTTCTGGTGATCAGCCCATAGTACTTTATGTTGATCAACACTACAGTCATTAAACGTGTGTATGTTTAAGTTTTGTCAACCTCGCGTGCCCATCGAATAATTGATGAAAAATACATTTATTTATTCATACTCAGGCTTACCTTGAATCTGTACCAAACAATTGGCGTAGGATAACATTAACAATTCTATATTGAAAGACTTGTAAATAAATCAATCAATCTTCAAGATTAGTCTAGCCGAGTTAAAACTGGCATCAACATTTTTGTAAAACAATTAATGCGTATTATAACATGAATCACTAAAAACCTGGCTAACACGAAGGTTAGACAAGCGTTTAGAAAAACTTGCCTTCAGCGTCTGCTACAATATAATAACTTTTCCTTTCAGTCTTTACGGTCTCTACAACATATAACCACATAACATATCACATTAGGTCATGAATGAACATACATGGTTCCTAATGAATCTTACCCTTCTTCTGAATCTAATCCTATATTAGATTTGTTATTTATTAGTTCCAGCTTATCATTATAACTTACATCATTCTTACCAACTTCTTTCTCTTCTATGTCTTACTTGGATTTACTTTATTAATACAACTCATTTCTAGTTAATCATCCTTCATCATGGCTTACTAACGTTATCACATTTATTAATCGAAACTCGATCGTTAAGTACACGTATTGCATACCGTTCACGTTCACATTCAATTGACTTATCTCCAACCTTTAGTATTATACTTAAGGTTTATAACATCCTTTAATGATGTTACATTAGGTTTAGCATTGATATGATTCCTTATCATTAACTTGTTTCTCCTTTATATTCAAAACCTTTCCTCTCTGGGCTTTCCCTAATCTTTGGTACAAGACACTTACCGTATGAAATTTAAGTAGGCACACTTAGAAGGGGGGGTTGAATAAGTGTGGGAAAAAACGGTGTCAAACTTTTATTTAATGAGAAAAATTCCTTTGGATATTTAATGCAGCAAGCTAGATTCTATATCTTTGTAAGTTTATGTATGAAAAATACGGTATTGTATTTAATTTCAAATCAACTAGTTTTCTGATATGAGTGGATATGGAATGCAGGCTGCTGGATGCAGAAAATGTAATCACATAAACATCGGAATTTTTTACGTGGTTCAACTACTACCCTCTAGAATAGTAGCGTAATCCACGTCCAATACCAACTGGTATTGGATACTCACTTTTATTAAAATTTTCAATTACAATACAAGTTCTACCAAGTTGAACACCTTTGTTCCCTGTGCGCATATGCACCCTTAAGCAACTATGCTTTCTTCAAACTTGATTGTAATGATACCGTAACTCAAACAGAATTACACCCAAAATGATATTGGTTGAGATAAGTAAAAATAAGATACACACTAGAGGTCTAATGATCAAGCAATATATAACTTACCAATTCAAGGCTCTAGTATGAAATGATATGCAAAAAGAATATTACCAGAGTATGTTTATATGACCTTCTTAACTGAGGTTCTTTTCTTAATGCAATCAATATCGATCAAGAAGAAAAACAACTTTGTAGCTTGTCTGCTTTGAGAATATTGTATATGTTTTTCTTGTTTTTCTCGTTAAAGAGATCAATCCATTTATAGGCTTTTTTCTAATGTATTACCGTTGCTTGTTGTCTATGTGAGATATGATCGTTAGAGACAGTATGCACAAGTCACGTAATACATAGACTGTCATCCGAATACTGTGCCAAAGATCAAGACATCATATATATGTATATTAGTAGGCCATGTCATGATTTAGTATACAATATAGGCGTATCTTAGTGATGACTGAGAGAATCTTGCATAATAGATAGTCCATCACGTTTAGTCTATATCTTTTATGATTTCTGCATTTAGTAACCATCTTGTCATATGGCAGCTTTCTTTTTTGCAATTATCGGATATAATCAATTATCATCACGAAGCATATTTTCTTTAACATAACAATCTAGTGATGTTCCTTAATTTGAGCTTTTATATAAAGCACGATATTAGCTAGTTACCTTAATTGATTGCCCAGAATTAATGTCCTTGATTCATGAAGCACGATTTATGCTGCATGATTTATGATATGACATTTTTTGTGTTTACCGTGAATCAAGTTGATGACAATGAATAATTTATGGTATTTTATTAAATCAACCATTTACTCCAAATTACCATATATATATTGGTTAACATGTTTTGATTCCTTAAGTTATGGTAATCAGTTTCGGCCATGCATATCAGGGCTAGTGAATCAGTAGGTGGCATCAAGTATGAGAATGCAAGTATATATGCAATGCACATGTCCTAGAGCCTTATTTTGGAAAGTAATAAATGCTAAGATCTTACATATATTCCTAGGACTCAATTTTTCTTTTTTTTTCTTCATGGACATCTTGACTTTGTAAGTTCCTCCTTGATGTTCCTGAAATGCCATATCTTTCCTTGAAATGTTATATAGCATGATTAGTGAAATAATAGGGTCATCATCAAAACATGGGGTGTGACATAAGTCAACACGACATTCCTTCTTTGTGTCACGCCGCGGCGTGACTTAGCAGTGTGTATGGTTCGGACTCATTACTGCATTGAGTCTCCTTTTATATGGATCTTGTTTACGGCAATTAGCAGTGTGTCATGCCTTGGCCTTGCACTGCGGCGCGGGCCTTGCTACCTTGAGTCACGCTGCGGCGTGGACTCTGTGCCTCAGAAAAATTTGACAGATTTCCAACTTTGTGAGATTCCCGGGCTTATAACTTTTTCGTTATAAGTTCGAATTGGCTCGTTCAAGAGCCTACGATTCACAAATTACATACTCTACGCGTTCATGGAAGAATTATAACTTTATTAAAGTATAAAATTTATACACTTTCATTTCTCATGACTTATAATAATTTATGTTTTCTAACCATCATTCTCACATCTCCTTATCATACCATCTTATTAAGGTAAACATATGAGTAGTTCATATAAGCTTCTCATGAGTTCATAACTTAATTAAGTTTGAATTACTTATTCATGACTTATACGGCTAAAGTCTATTGATTAATCATTCTTATCATGCCTTAGCATATATGTTCTACCACAACCCACTTCTCTAACAATGGAAGAGAAAAAGAATCATGGTTTAAGATTGCTTATCCTTGAATATCCCTTGGTTAATCTTTAATCTTCTTCTTGCTTCTTGAACTATGAAAGACTAGCTTTCTAGCTTTTCTAGTTTATTCTCACTTATTCTCTCTAACCAATAAGCTATAAGTTATTGGATGAAAATCTAACAACTAACAAATGAACTAGCAAGCTTCCTATTTATAGAAATCTCAAAGTGAGGGTATAATGGTCATAAAGCCACTCCACCTCCTTACTATTCATTACCTAGCTATTAAGTAAACATGGCCACCACACTTATTTAACTCTTAAGTATACTTGCTTAGCACATAGCTTATCCTTTACTTGCTCATCAAATTAATTACTTGGCCATCACAACACTTAGCCATTAAGTTTACGTAGTCGTTACATATAAGCACTTTGTTTGTACATCACACATAAGCACTTTACTTAGCCTTTAAGTTACTTAGCTTATCATTTGCTTAACCCTTAAGTCTACTTGCTCATCACACTTAATTCTTGCTCACCAATTCATCCATGGGTTGCCCCATGGATCAAGCTTTACCCATTGGATCTTATCTTGGGCTTTATATTCAATTAGCTTAATTAACTTATCTTATACATTGGGCTTGTAATTAAACAAAAATTGGGCTTAACCATTTCCACCCTTGGGCTTAAACATTCCTATACTTGGGCTTGTATAATTCCTAACAAATCCTACAAGTCCAATACATTTAGCTTAAAGTCTCATAACGTATAATTTACGTATTAATCTTGTATTCTAACTCGTATACTTATTCATGTACATCATACCATTATTCATGCATACTCATATAATACTTCGTATCATACTCGTATTCATTACTTCCTACAATACCTACATATTATACGATCATCGCTTTAATTCATTATAAGCATTTAAATTTCTTCTCGGAACTCACTTTCCCTAACCGTTAGGTTTTAAGTCCGCAGGCGAAAAACTGCGTTTGCCATAATTGAAATATTATTGGATATTCTATCTCACCTCGATATTCTATCATTACATATTTCTCGAAAATTCAAAAATAATTCCCGAACAGAAATGCGTGAATAGTGTTTTTCCAAAAATTTCTCGGAAAGCTTTTATTTTCATCTTGGAAATTCAAACACTTTAATTTTACCACATAGCCAAAATACTACGACATTCCGATATGTATAGGTCATAAAACAACATTCAAATAGCTTACTCCCGTAATTAATTAATTAAATTCATTTAATTCACATAATCAAATAAAAATTTAATTCTCAAAAATTCGATTTTTTTTTCTGGGGCGTTACAGCTGCAGCCAAACACATAGAACTACATGCAACGGAATATAAGACCAGAGGTTAATTCAGAAGAAACAATAACTGTTGTGTTCCAACACGCCCAAAGTAAACAGACAAGAGGCCGAAGAATAATTAACAAGTTATATTTGAGAAATGATGGTTCAATAATCATTCATAAATAAAAGAAACCTTCAAATTGAAATTAAATATTCCATCCTGCGTACTTGTATAAGACCAAAGACCGGTGAGGTAGAAGAGGTTTGGAATATGTGTTTGGATTCGAATGAGTTTTTGCCATACCATAATCAAAATGAGTCCAGGTCATGACACTAGCAGAATTAATAATGGCGGTGGGATTATTTTCCCCATTAAATCATGGACTTGGGGTGCGACTTCGGTAGTGGAGCTTGAGCCAAGCTTGGCTAGCATGAGACCTTACCGATCAGCTCCATTATGAACTTGTCTGTTCCCAAAGCTAAACTCATTCCGACCAAATTCATCATACTCTAATTAATATTAAGATAAATCAGTTCACGAATCATACGAATTAAAATATGATACAGATGGAAGTAAGTGACCTAGGACAAAATTTTATGTAATTTATACAGATATTTAGATATTCAATGAGCCAATATGGATAATAACATTATTGCATTATTAGAGAAGACATATGACCATAATTTCAGACCTATCAAACTAAATTTCTAATAAGAATTAACCTTTCCTGAAACAACCAACCAAATACAGCAACAACTAATAAGGGATTTTCAATGTTGGCAATATTAAACTTGTTCACGTTCAGAGTATGAAGAAGTACACTTAAAACCACCTTAACAACAAGACTTATGGACTCAGTTAAGACACCAGACGAACTGATTAATTTGGCTATATTTCACAATGTATCAATAATACAAAATAACACTATAAACTGATAGTAATTACAGAAACAGTATGCTACCTACCAATATCAATAGAAAAATCACCATGGATAGTGCCAGGGGCAGAATCTGCAGGGTTTGCCGCACCAATAATCTTTCGACCAGTCGTAACTACACTCTTACCCTCCCAAACCATTGCAACAACAGGACCAGAGACAATATAGTCAACCAATCCATAGTAACAAGGTTTTGCGGAGAGGTCAGCATCGTGCTTCTCAGCAAAAGACTGATCCATAGTAATAAGCTTCAAACCTATTTCCAATTAATAATTCAATAGTTAAATCATCCCAATAAGAAATCAAATATACAAATGAAAATAATATACACACACATATGAAGTCCAGAATCAAAGGGATCGACAAAGATCTCAAGAATGACCTGTTTGCATACTAAATCTTAACATGTTTGCATGAAAGGTTCAGGACATGATAAACAATGGGTCTCATTCTTATCAGGCTCCAATAATTTACATTTTAAAATTTCTTAGAATAATTCCAATATTTGTGAAGAAATAATCTAATCATCTCAAGAGGTTGAAACCATCATGTAAAAGCTAAGTCACTGTATGAAGAAATCATTGGGTGAGTCATATTTTATTTTATAATTCATAAGTTAAAAGGAAAATTTTAAGTCAAAGAATCAATTTAACCCTACCAAGTGTTTTAAACCATCATATAAAAAATAGGCTAAATGATGTAATCAGCTAGTGGGTCCTGTCTCTTTCATCCCAACATTGGTTAATATTACAACTATTAGTTATGTGACCATATTCAAAGAACAACAAGACTCAAGTAACTAAAAGTAGTACCTTTCAAAGTAAAACCTTTCTTCTCAAATATGCCAATAACTTCACCAACCTGAGACAAAATAATAACATGAGATACACGACTATACTACATAAACTGATGCATACAAACTCAAAAGGCCAGTGATTAAAAGGTTAGCTCAAAGGGTTCTCAATTCAATGAAAGACCTATACTTTAGTTCTTTTAATTATTTTTAAAGTTTGGATATTTGTACTTCTTTTCCTAAAATTTCCCTACAGTTTCTCTACAAAACACATCTTAGCAATACCTCAATAGCATATGAAAGAAAAGCAAAACCCATAAAAATTTACTAGTCATTTTCACATATCAAAATAGAAAGCAGCAAGATTATTTTTTTTTTCACAGTAATTCAATTCTTTTTTGATTTCTCTAAGCAACCAAACATCAAAATTAGCAGATTCCGTTTTTTTAAAAAATAAATAAATAATCAAAACCCCACAAATCCAAGAACCCACATAACAAAATTCAAACATGAGAGAATATGCAACAAGTGAATTAAAGAACACTAACCATGCCTCTTTGAACAAGTGAATTAATGATATACCAGTCCTTCATGTGCAAATATCACTTGCATTAATAGACTGGTAGAGCCTTTATAGCAATTAGAGTTCTCATGTGCCCTCCAAGTCCACTTATCTACTCTATCTGGCTAACGAACAGAAGAAAAAAAAATTTAAAAAAAAAGAAAGAAAGAAAATATAAAAAAATAAGAAAATAAAAATTGGAATTACTATAACTTGTGTCACTGACTCTAATTCCTGCAACAATAAGATGTATGCAGTCTACAGAAAAGGGCAGAAGCACTCCTTTGAGCATTTCAATCATTTTACAATTATAAAAAAACAAGTCTCAAAATAAGTAGACTTAATGAATACCAACATAAAAGGAAGGAGTTGATAACTCAAAACTGCAACACAAGTTTAGTCTATAGAATCGACATTTTTGATAAATGAGAATGCTCGGCATAAAAATTGTGTGGAATGTCAAGTATTTTGGTTATTATGAACCATGCCACACATACTCACCGACTAATGTATAAACTTCCTGACACAACCAAAGAATCAGCAAAATACAAAATACTCCCCAGATGAGGGGGGGGGGGGGGTGAGGGAAAAAGGAGTAAAAATTGTGAAATTTATCTAGGCACACTTAGGGGGGGGGGGGGTTGAATAAGTGTAGAAGCAATCTATGACCAATTTTTAAACTATTAAGTTTAGGCTACAAATTTGATGAATTTAGCTTACTGAATTAATATAGCTTACTAAAATTGATTGATTATTTTGAGAAAATATCCGGCTGATTTTATAACTTAAATAAAATACTTAGTGTTAAACAATTATGCAAGTATTCAAATTTTAATTATTAAGATAATTAAATAGCTTATGCAATTTTAAAATTAAAGTAAAGAAAACAATAAAATCAACACCAAGATTTTGTACGTGGTTCAGCAATTACCCTCTATAATAATAGCCTAGTCCACGTCCAATACCAACTTGTGACAACCCGAGAATTTGGATAATTTAGTAAAATCTTAAATGATTGATTTAAGGTCAAATAATAGACCTAGACAGAAAATAAGTGTATGCATTTAATGTTATTAGGATGGAATTTTGAGGATTTCAAAATTTCGTGAAGGCTTATAGGTGAATTATTCGAGATTAAGTGTTTTTGTGATTAAGTTACGTATGCGAATGTGGTTAATGGTCGAGGTTGACGGATAAATTATATCTCAGAACAAACCCTAAGAATATATTAAGAACAACAATGTTCGGTTAGAAAACCCTAACGTCGATAAGAAACCCTAGAAATCGGTTGAAACCCTAGTTTTCGATTCCGAAATCAAATCCTAATTGATTGCATGAAACCTAAATCGGAACTTAATGGCATACGTGTAAATAATTATAAGATTAATTAGGGTTAATCTTAACAAATTGATTACAAAACCCTAATTCCAAATCTGAGACCCTAATACTTGATCTGAAAACCCTAGTTTCAGATTCTGATAAATTGAAGCCCTAATCTGGGAAATTAATGGAGAATTATAATGCTCTACTGCTATTATTATAATATTAATTAGGGTAACGCTTAATTAATTAGCAAACCCTAATTTCAAATTATCGAACTTAAAATTTTCCGTCAGAAACCCTAATGATGGATTTGAAACCCTAATTTATAATTAGGAAAAATGAAAGTGTTAATTGAATATTTTAATGTTAATTAGGATATATTAATTCTAATTTAATGTTAAGTAATTAGAAAAACCCTAATCTAATTACGAATATTTAATTTCTATATTAGAAAATTATTTTCTATTTAGAAACCCTAAATTTATGGGTTGAAAACCCTAATGACGATTTTGACTCTAATTGCTTAATTAGCAATTGTAATTAGGAAATGCTAATCCTAATTAGTAAGATTTAAAGTGTCATTAAGAAATTTTAATATAATTAGAAAATTCTAATTATAATTTGGAAATATTAAATTTCTATTTTTAAAAATCTAAATTTGGAAATTTTAGAAAATCAAATTGTTAAACTTGAGGGTTCAAACCCTAAACCCTAAATATTTCCAAACCCTAAACCCTAACCAAACCCTAAACCCTAAGGGTTTGGACCATTTACTAAAATGCCATTAAAATTAGAATGGAAAAGACTAAACTACCCTTTGTTGCATTATGGGACATTGCTTGTAAATCTAGACCTATGGAGGGTTGTTGAACCAAAACCTAGCATAGCCTTTGACAAATCCAGCCTACCAGCCGAAAATGATCAGATTAAGCAATATGTCAATTTTTTTTTAATAAATTAAAGAGAGAGAAATGCTACTTTATTTTTCATTTGAACCAAAGCTTTCTCTCTCTAAGATTTCGAAATTTGAAAGAGAAATGGAGAGATAAGTTAAGATGATATCATATCTCAGCTTAGCAAGAACAGATTCAAAGAATCAGATTCAAGAAAATCAAGCATAAAGGTATATAAACCCTAATTTCGAAAATCCTATGATTTTATGTTATTTCTTGTAATTTGTTGGCTAGATATGTGTTAGAGGGTGTCATTTGATGATCTGGGTTGTTAAAACTCAGATCCATATCATTTTGATGCTCGAAATTAAAGTTTATAAAAATCTGGAAAAGTGAAAAATTGAGGTCTGACAACGAATGTCAGGGCCTCTAGATCTTTGTCTGTTAATGTTTAATGTTGTAGATCTGTTCTTTGCTGTTATCTCTTGGATCTGAGACTTGAATCAAGTCCATATCAAGTCTAGATCGTGAGTTACAAGCGGTCGAAAGGTCATTAATGATCACATTTTTTGGATTTACGGGCAAAACCGAAACTTCGAGATCGTCTGACAAGCTTTTCTGTGCTTCAGATCTTCCTATGTTTTACTGTTTAGGCTAAGTTGTTGATTGTTTAGTGTAGTCTGGGATATAGACTACATGTTAAAGTAATTAGAACACCTAGATCATAAGCGGAATGGCGGAAATTATGGTCAAAGTACCATTGATTAAATCGTTGAAGAACAATCTGAAAACCAGTTTGTTCAAGAACGATTCTTAACCAATACGTTAATGGCTTGAATCTTCTTGTTGATCTGTTGATGTTGAACTCGGATCGTGTTAGGTAATTGTTCCTTGACATAGTGACTACACATTTGAACCATAATATTACATATAAAATGACCGGAACCTAGATTTAATCAAGCCACAAAATGGCCCCTCGAACTGTCTGGAAATCTGGAAACCTGAATTCCCAAAGAGCCCTCGACAACGTTTTAATCGACTAATAACTTCTTGATATGTTGTTATTTGGTCCTCGAAACTTGTTTTAGTGTAGTATTACATTGATACTACATGTAACCACACATCAAACCGCCCAGAATCATAAACCACAAAGTTTTAGACTTGGTCAAAATATGTACCTTGCAATCTGACAAGAATTCTAGGTTTGGGCTCAAGAACACCAAGAACACAATTAGCGACACTTTTGTCGCCTAAGGCCCCTTTAGCGACAGTTTATTTTTATTTTTCGGAAAATGATTAAAAAAATTAGAAAAAATGGTTTTTAATTATTAAAAATACTAAATAAATTCTGAAAAATTATTTTAAAGTCTGAAAAATAGTTTTTAACTATTTTGAGTATATTTTTAAAATATTTAATATTTTTGGAATATAAAAGGTATTTATTTATTTAATTATAATATTAAATAAATTATTTAAAAATAGTTTTAATTCATGAAAAATCATGAAAAATAATATTATGGTAAAAGAAAATATTTTAAGTTATTTTTGATGACTTTTAATATTTTATGATAAATTTCATTAATAAATTATTATTAATGGTAATTAATTTATTTAATTAATATATTAAATAAATTAAGGAAAAATAGAATTAATGTTTTAAAAATCATATAAAAATGATTTAAGTGTTGTAAAAAATATTTTAAGTTATAAAATATAACTTTTGATATTTTGGCATGGAAATATTAATATTTTAATATTAATATTAATTATCGGATAATGGATTTAAGTGTTTAAAAATCAAATAATTATGATTTTAAGGTATTAAAATATTTTGAAATATTATAATTACATTATAATATTATGTAAGGATTTTCATTAATATTTTATATTAAATGAATATTAATGATTAAGGAATTATCACGGTATTTAATTTATTTAAATCGATATTAATGATTGAAAAATCAGGATAAATGATATTAATTTTCCGAAAATTATTACGAGCCTAGGAAAAATGTTTGACTGATCAGAAAATTATCTATGATAATTGTTAGGCGTTTAAGCAGAGTTTAACTGAACTTAAACTCGAGTATTGTTCGACTAGACCGTCGGGATGATAGAATTGTGTCGGTTTCAACTCAGACTTAAATAGTTTGACCTGATATTAAGTCTTATGTGTTGTATAGACTGATAGGCTTATGTGTTATGTGTTTAGGTTATTCTGTGTATATAAATATAACAGTATTATACGGTGATGATATTATTCTAATATTGGAGATCTATATTATTAATATTAGGTCCTCGGATAAAGCGTTATAAATTGCGTTACGATAATCAACTGCAGTTGAGCAAGTTTGTTTTTACTTAACTCTACTAAGAGTGTTTTATTCAAGCTTATGGTTAAATCATTCTTTGATTGCCATGAAAATTGTACTCTGTACATCTCTTGCATGTATAAGTCAAGTATGAAAGGTGATCACCTTCATTACCAATTGATTCGAAATGTTTGTTCATGTTTAAAACTTGTTGACCAAAAAAGTTTGTTCATGCTAGTTCTCAATTATATTGATGAATTATAGCCAATTTTATTATTCATACTCTTCAATCATGATATATTCCTATATTGTTGTATTTAAACTTCTTTGGGCAACTTTCATGCTCACCCTTGCTATATCATGATAATACATTGCGGATAAAAGCGAATGCGTTCGGATCTGAGAAAAAAGGTTAATGCCAAGTACAGCTTGGAATAAATTGTACGACTATTTTGTAATAGTATAGTTGAATAATATCTTATCTGATAGATAGCTTATGATTTGTGTTTAAGTTAAGGTTACTCGACCTTGGGGAATAATGTGTAATGTAATGTATAAACAATTTATGTTTATATCTTCCGCAAACAGTTATAGAAAGATTAGCGAACCGAATCCGCGGCGATTTGGGGCCCGGAATTCGGGGATGCTACACAACTAGTATTGAAGACTCACTTTATTTATTTCTTTAAAAAAAACACTGATTACAAAACAGATTCTTACAAAAATTAATTAACAATTAATTTTTCTTGAGCACTCTTGCTCTTTGTGCACCTATGCACTCTTCAAGCACATTTGCTTCCTTGAACCTGTTTGTAAGCCTTTTCTCTAATCCACTAGGATTAACACATTTAGACTACACTTAGTCTCAAATAGAAAATCCAATACAAATATAGAGGTCTATGATCAATGCAAGAATAATCAATTTAACCGTTAAAGGCTAAACTATATGCAATGATCAATTAGCACAAAAAGATAAACAATTAAAACCTTACCCAATACCAACTAAAGAATATCAGACGTTAATTGCTTAGTTGCTCAACGTTTGCACTTAATTAAATCAAATTTAGTTGCTCGATAAATATCAGTCAATAAGCGCAAGAATAATTTCGTGAGTTGTAATTTTCCATACATGAAAATTACTGTTTTATAGCCCTCAAAATATTATCGTTAATTAAAGATATGTCTTTGTTTGTCCAGGTCAATCAGTTTGAAGATCTCAAAGAATACAACGGTAAGGAAGTCAATATTTATCCAGTTTAGCAAAACAACTTCTTTGATTAGTTATGGATAAATCAAAAGACTCATTAAAAAGATAACCCAATAATAACTTTGGTTTTATCTCTCCAAACATTAAGTAACATGTAGAAGAGGAGTGTAACGGTCATTTATCCTTTCCAAGACTCAAGGGCTTTAAATTTCCAATGTAACCATAATTACCTCCTTGAAAACCGTATATCAAATCACCAAGAGATATAGTTGCCGGCATTTTAGTCTATCTAGTAAATCATAGATATCCACGTGTAGTAGTAATTAAAGTGACCCAAGAATATCAATTTTAAACACTTACTTAAGCATGCACACATACCCCATATCATAATGCAATCCTTTTTATACGTTGATGATATATATTTAATCTGATCTTATTTTATATTTAGAAAAACCTTTTTCATTAGATTTATTAAACCATTTTTTAATTAAGGCATATAACAAGATGCAAATAATATGTAATATGTCCTAGAGCATTTAAATAAAAAATTAATTATTATGCAATTGACCTTACAGTTGGTTTTCCTAGTAAAGAAAAATTCTTCAATCACTTGAATATCCAATCAATGTTCCTTATCACTAATATACCTGAAAAGACATAAAATAATTTAGTACATGAATAATTCATCATCAAAACTTAAGGATGAAATATGACTATGTCAACAAATTGTTTTAGGATTCCTCAGATTAGACTGGAAGGAACATCAAGGGTTATACCCGCTTTAATCTGGCACCAACCAATAGGATGCCAATGTTTTTCAACCCGCCAGCTCAGTGAAATTTTTTCCCCTTTGCTGGTGCATACCGGAGATGTAAGTTGTAATTTTGCTAAATCATTCCTTACTGCAAGAACTCGAGCACATGTTGACATAGATCCAATATTCAACATAAGTATCTCTCCCTTTGCAAGCTTTGAGACCTTTCCCTGCCTCTCTGTGCCTTTCGTCCTTACACCCATAAGATGTCGAAGCAAGAAAAAGTTCAGATGTACATAAGAATGAAGAAACAATTAGAAAAAAAATGTTTTTAAAAGGCATTTACAATAAATAGATTGGATATGATGAAAACAGTTGGCTTAACAGCTAGATAGTTTTTTACTGAATAATATAACTATCATCTGAAAGTGAAGAAGACTGTTTGTTTGGGAAGACCCTTACCTCTAGTTCAACATACACCTCAGGAAGTGATCCGACCTCCCCAAGGATCTGTCCCACCAAACGATCAGCACGAGATCCATTGTTGAATGGCAGATGATAAAGAATAGTGCATCGATGAAGAAGGGTGAGAAAAAGTCTGACTTCTTAGAGCCGCCCACATCAGTTGTTGGAAGGCTGGGAGGAGAGTAGGGTTTTTAATTTCAAAGGGAGGATTTATTTTAAGCTCCGTGTTTTTAACATACATAACATTTTTTTTAAAAAAAATGTTATCTATTTAAAATCAAAAATTGTCCTTATAAATAGATAACTTTTTTTCATATGTATTTACAATGTTTTGTTAAAAAATGTTGTGAAAAAAATACCATAACATTTTTTTTATAAAAACGTTGTTGTTTAAGTGTTGTCTATTTACTATTTTGTACTAGTGTTTGTATCTAGTTGATTCATGGATATGATCAATTTTCTATGAATCTTTAAGTTACTCTTGTTGAACTGATCAAACTCTATGTATTATCAAAAATCTAGAACAAAGGTTTGTAAGTATATACTAACCCGTCAGCAAGGATTACTCCACTTAAGATTAATTAAATCTTGATATGCTCATGACCTATTTCAGACTTCTTTCAAGTTGTTATCTTCAGCCTAAAACTTGGATGGAGAGAAAGTTTGTTAGCAGTTTAAGTTTTCAACCTTAGTGTACTTTCTCTCTTCCCCTTTTTAGGTAGAATATGGTCTCTTAATAGAATTCTATTATAGTACATAAGTTAATGCAACATGATGTACACATTTATGTTAATGAGTAATCGTACCTTTCCACTGTCAGTTTCTTGATAGTCATATATCTTGATATAATGAGGTTAGGCATTGATGTGCATATTTTCATATTCATTTCTGACAGCTTGTTACTCCAGTTGTCCTTCGATCAATCAGTTATAGTCTTGAAGATGTAAACTAAGAGAGTCTTGGCATCCTTAGTTCTTTGAAGACTTTGAACCTCAAGGTTCACATCCATCTGCAGGTTAGCCAAATACAAGTATTTCTTAGAGGTATAGACTTTCATCTTTCAGACTGGTGGATGCTTGACTCTTTTCTGTTGATGCCTCTTGACCTCTTATCTTTGGTCTTCAAACTAAGAGATTGACTGTGGACAAGGATTGGTCTTGTTGCTATGACATTTAAATACATGGACCAATCTGAGTAGCTTCAGGTGTATATACACATTTACCTGTATATAATATTTCCAACGTGTGAGCTCATCTACATTTACAAGTAACTTACTACTAAACTAAGTTTAGAACAATTTTTGTGCCTAGGATTAGACTCAAAGCGATTAGCTTTTGAATATAGCATGAGAACCTGCTCTGATACGAATTGTAAGTTCCCAGTAAGCACACAATAGATCTAGAAGGGAGGGGGTTGAATAAATCCTTTTATTTTAAAATACTTTTCATGTTTACTTTGTTTTACTAATGAATTAGCACATGACAAACATAAGAATATTTTCAAGTATAGCGGAATAAACAAAAGATCCCCTTCATTGATATATTCATAAACATGCATACATTTTTCATAGAGTTAGTTAAGTTGTAAGAAATTAATACATACATAGCATTTATAGCAGTTAGGTACATAATGTAATTGATAGAAAGTTAATGACTAAATGTAAAAGACACAAGGGATTTTCAGTAGTTTAGAGACTTAAGCTCCTAATCCACTCTTCTGCTTCAACGAGCAGGAATTCCACAAAGGAAGGGTAGCACCCTAAATCACTAAGATTCCTTTAAGGCCAGCAGCCTTGGAACTTCAGTTCACTGAGAACTCTTCAAGCCCAGCAGGCTTGGATCTCTTCTAGTTTAGTAAGAACTCTTCAAGCCCAGCAGGCTTGGAACTTCATTTAGTCCCTGCGGACAAGGACCCCTCAGGCTTGGCTACTTGTTGTTTGTTGTAGTTGTTGTTGGTGTTGAGCTGCTAAGATGTATTAAAGCTTGAACATCTATTATACTTAGAAGCTTGGCGTAGTCCTCTTTACATTCTGCGTAGAGTCTAGACCACTTCTTCTTTGGTGCAGCTAATCTTTATATTGTTCATCTCATCTTCATTCGATGTCAGCTATGCACCATCGCCATTTTGGTTTTGCTAAGTATCTGAACTTTTGGTAGACTTCTTCTGGCACTTAGCATTCCCTGAACCCTTCTTGATTGATTTGCAGACATGGTTCTGCATATGTTCTATTTCATCTTTTGGTCCTTGGTGATTCGTAGAGTTGCTCTCTAGATCTACTTTATGCTTTGCCACTTTTCTGAATGCTACCTTCTTGGCCTTCTCGGCTCTCAGCTTAGCTGCCATCTTCAGTGGCATTCTCATCCTTGTTGAGTGAAGCTTTAGTCTGTTAAAGCCCTTCTTCAAATCTGCTTCACTTCCACCTCCGTAGTCTCACTCTCACTGAGACTTGTTCCATTCAGCTCTGGTGGAACTCGTAGAGTCAACACTATAGCATTCCAACAACACAATGGTTCTTCAACTCAGCAACTCTTGATCTTTGAAGCTCTGGCTGATATATACTCCTTCACAATCTTCCCATCAGAATATAGCCATTGGGAGCTATTTGAATTGCTTCGTAGATCTAAAGTTATTTGGTGCAGACTACTTGATGTGACGTGACAGCTCCTTTTTGACTTTACTGACACAACAGTCTGCTACGTTACCTGCCGCCTTAGAGTTGTCATCTTTCTATGTCAGGCAGGTAGTCATCTTTATTTCTTCTTTCTGACTTCTCGATTAGAACATCAGAAATTATCCTTTTGCATCGATGCTCTACAACATCAATGTTCAAATATCAGTCTTCAGATTGAACCGTTGTCAATGCTTCAATCTTCAGATGATCGGACTCTATGATTCTGATGTAGATGTTCTTGGACTTGATCGTAGTGTGTCTTCTTGAATTTTGCTCATTAACTGATTAAGACAACACTACAATCTTGAAGAGTGTTCATTGGATCTTCAATGTAGAACACCTCTTCCTTCACTTGTGTAGTGCTTCAACACTTCTAGTTTGCCTCGACTGATCTCATGAACTGATAGCTTGACTAATTAATCTGGCCCTCCTCTACTTCAAGAAATATTAGGTTAGACATGCTCAATCTCTTTCTCCATGTGATCTCCCATTCACATAACATCAATGATCTAACCCATGCTTCATCTTCTTTGTCTGTTCTGAATAGGTTGGCCAGTGTCTCTTTGTAAACTACATCAGTTCCTGCTTTGTTTGGAAAACACTACGATCCTGATTGATCCCAAGATCGTTGTCTCTTGTTCTCTTGATAGGTACTGCTCTTGCTGACTTTCCTTTGTCAGTCGCTTTCACTAAAGTCTTCTTCTGATCGACTTGTGGAAAACTTCATCTTGAATGGCTTCACAACTCAATCTGGATGTTGATTGAGTTGGTGCTTAGATCTTCTGTTAGCTTGCATGCCATTTGTTGAGTGCTCTCTGGTTTCGTTTAGGTGGAATCTATCTTTGCAACTCAAACCAAAGGCTTCATTCTTTGGATATTCTGGGAGTGCTCATTTGTTGAGAATCATGTTGACTCTACGATTCTACCTTGGCATTGTGAACACCTCTGTTGAAGCCTTAGTTCTGCACACTACGATTTGGCTTTGGTTCTGCAGACACTACGACTCCGAGATCAGATCTTGACATACTACGATTTATGTCTTCATGATTGATGTCCTTGTCTGATCTGGCTCAACTACGACTTCTGCCTCTTGATATGATCAGTAGACTCTATGACTTCAAGTATGGTCTACGATTCTTGGCTTGGCTTTGGCAGATGCTCGGTCGGCTCTTAGACAGGCTGTCTCTATGATTCTGAATATGACTTCAGCAACATACTACGGCTTTGAGGAAGTTCTTCTCAACACACTACAATCCATCCTCGTCTCTCCTGGCAGTCTACGAACTCCGAGATCTACTATATTCCGGACTACGATTCCACCTTAATAGTTCTCGAGCTTTCCTTGACTCTCTCGGCAGACTACGATTTTTGGTGCAGTGCTCGATGATCAAACATGCCTATCTATTACATTATAAGATAAACCTAACAAGCTTAATCTTTCTATATTTATAGTCCTTGTACAACATTTCTTTTTAAGGACTTTACAAAGATGTTTGGCTTATGTAGGATCAACCTAACATATTTGATCAATTCATTCGAAGTCCTTGTACATATGTTCCTATTATCTATCAAAGGACTTTACAGCTTTTCTTAATGCAAGCATACTTCCATATTCTGTCGACGTCGAGATTTTTATTTGTCCATTTTTCTGTTCTTGTTCCTTGGTGTTCTCATGTTAGGTGAGATTTATTTGAAAGAACAAGTGAAAAAGGTCTGACATGTATATGTCGACGATTTGACTGTAAGAGTCGCCAGTTGCTGTTTTTAACTGGTTGCACCAACGCAACCGAGAAAAGGTTTTTACATTGACCCAATGATGTGACACTGCTAAACGGATCTGTGAAATCGAGATTCATTAGGGTTCGAGGGCTTGATTATGCGGAGGGAATGTGTTAGGCACCCTGACATCCATGTTACCACGGTGACCCCCACTTTTCAAGAAACTGTTATATGAATGTGTGTGTGTGTGTGGGTCAATGTTCTATTATTTGGAAGTAGTGCGAGGCCTCATTCGTACCTATATACAAAAGGTTTAAATTTGTTTAAAAATTCAATTTTTAAACAAGATATAGCAATGAGATGTTATGAAAGAGGTTTTTCAAACCCTGTGCTCAATAGTAATTGAGACCTTTGATACTTCTATTTTATTATTAAATATTTGGCTTGGTTGCTTTTATTTTCGAGATGCAAAGCATCTTCGAGAAAATAATATATAGCAGTGCCGAACTCCTCATGGGCATGAAATCCATCTAAGGAAATTCAAACACCGTGAATAATTTACAAAGTCGCTTATAAATTGAAAATGTCCATCACGGGAACTGAATCTAGATTCAGTAGACTGAATCTATGATCACATGATTCCTAAGCTCACACGAGGCCGCAGTTCGTATGAAATCTGTAAGCAGTTATATATATATAAGATGTAAATATATATATATATATACAGACATGATCAACCACCATGAAGCACCTCCATGGGGGATCGAAAATATAAATATATCAAAGCAGTAAATATATATATAGAGAAATGATCAACCACAACGAAGCACCTCCATGGGGGATCAGAAATGTAAATTAAGCAATAAATGTGATCAACCGCCACGAAGTAAACTCCAGACGGGACTAAATGTAAATAAAGCAGTAAAAACGATCAACCGCCACGAAGTAAACTCTAGGCGAGACAAAATGTAAATAAAGTAGTAAAAGGCCACGAAGTTAACTCTAGGCCTAATATATATATATATATATATATATATATATATATATATATATATATATATATATATATATATATATAAAAAGCGGTAAATAGCGGGATATATATCGATCCCACTTTCGGTTAATTATTTCAAATGATTTGTCGCTATATATATATAAAAGCGATGAAACTAATTTGGATGTAAAATCTGTGCTCATCGAATGTAGTCCTATTAACAGTTCATATATATATATATATATATATAAGTAATAAACACTCCGGATGTAAAATCCAGGCTCATCAAACAAAGTCCGACAACAGTTCATATATATATATATATATATACAAACAGAAATAAAAACCATGGACCGAAGTGTGGGGTAAAATCTAATTGCGCACAACACGCAAGAAAGTAGAGTATCGTTCCCATGAGGAATTGTTTAATAAAAATCACCAAGTACTAACCCGTAACCAACTCAATCATATATAAACAAATGAATTTCAAATTATATAATTAAACTACTATTAAATTCCACTAGTTAAATTAAGATTACAGAGAGTTAAAATCACAACTTCACTTATTGCTTCATTTAAGTTAACACACTTCTCATCAATTATTCTTTATTCTGAATAGTTAATCAAGAACACTAAAGCAGATAAAACCACCTCTCGATGCATAATACCTATACTCACTTAAATCCATAGATGATAGAATTAAATAAGACACCCTAATTAACTAATCCACTATATCTCTATGTGAATTACAATTAAAAAGGATTTAAAGCACAAGTTCTCTATAAGATTACATATGGCGTAAAGGCATATCTCTATCCTAAACACGAATCATGAATTTCATCTATGCAGAAATCACAAACACATGTTATCATGATCAGATCTAAATCCAAACTTTATCTCTCTAGTTTATATAGATTATCACGGTAATTGATGGCCAATCAATTAAACAATTAAGTCCAAATCACAATAGATAATCCTCACGATAAAACATAATAATTGATAGCGAATCATATTAAAATAAACTACAAAATAAGATCCATTATAATCTCAAACAAAGAATTAGTTCATTGAATTAAAACTAAGAATCCACACTTGAATACACATTAAAAGATAAGAATAATATTAAGGAAAAGAAGTGAATCTGTTGTCAGCAAATCTCCATCTTCCTCAAGCTCCTGATTTGGATCTCCAATGGCTTCCAAGTGCTTCAATCTCCAAATCTCATAAAAACTAGTGTTTTCTCCTATTCTACTCTACTCTAATCTAATGGAATCCTCTCTCCCTCTCCTAATCCTTGTGATTCTCCTCCTTTTATATGTCTCTTTATATGTCTTTAAGTCCTCTTGGAAGTCCTTGAGTTAGTCTAATCGAACCAATCCTTCTCGAACTCAAATTCGGACAAAAAATGACTTTTTCATACAGCCCACTACCCCCACGCAAAAGGGTTCTATTTTTTCAGCTTGTACCTCCCCAATGGTGGTTTTGTATAGTAAAAGCCCGTTCTGGCGGGCATCATTTTTCTCCTACAGTGTCCTCTGGTAAAACGACCATAACATTTGATCCGGGAGGAGTTATGGGGCCTGCAACCTATCAAATCGAAGCTATCGACGAGTTCTACAACTTTCATTCTTTGATAAATGAGAAATAACGGACGGATGAAGGTCAAAATTGGACTGGAAGTAGATCCTATGTAAATTACAAACATGAGAACTCTTAGCTTTGATCTTCGTTGATAAAAATGCCATAACTCTCGCATCCGAACTCCGATTGGGATGATTCAAGATGTTCTCGAAAGCTAAGAAGAAGCTCTACAGTATAATCCAAGTTACAAGCCAAGAACATGCATCCAACTTGGTGTTAAAAGCCCTGCAATCTTCCCTTCTTATATTTGCTTGCATATTTTAAATAAACATGACAATACTTCATATCAAAACCAATCAATAATTTCCTAGTCCATCATCAAGTCTTAAACTATTATTACTGGTATAGTGTGTGTGTGTGCTCAACATCTATGCTAACTGATATAATGCTAAATATAACACATAATAGATCTCTTTAAAGGCATCATACAGTGCAAACTCATAAAATTCATGAACAAGCTAAATCCAACAAAATTCAAACATCCACCAAGTTCAAGAGTCCAATTCGGGATACTTATGCTTTACTTTTCATTACGGGGGCTGTAACGCCCCGAAAAATCGAACATTTGTAAATACTTTTAATAATGAATAAAATAATATTATTTATTATTATTACGTGTTGATAAGATGAATGTCGTTTTATAACCTAGAAATGTCGGAACGTCGTAGTATTTCAACTACGTGAATGAATTAAAGTGTTTGAATTTCTAAGACGAAAATAAAAGCTTTTCGAGAAATTTTTTGAAAAACACTATTCATCGATTTTTGCTCGGGAATTATTTTTTAATTTCAGAGAAATACGTAACGTTATAATATCAAGGTGATATTGGTTATGTAATAATAATCTAAGTATGGAAAACGTAATATTTCGCATGCGGACTTAATTTGGAAACATTAGGTTTATTAAGCGTTAAGGAAAGAAAGTTGTAATTATATGATGTGTATGCATTGTACGAGGTAATGAACGTAAGTATAATACGACGTATTATACTATTAAGAATGAAGAATGAAATAATGTATATTACAAGTTAGTATACGAGCTAGCATACGAGGATTATACGTGGTGTATATATGTTAAGTTGTTAATTAATTGTATTGGACTTGTAGGATTACTAGCCTAAAGGGGAAGAGTTCAATAGAATGTGATAATCAAGCCCAAGTGTTTGATAAGTCATGAGTCCAAATTAGTGTAGCATAAGCCCAACAAGAAATTTGCTAGATTAATTAGCAAGCCCAATGAATTGGACATGATCCATGGGGCAAACCAAGTGAGAAGTGGGTAGACTTGATGGGCAAACAATTTGTGTGATGACCAAGTGTTGTGTTGGACAAGAAAGGAATAGTAAGGAGGTGGAAGTTGAGGAGGTTAGTTAAGGAGGTGGATTAAAGGAGGTGGGATGGCTTAATGTCTATTCTACCCTAACTTTGAGTAGCCTATAAATACCAAGCTTGATTTTTCATTTGTTGGTTGTTTTATTTCATCCAACAATTTCCTCTCAAGATAAGCAGCTTAATTGGTAGAGAGAATAAGCCACATAAGCACTTATAAGCCACTTCAACCTTTGCTAGATTTTCCAAAGTGAAGTGAAGTAATAGTCTTCAAGGGTAAGACTCATATCTATTATCTTTATCTCTTCTATGATAGGATTGATAGAGAAGTGGGAGTGCATGACAATAACATGTAATAAGTTATTGATGAATGAACTTAAGCCGAATAAGTTGAACAAGCAACTTGAACTCTAATAAGTTGATAAGATTGTGAAGAACATATCATATGTTTGTCATATGATGTTAGTGTGATCAATATAGTATGAGAACATTGATTGATGGACTTAATTTCATAGTAAGTCATAAGCATGAGAATATATAGTTCATTAGATAAATAAGTCATTGACTTAAGAGAATAAGTCAAAACCTACTTTATCAATAAGTTGGTGTATTAAGAAGCTTGTAATGTTCTTATGTTTGTTAAAATCCATTTAGAATCATTAGGAATAAAGTTGTGCTGGAATTCATACGATTAGACGATAATCGTCGAATTCGTGAAATTCTTAGAATGGAAGTCGTATTTTGTGTTTGAAGTTGGAAACATTGGTTTTCGATGGAGACAAGTCATATTTGGCATTATAGAGTTGCGGACTCGAAAATGACCGAATTCTGACTTAGAACGAAGAAACGAGCGTTGAACATTCACGAACGTTTATCGTTTTCGTTAAAAATGAACTAATAAGTGAAATTTTAGCAAACGAAGTCAAATAGATAAAATTCTTGCATGAACGCATAGAGTACATAATTTTTGAACTGTAGGCTTTTGAACGAGCCAATTCAGACTTATAACGAAGAAGTTATGAGTCCGGGAGTTTCGTAAAATTTTCAAATTTTGCAAACTGTCTGAGAAATGAGTTGGGGCAGCATGTGCCAACCCAAGGCCAAATGGTGTGGCCATGCACCATCATCCCTTGGATGTCGTATCTGCTAACCCAGCCATAAATGAAGTTGAAGGTCTATGGCCGCGCGCATGATGCCAGATCCCAGAGTTTTAGGCGGAATAAGAATAATTACAGATATAGAATGAAAGAGAACCCATTTGTAATGAACCAAGGTATACTCATAACATTGTTAAGGCATTGTTAGACACTAATGTATGATGATTAAGAGTTAATAATCACTTGAATTTGAACGAAATGAGAATGATGTAATGAAAAGCCGAAAACCCATAATAACAGATCTAAGTCAGGATTTAGATTGAGATGAAGGGTAAGATATAATAGTATACATACTTAATTATATATGACCTAATGTGGTACATTATATGATCATGTATTGTAGAAACTTAGAGACCTAAAGTGTACGTGTGATAATCAGTAAGCAGACGCTGAAGGCAAGTATTCTAACCCTTGTTCCAGTTTAGTCTGGACAAGCTTTGTAATTCATGTATTCTTTCGCATGAAGTCTTGAATGATGAAGTTTATGCCAATTCTTTCGGCTAGACTTATATTATGATTCTGTCAAGCATGATTAATGTTTACCGAGTTATATTGGTATGGTTTTCAATCGAAGACCAAGTATGCTAAAATGTTTTTGTCATTTAACGATAGGCACGTGAGGTTGCCACAACTTAAATGTATACACGTTTAATGAATGTAGTGTTGATCAACATAGAGTACTATGGGCTAATCACCCAGAAGTGCTCGTAAGCTATGCCGGACTTACGGACTTAGTGTCGGGTTGTCCATTTCAAAAGAAATTATGAACTGCTCATAGTCTTGAGCTATAATTGATATTCTACTGAATGTTGTTGTAAAACATTTTGAATAAAAAGAAGTGCTATTTTGAATTATCAATAGTACTTCGTAACTATTGTTCAGTTACTGAAGATATATGAGTTCTATGTTTTAAGCATGCTGTTTATTAGAATTGTAGTACTTGCTGAGCTAGTCATGCTCACTCTTGCTTGAACCATATGAACACAACTAAGATCGAATCTGATCAAGGTCTCCAAGGATAAAGGCAAGGCGAAGACGAACCCTTAGAGTTCTGATGTAATAGTATAGGTGAACGATTGTAATATATTTGATATTATGACAAGAACAAATGTATGGGTTATAAAGAACCTGGGGGAATGTAATATCATTTCTAATATATAGAAGACATATTCGTTCTTCTGAGACTTTTCAATTGAATGTATGTGTGAATGGTAGTACCGTGTAGTACCATCTGTCGGGTTGGAAGATACCCAGATTTGGGGGTGTCACAGGGGCTTTTTACTCTTTTACCATCTTATTATTATTATTTGTTACCATGACTGTGCAATGTCTCATTCTATTAGGCTAACAGTGCTACCCCTTAGCGAGCTTTCAACCAATGACTCCCAGACCATAAAGACCTTAGGGCGCTAGGTGTAAAGACAATCCCTTCGGGCATACTTGCTCAAGTAACAAAGGCCCCGAAACAAAACTAGCCACGATATTTATTCCTTTTTTCTTCCTCTTTTTTTATGAAGCTTATATATCCCAAAATTTCCCCCAAACTTAAGTTTTTGTCTAAATTTAGCCATCTCCGCCTGTTCATGTCTTTCATTCATCCAAACTAGTATTATTCTTAAAAAGTCCATTATGTATCAATTTAGACTAAATCAATCCACATAGTTGTTCTTATTGTGCTATCCTTATTATACCAATTTCAAACAGAAAAAAAATTGATTCATAACAAGAAATCACATCAAAGCTCTAATAGTCAGTACTATACTTATCTTCTCAATTCCAAACTCATCATTGGCCAAAATAGCATGTAACTATCTTAATAGCTGGAAACATGAAGATGAACATAGTAACTAACTTCTATTTTTGAATTTTTTTATAGACATAAATAAAAACTATTTACAACTACTCTACTATGCAAACTATTATGCACTTACACTACATGAATGCAAACATATAATAAACCAAAACTAAATAAACATGATAACTGATGCAAAACTAAAGCAACTACATTAAACATTCGACAAAAACTTGTTGGGTAAAATCTAATTACGCACAATATGCAAATATATGTAGAGTATCATTAATACAAATTACCAAATACTAACTCTTAATCAAACTAATTTTTTTTAAACAAACAATTTAGGATTATAAATTAAATTATCTAATTACATTAGCTAATTCTAATTACCACAAATTAAAAATCAGATTATGGAGATTTAAGATCACAACTTCACTTATTACTCCATTTAAGTTAACACACTTCTCATCAATTATTCTCTATCTTGAATTGTTAATCAAGAACACTAAAGCAGATAAAACCACCTCTCGATGCATAATACCCATACTTACTTAAATCCACAGATGACAGAATTAAGCAAGACACCCTAATTAACTAATCCACTATATCTCTATGTGAATTAAAATTAAAAAGGATTTAAAGCACAAGTTCTCTATAAGATAATATATGGCGTAAAGGCATATCTCTATCCTAAAAACGAATCATGAATTCTAATTATGTAGAAATCACAAACACATGCTATCATGATCAGATCTAAATCTAAACTTCATCTCTCAAGTTCATATAGATTATCACGGTAATTGATGGCCAATCAATTAAACAATTAAGTCCAAATCACAATAGAAAATCCTCACAATAAAACATAATAATTGATAGCGAGTCATATTAAAATAAACTACACAATAAGATCAATTGTAATCTCAAACAAAGAATTAGTTCATTGAATTAAAACTAAGAATCCACACTTGAATACACATTAAAAGACAAGAATGAGATTAAGGAAAAGAAGTGAATCTGTTGTCGGCAAATTCGTCCTCCGTCTCACTCTTGATCTGGATCTCCAATGGCTTCCAAGTGCTTCAATCTCCAAATCTCATAAGAACTAGTGTTTTCTCCTATTCTACTTTACTATAATCTAATGGAATCCTCTCTCTCTCTCTCTCTCCCCTAATCCTTGTGATTCTTCTCCTTTTATATGTCTCTTTATATGTCTTTAAGTCCTCTTAGAAGTCCTTGAGTCAATTGGATCGAACCAATCCTTCTCGAACTCAAATTCGGACAAAAAATGAATTTTCACGGCATTACCCACTTCCCAATGGGTTTTTTAACATATGCCCGCCTCTAGCGAATAGGGTTCTATTTTACAGCTTTTACCCCCGCCCCGATGGGGGTTTTGTGAAGAGAAAGCCCGCCCCGGCTGGGGTACTCTTTCTGCTGTAGTGTCTTCTAGTAAAATAGCCATAACGTTTGATCCGAGAGGAGTTACGGGGCCTGTCACCTATCAAATCGAAGCTATCGACTAGCTCGACAACTTTCATTCTTTAAGAAATAAGAAATTCTTGCCGAACAAGATCGAAATCGAGCTTGAAGTAGATGCTGTGTAAATTGCAAGCATGAGAACTCTTAATTTTGATCTTCGTTGATAAAAAGGCCATAACTCTCGCATCCGAATTCCGATTGGGATGATTCAAGATGTTCTGGAAAACTAAGAAGAAGCTCTACAATATAATCCAAGTCCCAAGCCAAGAACATGAAATAAACATGAAAGCCCAAACAATGTCCGGATTACTTTTCTTTGCGATTTCATACCAATTCTTTGCGATTTCATACCAATAGTCGCTCACACAGCTCCTAAGCGTATAATGTGAGACACAAAATTTTATGAATAAAAATTTAAATTTCTCAAAATATTTTTTTTTGAATATTATGGTGTGGATTTGATATAATGTTATAGTTGTGGGTAATATTTACAAATTTTGCAAAGTAAGCAAGTGGTTATATAATATTCGATTGGTCGGGAAATATTCGTTTTAACAGGGAATATTCGTACAACGACACAATCATTGGTGGACCCCACAACGGAAGTATTGTCGTAGTTAGAAAATGACATAATTATCTTTTTATAAAAATAACGGCGAAAGTTTTACCGTTAAACTGTTGAACTACCCGATAGTAAAAGTACAGTACTACACGTGGTTGCATAGTAGCACACAGTATTGATTATTGATGCTTACGTGAGAAGTCACTCAGTTATACTCAATTATTGCTATAGTAATTGATGCATCATATCTCTCATATTATTGATTCAGTTATTGTCACAGTATCATTTTCATAATATGTTATATTATTAAATCAATAATTGAGACGACAAAGTTATTCATATTATTAAATTGTAATATTTATAATGTCTAGAAGTTCTGTCAAGGAAAGGGTTGGTCATCTAATTGCGAGCCAATAGGGAGAAATCCTTATCGGAAAGCCCCTTCTTTTCTGGGAACGACCTAATTGTTAAATATTGTGAGTTATAATATTAATGATGAATGTTATGAAAAATCAAATTTGAGTTCGGAGTTGAATTTGGAGTCGCGGACGTGATATTTGAGTCCGGAACAATGAAATTAGTAGAAATAGACTATAAACATAAAATTTATCGGGGTTAACTTTTTGGTCAAAAAAGTCAACAGTTGACTTTTTCGAAAAAAAGTCAAACTTCAAAATTTCAAAAATGAAATTGTTGAGAAAAATATTTCCATTGTGTTGGAATTATTAATGTTAGTGGAAATCGACATTTATTTCGATAGTAATTGATGTTTGGAAGTTATATTGACAAACCGAGTAATTAATCGGGTAAATGAGGAATTAATTCACATGATTATAACTATTTGTTCACATGTATGTAATATTGATTCACATTCTTGTACTAATAGGGGAGTTGGTGCATGATTGATAATACTTGCATGACTAAGTTAAAAATGGAGTTATAGATGGAGGTATTATACTATATTTCGTATTTTCACATGATTATAACTATTGGTTCACATGTTTGAACTATTGATTCACATTATTTACTATTAGGGGAGATGGTGCAAGTTTGATAATACTTGCAAGACTAAATTAAAAATGCAAGAAAAGTTGGAGGTATTGTACTATAATATTTCGAGCCCCAAAACGTGCAATTATCGAAACTATATTTTCCTATAAATAGAAGCTCATTCTTCCTTCATTTCTCACCAATTCACTAGAACTTTAGAGCAATTATTATAGAGAGAAATTATAGAGAGAAAGAAGAAGAGAAGTCTGCTACCTCACTATTCCAGTATACAATCTTCTTTTGAGGTAAGGGGTATTATTTCTTTCGTATTCATGAAGAGAGCTATTGTTATTCCATTCCTTATTATTCTATTGGAATAACCTGTATACGCGGACTACCGTATATATGGTGAAATTCTTCTTTTATTCCATTCTTTATTATTATGTTGGAATAACCTGTCTATGCGAAGTACCGCATACATGGTGAAATTCTTCTATTATTCCATTCTTTATTATTCTGTCGGAATATCTTCTATATGCATTTACGCATGACCTGGTTCCATTATTTATTATTCTGACAGAATATCATGTCTATGCGTTTACGCATGACCTGGTTCCATTATATATCCTGTCTGTGCATTTACGCATGACTTCGGTTCCATTATTTATTATTCTCATGGAATAACTTTATGCATATGGATCTATCGCATGCACAGTGAATTCTTATGTTAATCCATTCCTTATTGTTCTGTTGGAATAACATGTCTATGTGGATTACCGCATGCATGGTGAATGACCTTTCATATTCATTATTTATTAAATTGTGGAAATGATCTGTTTACGTGGATTACTGCATGACGGATGAAAATCCATTTGTAGTTTCGTATATTCTATTATACTCGTATAAGATATCATTTCTTTTGTACTCGTTATGAAATATCATTTTATTTGGTATTTTTTGTTACGAGTTACTATTTATGGGTTACTATTCACCTGGTTACTATTCACTCTAGTATTATTCACTCGGGTATTCGGGGCACTTTTCATGCCAGAATACTATTCATGAGTTACTATTCATGGGTTACTATTCACCCGAATATTATTCACTCTGGTATTTAGAGTACTTTTCATGTCAGGGTACTATTCATGAGATACTATTCCCGAAGTACTATTCACGGGGTACTATTCACGACGAAAAATTTATTCTTTTCTGTCCAAATTATTTTTGGTTCATGAATATTATTCTTGAATTTTACTCCACAAAGAAGTATTATGTTGACAATTTGGACGTTATTGATTTCAGGATAAATTAACCTATAGATCTTTAAAATTTATTCTTGAACTTGTTTTATTGAATTATTATGTCATTGTCATCGTCCTCATGCTTATATTGTGATGAAGGTCATCTTTGGCTTAAGTGCATAGATGGACTCGGTATGATTATGACCAAGGATCATTTGGTATAATCATGACTTGTAATGTTATAAATGATGTGGTAAAAGTCCTCAGTACAGTTCATTGATGGACAGTTTTTGGTATGATTATGACCAGGGATTATTCGGTATAGTCATGACCATTGATAATTTAATGAATATCCTTGGCCCGTAGTGCATGGATGATTCGATGATGTGGTTTATTTATTAAGCTGAGTCTTAGCGATAAAAATTGATGAAAACATTTTAAATCATAGAAGATAGTAGATAACATGCTCTACTTGACTCTTCTAATGGATTGATTATTCCGCTGCAGTTAAACTTGTTGTCCATTGTATTTTATCAATTTAACATTGTTGAAGACTAATGATAATTTATTCTGCATTATCTTAGTCATAATATTTCTTACTGGGCTAGTTGAGCTCACCTTTTCTTTCACTGTTATCTTCAGGAAATGAGAATATAGCTGGAACGAGTCGGGGAACGGAGTGATGGTCCAGATGATAGCATTAGTAGTCCTCACTATTCTGTTAAATAGTGTGACAATAAATGTAATAAGGACTCCATTGAGTGTGATATTGTCTAAATGACATTATTCTTATTAAAACTCTCAGCTATGTTTTGTCGTATTTTACACGACTGTTGTATAATTAAGTTATATTTGAATTTATGTACCATATATCTGGCGACTCAAGAGGGGTGATGTATACCTGTTTTGGGGGCTTCACATATAATCTACAAAATGAACACAAAATGCATGAAAATTAACTAAGAAAAATAAGTTTAAGAAACTAATTCAAGTAACGGATACCAGATAAGTAGATATAAAAACTACTTATCAAATACCCCTAAACTTAAACATTTGCTTGTCGTCAAGCAAAAACACAAAACAACAATGCTATGAAATGAAACTAATTTACATGCCTATGAATCCAACAGTAATTACAGAAACAAGTCTATTCAATCAGTCTTAGAGAAATTAAGTAAACATGATAATACATCATATCAAAAAAATCATTAACTTCCCAATCAATCATCAAATCTTAGAATGTTATCACTAATATAGTGCGTGTGTGCTCCACAACAATGTTAACTGATATAAAATCAAATTTAACACATAACAAGTCTCTTCGAAGGCATCATACAGTGTAAACTCAAGAAATCCAAAAACAAGCTAGATCCAACTAAAATCAAATAATTACCATTATCAAGGGTCAACATGGGATACTTACGCTTCATTTTTCATCCACGGGAGCTTTTTGCCCTTATTTCCCATTTTATTCATTTTTTTGGTTTATATACATATAGCTATGCAATATCTTATTTCCTTACGCTTTTCAATGCTACCTTAATGAGCTTTCGACCAACGACTCCCAGACTATTAAGACCTTAGGGCGCTAGGTGTAAAGACAATCCCATCGGGCTTCCTTACTCAAGTAACAAAGGCCACAAAACTAGACAAGCACACCACGGTGTTTATTCATACTTTTTTTTTTCCTTTTTTTCTTTTTTTATATAGCTTATATACCCCAAATATTCTCCCAAACTTAGGTCCTTGTCTAACCTTAGCCATAACTACTTATTCTTGTCATTCTTTCATTTAAACTAGCATTATCCTTTAGAGTCCCATTATGTATCAATTTAAACTCAATCAATCAACAAGTTATTTTTACTGTGTTATCCTTATTATACCAGTTTCAAACAGAAAAAAAAACTTAATTCATAATAAGAAATCAAATCAAATCTCTAATAGTCAGTACTATACTTGTCTACCATATTCCAATCTAATCATTGGCCAAAACAAACTGTAAATATCAAACAGTTGGACTCATGCAAGATGTACTAAATGCTATATAAACTTAGTAAACTAACTACTATTTTTGAAAGTTTTAATTTTTTTTAATTTTTTTATTTTAAACAAAAAACTGAATGCAAAAACTAAATTTAAATAACCCGTAAACATAATGAACTACAATGTAAATAACTAACTATATGCAATACGACACTAAAATGCCCCCAAACTTAAACTAGACATTGTCCTCAATGGCTGAAATAGAAAAAAGTAAAGCAGAGGACTTCCCTAGAAATATAGCAATCCTATTCCTTGTCCGCTAAGTTTGGAGAATAGGTTAGGCACATGGAACAAATTGGGCACCACACTTGAATTTGACTTGCATAACCTTTCCATAAACTTTTGTCTGTCCATTGAACCTCCAATACCTGCAATGAAGAGAGACAACATGGATTAGAATAACACTTTATATTGGTAAGAGAACTTAATAAGCAAATTAATTCCTATCTACTAAATAAACTAGTAAAGAATATAAATATAAAAATTCATGGGTTGCCTCCCAGTTAGCACTTGAATTACAGTCTTTCAGCCTGACTTTGTCTGGTCAACGTTATCCAATTCCTCTTTGATGATTGAGGAACCCTCCAACCATCAGAAATAATATAACTTTTGGTAGGTTCCCATTTTTGATGGCTATTGAATTAAAGTCACCTAGCATGCTTTGTTTAAATAAGTGCCCAATTGAGAATGTTGAATAACTAGGTGATTTTCCGTCTGTTGAGCCTATGATTCGATTGGGGCTTTGAGGCTTGGCAAGAACAACGGGCTCTTCTTCTATCTTCTCCTCCTCATCCCACCATGGCTTTACATTTGTACTAGCTCTCGTGTCATAAAGAGCCTTGTCGATGACATGACTACCAAGCGGGCACGGTTTTGTAAATCTAACTGGACCCTTGATCTTTGGCAATGAAGGAGCTTGGGGCACTAATAACATCGGCTCATCCTCGTTGGTACTCATAGTTAGTTCTTCACTGACCTTATTTTCATTATCCCCACTTGTCTCCTCTTTTTCAACATCTCGTGTCTCATCTAGTTGTAGATTTGGTTTGGGCACTTCGTCAATCTCGGAATCCAAGTCATAACACCAATTATATTGAGGACAGTTATTCAAGGCTTTGAAAATTTGATGTATCTTATTCTGAAGATTCTAAATTGCTCGCTCTTGATTAATCCTCCTCTCCTCATTTGATGCTATGAATTTGGACAACAATTCCACTACCCCTGAATTCTCTGTCTCAGTATTGGAATCCATGTATTGAGGACCATGGGTTGAAGTTGTGATGAGTTGTTTTTTATGAAGCTTATATATCCCAAATTTTTCCCCTCAACTTAAGTTTTTGTCTAAATTTAGCCATCTCTGCTTGTTCATGTCTTTCATTCATCCAAACTAGTATTATCCTTAAGAAGTCCATTATGTATCAATTTAGACTAAATCAATCCACATAGTTGTTCTTATTGTGTTATCCTTATTATACCAGTTTCAAATAGAAAAAGATTCGATTCATAACAAGAAATCACATCAAAGCACTAATAGTCAGTACTATATTTATCTTCTCAATTCCAATCTTATTATTGGCCAAAATAGCCTGTAACTATTTTAATAGCTGGAAGCATGAAGATGAACATAGTAACTAACTTCAATTTTTGAATTTTTTTATAGACATAAATAAAAACTATGTACAACTACTCTACTATGCAAACTATTATGCACTTACACTACATGAATGCTAACATATAATAAACCTAAACTAAACAAACATGATAACTTATGCAAAACTAAAGCAACTACATTAAACATGAAAAACTAAACTAATTAACTCCCCTAAACTTAACAATTACAATATCCTCATTGTAAAATAAAGCATTAAGTGGACGAGGACTTCCATGTAATCATTTAAGCTTGTGGTGATGGTGGCGATGACGGTGACGGTGGTCGCCATGTAAACACTTGACACTCCTCTACATGCTTTGCAAATTTTTTCAAGATTTATGTGCAGTTACTTCCTATTCCATAATCTTTTGCCTATGCATAGAACCTCCAATACCTGCAATGAAGAGAGACAACATGGATTAGAATAGCACTTTGGATTGGTAAGAGAACTTAATAAGCAAATTAATTCTTATCTACTAAATAAACTAGTAAAACATATAAATATAAAAATTTATGGGTTGCCTCCCAGTTAGCGCTTGAATTACAGTCTTTCAGCCTGACTTTATCTGGTCAATGCTATCCAATTTCTCTTCGATGATTGAGGAACCCTCCATCTATCGGAAATAGTATAACTTTTGGTATGTTCCCATTTGTGATGGCTAATGCATCAAAGTCAACTAGCATGCTTTGATTTGGTAAATCTCAATCAAGAACGTCCCACATCTAGGTGTTTTATCCATTGTGTATGTGATCACTTTGGGGCATGGAAGCTTGTCACATATAATGGGCTCTTCATCTATCTTCTCTTTCTCGTTCCACCATGGATTCAAAATTGTACTCGCTCTTATGTCAACAAGAGCTTCGCCGATGACATGACTACCAAGTGGGCATGATTTTGCAAATCTGACTGACTCTTTGATCTTTGGTGGAGACCCATTTATATCTTCGTCGACCTCTATTTCAGTATCCCCAATTGTCTCCACACTTCTGATATCTTGTGGCTCATCCAGTCATAGATTTTGTTCGGGTTTTCCATCAATTTTGTCATCCATGTCATAAAGCCAAGTGTTTGGAGGAAGGTTGCTTATGGCTTTGGAATTGACCTCGCTTGATTACTCATCTTCTCCTCATCTGCTATGAACTTGGACAATAATTCCCCTAGCCTTGAATTTTCTGTTTCAGTCTCGGAAGCCATGTATTGAGGACCATTAGTTAAGGTAGTGACGAGTTGTTCCATCCGATTATTAAAATTTTGGGTTGACACCTCTTGGCTAATCCTCATCTCCTCTAGGTCTGCTATGTCCTTCAATATTACATCCATCAGATTTGGCTTTTCTTCTTGTGGCAATGGAAGTGGACATCAAAATTCCAGTGTGTATGATGAATTTAGAGAGTAATGTTGGTCATCATAATTGTAGCTCCATGAAAAATCTGGGTTATACCCCCAATCTTGGTGATAGTTAGGATCAACATAGTTTTATTGAAATTAATATTGGTAAAAAATATTAAACTAATTCCCCGGTAACGGTGCCAAAAACTTATTGGGTAAAATCTAATTAGGCACAACACGCAAGTATACGTGGTCAACAAGTAATAAAGTGAAAGTAGAGTATCGTTCCCACGAGGAATTGTTTAATAAAAATTACCAAGTACTAACCCGTAACTAACTCAATCTTATTTAAACGAATGAATTTCAAATTATATAATTAAACTACTATTAAATTCCACTAGTTAAATTAAGATTACGGAGAGTTAAAATCACAACTTCACTTATTGCTTCATTTAAGTTAACACACTTTTCATCAATTATTCTCTATTCTGAATAGTTAATCAAGCACACTAAAGCAGAAAAAACCACCTCTCGATGCATAATACCCATACTGACTTAAATCCATAGATGATAGAATTAAACAAGACACCCTAATTAACTAATTCACTATATCTCTATGTGAATTAAAATTAAAGAGGATTTAAATCACAAGTTCTCTATAAGATTACATATGGCGTAAAGGCATATCTCTATCCTAAACACGAATCATGAATTCCATCTATGCAGAAATCACAAACACATGCAATCATGATCAGATCTAAATCTAAACTTCATCTCTCGAGTTCATATAGATTATCACGGTAACTGATGGCCAATCAATTAAACAATTAAGTCCAAATCATAATATATAATCCTCATGATAGAACATAATAATTGATAACGAATCATATTAAAATAAACTACACAATAAGATCTATTGCAACATCAAACAAAGAATTAGTTCATTGAATTAAAACTAAGAATTCACACTTGAATACACATTAAAAGATAAGAATAAGATTAAGGAAAAGAAGTGAATCTGTTTTCAGCAAATCGCCATCTTCCTCAAGCTCCTGATCTGGATCTCCAATGGCTTCCAAGTGCTTCCATATCAAAATCTCATAAAAACTAGTGTTTTCTCATATTTTACTCTAATCTAATCTAATGGAATTCTCTCTCCCTCTGCTAATCCTTGTGATTATTCTTATTTTATATGTCTCTTTATATGTCTTTAAGTCCTCTTGGAAGTCCTTGAGTCAATCGGATAAAACCAATCCTTCTCGAAGTCAAATTCGGACAAAAAATGACTTTTCTGCGCGTACCCTTGCCCCGACGGGGGGTATAAGGCTTAAAGGGCCCACCCCGGCAGGCTAGGCTTCTATTTTACAGCTTTTACCCCCGCCCCGGCGGGGGTTTTGTATAGTAAAAGCCCGGCCCGGCGGGCATCATTTTTCTGTTATAGTGTCCTCTGGTAAAACAGTCATAACTTTTGATCCAGGATGAGTTATGGGGCCTGCGACCTATCAAATCGAAGCTATCAATGAGCTCTACAACTTTCATTCTTTGAGAAGTTAGAAATAACGGACGCATGAAGATAGAAATTGGACTGGAAGTAGATGCTATGTAAATTGCAAACATGAGAACTCTTAGCTTTGATCTTCGTTGATAAAAAGGCCATAACTCTCGCATCTGAACTCCGATTGGGATGATTCAAGATGTTATGGAAAGCTAAGAAGAAGATCTACAGTATAATCCAAGTTCCAAGACAAGAACATGCATCCAACTTGGTGTTAAAAGCCCTGTAATATTCCCTTCTTATATTTGCTTGCATATTTTAGTCCAAAAGATGTCCGAATTTCTATTCCTTACTTCTTCATGCCAATGTTATGTCATAGCCTACACCATAACATAAAATGTATGAAAATTAACTAAGAAACATAGGTTTAAGTAACTAATTCAAATAATAGATATTGGATAAGTAGGTATAAAACCTACTTATCATGAAGTTCGGACATACACACACAACATGACTCTCAACTTAAAGAAGTGTGTGTGCAAAGATGAAGAGAAAGTCTTTAAAGTGTGTAAGAAGGCTTACAGTGGACTGTCAAAGAAGACTTCTATAGCTTTAATTGGATTAACACTCGGCTCCCGCTGGTAAAAATATGACAATATATGAGCTCACAAGTATTTAAAATGAGAAAGCACTCAGTTTATAGTATGTACAGAGTAAATTGGACAAGATTTCCTCGCCTTTTCTCTTGCAAATATGGCCACCTCAAGCCCTCTATTTATAGGCAGAAGCAAATGATAGGTGTACCATGGCGGCCAAGAAGAAGTACCTATGGCGGCGGGGTGTACTGCTTGGCCGCCTCGGTGCTCTCGGGGAACATGGGTCCTGCCATCTCGAAGTACGTGCACTTGGACGACGCATTGTTCGTTCGAACCTTCATAACTTTCAATCCGGGAGTCTGATGGAAGCGTGCCATACCATTCCAGAAAGCTCTTTCTAAGAGCTATGAAATGACATGGGATTTGCCCTTTTTGATTCCAGAAAGATGGGTCCATGACCGAAATGGCATTTCTAGGTTACCGTCAGGAAGTCCATTAAGCCATTTTACATAGTTTGAGCTCGAAAGTTAAGATACGGTTCTTGTGGGACTTCTTTTAAAGAAGTTTGAGTTAAAATGAGTTAATGTGATTTGAGTTGGAAAAATGACCATTTTACCCCTCTCGGGGTTATCTCCGGTTTTGACGCAGTTATAACAGTCTTTTCTCAGGATTATCTCTGAGATTGGCCTACTGTCGACTCTGAATGTCCTCAGGGTTATCTCTGAGGTTGGCTTAACCTCCCGGGGTTGACTCTGGGCTTTGCACTTGATCTCTCGGTGTTATTTCCGGGGTTAGAACTGACTTTGTGGTCTTCCAGGGTTATCTCATGAGTGTGAAAAAGACGCTTTTGTCCTTCTCCATAGTTAGTAATAGGAAAACAAAATTTCGAGTATCTACAGATGCCCCTCTTTATCATGTTTATGCAATGCAATGAAATGAACATGATAAAAATTACTAGACACTTGAAATATGATAAGGTTGTTAGGTTTGTAATATTCATGAACGTAATCAAATTGCACAAAATAAGCGGAAACGTGGAAAATCATAGTTTTAAAATTTTACAAACCATATACCCGGATTATCCTTTATGCACAATTATTAATTAAATGAAAAAGAAAGAACAAGAATCGTACCCTTGAAGATTCGAGCTCCCTCAGGTTCAAGTTCACCTCCAATCCTTTTCGCGTTCAACTTGAATCCACCGGGTTTTGTTCCTTCTTTTGATCAAAGTTAGTCACCCAAGTGTTTGGCCTCTAGAGGTGATCCACCAAGGAAGAAGAAGGATTCAAGAAGATGGGTATTGGCAAAACCCTAGTTTTTCTATCTCTCATAGAAAAAGGTGTACTCTCCCAACTATTGGAATTACTTATTCTATGAATACGTCAACAACAACCTCACCCATAATAAGACTCCTCTTATTTATAGATGTAGGTAACCCTCCTTAACAATTAAGGAATTGGGTTTTATTTTAATTAATTAAACTCCTTTAATTAATTAGACACCTAATCTTATTAGGAATAATTAATTAAAATCTTTTAATTAATTTACCTCCTAATCCTATTAGGAATAATTAATTAAAATCTTTTAATTAATTTACCTCATAATCTTATTAGGAATATATGAAAGTATTTTTATTAATTAATTCCCAAACTCCTTTAGGAATTAAATAATAATAATAGTAATAATAATAATAATAAGACTCTCTTATTAATTTATATTTAATATTTCTAAAATATTAAATAATAAATATTAAGTATTTAATTTATTCTATCACCATAGATTAAATTAAATATACTTAACTTATTATTACGATTATGCCATTAACTTCTTAAATAATTATTCTTCCTTTTATGGTGTGACCCTTTAGGTTTTCCATATTAAACCGGTTGTGAATAAATCAATTAGAACAATTCTAATCTTATTTAAATAAATAAATTAAACTATTAATTTATTTAAATAAATAATATTTATTCTACAATAGGGATAAGCCTCCCTAGTGATTAACGACTTTCCAGATAATATAGATTTCAACATTAATCATAAAAGAACATTTGAGTAAATAGTTACCGTACAATTCAATCCTTCCACCATACAATAACCCAATTAAATATAAGACATGGAATTAATGTCAAGTCTTATTTTATTTTAATTGTATGTATTTCGACTCTTAAATGCACAACTCCAAATAATGCAAATTAGAAACTCTTTTCTAATTTCATTCTATAAGCCAGGACTCTTTGGGTTGTCATTTATCGAATCACATAGGACATTTCTCTTCTTTTACTAGAAGTGGTAGATTCTTTATTGATCATGCATTATCTCCATGTACAACTTATTATACCCAAGCATACCCTTTGATATACCCTAAGGGTCTTAAGGAATAAGTTAAAGTATAACTCATCATACACAAGATACTATGATGATCTCAAGTCCAAGGATCACTTGACTACTATCACTACTGGAATTTCTATTGACAGGCAAGTAAAACTCCATTAGGTATTCCTTAGCGAGCCACGTTCAGTGAACTTATTCTCTAATAAATACCTACATACTTGCTTTAGTGTCTCCACACAAATGATCATGAGATCAATCATTCTCATCCAATAAGCAAGCAACGTATGTACCAATCTATCCGGATTCACTAATTCCCAATTTAGTAATCCAATGATTGGGAACTATTTTAGTTTTAAGCTTTCTAAGAATTTAGATCTTATTAGAATCATCATCATCATTATTCTAAAAGCATTGCTTAAAACTATGAGTTTATCATATATTATAAAACAACATCATGTAGATAATTAAAAGCCTTTAATAAATAAAAACTTTTTATTAATAAATAAATAAAATTGTTACAAAGTATATGCTTTATCATCAATCATGATTGGCTTGTGTGCATACTACTTTCAATCTCCCACTTGTACTAAAGTCAATCGCCATGGTATCTCATACCCTTCTTCTCTAAGTTACGATTATCCTGATGTTGGATAAGCTTTAGTTAATGGATATGTAATGTTGTTCTTGAGAGTCCACTATCTCTATAGTGATTTCCCATCTTTCAATAATTCATATAATCATATGAAAGTGCCACAACACATGTTTAGATCCAAGATGAGACTTAGGAACTATTCCTAGTTCTGTAATGAACTTTTCATCCAAACAATCAACTTGTAGCTTCATTTATAGCTATATACTTTGTCTTTATCACTAAACCAACAACTCTTTGCTGTTTGAAACCTTTTCAATTCACTGCACCACTGTTCAAGGTAACCTTTACCTTAAAGTGGATTTTCTGTCGTCTTGGTCTGCCTAAAAAAAACTTTAGTCTGTTAAGCCCTCTAGTTTTAATTTAGACCCACCATTATATTATAATCACATCCTTAGTGCCGGTTAAGTACTTTAAGATATTTTTTACTGTCTTACAGTGATCTTCTCCAGAATATGACCGATCAACATCAGGTCTCATACATTTCATTGCATACATGATAGTTACTCATGCGATCTCTCTTTTTGGAGTCTTTGGGGGACTATTAAGAGGGATATATTCCATGTCTCATCAACATGAGACATCTCTTGGAGTTTGTCATGCTAAACGACTTTAGCATCAAATGAATATACATTCCTTGGGTTAAGTCGAGCATCCTTTTAAATCTATTTATATAGATTTGTATCCCCAATTAAGATACTCTTCCCAAATCATTCATGGAGGAATGTTTAGACAACTTTATCTTTTCTGATTGTAGCATTAGCATGTCATTCCTTATCCGTAATATATCAACATATAATGCTAGAAATGTCACGACGCTCCCACTGACCCTTTTGTATACACTAGGTTCATTCTTGTTTTTGATAAAATCAAACTCTTTTGATTGTCTCATCAAAATGAATGTTCCATATTTGAGAAGCTTGCTTCAATTCATTTCTCTGAGTGTCTACAATTCTTACCTCATCGTATGTAACTGGATCAACATCTTCTATGATGTGTACCTCATCATCATCATTGTAAAACCCCAAATTTTTCGAATAAAGATTTAATTTTCTCGAAATATTTTTTTGAATATTATTGTATGGATTTGAGATAATGTTATAATTGTGGGTAGTATTTATAAATTTTGCAAAGTACGCAAGTTGTTATATAATATTCGATTGGTCGGGGAATATTCGTTTTAACAGGGAATATTCGATGACGATGACACAATCATTAGTGGACCCATGATAAAATTATTGTCGGATTGAGAAAACGACAAAAATATTTTATGAAAATAACTATGGAAGTTTTACTGTTAATCGTTAAAACACCTGGTGTTAAAGAAATCTTTGGAATACTGGCGTGGTTGCATAGTAGCACACGGTATTGATTATTGATGCTTACGTGAGAAGTCACTTAGTTTTGTTCAATTATTGCTACAGTAATTATTGCATAGTATCTCACATTATTTGATTCAATTATTGTCGATATTTTATATATTATTAAATCAATAATTGAGATGACAGAGTTATTAATATTATTATTTGCAATATTAACGATGTCTAGAAGTTCTGTTAAGGAGAGGTTTGGTCACCTAATTGCGCGCTCATAAGGAGGAATCCTTATTGGAAAGCCCCCTCTTTCCTGGGAACGACCTGGTCGATTAATATTGTGAATTATAATAATAATGATAAATGTTGTTAAATATATTGAGGTGTTTTTTATGAAGTCACGGATGTTTATATATATATATATAAATTTTGTTTTATTAGTATTATTAATGTAATAAAATAGAAAAACTTTTTATATAAAATAGAATAGTTTTATAAAGTTATTTGTTTTATTATACTATAAATAGAATATATTATATTCTATTATGCATAGTGTTTTGCATAGTAAAATCTTTTTATATAAAATAGAATACTTTTATAAAGTTATTTGTTTTATTAGACTATAAATAGAATATATTATATTTTAATATGCATAGTGTTTTGCATAGTAAAATCTTTTTATATAAAAAATGTAAATACTTTTTATATAAAATGTAATACTTTTATAAAGTTATTTATTTTATTAGATTTTAAATAAAATATATATATATATATATATATATATATTTTTATTGCATAAGATCCTTTCTATTTTCCTATAAATAGGATTCTTAGTTAGAATTGAAATCACACCAGAAGTTCAGAGAATTCTCTTCTATAATCTTGAGCGTATTTCTTTAGAGTTTTAAGAAGCTTTGACCATAGTGCAAGTTTTCTTCAAGTATATCCCTGCCCTACCCGTCGGAGTACTCTTCTTTATAAGGTAAGGGGTATTATTTCTTTCGTATTCATGAAGAGAATTATTTTCTTTCAAATACTCATAAGAGCTTTTATTTTATTCTTTATTATTATGTTGGAATAACCTGTCTATGCGAAGTACCGCATACATGGTGAAATTCTTCTGTTATTCTGTAACGCCCGAGAAAATCGGATTTTTATGACAATTAAATTTTTATTTGATTATGTGAATTAAATGAATTTAATTGATTTATTATGTGAGTAAGCAATGTGAAGGTCATTCATGACCTAGAATGTGTTTATATGGTTAGTAATCTGGCTATGTGCTAGAATTAATTGTTTAGAATTTCCAAGACGAAAAAAAATGTTTTCCAAGAAATTTCCGTAAAAACACTATTCATCCGTTTCTGTTCGGGGAATTATTTTGAAATTCCAAGAAACGCGTAATGATAGAATTTCGATACGAGATGAAATATCTGATAATATTTCATTTATGACAAACAAAGTTTTCGCCTCTGGACTTAAAACCTAAGGGTTGAGTATATTGATTTCCGAGAAGGAAATGAAATGCGTAGAAGAATTACGTTATAGTTAAAGCGAGTGTTATACAAATATGGTACTAATTAGTATCTATGTTTAATATGATGGGTAAATACGAAGTACAATATGATTATCGTATGGGTATTATAAGGAGAGAATCCGTGAATTGTACGTATAGGATACAATTAGTGTTATGGAATTAAGTTAAGACTTAATGTCAATTCATTTGAGTTGGATTATAATTAGTCCAATTAATTGAATGAGCAAGCCCAGGGGATTATTAGGTTAAGCCCAAGTCAAGGCCCAATGTTAGATGGTTTAAGCCCAATGCATGAAAACCGAACCGTGGATCGAATCGGTGGGTCACCGAATGGGTAAAACCCATGGGGCAACCCATGGGGATAACCCATGGGCAAGGGTTGGCTGACCCTTGGTGTGCAAGGCAAGATTGATGCTTGGTCACCAAGCATTTTACTTGGTGACCAAGTGTGAATAGTAAGGAGGTGGGTTGTTTATTTTCTAGATTGCCCTCCATTTCATTTTCTATAAATAGAAAGCCAAGGTTGGTCTTTTGGGAGTTTTTCAATTGCCCAACCTGGATTATTTGAGAGAGAAAGAGAGCTAGACTCAATAAATCATACACTTTGGAAGCTTTGACTTAGAGTTTTCTAAGAGATTTCATAAGAGTTCTTGAGGTAATACTCCTTGTTTCTCATTTTCATCTCTTTTGATTTTCTTTTATCATGGAGAAACATAAATAGGTGGTATGTGTCTTGTATAGTGGATTAATGATGACTTAATATAGATTCAATCTCTATAAGTCATGAGATCATAAGAATTATGAGGTTCGATATAGTTTCAAACCATGAAAATATTGATTGTTGAGATCGATTGTTGATAAACGATTGAACTCCATCAATACCTTAATATATGCATCTTGCTTGGTTAGGATGTAGATATGAAATCCATGGAGTATTCCATATGATTTGGCCTAGAGAACGTTAGTAACGAAGTTATGGCGAATTTCACGGAAATAGACGTTAAACGTCGAAAACGTTAAAATTCCGGATTGGAGGTCAAAAGTTTCCGTGAGACTTGGAAATGTTATTTTTCAATGTCAACACGTGAGATATGGTATTTAAGAGTTGTGGGTTCAAGAATCGTCGGATTTCGACATAAAACGAAGAAAACGAGCATTGAACGCTCATTAACGTTTATGAATGCTTAGAAAATGAACTCAATAGTGAATTTTGAGTTAACGGATTTGAAAGTGTCGAATCCTTATATGAACGCGTAGTGTATGTCATTTATGACGTGTAGGCTTTTGAACAGACCAAAACGGGCTTATAAAGAAGAAGTTATGGCTCCGGGAATTTTACAAAATTTTCAAACTGTTGGAATTATCTCGCATCGAGGCTCGGCAATGCTGCGGCTGAAACATATCTTATTAAATGCAATGCCAGCAATGGCGCATGCACAGTATAGTTAGCTACTGCTAATTGGTGCCGCAACACCACTTATAGAGGGAAGTCTCGCGTCATTGTGCTTAGATCGGGACTTAACCCTTCTGCTAATCTGGCCATGCATGGCTAAATCTAATACTAAGAAGCCCACGCATGCCTGGTGGCAAAAGTGCGAGACTTTGATAGATAACCTAGGTTTTGAACTTCAATTGTTCAAGGACCTATAGGAGTAATGTTTGTGCACTTCATAAGTGTATTAAAACTATTCCTATATTACCTATACTAAGGTATATGGTATTGAACTTAGGAATTGATTGCATGATTAGTATGTTATGAATGGTGAACAAGAAGTGTTATCGATGAACCTGTTAGTTGATTTCACAATCAAAGCAAACGTGCAAGTATACATGATCAACAAGTAATATAGTGATAAAATAGAGTGTCGATCCTTTAGAGAATTCCAATTAATAAATTCCAACTACTAGTACTATATCAATTCAATTTTATTTAAACAACCAAAAATTGTGATCTTTAAAACTAAGAAAACTAATTTTACTAAAGCAAGAAATTATTCTAAAAGAAAAATAAATAACAAACTAAGAATTGTTTGAATGTAGATAAATGATAATTAAGACTCCAATATCCCCAATTATGATTATTAAATCAATTATCCAATTATCCCATATATTATGTCTACTGAATTGTTAACAAGAATTCTTAAATGCCAACAAATTCCTCTCGAGTGTGATCAATTGCCTTCTATTTAACCCAGATTAATTTTGCTATATCTCTATGCAAAACAATTGAATTAAACTCGTTACAATCCCAATTCCTTATGTGTTACATGCGGCAAATAGATATTTTCATTCTATTGACAAACTTAATTATTCACTGTGAAAATAACTAAGTCACATGTCACCCTGCCCAGTTCTAACTCTAGAATTCCTTTCTCAATTCCTTCTAGAGTAACAAGGTAATTATTGGCCAGATAATTAATCAATAAGTACAAGGCATGATGAACAATTCACTTCCACATAAATAATTGGAATAAATTAAATAATCAATTCATAACCATAAAAGGTTCCATTGGAATCTTAATAAAAGAAATTAGTTCATGACGGAAATAAAAACCAATAATAATTGATAAATCATCCTTAATGAATTACACAATTTAAAAGAATAAAGAAGAAGAAGAACTCCAATCCCAAGCCTTCAGATCTGCACTTGCTCCTTGATCAATTTCCAATTGTGTAAAAAAAAATTTGTCTGCCAATTCAATATAAAGAAGCCTTATATACTCCCCTTCTTGATCCACAATCCGATTGCCCATCAACTTCCTCAAGTGTCCACCTCAATATTGATTTTAATGCCAAGTCAACGCCTCCTCACACGCATCCTTGACCAGAACAAACCGAGGCCCAGCACCCCCCGGCCAACAATTAACTCCGTGAGGCGCCGCCAAATTGATTATCGAAACTTGACAATCTTGCCATTTCTAACCCAAATGCTCCCAAACATTCCAACCGCGCACAATCCCGCCACAACACAACTTGAACAAGTAAAATGACTCTAAAATGCTTTGGACACACAACAAATTAAGGTCAAACATATCCAATTCAAGGGTATATTACCCAATCATCAAATATCCCCAAACTTAAGTCGTTGCATGTCCTCAAGCAACAAAACACAACCAACACGAAGAACGAAACATCATGCAAATGCAAACAATCTATATGACCTTAATTCCAGCAATTCAATAGTTGACGAATGTCCACGGCCTCAGAAAAATCACAAAAACATGCTAATACATCATGTTAAAGCAGATCAATAATATCCCAACAATCAATCAATCAAAATCTGTTATTACTGATATTTTGAGTGTGTGTTCAACAACCATGCTAACCAATGAAAAGCAAAAATCTGAAAGATAATAAAGTTCATAATAAGCTTCATATAGTTAAACTCAAGAACTCATCAAATAAACTAGATTCAACTGAAATTAAACAATCACCAAAATTTAGGGGTCAACATGAAATACTTATGCTTATTTTTTTTTAGACGGGGGCATTTTGCACTTTTCCCGCTTTATTTTTTTTTCCATGACTATGCATTGTCTTATTCCCTTAGGCTTTTCAATGCTACCTTAACGAGCTTTCGACTAACGACTCCCAAGCCATTAAGACCTTAGGGCGCTAGGTGTAGAGACAATCCCCTCGGGCTTACTTACTCAAGTAACAAAGGCCACAAAACTAGACAAGCACGCCACGGTGTTTATCTATTTATATATTTTTTTTATAGCTTATATACTCCATATATTTTTCCCCCAAACTTGAGTTCATATCTAAATTCAGTCTTCACTAACTATTTAACTTGCTCTTTCATTTCACTATCATTCATCCTTTAGAACTCTATTATCTATCCATTTAAACTATCATAGCTAACATGGTCATTTTGCAAAATGTGCTATCCTTGAAATATCTGTGTTAAACAGATAGGGATTCAAATCATGTCAAGAAAATCATATCACTAACTCAACAATCCTTACTAGACTTGTTCATGCAATTTTAAGTTCATCATTGGCCTTCAAATATACTCACTATCAAAAGCTGGAATTAACATGCAATCCTAAATGCAACATTTATAATAAACAAAAAATCCACAAACTATTAACAATCACAGGTCACTCATGCAAAATAAAACTAAACAACTAGATCAGATGGAGGAAAAACTGGCAGGACTGGGGCAGACGGGAACTGATTGAGACTCACACCCGGAAATAGCTGGACGTTCATAGCATTTTGAGCTGCATACTGGTCAACCAAATATTTATAGATAACATCTTGGCGTTCAGACAGGCGGACATTTTGGGCTTCAATATTGTAGAAGCATCCGTTAACTTCTTGTTGGACTACTTCGGGAACCACACCTCGATAAGCTGCAGACGAGGGACCATAAGTAGGTGGATCCTAAGTTGGTGGAGCTTGAGATTGTTCGGCTTGGGGAATTATGAAACCCAATCCCCTAGGGTGGTTTGCTCCACTAGTCCACACTTTGTACCTACTTATCAACTTATGGTCCAACACGGGCATCGGTGTTTGAATCATCTTGTCTGACTTCCATTTGACTCCGAACTTAGCATATATTACGCAGATTGGAGACGGGTGTGGTAACCCTCTTGTGGTTCCTCCGCGAGATGCTCGGAGGATAGATTGCTGAATGAGATGGCCTACATCAATTTTAAATCCTTTGATTATGGAGTATAAAAGCACTGCTCGTTCCCTGGTCACATGACTCAAATGGGTACATGGCATGAGTTTTGCGCAAATAAACGCATACCATGCCTTCCCATATAAGATGAGATTTGCTAGTGGAAAGGTCATGCTTTCGCGTTCATGTACTGTCCATGTGGTGCCCGGCTGACAAAGTTCACGAATTATCTGCTCATAATCCGGCCCATCACTCACAAACCGTGCGTACTCATCGTTTAGTCCCTCCACTGGCAGTTGATAACACTCGTTGAAGTCTTCTTCGCCAATTTCAACTATTTTGCCCCTTATAAATACACCGTAATGATAGTGTTCAGGCACGTTGGCGTAGAATTCCTTAACAACTACAATCACTGCTGGATCTGGTTGCTCGGTGAGTGTGAACCAATTTCCCTCCTCTATTATCACTGCCAGCTGCCCATCCTTTGTTTGATCTGGTCTCAGGCCACGTTCTAGGACTAGTGAGTGGGTAGCCATGCGATTATAGCGTTCTTGGGCCTCAGCAGAGATGAATCGTCGGCTATCAAATCTCGAAGGGGCCAATGCGGAACCTGAACCCTCACCGCATTGACGTTTTGAAGCCATATAGAATTAACCTGTCTTGTTCTTTAATGAGTAATGAAATAGTTGTGGTAGAGAAGTGCTTGAAGTAGAATTGAAAATAGAGTGATAGAGAATGAGGCGTGGAAGGGATCTAATAAAATGGATGTATATGTGTGATAGAAGTGCAAAAGGTGTAGGAGTTATGTTGCATGAAGAGTCCTGATCATGGACGGTTATATTTGAAAATAGAACTTAGCGCTGGGGCACTGATTTAATGCATGTCCAGAGCACCGAGGCGCTATAAGTCAGGGCTGCACGACACGCCTTAGCGTCGGTGGCTGAAATGAGCTTGTTCTACGTCACCGGGCGCCAGATGTCAGTCGTCGTGAGAAACTCCTCGTGCAATGGCGCTTGAATTGTACTAATGTACAGTGGCAAAAGGTGCTTGGCATCAGGGGTGAGTGACCAGCTTTAGCATCGGGGCGCTTGATTTGTGTTGTACTTGGTAGCAAAGGCGCAGATGGTCGAGGCTCGGCTTGAATCTCTACCATGATTATCGCCTTTGTCCCCCCATGCACAATGACCATGTTGAAGCACAAATCCTCAATTTGCAGCATGAAACTCATTTAACAAAATATTATGCAACTAAATAAATAAAGAATAAAAATAACAATAAAAATGATTGGGTTGCCTCCCAATAAGCGCTTGTTTACTGATCCATCACCCGACTTTTCTTTGTCATGCTCAATTATCCACTAGATCGGAGAGATTCATGACCGTAGTTTGACGTTCGATGGGTCCACTCCAAAGAATGTTTGAGTCTTTGACCGTTAACCTTGAATGTGCGGTTTGAATTTGGTTTCTCGATCTCGATATTACCATGTGGTAATATGAGACACAACCGTAAAAAAGTCCCGACCAACGAGATTTTAGTTTCCGAAATAACCGCAATCTTGAGTTGAAAAGCAAGACTTGTTGGCCCGGTTCAAACGTTTTATCGAGAATTTACTTATCGTGCCAAGCTTTGACTTTCTCCTTATAGAGTTTTGCGTTTTCATAGGCGTTGAATCGAAATTCATCCATCTCGTTCAATTGCAGTAACCTTTTCTCGCCCGCTACTTGTACATCAAAATTGGGCTTCCGAATGGCCCAATGTGCACTATGTTCTAGCTCGACCAGGAGGTGACACGCCTTTCCGTAAACCATTCTATAAGGTGACATACCGATCGGATTCTTATATGTTGTACGATATGCCCATAGAGCATCGTCAAGACGTAAGTACCAATCTTTTCGTGACGGATTGACCACCTTTTCCCGAATTCGCTTGACCTCCCTATTCGAGACCTCAGCTTGACCATTGGTTTGGGGATGATACGCGGCTGCAATTTTATGACGAACACCATACTTCACCAGCAACTTTGTGAACTGCTTATTGCAGAAATGCGTTCCCTCGTCACTTATTATTGCCCGCGCTGTTCCAAATCGTGTGAAGATGTTTTTCTTTAAGAAGCGGAGAACAACGTTGGCATCGTTCATGGGTAACGGTGCAGCTTCTACCCATTTGGAAACATAATCCACCGCCAACAAAATATTCTGATTATTAAAAGATGAGGGGAACGGTCCCATGAAATTGATTCCCCAAACGTCGAACAGTTCTACCTCCAAAATGGAGTTGAGTGGCATTTCATTTCGCTTGGAGATATTACCTACGCGTTGGCATCGATCACACTTTAGCACATAGAGATATGCATCCTTGAATAAGGAAGGCGAGTAAAATCCTGATTGTAATTCCTTGGCATGATTCGATCACCCAATAATGGCCCCATAATCAAGAGTGGCAATGACCCAATATGCTGTCCATCTCTTCATGTGGCACACAGCGTCGAATCATTTGATCCGCGCAGGCTTTAAACAATAATGGTTCATCCCAATAGTACTTCTTCACGTCATGGAGGAATTTCTTTCGATGTTGTGAGTTCAAATCCGGTGGTAATACCTTAGCAACCACGTAGTTCACATAATCAGCATACCAAGGCAGTGTTGTGGTTACTCGGAGAAGTTGTTCATCTGAAAATTTCTCGTTAATCAGTGCATTGTCTTTCCTTTGTAACTCTGTATTTTCCAACCGCGAAAGATGATCCGCCACTTGATTTTCTGTACCCTTTCTATCCCGGATCTCCAAATCAAACTCTTGTAGCAATAACACCCATCGAATTAACCTTGGTTTAGCATCTTTCTTCTCAATCAGATATTTGATGGCAGAATGATCCGTGTAGACGATTACCTTAGTCCCAATAAGATATGCTCTGAATTTGTTGAAGGCAAACACAACTGCAAGTAGTTCTTTTTCTATGGTTGTGTAGTTCAACTGCGCATCTGTCAACGTCTTGCTTGAGTAATACATTGTGTGAAAAATCTTATCGTGACGTTGTCCAAGTACGGCTCCCACTGCATAGTCACTGGCATCGCACATCAATTCAAACGGTAAAGACCAATCGGGCGCCATAATGATTGGTGTAGAAACCAACTTCTTCTTTAATACCTCAAATGCCTCGACACATATCTGATCCATTTTGTAGGGCACGTCTTTTTCTAACAGGGAACACAAGGGCTTTGAAATTTTTGAAAAATCTTTAATGAATCGTCTGTAGAAACCCCCATGTCCCAAGAAGCTCCGGATTCCCTTCACAGATGTTGGAGGAGGTAATTTCTCAATTGTCTCAATCTTGGCTTTATCCACCTCTAACCCTACTGCAGAAACCCTATGCCCGAGAATAATCCCTTCTTTCACCATAAAGTGACATTTTTCCCAGTTAAGAACCATATTAGTCTCCACGCATCGTTTCAATACTAATATCAAATTTTGCAAGCAAAGATCAAAGCTATCACCAAACACAGAAAAATCGTCTATAAATACCTCCAAATTTTTCTCGACCATATCGGAGAAGATCGCCATCATGCACCGTTGAAAGGTTGCTGGTGCATTGCATAAACCAAAAAACATACGCCAAAATTCAAATGTACCGTATGGGCATGTGATTGTCATTTTCTCTTGATCCTCCGGTCTTTATAGAAATTTGATTATAACCGAATAACCATCCAAGAGACAATATAATCGATGTCCCCGCTAGCCTATCCAACATCCGATCAATGAATGGCAAGGTAAGTGATCCTTATGTGTGGCTTTATTTAGCTTGCAGTAGTCCATACATACTCTCCATCCTATAATCTGTTTCGAGTAGGGATGAGCTCATTAGCTTCATTCTTCACCACTGCTATACCCCCTTTCTTTGGTACTCATTGTTATGCAGGACTCACCCACGAACAATCTGAGATCGGGTAAATAATGCCAAAGATCCAACCACTTTATAATCTCCTTTTCACTACCTCCTTCATGATGGGGTTTAGCCTTCTTTGCATCTCGATGGTTGGTTTTACCCTTCTTCTTCATTAAGATTTTATGCATACTGAATGATGGGTTAATACCTCAAATGTCCGCTATAGTCCACCCAATTCTTTGTTTTGAATTCTCGCAAGACCAGTAGCAGATTTCTCCTTTTGTGTATTAGTCAAATCATCAAAACAATAATCGTAGGGTATCATCTTTTCCCAAATAAGCATCTGCGCAGATGGGATGGTAATTGCTTTAATTCCGAAAGACCGGTGGCTCTTCTATTGAAGGTTTGAACTTTTTACCTTAGTCCCAATAAGATATGCTCAATTTGTTGAAGGCAAACACAACCGCAAGTAGTTCTTTTCTATGGTTGTGTAGTTCAACTGCAAGAATTATCAACGTCTTGCTTGAGTAATACATTGTGTGAAAAATCTTATCGTGACGTTGTCCAAATACGGCTCCCCTTCGCATAGTCAATTTGGCATCGCACATCAATTGAATCGGTAAAAGACCAATCGGGCGCCATAATGATTGGTGCGAAACCAACTTCTTCTTTAATACCTCAAATGCCTCGACACATATCTGATCCATTTTGTAGGGCACGTCTTTTTCTAACAGGGAACACAAGGGCTTTGAAATTTTTGAAAATTCTTTAATGAATCGTCTGTAGAAACCCCCATGTCCCAAGAAGCTCCGGATTCCCTTCACAGATGTTGGAGGAGGTAATTTCTCAATTGTCTCAATCTTGGCTTTATCCACCTCTAACCCTACTGCAGAAACCCTATGCCCGAGAATAATCCCTTCTTTCACCATAAAGTGATATTTTTCCCAGTTAAGAACCATATTAGTCTCCACGCATCGTTTCAATACTAATATCAAATTTTGCAAGCAAAGATCAAAGCTCTCACCAAACACAGAAAAATCGTCTATAAATACCTCCAAATTTTTCTCGACCATATCGGAGAAGATCGCCATCATGCACCGTTGAAAGGTTGCTGGTGCATTGCATAAACCAAAAAACATACGCCAAAATTCAAATGTACCGTATGGGCATGTGATTGTCATTTTCTCTTGATCCTCCGGTGCTATAGAAATTTGATTATAACCAGAATAACCATCCAAGAGACAATATAACTGATGTCCTGCTAGCCTATCCAACATCTGATCAATGAATGGCAAGGGTAAGTGATCCTTATGTGTGGCTTTATTTAGCTTGCGGTAGTCCATACATACTCTCCATCCTATAACTGTTCGAGTAGGGATGAGCTCATTAGCTTCATTCTTCACCACTGTCATACCCCCTTTCTTTGGTACTCATTGTACAGGACTCACCCACGAACAATCTGAGATCGGGTAAATAATGCCAGCATCCAACCACTTTATAATCTCCTTTTTCACTACCTCCTTCATGATGGGGTTTAGCCTTCTTTGCATCTCGATGGTTGGTTTTACCCCTTCTTCCATTAAGATTTTATGCATACAGAATGATGGGCTAATACCTCGAATGTCCGCTATAGTCCACCCAATTGCTGTTTTGAATTCTCGCAAGACCCGTAGCAGTTTCTCCTTTTGCGTATTAGTCAAATCTGTCAAAACAATAACTGGTAGGGTATCATCTTTTCCCAAATAAGCATACTGCAGATGGGATGGTAATTGCTTTAATTCCAGCACTGGTGGCTCTTCTATTGAAGGTTTGAACTTTTTACCTTAGTCCCAATAAGATATGCTCTGAATTTGTTGAAGGCAAACACAACTGCAAGTAGTTCTTTTTCTATGGTTGTGTAGTTCAACTGCGCATCTGTCAACGTCTTGCTTGAGTAATACATTGTGTGAAAAATCTTATCGTGGCGTTGTCCAAGTACGGCTCCCAATCGCATAGTCACCGGCATCGCACATCAATTCGAATTCAGTAAAGACCAATCGGGCGCCATAATGATTGGTGCAGAAACCAACTTCTTCTTTAATACCTCAAATGCCTCGACACATATCTGATCCATTTTGTAGGGCACGTCTTTTTCTAACAGGGAACACAAGGGCTTTGAAATTTTTGAAAAATCTTTAATGAATCGTCTGTAGAAACCCCCATGTCCCAAGAAGCTCCGGATTCCCTTCACAGATGCTGGAAGAGTTAATTTCTCAATAGTCTCAATCTTTTCTTTATCCACCTCTAACCCTGCTGCAGAAACCCTATACCCGAGAATAATCCCTTCTTTCACCATAAAGTGACATTTTTCCCAGTTAAGAACCAGATTAGTCTCCACGCATCGTTTCAATACTAATATCAGATTTTGCAAGCAAAGATCAAAGCTATCACCAAACACAGAAAAATCATCCATAAATACCACCAAATTTTTCTCGACCATATCGGAGAAAATCGCCATCATGCACCGTTGAAAGGTTACTGGTGCGTTGCATAAACCAAAAGACATACGCCGAAATGCAAACGTACCGTATGGGCATGTGAATGTCGTTTTCTCTTGATCCTCCCAATGCTATGACAATTTGATTATATCTAGAATAACCATCCAAGAGACAATAGAAGCGATGTCCCGCTTTATCCAACATCCCATCAATGAATGGCAAGGGGAAGTGTTCCTTATGTGTGGCTTTATTTAGCTTGCAGTAGTCCATACATACTCTCCATCCTGTAACTGTTCGAGTATGGATGAGCTCATTAGCTTCATTCTTCACCACTGTCATGCCCCCTTTATTTGGTACGCATTGCACAGGACTCACCCACTAACTATCTGAGATCGGGTAAATAATTCCAGCATCCAACCACTTTATAATCTCCTTTTTCACTACCTCCTTCATGATGGGGTTTAGCCTTCTTTGCATCTCGATGGTTGGTTTTACCCCTTCTTCCATTAAGATTTTATGCATACAGAATGATGGGCTAATACCTCGAATGTCCGCTATAGTCCACCCAATTGCTGTTTTGAATTCTCGCAAGACCCGTAGCAGTTTCTCCTTTTGCGTATCAGTCAAATCTGTCGAAACAATAACTGATAGGGTATCGTCTTTTCCCAAATAAGCATACTGTAGATGGGATGGTAATGGCTTTAATTCCAGCACCGGTGGCTCTTCTATTGAAGGTTTGAACTTTTTACCTTCCGCTTCGGGCCTCTCTATGGTGTCGAAAGATTGAGTGCTTTTCCGAAAGACTGATGGTGTGTCTAGCCATTTGACATATTTGATATCCTCTTCAATACCACATTCATTTGTCCCGGGTAAAATGGATTCAAGTGGGTCCTCCTAATAATTTGTGCTGAATTTATGATTCACCGATTCCTCCATGATATCAACCCGCATACATTAACCTTTTTCTTTTGGGTAAGACATTGACTTGAAAACGTTAAAGGTGACCTGTTGATCTTCAACTCGCATTGTCAATTCACCTTTTTGAACATCAATCAATGTTCTGCCTGGTGCCAAAAATGGTCGCCCTAGAATGATCGGGATTTCACTGTCTACTTCACAATCCAGAATAAAGAAATCCGCGAGGAAGATGAATTTATCCACTTTTACTAGCACATCTTCAACAATACCTCGTGGATATGTAACCGATCTATCCGCTAACTCCAAACTGATATTCGTTTATCGTGGAGCCTGAAGTCCGAACTGGCTGTAGACGGATAATGGCATTAGATTTATACTGGCCCCCAAATCACATAATGCTCGTCCCGAAAACTGATTTCCAATCTCACACGGTATATTAAAGCTACCTGGATCCTTAAGCTTCGGCGGTAACTTATTCTGAATGATAGCACTGCATTCTACAGTTAATGCTACTGTTTCAAATTCACCCAATTTTCTCTTCCTTGACAAAACCTCCTTCATAAACTTCGCGTAACTCGGAATCTGTTCCAAGGCTTCGGTGAAGGGGATGTTGATATGCAACTTCTTGAAGATATCCAAAAACTGTGAGAACTACTTATCCAACTTGGATTTTTGAAATCTCTGCGGATATGGTATGGGAGGCATTGTATTGGTTGGTTCCGAATTTTTCTGCTGTGAGGTCTTATCTTGACGCTTTTTCAGTCTCCACCACTTCCTCTGTTTCAATTGCTGCATTGTCCTCCGTTTCCCTATTCGTGACTGACTGTTGTAATTCTTTTCCACTTCGTAGAGTTACCGCCTTACAATGCTCATCTCGGCCTGGGTTTTTCTCGGTATCACTCGGAAGTGTTCCAAGTGGTCGGTTATTCAATGCATGTTCTATTTGTCCCATTTGATTTTCTAGATTCTTGATCGATGCATTCTGGCTTTGCATATTCAGCTCCATTTTATTCATATTCAGCTCTATTTGATTAAATTTCTTATCATTCGCCTAGCTCCTTTTCTCAGATGCTTTAACAAATCTTTCCAAGGCTTCTTCCCAACTTGCTTTCCGCTCAGGTTGTTGTGTCTGATTTTGAAACCCAGAATTGTTTTGTTGTCTCGGCGCTTGTTCTGCAGCTTTATTGTTACTCCATGAAAACCCCGGATGATTTCTCCACCCCGGATTATATGCATTTTGGTTCGGATAAGGCTGAGTAGACCGACTATAACTCCCCACATAATGTGATGATTCAACATTTATGGCACATTGATCCGTAGTATAACCCCCAGCACATATTCCACAAACCATCGCTACCTGCTGTGTGGATTGTGGATGCAATAATTCTATTTGCTTAGCCATTGCGGCCATTTGCATTTGTAATGATGTTATCGCATCCACATCATACTTACCCGCTACTTTCGGAGGATTAGACCTAGTCATGGGCCACTGATAGTTGTTGGTGGCCATCATCTCTAACAACTGATATGCCTCGTCAAAATTTTTAGGCATAATCACTCCTGCTGCTGCATCAATACTTGCCCTTGTGGATGCTTGTAAACCATCACAAAATATCCCCAATTGCATCCACTATGGAATTCCATGGTGTGGGCACTTGCAGAGCATATCCTTAAACCTTTCCCACGCCTCATACAAAGATTCTGAATCAAACTGTACAAAGGTATGAATATCATTCCGTAGTTTTGCTGACTTCGCTGGTGGGAAAAACTTAGCTAGAAATTTTTGAGCTAAGTCATCCCAAGTGAGGATTGAGTCAGGAGGCTGAGAGTGTAACCAACTTCTTGCTTTGTCTTTCAAGGTAAATGGGAACATCCTCAACCTTGTAGCATCTTCCGATACATTGTTGAATTTGAAGGTGTCGCAAACTTCCAAGAAACATAAGATATGCTCATTCGGATCATCTAACGAACTACCCCCAAACTGACATTGATTCTGAAGCATTTGAATTGTTGCTGGTTTAATCTCAAAAGTGTTAGCATTGATTGCTCGGCCTCCTAATACTCGATCAGTATATCCGTGACATTCTTGCATGGCATAGTCCCGGCGAAGTGATTTCTGATCGTTCCCTGCCATGTTCACTGGAATTTCTTGTTCCGCCAGTTTTTCTTCCTCGGGTGATACTACACAAGTCGATTGCCCTTTCCGGAACTTCCTTTCAATCTCGTCTGTATAAGGAAAAAGTTCCTTTCTTGCCCTTGATCTAGTGTGCATACACCCGCAAAGAATTCCTGCAAAGACAAGAAGAAAAATAAGTAACGTTTAAATTAAGACCGAATTGATTATAACTAATATGGAATTAATATTAACAAAGAAATCCCCGGCAACGGCGCCAAAAACTTGTTGGTTGATTTCACAATCAAAGCAAACGTGCAAGTATACACGATCAACAAGTAATATAGTGATAAAATAGAGTGTCGATCCCTCAGAGAATTCCAATTAATAAATTCTAACTACTAGTACTGTATCAATTCAATTTTATTTAAACAACCAAAAATTGTGATCTTTAAAACTAAGAAAACTAATTTTACTAAAGCAAGAAATTATTCTAAAAGAAAAATAAATAACAAACTAAGAATTGTTTGAATGCATATAAATGATAATTAAGACTCCAATATCCCCAATTATGATTATTAAATCAATTATCCAATTATCCCATATATTATATCTACTGAATTGTTAACAGGAATTCTCAAATGCCAACAGCCCTCTCTCGAGTGATCAATTGCCTTCTATTTAACCCAGATTAATTTTGCTATATCTCTATGCAAAACAATTGAATTAAACTCGTTACAATCCCAATTCCTCATGTGTTACATGCGGCAAATAGATATTCTCATGCTATTGACAAACCTAATTATTCACTGTGCAAATAACTAAGTCACATGTCACCCTGCCCAGTTCTAACTCTAGAATTCCTTTCTCAATTCCTTCTAGAGTAACAAGGTAATTATTGGCCAGATAATTAATCAATAAGTACAAGGCATGATGAACAATTCACTTCAACATAAATAATTGGAATAAATTAAATAATCAATTCAAAACCATAAAAGGTTCCATTGGAATCTTAATAAAAGAAATTAGTTCATGACGGAAATAAAAACCAATAATAATTGATAAATCATCCTTAATGAATTACACAATTTAAAAGAATAAAGAAGAAGAAGAACTCCAATCCCAAGCCTTGAGATCTGCTCTTGCTCCTTGATCAATTTCCAATTGTGTAAAAAATTGCTCCAAATTAAATATAAAGAAGCCTTATATACTCCCTTCTTGATCCACAATCCGATTGCCCATCAACTTCCTCAAGTGTCCACCTCAATATTGATTTTAATGCCAAGTCAACGCCTCCTCACGCCGCATCCTCGACTGACGAGCAAATCGAGGCCCAAATACCTGGCGCTAATTAACTCCGTGAGGAGGCGCCGCCGTATTTGTCACATGCAAAAACTTGACAATCTTGCCATTTCTAACCCAAATGCTCCCAAACATTCCAACCGCGCACAGTCCTACCACAACACAACTTGAACAAGTAAAATGACTCTAAAATGCTTTGGACACACAACAAATTAAGGTCAAACATATCCAGTTCAATGGTATATTACCCAATCATCAAATACCCCCAAACTTAAGTCGTTGCATGTCATCAAGCAACAAAACACAACCAACACGAAGAACGAAACATCATGCAAATGCAAACAATCTATATGACCTTAATTCCAAAGAATTCAATAGTTGATTTAATGTCCACGGCCTCGGAAAAATCACAAAAAACATGCTAATACATCATGTTAAAGCGGATCAATAATATCCCAACAATCAATCAATCAAAATCATTATTCTACGATATTGTGAGTGTGTGTTCAACAACCATGCTAACCAATGACAAGCAAAAATCTGAAAGATAATAAAGTTCATAATAAGCTTCATACAGTTCAACTCAAGAACTCATCAAATAAACCAGATTCAACTGAAATTAAACAATCACCAAAATTTAGGGGTCAACATAAAATACTTATGCTTATTTTTTTTTAGACGGGGGCATTTTGCACTTTTCCCGCTTTATTTTTATTTTTTTCTCATGACTATGCATTGTCTTATTCCCTTAGGCTTTTCAATGCTACCTTAACGAGCTTTCGACTAACGACTCCCAAGCCATTAAGACCTTAGGGCGCTAGGTGTAGAGACAATCCCCTCGGGCTTACTCACTCAAGTAACAAAGGCCACAAAACTAGACAAGCACGCCACGGTGTTTATCTATTTATATTTTTTTTTATAGCTTATATACTCCATATATTTTTCCCCAAACTTGAGTTCATATCTAAATTCAGTCTTCACTAACTATTTAACTTGCTCTTTCATTTCACTAGCATTCATCCTTTAGAACTCTATTATCTATCCATTTAAACTATCATAGCTAACATGGTCATTTTACAAAATGTACTATCCTTGAAATATCTGTGTTAAACAGATAGGGATTCAAATCATGTTAAGAAAATCATATCACTAACTCAACAATCCTTACTAGACTTGTTCATGCAATTTTAAGTTCATCATTGGCCTTCAAATATACTCACTATCAAAAGCTGGAATTAACATGCAATCCTAAATGCAACATTTATAATAAACAAAAAATCCACAAACTATTAACAATCACAACTCACTCATGCAAAATAAAACTAAACAACTACCCCCAAACTTATCTAGAGCAATGTCCTCATGCAAAATATAAAGCAAAATAAAATAGAGGACATCCCTGATGAGCTTAAGTCTCGGGTGGAGCATCATCATCCTCGTTTATCTCTAGATCAGATGGAGGAAAAACTGGTAGGACTGGGGCAGACGGGCATCATCTACTGAATTGTTAACAGGAATTCTCAAATGCCAACAGCCCTCTCTCGAGTGATCAATTGCCTTCTATTTAACCCAGATTAATTTTGCTATATCTCTATGCAAAACAATTGAATTAAACTCGTTACAATCCCAATTCCTTATGTGTTACATGCGGCAAATAGATATTCTCATTCTATTCACAAACCTAATTATTCACTGTGAAAATAACTAAGTCACATGTCACCCTACCCAGTTCTAACTCTAGAATTCCTTTCTCAATTCCTTCTAGAGTAACAAGGTAATTATTGGCCAGATAATTAATCAATAAGTACAAGGCATGATGAACAATTCACTTCAACATAAATAATTGGAATAAATTAAATAATCAATTCATAACCATAAAAGGTTCCATTAGAATCTTAATAAAAGAAATTAGTTCATGAAGGAAATAAAAACCAACAATAATTGATAAATCATCCTTAATGAATTACACAATTTAAAAGAATAAAGAAGAAGAAGAACTCCAATCCCAAGCCCTCAGATCTGCTCTCGCTCCTTGATCAATTTCCAATTGTGTAAAAAAAAATTCGTCTCCCAATTCAATATAAAGAAGCCTTATATACTCCCCTTTTTGATCCACAATCCAATTGCCCATCAACTTCCTCAAGTGTCCACCTCAATATTGATTTTAATGCCAAGTCAACGCCTCCTCACGCGTCCTTAACCAGAAGCAAGCAGAGGCCCAAATACCGTGCATAAATTAACTCCATGAGGCAAATACCCCACATCATGCGTAAACTTTACAATCTTGCCATTTCTAACCGAAATGCTCCCAAACATTCCAACCGCGCATAATCCTGCCACAACACAACTTGAACAAGTAAAATGACTCTAAAATGCTTTGGACACACAACAAATTAAGGTCAAACATATCCAATTCATGGGTATATTACCCAATCATCAGAACCCTAATCGGTAAACAACGTTGGTACTTTGCCAACAATGTTAGAGTCCGGTTAATATCGTAAGTGTATTAATAAGCCGGGACGAAGAGTAATAAGTCAAGTTGACTTTAATAATATTATTAAGCTAACTAAGACATAAAAGAGAAAGAAGTTGGTAGGAACAATGTGAATAATTGTTTGATAGCTAATTGTAGTGTGCTATGTGAATATATCATGTAGATTCTGTAAAGGCTGTGGTCAGTCGATTAAGTTATTTGAAGACGCTGAAAGGCAATTTTTCTTAACGCTTGTCTAACTTTCAAGTTAGCCAAGTTTTATGTGATTCATTGTACCGAATTGCACGACTGGTTTTAAAGAAAGGGTCAATGCCAGATTTAATTCGACTAGACTACTCATAAGATATAGATTGATTGATATTCATATCTTTCTATATAGAAATGTTAACGTTATCCTATGCCAAGTGATTGGTACGGATGTGAAGGTAAGGTTTGTCTATGAACAAACAAAAGTATTTTTCATCGATTATTCGATGGGAACGCGAGTTTGCCGAATGTTAAACGTAAATATGTTTAACGAATGAGTGTTCATCAACATAGAGTACTATAGGCTGATCACCTAGAAGTGCTCGTAAGTAATGCGGATGTCACGACCTTAGTCTTTGTGATATCCTTTTCAAGTATGAAAACAAAAGCTATCGCTCATGGTCTATCGAATCGGAATTCGTAATTCTAATCTACTCTATACTTTGGGAATTGATGTTATGAAATGTTAAAGTATTATTGTTTCATAATACTTCATAACTATTTGTTCGATTATGTAGGAATTATCATATAATTCACGAATGTGGTATTCTATGTTATCCTTTATTAAAACTTACTTTGAGCTTGTTATGCTCACTTCTTGTGAATTATATGATCGCAGCTTAAGGATGAAACGTCTTGAGAATGCTAAGAGAGATAAGGGCAAAGCTAAGATGGATGCCTAGCCATCGTGTAATAGATTAGTATGTTTGTATGTATTATACATTATGAACAACAAATGATGTAATCAGGTTTATGAGCATGGGAAGGATTATACTTTGATTGTAATAAAAAAGATAGTAATTACATTCATTTTGTTGTATTTCAATGGAATTATTGTAGGGTTATGAGAGTGCGATTGTAGCACCATATGTTGGATTAGAAGATACCCGAATTTAGGGCGCCACATATTCCATTCTTTATTATTACATTTGGAATAACTTTTGTCTGCATCACGGATTACGCATGACCTGGTTCTATTCTTTATTATTCTGTTGGGAATAACCTGTCTGTGAGGTCTATCGCATGCCTGGTGCACTTAATAAGTGTATTAAAACTATTCCTATATTACCTATACTAAGGTTTATTGTATTGAACTTAGGAATTGATTGCATGATTAGTATGTTATGAATGGTGAACAAGAAGTGTTATCGATGAACCCTAATCGGTAAACAACGTTGGTACTTCGCCAACAATGTTAGAGTCCGGTTAATAACGTAAGTTGATTAAAAAGCCGGGACAAAGAGTAATAAGTCAAGTTGACTTTAATAATAATATTAAGTTAACTAAGACATAGAAGAGAAAGAAGTGGGTAGGAACAATTGGAATAATTTTTTGATAGCTAATTACAGTGTGCTATATAAATATATCATGTAGATTTTGTAAAGGTTGTGGTCAGTCGATTAAGTTATTTGAAGACGCTGAAAAGAAAGTTTTCTTAACGCTTGTCTAACTTTCAAGTTAGCCAAGTTTTGTGTGATTCATTGTACCGAATTGCAAGACTGGTTTTAAAGAAAGGGTCGACGCCAGATTTAATTCGGTTAGACTACTCGTAAGATATAGATTGATTGATATTCATATCTTTCTATATAGAAATGTTAACGCTATCCTATGCCAAGTGATTCGTATGGATGTGAAGGTAAGGTTTGTCTATGAACAAACAAAAGTATTTGTCATCGATTATTCGATGGGCACGCGAGTTTGCCAAATGTTAAACATAAATATGCTTAACAAATGAGTGTTGATCAACATAGAGTACTATAGGCTGATCATCTAGAAGTGCTCGTAAGTAATGCGGATGTATAGCCTTAGTGCTATGATATCCTTTTCAAGTATGAAAACAAAAAGCTACTGTTCATGGTCTATCGACTGGTTCAGAATTCCTAATCTACTCTATACTTTGGGAATTGATGTTATGAAATGTTAAAGTATTATTGTTTCATAATACTTCATAACTATTTGTTCAGTTATGTAGGAATTGTCATATAATCCACGAATGTGGTATTACTGTTATCCTTTGTTAAAACTTGCTGAGCTTGTTATGCTCACTTCTTGCGTGAATTATATGACTGCAGTTAAGGATGAACGTACTGAGAATGCTAAGAGAGATAAGGGCAAAGCTAAGATGGATGCCTAGCCATCGTGTAATAGATTAGTATGTTTGTATGTATTATACATTATGAACAACAAACGATGTAATCGTTTTATGAACCTGGGAAGGATTATACTTTGATTGTAATAAGAACATATTAATTACATTCATTTTGTTGTATTTCAATGGAATGATTGTAGGGTTATGAGTACAGTGTAGCACCATATGTCGGGTTGGAAGATACCCGAATTTGTGGGCGCCACAGGTTGGTATCAAAGCCTTAGGTTATAAAACTTAAGGGGGGAAGAACCTTAGGCAAATAACCTCGTAAGGAAGGTAAAGTCCGAAGAATGAAATTCAAGTCCATTAAATTATTAAGGTATTGAGATAACTCAGTATCGAAAGATTTAAAAGATGAAAAGTAACCTTAAAAAAATTAAATGTGATTTGTGTTTATACTATTATGTATTATGTACTAATCAACTTGTTATGTCCTATTGTAGATGTCGATCGATAGCATGATGTATAGAGACATTCACGTTGTGAGTGAAGAGTCAGTGAACCAAGTTGAGATTGTACCAATGCCAGTAGTGGAGGTACCGTTAGTTGTACTAGAAGACTCAGACATTGAGGAGTACATCTCTGAGGAGGAATACTCTGAGGAGACGATGGGGTTAGCATCATATCTTAATGAGATGCTTGATGTGGAGGAGGAAATGGAGGTAACATCGATTAACACGGTGGTGCCTACTCAGGAGCCAACACCTCCGGATGCAATGAGATCATTGTATCTGGATGTGTTGGAGAGGAATGTGCAACTGCGCACTGTAGTGCAGACACAGAACGAGGAAATAACCGCCCTTTATGAGGCGAAGGAATCTGCAGAGGCAGATTTTGAGTCGGAGCACGATGAGAAAGTGCTGATGACGGATAAGGCACATGACTATAAGGAAGAGGCCTTAGAGCTTCGAAAGAAATTGGTTGAAAAAGACCAGAAGATAGATAGGATGTCATACATCCACGAATGCGCTCATGAGGATTTCAAGCTGAAAATTGCTTGTTATTCTATTGAGTCCGGGTAGACTCGACATACCATAAGTAGAGATATTGTGTCAATACTAGCAAATCAGAAATATGAGAATGTCGTTCGACAGTGTTAGTAGATTGTTAGATCTTTTTGGTATATGTGTAGTGACGTAAAACCCTCTTTTGTATAATTTAAGGGCAGTCTTTTTATAAATCCCAATTTTTGTAGAAGGCAATCGTGGGATGGTATGTAATAGCTTTTGGCTAAGGGAACATGATGTAAATAGTTTTGACTATGAAAGCATATTTATATAATGAAGTTTTTATTTAATGTGCTTGTTGTGGTATGAGTGGTTGTTTTTGATTGAGAATGATAACCAAGTAGTTAAATAGATAATAACGAAACTTTATTTATTTAATCAGAATTATGCCGCCAAGAAGGAGACAACGTAAGCAAGAGGCTGAGTCTCATAATGAAAATCAAGGGGGTCCTAATAACCCTATGCAAGAGTTCATTAATTTATTAACGGCTGCATTTAACCAAGCGGGGGGAGGGATTCTTGTAGCTCATAGGTTAGCAAGAACAACTACCTTCAAGGAATTTCAGAGTGTGGGTCCTCCTGAGTTCCGAGGAACGAAGGACCCACTAGAAGCCCAGACATGGGTAAAAGAAATTAAAAAGGCGTTTGTGATAAAAAAATATAGGTGAGGCGCAGAAGACTTCTTTTGCAACTTACATGATGAAGTGGGAAGCCAACTACTAGTGGGAGGCTCACTAGGGTGGGGCTAGAACAGAAGCTGTTACGTGAGAACAGTTTAAGAAGGTCTTATTCGAGAACTACTTCCCTACTAGCATGCAGGGTAGGATGGAGATTAAGTTTTTAGAACTTAAGCAGGGGGATATGACAGTTCCCCAGTATGCTGCCAAATTCAATGAACTGGCAAGGTTTGCTCCACATCAGGTGGACACAAAGGAGAGAAAGGTGCGCAGGTTTGAGCAGGGCTTGAAACCCTGGCTCTATAGTAGAATATCAGTTTTTCAGAGTGCTTCATACGGGACCATTCTGGAAAAGGCGATAATAGTTGAAGGTGGTGGTAAGGCATTGTCTCAGTACCACAAAGAGCGGAAGAACAAGAGTAAGTTAGAAGGAGGTAGTAAGGCTGAAGTTGCCAGTAGAAGCGACAACTTGCCTAAGAGGAAGAGCTTCAACCCTGGGAATACTGGGGTAAAGTAGGGAGAGCCCAAGCGAAGGACAGAAGCATGTAAGACATGCGGAAAGACTCACATGGGAGTCTCAAAGAAAGGGAAATCATCTGCTATAATCGTAAGGCGGGAGGGCATTTGTCACCCAACTGTCCTAACCCTAAGAAGAATCAGGGGTGTTTTGTCTGTGGGTCATTGGACCACATGCCAAGAAATTACCCGAAGAAGGGTTTAGAGGGAAATAGGTTCTGGTAGTTGTAAGTTAGCCATTACTGGACCAACACCATCAGTGGGTAGACCCTCAGCTCGTACATTTAATATGACTGTCCAAGATGCGATTGCATCAGCGAATGTGGTAGCAGGTATCATTTCGATCAATAAGATAAATGCTTATGTGCTATTTGACTTGGGTGCTACTTGTTCTTTTATAGCATGTGAATTTGCTAAGCGATTAGGTTTAATCCTTGAAAAGTAACTTTAGACGTTAAGGTAGCTAATGAAGAGATAATTCCCATTGAACATATTCATAAGGATTGTTGCGTAGATATTAGAGGGAATAAGTTATCGGTAGATTTGGTACCGATAAGGTTAAAAGAATTCGATGTAATTCTTGGTATGGATTTGTTGGTTAACCATAAGGCAATAATAGATTGCCATAGGAAAAGTGTAAACCTTCGGCTTTCTAAGAAAACCAAGGTGGTGTTCTTCGTTGTAAATCACTGAGACGCTCTTGTTGTCTGTCGATGACACAAGCAAGGAAGATGTTAAGAAAAGGGTGTGTAGGTTATCTGTGCCATGTTGTGGATACCCAAAGAATGGGAACATCCTTGGACCAGATACCTATAGTGCAAGAGTTTGCGGATGTATTTCTGGAGGAGTTACCGGGTATTCCACCGGACAGGGAGGTTGAGTTTGTAATTTATCTTCATCGAACGACACCCGCCAAGGGCGACATATCGGATGGCTCCAGTTGAGATGAAGGAGTTAATGGTTCAGTTGCAAGAACTATTAGATAGAAAGTACATTCAACCGAGTGTGTCTCCTTGGGGAGCACCAATGTTGTTTGTCAAGAAAAAGGATGGGTCGTTAAGACTTTGTATCGACTATCGAGAGTTGAACAAGTTGATGATTAAGAATATATACCCGTTGCCCAGGATTGATGATCTATTTAATCAGTTGAAAGGGGCAAAGTATTTTTCTAAGATAGATTTGCGCACAGGGTATCATCAGTTAAAGGTGAGGAAGGAGGATGTACCTAAGACGGCGTTCAGAACTCGTTATGGTCATTTCGAGTTTCTGGTAATGTTGTTTGGGTTGACTAATGCGCCAGCCGCATTTATGGATATGATGAAAATAGTGTTCAAATAATATTTGGACAAGTTCGTCATAGTGTTCATTGATGATATTCTAGTCTATTCAAAGACGCCAGAAGATCATGCAGAACATTTACGGATAGTGTTGGAAACACTAAGGAAGGAGAAGTTGTATGCAAAATTCATGAAGTTTTAATTTTGGCTTGAACAAGTGCAGTTTCTAGGACATGTTATTGATAAGGATGGCATTTTCGTAGATCCAACAAAAGTTGAAGCAGTTAATGAGTGGGAGCAACCGAAAACGCCAACTGAAGTTCGGAGTTTTCTGGGGTTAGCGGGATACTATAGAAGGTTCATTCCGGACTTTTCTAAAATAGCTACTCCGCTGACAAATCTGACAAGAAAGTCGGTGAAGTATGTAGGGATTTGGCTGTGAGAACGTTTTTGGGAGTTGAAGAAGAGGTTAAGTGAGGCACTTGTATTGTCCTTATCAGACGATACAGGAAATTTTGTAGTGTATAGCGATGCTTCGCATAAAGGACTGGGTTGCATGCTCATGCAACATGGCAAAGTCATTGCGTATGCGTCACGACAATTGAAGGATTATGAGAAGGTTTATCCTACTCATGATCTGGAATTGGTAGTTGTAGTTTTTGCCTTAAAGATATGGAGGCATTACCTATATGGTGAGAAGTGTCAGATATACACGGACCACAAAAGTCTGAAATATATCTTCACACAGAAGGAGTTGAATATGAGACAGAGAAGATGGTTAGAACTGATAAAAGATTATGATTGTGATATTTTATATCATCCGGGAAAGGCAAATGTAGTAGCCGATGCGCTAAGTAGGAAGGGTAGAGAGAAACTATCAATGTTAACAACTCAGAATGAGTTGATAACAGCGATGGCAAGCATGGAGATAGAAGTTAAGTTACCAGAGGAAGTGGTGGAAATGTTATTTTCCATGGAAATCCAACAGACCATAGTTGAACGGGTTAGGGGAGTATAGTTGAGTAACGAAGAATGCAAGCAGATAAAGAAGAGGATAGAAGATGAAGAGAAGACTAAGTATAACCTCGATAAGGAGGGATTACTTCATTTTGAAGGAAGAATTTGGGTTCCAAATGATCCCAAATTAAAGGAGGAAATAATGATGGAGGCTCATAGTTCGAGGTACTCGATACATCCCGGTAGTATGAAGATGTATCAAGACCTTCGTCAGAACTTTTGGTGGCCGAACATGAAGAGGGAGATAGCAGAATACGTTAGTAGGTGCTTAACTTGTCAAAAAGTTAAGGTTGAACACCAAAGACCTAGCGGGTTGTTGCAACCGTTAGAAATTTTAGAGTGGAAATGGGAGCATATCACGATGGATTTTGTGGTGGGACTTTCGATAACAAGGAAAGGATACGATGTTATTTGGGTGATAGTGGATCGATTGACGAAATTGGCTCATTTTCTACCAATAGGAGTTAGGTATAACCTAGATCAGTTAGCTAAGCTATATGTCAAGGAAATTATTTCCAGACATGGAGTACATGTTTCGATTGTGTCAGATCATGATCCACAATTCACATCGAACTTTTGGAGGAGTTTGTAAGAGCAAATGGGAACGAAGTTAAGATTGAGTACGGCGTATCATCCTCAGACGGATGGTCAGAGTGAACGGACAATTCAAATGCTTGAAGATATGTTAAGATCTTGCATTATGAATTTCAAAGGGAGTTGGGACGAGTATCTACCGTTGGTAGAATTTTCGTACAAAAATAGTTTTCACGCTAGTATAGGCATGCCGCCTTACGAAGCGTTGTATGGAAGGAAGTGTCGAACTCCATTATGTTGGGATGAGGTGGGTGAACGTCGAATGTTGGGACCTGAAATGGTACAGCAAACGGCGGACATGGTGAAGATAATACGTGCTCGATTAGTTGCAGCCCAAGATAGGCAGAAGAAGTATGCAGATCCTCACAGAGAGAAGAGGGAATTTGATGTAGGATCTTTTATATTTCTAAAAGTATCGCCTTGGAATGGGAAGATACATTTTGGGAAGAAAGGGAAGTTAAGTCCAAGGTTTGTAGGACCTTTTGAGATTTTAAGAAGGGTAAGAGAGGTGGCTTATGAAGTAGCCTTACCTCCAGAAATGGAACGCATTCATAATGTGTTTCATGTGTCGGTGTTACGTCCTTATAAACCGGACTATAAACACGTAATAGAGTATGAATCTATCCAGATAGAGAAAGATTTGTCCTATGAGAAACTTCCAATTCAAATTATTGATAGGAAAGAACAAGTATTAAGAAATAAGGTAATACCTTCAGTAAAGGTGTTATGGAGAAACCACAATGCTGAAGAAGCAACGTGGGAGCTCGAGAGTAAAATAAAGGAAGATTTTCCTCATTTGTTCATGTAATTATAAGCTAAGATTCTGGGGACAGAATCCTTATAAGGGGGAGAGAATGTAACGCCCGAGAAAATTGGATTTTTATGACAATTAAATTTTTATTTGATTATGTGAATTAAATGAATTTAATTGATTTATTATGTGAGTAAGCTATGTGAAGGTCGTTTTATGACCTAGAATGTGTTTATATGGTTAGTAATCTGGCTATGTGGTAGAATTAATTGTTTAGAATTTCCAAGACGAAAATAAATGTTTTTCGAGAAATTTTCGTAAAAACACTATTCATCCGTTTCTGTTTGGGGAATTATTTTGAAATTCCGAAAAATGTGTAATGATAGAATATCGAGATGAGATGAAATATCTGATAATATTTCATTTATGGCAAATGAAGTTTTCGCCTCCGGACTTAAAACCTAAGGGTTTAGTATATTGATTTCTGATAAGGAAATGAAATGCGTAGAAGAATTGCGTTATAGTTAAAGCGAGTGTTATACAAATATGGTACTAATTAGTATATATGTGTAATACGATGGGTAAATATGAAGTACAATACGATTATCGTACGTGTATTATAAAGAGAGAATACGTGAATTGTACGTATAGGATACGATTAATATTATGGAATTATGTTAATACTTAATGTCAATTCATTTGAGTTGGATTATAATTAGTCCAATTAATTGAATGAGCAAGCCCAAGGGATTAATAGGTTAAGCCCAAGTCAATGCCCAATGTTAGATGGTTTAAGCCCAATGCATGAAAACCGAACCGTGGATCGAACCGGTCGGTCACCGAATAGGTAAAACCCATGGGGAAACCCATGGGGATAACCCATGGGCAAGGGTGGGTCGGCCCTTGGTGTGCAAGGCAAGATTGATGCTTGGTCACCAAGCATTTTACTTGGAGACCAAGTGTGAATAGTAAGGAGGTGGGTTATTTATTGTCTAGATTGCCCTCCATTTCATTTTCTATAAATAGAAAGCCAAGGTTGGTCATTTGGGAGTTTTTCAATTGCCCAACCTTGATTATTTGAGAGAGAAAGAGAGCTAGACTCAACAAATCATACACTTTGGAAGCTTTAACTTAGAGTTTTCCAAGAGATTTCATAAGAGTTCTTGAGGTAATACTCCTTGTTTCTCATTTTCATCTCTTTTGATTTTCTTTTATCATGGAGAATCATAAATAGGTGGTATGTGTCTTGTATAGTGGATTAAAGATGACTTAATATAGATTCAATCTCTATAAGTCATGAGATCATAAGAATTATGAGGTTCGATATAGTTTTAAACCATGAAAATATTGATTGTTGAGATCGATTGTTGATAAACGATTGAACTCCATCAATACGTTAATATATGCATCTTGCTTGGTTAGGATGTAGATATGAAATCCATGGAGTATTCCATGTGATTTAGCCTAGAGAACGTTAGTAACGAAGTTATGTCCAATTTCACAGAAATAAACGTTAAACGTCAAAAACGTTAAAATTCCGGATTGGAGGTCGAAAGTTTCCGTGAGACTTGGAAATGTTGTTTTTCAATGTCAACACGTGAGATAGGGTATTTAAGAGTTATGGGTTCGAGAATCGTCGGATTCTGACTTAAAACGAAGAAAACGAGCATTGAACGCTCATTAACGTTTACGAACGCTTAGAAAATGAACTCAATAGTGAATTTTAAGTTAATAGATTCAAAAGTGTTGAATTCTTATATGAACGCGTAGAGTATGTCATTTATGACGTGTAAGATTTTGAACGGACCAAATCGGGCTTATAACGAAGAAGTTATGGCTCCGGGAATTTCACAAAATTTTTAAACTGTTGGAATTATCTGGTACTGAGGTCTGGCACCGCGGCGCCAGACATAGTGTTAAATGTCGCGCCGCAGCGCAGGTACAGTGTAGTTGGCTACTGCTAATTGGTGCCACAGCACCACTTATAGAGGGAAGTCTCATGCCATGCATCGCCGAGATTGGGACACGCCATCGCTAATCGGCACATGCTATCGCTAATCAAGCGCCGCATCGCCAGTCTAGTACTAAGAAGCCCACGTCGCGGCGCGAGTGCAGGGATTTTGACAGATAACCTAGGTTTTGAACTTCAATTGTTCAGGGACCTATAGGAGTAATTTTTGTGCACTTAATAAGTGTATTAAAACTATTCCTATATTACCTATACTAAGGTTTATTGTATTGAACTTAGGAATTGATTGCATGATTAGTATGTTATGAATGGTGAACAAGAAGTGTTATCGATGAACCCTAATCGGTAAACAACGTTGGTACTTCGCCAACAATGTTAGAGTCCGGTTAATAACGTAAGTTGATTAAAAAGCCGGGACAAAGAGTAATAAGTCAAGTTGACTTTAATAATAATATTAAGTTAACTAAGACATAGAAGAGAAAGAAGTGGGTAGGAACAATTGGAATAATTTTTTGATAGCTAATTACAGTGTGCTATATAAATATATCATGTAGATTTTGTAAAGGTTGTGGTCAGTCGATTAAGTTATTTGAAGACGCTGAAAAGAAAGTTTTCTTAACGCTTGTCTAACTTTCAAGTTAGCCAAGTTTTGTGTGATTCATTGTACCGAATTGCAAGACTGGTTTTAAAGAAAGGGTCGACGCCAGATTTAATTCGGTTAGACTACTCGTAAGATATAGATTGATTGATATTCATATCTTTCTATATAGAAATGTTAACGCTATCCTATGCCAAGTGATTCGTATGGATGTGAAGGTAAGGTTTGTCTATGAACAAACAAAAGTATTTGTCATCGATTATTCGATGGGCACGCGAGTTTGCCAAATGTTAAACATAAATATGCTTAACAAATGAGTGTTGATCAACATAGAGTACTATAGGCTGATCATCTAGAAGTGCTCGTAAGTAATGCGGATGTATAGCCTTAGTGCTATGATATCCTTTTCAAGTATGAAAACAAAAAGCTACTGTTCATGGTCTATCGACTGGTTCAGAATTCCTAATCTACTCTATACTTTGGGAATTGATGTTATGAAATGTTAAAGTATTATTGTTTCATAATACTTCATAACTATTTGTTCAGTTATGTAGGAATTGTCATATAATCCACGAATGTGGTATTACTGTTATCCTTTGTTAAAACTTGCTGAGCTTGTTATGCTCACTTCTTGCGTGAATTATATATAGCTATGAGTTAAGGATGAACATACTGAGAATGCTAAGAGAGATAAGGGCAAAGCTAAGATGGATGCCTAGCCATCGTGTAATAGATTAGTATGTTTGTATGTATTATACATTATGAACAACAAATGATGTAATCAGTTTATGAGCATGGGAAGGATTATACTTTGATTGTAATAAAAAGATAGTAATTACATTCATTTTTGTTGTATTTCAATGGAATTATTGTAGGGTTATGAGTACAGTGTAGCACCATATGTTGGATTAGAAGATACCCGAATTTAGGGGCGCCACATATTCCATTCTTTATTATTCTGTTGGAATAACCTGTCTATGCGGATTACGCATGACCTGGTTCTATTCTTTATTATTCTGTTGGGAATAACCTGTCTGTGAGGTCTATCGCATGCTGGTGAATTCTTACATTATTGCATTCTTTATTATTACATTTGGAATAATCATACATGTGGATTACCACATGCATGGTGAATGATCCTTCGTATTCATTCCTTATTAAATTATGGAAATGATCTAGCTACGTGGATTACCGCATGGCGGGCGAAAATCCATTTGCAGTTTCATATATTCTATTATACTCAGTTGGTTAAAGTTTTGGCTTCTATATTCCATGAAATTAGTGGAATATCCTTGATCTTTGCGCTTCATCCTGTATCTTTTCATGGAAATATTCTTCTGAGCATTCTTGAATTTTACTCTACAAAGAAGTATCATGTTGACAATTCGGACATTTTTGAGTTTAGGATAAATTAACTTATAAATCTTTAAAATTTATTCTTGAACTTGTTTTATTGAATTATTATGTCATTATCATCATCCTCATGCTTATATTATGATTAAAGTCATCTTTGGCTTACGTGCATAGATAGACTTAGTATGATTACGACCAGGGATTATTCGGTATAATTATGACCGTAATGTTACAAATGATGTGGAAAAAGTCCTCATTGGCCCGTAGTGCATTGATGGACAGTTTTTGGTATGATTATGGCTATGGATTCTCTTCGGCCAAGGGTGCAAAGATGAATTGTTTTATGGCATGATCAGGACCGTTGATGAAAACACGATTGTCCTTTGCCTGTAGTGCAGGGATGATGTGGATTATTTATTGAGCTGAGTCTCAGCGATAAAAGTGATGAAAAACTTTTAAATCATAGAAGATAGTAGATTTTATTCTCTACTTGACTCTTCTAATGGATTGCTTGTTCCGCTGCAGTTAAACTTGATGTCTATTGTATTTTTTCAGTTTAACATTGTTGAAGACTAATGATAGTTTATTCTGCATTATCTTGGTCATAATATTGCTTACTGGGCTAGTTGAGCTCACCCTTTCTTTCATTGTTCTCTTCAGGAAATGAGAATATAGCTGGGACTAGTCGAGGAACGGAGTAACGGTCCAGATGATAGCATTAGTAGTCCTCATTATTCTGTTAAATAGTGTGATAATAAATGTAATGATGACTCCATTGAGTGTGGATATTGTCTAACATGACAATATTTGTATTAAAACTCACAGCATATGTTTTGTCGTATTTTACACGACTATTGTATAATTAAGTTATATTTGAACTTTGTACCATGTATTTGGCGACTCAAGATGGATGATGTATACCTATTTTGGGGGCGTCACAGTTGGTATCAAAGCTTAGGGATATGATCCCTGGCTGAGATGTGAGACAAGAACTAGGAGGGGAGAGACGGGGAATTCCTTCGCTAGTATGACCTACCTAAGTTTATTTGGTATTTAATTGGTCGGTCAGAGTATAGGGATAATATGTGATATGTTAATTAACCATTGTTTTGTGGCAGTATTTAAAAATGGCATCTAATAATATTGAGATCAGCAATGGAGCACAGGAGTCCATTGAGTCTCCACAGATCAATAATCAGGATAATGTGCATCAGGAAGGCGACAATCCTCATGCAAACAACAACACTGACCAAATGATGAACGATGGAATGTTTAGAGGCTTTATGAAATTCATGCAACATCAGGTAAGAGAGACTCCTGTTCAAAATATAGGTGGAAATAATGGCAACCCACGATTGGGTCCCATCTAAAGTAGTTCAAGGAGCTAGGACCACCGGAGTTTTTGGGAAAGCCAGAACCACTTAAGGCGGAGACGTGGTTAAAGTAGATCACCAAGATATTTGATGTCTTGGGATGCTCCGAGGAGCAAAAGGTTCCCTTTGCCACCTTTATGTTGCATGAAGAGGCAAATTACTGGTGGGAATCTGTAAAATGTACCCAGCCTGAAGCACTCAAGATGTCTTGGGAGAAGTTCCAAGAGCTGTTCAACGACAAGTACTTTCCCGAAAGTATTCGTCACATGAAGGAGGTGGAATTCATCAAGTTGGAGCAAAACAATATGACTATGTCGCAATACGAGGCTAAATTTGCGGAGTTATCCCGGTTTGCATCCCATTTGGTCGATAATGAGAAGCTAATGACGCGAATGTTTCTGTGAGGTTTAAAACCCGAGATACGTCAATACCTTATCTCTCATAAACTGTGTTTGTATTCAGGTGTTGTGAATAGGGCTCAGTTATTAGAGCGCGATAATGAGTCAGCACAACCAAAAGGCAACAACCAACAACACGATAATAATCGTATCGGTGGCAACGGCCATCGGAACAATGATAACCATCGTGGAGGAAATTATCATGCCAAGAATGGTAACCACTTTGGTGGTAATCATGGCCAAGATAATAGAAGTGTAAATTTCAAGAAGAGAAGGTTCAATAATGATGGAAAGACAGCATCAGCACCCATTTCAAAGGAAGAAGAACGACCACCGGTCGTATGTTTCAAATGCGGACAGGAGGGACACATCCGTCCAAACTGTACGCAGCAATCCAAAGCGTGTTTCAATTGCAGAAGAGAAGGTCAACTAGCTCGATTTTATCGTGTAGTGAAGTCAAGTCCAGCTAGGATAGTGATGCCAACGGATGTCCCAGACAAGTCAAAGCCGATAGTTTAAATGAGAGCGTTTGTCGCGGAACCTGAACAAAGTTATCACGGGTAAGTTAATCAAAATTTCTCGTGAAGTCTATACCTTATTCGATACCGGTTCTACCCACTCTTGTATTTCACCTACTTGTGTTCAACGTTTGAACTTGGCTCTTGAGAAATTAGACTTTGACTTATCTGTTAAAACTCTGTTAGGAGAAACCTTCATTTCATATGTTATCCAAGTCATGGATGAGAGTCACAGTTTTTAAATGATATTTTTATCGTTAATAAATGTCCTGACGTATTCCCTGAAGACTTCTTGACTTACCCCAGAGCGTGAAATCGAATTTTGTATTGACCCCAGTACAATATTTCTAAAACCCTTAAATATTTCTTCAACTAAAATGAACGTATAATGCGCCAAAGACGTTGGCTCGAGCTGTTGAAGATTACGATTATACCATTCAATATCATCGTGGAAGAGCGAACGTGGTAGCTGATGCATTGAGTAGAAGATCGTATGCATTTACGAGTGCGATGTTGTTAATACAAAAACCCATTTCGTATAACTTACAAATGATGAGGATATAGTTAAAGACTATATCCTCAAGCTACATACTCAGAGCTGATGAATGTGAAGAAGAAGGTTCAAGAAGGCGTTATTCTAGAAGTAAGAATCGATGAAGAGAGGAAATCTCAACCCTCGATTTAATTGGCCCATTTGAAATCCTCGATTAAGTAGGAACTGTGGCCTATAGACTCATTTTACCGCCAAATATGTTGCGTGTTCATAACGTTTATCACGTACTGATGTTACGTAAATATGTGGACGACCCGAACCACATTATTGATTTAGAACCGAACGAGATAGCGGAAGATTTAACGTATGAAGAAATATCTGTTAAAATCTTGGATAAGAAGGATCGTATTTAACACTCAAAGGTAATACCTCAAGAGTTAAAATATGACGAAGTGTCCTCATTTGTTCGGCATACCAGGTACGTACGTAAATTTTGAGGGCAAAATTTCATAAGGAGGGGAGATTGTAAAATCCCAAATTTTTTGAATAAAGATTTAATTTTCTCAAAATAATTTTTTGAATATTATGGTATGGATTTGAGATAATGTTATAGTTTTGGGTAGTATTTATAAATTTTGCAAAGTACGCAAGTTGTTATATAATATTCTATTGGTCGGGGAATAATCGTTTTAATAGTAAATATTCGTACGACGGCACAATCATTGGTGGACCCCACAATGGAATTATTGTCAGATTGAGAAAACGACAAAATTATTTTATGAAAATAACGGCGGAAGTTTTACCGTTAACTGTTGAAACACCCGGTGTTAAAAGTACCGAAATACGCGTGGTTGCATAGTAGCACACGGTATTGATTATTGATGCTTACATAAGAAGTCACTCAGTTTTGTTCAATTATTGCTACAGTATTTGTTGCATAGTATCTCACGTTATTTGATTCAATTATTTTCGATATTTTATATATTATTAAATCAATAATTGAGATGACAGAGTTATTAATATTATTATTTGCAATATTAACGATGTCTAGAAGTTCTGTCAAGGAGAGGTTTGGTCACCTAATTATGCGCCAATAGGGAGGAATCCTTATTGGAAAGCCCCCTCTTTCCTGGGAACGACCTAGACGATTAATATTGTGAATTATAATAATGATGATAAATGTTGTTAAATATATTGAGGTATTTTTTTATGAAGTCACGTATGTTTATATATATATATATATATATATATATATATATATATATATATATATATATATAAATTCGTTTTATTAGTATTATTAATGTAATAAAAGCGTAAAAGCTTTTATATAAAATAGAATACTTTTATAAAGTTATTTGTTTTATTAGACTATAAATAGAATATATTATATTCTATTATGCATAGTGTTTTGCATAGTAAAATCTTTTTATATAAAATGTATACTTTTTATAAAGTTATTTATTTTATTAAACTATAAATAAAATATATTATATTTTATTATGCATAGTAAAATCTTTTTATATAAAACAAAATACTTTTATAAAGTTATTTGTTTTATTAGATATTAAATAAAATATATAAATATATATATATATATATATATATTATATTTTATTGCATAGTATCATTTCTATTTTCCTATAAATAGGATGCTTAGTTAGAATTGAAATCACACCAGAAGTTCAGAGAATTCTCTTCTATAATCTTGAGCGTATTTCTTTAGAGTTTTAAGAAGCTTTGAGCGTAGTGCAAGTTTTCTTCAAGTATATCCCTGCCCTACCCGTTAGAGTACTCTTCTTTATAAGGTAAGGGGTATTATTTCTTTCATATTCATGAAGAGAATTATTTTCTTTCAAATACTCATAAGAGCTGTTATTCCATTCTTTATTATTATGTTGAATAACTTGTCTGTGCAATACACCGATACATGGTGAAATTCTTCTCATTATTCCATTCTTTATTATTATGTTGGAATAACTTTTGTCATGTGGATTACCACATGCATGGTGAATGATCATTCTTATTCATTCCTTATTAAATTGTGGAAATGATCTCGCATCACGTGGATTACTGCATGGCGCGGCGAAAATCCATTTGCGCTTTCATATATTCTATTATACTCAGGTTGGTTAAAGTTTTGGCTTCTATACTCCATGAAATTAGTGGAATATCCTTGATATTTGCGCTTCATCCAGTATCTTTTCATGGAAATATTCTTCTGGGCATTCTTGAATTTTACTCTACAAAGAAGTATCATATTGATAATTTGAACGTTTTTGAGTTCAGGATAAATTAACTTATAAATCTTTAAAATTTATTCTTGAACCTGTTTTATTGAATTATTATGTCATTGTCATCATCCTCATGCTTATATTATGATTAAAGTCATCTTTGGCTTACGTGCATAGATGGACTTGGTATGATTATGACCAGAGATTATTCAGTATAATCATGACCGTAATGTTACAAATGATGTGGAAAAAGTCTTCATTGGCCCGTAGTGCATTGATGGACAGTTTTTGGTATGATTATGGCTATGGATTCTCTTCGGCCAAGGGTGCAAAGATGAATTGTTTTATGGCATGATCAGGACCGTTAATGAAAACACAATTGTCCTTGGCCTGTAGTGCAGGGATGATGTGGATTATTTATTGATCTGAGTCTCAGCGATAAAAGTGATGAAAAACCTTTTAAATCATAGAAGATAGTAGATTTTATTCTCTACTTGACTCTTCTAATGGATTACTTGTTCCGCTGCAGTTAAACTTGATGTCTATTGTGTTTTATCAGTTTAACATTGTTGAAGACTAATGATAATTTATTCTGCATTATCTTGGTCATAATATTTCTTACTGGGCTAGTTGAGCTCACCCTTTCTTTCATTGTTCTCTTCAGGAAATGAGAATATAGCTAGGACTAGTCGGGGAACGGAGTGACGGTCCAGATGATAGCATTAGTAGTCCTCATTATTCTGTTAAATAGTGTTATAATAAATGTAATGAGGACTCCATTGAGTGTGGATATTGTCTAAGATGACAATATTTGTATTAAAACTCACAGCATATGTTTTGTCGTATTTTACACGACTGTTGTATGATTAAGTTGTATTTGAATTTTGTACCATGTATTTGGCGACTCAAGATGGCTGATGTATACCTATTTTGAGGGCGTCACAATCATCTATGATGAATCCATACCTCCTAGGTATCTTCGGTACTATTCCAGATTTACGATTCGGTTGTGGTACAATAGGTCTATCTACATGTTCCTATTATTTGACTTATAGTATTTTGTGGTTCTTGAACTCTTCAAGATTCTATTATCCTCCCACTAGCCCCTTCAATGATAAACACCTTTATCTTAGAAGGTAGCGTGTTTCGCAACAAACACCTTTTGCTAAGTAGGATTATAGAACATATACACTAAACTTACTTCAGGATGTCCCACAAATCTGTACTTGTCAAATCTTGTCCCAAGCTTATCCTTTGAAACCTTTTCACATAAGTTGGACAACCCCTTATATTAACATACTTAAGATTAGGAATCCTCTATGTCCATAACTTTTATGGAGTCTTGGGACCAGATTTTGAGGTTACCTTTTCGTAGATATGCAGCCATTTCTAGGACATGACCCCAAAAGGATACAGGAATATCGATAAAATCATTATGGACCGCACCATCTCCAATAAGGTACGATTTTTCCTTTCAGATACATCAATCAATTATTGCGTATCAGGAGGCGTCCATTGTGAGAAAACCATTTGAGATGATCTAGAAACTCATTGCACAAGTATTCCTTCCTTGATCCGATCAAAGAATCCTAATACTTTGCTAATTTGTTTCACTTCTGAATTCTTTGAACCTTTCAAATAATTCACACTTGTATTTCAGCAAATACATACATTCAACTCTTTGAATGATCATCTCCTTTTCTTATACTAGTTTGTTCAATTTACAAAATTATTTTCACGTAAGTCAAGTATACAAAATCCATTAAGTAATATTCTAGTTCTTTACAAAATATTATTACTATAAATAGAACAACAATTGTTCTTAAATATAATACCAAAGATTTCATTGTCCAACAACAAAATAGAAATAATGTTCTAACAAGAACTGGAATGCACTAACAACTTATTGACATAATAGATTTTTCCGTAGGCATTGCTTAAACTATAAGTTCTTATGGCTAATGCAGCAACCTTTGCTTCATTTTCCACACATAGGATTACTTATCTTTGTTTAGCTTTCTACTTCTACTTGGTCCCTTCATAAATCTATATTTATGATAACCCAAGTCGGTATCTAATACCCAAGTAGAACCTTGACTTAAAGAAAAATTTATTTTAAATTATGAACAAAATTGTATTTGTAACCGAAACTTCATTAAGCTTCTTCTGGTTAGCTCTGCAAGATGCTTCTTGCAGTTTTTTTCCAGTGCCCAGGCTTATTGCAGTGGAAGCAAACTCCTTTGCTATCCATATCAGTTTTGTTCTTATTATCCTTTATTTTTGCCTTATTATTACCTTCTTTGAATCTTTCCTCTTTTCAGAAGATCCTTTGGCCCCTACCAGTAAGACGTGGTCTTTCTTTGTTGGAAAGTGACTCTAAACATTTTTCAACATGTTAAGCAAATCAGCGGGGTTGATATCTAGCTTGTTCATAAGAAAAAATTTACAACAATTGTGAAAGGAGTCCAGGAGTGAGTGTAAGATCAAATCTTGGCTCAACTCTCCATCCATGACAAAACTCGTTGTCCTAATTGATCAATCAAATTGATTATGTTAAGGACTTTTATCTGTACTGTAGTGTCATCGGTCATTCTAGATCGGAAGACCTCCTTAGATATCTTATATCTATCAGTCCTACTTTTCTCACCATCAACTACTTGACGTGCAGGAGTATAGTAGAAGTATCCATAATTTCATACTGACGTTGAAGCTGAAGCTCGTTACTCATGGATGCGAGCATGATGCATTGAGCCAACTGTGCATCATCTTGCCACTTTTTAAAAGTAGCAATCTCTTCCTCAGAGGCATTGTCTGCGCAACCATTGCGAGGATAGGCGATTAAGGACATAAGATAGCTTTTCAAATTGTGAGAACTATTCTCAATTTCCTTAACCAAACCGCTTTAATTCGGTCCTAGGTTAAATAAAGATCTAATATGCTTCAGAGTGATAGTAATTTAGACATTGTAAAATTACAGTAAATAAATTTGTAATTAACAACATTTTAGCATACATTCTTTTATTAATTACCAAAATAAATTAGGTCTTGTTTTAAATTGGTATCTCCAACTATTTTCTTCAAATTATATTACCCTCAATATATATAGTTTGACAATATCTAATTAAAGATATGCTAGTGAGAATAAGGATCTCATTTCAAATGTATATAGCCTTCTGTGTGCACAAACAAACTATATATAAATAAATAGGTAGACAACTCTTATCAATTACATCAACTATGTAACTCCTTGTATTTTGCCTCTTAGATCATAATGGTCGAGTCTGTGCACATCCGAACTAAAATGATCTAAGTTAAGTCATACCTAGCACTTCCATATATTCGAAAGAAAAACACTGTCCTTGTGTGTGCACAACAAAACAACATTGTTCAGTCTATTTATAAGCATTAAAGGTGATAAAACAACATCTTAAATATTTAATATTTGTCTTGTGTGTGCACAACAAACTCATATTAAATATTTAATACTCTATTATTTTACCATGCTAGAAGGCGACGTTCGATATTCCAAATATCTTTGAACGTTACAACTTAATATAAAATATTTGAGGGATTTGTTATTAATTTGTCTCATCTTGTTAAGCGTGCATGCACACACACACACACACACACACACACACACACACACACACACATATATATATATATATATATATATATATATATATATATATATATATATATAAGCATGCACATATAGAATACTATATTCTACCCGGATTGATTATGAACTTTATTCTAGTTTGGTTCACTAGAGCCACCAAGTGAACCAAAAGTTCAAACCCTATGGGTGCAAGAATTAATATTTAAATATAACTATTACATTTAAACCCGGGCTCCATTACAAACGGGTCTTCAAGCGCTCCTTGTTCCTTGATCTCCAATTCTTCAAAATTAATTCTAACTATTACTATTACAAAATTATTTTAAAATAAATAGAAACCTTGATCAACAGTCAAGGGGAAGTACATAAGAGGGAGATAGAATTTACATTAAGAAAAAATTAGAGAAGACGAGGTGCGCAGACCCCATTTAATAAAACTCATACATTCAAGCATCCAACTAAAATAAAATCCAATCACATTGGTCGATAGTCCATAATCAATCTCATTTATTATCATACACATCTACATATGCATCAATAAATAACATTCATCTCATGAATAATAAACATTCAATATATATATTGATATCATTTAATGGACAAATTTAGTTAGTATAAAATCTAATTTTGAATCAAAATAAACCCCTTTATTTTAATCCAAATTTAAATCAAAATAAACCTCTTTATTTTAATTTATCCAATTTTGAATAAAATAAATTATTTTATTTTAATCAAAATCTTTAATCAAAATAAACTCCTTTATTTTAATTAATTATGGAATTCAATTCCAAATAAAAAAATAAACTCCTTTATTTAAGGAAACACAAATTTTCTTTCCTATTCACAAATAAACTCCTTTATTTTGAATAATATGAAATCTTATTCCATATCTAAATAAACTCCTTTATTTAAGGAAACATGGATTCACTTTCCTATTCACAAATAAACTTCTTTATTTTAGGAAACATAGAATCAAATTTCAACTCCAATTAGTTATCATGGAATTCAATTTCAACTCTAATTAGTTAGTATGAAATACAATTTTAAAATTAAAATAAAATTTTATTTTAAGATTAAAATCAATATTTTATTTTAATTATAAAATCATCAAGATTATATATATATATATATAATGCTGTTAACTTGCTCCTTGATTGCCGTGAATGACATATATCTATATATATGATATAAAGATTCATGCTCCCTTTAAATAGTAAATCATGGTCATGCTCCTTTATAAAAGAAATCAATCCTGATTCCCTTGAAAAACATGTTGCAGGATTCAAGATTAAAAAAAAAAAAACTAAGTGGCCCCGTGATACACTGACTTTCAGTTTTACAAAAAAAAAAACTTACTGCAACATAAAACAATAGACCAGTCACGTTAACAATTAAGGTTTTTTTTTTTTAGAAGCATTCATGTGACGTGCTTCATACTAACGATAAAGCAATCATGCCAAAATATATATATATATATATATATATATATATATATATATATACTGTGATACTGACTTTGATTTCCATTTTTTAAAAATTTTATCTAATAAAATTATGTCCAATTAAATTATTCTAAACACATATCAATATATATATTAAATTAAAATAATTAATAATTCGCATAAAGGTTTGGCTCTGATATCACTGTTAGGTTTGTAATATTCATGAACACAATCAAATTGTACAAAATAAGCGGAAACGTAGAAAATCAGAGTTTTAAAATTTTACAAACCATATACCCGGATCATTCTTTATGCACAATTATTAATTAAACGAAAAAGAAAGAACAAGAATCATACCCTTGAAGATTCTAGTTTCCTCAGGTACAAGTTCACATCCAATCCTTTTCACTTTCAACTTGAATCCACCGGGTTTTGTTCATTCCTTTGATCAACGTTAGCCACTCAAGTGTTTGGCCTCTAGAGGTGATCCACCAAGGAAGAAAAGGATTCAAGAAGATGAGTATTTGACAAAATCCTAGTTTTTCTATCTCTCATAGAAAAAGGTGTACTCTCCCAACTATTCGAATTACGTATTCTATGAATACGTCAACAACAACCTCACCCATAATAAGACTCCTCTTATTTATAAATGTAGGCAACCATCCTTAACAATTAAGAAATTGAGTTTTATTTTAATTAATTAAATTCCTTTAATTAATTAGGTTCCTAATATTATTAGGGATAATTAATTAAAATCTTTTAATTAATTTACCTCATAATCTTATTAGGAATATATGAGAGTATTTTTATTAATTAATTCCCAAACTACTTTAGGAATTAAATAACAATAATAATAATAATAATAATAAGACTCCTCTTATTAATTTATATTTAATATTTCTAAAATATTAAATAATAAATATTAAGTTATTTAATTTATTCTATCACCATAAATTAAATTAAATATACTTAACTTATTATTACGATTATGCCATTAACTTCTTAAATAATTATTCTTCCTTTTATGGTGTGACCTTTTAGGTTCTCCATATTAAACCGGTTGTGAATAAATCAATTAGAACAATTCTAATCTTATTTAAATAAATAAATTAAACTATTAATTTATTTAAATAAATAATATTTATTCTAAAATAGGGATAAGCCTCCCTAGCGATCAACGACTTTCCAGATAATATAGATTTCAATATTAATCATAAAAAAATATTTGAGTAAATAGTTACCGTACAATTCAATTCTTCCACCATACAATGTCCCAATTAAATATAAGACATGAAATTACTGTCAAGTCTTATTTTATTTTAATTATATGTATTTCGACTCTTAAATGCACAACTCCAAATAATGCAAATTAGAAACTCCTTTCTAATTTCATTCTGCCTTGGCCAAGGACTACTGGGTTGTCATTTATTGAATAACATATGATATTTCTCTTCTTTTACTAGAAGTGGTAGATTCTTTATTGATCATACATTATCTCCATGTACAACTTATTATACCCAAGCATACCCTTTGATATACCCTAAGGGTCTTAAAGAATAAGTCAAAGTTTAACTCATCATATACAAGATACTATGATGATCTTAAGTCCAAGGATCACTTGTACTACTATCACTACAGGAATTCCTATTGACATGCAAGTAAAACTCCATTAGGTATTCCTTAGCGATTCATGTTCAGTGAACTTATTCTCTAATAAGCACCTACATACTTGCTTTAGTGTCTCCACACAAATGATCATGAGATCAATCATCCTCATCCAATGAGCAAACAACGTATGTACCAATCTATCTGGATTCACTAATCCCCAATTTAGTAATCCAACGATTGGGAACTATTTTAGTTTTAAGCTTTCTAAGAATTTAGATCTCATTAGAATGATCATCATCATTATTCTAAAAGCATTGCTTAAAACTATGGGGTTTATCACATATTATAAAACATCATCATGTAGATAATTAAAAGCCTTTAATAAATAAATACTTTTTATTAATAAATGAATAAGATTGTTACAAAGTATATGCTTTATCATCAATCATGATTGGCTTGTGTGCATACTACTTTCAAAGGTATTTTGAATGATGCAAATCGTAATGTAATGAATGTTATGATGAATGTTAAAATGCTTTCGTAAATCGTAGTTTGCAAATCGCATATTGAATTTCGCATTTCATATTTCGAACTTCGCATTTGGCCAATCGCACTTCGTAATTCACACATTGCATTTAGCATATTGCAAATCGCATTTCGCATTTCGCACATCGCAAATCGCAAATCGCTTTACCTTTACTAGTTATTGTTGATGCCTATGCTGGTTTCCAACGATTTGGCTTTTTATCAGTGTTGTTGATGCTTGTTTGCTGAAGATAAGTTGAGATGTTTTTTACATCTCTGTTGGGGATGAAGTTCTAAAATCATCGGACCTTCCCGATGCATACGTTGGTAGTTTACAACGGTGCCTACCCTATTGGTAGTTTTCTACGCTGACATCACCAAACTATTTTAGTTCCCATTCGAACGGTGGTATACAAAGCTTTCATTGCTGAAATGGCTCGATGTTATGCAGAATTGATGCCAATGGTTTAGAATACAAGTTCTTCCGATACCTTTGTTGAAGTAATATTCAACGGCTTAATTCACCAGACTCCGCCTAATGTTACGCTGGATTGATGACAACCAACTGATGTCTACGATGGAATTTTCCTGTAATCTAGACATTTAATGTGCGCATATTTAAATCTACAGGAGATGCATGCTAAATTTTGATGGAGATGTACGCTGATGTAGCGCTTTTACACATGTGCAGATCATGCATGATGTGATGACCTAGATTTATCCTTAGGAGTCTATTGTCCTAGGTTGATGCATATTTTAAAGTGTCTAGAGTAGAAACTTACCTCACCCTTTCTGAGGCGATTTGGAGTTTCTCTTTGTTGTTGGGGTGCTTGTGCCCCATTCCCTTGAGCTTTTGATTCGCAAATCGATCGAATCGATGATCTCGAATGATGTCGACATCCTGAGGGTACAAAATTGCGCTCTTTCACGCCCATATTTGAACTTCGGTGTAGAGGCCTCGACTCATAAGGACTTGACGCAGGTTAACACAATTGATGGTGAGGATTTCATTCGCTAGACCTTTCGTCATTAGCCTTCTGCTCTTGAGTTAAGGACTTTTTTGAAAAATTTCCCCTTCTTCTGTAGGGGCAAGCTTATGTCGCCATTATTTTCTTCAGGAGTTCTCTCCTTTCTTTTGATGAGAAGCTTGATCTCGCCTTAAACTCCTTCCATTTCTTGGAATTGGAAAATGCCCCAGTCTTTTCGCATGTTGTTGTCGGGGATTTACATGGGAAACTCTCTTTGTTGACCAAGTCACGAGTGAGCAATATCCTGTACATCAAAACATAATGATGTATGAAAAGCCTGATGGCTTAGCCATCAGGATTAATATATTCTTGTGAATAAGGCATTTGAAGTATAAATTATGAAATTGAATGAGTTATGAAATCACAAGGAAATTTGTAAACATCCATGGTCATTATTCATGGGTAGGATTAGATTTTAAAAGACTTATCTCCCTTTATCAGAGAAACTTCATCTCCACTCTAGAAGTTATTCTTCGCAGAATTCACTTCATATGACACACGCACTATGAGTGATGCAATTCTTAGCTGGGGCTTTACTTCTATGCCTTGGAAATTTTTTCTTTTTTCTCGTCTAATCTTGTCTCATTTTCTTAGGCTATTCAGAATTACCCATGTAATGAGTTTTGGACCGATGACTCCCAAACCGGAGGGCTTTAAGGCACTAAGTGTTAAGACACCCCTTCGAGTTTACTAGCTTGAGTAATAAAGGTCACGCTTTGAGATAAGTCAGGCGATAATCTGTTTGTTTCTTTGTTTGAGTTCGTCAGGTCCGTTTTCTTAGGCTCTAAGTCAACCAATGTAACGAGCGTTAGGTCGGTGACTCCCAAACCAGATGGCTTTAGGGCACCAGGTGTTAAGACACCCCTCGGGCTTAATTACTCGAATAACCTACACCACGATTCAGATCTGCCCAGGTTTTGCCTCTTTTTTTTTCAAAGCTCATTTTCTTAGGCGCTAAGTTACCCAATGTAACGAGCGTTGGGCCGATGACTCCCAAACTAGATGGCTTTAGGGCACCAGGTGTAAAGACACCCCTCAGGATTAATAACTCGAGTAACCTAGGCCACTGTAACGACCCCAAAATTCATACAATTCAACTATCAACCTCGGTCGTTAATAATACATTCAACCTCTAATTTTACATCATTAAATGATAATACAACCATTGAAATGTACAAAATAATTAAAATTTTCTATTACAAACTATTCTCGTTCCCAAAACATTCAACCTTTACATTTAAATATCTCAGAATAATTTTAATACTACAAGAGTTTACATCGCAAAACTATATTACAATTGTACATTAATACATTATTCGGAACCTTAAACATAGTTCAAATAAGAATAACTCAGCCAAAGTGTATAAATCTTCAAGTATCACATCTGATTCATATCTTTCAAGTAGCACATAACTTTACCTTAAATCTTTAACCTGCAAAAGTGGTTATTTGCAAGGTTGAGCTCGATAGCTCAGCAAAATCTAACAGTTTTCATGCATCACATAGCACATAATAACATGCTCGATATGCATCTCATAAACATTGGACTAACATAACATACATATTATAGTTCATATAACAAATATAAAGATTAAGTACCTTACTCAATCAACATTCATTACTCAATCAACGTAGTCATAAATTGACGCTAACATTTCATACTTTCAACATTAATATAACACACCATGTTATTTGCAATAAAGATTTCAAACAGTTCATAATGAAATTCAAATAGCAAACAGGAACTAAAAGACTTGTCTTGATCGTTGTTTACTAATAACAGTTTAACAACTTACAATTATCTGCACTTCACGTGCCCTACACAATTATAAAATCATACACATCAACTATTAGTCACATAGCAACGCATAGTAGTTGTAATATAAACTTTACTCTATATCTCATATGTCCAATGACATCTAACTTTGATATGCTATAAAAATCATATTAACATATTTTTAAAAGTTATTAGACACCCATTTCAGATAAGATAGATAGTCCAAAACAGTGTTCAAAAAGGGGCGTTCAAAACTATTTTTCATTCTCTCCTAGCTTTAACCTCTCTCGCTAAAACAGTCATAACTTTTCCGTTTCAAAACATTTTTGAGCGATTCTTGAGCCCACGTGAAGCTAACTTCCAGGAATACAACTTTTATTCTTTGACCTTTTCAAAATTCTAAACACAAAATTCCATAAAATTAGTTCAAGGTGACTGCCCCGAGTTGGTTAGATAGTTTTGACGCGACTACTTTGAATGGTCATAACTCTTTGTTTCGAAGTCAAAATTAGTCCGTTCTAGAGTCTATGGAAAGCTTATTCAGTGTTCTATAACATACCAAAAGCCCATAATTTTCTAAACAATCTAGGTAATCCTGAATTTTCGATTTTGGATAAGCAGTTCACTAGTTTTTCGAACTTCTCATTTTGACATCCATAACTCGCCTCGACTTGTTCCAACCCAACTTTCTTTACAAATAAGTCTTATTTAACATAATTAGACTCGTCTAAGGTCTCGGCTCCATATCTCTTATTATAATTATTAGAACTCATTTACATAATTAATTTCAAGCCAAAATAAACATAGTAAACTAACTAGTTTACTAACAAAACTAACTAAACTTCCAAAATTTAAACTTTAACTAACAAACTAGATACAATATTTAAAATAATAACATTACCAAAAATTAAATAAGAAACATACCCAAAAATACGAGTTCCACAAACTAAATACGCATTTCCTCGCCAAAATTTAACTAAGGAGGTCTTTATAAAAAGTCCTCCCATAACAAAGCCTTTCTCAAAATTGGAGGCCTTATTGTTGGTGAATGAAACAAAGGATCAAGACCTTCTATTTATAGGTTTAGCAAAGGGTAAAGTTCTCAATTTAGTTGATGTGGGACTTGGTTTATACTAATTCTAATTTATTTATACTAATTTTTTCTATTTTCAACATGCTAAGTGTATTCATTCATCACAAATTTGTTTCTTAACCAATTCGATCTGTTCAAGTTGCGTTGTTTTCATTTTATAGAGGAGAACAACAATCATCCATCAATTTAAAGTTTTCATCACGAATTCATCATCAACTTTAGTCCCAAAGTACACCAAAACACACATTACAATCAAAACCCAAATTCCTCTTCTTTAGTATAAATACATGAATTTGATCTCTGAAAATTTGTTTCTAGATGACCATTATCAAATTATAAATATCTAATAACATATATAACACCGTAACCCACATATTCATTAACCAAAACTTCAATTTTAAAAGAAACTCAAGAACACATAAACTAGAAATATAAACTAGATTATGTACCTTTAATTCCATAAGAAATAAAATTAACCTTATCAGTAAAATTATAATTTCTATTCAACCATTATAATCATAACATTATTTAGCAAATTCTCACTCCTCTAATTTAATTATTTAGTTAAATTAGAAAATAACAATTATACTCACGTAATAAAATACGTATGAATCTCATCTATTTTATCACACTTAAATAAACTATCCCATAATAATTTTCATCAAATATTTATTTAATACCATAAATATTCATTTTATTCCATAAAGTTTTCAACTAAAATATTTAATGTACTTAATAAATATTTTACTCGCATTATACTAACATTTACATTTTCATACAATATATTACCTTCTCACTTTATTAAATCAATTATACTTGTCAGATTAATTCACTATTTTAATTAAGTGAATTATTTACACTATTTATGAAATTTAACTCATAATAATTTCTATTGCCCATAAGGCATAATAATTAAAATTATATTATCTCATAACATAATTTCAACTTAATTAAATTAACTAATATTATTTAATTTCTTTAATAGTTTAATTAACTAATAAATCTCACATTCTCCAACATATGAATATATAATTCTTTTTCACACCAAATCACATAATTCAAAATATATACCCCTCATAATAAGAATTTAAATTATTAAATTCTTATTTTAATAACTTATGAAAATTCGGGTTGTCACAGCCACGATTCGAGACATTAGGTTGGCGAATTATCTTTGATCTTTTCATTTTTTGCCACTACTTTTGCCATAACTTCATACCCCACAACTAAGATTCAGGGCAATCACAAAGTACAAACATACATATAAGGTCAAGTCTGTTCCAAAAAGTGCTTTGAACTAGGATGTCATGCCTAATCAAAAGGTTGAATAGTCTTAATTCTCTAAACATTCCCGTGATTCTCGCCCCACGGATGCTTATCAAAATTAATCCCATTCATAATAAGTTAAGAAGAAACCTCTTTCTAAGAATACTTAACATGTATATTATCGCTAATGCATGTAAATGGAGACTAAAAGCTCATAACGAGATGAAAGAGTCATACCTCACATATGGATTATTTATTCTGAGAACAGTATGATTGGAAAAGACCAAATGATCATACCTAATCGCTAGTGAGACGATGTGAGGGAAGCTCTAATGATGATATACCATGCTGATGGTGCTGACTGGTGCATTTTCCTCTTTAGGATTGTTGATAAATGCCCCAGTGTTGAGTTATCGATGTTTTCGAGATTGCCCTGGTCTGGTTGTAAGGATCACAACATCGGGTTGTCACCAATTTTGAAATTACCACAGCCTTGCTTGTTGTCTAGGATATTTGCTTTGAAATATGGGCTGATAAGATGCCGAGGTCGCAAGAGCCTTTTACCTCTGTACCATATGGTGAGTAGGTAGTAGATTTGGGCTTTGAATGCCCTTAATCATTGTTCCTGACTTGTTCTCGCAATTAGCCTTGATGGTTTTCTTTTAATTTAATGAAGACTTGTGATTGAGGGTGTCGGCTCTTTGAAGGTCCTCGCTGTTGGTTGTCTTGGTGTATTATTATTTCTTCCTTTCTGGAACTTATGTCAGATTTGATGAATGACATTGAAATGTTTGTTTGGGTTTTTTTGGATTTTTGTTTGATTTGACCGCACCATAAATGGTTGTCTACGTACTCTCATTGATGAGGGGAGATCAGGTCTTTCGTAGTTTAGGCTAGATGAGCTGAAATCTGACTGATTTGATTTTTTTAATTTTGATTATTTTGATTTTTTGATTTTTTCAATATTTACATGCATGGAAAATAAAAGGTATACTGCGAAGAAAGTGATACCGTCCAAACATCTTCTGGAACTCACAATTGTATCCTCTAGATCTACACCTTCTTGGCTAGCTGAGGCTTGATACTCTAGTTGTCAGTGGTTATGTTGCCTTCAAGGCTAGCGATAGAGGTTACCTCTTGATTCTGAATATCTTTACTTATAGCCATAACTTGATCGCTTCCTGATTCAATACGTTCCTCAGGGACACTTGAACTGGACCTATCGCAAAAAGGGATGAACTCTTGATTCTTCAATGGGTTGGCTTCTCCGATAACCTCACCACCTTTTCCTTCATCTGTTCCTTCACATTTTTCTTGGGTTAGAGATGATTCAACCATGAAATCTCCCTCAAACTGTTGTCGTATTTCTAGTAAGGAACTTTCCTTTTTGGCTTTTTCTTCCTTGGAAAGGATTAGTATTTCCTCCGCATCATCCAAGGTTATAAAATCAGGAACATGGTTGCTATCTTTGGACCACAGGATGTTTGATGTTGGCGAAGGAATCTCCCTTGGGGATTCTCTTTTCTCCTATGTCATTCCCTGCATTAGGATTAGTCCATCTTGTGTTTTTCCAGGATTGGTGCTCATAGCCTTCACATCCTTTGAACTTCATGTCTCGAGTGGATATCTTAAGCATTTTATTTCCTTTTCGTTTTTTCTGGTTATGAGGAATTCTATCTTCAGCTCTTCCTTTTCAATGAGATCCTGGATTTTATGTCGTAAAGACCAGCATTCCTCAGTCATATATCCAAGTGAGTTAGAATGATAGAGACACATCTTGGTGGAATCATAACTCTTTATCTTGGGATTTATAGGAGGTAGCAACTCAGTAATCCTTCCTTCGCTTATCAGAAAGAGTATCATTTCTTCATTTGATTTGTTCAGAGGGGTGAATTTTCAGACTCTTGTGGAGGTTGTTTGATCTTTCCTTTTTTGAGAATTCTCATTCTCCCGAGCGATTTTTTTCGTTGGCGAGATCTTCTAGCAATTTTATCGTCCCCCTTTTCTTTTCCTTTCAGCCTACTTTGATCTTCTTCATTTAGCTGGCTCATCCTGGAGAGATATGGGCTTGCATTATGGTTGACCTCTTTTTCCTCTTGGCATTCTGATAGTTGAGTGAAAAACTGCCTCATTTCTTGATGTTGGCGCACTATCAGCTTAGCCAGCAGATTTACTTGATTCTGGATCGTCTCTAATTTTTGCATTATGATCATACCCTCCTCTGAGTTTTCCCACTCTAGGACATTTATTCTGTGCCTTTGGAGGTATTCCTTTATCCTTCGAATGTACTTACAATTTGGATACATTTCAACGCTTCCTGACCCGATCATGTTTACTTCCTCCGTATCATGTTGCAACGGAAGGTTGGTGTTGACATTTTGTTGGTCAGGTTGTTGGACTACAATACTGCCACTTTCGAGCAAATTTTGAATATTATGCTTTAAGGACCAACAATCTTGTGTATCGTGTTTTAGAGACCCTGAGTGGTAAGCACATCTTTGGCTTTGATTGTATCTTTTGCTCCCTGGTTCCAAAGGTGGAGCCAATTATGTAATTTTCTTGTGATCCATTAATATTGCCAATACATTTTCAAGGGAATCGCCTAGTAGAGTAAATACCTAATTTTTCGTTCTTTCAAATTTTCTCTTCCTGTTTTGGCATTGGTTGAAGGCAGCCTGTTGTTGAAATGGTAGATTATCTTGGTTTTTCTAAATGGTGGGACTGTAGGTTGGTCTCCTAGCTTGCCCCTGTACAACAAGGGATACATCTTCAGTGCCTTTATCGGGTACCCCCTAGAATCGCTCGCATATTGGCTAGTCTGTATATTCTTGGCGACTGCTTTCAAGGGAGTAAACTCTTTAATCTTGCATGCCTTCAAGCCCATCTCTGCTATTTTGTCATGTTTGATCATATCCGAGAATGTCTTTTTTATTCCTTCTAGGATCCTCTCATAGTAAGGAGCCTCTTGGATATCAATAAACGTCATTACCATCTCAGTTTCTGTCATTGATGGAATGACTTATGACTAAGAGATGTCTCTACCTTTGGGCATATTCTCTGAAAAGATTCAAGATTTTTTCGCTTTTTACTTTAGTCACTTGGTATCGATCTGGTGTCATTTGTGACTGAAAACTGTATTGATTGAGAAAGGCGTGCGCCAATTCTTCCCAGTTGTGGATTTTTGCATTGTCAAGTTGGACATACCAGGCTTTAGCCTCTCTAGTGATACTTTTTTAGAAAAGTTGCATTCTGAGGCTTTCATCTTCAGCATAAAACCCCAGCTCGCCAATATATACTTTTAGGTGCGTATATGGATCGCCTACCCCATTATACTTTCAAACTCTGGGAATTTAAATTTGTCAGGATATCGAGACCTTAGGAATATGTAAAGATCTGAATAGGTGACACTACCATAGTTTCAAGTCCCTTTGATTGACCGCATGGTTTCCTCCATTTGTTGGACTTTCTTTCTTATATCCCCACTTTCTCGATCATCCCTGAGTTTTATGATTTCAGGGGTTTTGTTGGTTCCTTTATTGGAATGAGGTTCAGGTATCTGGGTTTTCATCTTTTTCCCAACACCCTGACTGACCCCTGGTGTGAATGACTCTGGTTGAGTAGGCATTGTTTTACCCTGGGTTCCTCCATGTGCAGAGGATTCTATGTGGATGGGTATTTGTGGACCCTGAGTAGATTGGTGTAGTTCTTTGAGCATAACAGCCAACTTTTGTAATTTGATAGCTTAATCTTTTGAAGTCCTCACGAGAGACAGGAGTAGGATCAGGCTGGGCGCTTTTATCCATGTTTTGTTATGGGCTTAATGCCTTTCTGGACTTTGAACAGAAAACGGGATCAATTGCTTCCCTACAAGAAATACTTACGTAGTTTAGTCTTAGGGAATGTATAAAATTTTTACATACTATCATAATGTGTCCATTTTAGGAATATTATCCTGCAAAACGGGTGTCATTTGATAGCATGTCAAGCCTTAATATGCATGTAATCATATTCTTCATATTTTCCATTATATAAGATTAACATGGAATGAAATTACAAGTAATTGTCTTTACAAGTAATTGAAAATGGAAAGCATGAAGAGACTTTCCTTCACGTTTGGTTTATCAGAGGCTGACCTATCTTAGGTTATTCGCGGCTTTTTGGCATGCAGGTTCCCAGATCATCGCAATTTACTTGACGAGAAGTTAATCCGTTCTTTCAACTGGAACGAATCTGGGTGGTGCCTTTCCTGAGCCTCATTGGAATTAGTCTCCCTACGAGTTCAGTAATCAAACACCGACAGGATAGCCTCCTGGTGGAGGAACCACAAAACATACATTCACATACAACGTGTCTCAGCGTTTTATGAAAATGAAGACATTTGCAAAGCACTAATATCAAAGATAGATATATTGCAGTGCAGTAAGTAAAATGCATTCATACACATTCATAAAAAAAATATAAATGCAACATCCACACACAAGCAAATAACAGTTTTGAAAATATTGTAGTAGCCGCTTAAGCCCTCTTACTGGAGTCCCCAGCAGAGTCGCCACATGTCGACGTCGGGATTTTTTTTTTGTCCCTTTTTTTGTTCTTGTTCCCTGGTGTTTTCATGTTAGGTGAGATTTGCTTGAAAAAACAAGTAAAAAAGGTTCAACATGTATATGTCAACGATTTAACTGTAAGAGTCGCCAGTTGGTGTTTTTAACTGGTTGCACCAACGCAACTGAGAAAAGGTTTGCACATTGACCCAGTGATGTGATACTGCTAAACGGATCTGTGAAACTGAGATTCATTAGGATCAGGGGGCTTGATTATGCGGAGGGAAGGTGTTAGGCACCCTCCGACATCCATGTTACCACGGTGACCGCCACTTTTCAAGAAACTGTTATATGAATGTATGTGGGGGGTCAATGTGCTGTTATTTGGAAGTAGTGCGAGGCCTCATTCGCACCTATATACAAAGGGTTTGAATTTGTATAAAAATTCAATTTTTAAACAAGATATAACAATGAGATTTTATGAAAGAGGTTTTCCAAACCCTGTGCTCAATAGTAATTGAGGCATTTGATACTTCCATTTTATTATTAAATATTCGGCTTGGTTGATTTTATTTTCGAGATGTGAAGCATCTTTGAGAAAATATTATATAGCAGTGTCGAACTCCTCATGGGCATGAATGCCATCTAAGGAAATTCAAACACCATGCCACCACGAATCACCTCCATGTGGGATCGAAAATATTAATATATAAAAGTAGTAAATATATATAGAGAGAAATGATCAACCACCACGAAGCACCTCCATGGGGGATCGGAAATGTAAATAAAGCAATAAATGCGATCAACCGGCACGAAGTAAACTCCAGGCGGGACTAAATGTAAATAAAGCAGTAAAAACGATCAACCGCCACGAAGTAAACTCTAGGCGGAACGGAATATAAATAAAGCAGTAAAAGGCCACGAAGTTAACTCCAGACCAGACATAAATGTATATATATATATATATATAAATATATATATATATATATATAAAAGCAATAAACGCTCCGAATGTTTAATCATAAAAGAACCTTTGAGTAAATAGTTACCGTACAATTAAATCCTTCCACCATACAATGCCCTAATTAAATATAAGACATGGAATTACTGTCAAGTCTTATTTTATTTAATTATATGTTTTTCAATTCTTAAATGCACAACACCAAATAATGCAAATTAGAAACTCCTTTCTAATTTCATTTTGCCTTAGCCAAGGACTATTGGGTTGTCATTTATCGAATCACATAGGACAATTCACTTCTTTTACTAGAAGCGGTATGTTCTTTATTTATCATACATTATCTTCATGTACAACTTATTATACCCAAGCATACCCTTTGATATACCCTAAGGGTCTTAACGAATAAGTCAAAGTAAAACTCATCATACACAAGATACTATGACGATCTCAAGTCCAAGGATCACTTGTACTACTATCACTACAGTAATTTCTATTGACAGGCTCCATTAGGTATTCCTTAGCGAGCCACATTCAGTGAACTTATTCTCTAATAGGCACCTAAATACTTTGTTTAGTGTCTCCACACAAATGATCATGAGATTAATCATCCTCATCCAATGAGTAAGCAACGTATGTACCAATCTATCCGGATTCACTAATCCCCAATTTAGTAATCCAACGATTGGGGAACTATTTTAGTTTTAAGCTTTCTAATAATTTAGATCTCATTAGAATGGTCATCATCATTATTCTAAAACCATAGCTTAAAACTATGGGTTTATCACAAATTATAAAGCAGCATCATGTAGATAATTAAAAACCTTTAATAAATTAATACTTTTATTACCAAATAAAAAAGATTGTTACAAAGTATATGCTTTATCATCAAACATGATTGGCTTGTGTGCTACTTTCAATCTCCCACTTGCACTAAAGCCAATCGCCATGGTATCTCATACCCTTCATCTCTAAGTGACAATTATTTTGCTGTTGGATAAGCTTTAGTTAATGGATATGTAATGTTGTTCTTGAGAGTCCACTATCTCTATAGTGATTTCACATCTTTCAATGATTCCTATAATCAAATGAAAGTGCCACAACACATGTTTAGATCCAAGATGAGACTTAGGAACTATTCCTAGTTCTGTAATGAACTTTTCGTCCAAACAATCAACTTACAGCTTCATTTGTAGCTATATACTTTGTCTTTATGACTAAACCAACAATTCTTTATTGTTTTAAACCTTTCCAATTCATTGCACCACTGTTCAAGGTAACCCTTTACCTTAAAGCCCTCTAGTTTTAATTTAGACCCACCATAAATTTTAATCACATCCTTAGTGCATGTTAAGTACTTTAAGATGTTTTTCACTGTCTTACAATGATCTTCTCCAGAATATGACCGATCAACATCAAGTCTTGTACATTTCATTGTATACATGATTGTCATTCATGTGATCTCTCTTTTTAGGAGTCTATGGGGACTATTAAGAGAGATACACTCCATGATTCATCAACATGAGACATCTCTTGGAGTTTGTCATGCTAAACGACTTTAGCATCAAATGAATATACGTTCCCTGGGTTAAGTCGAGCATCCTCTTAAATCTATCTATATAGATTTGTATCTCCAATTAAGATACTCTTCCCAAATCATTCATGGAGGAATGTTTAGACAACTTTATCTTTACTGATTGTAGCATTGGTATGTTATTCCTTATTCGTAGTATATCAACATATAATACTAGGAATATCACGACGCTCCCACTGATCCTTTTTTACACATTAGCTTAATTATTATTTTTGATAAAATCAAACTCTTTTGATTATTTCATCAAAATGAATGTTCTATTTTTGATAAGCTTGCTTCAATCTATTTCTTTGAGTGTCTACAACTCTTACCTCATCGTATGTAACTAGATCATCATCTTCTATAATAAGTACCTCATCATCATCATCCATGATGAATCCATACCTCCTAGGTATCTTTGGTACTATTCCAGATTTACGATTCGGTTATGGTATAATAGTTCTATCTATAGGTTCCTCTTATTTGACTTATAGTTTTTGTGGTTCTTGAACTCTTCAAGATCTATTATCCTCCCACTAGCACCTTTAATGATAAACACCTTTATCTTAGAAGGTAGCATGTTTCGCAACAAACACCTTTTGCTAAGCAGGATTATAGAACATATACCCTAAACTTACTTTAGGATGTCCCACAAATCTGCACATGTAAAATTTTGTCCCAAGCTTATCCTTTGAAACCTTTTCACATAAGTTGGACAACCCCTTATCTTAACATACTTAAAATTAAGAATCCTTTCTGCCCATAACTTTTATGGAGTCTCAGGTCGGATTTTGAGGTTACCCTTTGTAGATATGCAGCCATTTCTAGATAATTACCCCAGAAAGATACTGGAATGTCGATAAAATCATTATAGACCGCACAATGTCCAACAAGGTTCAATTTTTCCTTTCAGATACATTAATTAATTATTGTGTATTAGGAGGCGTCATTTGTGAGAAATCCATTTGAGATGATCTTGAAACTCGTTGCACAAGTATTCCTTCCTTGATCTGATCAAAGAATCCTAATACTTTGCCAATTTATTTCACTTCTAAATTCTTTGAACCTTTTAAATAATTCACACTTGTATTTTATCAAATACAAACATTTAAGTCTTTGAATGATCATCTACTTTTCTTATACTAGTTTGTTCAATTTGCAAAATAATTTTTCACGTATGTCAAGTATACAAAATCCATTAAGTAATATTCCAGATCTATACAAAACATTATTATTATAAATAGAACAACAATTGTTCTTAAATATAATACCAAAGATTTCATTGTCCAACAACAAAATGAAAATAATATTTCTAACGAGAACTGGAATACAATAACAACTTATTGACTTAATAGACTTGCCTGTAGGCAATGCTAAACAATAAGTTTCTATGGCTAATGTGGCAACCTTTGCTTCATTTCCCACACATAGAATTATTATCTTTGTTTAGCTTTCTACTTATGCTTGGTCCCTTCATAAATATATATTTATGATAACTAAAGTCGGTATCCAATACCCAAGTAGAACCTTGACCTAAAGAAAAATTTATTTTAATCATGAACAAAAACTATATTTGTAACCGAAGCTTCACTAAGCTTCTTCTGGTTAGCCTCTACAAGATACTTCTCATAGTTTCTTTTCTAGTGTCCAGGCTTATTATAGTGGAAGCAAACTCCTTTACTATCCATATCAGTTTTGTTCTTATTATTCTTTGTTTATGTCTTTTCTAATCGCCAGTAAGACTTGGTCTTTCTTGGTTGGAAAGTGACTCTCAACATTTTTCAACATGTTAAGCAAATCAGCGAAGTTGAAATCTAGCTTGTTCATATAAAAAAATTCACAACAATTGTGAAAGGAGTTTGGGAATGAGTGCAAGATCAAATATAGGCAGAACTCCCCATCCATGACAAAACTCGTTGTCCTAATTATTTAATCAAATTGATTATGGACTTTTGTCTGTATTGTAGTGTCACCGGTTATTCTAGATCGGAAGAGCTCATTGAATATCTGATATCTATCAGTCCTTCTTTCCTCACCATCAACTACTTGATGTGTAGGAATATAGTAGGAGCATCCATAGTTTCATGCTGACTCTGAAACACGTTACTCATGGATGCGAGAATGATGCATTGAGCCAACTGTGAATCATCTTGTTAGTTTCTAAAAGTAGCAATCTCTTCCTGTTGCCTCTTTTATAGTTCTAATAAAAGAGCTCTAACTCATGCAAGCATACATGTGTCAACAAGTAATACAGAGTAAGTAGAGTATCGATCCCACAGAGAAAGTTGTTAAATTTAAACTATCATGCATCAATTAACTCACCGAATTTATATGCTTAGACTAATAACTAAAAGTGTTGAATTAAACTAATTATGAATAATAACTAAAAATAAGAATACAAATAGAATAAATATAATTTGGAAATAATGGGACCCTAACTTCATTTAATATATCATCTAATCGCCACTATCATGCAAGAAGTGCTCACATATCACAGGAAAATAGCCAAGAGCACGAATAGAGTTATAACCATTTTTCAATGCACTATAACCTACTTACATAGCATCTACAGATGTTAGACTCCATGTAATCACCAATACAACCAAAATCACTATATGTCTATGTGAAATTACAATTATATTGATTTTAAGCTCAAGCCCTTATTCTAGCTCATACGGTGAAACAGTATATGTCTATCTGGTTCACAAAATATGCAAGCCATATACAACAGCCCCATATTCGCATGTTATCATGACTACAAGCCATACCTGTATGTTCATTGTCAATTCCATACAAATACTGAGATGAATGGTGATCAAGCATTCATACATGTAAAACAATCTTGATAAAAATCCCATATTATATGCAAAAAAATCCTAGCATTTAAGCGTGCAACCAAACTACATATTAAAATTCGTTAGAATCCCATAATGAAGTTTAGTTCATGACTGAACCAAAAGCCATTATGGGATCAACGCTAAACATGATCAATAAACAAGCAATTGAAATAAGAAAGATAGAACGATCAAACCCAATCGCTGAATAAAAACCAATGATCAACGTTTAAATCCTCATAGAAATCTAGTAAATAATAATAGAAATCCACAATGGCAGAGAATCCCAAGAAGAATTGGAGAAGTAGACGTTTTGCCTTCGTTCTACGTTGGAATCTCTCCCAAGGTGTAAACCCTAGTTTCTATGATGAAAATACGCTCCAAATTATCCAGTCTATGTCTGACACCAGTCAAAATTGTTTTAAAACCAATTCCAAATCATTTAATTAAAATTTAAAATTAAAACAAAATTACAAAGATCGCGATCGTATGCGCGTGACATAGCCTCTCCAAAGATATGTCTCGGCAGACACGAGACTTCTGAATCGTCTCTGCCTGTCGGTAGGCCTCTCACGTATGGCGCGCGTCCCTGACTTTGTCTCCTTTCATGGACTGCGCGTAACTTGCGATGAGGTATCATTGTGCGGCCGGGTACTTTTGCCGCGGACGCGCCTCCCAGACTATTCTGCCACGCGGCTTGCACTTTGTAGGTTCTGGTTCTGGTTTTTGGCTTCTGTCATCCTGCTGCTGCTATTTGTTCTTTCTTGCTTGATCTCTTGCTCCATGCTTGGTCTCCATGCTTCATTGTACCTCCATGCCATGCACATCTTCATTTTTGCCTCGCCTTCACGCATCTATTAGCCACGTGCCTTCTAATACCACCAAAATTAAGCCGATTCCTGCACTTATTCACCAAAAGGAGTTTTAAGTAAATGCAATGCAAAATAACTTGAAATGTAACTAAAACACAATAAAATGTACTTGAGATGGGCACAATTCGCATGAATTGGTATTCAATAAGTAGGTAAAAATACCACTTATCACTTCCTCAGAGACATTGTCTGCAACCATTGCAGGTGTCGACGTCGGGATTTTTATTTGTCCCTTTTCGTTACTTGTTCTTTGGTGTTCTCATGTTATGTGAGATTTATTTAAAAAAACTAGAGAAAAAGGTTCGACATGTATAATGTTGATGATTTGACTGTAAGAGTTGCCAGTTGGTGTTTTTAACTGGTTGCACCAACGCAACCAAGAAAAGGTTTGCACATTGACCCAGTGATGTGACACTGCTAAACGGGTCTGTGAAACCGAGATTAATTTAGGTTCGAGGGCTTCATTATGCGGAGGGAAGGTGTTAGGCACCCAACATCGAGTGTTACTACTACCGCCACTTTTCAAGAAATGTTATATGAATGTGTGTGTGTGTGTATGGATCAATGTGCAATTTATTTGGAAGTAGTGCGAGGCCTCGTTCGCGCCTATATACAGAGGGTTTGAATTTGTATGAAAATTCAGTTTTAAGCAAGATATAGCAATGAGGTTTTATAAAAGAGGTTTTCAAACCTTGTGCTTAATAGTAATTGAGACCATTTCATACTTCCATTTTATTATTAAATGCTCGGCTTGTTTGCTTTTATTTTCGAGATGCGAGGCATCTTCGAGAAAATAATATACAGCAGTGCCGAACTCCTCTTGGGCATGAAAACCATCTAAGAAAATTTGGACACCGTAAATAATGTACAAGTTGCTTATAGCTGAAAATGTCCATCACGGGAACCGAATCTAGATTAAGTAGACTGAATCTGTGATCACATGATTCGTAGGCTCACATGATGCTGCAATTTGTATGAAAAGCAGTAAGCAGTTATATGTATAAAAGCTATAAATATATATATACAGACATGATCAACCACCACGAAGCACCTCCATGGGGGATCGGAAATATAAATATATTAAAGCGGTAAATATATATATATATATATATATATATATATATATATATATATAAGCAATAAACGCTCCGGATGTTTAATCATAAAAGAACCTTTGAGTAAATAGTTAATGTACAATTCAATCATTCCACTATATAATGTCCTAATTAAATATAAGACATAGAATTACTGTCAAGTCTTATTTTATTTAATTATATGTTTTTCGATTCTTAAATGCACAACACCAAATAATGCAAATTAGAAACTCCTTTCTAATTTCATTCTGCCTTGGCCAAGGACTACTGTGTTCATTTATCGAATCACATAGGACATTTCACTTCTTTTATTAGAAGCGGTAGATTCTTTATTGATCATTCATTATCTTCATGTACAACTTATTATATCCAAACATATCATTTGATATACCCTAAGGGTCTTAAGGAATAAGTCAAAGTATAACTCATTATACACAAGATACTATGATGATCTCAAGTCCAAGGATCACTTGTACTACTAGCACTACATGAATTCCTATTGATAGGCAAGTAAAACTCCATTAGGTATTCCTTAGCGAGCCACGTTCAGTGAACTTATTCTCTAATAAGCACCTACATACTTTGTTTAGTGTCTCCACACAAATGATCATGAGATTAATCATCATCATCCAATGAGCAAGCAACATATGTACCAATCTATTCGGATTCACTAATCCCCAATTTAGTAATCCAATGATTGGGAACTATTTTAGTTTTAAGCTTTCTAAGAATTTAGATCTCATTAGAATGATCATCATCATTATTCTAAAAGCATTGCTTAAAATTATGAGTTTATCACATATTATAAAGCAACATCATGTAGATAATTAAAAGCTTTTAATAAATTAATATTTTTATAATTACTAAATAAATAAGATTGTTACAAAGTATATGCTTTATCATAAAACATGATTGACTTGTGTGCATACTACTTTTCACGGTTGGTATAAGGTTGGTTCTTTATTTCGGTAGTGATAAGGTTGGTTCGGTTGTGATAATGTTGGCTCGATTATCTGTGTATTCGGTCGTGATAAAGCTGGTCTTTTATATCTTCAGTAGTGATAAGGTTGGTTCGGTTGGTATAAGGTTGGTTTTTTATATCTTCGGTACTGATAAGGTTGGTTCGGTTTGTATAAGGTTGGTTTTTATATCTTCGGTAGTAATAAGGGCAATTGTTTGTCTATCTTAATTAGGAGTGAACAAGAGGAGTGAGGCGGCGATATTGGGAGTTAAAAAATTTTGTTCGGCGTATGGAGTTCGGGTGTGATAGTTCGTCTTCGGCAGATATGATTTTTCGGTTGGTATATATTTGTATACTCTCTTATTTTAAGTTCCTTATAAATAAGAGACTGAGGGGCAATGTTGGGGTGTGATTATTTGGATTTATTTTGACAGTGGGAGAATCCTCATTAAAGTAAGATTGTGTTTTCTTATTTCGTGGGATAAAGATGTTTAATTTGGGAAGGAATTTATCAACCGTTATATGTAGTTAATTATAAGGTGATTCTACATAGGACTTCTACTCCAGATTGGAGTCTGGTGGACATGACAACTATAAATACAGCAATAAGAAAGGGTTTAGGAGACACATAACACAATTACATATGACACAAATAAACACTTTGTACTCTCCATATTATTATAGTGGATTTCTCTCTCTCTCATCCGTGGTTTTTTCCCAATTGAGTTTTCACGTAAATTCTTGTGTTCATATTTTATATCTTTTTGTTTATATTTATGTGAGTTTATTTCGTGAGTTTGATTTCACAACAATACAATTAACTTGTTATGGTGATTTTGACTTACTATTTTGGTGATTCCGTCATGCGTAAACAATTTGGCATTAACATGAATAAAAATCAAATTTATGTTTTTCCATTTTTGGGTACTGTTATTTCATTACGGGGAGGGCTGAATTCTTTGCTATGATAAAGCCCAGTGATACCATCCAGGTCAATGCTTGATGGTTCTAATTTACGTAAACTCATCTCCATAATTTCACTCAACTCTCCACAAATTAAATTTATTAATTATAACATTGAACTATTATTTATATTAAGGGGATCAAGATTATTATCCCAAATATTCATTTGTCTCAAAATGATAGTCCTCTTACAAAAAAACTAAAGATACAAATATAGATATTGTTGCAATCCTAAGCCTTAGGAGCGAGTCCAAGGGACTAAATTTGCGAAAGTCATCCAAACCCTTAGTCCCCCTCTTTACTTGCCTATTCCTATGCTTCTTGATTCCCTTTTGATCCCATAATATATAAAAAACCAAATATCATCCTATACCTCAAAATCATTCTCATTCTCTCATCATAAAAGAGGGAGGAAAATTATGGAAGATGAGAGGCATTTGAATGGGCCAAATGGGGTTGGAAGCCCAGAAAGTCCTCGTTCAAAAAGCTTTAGTACTAATAGCAATAACAACAACAACAAAGAGCAAGACAGGTTCCTCCCCATAGCCAATGTCGGCCGGATAATGAAAAAGGTAATTCCCGGCAACGGAAAAATCTCGAAGGACGCAAAAGAGACCGTTCAAGAGTGCGTATCGGAGTTCATTAGCTTTGTCACTGGAGAAGCATCCGATAAATGCCAACGCGAAAAAAGAAAGACCATTAACGGGGATGATATTATATGGGCTATTACAATTCTTGGCTTTGAGGATTATGTAACTCCACTTAAACATTATTTGGCTAAGTATAGAGACTTAGAAGGGGAGAAACTTAATGTTCCTAAGCAGCAACGCCTTCAAAACCATGACCAAAACAATGCCATGCCTTATACTAGTGTATATTCTCCTCCAAATCTCATTTCTCAGCCATCTTTTGTGCCAAATGATCAACAATTTCCATTGCCGTTTTCACAAAACTCAATGCAAACACAATTCAAACAAGAAAGCATTGATTCAGTGGGACATTGGTGAAAAAAATAAAAAACGTTTGGTTCCCTTTTTTGTAACTAATTTTTTTTTTTTGGTTACATATGTAATTAATATATTGCAATGTACTGTAATACAGATATATAGTTAGAGGAATTACTTCTCAAGTTGTTTAGTAGAGTAGATATTAATAATATGGTTCACCTAATTATAATCTGTAAATGCAAACTCATTTATCATTATCTTTTGATACTGCATTTAGTATCTAGAATGCATACATGGAGCTTTGTTTCCAAGGGTATAGTTCCACGATATATATATCATTTCACTAACCAAATATGATATACATGCATGGGCTATTCTTGTGTCAAGGGGTGATTACTTTGGTTGATTAACTTCACACCATTGACTCTTCATATTTCATATATCTGTTTTTTCATATAAACTGACAACACTTTTAAGGATCAGACTAATAGCACTTAATTTAGTCTCTCAAAATTTTATCTGTGATAATTAAGCTCAAACCAGTCATCTCGATTTTAACCCCCAACTACGGATAAGTAAACATGGTAGACCTAAATAGGTAATACAGTAGATTTTTTACCCCAAACACATAACTTAGGCCGGAATATCGGATTTGGGTGTGAATCGGTAGCTTAACAATACTTAGGGGTCTATATCGAGAGAATTGATACTTTTGGGGCTCAATTTTAAAATAGATGAAACTTTGAGGGACTAAAGGGCTATTAATTAGCCCAATATTTAATTTGAATTAGTGTAATGACTGAAGTAGATATTTGTTCAAGTTGTCAACTAGTTTTAAAGTAACCTCTTAATTGGCAAAGTAAACGATTTCATCCCCATAGTTGACACTTACGCTCCATTATGTTCCTTGGACTGTTTTTTGCATCTTTTTTTTTTTTTTTTTTTTTTTTTTTTTTCTTTCCAATTTTGTGCAATTTGCTAATCACCTATAATTTAATATTGGAGACTGTGACCTTTAAGTCTTAGGTTCGATTCTAACTTAGGTGAATTTATTTCTTCCATTATAAAAAACTTATGTCATTTTTATGCATGTGAGGTTCGTTTGCAAGTTTATTTCTTCTTCCTTTAATGATGTTTGATTAGTTTTAGATATTGTAATAGTAATGATGTATATGATTTAATTTAGAAGATTGATTTTCCAAAAATAAATATATGAATAAATATCCGGGACTACATAAAATGCATCCAAATTAAGACATAAAATTTGTAACACCCCCCATATCTATACTCCCATGGTATCCAATATGGTGCTTACAACGAATTCATATAATGCATTTAAATCTATACACCCATGGTATCTGATTACAAGATTACATTAAATAGAGGGACTCTCATATATAATTCCCATAGATCCAAAATTCACAGTATCCCATAACAGATGTTAATTCTCAAGAGAACTATTACTGTGTTTGGATACCCTCACTTGGATATATGAACTGTATCTGTGACTAGAGTCTATCTATCTAAAATTCAAAGTACTAGTAATTAATAACATGAACAGTCCATATTATCAATACCCTCACCCAGATGTATAGTATATGCCAAGCAAATTTATACTATCGTATCGATAGTAATTATCTATCCGAAATCCAGAGTATTAATAACAACATGAACAATCCATGTTATTAATACCCTCACTCAGATAAATAGTTCCCAAGGATCTCAACTAGATTCGAAGAATTCTAACTTTACATCTATATATGTAAGAAAACACGGTTGCAGAAATAAAATATGTTATATATATATATATATATATATATATATATATCATAATATTAAGATTCGATTACATGATTCTCATAACGAGTTTCTTATTACAAAGTATTCAAATAGATAAGAATATAATCTAATCTAAACAGGGACGCTTCCCTTTATCTACTCCAGATGTTCCAGGGTTACCATCTAAAACTGCAAAGGGAATAATTTGCAAGGGTGAGCTATGACATGCTCAACAAGTTTTGTATTTATAACAATATATGATTTGAAGAAATATAACAATTCAAATTTCGATTGATAGTTGTCACCATTTCACTATGGATTTATATTTCTGTTAGTCACACAGACTTAGAAATTTTATTCAGATATGAGATAGGGGATCAGCCTATTCAACATCCTAGGAGTATGTATCTCATCCTACCAGTTCTTAAACGCACCCAACTTAGTGTCAATATATTATCGACTGAAAGATCCCATACGGGATACCCAACTTCAAAATAGGATGTCTTACCAAACAATTTGGTTTGACACAACAAGTTAAGCTTAACAATTAATATGAATAAACAATTCATTTCTTAGTTATGCTGAAGCTATAGCAATAACCTTACAATAAGAGGTAATTCAAATGTAGGTGTAGTATATTATATCAACAGCATATCAACATAAAAATCTTGTTCAACGAGCAAATAGGTTTAATAAATTTGCATAAGTAGTTTAAGGGTTAAGAAAAACTTGCCTGAGCGTAGATCAATCAAGTTATGCTACTCAATTCGTTTAATAAATACCTACGATGTTCATATATATAAATCTAACACGTTAGTACTGATAATAATACTCAAATATGTACACTTATGTAAGATTGGGTTAGATTCCAAAAGGTTTTGATGTACAAAGTCTTTATTTAAGTAGATAAATAGACTAATTTTTTTTATAAAATTTATTATATTTTTAGATAATTTATTTATCCTTTATAATAATTTTTAGAAGTTTTAGAATATTTTTAAAACATTTATTTATCCTTTAAATAATTTTTAAATCATTTATTTCTATTTGTAGGTAATTAATATTTACTTAAAATTTTACAAAAAACATTGTTTATTATTTTTAAATAATTTATAATCATTTATTATGATTTTTATATCATTAATATTATTTTAATTATTTTATTATTAAGTTAATTATTAATAATATCCAAATAAAATATAATATTTATTAAATTTATGTAAAAATATCAAAAATTAATTATATTTATTTAATATAATTTTAAAAACTGTTTTTGTATTTATTTATTAATTATTTCTAATTTTTTATAATTTATTTTTAGAAAACAATTTTTGTCTGCATCATTAAAAGCCCTTTAGTGACGATGTAAAGTGTCATTGTAGGGTGTTCTTGAGTTACGGGCAATGATTCGGTACATAGTGGAGTGACCAATTTGACCACGAATTATCTAGTTACTGGTTATGATTTTGGATTTGGTAAAGTATTGCTGTTATAGTACTCTTACAGTAGTACAACATGAATCAAATTTTCGGCTTTAACCTACATATAACAAGAAATTATAGAGGCTCAAAGTCACTGTTAGAGTTGTTCTTGAGTTTTTGGGTAACCCAGAATAGTGGTCATGGCCGGTCAACGGTTTTGTGGCTTGAATATCTTTGATTCTATGTATTAGATGTGTGTTGTGTTTGTTATAACATGTAGTATATATGTCAGGGTACATATATATAACACTAACATGAATAGAGCATAAATCTAAGGTCTTTAGTTATGCTAGTCAAAGTACAGCCAAACGTTGTTCTTAGTGTTCTTCAGTTTTCTGGGCAACCCAAAAAACTTGGTCAAGCTCGGTCAACTGATTTTAAACATTAATTCCAGTAATCCTATACGTTGTTTGTGCAATTTAAGATCATAGATATGTAGTACATATATCAGGGTGTTAATCTAATACAAAACATTACAAAAACAACAAATATAAAGCGATCAAAAAGGTTGGTCAAAGTAGCCAGTTCGACTGTTCTTGAGTTTTCTGGGTAACCCAGAAAACTACAATCTGTGAACGGTCAACGCACTTTGACCAATCATAATTTGCAATCTATGGTTCTAATGAACCTGTTTTCTTTTCCAGATTAAAGACCTACTAATAGACTACAAGTAACATACAATTAACAGACCTAAACATAAACACAATTGAATTTACAAGCCCTGACATTCGGCTGTCAGACTTGGTTTTCAAAATTTCCAGATTTCTAAAAACACTTAATTAAGGCATCTAGGTGTTATGAAAATGTGTTCTACCAATCTAACATACTTCCTAACATACTAATACATATTTCTAAACATCTAAACAACAAAATTAACAAAGAATCAAAGAGCTAACTATGAACTAGGGTTTGTACCTTTTCTTGATTGATTTTCGATTCTAGCTTCTGATTTGGTTGCTGCTATCACCCAGGCTTGATTTTGTAAGTAAGTAAGTGTATATTGGCGTATAATTTTCGTGAGTTTGCTTAGCCCTAAGGTTCCTATTTATAGAATTCTTCAACTTGGCTTTTTGGTCATTTTTGAGCAACTTGCCTCTACAAATATCAGATCTGATGACTATTATCATGCTTGGGAGTTACAAGCATGTCATGTGTAGCCTAGGGACTTGAATGATGACTCCTAATCTACTTGTGAGCTAGTTAGGTTTTTTTAGTAGCCTAATTATGCTTTAATCTTCACTAATCTTGATTAGGGTTTTGTTTCTAATGATTATGATTGTTAAGTAATGTTAATTAGTACCTAATTGAAGTTTACTAACAATGATTAGGTATTATGATAATCTAATTAGGGTTTAATTAGCTAATTAGGTTTAGTTTATAAATTTGGGTTAGGATTTTGCTAATTAGGGTTAGGGTTTGTTAATCTAGGGTTACTAACCTAGATTTCTTACTAATCCTAACAAACACGAAAAAGCGTTTTGTTAGTGTAAGCATGACAAAGCAACTTGTCAAAACAATTATACCGAAAAGTCCGATTATGGAAGAAAAATTTTAAGCACGAGGTGTCAAGCACAACGTTTATCGGACAAAAATTTATTTGGTCAAATTTGTTAAACAGAGTATATAGTAACACATAACACATTCAGAACGGAGAAATTTTAATGATATAACTAAATTTACATGTACAAGTCCTATTAGGGTTTTGAGTTTTTACATTCACCCCCACTAATAAGAATTTCGTCATCAAAATTACAGTACAAGTTAAGTAAATAATTGAGGATAATTCGCTTGCATTTTATCTTCAAGCTCCCACGTAGCTTCTTTAACGTTCTAATTTCTCCAGATTACTTTGACCGATGCTATCACTTTATTTCTCAGGACTTGTTCTTTACGGTCGACGATCTGCACAGGTTCTTCTACATAAGAAAGATCTTCTTCTATTTGGATTGGCTCATAATTTATAACGTGTTTATAATCAGGTTTGTATGGTTGTAATACGGACACATGAAACACATTATGGATATGATTCAACTCAGGAGGTAGTGCTATTTCATAAGCAACCTCACTAGGACTTAATTTTTCTTTCTTACCAAAACGTATCTTGCCCTTCCAAGGAGATACCTTCAAGAATACGTGGCTTCCTACGTTAAAGTTTCGTTGTTGACGATGTGGATCAGCGCATTTTCTTTGTCGATCTTGAGATGCTTGTAATCGTTGACGAATAATTCTGATGGTTTCAGTTGTTTGTTGAAATATTTCAGGTCCTAACATTTGTCTTTCCCCGACTTCATCCCAACATAAAGGTGTTCTATATTTTCTCCCATATAAGGCTTCATAGGGTGGCATACCTATACTAGCATGATAACTATTGTTTTAGGCAAATTCAACTAAAGGTAACTGATCTTCCCAACTGCCTTTGAAGTCTATGATACAAGTTTTTAACATATCCTCTAATATTTTTATAGTTCTCTCACTCTGTCCATCTGTCTGAGGATGATAAGCTGTACTCAATCTTAGATGTGTTCCTAAATGTTTCTGCAGGCTTTTCCAAAAATTTGAAATAAAACGTGGATCTCGATCTGATACTATAGAAACAGGTACTCCATGCCTAGAGATAATTTTATTGATGTACAGTTTGGCAAGGTGATCTAAGTTATGAGTAATTTTAATATGTAAAAAGTGAGCTGATTTGGTTAAACGGTTAACTATTACCCAAATGGCGTTATGGCCCTTTTGTGTAGCTGGAAGGCCAAAAACAAAGTCCATGGTTATATGTTCCCACTTCCACTTGGGAATTGGTAAGGGTTGGAGTAAACCACTCGGCTTTTGATGCTCAGCCTTAACCCTTTGACATGTGAGAATTTGCTTACCCATTCAGCTATTTCTCTTTTCATATTCGACCACCAAAAGTGTCGACTTAAATCCTTATACATTTTTGTACTGCAGGGATGTATGACAAATTTAGAATTATGAGCTTCGTTTAAAATTTCGTCTTTTAAAGCTTGGTTTAATGGAACCCAGAGTCTATCTTCATATCTTATTATTCCATCCTTATCTATTCTGAATTTGTTATACTTGTCATGAGTTGAATTAGACTTATACTTCTGACATTCTTCATCCTTTTCCTGTATCTCTTTGACTTTGTTAAGCAGAGATGAAACTCCTTCTAAAATGTATAATTTTTGGGTAGAGGTAGTTGGACATTCCACCTCAATTTCTAAATTTTCAAAATCTTTTATTAACCTATCATTGGTGGTTAATACATTCAACTTTTCCTGATTCTTTCTACTTAACGCATCAGCTATGACATTGGCTTTACTGGGATGATATAAGATTTCAGAGTCAAAATCTTTTATTAGTTCTAACCATCGTCTCTGTCTTAAATTTAATTATTTTTGTGTAAAACTATATTTTAAACTTTTATGATCTGTATATATCTCACACTTCTCCCCGTACATGTAATGTCTTCAAATTTTTAGAGCAAAAACTACCGCGGCTAACTCTAGATCATGAGTAGGATATCTCTTCTCATAATCTTTGAGTTGTCATGATGCATAAGCAATCACTTTCCCATGTTGCATCAACACACACCCTAAATCTCGGTGTGATGCATCACTAAATACTACAAGGCCTCCTATATCATCTAGTAAGGATAACACTAGAGCCATGCTCAGTCGCTTCTTCAACTCTTGGAAGCTTTCCTCACATTTATCTGTCCAGACGTATTTCACCGTCTTTCGAGTTAAATTGGTTAATGGGGTTACTATTTTTGAAAAATCTTTTATAAACCGTCGATAATAACCTACTAAACCGAGAAAACTTCGTACTTCTGTTGGAGTTGTTGGTTGTTCCCAATTCACAACTGTTTCAATCTTAGCTGGATCTACAGATATTCCATTCTTGTCAATCACATGACCTAAAAATTGAACTCTCTTCAACCAGAATTCACACTTGGAAAACTTTGCATAAAGTTGTTTCTTTCATAAAATCTCTAAAACGACTCTAAGTGTTCAATATGCTCTTCCCGTGTTTTTGAGTATACCGGAATATCGTTGATAAACACTACAATAAATTTGTCTAAGCACGGTTTAAACACTCGATTCATTAAATCCATAAATGTTGCTGGTGCATTAGTCAATCCAAAAGACATTACAAGAAACTCATAATGTCCATAGCGTGTCCTAAACGCTGTTTTCAGCACATCCTCCTTTCTTACCTTTAATTGATGATAACCCGTTCTAAGGTCAATTTTTGAAAAATGTTCGGCCCCCTTTGATTGGTCAAACAAATCATCAATCCTTGGTAAAAGATATTTATTTTTAATAGTTAATTTATATAGCTCCCTATAGTCTATACATAGTCTCATAGTTCCATCCTTCTCTTTACAAACAACACTGGTGCTCCCCAGGGTGAAACACTAGGTTGTATGTACTTTTTATCTAAGAGTTCCTGTAATTGTATAAGTAACTCTTTCAAATCTATAGGTGCCATTCTATACGGTGCCTTAGAAACTGGTGCCGTTCCTGGTGCAAGATCAATGACGAACTCAATTTCCCTATCTGGAGGTAAACCTGGTAAGTCATCCGAAAATACATCAAAAAATTCCTTAACTATCGGTATTTGATCTAGTTATACTCCTTCATGTCGAGTATCAACTATATAGGCCTAATACCCTAAACCACCCTTTCTAATTAATCTTTTTGCCTGAACAATAGTCAAACATCGAGATTTCTTAGGTGAACAACTACCGTTGAACACAACCTTTGACTTCGAAGTAGTCAGAAGATTTATACATTTTTGATGACAATTAATCATCGCGTTATGATTAACTAACCAATCCATTCCTAAAATTACATCAAATTCTCCCAACTGAATTGGTATCAAATCTACTTTAAAATTATGTCCTTTTATTACCACACTACAGTTCCTGTATATGGTTTTAACTGAAATCCTTTCATTATTAGCAATTTCTACACAGAATGGTTTGTCTAAATTTTCACAAGGTATATTCAAGTTTGTAGAAAAAATTTTAGACACAAAAGAACATTTAGCACCAGAATCGAATAACATATATGCATTTAAAGTGTTGATATGGATTATACCTGTCACCACGTCCTGTGAAGCAACAGCATCCCTCAGTGACATATTAAATGTTCTCGTGGTAGGTCGATTCTGAACACCAACTGCAGCTACTTTTGATTGATTATTCTCTGGTACTCTATTCCCCTTTCCTCCTTGGTTCTTAGGTTTGGGACAATTCTTTGAAAAATGGTCCAACGAACCATAATTAAAACATTTATTTTTATTTGGAAGAGGACACTGTGGAGAAAAATGTCCCGACTGTCCATAATTATAACATTTGTTATGAAGGCATTGTCCTTTATGTTTCTTTCCACAAGTAGGACAAGGTTTAATGATGTTATTACTAAATTATTATTAGTATTACCTATCTTTTTCCCCGGGTTGTTAGAAAAAGTATTATCCCCTTTCCATTTGTTATTAAACCCACCTGAACTGGGTTCTGTCCTAAGTTTCCCTTTTTCATTCTGACTTTTCTTGTCCGGGTGAAATTTCACAAAACTTTCATTCTCACTTTCGGCTATAGTAGCTTTCTCTAGTATTTCAGAGAAAGTCTTAATTTGAAGTAATAAAAACCTACTTCGAATATGAGGTTTTAAACCCTCCTGAAACCTACGAGTCTTTCTAAGTCTAGTGGTTACTTGATGAGGAGCAAACCTGGATAGTTCATTAAACTTGGCTGTATACTGGGTTACAGTCAGGTCTCCTTGTTTTAAATCAAGATATTTTATTTCCATTCGATCTTTTAGGGATTGGGATAAATAGTTTTCAAAGAACAACTCTTTGAATCTATCCCAAGGAACAATTTCAGTTTCCACCCGACCTTTGGTTGATTCCCATCAATAATTAGCCTCAACTTTTAGGAAAAAGGTTGCAAACGTTGTCTTCTGATTATTACTGACATTAGTTACTAGGAAAAAGTTCTCTATCTCCGAAATCCAAATTTGTGCCTCGACGGGTTCTGATGTACCTTTAAATTCTGGTGGTCCAACTAATTTAAAACCTTTAAAAGATGTGTTTTGGTTTGTTGGTCTATTCATAGCTCCTAACATAAGGTCTACTAACTGTTGGGTAGAATTGTCTTCATTACTCATTTCTCTTTGGGGCTTCTGGTTGGTGGCATGATTCTATATAAAATAATAACAAAATTCACATAAGAATTTGAATAACACAGGCATATTGTTTATTTTATATATCACAACGGTCGTTCACAACAACTTAGTAGTTAAACATACTACTATCTTACAAACACTGGTTACAAAATAAACTTTGAATGCTTCTTTATTTATACTAATATAAAGCATTCAACCACCTATACTACTCTCTAGAATTCATTGATATCATCAAAGGAATTCTGAATCATGTGACAAACCACAGATCGATCTATGAGATAAGCAGTTTTCTTCTCTTCTACCGGATATCAAACTATACAGCGCTGCAAATCATTAAAAGTATCTCGAACACCCAGAGATGTTTTAAGAAGTCTTGACTGAATTTCTTTCCTGCCCCTCTGAGCATGGTGCAGTTGTACTTTTAGTCGTTGACTATGTCCCCTCTCATGGTGTAGCATTCCCTTAGCTATATCAGCCCTAAACTTTATTTTATTATTCTCATATTCTGTTGTCTTCATCAGTGATGCCATTGCTTCATCATGTTTATCAATTCTCATTAATTATCCTGCCACTGGATCTTCCTCTTCCTCAACATCTAACAGTTGTTGATCATGAAGCAATTCCTCATCCTCTGCATCACTGGCTATATATGACTAAATTTATGGTGGATTATTGGCTATTATCATTTCTTCAGCATTGGAGTTGGCCATCTATAAAAGAAAACTCCTTTAATATTAGTATAGAAATTTACACCCAAAATCTTTTTAATGTTATATTTTATATGTACTTTAAAATTTTTACGGACTCGAAGACTATATACTAAGATTTCTCTTTCTTATATCTATAGCCTTGAGCTCTGATACCAAACATGCCCATATCTATACTCCCATGGTATCCGATATGGTTCTTACAACGAATTCATATAATGCATTTAAATCTATACACCCATGCTATCTGATTACAAGATTACATTAAATAGAGGGACTATCAGATATAATTCCCATAGATCCAAAATTCACAGTATCCCATAACAGAAGTTAATTCTTTGAATCTATGCCAAGGAACAATTTCAGTTTCCACCCGACCTTTGGTTGATTCCCACCAATAATTAGTCTCACCTTTTAGGAAAAAGGTTGCAAAAGTTATCTTCTGATTATTACTGACATTAGTTACTAGGAAAAATTTCTCTATCTCCGAAATCCAAATTTGTGCCTCGACAGGTTCTGATGTAAATTTAAATTCTGGCGGTCTAACTAATTTAAAATTTTTAAAAGATGTGTTTTGGTTTATTGGTCTATTCATAGCTCCTAACATAAGGTCTACTAACTGTTGGGTAGAATTGTCTTCATTACTCATTTCTCTTTGGGGCTTCTGGTTGGTGGAATGATTCTATATAAAATAATAACAAAATTCACATAAGAATTTGAATAACACAGACATATTATTTATTTTATATATCACAACGGTCGTTCACAACAACTTAGTAGTTAAACATACTACTATCTTACAAACACTGGTTACAAAATAAACTTTGAATGCTTCTTTATTTTTACTAATATAAAGCATTCAACCACCTATACTACTCTCTAGAATTCATTGATATCATCAAAGGAATCCTGAATCATGTGATAAACTACAGATCGATCTATGAGATAAGCAGTTTTCTTCTCCTCTACCGGATATCGAACTACACGACGCTGAAAATCATTAAAAGTATCTCGAACACCCAGAGATGTTTTAAGAAGTCTTAACTGAATTTTCGTCCTGCCCCTCTGAGCATGGTGCAGTTGTACTTTTAGTCGTTGACTATGTCCCCTCTCATGTTGTAGCATTCCCTCAGCTATATCAGCCCTAAACTTCATTTTATTATTCTCATATTCTGTTGTCTTCATCAGTGATGCCATTGCTTCATCATGTTCATCAATTCTCATTAATCGTCCTGCCACTGGATTTTCCTCTTCCTCAACATCTAACAGTTGTTGATCATGAAGCAATTCCTCATCCTTTGCATCACTGGCTATATATGACTCAATTTGTGGTGGATTATTGGCTATTATCATTTCTTCAGCATTGGAGTTGGCCATCTATAAAAGAAAACTCCTTTAATACTGGTATAGAAATTTACACATAAAATCTTTTTAATGTTATGTTTTATATGTACTTTAAAATTTTTACGGACTCGAAGACTATATACTAAGATTTCTCTTCCTTATATCTATAGCCTTGAGCTCTGATACCAACCTGTAACACCCCCATATCTATATAACGAATTCATATAATGCATTTAAATATATGAAGATTACATTAATTTAGAAGTTTGATTTTCCAAAAATAAATATATGAATAAATATCCGGGACTACATAAAACGCATCCAAATTAAGACATAAAATTTGTAACACCCCCATATCTATACTCCCATGGTATCCGATATGGTGCTTACAACGAATTCATATAATGCATTTAAATCTATACACCCATGGTATCTGATTATAAGATTACATTAAATAGAGGGACTATCAGATATAATTCCCATAGATCCAAAATTCACAGTATCCCATAACAGATGTTAATTTTCAAGAGAACTATTATCGTGTTTGGATACCTCACTTGGATAGATGAATCAGATCTGACTAGAGTCTATCTATCCGAAATTCAGAGTACCAGTAATAACATGAACAATCCATATTACCAATACCCTCACCAAGATGTATAGTCTATGCCAAGCTAATTTATACTATCATATCGATAGTAACTATCTATCCGAACTCCAGAGTATTAATAACAACATGAATAGTCCATGTTATTAATACCCTCACTTAGATAAATAGTTCCCAAGGATCTCAACTAGATTTGAAGAATTCCAACTTTACATCTATATATGTAAAAAAACACGGTTGCGGAAATAAAATATGTTATATATATATATCATAATATTAAGATTCGATTACATGATTCTCATAACGAGTTTCTTATTACAAAGTATTCCAATAGACAAGAATATAATCTAATCTAAACAGGGACACTTCCCTTTATCTACTCCAGATGTTCCAGGGTTACCATCTAAAACTGCAAAGGGAATAATTTGCAAGGGTGAGCTATGACATGCTCAGCAAGTTTTGTATTTATAACAATATATGATTTGAAGAAATTTAACAATTCAAATTTTGTGAGGTCCCCGAATCCAGATACTTGAAACTCGAACTCGGTACTTCACGATACCATTTCTATGAGCGGAATAATACTAATAATAATAACAATACTATAAAACTTAACTTAAGTTTACATATACATCAGAGTCTTTCTCCCAAGTACGTAACCTTTAAACATTCATTACATGTCATAATATATATATATATATATATATATATATCATAGTCTTCATAGTCTTATAAAACTATTACAAATACTGCCACAATTCTTATTTGGTTAGCTTTCCTTTTCCTTTGCCTCGGCCTGAACTTTCTGGTCCTTCACACTTAGCTGAAAACATTTAAATTAAGCAAGGATGAGCATTTGAGTGCCCAGCAAGTATTATATATATATATAGGCTGAAAGAATTTAAATGTTTTCTTAATAATATTCTTCTACAACTAGTCAGTAGTTGTGAAGTAATCTGTACCAATAATAATTCATAACAACCCTCTTTCAAACTTTTGAAACTACGTATTGACTGTATATGGGGTTTCTGTGACATACCATGAACATTGTTTTTCATTTTCGAAAAGGTTTAAACAGAAGTTCATCTGTAAACCGTCATGACTTACGGGCACGGAGGGTGATCGGCCCTGTTGTACCCTGTATTGATCAATACTACATTTACATGAACGATGTTATCGTTCGCTCTGTCCGCCTTGGGCGCATAAAATTTTCCCATTTTCGGGATGTTCATATCTGTCGGGTTTTCATAACAAAGGTCTTATATAATTCAACATATATGTATATCAAAGGGTATCAACATGCGATGAAAAACAATGATTGTCCAAGTGGGGACACTTGTATAATCATTTATAGAAATTAACGAAACAGAATATATTTATCCGAATTATCATATACTAGCATGTTGATAATCAATGGGCATATATAATATAGGCTTAACAATCTGTACAATAATAACAATAATTCTGAACTTCTCACTTCATCCATTGATAAAGAAAATGCAAAGTTAGGATACTTGCACGATGCTACCGCTACTATTCTCAACTTAGTTTTATCTTTTATGAAATCACCTATCATTAATCGATCATTTCTTGATTAGTATAACATAACGTACATATAACACTGCCTATTACAGTCAGCACATTCCCTATTCACATCATCACACATGTTTAACAATCGTTGACTCATAATCAAACACCAACACCCTCCTAATCACATTGTCATACAACCTTAACAACCATTGAATCACAAATAAACACATATCCAATTAAATTATCTAAGTCCAGATCAATTTCAAACATGTCGGTGCTTAACCGACGGCTTTTCGGGTAATTATCGAGTCTAAGACTCTAAACCGTAGTTCAATATCCATTTGGATAACTTAAACATTAGTCACATTATTTTTCATGGCCTTATAATAATTATTAAATAATTATTATCATTTATCATAATTTTTGAAATATCAAAATCATTATTAAATGATTTAAAGATTAAACAATTTTATTATCATTAATATTTAATTAGTATTAAATTATTAATGAAACCATTGTCAAAATATTAAAGTTATGTATAATAACTCAAAATATCTTTAAAGTATTAATAATACCCTTAAATGATTTTTAAAATATCCTTTTAAATGATTTTAAATAAATAAAACCATTTTTAAATCATTAATATCCTTTTTAAATGATTTTAAATAAATAAAACCATTTTAAAACTATTTATTTAATATAATTATTAAATAAATTTAATATCATTTATAATAATTTAATAATCATTAATATTAAATTATTAAAGAAATTATCCTTTAAGTATTAAAAGTTATATTTTATAACTTAAAATATCTTTAAACACTTTATTTTTATTTAAAATGATTATTATAATAATAAAATCATTTTAAACTAAATTATTTAATATAATTATTAAATAACTTTATTATCATTAATCATAATTAATTAATGAAATTTACCTTTAAATATTAAAAGTTATATTTTATAACTTAAAATATTTTTAAATACCTTCTTATTATTTAAAATGATTTTTAAAATAATAAAATCAGCTTTTAATTTAATTACTTAATTCATTTAACAAATAACTTAATTATCATTAATATTCCTTTATTAATGAAAATTATCAAATAATATTAAAAGTTATCAAAATATCTCAAAAATATTTTCTTATATCATAAGATAATTTTAAATGATTTTTTTATGAATTAAAATCATTTTTAAATAATTTATTTAATATTATAATTAAATAAATTAATTACTTTTAATATTCCAAAAATATTAAATATTTATGAAATATATTTAAAATAATTAAAAACTAATTTTCAGAATTTAAAATAATTTTTCATAATTTATTTTGTATTTTTAATAATTAAAAACTATTTTTTTTCTATTTATTAATTAATTTCCGGAAAATAAATTATTTTCTGTCGCTAAAGGGCTATAGCGACACTTTCTGTCGCTATAGGTGTTCTTGAGCTCAAGAACACTGACAGGTCAGTGTTCGAGTTACTTCTTTATTGAAATCAGAAACGCGATCTGATCATGATTTGGTCTATCTCAAGCATTGATATTATACGCAGTATGCAATACTACAACTATCAACAATTAACTAGGTCATACATCAAACACACAAGAAGATCTGAGCTCACAAACCTCCTGTCAGAGTATTCCTGGGTTTTCCAGAAACCCAGGTGATCAACCAGCCACTTTCATGCCTAAATATCTAAGTGTTCTACTCAACATTTATGTCATATAAAGGTTTAAATCTATAGACTATATGTCAAGGTACAAGTTCATAACATCAAAACACCATATAATCAAAACACGTAAGATCCGGCATGGTCAAACCATGTCGAAATCGTTTTTCTTGATTTCGAAATTCCCGAATTGCCGATTCAATGATAATGGTCTACTTTGACCGCTTGACACGTTTGATCTGTTGATTTTTTATGGGATATTACTACATAAATCTACTTTCCACATTACCAGCTACAAATTGAATACAACAACAGCAACAAAAATCATCAAATCTATCAGATATAGAAGCTTGAAATATTGTCAGACGCTGGAAAATTTTCTGGGTTACCCAGATTCCTTCCTGGTCATGGTCGGTCAACGACCTTTGACCATTAATAACTTCATATTTAAAACAGGTCTAGCTTTAATTCTTGTTACAGATGAAAGATCTCATACAAAGCTACAACATTAAACACTTAAACAACAAAGATATTAAACACACAACAATCTACAGCGTCTGACATTTGATGTCAGAACACAAAAAAATAATTTTCCAGATTTTGAAAATCTTTAATTTCGAGCACTTTAATGTTATGGATCTGAATACTACCAACCCAGATCATCACTAGAGACTAAATACAACATATTACAACAACAAAACTAACATCTAACACAAAAAAAAATTGGGCGTAATTTGAACTAGGGTTTTGTACCTTTTATGCTCAATTACGATTTTCCGCTATTGATTTGTTGTTGGATTTCGTGGGGCTTCAATAAGGGACTATAAAGCTTGATATTTTCTTGAGGTTTGGGGGCTTAAGAGAATTAGTAGAGTGTTTGTGCAATTTTAGTAAACAACCCACTTTCTCTCTCTCATCAATCTATATATAGACAAATATGATGCATGAATGAGCCGAGATGTTGCTTGTTGTTTGGCATATTTGAGTCACAAAGAGTGGTTGAGTTGGCCAACAACCTCACCTATTTTCAAAACCTACAATTTAGCCTCAATTATACACTTAGGGGCATTTTTATCATTTCCTTAAATTTCTAGAAAATTGCCTTAGGGTTTAGGGTTTAGACATTTTAGTGTTTAGGGTTTGAGCCAATTTAGGTTTTATAAGTAAACAAAAATCTAGGATTTCCAATTTAGGGTTTGCACATTAAATAAATAAAATTAAATAACTTTTTGTTTCTAAAATTTTGCAAAATAAATTTGTTAATTAAATTAAGTTTGTAATTACATGCACATTAGGGTTTATTACCCTTAATCATAATGAACTTTGCTAATAAAGCAATTAGGGTTTAAAATATCGATAATTACGGTTTCTAGAAATACAATTAGGGTTTATTATAAAATAACAAAATTTTAGTTTCTAAAATTTGACAATTTAGGTTTGTTAATTAGATTAATTTTCTAATTACTTTATACAGTAACATTAGGGTTTAGATCATATAATTATCATTGACTTTGCTAATTTAGCAATTAGGATTTATTCTTTTGGTAATTAGGGTTACCAAATTACTATTAGGGTTTTCTAAATATTAGGTTTTCCAGAATTTTAATTAGGGTTTACCTAATTAATACATTTAATACATGACATAATTAATATTACATACTTATAAAACAATCTCATACTCTAATTTGGATCTCAAATTAGGGTTTAACATTATTACTAGGGTTTGGGTCAAAATACACCGTAATTGACCAACCATTATCAATACGGACATACCGTACATATTCATAGCACTGAAAAATTAAAATATATGTAATATTATATTATTATTCTCATACCTTGACAATAATCCAAAATTAGGGTTTGGATTCCATATCTGATTATTCTTTCATATTTAACCTTAATAATTAAGGTAAAATAATTAACTTAATAATCTGTACAAAAAATCATATAATAATTATTATATTTATAAAAATCACTTCATATATTATTTAAATAATATATAATTATATATTCATGGAAAATAATTAATCAAAACATTTCTATCATAATATTACTTATTATAAGAATATACTTTATAATAATCAAAATTCTAAAATAAATTTACTTGTAAATATTCATGTAATAAATATATTTTTATTTACCACATAAATACATATACACATAATCTTGTACAAATCCTCATCCTTAAATAAATAAATAAAAAAAATTATACGCAAAATTTAAGAGTTATTTATATAGAAAATATCGGGTTGTCACAAATTTCGACTGATAGGTTTTACCATTTCACTATGGATTTATATTTCTGTCAGTCACACAGACTTAGAAATTTTATTCAGATATGAGATAGGGGATCAACCTATTCAATATCCTAGGAGTATGCATCTCATCCTACCAGTGCTCAAACGCACCCAACTTAGTGTTAATATATTATCGAACGAAAGATCCCATACGGGATACCCAACTTCAGAATAGGATGTCTTACCAAACAATTTGGGTTGACACAACAATTTAAGCTTAACAATCAATATGAATAAATAATTCATTTCTTAGTTATGCTGAAGCTATAGCAATAACCTTACAATAAGAGGTAATTCAAATGTAGGTGTAGTATATTATATCAACAACATATCAAGATAAAAATCTTGTTCAACGAGTAAATAGATTTAAGAAATTTTCATAAGTAGTTTAAGGGTTAAGAAGAACTTTCCTGAGCATAGATCAGTCAAGTTATGCTACTCAATTCGTTTAATAAATACCTACGATGTTCATATATATAAATCTAACACGTTAGTATTGATAACAATACTAAAATATAACACTTATGTAAGATTGGGTTATATTCCAAAAGGTTTTGATGTACAAAGTCTTTATTTAAGTTGATAAATAGACTAAATTTTATTTATAAAATTTATTATATTTTAGATAATTTATTTATCCTTTATAATAATTTTAGAAGTTTTAGAATATTTTTAAAACATTTATTTATCCTTTAAATGATTTTTAAATCATTTATTTCTATTTGTAGGTAATTAATATTTACTTAAAATTTTACAAAAAACATTGTTTATTATTTTTAAATAATTTATAATCATTTATTATGATTTTTATATCATTAATATTATTTTAATTATTTTATTATTAAGTTAATTATTAATAATATCCAAATAAAATATAATATTTATTAAATTTATGTAAAAAATATCAAAAATTAATTATATTTATTTAATATAATTTTAAAAACTGTTTTTGTATTTATTTATTAATTATTTCTAATTTTTTATAATTTATTTTTAGAAAACAATTTCTGTCTGTCGCTAAAGCCCTTCAGTAACAGAAAGTGTCGCTCTAGGTGTTCTTGAGTTCTTGGCAACAGTTCGGTCATGGTCGAGTGACCAATTTGACCACGAATTATCTAGCTAATGGTTATGATTTTGGATTTGGTAAAGTATTGATGTTATAGTACTCTGACAGTAGTACAACATGAATCAAATTTCAGGCTTTAACCTACTTATAACAAGAAATTATAGAGGCTCCAAGTCACTATCAGAGCTGTTCTTGAGTTTCTGGGTAACCCAAAACAGTGGTCGTGGTCGGTTAACGGTTTTGTGGCTTGAATATCTTTGATTCTGTGTATTAGATGTGTGTTGTGTTTGTTGTAACATGTAGTATATATGTCAGGGTACATATATATAACACTAACATGAATAGAGCATAAATCTAAGGTCTTTAATTATGCTAGTCAAAGTACAGCCAAACGTTGTTCTTAGTGCTCTTCAGTTTTCTAGGCAACCTAGAAAACTTGGTCAAGCTCGGTCAACGGATTTTGATCATTAATTCTAGTAATCCTATACATTTTTTGTGCAATTTAAGATCATAGATATGTAGTACATATATCAGGGTGTTTATCTAATACAAAACATTACATAAACAACAAATATAAAGCGATCAAAAAGGTTGGTCAAAGTAGCCAGTTCGACTGTTCTTGAGTTTTCTGGGTAACCCAGAAAACTACAATCCGTGAACGGTCAACCCACTTTGACCAATCATAATTTGCAATCTATGGTTCTAATGAACCTGTTTTCTTTTACAGATTAAAGACCTACTAACAGACTACAAGTAACATACAATTAACAGACCTAAACATAAACACAATTGAATTTACAAGCCCTGACATTCGGCTGTCAGAATTGGTTTTCAAAATTTCCAGATTTCTAAAAACACATAATTAAGGCATCTAGATTTTATAAAAACGTGTTCTACCAATCTAACATACTTCCTAACATACTAATACACATTTCTAAACATCTAAACAACAAAATTAACAAAGGATCAAAGAGCTAACTATGAACTAGGGTTTGTACCTTTTCTTGATTGATTTTCGATTCTAGCTTCTAATTTGGTTACTGCTATCACCCAGGCTTGATTTGGTAAGTAAGTAAGTGTATATTGGGTTATAATTTTCATGAGTTTGCTTAGCCCTAAGGTTCCTAATTATAGAATTCTTCAACTTGGCTTTTTGGTCATTTTTGAGCAACTTGCCTCTATAAATATCAGATCTGATGACTATTATCATGCTTGGGAGTTACAAGCATGTCATGTGTAGCCTAGGGACTTGAATGGTGACTCCTAACCTACTTGTGAGCTAGTTAGGTTTGTTTAGTAGCCTAATTATTCTTTAATCTTCACTAATCTTGATTAGGGTTTTGCTTCTAATGATTAGGATTGTTAAGTAATGTTAATTAGTACCTAATTGAAGTTTTCTAACCATGATTAGGTATTATGATAATCTAATTAGGGTTTAATTAGCTAATTAGGTTTAGTTTATAAATTAGGGTTAGGGTTTGTTAATCTAGGGTTACTAACCTAGATTTCTTGCTAATCCTAACAAGCACGACAAAGCGTTTTGTCAGTGTAAGCACGACAAAGCAACTTGTCAAAACAATTATACCGAAAAGTTCGATTATGGAAGAAAAATTTTAAGCACGAGGTGTCAAACACGATATTTTTCGGACAAAAATTTATTTGGTCAAATTTGTTAAACAGAGTATATAGTAACATATAACACATTCAGAACGGACAAATTTTTTTGATATAATTAAATTTACATGTACGAGTCTTATTAGGGTTTTGGGTTTTTACAAAATTAATAGAGATACCTAAAATTGTTATAGCAACACTACAAATAACATACACAACGAACCAAATCAAAATTTTCTGAACTCTATCAAATATACATAATTGATGAAATGATTAATTGAATGAATGAAATGACTGCAATGATATTATATTTATAGGAGGGATTAGTGACCCTTTAGATAAGACATAACCTTTGTCAACTGAATGGACACATGAATGTGCATGGCTAAACATGTGTCAATCAATCAGGCCAGGAAAAACCAACACTACAAAAAAGGTCATTACCGACAGACTATACCATCACCAATAACCCTCTTGCCGTCGGTAATAAGGTCATTGACGATGGCATAGTTCGTCGCCCATCCCGTCGCCACAGAGGTCGTCGCCCCTGCCTCCCGTCACTCACCGTCGGGAATTAAGTCATTACCGACGGGGTCATTCCCGACGGCGTGCCATCGGCTATGAGTCATTAGCGATGACACTAGCGACGGACATGCTATCGTTAATAAACATTTGTAAATTTTAATTTTACTGTAATTCTCGACAGCAATGCCGTTGCCAATGAGTGCATATCCCCGTCGCTAATAACCTATAGGTCATTGCTGACGGCCCCCATCGCCAATGACCCCGTCACCAATGATCTGCTTAAAAAAAATTTAAAAATTGCAAAATTCCCTTGGTCATTTACATATACATAATTATACCTGTTATAAATTAAAGAAACACTAATAATGATAATGACTAATAATGATAATGCACGTATATCCATAACAATCATATCTTTTACCATCAACAATCAATTTAGTTAGATACAAAACTCTAGTCTGTATAACTCAAAAGCTATATAAATACATACATGAAAGTCAAAATATAAACATAAACTAACTACAACCCAAGATCAGGAATGTTAGTGTCATCATCACCGACATCTATCGTACGACCTCCGGTCCCATCGCCTGTTCCACCTCCGGTCCCACCCTCCACAGTCTCATTAGCATCAGATCGGCGGTCATCACCATCTCCGCTACGGGCATCGTCTATGCCGCAGCCTCCACCCCCATGAGTCTCATCAACAATACCCTACAAAAGTAAAAATATTAGTAACGAAGTCGAAAATAGAGCATATTTAAATTATTTTAGTTTGTGTTCTACAATTCTGGTAAACGGACTGATAACTCGACATCTGTATATCAGAATCGAGTCCCATAAGTTGTAGCACGTGCCTAATGCCTATGCCGTGCTATATGTGTGTTTGCGTGTTATTTGGATGACCAAGGCGGGTTTTGGTCTCTTTTTTGGCTTTTTGCCTAAATGTTGGCAGTTCTGGCAAACAGACTAATAACTCGGCATCCGTATATTGGAATCGAGTCCCATAAGTTGCAACGCGTGCCTAATACCTATGAGGTGCTATGTGTGTGTTTGCGTGTTGTTTAAACGACCTAGGCGAGTTTTGGTCTCTTTTTTGACTTTTTGCCTAAGTGTTGATAATTCTGACAAACAGGCTGATAACTCGGCATCCGTATATCAGAATCGAGTCCCGTAAGTTACAGCGCGTGCCTAATCCCAGATGATATTATAATCACTATATTTACCAAGTTGAGCAATCTTCAATAACCCAATAAACGAACCATATTTCGAATTCAGAAAGAATGAAGCACATGCACTTGCACAAGTTGACCCTAATGATTTGGATCATATAACTCTCATTCAGATCAGAAAAATATTGCAAAGAAAATGGTTTTATCAAACATAGCATTTGTTTCTAATATTGATGTGAACTGGAAGACGAGAAAAATTTATGGCCAGAAATATACAATTCAATGAGAAAATAGTTGCAAACATATTTGGCATTGAATTTTTCTTTTATCGTGTCTATGACATTGAGTAGATAGTGTATATGGAAGGAAGAAAGATAGAAAAGAGCAAAGGGAGCAATAGGGTCTGTATGATTTAGACTCAACGAATTTGAGAAAAATATCAAATATAGAGATGCTTTTCTCGACTTCTTGATTTACTTTTGCGTTGTATTTTGTGATCTTTCTTTTTCTTCTGTTATAAATAGTTCTCCTTTTATCTAGTAAACAATAATTATGCTAATTTTGTATAGGAAGAAAGGATATAATTATTGCTTATAAAATATATATAGTAATAACCTATTTACCAAAAAAATAACAAAAGCATATGTGTTCCATGTTCTGCTCATTGGCTTATTAAGTCAGACTTTGAGATTCTTTATTTTTGAAAATATAAGCTTATATGCTGAGTGGAGGAATGAGAAAATATAAGCTTATATGCTAAGCTTAAGTCGAACCATATATGTCACTAAGCCATAAAAATCCCAGTTCAACACCAAACAGAAAGAATGAAGTAATACACTGCAATTGGGTATCTCATGTCACATTAAAATTTTCATGAAAACTTGTAAACTATAAATTTGTAATACACAACAACTGATATTTGGGGGAAAATAGAGTGAAAGTGTAGAAACATAGATTATTAGGTTACATTTGGGGGAAAATTGGATTTGGGAAAACATACCTTGCTTCTCGAGAGACAGAGAGGGACGACAATGGCGAAGAGAGGATGGTGGCGACGATAAGAACCAGCCAGAGGGCGATGGAAAGAAGGAAGAGGGCGATGGAAGGAAGGGAAAGCAAAATCGCGAGGGAAGAAAAAAAAGAAAAAGCATAATGAAAAATTAAACTGACTCAAATTAAATACAAACTAATTATTCTCGATGGCAAGGCCGTCGTCAGTACGACCGTCGATACTAATATCAATCTCGACGGCAGTGCCCGTCGCCTATGACACACATTGGCGATGCCACACATTATCAACGGCCATGTCGTCGGCAGTATGGTCATTAATGATGGCGTTTCTGCCGTCGGAAGTACCCCCGTCGGTAATGCCCTATTTTTTGTAGTGCAAAGCAAGTCGAAGTCGGCCGCTGGCATCATAGAAACCTCACTTGACCGACCCTAGCGTTAGCAAGACCGGTGTTAAGGCCTGTCTTTGCTTTTTCATTTGCATACCTTGCTTCAAAAATTAATAAATAAAAAGGAACTAAACTAAACAAAATTAAAACAAAAATCACACAAAGATATAGATATATATATATATATACATATGATCTTGACCTGATCCGCACCAGACTCGAGACCTGACCCATGAGCAGGCTCGGCCGGCCGGCCAGCCGGGCCATCGAAGAATTCACGACATGCACGTGTGGTTAAACCAAGCCTTGACTAGGTCATCTTCCCTCCACAAAGTGGGGTACCCCTCGTAGCCCAAAGCTAAGAGAAAACTAATTGTATATATACTTAATTATCTTTTAGTCATTAACCAATGTAGAACTTTAGCTCCCCATAAATATTTATTATCATTTTCAAAGGTGATCTTTGGGACTAAATTTCTCATTCATTAACCCATAGATTTGAGCTTCCTAATACTTGATTTTAATATACTCATGGAGTAAAACATATTGATATGTGGATTCATCTCAAATGATTAATGAAACCCACTTTCATTTAAGTTCAAATTCTAACAATCCCCCACATGAATGAAATTGACTACCCACCTTATGTGAATGTTATGCAGACTCTGAGAGAGACAAAATTGAAAATCCTCTATATAGAGAGATGTGGCTTCTGGCTTTGAACCTTCCCTTGTGAAAGACTATTGGGTTTATTGGTTTTTCAATGAACGTGATGTCTTGAATTATCCAACCGTTTGTGTAAATCGAGACAATAGAAATTCACACAAAATCTTTCTAAATATTGTTTGGTTCTCATGATTTTGTTCATTTCGGCCCTTGACATTCCCTAATTTATGAGTGTTCTAGAGAAGTATAACCTTATCATTCTCATAGAATTGACCCAATTCACACTCACATATGTGATTCTTAATAAGAGTATCCTATCACACCCCACTTGATTATCAAGATATAAGAAATATTTAAAGTACAACTTATCCTAAAACTGATGCAGGTATCACTATCTCGTATCATAGGAATGAATAGAAGAAATTAATTTCTTCATAGTGATTTGGTTGAATTTTTCACAATTTAGTTATCCCTTTGAACCTAGATCTTGGGATCTCAAATTAACTAGGTTGGGTTTCCACCATTATGATCCTTATTTATAGGCTTTTAAACTCATTCCCTCAATGTTATTTTTATTTACTCTCTAGTCAAACCTTTAGTTAATGGATTCGCTATATTCTCTTTCGACTTTATGTATTCAGTAGACATAATGACATTAGAGAGAAATTATTTTATGGTATTGTGTCTACAACAAATTTGTCTAGACTTACCATTATATATGTGACTCTGAGCCCTTCCAATTGCTGATTGACTATCACAATGGATACAAATAGCAAGCACATGTTTAGACTACATAGGAATATCTTCTAAAAAGTGATGATGCCACTCTGTTTCTTCTCCAGCCTTATCCAATGAAATACTTAGATTCCATTATTGATTGAGAAATACATGTTTTAAAAGATTTCAATGATATTTTTCCTCCACCTGGTGTAAACACAAAGCCACTTGTGGATTTAGAGTCTTTTGTATCTGATATCTAGTTCACATCACAGTTTCTTTCAAGTACTGTTGGATATCTTGAGTACTGCAATCCAAAGTTTTGAGTGTTTTTTAAATACCTTAAAACTCTCTTATAATCTCTTTTCAGTGATCTTGTCTTGGATTTCTTGTAAATATATTCAATTTATTAACAACATATGTTATGTCAGGACGTGTACAATTCATTACATACATAAGGCTTCCAATTATTTGTGCATACTCAAGTTGTGATATGATGTCTCAATAATTTTTTGACAAGTGTAGATTTATATCTATCGGTGTTCCAACAAGATTACAATCATATTGATTAAATTTCTTTAGAATTTTCTTAATATAATGTTGTAGAAACCCAAAATGTTACTTTCCTTGTACTAACCCTGCAGGAGGGTAAAGGCATAATTTCACCTAGGAGACAACCCCGCGTAATGGAAAACATGTAATTTACCTAGAGACAACCCCGAGGAGGGGGAAAAGTGGAAATTCTCCCTAAAACACGACATAATTCAAGAAAGAATCACAAAGCCGAGGATAAGGACACACACTATAAGAAAAAGGCTTAACTGTGACCGACTATCAGCGACTGCATTTGGTTACTAACAATCTGTTGTTTGCCAGTGGGACCATAACCTGTATAATTGAGCCAAATTTGCCTCAGTGGCAGAACAGATCAGAAACCGATAATCCCAGAATCCCTCAAACAACTAGACCTCCTCACACTGATTAAACTGGCCCATAACTGCTAGAGGGTGATATGTAGTGAAGCCCCTAAAACTAGCTAGGGGGAGAAAATCAAAATCATCCATGTGAGTGACAAATCTCAGGAAAGAACAATACCCCGAGTACATCAGAACCTTGAAGGGGTCCTCAATAGAGGCCAAAAACTCAGTCTAAGACCTGGCGTTGAAGCACGAAGCCGGGTGAATAAAGTAGGAAAGAGATATATTGTGACCGATGCAGTACCCATGACGATGGATTTGGCCGATCGGACTCAAGTAGATCATAAACAAGACATATAAAAGCACCGAGCTCCCACAAAATTCTCGATCCCCAAAAGTACAACAATAGAAGGCTAATATCAATGTCTCAACTAGTATCAATGGAAGAAGGGTGAAGCCACCATGAAGGGTCTAGAGCACCATCGAGACGCCGTTATCCAGATGGTCAGCATAAATGGGCATATACAAAATGGATAGAATGCACATCATCAATGCGTCAACTCTCGATGTATGCCATCTATCCTCTGAAATAGCGAAGTCGCTTCAATACTCGGAGAAGCTATCGACAGAACCAAAGAAATCCACCAGGAAATTCATAGACACAACATGCCCACCAACCACCTCTGCTAAGACGAGTGTTCGCCTGAACCAGTCACGGTCATAAACTGGTGGTGCATCTAACCTACCGCCACCCTAGTGCAAGGACAATCCATCGACAAGCCAGAAATCCAACAATACTCCTCTAGGGTGGGCGTGAGCTCATCTGATCCAAATTTGAACCCATGTCGCTCAGGAATCTAATACAACAACATCCCTTTGACAAAACCCTCCAGCACTTGGAAGGACAAATAGGACATTTAATGCCCCAACATCCGATCTACGGTAATGCGGTCCAAAGCCGGTAACTGTCATACCAACCCCTCAAACGAGAGGTCATCTGACTCAGTGGGGAGTGATCTATCCGGGCTACGGATAATAAGGCTATCTGTAAAAAATAGTATAACAAAGACCATACAGAGTCAATTCTAACTGACAATTCACATTCATATATCAAGCATGAATCATGATAAATCAATAAATATAAGATACATGATAAAGAAGTGGAAAAAACATCATCATATATATCTCTGACAAATACATCATGTTTATATATACATTAACATCATGATACTTGTGAAAATTAACAAAAAACATAAAAGTACAAGAAAATGGGGCACAAATGCCTAACAACTAACAAATACATATCAAATAAAGTCAACACAATCCATTAAAGCACTGGCATCCACTACAAAAAATAGGGCATTACCAATGGGAGTACTTCCGATGGCAGAAACGCCATCATGAATGACCATACTACTGACGACATGGCCGCCGATAATGTGTGTCGTCACCAATGTGTACTTGTTCCTTTTTCACGACCATTTTTCCTCTTTGCAGGTGTGTAAAAAATATAAGTCAACAGACTCAGGTCATAGGCGACGGGCACTGCCGTCAAGATTGATATTAGTATCCATGAGCGTATTTACAATGGCCTTGTCGTCAAGAATAACTTTGTATTTAATTTGAGTCAGTTTAATTTTTCATTATGCTCTTTCATTTTTTTCTTCCCTCGCGATTCTGCTTTCCCTTCCTGCCATCGCCCTCTTCCTTCTTGCCGCCGCCCTCTGGCTGGTTCTTGCCATTGCCAGCATCCTCTCTTCGCCATCACCATCCCTCTCTGTCTCTCGAGAAGCAAAGTATGTTTTCCCAAATCCAATTTTCCCCCAAATGTAACCTAATAATCTATGTTTCTACACTTTTACTCTATTTTCCCCCAAATATCAGTTGTTGTGTATTACAAATTTATAGTTTGTAAGTTTTCATGAAAATTTTAATGTGACATGAGATACCCAATTGCAGTGTATTACTTCATTCTTTTTGTTTGGTGCTGAACTGGGGTTTTCATGGCTTAGTGACATATATGGTTTGACTTAATCATAGGATATAAGCTTATATTTTCTCATTCCTCCACTCAATATATAAGCTTATATTTTTAAAAATAAAGAATCTCAAAGTCTGACTTAATAAGCCAATGAGCAGAACATGGAACACATATGCTTTTATTATTTTTTGGTAAATAAGTTATTACTATATATATTTTATAAGAAATAATTATATGCTTTCTTCCTATACAAAATTAGCATAATTATTGTTTACTAGATAAAAGGAGAACTATTTATAACAGAAGAAAAGGAAAGATCACAAAATACAACGCAAAAGTAGAACAAGAAGTCGAGAAAAGCTTCTCTATATTTGATATTTTTTCTCAAATTTGTTAAGTCTAAATCATACAGACCCTATTGCTCCCTTTGCTCTTTTCTATCTTTCTTCCTTCCATATGCACTATATACTCGATGTCATAGATACGATAAAAGAAAAATTCAATGTCAAATACATTTGCAACTATTTTCTCATTAAATTGTATATTTCTGGCCATGAATTTTTCTCATCTTCCAATTCACATCAATATCAGGAACAAATGCTATGTTTGATAAAACTGTTTTCTTTGCAATATTTTTTCTGATCTGAATGAGAGTTATATGATCCAAATCATTAGGGTCGACTTGTACAAGTGCATGTGCTTCTTTCTTTCAAAATTCGAAATATGGTTCGTTTATTGGGTTATTGAAGATTTCTCAACTTGGTAAATATAGTGATTATAATATCATCTGGGAGTTTAAGAAAGTGATCTTCTTTCTTATTCATCCATGAAGAACTTTGTCTTTTTTTTTTCTTCAGTAATCACTATGATCATATGCGTGTATATATATGGGGGGATTTAAGGGAAATTAAAGGGTCGTTTGGAATTTGGATAGCTTTTTTGAATTTGTTTTCAAAAAATTAGTTGGTATTCAAAACACCAACACAAATTGGAATTGAAAACACAAAATAGTATCGACATTGAGGAGGAAAAAATGTAACACATTTGTTTATGGTTGTCAAGTGTTTTTGAGTATGTTGCTAAGAAAATCCGAGTAAGGGTAAAAATAACAGTTATTCCATGTGACTTTACATGAGCATATTTTCATATGGTTTAGGAAGCTTAGAAACTCGTTTGAGATTCACTTAGTAGGAGTGAATCTCAAATAGTCCCCGTTTTGGGACTGTTCCTGTATGTTTCGATTTCACTTAGGTCGGTGTTAACGACTTGAGCATGTCTTTACATTTTTTAAATTTTTGGTCAGTATATATCTCTTGATGTTCTTCGGTTGCATATTTAGACTACGGTGTGTTAGTCTATTTCGTGTACTTGAAGACCATGGGGAAGTCTTCACCAAATTTACGAAAAATTAAAGATGTGTTCAAGTTGTTGGCATCGATGAGTCGACACATCCGGAATGGGATAAAGCTGACCCGTTAGAGTGGGAGATGAAGTTAGGAAACTCATAAGCTTGCATATACATTAACTTAGAGACTTGATTATGTTTTTCTAACTTTCCATATATATAGCAGACACTTGTCCAAGATGTCTGTTGATCGATGTTGGATGGAACGTAGGGTAGCCACTGATAAGAGTGGGCTTAACTCTGAGTACCATAGTGGGGTTGAATAGTTTCTCAATTTTACGTTTGAGTAAGTCAGCGGTGATGAGATCAGATGTCCTTGTAAGAGGTGTGTTAATGAAGTGTGGAAGGAAAGGAGTGATGTCATGTGCGGCTTATTTGCGTATGGGTTCAAGCAGGGTTATACAACATGGATCTATCATGGGGAAACCTGGTTGGATGAACATGAATCAGAACCAGAATCTAGATCGCCACTGATAAGAGTGGGCTTAGCTCTGAGTATCATAGTGGGGTTGAATAGTTTCTCAATTTCACGTTTGAGCAAGTCAGCGACGATGAGATCAGATGCCCTTGTAAGAGGTGTATGAATGAAGTGTGGAAGGAAAGGAGTGATTTCATGTGCGACTTATTTGCGTACGGGTTCAAGCAAGGTTATACAACATGGATCTATCATGGGGAAACCTTGTTGGATGAACATGAATCAGAACCAGAATCTAGAGGTAATGAAACCTTTGACTGTACTAACATGAATGTCGAAGCTGCTGGTTCATACTTCCAGTGGAATACGTGGCGAAGGATGATGAAGATGGCGTTGAAGCAAGAGCCGAATAGCGGGGGCTAAGGATTTTTATGAGTTATTGCATGAAGCAGCGATGCCATTGTATAATGGGCACAAAAATCACACCGTCTTATCTGTTGTGACTAAGTTTTTACACTTCAAGAATGAACATAACTTTAGCGAGAGAGGTTTTAATGAACAGCTAAACATTGTGAAGGAGTGCTTACTTGCATGTAATAAGTTACTGGAGTCGTTCTATGATGTGAAGAAAATGGTCAAAAGGTTCAATCTAGGGTATGAGATGATTGATGCTTGTGAGAATGAATGTATGTTGTATTACGGTGATGTTAATAAAGATAAGAGGTCATGTGATATTTGTGGTACAAGTAGATACTGTGAACAACGCAAGAAAAAGGGAAAAGATGTGCCGAAAAAGATCTTACGTTACTTTCCAAATGCACCAAGACTTTAAAGACTAATGTGTTATGTTATGTGATCATGACCTAATGTGAAAGTGCATGTGTTATTCATCTTACGCAAGTGCATGACTTGTGCCAGTGCATGTGCTATTAATCTCACGTTAATCATAACCTAATGTGTTATGCTATGTGATCATCTACTATAGAGACCTTAAAGACTTAAAGTAAAAGTGTAAAAACATTAGCAGATGTTGAAGGCAAGTATTCTAACCCTTGTCTATGTTTAGTCTAGACAAGTTTTGTGGTTCATGTATTCTTACGCATGAATTGATGTATGATGAAGTTAAAGCTAATTCTTTCGGCTAGACTTAAAATGTTTGGATTTCTTATAATCTATCAAAGTATGGTTAATGTTTTACCAAGCTATATTGGTGTGGTTTTCAAATGAGGACCGAGTATGCTAAAATGTTTTGTTGTCAAATGACAGGCACGTGAGGTTGCCATAACTTAAATGTACACACGTTTAATGAATGTAGTATTGATCAACATAGAGTACTATAGGCTGATCACCTAGACGTGCTCGTAAGAAATATCGGACTTACAGACTTAGTGTCGGGATGTCCTTTTCAAAGAAAGTATGAAATGCTCAAGGTCTTGTACTAGAATTGATGTTTTACTGAATGTTGTCATTATAAAACGTTTTAAAGGAAAAAGAAGTGCTATTTTGAATTATCGATAGTACTTCATAACTATTGTTTAGTTATTGAAGATATATGATTCGTATGATTCAAGCATATTGTTAAATAGAATTGTTGTACTTGCTGAGCTAGTTATGCTCACTCTTGCTTGAATCATATGAATGCAGCTAAGAATGAACGGACTGAAGGATCCGACAAGGATAAAGGAAAGGCTAAGGCGAACATGTATCTTACCTATGTAATAGTATAGGTTTGTAAATGATAATATTTGATATTATGACAAGAACAAATGTAATGGTTATAAAGAACCCGAGGAATGGTAATATTGATTTGCAATATATATCAGACATATTCATTCTTTTGAGGCTTTTCGATTGAATGTATGTGTGAACTATAGCACCGTGGAACACCATCTGTCGGGTTGGAAGATACCTGGATTTGGGGGCGTCAAAGGTTGGTATCAAAGCATTAGGTTATAAAACTTAGGGGGGGAGGGAAATTAAAACCTTAAGTCATAACCTTAAGAGAAGTCATAGAAGTAATAGAAGAAATTAACCCTATAAAAATGCATTATATATGTTATGTGTTTTTATTATTCTACTAATGTGTACTAATCAAACATAATTGTTTTGTTGTAGATGTTAGGTGGAAATAGAATGTATAGAGACGTACAGGTAGACAATGAAGAATCAGTTAACCAGATAGAGGTTATACCGAATACAATAGCAGAAGAGCTGGAAGTTGTGGTGATTGAGTCTAGAGACTCAGAGGACCCCGACCTTATGTCGGTATTTGACGACATGTTAGAAGAAGAGGTGGAGGTGGTGTCCTTCAACCCTATGACACTTGTAGAAGAGACACCCTAAGGGGAGTCTATGATGTCACTGTTCATGACAGTGTTAGATAGGAACCTCCACTATTGTCAGGAGGTGAAGGAGTTAAGAGCAGAGCTCCTGGCTGTCTTACATGATAAGACAGATGTGGAGTCAATGTGGGGACATGAACATAACGAGCGAGTTTTAGCCAAGGAAAAGGTCCATGAGCTAAAACAAGAGGTCTTTAAGCTTAAGGGGGAGCTAAAGACCAAGAAACAAAAGATAGGGAGAATGTCCTATATTCATAGGAGTTCTCATAAGGATTTCCAGCAACAGGTAGTTGGATATCCAATAGAGGCTGGGCAGACTCGACACACTATCAGCTGTGATGTTATAGCTGATCTGGCCACAACAGATTTTGATAATGCCTTAAGGCAGATGTAATCTAGTAGTAGTTAGAGTAGTTGTAGATATGTAAATATTGTGTATCTAGTAGTGACGTGAAACCCTCTTTTGTATATCAAAGGGTAGTCTTTTGTAAATCCCAATGTTTGGAAAGAAACTGTGGTATAGTAATGCAATCAGCTTAGGTTGTGTAATGGAATGATGTAGTATTATACTACAAGGAATGAATCAATATAAGCCTTTTTACGGAACATATTGAGTAATGAATGTTGAAGTTATTGTTTAATCTTAAATAATAACTAACTAATAAGAAGGGAATAATAACGAAATGTGTTGTTTATTGTAATAACAAAATGCCGCCAAGAAGAGGGCAATGAAACTAAGGCGCTATTATAAATTAACCGGAGGGAGGTCCGGTTTACCCAATGCAGGAATTTGTTAACTTATTAACAGCCGCGTTGAATAGAAATGGGGCTAATATCCCCGTAAATCCGGGAGTAGTACGAGCTACTACTTTCAAGGATTTTAAAAGTGTGGGTCCGTCGGAGTTCAAGGAAACTACGGACCCCATCGAAGCCTAGACATGGGTAAAAGTAATTGAGAAGGCATTTGTCATACCAAATGTCGATAAGGGACAGAAGGTTGCCTTTGCAACCTATATGATGAAGGGTGAAGCCAATTTCTGGTAGGAGGCTTACCAGGCTAGAGCGGGTATTGAGAATGTAACGTGGGTGAGGTTCAAGGAGATATTCTTTGAGAACTACTTTCCCACGAGTATGCAGGGAAGGATGGAGATGCAATTTCTTGATTTAAAACAAGGGGACATGACGGTTCCCCAATACGCTGCCAAGTTTAATGAACTGGCGAGGTTTGCTTCACACCAAGTGGACACTGAGGTTAGGAAGGCTCGATGGTTCGAGCATGGATTGAAATCCTGGCTCTATAACCGTATATCTGTGTTCCAAAGTACTTCATTTGGGACCATTTTAGAGAAGACAATAATCGCCAAATGTAATAACCATAACTTTTATGATTTAATATTAATATTATTATTAAATAGAGCCGGTGAATTATTTATTTTATAAATGCTTACGTGGCATGAGGGGAGTAACTCAATTGAATTAAAATTGAGCTGTTGAGGATCGATAAGATAGGTTCATGAAATGTCTTGTGTGACATAATGATGGACTTAGTGAAGGATGATTAAGTATTTGCATGTTTAAAGTCCAAATAATAAATTGGGAGTCTAGCCCAATAAGTTAATTGATGGACTTTTGAGTTAGCCCAATAAACTTGGGATATTTAGAATCCAATTCGGAATCCAACAAAATAGTTAACTGAGAGTACAAGTATTGGTTAAATTAAAATGTGGCGTGGGGCAGTGGGCCTAACCGACTAGCCCCTTGTCTATGTCTGAGATCTACCCTCTTGTCCCCAAATTAGGGTCACCAAGTACAAAGAACAGTAGCCCAAACTCTCTTTACGCAAACTTTTAAGCTGCTAATCCTAGGCATGCATGGCTAGCTAAGTGGCTGGTATGGAGTGGTTGAACAACTCCTTAAGTAACCATTGTTCATTTCTATTGCACCATGAATCCCAACATTGGGTAAAACAAGTGTCTAGTCCATGTTTTCTCTTTAAATACAAGCCACTAGGGCGATCTGTTTTTTTAGTGATAAGAGTGTTGGAGAAATCGAGTAAAGGAATTCTTAGTTGCTAAGCATTACCAAATCAGTGTGTGAGATATCAAGGTTAAAGCTCGAGAAGGTATAATTTCTACTCCGTTCTTAACTTGAGTCTTGTTGATTCTCGGTTTTTCAGATTAATAGGTCAAGTATGATGAATTAGCATGATATAGGGTGTTTAGAAAGTTTACCTTCGTGCATGAATACGCTAAAAATTGTCTGGAATCAAGTTGTGGCTACTCTGCAAAACAGAGCATGTTCACTGCTTCTAAAATCCATGGGGTACAGCTGCACCGTACTTAGGAACCAACTGATGGGTTCAGTCATGTTAGACCATGAATTAAGAAATTCCCTTAGGTTGTATGCATATAGTGAAGTCATAATGAAATTAACCCGACAAACTTAAACTTTGTCGAAATAGTGTAGACCAAAGTCTCTGAAGGAGCTGGCTTCGGACAGAGCGTGATGTCTTCGGACAAAGCGTGATGTCTTCGGACAAAGCGTGGTGTCTTCAGACAAAGCGTGATGTCTTCGGACAGAGCGTGATGTCTTCGGACAAAGCGTGATATCTTTGGACAAAGCGCGATGTCTTCGGACAAAGCGCGATTTCTTCAGACGAAGCATGTTGTCTTCGGACAAGTCATAATATCTTCGAACATGGAGAGATGTCCTGGGACTCGGAGACAGCACCATAACTTGATATAAGGATGGATTAATAAATACTCCTATACTGCTATAAACTATTATTACACGAATAAGTTCTAAGTAGAGAATTTTACTAACTTCGGAAAAATAATGCTTACAAACATGCGTAGAAAAAGGTCGGTGGGATTAATAGACATTATGGTCTACTTAAAGCAATGAACCTCTTAGAACTTCGAGGAAGAAAGATTATGAATAAACTAGCAGTGGTCAATAGTATGAGCATGTTAGTGTACAGTTATGAGTTTTGATGGGTACAACAGATAGAAAGAAAAAGGTGTTATGTGTACATGTTGTTGATATATATATCAAGTGTGTTTGGCTAATGAATACCTATACTTACATGAATAAGACAAACATAGTTCGTTGAAGTGATTTTCGCTATTAGTAGTAATCAACGCTAAAGGCAAGTTTCCCATCCCTAAAAACTTGTTACTTATATCATGCAAGTTTCTTATCCCTAAAAACTTGTTGCTTATATCATGCAAGTTTCTATCCCTAACTTATTATTATTGTGTTGCAAGTTCCCTAACTTCACTCAAATTTACATTGAGCAAGTGTACGAACACTATTATTATTGTGTTGCAAGTTCCTTAATTCTCACACTGTATACATTGAATTGTTGTCATATCAATCATATTTTATCAAGCAAATATCTGCTTCTATTTAAAAATCAATTGTATACCTTGATGTTGTTCTAAGCATTGGACCTATTGTTCCTAAATGCATGATGAAAAAATTGTCTAAGCCCTTGATTCGGCTAGACTATTATTATGTGTTAAAGAGCTATCCAAACCAATTGACTTGGTGCGGACTATCGTAAATCTACTGAGATGAACAACCCTCATAGAAGGGGAAATTATATATTGTCGGGGAACACATGAGTATGATTAAATGTTATGCATAACATAGGGTACTTTAGGCTGATCACCTGTTGTACTCGTTGATATTGGATTACAGTGTAATACTGTTAATTCTAGTAAGAGTTCTTGGTCCTTAGTGACTGCTCAGTACTCAATTATGTTGAACCTCGAAATGAATACATCCTAAAATTTTGTTGATATCCTTCGGTCCGTAGCGACACCTATTGAATACTCTTGGTATTCTTGATATCCTTGAACTACCAATTATTATTATACCCTTGAAAGATCTAAATTCTATAACTGCTTGTTCTTCTGGCTATATTACTTGCTGGGCAAACTTGTTGCTCATTCTTGTTTCTTAAAACATTACAGTTAAGGCAGAGCAAGGCGGTACTTCAGGAAAGGACAAGGGAAAGGGCAAGGCGACAAAATAACTTAGTCCTTAAGACTAGAAGTATTATTATTGTTATGATTGTTATGATGTATTCAAGAATGATTAAGCTATGTTAAGCTAATCAGAGAATTGTTGTAGTAATGGTTACGGTACCTTGGGACGTGAATATTTATATTACATCAATGTAAATTATTCTATTATTTCCGTTGTTAATGATTTTGTAAGATATTAAATAGTAGACGTGATGCACCAAAATTTCGAGATATGGGTGTCTCAATTTTGGGGCGCCACAGTTAATATCGAGCCATAGTTATAAACCTTAGGAGCAAGAACCCTTAGATTATAACTTAGGAGAACTCAGAAGATAGAAAGGGATGAAACTCATATAGAGTCTTCATAGAGATGGACTTAGCGTGTTACAGAATATAACTTCATTCTATACAATGAACTTATGATTCTAATGGAGTTGTTGGTTGTTTTCTCTTGTGTCGGTGATTGTAGGATGGTGACATGGGAGGACCTAGCCGAGTAGTAGAAGAGGAGCCAGCGTGACATACACATGGTATATGAGGCACCATTGATAGCAGAGCCTATATCAATCTGTAGTTCCTATCGATGATGATGACGAGGAAGAGGAGATAGAGCCACACCAAGAGTCCGATCTCTAGGAGGAGGCGTATGGTGGATGAGCCCATGGGGGACTCAAGCGAGGCTACTTTTGAGGATAGGATGTTGGGGGAGTATGAGGAGCAGATTTTAGAGTTAGGGTGCGAGTTGAGGAGTTAGAGGTGAGGCCAAAGTCGAGAGTCCAAATTCCAAAAGTCAAGAACGAAGACCACCAGAGAAAGTTAGTGATGCAGGAGATGGAGGTAGAGATTGCTCACCGTGGGGGAGGCGGGAATCCAGATGGGGGCTTTGTTTCACAAGCGGTGGCTAGGAATGTAGAATGGCGGGGAAAGTTGGAAGAGATGGAAGCGAGAGGAGTTGGCCGAAAGGACAAAGAAGGAAGCTATCCGTACTCAGTTAGGGATGGAGGTAATGGATAAGATCCATTTCGAAGAAAAGTGGAAAGGGGCCAATGATAGGGCTAACGATCTAGAAGATGAAGTGAGGTTCAAAAGGAGGAAGATGAATAGGATGAGCTATGCATTGCTTGCGGCCATGGAGGGGACCGATTGATGGGGTAAATCACTACGCGACGGAGGCGAGGGGACGGACACGACACACCATAAGTCGAGATGTGGTGGTGCACATTACTTAGAGGGAGTACCAGAGCGCTGTGGAGCGCGGAATGATAGATTAAGTCTAGGCACTAAAAGTTATTAGTTGTAGTTCGTTGTGTAGTGTATTATCTGTTGTTGTAATCTTTATGTAGAATGTGAGATGTTGTAAACCCCAAACTTTTGAGTTATGTTAGAGGGGTAGTATGTTAAAGGTTGTCCCCATCTTTTGTGATATTAGGGGATAAGTTATGTCATTATAGAAGTATGCTGGAGATAATCATGTAATGTAACAATTTGGCATATGAATATAAATGATCTTGTTCTGAAATGTATTCCGAAATTTTAATCCTTTTATGGAGAATTGTTTAAGTAATTTAATTAGATAATAAAAAATGGAAGTTTTATGATGTAGGAATATGCATGACGTGGGTTAAGCTGCAGACCTAAGAGTCGAGTTAATGATGAGAGAGGACAAGTAGATCCCATTCGAGGCTTGTAGATTTGTTAGGGGAGGCTCTTAGGAGAAGAAATGAACAAGTACCACCCATTCCCCAAGAAGCTCCGGTCGCAAACTTCAAGGACTTTAAAAGTGTAGGACCTCCAGAATTCATAGGTACTACCGATCCTATCGTAGCACAAACGTGGATCAAGGAAATGGAGAAAGCCTTCCATTGCTTGCTCTGTGGGCGAAGACCGAGCCGTGTTCATTGCATATATGATGAGGGGTGAAGCAAACTACTGGTGGGAAGCAAATCAACATAGAGCGGGAGAAGGGACTATAACCTGGGAAAGGTTTAAGACTCTGTTCTTCGAGAATTACTTCCCGAAGAGCATGAAGAATAGGATGGAGGTAAAGTATCTAGAACTAAAACAAGGGGAGATGACAATGGCACAGTATGCGGCCAAGTTCAATGAACTCGCACGATTCACAACACATCAAGTAGACACTGAAGAAAGGAAATCTCGATGCTTCGAACTTGGACTAAAACCTTGGTTGTTCAACAAGGTGTCAGTCCTTCAAATTGACTCTTTCGCCACATTATTGGAGAAGGCGATAATTCTTTGAGGGAGGTAGCGAGGCATTGAGCCAATACAACAAGGAGAAGAAGAACAAGAATCTTTGGAGGAGAGACTCGTGGAGGGAGTAGCGATGGTGGAAGTTATTTGGGAAAGAGGAAATGGGATAACCGCAACAACAACAACAACACCAACCAATCAAACATTAACCAATCGAGAAAATTATCAAGGAGGATTTAAGAAAAGAAGCGAAGCTTGCTTTCGAAATATGGGAAAAACCATCAAGGGAATCTTTGGAAGGTATGCGTCTCTGTCGCTACTGCTGACCAAGAAGGGCACATTTCACCCAACTCGCCCAAGCCGAAAAGGAGCAAGGATGTTTCATGTGGCTCAACCGAGCATCAAATCAAGGATTGCCCAAAGAAAGGGAGCAATGGAAGAAGCGGCCAACCGGAGAAGCGACAAAAGTGATGATCGGCGGACCAACGCAATCAATAAATCAATTGCCTCAACCTTTAACATGACTTGTCCAAGATCACGAGAAATGAAAGGGGCGTGGTGTCGAATATTCTCCCAATCAATAATATAAATGCCTATGTATTATTTGATTAAAGTCTGCTACCTATTCCTTTGTTAAGAAGAATTTGCTAATCGACTAAACATACCTCCACGAACATTTAGAAAATTCATTGAGCGTAGAGATTGCGAATAAGGAAGTAATTCCCATAGAGTTTGTCTACCGAAACTGTTGTACAAACATTAGAGGTCACGAACTAAACGTAGACTTAATTTCGATTAAACTGGGAGAGTTTGATGTGATATTAGGAATGGATTGGTTATCCGACCCCATGCTGCGATAATCGATTGTCGAAAAGAAGAGTGTGAACCTTGGGACCTCAAATCGGTCTAAGGTAGTGTTTCACGGTAGCTCATCGCTCAAACAATCGTGTTGCCTTACGATGATCTGAGGCAAGAAATTGTTAAAGAAAGGATGTGTAGGTTATTTAGCCTATATAGTGGACATTCATCAAAAGAGAATAGAAATGAAAGATATATTAGTGGTAAAAGATTTCCAAGACGTGTTTCGAACGAATCTGCTGGCCTTACGCGAGACGGAGAAATTGAATTCATAATAGACTTAGCAGGGAACGCACCAATTTCGAAAGCCCCATATCGTATGGCGCCAGTAGAAATGAAGGAATTGATGATTCAATTGCAAGAGTTACTAGATAAGGGTTACATTCGACCAAGTGTGTCTCCTTGGGGAGCACCAGTGTTGTTTGTAAAGAAAAAGGATGGATCGATGAGGCTCTGTATCGATTATCGGGAATTGAACCAAGTGACAATTAAGAATAAATATCCATTGCCAAGGATAGACGACCTTTTCGATCAAGCTGAAGGGAGCGAAGTGTTTTCAAAAATAGATTCTGAGCAGGTTTATCATCGGTTGAAAGTGCGAGAGGAGGACATACAAAAGGCGGCGTTTGAACTCGCTACGGACATTCTGAATTTTTAGTGATGTCATTTGGGTTAACCAATGCTCGATAGCATTCATGGACTTGATGAACCAGGGTTTTGAAGCCATACTTAGATAAGTTAAGTAGTAGTATTTATCGATGACATTTTGATTTATTCAAAGGCGAAGGAAGAACACGCCGACACACGAAGATGGTATTGGAAGCATTGAGAAGGGAAAGATGTACGCTAAATTTTCAAAATGTGAATTTTGGATGGAAATGGTCCGATTTCTAGGACACGTGATAGATCAAAATGGAATTTCGTGGATCTTGCAAAGGTGGAAGCGGTAAATGGCGGGAACAGTAGAAGGCATGCCGAAGTTAGGAGTTTCTTAGGTTTAGCCGGATACTATCGAAAGATTTATCCAAGATTTTTCTAAGATAGCAACCCATTGACCAATCTAACAAGAAAAGAGAGAGAAGTTCGTATGGACGAAAATCGAGGAGAGTTTCCAAGAATTGAAGAGGAGGTTGAGTGAGGCGCTGTATTATCATTACCGGATGATCTGGGAGGATTTGTGGTGTATAGTGATGCATCGCATAGAGGACTTGGTTGTGTGCTAATGCAACATGGCAAGGTCATTGCATATGCCTCACGACAGTTGAAAGATTTTGAAAAAGCGATACCTACCCATGACTTGGAGTTAGCGGCGATAGTCTTTGCATTGAAGATTTGGAGGCACTATTTGTATGGAGAAAATGTGAGATATATCTGGATCACAAGAGTCTAAAATATATCTTCACACGAAGAAGGAGTTGAACATCGCGACAAAGAAGATGGTTGGAACTAATCAAGGATTACGATTGTGAAATTCTTTATCACCGGAAAAAAAGAAGCGTTGTGGCCGGCGCTTTGAGTAGAAAAGGAAGGAGAAGTTATTCAAATTGACAACTCAAGAGGAATTAATAAGAGAAATGGAAAAGTTGGAAATAGAGGTGGAGGAACCAAAAGAAGCGGAAGGAAGATTTCTCATGATGAGAGCTCACCCGGCGTTATTGGATAGAATAAAGGAAGCACAAGAGAAAGATGAAGAATGTGAGAAGATAAAGAAGAGAATAGTAGAAGATAAGGAAGAAAGGTTCAAAGTAGATAAGGATGGTATATTGAGATTTGAGGGTGAGTATGGGTGCCATTATGTAATCGAGGCGAGAGAGGAAATCCTATCTGAAGCACACAATCGACGTATTCAGTACATCCGGGAGGCACAAAAATGTCTGGGGGATCTTGACACCATTTTGGTGGCCTAATTTGAAAAGAGAGTTTGCAGTGTGTTAGCGGATGTCTTACTTGTCAAAGAGTCAAAGCGAACACACCAAGACCAAGTGGACTACTTCAACCATTTGGAAATTCGAGAATGGAAATGGGAGCACATTACGATGGACTTCGTGGTTGGACTTAGGTTACCACAGAAGGGTTACGATGCCATTTGGGTTATTGTGGACCACTAACAAAGACGACTCATTTTCTACCCATCAAGATTCGATTCAATTTGAACCATTAGCAAATTTGTATGTAAAGGAAATCGTATCGCGACATGGAGTCTTAGGTGTCGATTGTCTCCCGATCGAGATCCGCGTTTCGTCGTCAAAATTCAGAAAAGTTTGCGAGGAGCGAATGGGAACTCAATTGAGATTGAGTCTTGCTATCACCCTCAAAGCGACGCAGGCGAGTGAGCGAACCATACAAGCGTTGGAGGACATGCTTAGAGCTTGCGTGATGGACTTCAGGGAAATTGGGACGACCATTTACCATTAGTAGAATTAAACACAATAATAGCTATCATGCGAGTATCGGTATGCCGCCATATGAAGCTCTTTACGGGAGAAAGTGCGAAACATTATTATGTTGGGATGAAGTCGGAAGAACGACGACTTTTGGGACGAAAATTAGTCCGATGAAGCGGCCGGCGTGGTAGCAACAATAAGGGGCAAATTGGTAGCGACTCAAGATCGCTTGAAAAGAAGTATGCCGACTTGCATCGTCGAGCCAAGAGACTTTGAAGTCGGTAGTTTTGTGTTTTTGAAGGTATCTCCTTGGAAGGAAAGATCGATTCGGAAAGAAAGGAAAATTGAGTCAGGGGTTCATAGGGCCATTCGAGATATTGAAGCGAGTGGGCGAAGTGGCATCTTGTAATACAAGTAAATTTTATGATTTAATATTATTATTATTATAAATAGATGCGGTGATTATTTATTTTATAAATGCTTACGTGGCATGAGGGAGTAACTCAATTGAATTAAAATTGAACTCTTAATGATTGATAAGATGTGGAGAATTATGATAGGTTCATGAAATGTCTTGTGTGACACAATGATGGACTTAGTGAAGGATGATTAAGTATTTGCATGTTTAAAGTCCAAATAATAAATTGGGAGTCTAGCCCGATAAGTTAATTGATGGACTTTTGAGTTAGCCCAATAAACTTGGGATATTTAGAATCCAATTAGGAATCCAACAAAATAGTTAGCGAGAGTACAAGGTATTGGTTAAATTAAAATGTGGCGTGGGGCGGTGGGCACGTGACCAAGCTAGCCCCTTGTCTATGTCTGAGATCTACTCTCTTGTCCCCAAATTAGGGTCACCAAGTACAAAAAACGATAGCCTAAACTCTCTTTACATGCAAACTTTCAAAATTTTTAATCCTAGGCATGCATGGCTAGCTAAGTGGGCTGGTATGGAGTGATTGAACAACTCCTTAAATAACCATTGTTCATTTCTATTGCACCATGAATCCCAACATTGGGTAAAGCAAAGTCTAGTCCATGTTTTCTCTTTAAATACAAGCCACAAGAGGCGATCTGTTTTAGTGATAAGAGTGTTGGAGAAATGCGAGTAAAGAATTCTTAGTTCTTAAGCATTACCAAATCGATTATGTGTGAGATATCAAGGTTAAAGCTCGAGAAGGTATAATTTCTACTCGTTCTTAACTTGAGTCTTGTTGATTCTCGGTTTTTGATTAATAGGTCAAGTATGATGAATTAGCATGATATAGGGTGTTTAGAAAGTTTACCTTACGTGCATGAATCGTTAAAAATTATGCGGAATCAAGTTGTGGCTACTCTGCAAAGCGAGCATGTTCACTTTTACGAAATCCATGGGGTGCATTTTGCCGTGCTTAGGAACAAGCGATGGGTTCGGTCATGTTAGACCATGTATTAAGAAATTCCCTTAGGTTGTATGCATATAGTAAAGTCTTAATGAAATTAACTTGAAACGAACTTAAACTTTGTCGAAATAGTGTAGGCAAAGTCTCTGAAGGAGGCGCTTGGACAAAGCGTGATGTCTTGGACAAAGCGTGATGTCTTTGGACAAAGCGTGATGTCTTGGACAAAGCGTGATGTCTTGGACAAAGCGTGATGTCTTCGGACAAAATGTCTTGATGTCTTGATGTCTTGGACGCGTGATGTCTTGGACAAAGCGTGATGTCTTGAATGACGCGCGATGTCTTGAATGAAGCATGTTGTCTTGGACAAGTCATAATATCTTGGACATGGCGAGATGTCACGGGACTCGGAGCGACATCATAACTTGATATAAGGATGGATTAATAAATACTCCTATCTTTTTATAAACTATTAGTACGAATAAGTTCTAAGTAGAAATTTTACTAACCGGAAAATAAATCTAATGCTTGCAAACATGCGTAGAAAAGGTTCGGTGGGATTAATAGGCGTTATGGTCTACTTAAAGCAATGAACCTCTTAGAACTTGAGGAAGAAAGATTATGAATAAACTAGCGGTGGTCAATAGTATGAGCATGTTAGTGTCTGATTATGAGTTTTGATGGAGTGCAATGAGATAGAAAGAAAAATGTGTTATGTGTACATGTTGTTGATATATATCAAGTGTGTTTGGCTAATGAATACCTATACTTACATGAATAGGACAGACATAGTTCGTTGAGGTGATTTTATTATTAGTAGTAATCATCCTAAAAAACGCTAAAAAAGTTTCTATCCTAAAACTTGTTACTTATATCATGCAAGTATCCTATCCTAAAAACTTGTTATTATATCATGCAAGTTTCTATCCTAAAAACTTGTTACTTATATCATGCAAGTTTTTCTATCCCTAACTTATTATTATTGTTGGGCAAGTTCCTAACTTCACTCAAATTTACATTGAGCAAGTGTCAGAACACTATTATTATTGTGTTGCAAGTTCCTTAATTCACACACTTTATACGTTGAATTGTTGTCATATCAATCATATTTTATCAAGCAAATATCTGCTTCTATTCAAAAATCACTTGTATACCTTGGCGTTGTTGTAAGCATTGGACTTATCATTCCTAAATGCATGATGAAAAAAGCTATCTAAGCCCTTGATTAAATAGACTATTATTATGAGTTAAAGAGCTATCCAAACCAATTGACTTTGGTGCGGACTATAAATAAATCTCTTGAGATGAACAACCCTCATAGAAGGAAATTATATATTATCGGAGAGCAAGCGTGCATACATGAGTATGATTAAATGTTATGCATAACATAGGGTACTTTAAGTGATCACTGTTGTACTTTCGTTGATATTGGATTACTGATTATATCTTATTAATTCTAGTAAGAGTTCTTGGTCATTAGTATTTGCTCGATTACTCAATTATGTTGAACCTCGAAATGAATAAATCCTAAAATTTTGTTGATATCCTTGATCCATAGCGACACCTATTGAATACTCTTGATATTCTTGATATCCTTGAACTACAATTATTATTATACCCTTGAAAGATCTAAATGCTATAAGCTTTTTGTTCTTACGGCTATATTACTTGTTGGGCAAACTTGTTGCTCATTTCTTGCTCCTAAAACATTACAGTTAAAAAGCGAGAGCAAAGCGGTACTTGAGGAAAGGACAAGGGAAAGGGCAAAGCGACAGAATAACTTAGTCCTTAAGACTAGAAGTATTATTATTATTATTATGATTGTTATGATGTATTCAAGAATGATTAAGCTATGTTAAGCTAATCACGAAATTGTTGTAGTAATGGTTCACGGTACCTTGGGGCGTGAATATTTATATTACATCAATGTAAATTATTCTATTATTTAGTTGTTAATGATTTTGTAAGATATTAAGTAGTAGTAGCGTGATGCAAAATTCGAGATATGGGTGTACGAAATTTGGGGCGTCACGGGTTAATATCAAAGCCATAGTTATAAACCTTAGGGCGAGAGCCCTTAGATTATAACTTAGGAGAACTCGAGAAGATAGAAAGGGATGAAACTCATATAGAGTTTTCATAGAGATGGACTTAGCGTGTTCTGAGAATATAACTTCATTCTATCTGATGAACTTATGATTCTAATGGAGTTGTTGGTTGTTTTGTCTTGTGTGTGGTGATTGTGGGATGGTGACATGGGAGGACCTAGCCAGAGTAGTAGAAGAGGAGCAGCGTGACATACCGTGGTATATGAGGCACCATTGATAGCGAGCCTATATCAAGCTGTAGTTCTATCGATGATGATGATGAGGAAGAGGAGATGGAGCCAATACAGAAAGTGCGATCCGGAGGAGGAGCTATGGAGGCGTATGGTGGATGAGCCCATGGGGGACTCAAGCGAGGCTACTTTTGAGGATAGGATGTTGGGGGAGTATGAGGAGCGATTTTTAGAGTTAGGGTGCGAGTTGAGGAGTTAGAGGTGAGGCCCAAAGGCGGAGAGTCCAAATTCCAAAAAGCGAAGGGCGAAGACCACGAGAGAAAGTTAGTGATCTGAGGAGATGGAAGTAGAGATTGCTCACCGTAAGGAGGCGGGGAATCGGATGGGGGCTTTGTTTCACAAAGCGGTGGCTAGGAATGTAGAAGCTGGCGGGGAAGTTGGAAGAGATGGAAGCGAGAGGAGTTGAGCGAGGGGGACGAGGAAGGAAGCTATCCGTACTCGATTAAGGATGGAAGTAATGGATAGGATCCATTTGAAGAAAAAGTGGAAAGGGGCCAATGATAGGGCTAACGATCTAGAAGATGAAGTGAGGTGCAAAAGGAGGAAGATGAATAGGATGAGCTATGCATTGCATACGCGACCATGGAGGGAGGCGATTGATGGGGTAAATCACTACAAGACGAGGCGAGGGAGACGGACCCGGCACACCATAAAAGCTCGAGATGTGGTGGTGCACATTACTCGGAGAAGTACCAGAGGCTGACGTGGTGGCCTTGGAATGATAGATTAAGTCTAGGCGTTAAAAGTTATTAGTTGTAGTTAGTTGTGTAGTGTATTATACATTGTTGTTGTAATCTTTATGTAGAATGTGAGATGTTGTAAACCCCAAACTTTTGAGTTATGTTAGAGGGTAGTATGTTAATGGTTGTCCCCATCTTTTGTGATATTAGGGGATAAGTTGTGTCATTTATAAAGTATCTTTGGAGATAATCATGTAATGTAACAATTTGGCATATGAATATAAATGATCTTGTTACGAAATGTATTAGAAATCTTATTCCTTTTATGGAGAATTGTTTAAGTAATATAATTAGATAATAAAAATGGAAGTGTTATGATGTAGGAAAATATGCATGAGGGCGTGGGATTAAGCTGCTAGGAAGAATTCGGTTAATGATGAGAGAGGACAAGTAGATCCCATTCGGAGGCTTGTAGATTTGTTAGGGGAGGCTCTTGGGGAAAGAAATGAACAAGTACCACCCATTCCCCAAGTAGCTCGATTACATGAAACTTCAAGGACTTTAAAAGTGTAGGACCTCCGAATTCATAGGTACTCTGATCCTATCGTAAGCATAAAAGCGTGGATCAAGGAAATGGAAAAGCCTTTGCCATTGCTCGTGTGGGTGAAGACCAGAAAACCGTGTTATTTACATATATGATGAGGGGTGAAGCAAACTCTTTGGTGGGAAGCAAATCAGCGAGAGGCGGGAGAAGGGACTATAACACAGGAAAGGTTTAAGACTTTGTTCTTGAGAATTACTTCGAAGAGCATGAAGAATAGGATGGAGGTAAAGTTTCTAGAACTAAAACAAGGGGAGATGACGGTGGCACGATATGCGGCCAAGTTCAATGAACTTCATACGATTATGAACACATCAAGTGAACCTTTGAAGAAAGGAAATCTCGGCGCTTGAACTTGGACTAAAACCTTGGTTGTTCAACAAGGTGTCGATCCTTCAAATCGACTCTTTTAGCCACATTATTGGAGAAAGCGATAATTCTTTGAGGAGGTAGCGAGGCATTGAGCCAATACAACAAGGAGAAGAAGAAGAACAAAGAATCTTTGGAGGAGAGACTGCGTGGAGGGAGTAGCGATGGTGGAAGTTATTTGGGAAAGAGGAAATGGGATAACATGCAACAACGACAACAACACACAACCACCAAAACATCAACCCGTCGAGAAAATTATCAAGGAGGATTTAAGAAAAGAAGTGAAGCTTGCTCGAAATGTGGGAAAAACCATCAAGGGAATCTTTGGAAGAAGCGCGACGTCTGCTTCTATTATGACCAAGAAGGGCACATTTCACTAGCCCCGGCCGAAAAGGATCGAGGGATGTTTAGCGTGTGGCTCAATGAGCATCAAATCAAGGATTGCCCAAAGAAAGGGACAGCGGAGGAAGCGGCCAACAGGGAGGGCGACAAAGTGATGATCGGCGGACCAACGCAATCAATCAATAGGCCATTGCCCAAACCTTTAACATGGTATCCAAGATCACGATGAATGAAAGGGCGTGGTGTCGGTATTCTCCCAATCAATAATATAAATGCCTATGTATTATTTGATTAGGGTGCTTTACTATTCCTTTATTATACGAAGAATTTGCTAATCGACTAAACATACCTCTGAACATTTAGAAAATTCATTGAGCGTAGAGATTGCGAATAAGGAAGTAATTCCCATAGAGTTTGTTTACAAAAAGCTGTTGTGCAAACATTAGAGTCACGAACTAAGCGTAGACTTAATTAGATTAAAGCTGGGAGAGTTTGATGTGATATTAGGAATGGATTGGTTATCCGAAGCTGCTGCGATAATCGATTGTCGGAAGAAGAGTGTGAACCTTGGGACCTCAAATCGGTCTAAGGTAGTGTTTTATGGTAGCTCATCGCTCAAGCAATCGTGTTGCCTTACGATGATCTGAGGCCAAAAATTGTTAAAGAAAGGATGTGTAGGTTATTTAGCCTATATAGTGGACATTCATCAAAGAGAATAGAAATGAAAGATATATTAGTGGTAAAAGATTTCCAGGCGTGTTTCCAAGCGAGCTGCTGCTGCCTTCTTGCGACGAGAGAAATTAATTCATAATAGACTTAGCAGGGAACCTTTTTAATTTGAAAGCCCATATCGTATGGCGCCGCATGAAATGAAGGAATTGATGATTCAATTGCAAGAGTTACTAGATAAAGGGTTACATTAAACCAAGTGTGTCTCCTTGGGGAGCACCGGTGTTGTTTATAAAAAAAAAGGATGGATCGATGAGGCTCTGTATCGATTATCGGGAGTTGAGCAAGTGACAATTAAGAATAAATATCCATTGCCAAGGATAGATGACCTTTTCGATCAAGCTGAAGGGAGCGAAAGTGTTTTTCAAAATAGATTCTGAGCGGGTTATCATCGGTTGAAAGTGCGAGAGGAGGGCGTACAAAAGGCGGCGTTTGAACTACGCTACGGACATTACAATTTTTAGTGATGTCATTTGGGTTAACCAATGCTCGGCGACATTCATGGACTTGATGAGCAGGTTTTTGAGCCATACTTAGATAAGTTAAGTAGTAGTATTTATCGATGACATTTTGATTTATTCAAAGGCGAAGGAAGAACCTGTAGAACACACGAAGATGGTATTGGAAGCATTGAGAAGGGAAAAGATGTCGCTAAAATTTTTCAAAATGTGTGAATTTTGGATGGAAAGGGTCCGATTTCTAGGACACGTGATAGATCAAAATGGAATTTACGTGGATCTGCAAAAGTGGAAGCGGTAAATGGCAGGGAGCAGTAGAAGGCATGACGAAGTTAGGAGTTTCTTAGGTTTAGCGGGTACTATCGAAGATTTATCCAAGATTTTTCTAAGATAGCAACCCGTGACCAATCTAACGAAGAAAGGCGAGAGAAGTTTGTATGGACGGACAAATCGAGGAGAGTTTCCAAGAATTGAAGAGGAGGTTGAGTGAGGCTTTATGTATTATCATTACGGATGATCTGGGAGGATTTGTGGTGTATAGTGATGCATCGCATAGAGGACTTGGTTGTGTGCTAATGCAACATGGCAAGGTCATTGCATATGCCTCACGACAGTTGAAAGATTTCAAAAAGCGATACCTACCCATGACTTGGAGTTAAGCGGCGGTAGTCTTTGCATTGAAGATTTGGAGGCACTATTTGTATGGAGAAAAATGTGAGATATATCGGATCACAAGAGTAAAATATATATCTTCACACGAAGGAGTTGAACATCGACAAAAGAAGATGGTTGGAACTAATCAAGGATTACGATTGTGAAATTCTTTATCACCGGGAAAAAAAAGCGTTGTGGCCAAGCGCTTTGAGTAGAAAAGGAAGGAGAAGTTATTCAAATTGACAACTCGAGAGGAATTAATAAGAGAAATGGAAAAGTTGGAAATAGAGGTGGAGGAACCAAAAAGCGGAAGGAAGATTTCTCATGATGAGAGCTCACTGAAGCGTTATTGGATAGAATAAAGGAAGCCTGAAGAAAAGATGAAGAATGTGAGAAGATAAAGAAGAGAATAGTAGAAGATAAGGAAGAAAGGTTCAAAGTAGATAAGGATGGTATATTGAGATTTGAATTAGAGTATGGGTGCGGTATGTAATCGAGCGAGAGAGAGAAAATCTACGACGAAGCACACAATCTGACGTATTACAGTACATCCGGGAGGCACAAAAATGTCTGGGATCTTGACACCATTTTGGTGGCCTAATTTGAAAAGAGAGGTTGCGAGTGTGTTAGCGGATGTCTTACTTGTCAAAGAGTCAAAGCGAACACACGAGAGACCAAGTGGACTACTTCAACCATTTGGAAATTCGAATGGAAATGGGAGCACATTACGATGGACTTAGTGGTTGGACTTAGGTTACCTGAAGAGTTCTGATGCCATTTGGGTTATTGTGGACCGACTAACAAAAGGCGACTCATTTTCTACCCATCAAGATTCGATTCAATTTGAACCGATTAGCAAATTTGTATGTAAAGGAAATCGTATCGCGACATGGAGTGCGGTGTCGATTGTCTCCGTCGAGATCCGCGTTTCCGTCAAAAAATTCTAGAAAAGTTTGCGAGGAGCGAATGGGAACTCAATTGAGATTGAGTCTTGCTATCACCCTCAAGCGTGGGCGAGTGAGCGAACCATACAAGCGTTGGAGGACATGCTTAGAGAGCTTGCGTGATGGACTTCAGGAAATTGGGACGACCATTTACCATTAGTAGAATTAAACACAATAATAGCTATCATGCGAGTATCGGTATGCCGCCATATGAAGCTCTTCTACGGGAGAAAGTGCGGGGCGCCATTATGTTGGGATGAAGTCGGAGAAAGCGACGACTTTTGGGACGAAAAATTAGTCCGATGAGCGGTAGGCGTGCGTGGTAGCAATAATAAGGGGCAAATTGGTAGCGACTCAAGATCGCCAAAAAAGTATGCTTGACTTGCATCGTCGAGCCAAGACTTTGAAGTCGGTAGTTTTGTGTTTTGAAGGTATCTCCTTGGAAGGAAAGATCGATTCGGAAAGAAAGGAAAATTGAGTCAGGGGTTCATAGGGCCATTCGAGATATTGAAGCGAGTGGTGAGTGGCATCTGAAGTTGCTTTGCCACCGGCTGGAACACATCCACAACGTGTTTCACATTTCCGTCTTACTACGTCCGTACAAATCGACTATAAACACGTGATTTCCTGAGCCCATTCAAGTAGAAAAATCGGCATATGAAGAAATTCTGTTAGGATAATAGATAAGAAAGAACAAATGCTAAAAACAAAGTTATATCTTACATTAAGGTTGTTTGGCGAAACCACGATGTCGAAGAGGCCACATGGGAATTAGAAGATAGGATGAGGAGAGACTATCCCCATCTTTTTGTGTAACCTTGTATCAATTAGAGGGGATGAAATTTTATAAGGGGAGAGGATGTAATACTAGTAAATTTTATGATTTAATATTATTATTATATAAATAAATAGGTGATTATTTATTTTATAAATGCTTACGTGGCATGAGGGAGTAACTTCAATTGAATTAAAATTGAACTTTAATGATTGATAAGATGTGGAGAATTATGATAGGTTCATGAAATGTCTTGTGTGACACATGATGGACTTAGTGAAGGATGATTAAGTATTTGCATGTTTAAAGTCAAAATAATAAATTGGGAGTCTAGCCCGATAAGTTAATTGATGGACTTTTGAGTTAGCCCAATAAACTTGGGATATTTAGAATCCAATTAGAATCCACAAAATAGTTAGCGAGAGTACAAGGTATTGGTTAAATTAAAATGTGGCGTGGGGCAGTGGGCCCGGCCAGCTAGCCCCTTGTCTATGTCTGAGATCTACTCTCTTGTCCCCAAATTAGGGTCACCAAGTACAAAGAACAGTAGCCTAAACTCTCTTTACATGAACTTTCAAAAATTTTAATCCTAGGCATGCATGGCTAGCTAAGTGGTACGGTATGGAGTGGTTGAACAACTCCTTAAGTAACCATTGTTCATTTCTATTGCACCATGAATCCCAACATTGGGTAAAGCAAGTGTCTAGTCCATGTTTTCTCTTTAAATACAAGCCACACGGGCGATCTGTTTTAGTGATAAGAGTGTTGGAGAAATCGAGTAAAGAATTCTTAGTTCTTAAGCATTACCAAATCGGTGTGTGAGATATCAAGGTTAAAGCTCGAGAAGGTATAATTTCTACTCGTTCTTAACTTGAGTCTTGTTGATTCTCGGTTTTTCAGATTAATAGGTCAAGTATGATGAATTAGCATGATATAGGGTGTTTAGAAAGTTTACCTTCGTGCATGAATCGTTAAAAATTATGCGGAATCAAGTTGTGGCTACTCTGCAAAAGCGAGCATGTTCATTTATTACGAAATCCATGGGTGTTGTTTTGCCGTGCTTAGGAACCAAGCGATGGGTTCGGTCATGTTAGACCATGTATTAAAAATTCCCTTAGGTTGTATGCATATAGTAAAGTCTTAATGAAATTAACTTGAACGAACTTAAACTTTGTCGAAATAGTGTAGGCAAAAGTCTCTGAAGAAGGCTGCCTTGGACAAAGCGTGATGTCTTGAGACAAAGCGTGATGTCTTGAAAAGCGTGATGACTTGAACAAAGCGTGATGTCTTGGACAAAGCGTGATGTCTTGAGACAAAAGCGTGATGTCTTGACAAAGCGTGATGTCTTGGACAAAGCGTGATGTCTTGAACAAAGCGCGATGTCTTGAGACGAAGCATGTTGTCTTGAACAAGTCATAATATCTTGGACATGGCGAGATGTCTTGGGACTCGGAGAGGCGACATCATAACTTGATATAAGGATGGATTAATAAATACTCCTATCTTTGTTATAAACTATTATTACGAATAAGTTCTAAGTAGAAATTTTACTAACCGGAAAATAAATCTAATGCTTGCAAACATGCGTAGAAAAGGTCGGTGGGATTAATAGACGTTATGGTCTACTTAAAGCAATGAACCTCTTAGAACTTGAGGAAGAAAGATTATGAATAAACTAGCGGTGGTCAATAGTATGAGCATGTTAGTATCAGATTATGAGTTTTGATGGAGTGCAATGATAGAAAGAAAAAATGTGTTATGTGTACATGTTGTTGATATATATCAAGTGTGTTTGGCTAATGAATACCTATACTTACATGAATAGGACAGGACATAGTTCGTTGAGGTGATTTTATTTATTAGTAGTAATCAACGCTAAAGGAAAGTTTCTATCCTAAAAACTTGTTACTTATATTATTATGCAAGTTTCTATCCTCTAAAAACTTGTTACTTATTTTTAAGTTTTATTATTAACTTATTATTATTGTTGGGCAAGTTCCCTAACTTCACTCAAATTTACATTGAGCAAGTGTCAGAACACTATTATTATTGTGTTGCAAGTTCCTTAATTCTCACACTTTATACATTTAATTGTTGTCATATCAATCATATTTTATCAAGCAAATATCTGCTTCTATTCAAAAATCAATTGTATACCTTGGCGTTGTTGTAAGCATTGGACTTATCATTCCTAAATGCATGATGAAAAAAAAGCTATCTAAGCCCTTGATTAAATTAGACTATTATTATGAGTTAAAGAGCTATCCAAACCAATTGACTTGAGTGCGGACTATAAATAAAATCTCTTGAGATGAACAACCCTCATAGAAGGGAAATTATATATTGTCGAGAGGCAAGCGTGCGCATACATAAGTATGATTAAATGTTATGCATAACATAGGGTACTTTAAGTGATCACTGTTGTACTCGTTGATATTGGATTACGATGTATCTTTATTAATTCTAGTAAGAGTTCTTGGTCCTTAGTATTTGCTTTCGATTACTCAATTATGTTGAACCTCGAAATGAATAAATCACGAAATTTTGTTGATATCCTTGAGTCCATAGCGACACCTATTGAATACTCTTGATATTCTTGATATCCTTGAACTACCAATTATTATTATACCCTTGAAAGATCTAAATGCTATATAAGCTGCTTGTTCTTACGGCTATATTACTTGCTGGGCAAACTTGTTGCTCATTCTTGCTTCCTAAAACATTACAGATTAAAAGCGAAGCAAGGCGGTACTTGAGGAAAGGACAAGGGAAAGGGCAAAGCGACGAAATAACTTAGTCCTTAAGACTAGAAGTATTATTATTATTATATGATTGTTATGATGTATTCAAGAATGATTAAGCTATGTTAAGCTAATCACGAAATTGTTGTAGTAATGGTTTCACGGTACCTTGGGGCGTGAATATTTATATTACATCAATGTAAATTATTCTATTATTTAGTTTGTTAATGATTTTGTAAGATATTAAGTAGTAGTACGTGATGCACCAAAATTCGATATGGGTGTATACGAATTTTGGGATTGATAGCGAGAGCCTATATCAATTGTAGTTCTATCGATGATGATGACGAGGAAGAGGAGATAGAGCCAATACGAAGAGTCGATCTAGAGGAGGGCGTATGGTGGATGAGCCCATGGGGGACTCAAGCGAGGCTACTTTTGAGGATAGGATGTTGGGGGAGTATGAGGAGCAGATTTTAGAGTTAGGGTGCGAGTTGAGGAGTTAGAGGTGAGGCCAAAGACAGAGAGTCAAAATTCCAAAAGTTGAAGGACGAAGACCACTAGAGAAAGTTAGTGATCACGAGAGATGGAAGTAGAGATTGCTCACCGTAAGGAGGCGGGAATCCGGATGGGGCTTTGTTTCACAAAGGCGGTGGCTAGGAATGTAGAAGCTGGCGGGGAAGTTGGAAGAGATGGAAGCGAGAGGGAGTTGAGCGAAAAAGACGGAGAAGGAAGCTATCCGTACTCAGTTAGGGATGGAGGTAATGGATAGGATCCATTTCGAAGAAAAGTGGAAAGGGGCCAATGATAGGGCTAACGATCTAGAAGATGAAGTGAGGTGCAAAAGGAGGAAGATGAATAGGATGAGCTATGCATTGCATGCGACCATGGAGGGGTGATTGATGGGGTAAATCACTACTGACAGAGGAAGCGAGGGACGGACCCGAGCACACCATAAGTCGAGATGTGGTGGTGCACATTACTTAGAGAGGAGTACCAGAGGCGGCTGTGGGCCTTGAAATGATAGATTAAGTCTAGGCACTAAAAGTTATTAGTTGTAGTTAGTTTGTGTAGTGTATTATCTGTTGTTATAATCTTTATGTAGAATGTGAGATGTTGTAAACCCCAAACTTTTGAGTTATGTTAGAGGGGTAGTATGTTAAAGGTTGTCCCCATCTTTTGTGATATTAGGGGATAAGTTATGTCATTTATAGAAGTATCTTTGGAGATAATCATGTAATGTAACAATTTGGCATATGAATATAAATGATCTTGTTACGAAATGTATTAGAAATTTTAATCCTTTTATGGAGAATTGTTTAAGTAATTTAATTAGATAATAAAAATGGAAGTTTTATGATGTAGGAATATGCCGCTTTAGAGCGTGGATTAAGCGCTCTTAAGAGTCGGGTTAATGATGAGAGAGGACAAGTAGATCCCATTCAGGAGGCTTGTAGATTTGTTAGGGGAGGCTCTTAGGAGAAAGAAATGAACAAGTACCACCCATTCCCCAAGTAGCTCGTTCATGAAACTTCAAGGACTTTAAAAGTGTAGGACCTCCGAAATTCATAGGTACTCTGGATCCTATCGTAAGCACAAACGTGGATCAAGAAATGGAGAAAGCCTTCGCCATTGCTCGTGTGGGCGAAGACTGAAAAACCGTGTTCATTGCATATATGATGAGGGTGAAGCAAACTCTTGGTGGGAAGCAAATCAACATAGAAGCGGGAGAAGGGACTATAACCTTGGAAAGGTTTAAGACTACTGTTCTTGAGAATTACTTCCCAAGAGCATGAAGAATAGGATGGAGGTAAAGTTTCTAGAACTAAAACAAGGGGAGATGATAATTGTGGCACGATGTGCGGCCAAGTTCAATGAACTCTCATGATTCACAACACATCAAGTAGACACCTTTGAAGAAAGGAAATCTCGATGCTTGAACTTGGACTAAAACCTTGGTTGTTCAACAAGGTGTCGATCCTTCAAATTGACTCTTTCGCCACATTATTGGAGAAAGCGATAATTCTTTGAGGAGGTAGCGAGGCATTGAGCCAATACAACAAGGAGAAGAAGAACAAGAATCTTTGGAGGAGAGACTCGTGGAGGGAATAGCGATGGTGGAAGTTATTTGGGAAAGAGGAAATGGGATAACCGCAACAACGACAACAACACCAACCAAAGAAACATTAACCAATCGAGAAAATTATCAAGGAGGATTTAAGAAAAGAAGCGAAGCTTGCTCGAAATATGGGAAAAACCATCAAGGGAATCTTTGGAAGGCGCAGACATCTCTGCTACAAGCTATGACAAGAAGGGCACATTTCACCTAACTTGCGAATCGAAAAGGAGCAAGGGATGTTTCGCGTGTGGCTCAACTGAGCATCAAATCAAGGATTGCCCAAAGAAAGGGAGCAATGGAAGAAGCGGCCAACCGGGAGGGGGCAGCAAGCTGATGATCGGCGGACCAACGCATCAACCGAATCATTGCCGAACCTTTAACATGGTATCCAAGATCAATGCGATGAATGAAAGGGGCGTGGTGTCGAATATTCTCCCAATCAATAATATAAATGCCTATGTATTATTTGATTAAGGTGCTACCTATTCCTTTATGTCTGAAAGAATTTGCTAATCGACTAAACATACCTCCACGAACATTTAGAAAATTCATTGAACGTAGAGATTGCGAATAAGGAAGTAATTCCCATAGAGTTTGTCTCTCAAAAGCTGTTGTACAAACATTAGAGGTCACGAACTAAACGTAGACTTAATTCCGATTAAGCTGGAGAGTTTGATGTGATATTAGGAATGGATTGGTTATCCGACCCACAGCTGCGATAATCGATTGTCGAAGAAGAGTGTGAACCTTGGACCTCAAATCGGTCTAAGGTAGTGTTTCTGGTAGCTCATCGCTCAAGCAATCGTGTTGCCTTCGATGATGATGCGAGCCAAGAAATTGTTAAAGAAAGGATGTGTAGGTTATTTAGCCTATATAGTGGACATTCATCAAAGAGAATAGAAATGAAAGATATATTAGTGGTAAAAGATTTCCAAGGCGTGTTTCCAAAGCAGGCTGCTGGCCTTGGCATGCGACGAGAGAGGAAAATTGAATTCATAATAGACTTAGCAGGGAACCGCACCAATTTGAAAGCCCCATATCGTATGGCGCCATGTAGAAATGAAGGAATTGATGATTCAATTGCAAGAGTTACTAGATAAGGGTTACATTCGGCCAAGTGTGTCTCCTTGGGGAGCACCAGTGTTGTTTGTAAAGAAAAAGGATGGATCGATGAGGCTCTGTATCGATTATCGGGAGTTGAACCGAGTGACAATTAAGAATAAATATCCATTGCCAAGGATAGATGACCTTTTCGATCAACTGAAGGGAGCGAAGTGTTTTTCCAAAATAGATTTACGAACGGGTTATCATCAGTTGAAAGTGCGAGAGGAGGACATACAAAAGACGACGTTTCGAACTCGCTACGGACATTACGAATTATTAGTGATGTCATTTGGGTTAACCAATGCTCCGATAGCATTCATGGACTTGATGAACCAGGTTTTGAAGCCATACTTAGATAAGTTCGTAGTAGTATTTATCGATGACATTTTGATTTATTCAAAGACGAAGGAAGAACACGCCGAACACCCGAAGATGGTATTGGAAGCATTGAGAAGGGAAAAGATGTACGCTAAATTTTCAAAATGTGAATTTTGGATGGAAATGGTCCAGTTTCTAGGACACGTGATAGATCAAGATGGAATTTCTGTGGATCTTGCAAAGGTAGAAGCGTTAAATGGCTGGGGGCAGTAGAAGGCATGACGAAGTTAGGAGTTTCTTAGGTTTAGCCGGTACTATCGAAGATTTATCCAAGATTTTTCTAAGATAGCAACCCCATTGACCAATCTAACAAGAAAGACGAGAGAAGTTGTATGTGGACGGAGAAATCGCGAGAGAGTTTCCAAGAATTGAAGAGGAGGTTGAGTGAGGCGCTGTATTATCATTACGGATGATCTTTGGAGGATTTGTGGTGTATAGTGATGCATCGCATAGAGGACTTGGTTGTGTGCTAAGGCAATATGGCAAGGTCATTGCATATGCCTCACGACAGGTTGAAAGATTTTGAAAAACGATACCTACCCATAACTTGGAGTTAAGCGGTAGTCTTTGCATTGAAGATTTGGAGGCACTATTTGTATGGAGAAAATGTGAGATATATACGATCATCCAGAGTCTGAAATATATCTTCACCACGGAAGGAGTTTAACATCGCAACAAAGAAGATGGTTGGAACTAATCAAGGATTACGATTGTGAAATTCTTTATCACCCGGAAAAAGCAAGCGTTGTGGCCGACGCTTTGAGTAGAAAAGGAAGGAGAAGTTATTCAAATTGACAACTCAAGAGGAATTGATAAGAGAAATAGAAAAGTTGGAAATAGAGGTGGAGGAACCAAAAGAAGCGAAGGAAGATTTCTCATGATGAGCTCTCACCCGAAGCGTTATTGGATAGAATAAAGGAAGCACAAGAGAAAGATGAAGAATGTGAGAAGATAAAGAAGAGAATAGTAGAAGATAAGGAAGAAAGGTTCAAAGTAGATAAGGATGGTATATTGAGATTTGAGGGTTGAGTATGGGTGCCATTTGTAATCGAACCGAGAGGAAATCCTATCTGAAGCACACAATCTGACGTATTCAGTACATCCGGGAGGCACAAAAATGTCTTTGGGATCTTGACACCATTTTGGTGGCCTAATTTGAAAAGAGAAGTTGCAGAGTGTGTTAGCAGATGTCTTACTTGTCAAAGAGTCAAAGCAGAACACCAAAGACCAAGTGGTCTACTTCAACCACTGGAAATTCCAGAATGGAAATGGGAGCACATTACGATGGACTTCGTGGTTGGACTTCCGGTTACACAGAAGGGTTACGATGCCATTTGGGTTATTGTAGACCGACTAACAAAGACAGCTCACTTTCTACCCATCAAGATTCGATTCAATTTGAACCAGTTAGTAAATTTGTATGTAAAGGAAATCGTATCGCGACATGGAGTGCCGGTGTCGATTGTCACCGATCGAGATCCGCGTTTTACGTCAAAATTCTAGAAAAGTTTACAGGAACGAATGGGAACTCAATTGAGATTGAGTACTGCCTATCACCCTCAAACTGACGGGCAGAGTGAACGAACCATACAAACGTTGGAGGACATGCTTAGAGCTTGCGTGATGGACTTCAAGGGAAATTGGGACGACCATTTACCATTAGTAGAATTCGCTTACAATAATAGCTATCATGCGAATATCGGTATGCCGCCATATGAAGCTCTTTACGGGAGAAAGTGCAGAACGCCATTATGTTAGGATGAAGTCGGAGAACGACGATTGTTGGGACCAGAATTAGTCCAGCAAACGGCCGACGTGGTAGCAACAATAAGGGGCAAATTGGTAGCAGCTCAAGATCGCCAAAAAGTATCTTGACTTGCATCGTCGAGCAAGAGACTTTGAAGTCGGTAGTTTCGTGTTTTTGAAGGTATCTCCTTGGAAGGGAAAGATCAGATTCGGAAAGAAAGGAAAATTGAGTCCGAGGTTCATAGGGCCATTCGAGATATTGAAACGAGTGGGCGAAGTGGCATACAAGGTTGCTTTGCCACCCGAACTGGAACACATCCACAACGTGTTTCACATTTCCGTACTGCGTCCGTACAAGTCTGACTATAAGCACGTGATTTCCTATGAGCCCATTCAATTAGAAAAAAATATGGCATATGAAGAAATTCCTGTTCAGATAATAGATAAGAAAGAACAAATGCTAAGAAACAAAGTTATATCTTCTGTAAAGGTTGTTTGGCGAAACCACGATGTCGAGGAGGCCACATGGGAATTAGAAGCTAGGATGAGGAGAGACTATCCCCATCTTTTTGTGTAACCTTGTACCAATTCTGAGGACGGAATTTTTATAAGGGGGAGAGGATGTAATAACCGTAACTTTTATGATTTAATATTAATATTATTATTAAATAGAGCCGGTGAATTATTTATTTTATAAATGCTTACGTGGCATGAGGGGAGTAACTCAATTGAATTAAAATTGAGCTGTTGAGGATCGATAAGATAGGTTCATGAAATGTCTTGTGTGACACAATGATGGACTTAGTGAAGGATGATTAAGTATTTGCATGTTTAAAGTCCAAATAATAAATTGGGAGTCTAGCCCAATAAGTTAATTGATGGACTTTTGAGTTAGCCCAATAAACTTGGGATATTTAGAATCCAATTCGGAATCCAACAAAATAGTTAACTGAGAGTACAAGTATTGGTTAAATTAAAATGTGGCGTGGGGCAGTGGGCCTGACCGACTAGCCCCTTGTCTATGTCTGAGATCTACCCTCTTGTCCCCAAATTAGGGTCACTAAGTATAAAGAACAGTAGCCTAAACTCTCTTTACGCAAACTTTCAAGCTGCTAATCCTAGGCATGCATGTCTAGCTAAGTGGCTGGTATGGAGTGGTTGAACAACTCCTTAAGTAACCATTGTTCATTTCTATTGCACCATGAATCCCAACATTGGGTAAAGCAAGTGTCTAGTCCATGTTTTCTCTTTAAATACAAGCCACAAGGGCAGTCTGTTTTAGTGATAAGAGTGTTGGAGAAATCTGAGTAAGGAATTCTTAGTTGCTAAGCATTACCAAATCAGTGTGTGAGATATCAAGGTTAAAGCTTGAGAAGGTATAATTTCTACTCCGTTCTTAACTTGAGTCTTGTTGATTCTTGGTTTTTCAGATTAATAGGTCAAGTATGATGAATTAGCATGATATAGGGTGTTTAGAAAGTTTACCTTCGTGCATGAATACGCTAAAAATTGTCTGGAATCAAGTTGTGGCTACTCTGCAAAACAGAGCATGTTCACTGCTTCTGAAATCCATGGGGTACAGCTGCACCGTACTTAGGAACCAACTGATGGGTTCGGTCATGTTAGACCATGTATTAAGAAATTCCCTTAGGTTGTATGCATATAGGGAAGTCATAATGAAATTAACCCGACGAACTTAAACTTTGTCGAAATAGTGTAGACCGAAGTCTCTGAAGGAGCTGGCTTCGGACAGAGCGTTTTGTCTTCGGACAAAGCGTGATGACTTCAGACAAAGCGTGGTGTCTTCGGACAAAGCGTGATGTCTTCGAACAGAGCGTGATGTCTTCGGACAAAGCGCGATGTCTTCGGACAAAGCGCGATGTCTTCGGACGAAGCATGTTGTCTTCGGACAAGTCATAATATCTTCGGACATGGCGAGATGTCCTGGGACTCGGAGACAGCATCATAACTTGATATAAGGATGGATTAATAAGTACTCCTATACTGCTATAAACTATTATTACACGAATAAGTTCTATGTAGAGAATTTTACTAACTTCGGGAAAATAATGCTTGCAAACATGCGTAAAAATAGGTCGGTGGGATTAATAGACATTATGGTATACTTAAAGCAATGAACCTCTTAGAACTTCGAGGAAGAAAGATTATGAATAAACTAGCAGTGGTCAATAGTATGAGCATGTTAGTGTACAGTTATGAGTTTTGATGGGTACAACAGATAGAAAGAAAAAGGTGTTATGTGTACATGTTGTTGATATATATATCAAGTGTGTTTGGCTAATGAATACCTATACTTACATTAATAGGACAGACATAGTTCGTTGAGGTGATTTTCGCTATTAGTAGTAATCAACGCTAAAGGAAAGTTTCCTATCCCTAAAAACTTGTTACTTATATCATGCAAGTTTCCTATCCCTAAAAACTTGTTACTTATATCATGCAAGTTTCTATCCCTAACTTATTATTATTGTGTTGCAAGTTCCCTAACTTCACTCAAATTTACATTGAGCAAGTGTCCGAACACTATTATTATTGTGTTGCAAGTTCCTTAATTCTCACACTGTATACATTGAATTGTTGTCATATCAATCATATTTTATCAAGCAAATATCTGCTTCTATTCAAAAATCAATTGTATACCTTGATGTTGTTCTAAGCATTGGACCTATTGTTCCTAAATGCATGATGAAAAAACTGTCTAAGCCCTTGATTCGGCTAGACTATTATTATGTGTTAAAGAGCTATCCAAACCAATTGACTTGGTGCGGACTATCGTAAATCTACTGAGATGAACAACCCTCATAGAAGGGGAAATTATATATTATCGGGGAACCGACGTGCACACATGAGTATGATTAAATGTATGCATAACATAGGGTACTTTAGGCTGATCACATGTTGTACTTTCGTTGATATTGGATTACGTGTAATCTTTATTAATTCTAGTAAGAGTTCTTGGTCCTTAGTGACTGCTCAGTACTCAATTATGTTGAACCTCGAAATGAATAAATCCTGAAATTTTGTTGATATCCTTCGGTCCATAGAGACACCTATTGAATACTCTTGGTATTCTTGATATCCTTGAACTACCAATTATTATTATACCCTTGAAAGATCTAAATGCTATAACTGCTTGTTCTTCTGGCTATATTACTTGCTGGGCAAACTTGTTGCTCATTCTTGCTTCCTAAAACATTACAGTTAAGGTAGAGCAAGGCGGTACTTCAGGAAAGGACAAAGGAAAGGGCAAGGCGACAGAATAACTTAGTCCTTAAGACTAGAAGTATTATTATTGTTATGATTGTTATGATTTATTCAAGAATGATTAAGCTATGTTAAGCTAATCACAGAATTGCTATAGTAATGGTTACGGTACCTTGGGACGTGAATATTTATATTACATCAATGTAAATTATTCTATTATTTCCGTTGTTAATGATTTTGTAAGATATTCGTAGTAGCACGTGATGCACCAAAAATTCGAGATATGGGTGTCTGAATTTTGGGGGCGTCACACCAAAGGTGGTAGCGAGGCTCTAAGCCAGTACCACAAAGACAAGAAGAATAAGGGGAAGGTTGATGGAGGAGTGAAGATAGATGGAGCCAGCGGGAGTGGCGAGGGATAGAAGCAGAAAGCGTTTAACTTTGGGAATACCGGAGTGAAATAAGGAGATCCAAAGAGGAGAATAGAGGCCTGCAAAACCTGTGGGAAGACTAATCTGGGAGTCTATTTCAAGGGGAAGGTCGTATGCTATAATTATGGACAGGAGGGGCACATTTCGCCTAACTGTCCAAGTCCGAAGAAAAACCATGGATGTTTTGTGCGGGTCAACTGACCACATGGCAAAGAACTGCCCAAAGAAGGGGACATATGGAAATAGGGGAACTAATAGCGGTAAGTTAACTATTAGTGGTCCAGCGCAGCCAGGTAGGCCGATGGCTTGTACCTTTAACATGACAGTTCAAGATGTAGTTGCATCAAGGGACGTAGTTGCAGGTATTATTCCGATCAACGACATAAATGCTTACATGCTGTTTGATTCGGGTGCTACTTGTTCATTTATAGAATATGATTTTACTAGACGATTAGGATTACTTCCCAAAAAGTTGCCTATACCTTTAAATATTAAGGTAGCAAACGAAGAGATAATTCTGTTAAAGATATTCATAGGAGTTGTTGCGTAGACATACGGGGTTATAAATTATCGGTAGATTTGATACCGATAAAGTTAGGAGAATTCGATGTAATTCTCGGAATGGATTGGTTGGTTAACCATGGGGAAATTATAGATTGTCAGAAGAAATGTGTGAACATTAGAACATTGAGACAACCTAAGGTAGTATTTTATGGGAATAGATCGCCGAGGTATTCATGTTGTCTTAACATGACACAAACTAGGAAATTATTGAGGAAAGGATGTGTAGGTTATCTGTGCCATGTTGTTGATACCCAGAGAGTGGTAGCAACTATGGAACAGATACCTATAGTTAAAGAATTCACGGATGTATTTTTGAGTGAATTGTCAGGTCTTCCACCGGATAGGGAGATCGAGTTTGTAATAGACATTTTGCCAGGAGTGGCACCAGTTTCTAGGGCACCATATCATATAGCGCCAGTGGAGATGAAGGAGTTGATGGTACAGTTACAAGAACTGTTTGACAAAAAGTACATACAACCTAGTGTTTCTCTGTGAGGAGCACCAGTACTATTTGTAAAGAAGAAGGACAGATCGTTAAGACTTTGTATCGACTATAGAGACTTGAATAAGTTAACGATAAAGAATAAATATCCATTGCCCAGGATCGATGATCTCTTTGATCAGTTGAAAGGGGCTAAGTATTTTTCTAAAATAGATTTAAGGACGGGGTATCATCAGTTGAAGGTTAGGAAGGAAGATTTACCAAAGACGAGATTCAGGACTCTTTATGGTCATTACGAGTTTCTAGTGATGTCATTTGGGTTAACTAATGCACCAGCTGCATTTATGGATATGATGAACAGAGTGTTCAAACAATATTTGGGCAAGTTCATCATGGTGTTTATTGATGATATTCTAGTCTATTCTAAGATGCCAGAAGATCATGCTGAACACCTAAAAATAGTGTTGGAGACACTAAGGAAGGAGAAGTTATATGTAAAGTTCATAAAGTATGAATTTTGGTTGGAAAAGGTACAATTTCTAGGTCATGTTATTGACCATGAGGGGATTTTAGTAGATCCAGCAAAGGTGGAAACCGTGATGAATTGGGAACAACCAAAAATGCCGACTGAGGTGAGGAGTTTCCTAGGGTTGGCGGGACACTATCGGAGATTCATCCAGGATTTTTCGAAGATAGCTACTCCGTTGACTAACTTGACAAGGAAGACGGTGAAATACGTGTGGACTGATAAATACGAGGACAGTTTTCAAAAACTAAAGAAGAGGTTGAGTGAAGCTATGACACCCCCAAATCTGAGTTACCTGACCCCCAAGTTTGGTGTTCAGGATCCACAATATAATACCATCTAACTACCCATCAACAAAGTCATAACCCAACTCAGATGCAAGATTCGAGCCCTCAAACTCACTATCAGACGCTACCTGGGTTTTCTAGAAACCCAGGCAGTACGACTTGATACTTTTCAGTCCAAATTAATCTAGGTTTTGATCATTTGTTTAGTGGTTTTATGGTTTCAGTTTATAGTCCTTATGTCAGTTAACATTTTCATAACAATATTTCAGTTCAACAACATTCAAAACTCTAGATTAAGCCCGATCAAAGGATGTCAGAAAGCTAGTTCATCCAGTTTCTGGGTTTTCTAGAAACGCTAAGTCAGGCTCGGATGGCTACTTTGACCTTCTATTACATTCAATCTGTTGATTATTAACACGATTTATAGCCATATACATAAAGTACATATATTAGGTTATACATTGGTTACAACAACAACAACAAAAAGCATAAAACTGGATAGATCTGGGAGCTTGAAATCGTTGTCAGATGTTGTTCATGTATTTTTGGGTTACCCAGAATTTTACTCGGTCATGCCTGGTCAACGAGTTTTGACCAAGAATAACTCAAAATCTAGGCATCCAATGTCTGTGATTTCACTTGCAGAATAAAGACCTCATACCAGACTACCAATCAAAAACATCAAACAACAAAAATCACAAATACACAAAGATCTACAACCACTAACATTCGGTTGTTAGACTACATTTTGAGTTCAAGAACAGTTTTTGAAAAACATGGTTTTTACCCACTTTGATGCTATGGATCCATGATGGATCAACATAGATCATCTAAAACATCTTATAACACAAATATAAATACTTAAACACAAAATGTTTCTTAACAATAAGGATCAAAAATCAAATTAGGTTTACACCTTTTAGCTTTAAATTCTTGATCTGGTTCTCTTACTTTGGTATTATTCCCTTTCTCCACCTTAATTTCTTCAGACTCTGCCTCCTCATCACGACTCGGATACGTCTTGGGATAATCATCATGATCAATCCCAAGATTGATCATAGGTTCATCATTTCCTACCTCCTCAATCGACTTCAGCTTTATTGCCGGCACCTCGATTACTACTAGCACCTTTGGTGCTACAATCTACTTGGAATCTCTCTGTACTCATATCATCTTCTCCCGACATCCTACAATAAGTTTAAACAACTTGATTAGTATTTCACCAGTATGAACTTTTTACACTATGAGTCCACATATCTCACTATCGATGCACTTCAACAATCCCTCACTTAGTACTCTAAATGAGTATTCTCTATCTCGCTTATGGTTATAATCCTAGGGTTTTCCCCACCCCACTTAAGGTTTATAACCTACAGCTTTGATACCAACCTGTGACATCCCCAAATCCGGGTTACCTGACCCCCGAGTTTGGTGTTCATGATACCAACCTACAACTTTAATTTTCTAACAAGTCTTCTCATCATCTATGTAACATAATAATTTGATAATGAAATAGTACAACGCTTTCAAAGTTTCTATGATATTCCAATGAATAATCAAGAATCAATCCCACGCAATAACAAAGTGGAATGTTTTCCAGATTTATGCTGAGTGATCACAAAGGATATATAACTTCTCTTCTCGGGTATATATCAAAGTTTTACTTTGTTATATACGCAGGTGTATCAAAAAACCATAAAGATTAAATCATTCCCCTCTGCAAGTACTTAGAGTCGGCCAACTCTTTGTACCCTATATTTTGCATAATACTCAAAATGCGCGCAAAGGTCGAATTTACGACCAATAAAATGGTCCCTTTATATAAAAGGTTGTTCTTCTCAATCTCAGAATCAAAATTTAATTTAACAATGAAATATTATGATTTCAATATCTAATCACTTCCCTTATCTTCTCTTCTCAAACCTATCAAGTTTTCTTTTTTGATCTAGCCGAAACAACTGGAATTGATATATCAATAATAATTGAATTCTCTTCTCTTTTCTTCTCGAACCTATCAAGTTCTAACAAATGTTCGTCTAGCCAAAACAATTAGCTAAGACATGTTTCAATACGATAAACAATAGATAGAATGTATATGTACTATTTGAAATCAATAATAGCTTCTACGGATATAAATTTCCAATAACAATTATTCTACAAGTATATTCGAATAATTAATAATTCAATTTGAATTAATAAGCATGCACTAACTGCGAATAATCAACAATAAATTATTGGGCGTCGTCTAATTAACAATAATTAACCACCATAATAATTGAACAATATTAACTCAAGGTTGAGTTAAGAAAACTTGCCTTCTCCACTGATTACAGCAACACAATAAACTTATCTGCGTTCGTAAGACCTATAATTAACAATATGGGTCTCACAATTAGCACAATAATTCACAACACACAATACTATAATTTACAGTCAATACTTCTCCTAGACACATTGCCACATAGTCACATTAGTGATTATAACCTATATAAACACTTATCAAATCTAACTAGTTCAGTCTAGTTGGACTTCGGTCTATTCTCGGTGTTCTGGTAACCCTATTCGACAATTAACACAGTTATTGTCAATTAAACTTGGTCTCTAAGCTTCAATAATATTTTAGATAAGTAAAGTATCCTTTATAATATTTTTCGGAAGCTCATAATAATTTATAAACAATTATTATAATTTATAATAAATTTTCAAACACTTAAATTATTTTTAAATGATTTAATTATCAAATAATCTTATCATCATTAATATTTAATAATATAAAAATATTAATGACATACTTGTCATCAAAATATTAAAGTTATTATTAATAACTTCAAATATTTTTAAATCATCAATACTCTACTTAAATGATTTTTAAAATAATTAAAATCATTTTAAACCATCACCATTAATATTTAAATATTAATGAAATTATCATCAAAATATTAAAAGTCATCAATTATAACTTAAAATATTTTTAAATTATTTTTCTCATTTTAAATGATTTTTAAATCAATAAAATCATTTTTAATTCATTTATTTAATATAATAATTAAATAAATCTAATATCATTAATATTAATTTATTAATGAGAATTCTCCAAAAATATTGAAAATTATATTTTATAATTCAAAATATTTTCTAACACTTTATTCTCATTTAAAATGATTTTTATAATATTAAAATCATTTTTCTCTAATTATTTAATATAATAATTAAATAAATCCAATATCATTAATATTAAATTATTAATGAAAATTACGTAAAAATATTAAAAGTTACATTTTATAACTCAAAATATTTTTAATTACTTTATTCTTATTTAAAATGATTTTCATAATATTAAATCATTTTTCTCTAATTTATTTAATATACTAATTAAATAAATTAAATATCATTTTATTAAAATAATTATAATTATTAATGAAAAATATTCCAAATTCTCAAAAATTATTTTTCATAATTTAAAATAATTTTTAAAACTATTTTTGGTAATTTTTAGAATTTATTTCTATTTTTCTATTAATTTCTGGAAATTTAGAAATTAAAATTATTTAAAACCGTCGTTGTAGGCCTTTAGCGACACTAAGCGTCGTTGTTGGTGTTTTTGAGCTCAAGAACACCGACAAATTCGATTAACAACATGCCAAGTTTGACCAAATTTGTAATTCTCTCATTAAATTTTGTTTCTGGGCTAACTTAAGGTTCAATATCGTAGTACACATGTAATACTACATCTATCAATCGTCAATATTAAATAAATATAAAAAAAAATAAAAATTTATTCGAAAAAATCATATTATTCGAAATTTTGGATTATTTCATAATCGAAATCAAAGAGAAGAGCAATCGGTGAATAATGAAGGAGGTCAAGCTGACCCGATGCAAAACTTTGCAAATATGATAACCGAAGCTATGGAAAATAGAGCTCCAGCTGTAAGAGGAAGAGCGAGAAATCAGCCAGCCGATAGATTGGCTAACTTCAAGGACTTTAAAGCGGTGAGACCACCTGAATTCAAAGGGACCACGAATCCAATTGAAGCCCAAACTTGGGTGAAGGAGATGGAGAAAGCATTCGGTAGTAAACTCTTATCGAGTTCTAAGAAATGAATTTCTTAATTCATTGAAGATAATAAAAGACTTTATGTGCTTAAGTGTTAAATTATGTGTTCGCTAGCACGAATTAGTAACTAAAACTTAAAATATTGTTGTCAGGATGTTGGATGTTGGAGGAGCTAGTTGAGTTGGGGAGGAGGAACCCCGAGTACCTATAGAGGAGGAGCCCCGAGACATTCATGTCGTCAGGGAACAGTTGTTACAGAGAGAGCCATCTCCGTTGATCATTGTTGTTGGTCGGGAGCATGTGCCTGAGACTGATCCAAAGGAGGATTCTGATGAAGAAGAGGAGGAAGAGGAGTTCCCACCGAACTCTATCGATGCTGAGATATATGATGCGCTTTATGATCGTAACATAGAGTTGCAGGACACGGTTCAGGAGCTGAAAGAGAGGGCTGTTATTCAGCAGATTACCATCAAGTAGAAGGATGGGGAAATTGTGACTCTTCACACACGTTTAGGAAACGTGGAGTGGGATTTGGTTCACAAGAAGGGTCAAAATGAGGAGAAGTCCGAAGAAATAGAAAAGTTAAAGAAGGAGCTGAAAGAGAGCTCAGAAAGGCTAGCCATAGCAGAGGAGGGCTGGGTAAGAGAGCCACGTCGTGCTGATCTTGCGGAAGAGGATTGTCATGCGAAGAAGGCTAAGCTTGGGGAGATGTACTCTACACTTCAAATGCAATGGATGAGGCCCAGGATCGAGTGATGAGATGCCCAATCCAGTTTGAAGGATTACCATCGTATATGCTAGATCGCAGGACAATGTCCCGCATCATGGAAGAAGAACGTGGCAAGGCTATTCAGCGCCTTAATAGGTAGTGATAGGATTAGTTTATTTATTTGAAACCTATCTGGTAGTTAAAGATGTAAATTCTGATGTATTTATAAACAAAGGAATATTTTAATGTTTTAAATCCTGTAGATTCTTTATCTCGGGATAGTTGATGTAAATAGCAGTGATGCTATCGTATGATGTTAAAACTTTTGAATTGAATAAATGATAGAGTTTATTTGAATTGATGTGTTAAGTGAATTACGATTAAATGTTTTAGTTAAGCCTTAAATGTTTAAGGGATTGAATAAATACCTAATAAGCATATTTTCTTAACAGAAATATGCAGCCTAGAAGGAGACAAAACCGTCAACAAACTCAAGAAGAACCAATGAATAACAACGACGCCAATGCTAACCCTGTTCAGCAATTGGTGAACCTATTAGCCGGAGAAATTAACAATCAACCATAAGTTCCTCTAAACACATCGTTTAAGGATTTCAAGGCGGTAGGACCGCCAGAGTTTAAGGGTTCCATAAACCCAATCGAAGCTCAGACATGGGTTATGGAGATGGAGAAGGTGTTCTATGTCGCTAGAGTAAGGGAAGACCAGAAAACCGCGTATGCAACATTCATGCTGAAGTCTGAAGCCAGTTATTGGTGGCAGGCAAACAAAGTACGAGGAGGAGAAGGTGTAACCTGGGAGAGATTTAAGGAACTATTTTTCGAGATGTATTTTCCGACCAATTCGCAAAACCAAATGGAAGTTCAGTTTCTGGAGTTGAAATAAGGGAGTATGTCCGTAGCAGATTATGCGACAAGGTTCAGCGAGTTGGCTAGGTTCGCCATATACCAAGTGCATACTGATGAGAGGAATGCAAGACGTTTCGAGAAGGGACTGAAGCCCTAGTTGTATAGTAAGGTGTCAATGTTCCAATTGAACACTTTTGCTGGAGTGTTAGAGAAGGCCATACTCGCTGAAGGTGGAAGCGATGCGGTAACTAAATATAATCAGGATCAGAAGAAGAAAAAGAGTGAGAATAAAGGAATTAACAAGACTAGTGGGAGTAGCACGAGGGGTAGCCATAATCAGAAGAGGAAGTGGTCTGATAACTCGTCAGCTGGAAGTCAACAAGTAGGGCAGAAGAAGAAGATTGAAGCATGCTCAACCTGCAAAAAAACTCATTTGGGAGTTTGCATGAAGGGAAAACGAGTGTGCTACAATTGTGGTCAGGAAGGCCACATAGCACCTAACTGTCCTAACCCAAAGAAGGGTGCCTGCTTCACTTGTGGTTCAAAGGATCATCTTGCAAGGGATTGTCCAAAGAAGGGATCTGGAGGGACATGATCAGGAGGGAATAGAGGAAACAGCGGTGGAAGCACTCTGACTATCGCAGGACTAACTGCAACCAACCGACCGACAACCAGAACATTCAACATGACAGTACAGGATGTAGTGCAGTCTCGCGATGTGGTGTCAGTTATCATTCCGATCAATAAAGTTAATGCTTATGTATTATTTAATTCAGGTGCTACTTGTTCATTTATATCCGATGACTTTGCTAAGAACTTAGAATTGCTTAAGATTTGTTAGAATACCCATGAACATAGAAATTGCGAATAGAGAAATAATCCCTGTTAAGTACGTTCATAAAAACTGTAGAGTGGATATTAAGGGTAATATCATAAACATAGATCTTATCCCTATTCGACTTGGAGAATTCGATGTTATTTTGGGTATGGACTGGTTATCCAATTATGGGGCGGTAATTAACTGCCAGAAGAAGCGTATTAACCTTATGACTCCGTCAAAAGATGTGTTTTATGGTAGAAAGTCGCCTAGACAAGCAAGTTGTCTGACGATGATGCAGGCCAGGAGGTTGTTAAGGCAAGACTGTGTAGGATATCTAGCTTACATAGTCGATACTCATAAAGAGAATCCGAAAATAGATGAGATACCAGTAGTGCAAGATTTCGCAAACGTATTTCCGGATGATTTGCCAGGACTTCCTCCAGATAGAGCAGTTGAATTCATGATCGATTTGGCTCCAGGAATGGCTCCAATATCGAAGGCACCGTACCGAATGGCACCGGTAGAAATGAAAGAACTGATGGTCCAACTACAAGAATTACTAGACAAGAAGTATATTCAACCAAGCGTATCACCGTGGGGAGCGCCGATTTTATTTGTGAAGAAGAAGGATGGGACAATGCGGCTCTGCATCGATTATAGAGAACTGAATAAGGTCACGATAAAGAATAGGTATCCATTACCGCGAATCGAGGACCTGTTCGATCAGTTAAAGGGAGCGAGATACTTTTCAAAGATAGACTTGAGGAGTGGTTATCATCACCTGAAGGTGAGACCAGAGGATGTACCGAAGACAGCGTTCAGAACACGATATGGTCACTACGAATTCTTGGTAATGTCATTTAGTCTAATGAATGCTCTTGCAGCATTTATGGGCTTAATGAATGGAGTGTTCAAACCGTTTTTTGACAAATTCGTAGTGGTATTTATAGATGATATTTTGGTATATTCGAAAACCAAGGAAGAACATGAAGAGCATTTGAGGGTGACGTTAGAGACATTGAGAAGAGAGAAGCTATATACTAAGTTTTCAAAATGTGAATTCTGGATTGAAAAAGTACAATTTCTTGGACATGTGATCGATAGGGATGAAATTTCGGTGGATCCCTCCAAAGTCGAAGCTGTGATTAACTGGGATCAGCCGAAGACGCCATCGGAAGTAAGAAGTTTTCTCAGATTGGCTGGTTATTACAGAAGATTCATTCAAGATTTTTCCAAGATTGCAACTCTGTTAACGAATTTGACTAGAAAATCGATGAAATTTGTTTGGACGGAGAAGTGTGAGGAAAGCTTTCAAGAATTAAAGAAGAGGTTAAGTTCAACACCTGTGTTATCTCTTCCGGATGACACAGGAAATTTTGTGGTATATAATGATGCATCGCATAAAGGATTTGGCTATGTGCTTATGCAGAATGGTAGAGTCATTGCGTATGCGTCATGACAATTGAAGGATTACGAGAAGGGGTATCCGACCCACGACTTGGAGTTAGCTGTAGTGGTTTTCGCTTTGAAAATCTGGAGGCACTATCTCTATGGGGAGAAGTGTGAAATATATACAGACCACGAGAGTCTAAAATATATTTTTACATAGAAGGACTTGAACATGCGCCAAAGAAGGTGGTTGGAGTTAATTAAGGACTACGATTGTGAGATTCTATACCATCCGGGTAAGGAAAATGTGGTTGCCGACGCCTTAAGTAGAAAGGGTCGCGAGAAACTGATGATCTTGACCGATCAGGCGGAGTTAATTTCAGCAATGGAAAAGCTAGAATTGGAAGTGAAGTGTCCTATTGAGATTGATGAGAAGTTGTTTCAGATGCAATCTGGTACAACTCTACTAGATAAAGTTAAGGAGGCTCAACTTCAGGATGACGAATGTAAAACGGTTAAAAAGAAGATATCTGAAGGAACTGAATCAAGATTCAAGATGGATAAGGAAGGAATATTGAGATTTGAGAATAGAATTTGGGTACCGCCAGTACCAGAGATTAAGGAAGAAGTTTTGAGCGAGGCTCATAACTCACGATATTCGATTCACCCTAGTAGTATCAAGATGTACCAAGATCTTCGACAACATTTATGGTGGACAAATTTGAAACGAGAGGTTGCAGGATGTGTTGCCAAGTGCCTGACATGTCAGAAAGTGAAAGCAAAACATCAGAGGCCGAGTGGGTTACTACAACCTTTAGAGATTCCAGAATGGAAATGGGAACATATTATGATAGATTTTGTGGTTGGCCTACCGACAACTCAGAAAGGTTACGACGCAGTATGGGTTATTGTTGACCGATTGATGAAATCCGCACACTTCCTTCCGATCGAAATCAGATTCAACTTAGATCAGTTGGCAAGGTTATATGTGAAAGAGATTGTTTTAAGGCACGGAGTTCTGGTGTCAATTACTGATAGAGATCCGCGCTTTACGTCAAACTTCTAGAAACATCTATAAGAATGCATGGGTACACAGTTTGAATGAGCACGGCATGTCACCCTCAGACAGATGGACAGAGTGAAAGAACAATTCAGACATTAAAAGACATGTTAAGAGCTTGTATAATAGACTTTAAAGGAAATTGGGATGACCATCTACCGCTCGTAGAGTTCGTCTACAACAACAGTTACCACACTAGTATTGGCATGCCACCCTATGAAGCGTTATACAGCAGAAAGTGCAGAACTCCGCTATACTGGGATGAAGTTGGTGAGAGACAATTACTAGGCCCATAATTGGTACAACAAACAGCAGAAATAGTCTGTGATCCGAACAAGATTGACAGCAGCTCAGGATAGACAGAAGAAATACGCCGATCCACACCGTAAAAATGTTGAGTTCGAACCGGGTAGTTATGTATTTTTAAAGGTCTCTCCCTGGAAGGGAAAGATCAGGTTCAGAAAGAAAGGGAAATTAAGCACAAGATTCATTGGACCCTTTGAAGTTCTGCGAAGGGTCGGAGAAGTTTCTTATGAGGTAGCCTTACCTCCAGCTCTAGAGAATGTCCACAACGTTTTCCATGTCTCAGTCCTACGACCGTACAAACCCGATTACAAGCACGTGATTGAATATGAACCCCTACATTTCGACAAAGACTTATCTTACGAAGAAATTCTTGTTCACATTGTCGACCGAAAAGAGCAAGTTCTAAGGAATAAAGTAATACCTTCTTTTAAGGTAATTTGGAGGAACCACAACGCTGAAGAAGCTACGTGGGAACTCGAAGAGAATATGATGAAGAATTATCCTAATTTATTTACTTAACTTATGTGTAAGCGATTCTGGGGACAGAATCTTTGTAAGGGGGGGGGGGGAGAGAATGCAACGGGACAAATTGTTTGAGTTGTGATTCTGAGGACAGACTCCTTTTAAGGGGGGAAAGATGTGACAACCGAGATTTTGTAATTTAATTTTAATATTTATTGGATTTAATAAATATTTTTTCGATGAATTAATTATTAGATTAAATAATTAATTGATGAAGTTGTGGTGATTAATTTAATTATATGTGTTATATTTATTAAATTAATGTGGAGAATTTTTATTATTCGAAGTATGTATTTATGTGAGCTTATTGAATTAAAAAGAAATATTTAATAAGCCTAATAGTATTTTAATTAATTTAATAATTAATTAGAGATTTAATAATTTGACATAGTTAATAAATGAAAATTTTAATTATGTGACTATGTGAATTAATGAGGAATTATGTTATTTTATTTAAGTTAAATTAAACTAGATGTTCGATTTATTATCTAATTGGATGTGACATGATTTAAACTATATTATAAAAGTTTTATTAAATTAAATGGTTTTGAAACCTATTATTGCCAGCCAAACAAGGCCCTAAGGAGAGTTATTAGCAGTTACCCATGATTGAGTAACTGACCTCAATGCGTCAGTTCCTTTCTTTTATTATAAACGTCTTCTTCTTCTTCATTTTTCTAAGTCTGGAAAAGTAGAGAGAGAGAGAGTTTGAGAATGCAGAGAGAAAATTGATAATTCTTGAGGAGATTGTGAGTGTGTGATTGAAGAAGAGTTGAGAAGGAATTCATCTCCTACTAATCTACGCTTTGGGTAATTCTTCAACCCATTTTAATTAGGTTGTTTAAGTTTTTGTAAAATAAATATGGCTTTCAAGTTTTCTGTAAAGTCTCTGTAAATTGGAAAGAGTAAAGATTATGTACATATATGTGTTAAGATATTTTTTTAATGTGTTTTCCTATATATTAGATGGTTCCATATCATCAATTTCATAATATTCTAATGTATGTTGTTGTTTCAAAAATTACAAAGTATATTATATGGCCATATGGCCCTTATACGTAAAATTAATATGTCAAACATAAATTGTTTTGTAAAATTCACACTTGTATATGATTATGCATGCTAAAACGAAGAAAACAAAACTTGAATGGATGGATTTGGTGTTATAATGAATCCGTAGTGTTAATTTTCATGTTTTATGTTCAAAATCTTCAAGAACATCAAGAACAGGGAAATTTACATGTTTTAATTCTATGATTATATGTTTTAATTGGTTAAAATTACTCTATAAAGGTTGGACAATGATTATGTATGAATTCTAGTATATGGGTATGTTTAATTTGATGAATTTAATGACTATGTAATGATAAATTCGCCTAATTTTGTGTTCTTCGCAAATCGGAAATTGAAATCGGAGTTTCGCATGTGGCTCAAACTCCAAGCCTAAGTCTGTGCGTGTGACTCCAAGTCTCAAGCCGCATATACATGCACAACAAGCAATGCTAAGAACAGGCCTAACAGTGGCACCGCAGCGCCACTTAGTAGAATGGTCCAGAAATGAGATTTTAAATTTTCAAGTCTAGCAATGCGTTAGTAACTCAACCTAATGAACATGAAAACATGTTAGACATATAATGAGATGTTAAAATAAATTCTTAACATGTCAATAACACGTTTATGTGTGAATTGAATGATTGAATGCATAGTTAGCTTATTGTTCATGAAGTGTTAATTGTGACAATGAGTGTAGTAATTTGACTAAGTGTAGTCATAATTCGAGTTTACACGAAAAGAATGAGCGTATGACGACTAGTTACGTGATAATTGACTGGTATTGTGAATGTAAGTGGTATGTAGGATTAAATCAAGGAACGTGTATAAATTAACGTGTAATCTACGCACGAGGCAAGTTTCCTAACCCTACTCGTTATCTTTATATGAGCTTATAAGTTGTCTCTTTACATCGAGCAAATTCTCGTTATTATTGATCAAGTCCATTTTATTATATTAAAATGTATTAATCTTTCAAAGTATGATTCTGTTATACAATAATTATTCTATTGTATACCTTTTGAGATTGCTCTTCAGTTATAAATTATCAGTTACTGCTGAACTTTGTTAGACTAGTGAACCCTTAATGATTCGACTAGTCCATAGTTGATGAGCGTTCTAAATTCCAGAACCCTTGATGAATTATCCAAACCAAACTTACTTTGGTGTGGACACTAATGTCAAACCGAGATGAACAACCACAGATAGGGGATTACTTATCACGTTAAGCGTTAAGATATTGTGCACAAAGATGGGTACTAAGTATTGATCCCCCTAAGTACGAGAAGAAGAGTCCATAGTCTTATGACTGTTAAAGGTTTCAAGTATAAACACTTGACAACCTAGGACATATTTCAAGGTCTTATGACCCTCAGAAGTTCTTTTGTCTCTTGCTATTCATTCTTGATTCAAAAGCTGAGTTTCCTATTTCAGAAGTCTTTGATTTATTCGCATGTTATTATTCATTTGTTATATTATTATACTTGTGGGAAATCGTGCTCACTCTTGCGTAATAATAACATTGCAGTTAAGAACGAAAGATCAGGCGAGCCTTCCACTAGTAAAGGCAAGGGCAAGGTTAACAAATGAGGAAGATTTGTTGTTCTTATGTATTTATTTTCAGACTTGATGTTATTAAGACTTGTTATAGTTTATGATTCTGCACATATGTTTAAGGTTAGAATGACCTGAGATTGAATTTTTATGCAGTTGATGTAACCCCATAAGGGGAGATTTATTTATTATTTCTATCTATTGCATGGTTTGCATTTATTTATGGGTAGATAGATAGATGATATTTGTACGGTGAACACCAAATCCTGTGGAAATGGAAGTACCGAATATGGGGGTGTCACATACGCTGCTAAATTCAACGAATTAACGAGATTTGCACCTCATCAGGTGGACACAAAGGCAAGAAAGGCGAGAAGATTTGAGAATGGACTGAAGCCGGGGATATACAAGGTAGCGGTATTGCAGATCAATACGTTCGCGGCTTTGTTGGAGAAAGCGTTAATTGTTGAAGGAGGGAGCGAAGCTGCATCTCAATTTCATCAGGAAAAGAAGAAAAAGATAAGTGATGGAGGTAGTAGTGGTGGAAGTAATCCAAATAAGAGGAAGCGGAGCGAGAATACCCAGTCGGGTAATAAGATAAAAAGGAATATGAAAGGGAGGGAGCTATATGCGACACGTGGAAAGAACCATCCGGGAATTTGTTTGAAGAAGAAAGGAGTTTGTTACAACTGCGGACAAGAGGGGCACATGTCACCCAATTGTCCCAGCTCGAAGAAGATTCAAGGTTGATTTGCGTGCGGATCGACGGATCATCTGGTTCAGAATTGTCCGAAGAAAAATGCGGAGAAGGAAAGTGTCAACAAGGGACCCAGTGGTGGAACCTTGGCAATTCGAGCACCAAAGACGACCAGAAGACCAACGGCCGTACATTCAACATGACGCAGAAGAAGATACGGTGGTCGCCAGAGGGTGGTAGCGAATAACGATTTCGTTTAGAAATTTAAATTACGCGAGTAATTTTGGTTAGATATTACTGTGAATTATATTCTTTCACGGATCCAAGTCACAAGTTAGAATATAAGACACAAATTAATATTGTGTTGATAATAATGAATTGATGATACAACTTTAAAAGATTATAGAGAATAAGAAAGCGGTGATTCCGAGGACGAAATCTTTTTAAGGAGGGGTGAATGTAATAACTCGGAATTTCGAATAATCCGAATTTTTCGAATAATTTTTTTATATTTAATATTGACGATTGATAGATGTAGTATTACATGTGTACTACGATATTGAACCTTAAGTTAGCCCATAAACAAAATTTAATAGAGAATTGCAAGCGGTCAAACTTGGTATGTTGCTAACTGAGCTGTAAGTGTTCTTGAGCTCAAGAACACCAACAACGACTCTTAGTGTCGTTAAAGGCCTACAACGACGGTTTTAAATAATTTTAATTTCTGAATTTCGGAAAATTAATAAAAAAATAGAAATAAATTCTAAAAATTACCAAAAATTGTTTTAAAAATTATTTTAAATTATGAAAAATAATTTTTGAGAATTTGGAATATTTTTTTTATTAATAATTATAATTATTTGAATAAAAATGATATTTAATTTATTTAATTAGTATATTAAATAAATTAGAGAAAAATAATTTAATATTATGAAAAATTATTTTAAATAAGAATAAAGTATTTAAAAATATTTTGAATTATAAAATGTAACTTTTAATATTTTTACGAAATTTTCATTAATAATTTAATATTAATGATATTGGATTTATTTAATTATTATATTAAATAAATTAGAGAAAATGATTTTAATATTATAAAAATCATTTTAAATGAGAATAAAGTGTTAGAAAATATTTTGAATTATAAAATATAGTTTTCAATATTTTTGAAGAATTCTCATTAATAAATTAATATTAATGATATTAGATTTATTTAATTATTATATTAAATAAATGAATTAAAAATGATTTTATTGATTTAAAAATCATTTAAAAATGAGAAAATAATTTAAAAATATTTTAAGTTATAATTGATGACTTTTAATATTTTGATGATAATTTCATTAATATTTAAATATTGATGGTGATGGTTTAAAAATGATTTTAATTATTTTAAAAATCATTTAATTAGAATATTGATGATTTAAAAATATTTAAAGTTATTTATAATAACTTTAATATTTTGACAAGTATGTCATTAATAATTTTATATTATTAAATATTAATGATGATAAGATTATTTGATAATTAAATCATTTAAAATAATTTAAGTGTTTGAAAAATTATTATAAATTATAATAATTGTTTATAAATTATTAAAAGCTTCTGAAAAATATTATAAAGGATAATTGACTTATCTAAAATAATATTGAAGCTTAGAGACCAAGTTTAATTGACAATAACTGTGTTAATTGTTGGATAGGGTGACCAGAACACCGAGAATAGACCGAAGTCCAACAAGACTGAACTAGTTAGATTTGATAAGTGTTTATATAGGTTATAAACACTAATGTGACTCTGTGGGAATGTGTCTAGGAGAAGTATTGACTGTAAATTACAGTATTGTGTGTTGTGAATTATTGTACTAATTGTGAGATCGATATTGTTAATTATAGGTCTTACGAATGCAGATAAGTTTATTGTGTAGCTGTAATCAGCGGAGAAGGCAAGTTTCTTTAACTCAACCTTGAGTTAATATTGTTCAATTATTATGGTGGTTAATTATTGTTAATTAGACCACGTCCAATAATTTATTGTTGATCATTCACAGTTAGTGCATGCTTATTAATTCAAATTAAATTATTGATTATGAGAATATACTTGTAGAATAACTGTTATTGGAAATTTATATCCGTAGAAGCTATTATTGATTTCAAATAGTACAGATACATTCTGTCTATTGTTTAATCGTATTGAAACATACCTTAGCTAATTGTTTTGGCTAGACGAACATTTGTTAGAACTTGATAAGTTCGAGAAGAGAAGAGAAGAGAATTTAATTATTATTGATAGATCAATGCCAATTGTTTCGGCTAGATCAAAAAAGAAAACTTGATAGGTTTGAGAAGAGAAGAGAAGAGAAGTGATTAGATATTGAAATCATAATATTTCATTGTTATATCAAATTTTGATTCTGAGACTGAGAAGAACAACCTTTTATATAAAGGGAACATTTTATTGGTAGTAAATTTGACCTTTGCGCGCGTTTTGAGTATTATGCATAATATAAGGTACAAAGAGTTGGCCGACTCTAAGTACTTACAGAGGGGTATGATTTAATTTTTATGGTTATCTAATACACCTGCGTATATACAAAAGTAAAACTTTGATATATACTCGAGAAGAGAAGTTCTAGATCCTTTGTGATCACTTAGCATAAATATGGAAAATATTCCACTTTGTTATTGCGTAGGATTAATTCTTGATTATTCATTGGAATATCGTAGAAACTTTGAAAGCGTTGTACTCTTTCATTATCAAATTATTGTGTTACATAGATGATGAGAACACTTGTTAGAAAATTAAAGCTTTGTTCAGCTATTTCAAAGTTCCCCAAACTTTGGTTTCATTTTATCAAAATATATAGTTTGTTCTTATTGATTCTTACACATTTATTGTATGACTTAACTTGCGAGGCAAATTTGATGCTCACCCTTGCTAAATAAAACTTTTCAGCTAGGGACGAAGTGGCAGGAGGTGCTGCAAAGGACAAGGGAAAAGGCATTATAATAAATTAGTTATGAATAATATTATTATTATGTTATGTTTGTAAACCCTTTTTGTATATCTAAAGAGTATGTTTGTAATGTTAAGGTTAGAGAACCTGGGACTATTGTATTAATAAACTCTATTAATGATTTATGTATTACTAATTATATATGAATGGGTAGTTAGATGTTATTATATTGTGGATCGTGAACACCAAACTCGGGGGTTAGGTAACCCGAATTTGGGGGTGTCACAAAAGCACCTGTTTTGTCATTACCCGATGACACAGGAAATTTTGTAGTTTATAGCGATGCTTCACATAGAGGACTTTATTGTGTGCTCATGCAGCATAGCAAGGTCATTGCGTATGGATCAAGACAGTTAAAGGATTATGAGAAAGTTTACCCTACTCATGATCTGGAACTGGCTGCAGTAGTTTTTGCTTTAAGGATACTGAGACATTATCTTTACGGAGAAAAATGTGAGATATACACGGACCATAAGAGTCTAAAATATATCTTCACACAGAAGGAGTTGAATATGAGACAAAGGAGATGGCTAGAATTGATAAAGGATTATGACTGTGAAATCTTGTATCACCCTAGAAAAGTAAATGTAGTTGCTGATGCCTTAAGTAGGAAGGGTCGAGAGAATTTATCTATGTTAACAGCTCAAACTGAGTTAATAACAGAGATGACTAGGATGGAAATAGAAGTGAAGTTGCCAAGTGAATCAGGACAGAGACTGTTTACGACGGAGATTCAATCTACCATCGTAGAGAGAGTCAGGGAGGTACAGCTTAAAATTGATGAGTGTAACCGGGTAAAGGAGCGGTTAACCAATGAAAAAGATATTAAGTACAGTCTTGATAATGAGGGGTTATTGAGATTTGAAGGAAGAATTTGGGTTCTGAATGAGACGAAATTAAAGGAGCAAGTATTATAAGAGGCTCATAGTTTAAGGTTCTCGATTCATCCTAATAGTACTAAGATGTATCAAGACCTTCGATAGAGTTTTTGGTGACCGAACATGAAGAGAGAGATAGCAGAGTATGTGAGTAAGTTCTTGACTTGTCAGAAAGTTATGGCCGAACATAGACGACCAAGTGGCTTGTTACAGTCATTAGAGATTCTGGAGCGGAAGTGGGAGCATATCACGATGGACTTTGTAGTGGGACTTCCGACTACAACAAAAGGGTATGATGTAATTTGGGTAATAGTGGACCGGTTGATGAAGTTGGCTCACTTTTTGCCAATAAGGGTTAAGTATAACTTAGACCAGTTAGCTAATCTTTTTATTAAGGAAATAATTTCCAAACATGGAGTACCAGTTTTGATTGTGTCAGATCATGATCCACGATTCACATCAAACTTTTGGAGGAGTTTGCAGGAATAGTTAGGAACGCAGTTGAAGTTGAGTATGGCGTATCATCCACAAACTGATGGACAGAGCGAGAGAATAATTCAGACGTTAGAAGATATGTTAAGATCTTGCGTCATGGATTTTAAGGGTAGTTGGGATGATCATCTACCATTAGTAAAGTTTGTGTATAACAATAGTTATCATGCAAGCATAGGTATGCCGCCTTACGAAGCTTTATACGGAAGAAAGTGCAGAACACCACTGTATTAGGACGAAGTAGGAGAACGCCGAATGCTAGGGCCAGAATTGGTACAACAAACAGCGGATGTAGTGAAATTGATATGAATGCGTCTCGTAGCAGCTCAAGATAGATAGAAGAAGTATGCGGACTTGCATCGATAAAATAGGGAGTTTGAAGTAGACTCTTATGTGGTTCTAAAGGTATCTCCCTAGAAAGGAAAGATATGCTTTGGAAAGAAGGGAAAGTTAAGTCCAAGGTTTATAGGACCTTTTGAAGTGTTAAAATGGGTAGGTGAGGTAGCTTATATGATAGCATTACCTCCAGACTTAGAACAAATACATAACGTGTTTCACGTATCTGTGTTACATCCTTATAAGTCGGATTATAAGCACATAATAGAGTATGCGCCTATTCATATCGAGAAGGACTTAACATACGAAGAGATGTTGATTCAAGTTATCGATAGAAAAGAGCAAGTTCTGCGGAACAAAGTCATATCTTCCATGAAGGTGTTATGGAAGAACCACGATGCAGAAGAAGCAACGTGGGAATTAGAAGAAAAGATAAGGAAGGATTACCCTCAATTGTTTGCATAGTGTGAGACAAGATTCTGGGAACAAAATCATTATAAGGGAGAAGAATGTAACGACCGAGAAATTCAGATCCAATGTAAAATAATTTTATTTAATAAAATAATGAATAAAATTATATTACTTGTTATTATTACATATTAGTAAGATGAATATCGTTCTATAACCTAGAAACATCGAAAAGTCGTAGTATTTCGACTACGTGAGAGAATTAAAGTGTTTGAATTTCTAAGACGAAAATAAAAGTTTTCCGAGAAATTTTCTGAAAAACACTATTTATCGATTTCTGCTCGAGAATTATTTTTGAACTTCTGAGAAATACGTAACGATACAATATCGAAGTGAGTTGGATTATGCAATAATAATTCAAGTATGGAAAACGTAATTTTATGCATGCGGACTTAATTCGAGAATGTTAGGGAAAATAAAGTGTTAAGGAATTAAAGTGATGATCGTATGATACGTATGTATTGTACGAGGTAGCGAATACGAGTATGATATGAAGTATTATACGAGTATTTATGAAGGATGGAATATTGTATATTATGAATTAGTATACGAGTTAGAATACAATAATAATACGTTATAAGGCTTAAGCCAAACGAAATGGACTTGTAGGATTGATTAGTAAATTGTAAAGTCTAATAGAATTGAATGTGCAAGCCCAAGTGTTTGTTAATGTGAAGCTAAATTAAGTTTGTTAATACAAGCCCAAAGCTTAACTTAGGCAAATTAAACTTAAGCCCAAGCTATGATCCAATAGGTTAGGGTGACCCATGGAGCAAACTCATGATAATGTGATTAATCTTGATGACCAAGATAATTAAGTGATGATCAAGAAAGTGTTGTGATGGCCAAGTAATTAAGGTGAAGAGAAAGTTAACTTAAGGTTGAAGTAATGAATAGTAAGGAGGTTACAAAGGAGGTGGGATTTGGCTATTGTCCATAATTCCCTAACTTAGCAAATCCTATAAATACCAAGCTTTGGATTTCATTATTTACTTGTTCATTTTCATCCAACACTTTCAACTAAATGTTAGAGAGATTAAGCAAGAATAAGCTAGATTTTCATTTGTTAGAAAAGAAGGATAAAAGCTTGTTCAACAAGGGTAAGCCTCTTATGTCATTAGTCTTTCATCTCTACCATTATAGGTTGATAAGAGAAGTGTGGATTAATGAACATGTATGCTAAGAAATGATAGGAATAAATAATTTAAGGACTTAAGTCCTAATAAGCCGAGAATAAACACTTTGTTCATAGATAAGCTATGAACTAAGGAAGAACTTGTAAGACTTGTAACATGTTTTCATAAATGAAGTTAGTATGTTAATAAAATGTAAGAATGTTGGTTAAAGGACTTAAACTATCATAATCCATGTGAAACAAAGTTATATGTAATTATACTTTGATAAGTTATAAGCTCATGAAGAATAAGTCATAACATATCATGAAAATAAGTTGATGTAATATGTAAGTTAAGATGTCAATATGATGGATAGAATTCATTTGAAATGATAATCAAATCATAAGTAACGAAGCTATGCCAGAATTCTCACGATTAGACGATAATCGTCGAATTCATGAAATTCTCGGATTAGAAGTCGAATATTGATTTTTAACTCGGAAACCTTAGTTTTGGATGAGAACAAGTCTTATTTGGCGTTATAGAGTTGGGGACTCAAAAATGGTCAAATTCTGACTTAGAACGAAGAAATGAGCGTTGAACATTCACGAACGTTTATCGTTTTCATTAAAAATAAACTAATAGGTGAATTTTTAGTTAACGAAGTAGAAAATATAAAATTCTTGCATGAACACGTAGAGTATGTGATTTGTGAGCTATTGGCTTTTGAATGAGCCAATTCGGATTTAAAATGATCAAATTTGGAGTCCGGGAAGTTCGTTATGTCAAGAAAAAATTTTCACTATTTGGTGCACAGTACTGGCGCCGCGGTGCCTGCCCAAGGCATAATGGTGGCGCTGTAGTGCTGTGTGAAGTGCCTGGACCTTCTATAGTCTCACATCGCGGTGCGGCTTGGAGAGTATAAAGTGGCGCATTTGTAGTCTTAGAGTTTGACCCTCGTGTCTCGAAAATCATACTACAGTATGAGTTATCTTTAGAATGACTGACTACAAATACAACCAAATTTTAAATAGTGCACAGTAAAGAATGGTTGCAAGTATAACATGAATTATAGTTAATTAACAAATGAAATAAAGCTTAATTATAACATTGTAAGGCATTGTTAAACCTTAAGTATGATACATAAAGGTTGATGATAATCAATTGAACATAAACGTGATTACAATGTAAACTATAAACGGCAAGCTGGAACCAATAGTAACAAATCTAGTATATGATTAGATTGAGATGAAGGGTAAGATTCTTTAGGAACCATGTATGTTTAATCATGACCTAATGTGTTATGCTATGTGATCATCTACTGTAGAGACCATAAAGACTTAAAGTGAAAGTGTAATAATAGTAGCAGACGCTGAAGACAAGTATTCTAACCCTTGTCTATGTTTAGTCTAGACATGTTTTGTGGTTCATGTATTCTTACACATGAATTGATGTATGATGAAGTCAAAGCCAATTCTTTCCGTTAGACTTAAAATGTTTGGATTTCTTATAATCTATCAAAGTATGGTTAATGTTTTACCAAGCTATATTGGTGTGGTTTTCAAATGAGGACCGAGTATGCTAAAATGTTTTTTCGTCAAACGACAGGCACGTGAGGTTGCCATAACTTAAAAGTACATACATTTAATTAATGTAGTGTTGATCAACATAGAGTACTATAGGCTAATCACCTAGACGTGCTCATAAGAAATACCGAACTTACAGACTTAGTGTCGGGTTGTACTTTTCAAAGAAAGTATGAAATGCTCAAGGTCTTGTACCGGAATTGATATTTTACTGAATCTTGTCATTATAAAATGTTTTAAAGGAAATACAAGTGCTATTTTGAATTATCGATAGTACTTCATAACTATTATTCAGTTATTGAATATATGTGATTTGTATGATTCAAGCATATTGTTAAATAGAAATGTTGTACTTGTTGAGCTAGTTATGCTCACTCTTGCTTGAACCATATGAATGCAGCTAAGACCGAACAGACCGAAGGATCCGGTAAGGATAAAGGAAAGGCTAAGGCGAACCTATAGCTTACCTATGTAATATTATAGGTTTGTAAATGATAATATTTGATATTATGACAAGAACAAATGTAACAGTTATAAAGAACCTGGGGAATGGTAATATTGATTTGCAATATATATAAGAAATATTCATTCTTTTGAGGCTTTTCGATTGAATGTATTTGTGAACTGTAGCACCGTGTAGCACCATCTGTCGGGCTGGAAGATACCTAGATTTAGGGGCGTCACACATTCCATCAACTTAAAGCCCCGCCCCAGCGGGGGTATCAGAGTTTGACAATTCAGTTTTTGTCGTGTACAATAATAATGTATTGGACATGTAATAGGATGTCATATCAGATTGTTAACATACATGTGATGAAATTATATGGTAATTTGATAAGTTGTATAAGGGTTAAACATATGTCCATGAGAAGATGTAATGATGTTCAAACTTAAGATGTGAGACTTCAGTCTTGTATATGAGATTGATGGTAATGGGTAGAACTTAAACTAAGTTAACAAGTTGTATTAAAAGAGGGAACTAAACCTATAATGTTAATATAAATGTAACTAATGAATGTTGTGAATGCATATGATATGTGTGTTGGACTTGTGGTGAACGTGAGTTGTAATCGTTTAGCTTACGCACGAAGAAAGTTTCTGAACCCTACTCTTATGTTAAGCAAGTTTCTAAACCTTAATTCTTTACATTGAGCAAGTTTTCTAAACCCTAATTCTACATTGAGCAAATTGTTACTTTATAACATTATTAATTAAGTTCATTATCTCTAACTTGAATATAGTTGTACAAGCTTTTCAAATTCTAATTATTGAGCAAGTTTAACCTTAGTTTATTATTCAAGCAAGGTTACTTATATTATTTAATGCCTATTTTTTGGTTAAGCCTATTATTCCTTTATGAAAGCATGACTTGGATATATGATGTCTATCTACTTATGATTTAACAATGTCCTATTATTCCTATTGTATTCCTTTATATATTACGTTGTTAACGAACTTGTGAATGATTATTAAATCCTTATTGATTCAACTAATTCTTAGTTGATGACTATTGAACTCTAAATTGCCCTTGAGATCAATCCAAACCAAACTTCCTTTCGTGCGGACTTTAATGTAAAAGCTGAGTTCAACAACCCTGCTACATGGGATTATATTACGCGATAACATTAAGATGTTATGAACATACATGGTACATAGGTCTGAACCCGCTAAGTACGAGAAGTTAGGTCCATATAGTTTTATGACTGTTAAAGGTTTAGAGTAAAAATACTTAAAAACCAGGGACATAGTCCATGGTCTTTGTGACCCTCAGAAGTACTTTTGATTCTTGTTCTAATCTTGATTCAAAAGTCGAGACTTCTTTTGGTTCAGTATCCATTGTGTATTCGCATGCTATTATTATTATTATTCTATTGTTAAACTTGTGGGAAATTGTTTATCACTCTTGCATAATAACATTACAGCTAAGATTAAAAAAGTTGATGAGCCATCCACAAGTAAGAGAAAGGGAAAAACAAGTAAATGATGAAGACTCATGTAATATTTGTGAATATTTATGATAAGGACGGGATTTCTATAGATCCATCGAAAGTTGATGCTATGATGAACTATGATCAGCCGAAGACACCGTCGAAAGTAAGGAGTTTTCTAGGACTGGAAGGTTATTACAGAAGATTTATTCAAGATTTTTCCAAAATCGTTACTCCACTGAAGAATTTGACTAGGAAATCGGTGAAGTTCGTCTGGACGGAAAAGTGTGAGGAAAGATTTGAACATGCGTCAAAGGAGTTGGTTAGAATTAATAAAAGATTATGACTATGAGATTTTATACCATCCGGGTAAAGTGAATGTTGTTGCCGACGCCTTAAGCAGGAAGGGTAGAGAGAAGCTATCTATGTTAACCGCTCAGGAGGAGTTAATTTTAGCAATGACAAAACTGGAACTAGAGGTGAAATATCCTAAGGAGTCAAACAAAAAACTGTTTCAAATGGAAACTAGTCTAACTTTGGTGGATAAGGTTAATGAAGCATAACTCAAAGATGAGGAATGTGGGAAAATCAGGAAAAGAATATCTGAAGGCGAAGAAGGGAAATTCAAATCGACAATGAAGGGATATTGAGATTCGAGAAAAGAATTTGGGTTCCGCAAGTATCAGAGGTAAAGGAGGAAATTTTGAGCGAGACTCATAATTCAAGGTATTTGATTCACCTGGGGTGTACAAATATGTACCAGGATCTCTGACAACATTTCTGGTGGCCGAATATGAAGAGTGACATTACCGATTATGTGGCCAAGTGTTTGACATGTTAGCAGAACATCAAAGGCCGAGTGGGTTGTTGCAACCATTAAAAATCCCAGAATGGAAGTGGGAACATATCACAATGGATTTTGTGGTTGGACTTCCAACGACTCAGAATGGTTTTGAAGCAGTATGGGTTATCCTGGACCGATTGACGAAATCAGCACACTTCTTACCAATCAAGATTGTTGGAAGAATGCATATTTTGATTTGATGTTTAAAGTAAATGCTCATGATTATATGTAAAGTCCTTAAAAGAATATGTGTACAAGGACTTAGTGATAGATCAAATTTGTTATTTTGATCTTAGCTTTTGGTGTTCATCATTCTATAAACGAATGTATAGATAAAGAGATCAAAGATTTTAGGTTGATCTATGACTTGAAAAGTATAGATATGCTTCAACAAGAATCGTAGTCTATCAAGCTGATCAATAGATTATAGAAGCCAAGGCAGGATCGTAGAGTTTAGAAGATCGTAGTGTATCTGCCTTGAAAGACCTCTTCTGAAATCGTAGAGTGGTCCAGACATTTACCAAAGCTAACTCAGAGATCATAGTGTGCTCTCAGAAACGTAGAGTTTGCAAGACGAGCAAGTAAAGATCGTAGTGTGCAAAGATCGTAGTCTGAAAACCCTTGAAATAAATCGTAGTGTTCTATTCAGACCAAGCACAAATCGATATGAATCGTAGAGTATCATCTGTCTTGTGTCAGAAGCATCAAGCCCTATCTTTTGTTTGGAGATAAATTCCAACAAATGTGGAATGGGTTTTGAACGTTGAAGCACTCACCAGTCCCAATGGTACAAAATATATCCTTAGTATTCATCAAAAGGAACGTATTCAAGAAGCTAAGAAAAGGACCACTGGATAGAGGAAAACACCTTTTCTGGTGTTAGGTGAGAAAGCAGTCTACTGTGTCAGTGGGCCAAATTACAATTCAGAAGATCTGCAGAAAAGTCTCCATCAAAGTTCAGAAATGTCAAACGCATTTAATGCCTCATCAGATGACTTCAACGGATAGATCTCAAAGATTAAATATATATAGAACACAAATAGATGAGAAAGTAAGAAAGCATTGAACAAAACGCACAAAAACACTCAACGCTCAACTCTACGATCAGAGAAAAAGAGGAAGCTTGCTCAGCTACTCAGTTCTTTTGAACAAGTTCTTAACTGGAACTGAGTATCCTCAATCACGATCTCAACAACAACTAATCAACTGAAGTAAGAGTTCCAAGTCTGAAGGACTTGAAGAGTTCTAAGTGAACTGTGAAGAACCAAGTCTGCTGGACTTGAAGAGTTAAAGAGTGAACTAAGAAGTGCCTGGGCTAACAGTGGTCTAGAAGGAATCTGTGAGATTCAGAAAGTGTAAAAGACATCCTTAGTGGATTTCCTACTCGAGGAGTAGAAGAGTGGACTAGGAGCCTTAAGTGCTCTGAACCACTTAAAAACAACTGTGTCTATTTTATTCTTGCCATAACTGTTATAACTGTTATAACTGTCATAACTGCCTCACTCTCATTAACTCACTATCTAAAGGGGATTTCAAAGAAATTATAATTCCGCTATGCTTAAGATCGTTATCAAAATGGTCTTAATACAAAGAAAAGTTTTTAATATCTATTCAACCCCCCCTTCTAGATAATTATTGTGCCTCTGGGAACTAACAATTGGTATCAGAGCAGGTTCTATTATATAGCCTACAAAGCTTGAGTAGATCCAATGGCACACTTACCAAGTGAATCAAAGACTGGAGGTGGCAGCAAGCCACCTATGTACATAAAAGACAAATTCGCTAACTAGAAGGTTAGGATGCAAGCTTATATGGATTCAATAGATGAAGATCTATTTGAAACTGTTCAAAATGGGCCATACATTCCTACAAAGCTTGCACCAACTATAGATGACCCAAACAGAATACAGATCAAGGTCAAAGAAGAATGGACATAAAACGAGAAGAGAGTTGTCCAGCTTGATAAAAAGGCCAAGAACATCTTATTTGAATCCCTAGAAGATGATCTGTTTGAAAACGTGGTTAACTGCAAAACAACAAAGGAGGTTTGGGAAGCATTACTTATCATGTATGAAGGAACAGAAGAAGTCAGAGAAAACAAACAATCTCTCTTGACTCTGCAATATGAGATGTTTGCTCACGTTCAAGGAGAGAACGTCACTGCCACATACGAGAGATTTAATATTCTGCTCAACTCTCTACGAGCCTATGGAAAGATCTATCCAAACAAAGATCTAATCATAAAATTCATGAGAGCCTTACCAAGCAAGTGGGATGCCAAAACCACTGCCATTAGAGAATCAAGTAATCTAAATGAAATGATTGTTCGACAACTATATGGCAACCTCCTTATATATGAACTGGAACTGACACAATGAGCAGAAATGTTGTCCGAAGGAAGAAAGAAGGACAAAGGTGTTGCTCTCAAAGTAACTGAAAACACCTCCAAAGTCAACACTGAAGTTGATTCTGACTACGATGAAGATGATGATGAGGACTTTGCAATGCTGGTGAAAAGACTAAGAAGGTTCATGCGACAAGGCAAAACCAGCAAGCCAAAGAAAGTTAGCAACTACAACAGCCAGGAGCAAATGAATGACCTATGCTACAATTGCAAGAAACCTGGCCACTTCATTGCCAACTGCAACAAACCTCTCAGAGAAGAACTCAAGAAGAAATCACATGCAATGAAGGACAAAAGGTCACTGAAGAAAGATAAAGGCCTTGTAGCTGGAGGATCGTGGAGTGACTTAGATAATGACTCAACTCCAGAATCTGGAGATGATGAAGATCCTCAAATGGCAAATCTCTGCCTGATGGCCAAAAATGCAAGGGATAAATAGAACTCCAATATACATGAAGCACGTATCGATGAGGTATTTGACTTCAACTCTCCTTATAGATATTGATGACCTTAGAACTGCATTATATGGCATAACATCTGATCTGCACCAATACATGAAATAGTTTAGAGTTCTGTCTAAAGATTATTCACTTCTTAAAAAGGAGAAAGAAAAAGTTCAAGAAGAACTGGAAACAGCCCTTCTAAGTACTGATTCTCTCTCCAAGTTTGAAGCAGAGAATAAGCTCTTGAGACAAGCAAATGAGCTCAGTGCACAAAGAGAGTCTAGTCTAACCTCCAAGATTGAGGATCTAGAAAAGACAGTCTCTACATGGAATAAATCCTCTTCATCCATGGACTCCTTAATCTCTAACCAGAGAAGTGTCTCTGATAGAACATGGTTAGGCTTTGGGGAATCTACCTCAGAGTCATGTATGGAAAAAGCAAAGGAAATTAGCACTGGTAATGCCTCAGGTTTTAGTAGAGGCATTATATTTGTGAAATCCTCATAGAAGGATGAGCCTGTCAAACCCTGCTCAGCTGATTCAATTCATATTCCCAGGAGTAAGGGATCTCATGTCGGTCTAGGTTTCAGAAAAGAGAAGAGTAATCTAGCTACTACTCATCAACCTCAAAGGATCGTAGAGTCCAATAAAATCAACTCTACGAACCAACCAGAAAGGTACAGTAGAAGTAAGATATACTCCTCACAAATCATGAAACAAGAGAACACATGGAAGAGGGAATATCAGCCTAGTAGGAGGATGACCAATAACCCAAAAAAGTCCAAATGGAGGAAGAACTTTCACACACACAAACATGCATCATATCAAATGTTTTGTGTGCTACAGAGTTGGCCACAAGGCTGCAAAATGTCATTAGAATTCCATTCATGTCAGACCCAAAATCAAGCAGATTTGGGTCCCCAAGGGTACTAACATAGTAGGACCCATGCAAGTATGGGTACCAAAATGAAGGTTTAATCTTACCTCAGGAAAAGAGCTCCACGAACACAACCTGGTATCTGGACAGTGGATGTTCAAGGCACATGACTAGAAACAAAGCCCTTCTGTCTAACTACATAGAGAAGCCTGTCAACTTGGGAAACAGACCAGAAGCACATTCAAGAGCAAAACTGCCAATTCAATTGACAAGCCTCTACAGTTGCTACACATGGATCTTTTTGGGCCAATTCCAATGACGAGCCTTGGAGGAAAGAGATATTCTCTGGTCGTAATCTATGACTTCACCAAATTTACATGGGTGTTCTTTCTAACCTCAAAAGATGAGACAAGTTCCCAGCTGATCAAGATGTTCAAGCTGGTGATGAACGAGAAAGGAGAGAAAATCAAGGCTATAAGGAGTGATCATGGAAGAGAATTAGACTTCTCAGAAATGGACCAGTTCTACACAGACAATGGCATTAGTCCAAACTTCTTAGCTCCACGAACTCCTCAACAAAATGGAGTTGCTAAGAGAAAGAACATGACATTAATAGAGGCTGGAAGGACTCTACTAATAGCAGCCCATCTGCCTGAGTACTTATGGTCAGAAGCTATCAACACTGCATGCTATACTCAGAACAGATCACTCAAACACTCTACGATTAAGAAGACTCCTTATGAACTGTGGAAAGGAAGAAAACCAAGTGTTAGCTACTTTCATGTTTTCGGTTGTGCATGCTACATTCTCAACAATGGAAAGCAGTACTTGACAAAGTTTCAACCATAATCAGATGAAGGAATCTTTCTTGGATACTGAGTGTTGAAGTCTCGATTCACATCATCTTTGATGAGACATACTTAGACAATACAATGCCTCAAGACACTATGACCAATAGTTCAGACACTATGAACGAGGTCATCGAGCTCAACACTATGATCGTAGTACCAGACAGTGAAATTGTTGAGCAAGGAAATGAGATCGTAGAGAGGCCTATGCCAGACAACGAGCCTCCACACCAAGAAGAAGAAATAGATCTTGACAATATAAGACAAGAAGGCATAAGAACAAATGTCCCAACAAGAAGCAGATGGGCAAGAGATCATACTTAAGATCTAATCATTGGAGATCTGAGTCCAAGAGTCAAAACAAGAGCTGCTACCCAAAATGAATGCTTTTATCTAAGCTTCCTATCATAAATAGAACCGAAGAAGATAGAGGATGCCATGGAAGACTCTAGCTGGATAGAGGCCATGCAAGAAGAACTTAATCAGTTGGAAAGAAGCAAAATATGGAGACTGGTTCCAAGACCAAAGAATCATCCTATTATTGGAACCAAGTGGGTCTTCAGAAACAAGATGGATGAAGATGGAGTCATTACCAAGAATAAGGCAAGACTAGTGGCCAAGGGCTACTCTTAGGAAGAAGGCATTGACTACGATGAGACATTTTCACCTGTTGCCAGACTAGAAGTCATCAGAATATTCCATGCCTTTGCTACTCACATGAAATTCAAGGTCTTTCAGATGGATGTCAAAAGTACATTCCTGAATGGTGAACTTCAAGAATAAGTGTATGTAGAACAACCTCCAGGTTTCATCAATCCATCTCTTTCTAATTATGTCTTTAGATTAGACAAAGCCTTATATGGTCTTATACAAGCACCTAGAGCATGGTATGAAACACTAACTAACATTCTTATTAAAAATGGGTTCACTAGAGGTAGAGTAGATACCACGCTATTTCTTAGAAAGCATAAAGATAAAGTCCTACTAGTTCAAATATATGTTGATGATATTATCTTTGGATCTACTGATGAAAAGTTATGCAATAGATTCTCCAAGCTTATGCAGAGCAAGTTTGAAATGAACATGATGGGTGAGCTGAACTTCTTCCTTGGACAACAAGTAAAGCAAACTGATGAAGGAATCTTCATAAACCAAGCCAAGTACATTAAAGACTTACTTAAGAAGTATGGCATGGAATCAGCCTCTCCCATGAAAACCCCAATTTCTCCTGCAACCATGCTTGACAAAGATGAAAAAGGTAAAAGTATTAATATAACTCAATACAGAGGTATGATAGGCTCTCTTTTATATCTTACTGCTAGTAGACCAGATATAATGTTTGCAACATGCATTTGTGTCAGATTTCAAGCTAGTCCTAAAGAATCACATTTAACTGCTTTAAAGAGGATTTTCAGGTATTTCAAGGGTACACCTCACATGGGACTTTGGTATCCCAAGGAGTCCTCACTTGAACTAATAGGATACACAGATGCTGATTTTGCAGGCTGCAAACTAGATAGAAAGAGTAGCAGTGGCAACTGTCAATTGCTAGGTAATAGACTTGTGTCCTGGTTTAGCAAGAAGCAAAATTCAGTATCTACTTCAACTACGTGGTTGAATACATTGATGCGGTGTAAATAACGTGCTCAAATCCTATGGATGAAAAACCAGCTAGCAGATTATGGGTTTGAATTCAAATCCATACCCATTCACTGTGATAACACAAGTGCTATTGCAATAACTCATAATCTTGTTATGCATTCTAGGACTAAGCATATAGAAATAAGGTATCACTTCATCAGGGATCATGTACAAAATGGAACTATATCCTTACAATATATCCCTCACCAAAATCAACTTGCCGATGTTTTACAAAACCTCTAGATGAATCCAGTTTAACAAAGCCGATAAGTGAGCTAGGCATGCTTAACTTGCAACCATGAAAAATATGCTCTAGGTTGTGCTAACCATACAGATTTAAAGGCTATGTTCAAAAATAAAGACATTATCAAAGGAAGTCCACGATCATAGAGCCAAAGTGTCATAAAAGACAATGATCGCAGTGCAAACTAAATGATCGCGGTGCAGACTCAACGATAGCAGAGTTCCATCAACAAAACAAAGGAGCATCCTGTGATGATGAAGATCAAAACTAAGAAATCTTTTTAAAGAGCACCTCAGGAACAAACCTAACCCTTAATTCACTCTATGAGGCTGGCCCTTCCTGAGTTACATTGAACTGAGAAGAATGCAAAGTCAAAAAGGTTCATCAAAAAGAATAAGTTAGACTCGACGATCGCAGTTCAGACTTGACGATTGGAGAATAGACTAGACGATAGCTTACCAAACTCAATGAATGCAGAACAGACTCAACGCTGATGAGGACCATCTCAACGATCATAGTCCTCACTAAGGACATTAGCTCAGAAGAAGTTAAGGGGAAAATCAGTACAATCCTCCTAAGTTAGAATTCGTAGAGCCAAGCAAAACTTGACACCTATCCCACTAAGAAAAATAGAGAGAGGGAAGTTATAAGTACAAATTAAAATCGTCTTTTTGAAATCTGAAGTTTAAAAGATCATCTCTCTCTTCCTCTCTCAAGAAGAAACCCTAAACCAGAAGAAAGCTCAATCAGTCACACTTCCTGCAAGAAAATCAATGGCTGCTTCCAACGTCATCTCTGGCTACGCAGACTTTGTTTGATGAGTTCAAAACAATGAGCCAAAATTTCATAAGACTCGGCATTATTAAGGAAGGTTTGGACTCGAAGAAGCTCAAGCACGCAGACACATTGATCTACCCGAAGCTGGTGAAAGAATTCTACAATAATGGTGTATTTGAAAACAACACCATCACTGTGAAAGTCAGGAATGTAGAAATCAGACTTAAGGCTGATGACATCAATCTAGCCCTAGGTCTCAAACCTGAAGGGTATCCGTCCATAGATTGCGTAGACTTCCATAAGGGACTCAAAAAGATGCATCACAAGAAATCCCCATCTGTCAAAGGATACAAGAAAAAGGAGTTTCCACAGAGGTATGAATTTCTAGCTGATATTGTTGGAAAATGCATATGTTGCAAGTGCTCTGGTCATGACTCTGTGAATGAGGTGCAACTCAAGCTCATGACTGCCATATGTTATGAAATACAACTTAACTACGGGGTTTTATTGCTTGAATGGATTGGGAAGCGGTTAATCAGCTCAAAGAAGATAAAGAGCTCTCAAAAGATGCTCTATGGGTGATTTATAAGCATCATCTTACAGGCTGCTCTTGGTGACTTAATTGAGGACGATGAAGGAGAAGCCATTAATCCAAACTGTCAAATGACCCAACAGCTATTTGAGAACTGGAAAAGGAATCCAGCTGAAAATGTGCGGATGATGTCTAAATCCAGTGGTAGAGCTGGTGAAATAAAGGAATCAGGAGTGCCAAGAAATATGTCAGTTGTCAGAGAAACTGAAGAAGAAGAAGAAGCCAACAAAGAAGAACCCATTGCTTTGGTAAGAAAAAGCAAGGGCAAAAGAAAGTTGAAAGCTAGAACTGTAGAAGAGCCTCAGGGATCCACTACCCATAAGCCTATAGAGTCCTCAGACATTGAGACTCTAAGGATCCTAAGAAGGAAGGAACAATAGGCTAAGGCAGAAGAAGATAGAGCTACCATCTCTCAACTGTTGAAGAAGAATAAAATCAGCCACAAATCAAAAAGGCCATCCATCTCTTCGATTGTAGAGTCTCTATCGATCGTAGAGACCAGACCAAATACATTAAGCAAGGAGGTAGCTGCATCAAACATTCTGGCTAATCAGCAGGACAAAACTGAAGTTCAAGAAAGTCCTGAGGCTGTGGCTCAGCCTAGAAAACCTAAAAGAAAATTGGTCAAGAAATATATTCTTGTTAATGAAGAAGTACTAAAAAGGGAAGACAAATAATTGACTGCTAAAAGGGAACCAGCAAATGAAATCCAAGAAGTCAAAGCTCAAACTGAGGGGGAGACACATGAAGCCCTAATAATAGATAATACACCTACTGAGGGGGAGATGCCTGAAGCTCCCATCCTAGAAGGTGCTCCAGTTGAGGGGGAGCTACTAATCTTATAAGAAAATGATCAAGTTGAGGGGGAGGCTCATAACATCTCCATGGCAGAAGAAGATGTTCCTGCAGGAAATGAAGAAGAACCAGTGCAAGAATGTCATGGGACCATTGATATAATGGAATATTCCAACGAAAACAGAGAAGAGGATGAAGGTGACGAGGTCGAGATCATAGCTGTAGACATTGATGGGTACAGAAGAGCCAACTATGAGCAACTGTTTTCATATCTACCCATGATGCCTTTCCATCAAGCTCAAATTCTAAACTCTTGGAATCACATGTTTTGGAGCTTCAAAGAGTATCCGACCATCTCAGTGCTAGCTAATGGATTCCCAGGAAGATTCAACTTTACCAAGAAGCTACTCACAAATAACTCTTCCTCAAAGAATGAACCTGAGGTACTGTCTATCCCAACCCTCTTTAGAGTTAATCACTTGACATCATCCTCATTCAGTCAATTTTATGAATTCCCACGATGGTTGGAAGTAACTCTACATCCACTAAATCAATTTCCAGTTGCAGAATCCCAAAATTTTGCAACTGATGAACCAAACCTGACCAAGTCTATACTACTCCCACCTTCCATCATCTCTACGATCACTGACTTTAGCCCAATTGTAGAGTCTCAACCTCAAATCGTAGAGCCACTGGACCTAAACATCCAAATATAGGCCCCTCCATCAGATACTCCCTCCTCATCCAGCAACGAATACTTCAATCTTGATATTGCCCTCCATTCATTGCAAGATCAATTCAAGAACACACCACCTCCTCCACAAATTCCCCAACTGAATGAAATTCTTTCAGAGTTGTCCACAAAGGCTGATTTGTCAGCAATGTCTGCGAAAGTGATCAAAGAACTTGATGAAAGTCTTGAAGATCACACTGCACTTATTCAGATGAAGTTAACATCAATGATCAATGCTGCAAATAACTTCCCAAGCTCCCTAAGCTCTGAGCTCTCTAAAATGCTTAAAGAGATCATCAAAGAAATGATTCAAAGCATAAAAGACAGGGATGCCATCCACTTCATCGCAGCTAAAAAGCATCGGGGTGTTGTCTTGCTTTTACACAAGACTCAAGAATCTCAGAACGATCTAATGATAAAAAACATCACAAGTCTCCAAACTGCAGTAAAGGAATTTCAAGACTTCTCCATGGGTCAAATGCAGCAGACTGAAACTGTCCTGAACATCCTTCAACGACGTGAAACTCGATCTGATGCTTTAATCTAAGAAAATCATGAGGACATTGCTCAAACTTAAAGTCAACTCAACGAGCTTGTCCAAGGAGTAACTCGTCTCTCCGAAGCCATTCGAACCCTTGATGATGACATAAAGGGGGAGAATAAAGGGAAATGAGATAGAGGAGGCAAGGGAAAAGGCAGAGGTCAATTCCAACCTCAATCCTCAAGGAATCCTTCTGTAAGGCAAGTCCACCAGTAGACTCCATGATCCAACTATCAGACCCAAAGATCTAATCAGCAAGAAGTTTTAATGGCTCAACCATTAAGGAGTATAGGGCCAACTACCAGCTCTCATGAGGTAACAACAACATGCCTAAGAATGCCAATTGGAGATCCTGCATTCATGAATAGGCATGATCACAATCCAAGACTAAGCCCAAGTGAGCTGGAAGATTTAGCCAGGAGAGACGAAGCGAGAAGAAAAAGAAGAGCTGAGGAATATGCAAATCCTCCGAGAAGCAAAAGGTCGAAGAAATAGAGATAAGTTGAATTTTAATTCTTATTGATGTAGTCAAACTTAAATGTAATATCTATCTTCATACATCAATAAATTCATGCTTATTCTCTAGAAATTTCAGCTGCTCACTAAAATATTAAGTCATATTTACTTTCTTTGCTTAACTGCATATAGAATTTGATAATCATGACAACAAATCTCCTTGGTTATGTCAACATCAAATAGGGGGAGATTGTTGGAAGAATGCATATTTTGATTTGATGTTTAAAGTAAATGCTCATGATTATATGTAAAGTCCTTAAAGAAATATGTGTACAAGGACTTAGTGATAGATCAAATTTGTTAGGTTGATCTTAGCTTTTGGTGTTCATCATTCTATAAACGAATGTGTAGATAAAGAGATCAACGATGTTAGGTTGATCTATGACTTGAAAAGTATAGATAGGCTTCAATAAGAATCGTAGTCTATCAAGTTGATCAACAGATTGCAGAAGCCAAGGCAGGATCGTAGAGTTTAGAAGATTATAGTGTATCTGCCTTGAAGGACCTCTTCTGAAATCATAGAGTGGTCCAGACATTTGCCGAAGCTAACTCAGAGATCGTAGTGTGCTCTCGAAAACGTAGAGTCTGCAAGACGAAAAAGTAAAGATCGTAGTGTGCAAAGATCATAGTGTGAAAACTCATGAAGGAAATCATAGTGTTCTATTCAGACCAAGCACAAATATGTCAAAACACCACGATATGAATCGTAGAGTATCATTTGTCTTGTGTCAAAAGCATCGAGCCCTATCTTTTGTTTGGAGAAAAATTCTAACAAATGTGGAATTGGTTTTGAATGTTGAAGCACTCACCAGTCCCAACGGTACAAAATATATCCTTAGTATTCATCAAAAGGAACGTATTCAAGAAACTAAGAAAAGGACCATTGGACAGAGGAAAACACCTTTTCAGGTGTTAGGTGAGAAAGCGATCTGTGTACAAGGCCGATTACAATTCGAAAGATGTGCGTAAAAGTCTCCATCAAAGCTCAGAAATGTCAAACGCATTTAATGCCTCATCAGATAACTTCAACGGATAGATCTCAAAGATCATATATATATAGAACATAAATAGATGAGAAAGTAAGAAAGCATTGAACAAAACGCACAAGAACACTCGATGCTCAACTCTACGATCAGAGAAAAAGAGGAAGCTTGCTCAGCTACTCAGTTCTTTTTCAACAAGTGCTTAATCAGAATCGAGTAGCCTCAATCACGATCTCAAAGAACAACTAATCAATCAAGTAAGAGTTCCAAGTCTGAAGGAGTTGAAGAGTTCTAAGTGAACTATGAAAAACCAAGTCTGCTGGACTTGAAGAGTTCAAGAGTGAACTAAGAAGTGCCTAGACTGCTGGTCTAGAAGGAATCTGTGAGATTCAGAAAGTGTAAAAGACATCCTTAGTGTCCTACTCCGGGAGTAGAAGAGTGGACTAGGAGCCTTAAATGCTCTGAACCACTTAAAAAAAACTGTGTCTATTTTATTCTTGACATAACTACTATAACTGTTATAACTGTCATAACTGCCTCACTCTCATTAACTCACTATCTAAAGGGGATTTCAAAGAAACCATAATTCCGTTGTGCTTAGGATCTTTATCAAAACGGTCTTAATACAAAGAAAAGTTTTTAATATCTATTCAACCCCCCCCCCCCCCTTCTCGATAACTATTGTGCCTCCGGGAACTAACAAAAATCAAATTTAATTTTGATCAGTTGGAGAAATTGTATGTGAAGGAAATTGTTTCAAGGCATGGTGTTCCAGTGTCTATAGTCTCTTATCGAGATCCACGTTTCACATCGATATTCTGGAAACGACTACAGGAATGCTTGGGAACACAATTGAGAATGAGTACGTCATACCATCCTCAAACAGATGGCCAGAGCGAGAGGACAATACAGCCATTAGAAGATATGCTAATAGTTTGTATCATGTACTTCACAGGAAATTAGGATGACTATATACCGTTGGTGGAATTCGCTTAAAATAATAGTTACCACGCAAGTATTGGCATGGCGCCTTACGAAGCGTTGTACGACAGAAAATGCAAAACTCCATTATGTTGGGATGAAGTTTATGATGCCCCCAAAATAGGTATACATCACCCATCTTGGGTCGCCAAATACATGGTACTGAATACAAATACAAACTTAATTATACAACATGAGCTGAGAGTTTTTACACGACTATTGTCTTCTAGACAATATCCAAACTCTAATGGAGTCCTCATTATATTTATTGTCACACTATTTTATAGAATAGTGAGGACTACTATAACACCATCTTGGACCATCACTCCGTTCCCCGACTAGTTCCGGCTACGTTCTCATTTCCTGAAGATAACAATGGAAGTAAAAGGGTGAGCTCAACTAGCCCAGTAAGAAATATTATAACTAAGATAATGCAGAAAAAGTTATCATTAGCCTTCAACAATGTTAAACTGATAGAATATAATAGACAACCAGTTTAACTGCAGCGGAACAAGCAATCCATTAGAAGAGTCAAGTAGAGCATGATATCTACGATCTTCTATGATTTAAAAAGTTTATCATTAACTTTATCACTGGGACTCAGCTTAATAAATAAATCACATCATCGAATCATACTTGCACTACTGGCCAAGGATATTAATTAGTATCACGTCCACAAATTATTCTTACACTACGGGCCAAGAATATTCGTGTAATCATCAATGGTCATGATCATACCGAATTATCCCTGGTCATAATCATACCAATTAACAGTCCATCTATGCACGTAAGCCAAAGATGACTTTCATCACAATATAAGCATGAGGATGATGACAATGATATAAGAATTCAATTAAAAGAAAGAAAAGGATAAATTTTTTAAGATTTATAACTTAATTTATGCAAAATTCAATAATGTCCAAATTGTCAACATGATACTGCTTTGTGGAGTAAAATTCAAGAATAATATCCATGTTGCAAAAATAATTTGGACAGAAAAGAAATAAATTTTTCGGTAAATAGTACCCCATGAATAGTACCTTGTGAATAGTACTTTAGGAATAGTTCCCCGTGAATAGTACCCCGACATGAAAAGTGCCCCGAATACCCAAGTGAACAATATTTGAGTGAATAGTTACCGGGTGAATAGTAACCCATGAATAGTAACTCATAATGAAAAGTGCCCCGAATACCAGAGTGAATAATATTATAGTGAATAATAACTAGGTAAATAGTAACCCGTGAATAGTACCCCGGTTGAAAATATTGATATTTAATAAGAAAGTTCAGATTAATATTCCAATAAAATGATACTGGATGAACCACAAAACTCAAGGATATTCCACTAATTTCAAGGATTATAGAAGCAATACTTATCATAGTAAGTTTGGATTTAAGAATATGAAAAGAAATAACATACGAAACTGCAAATGGATTTTCACCTGTCATATGGTACATAATCAGCGTAGACAGGTTAGTCCGATATATTAAAGGATGAATACGAAAAATAGTATTCCTTATGAATGCGAAATAAATAATACACCTTACTTTAGTAGAAAGCTTGATACTGGAATAGTGAAGTAGCAGAATACTCTTCTTCTTGCTCTCTATAGTTTCTCTCTCTATAGTGTCTCTTGTGAATATTAGTGAATTGGTGAGAATGAAAGAAGAATTAAGCTTTTATTTATAGCAGAATGGACAAAATAGTAACTGATTTATGAACGGTCCAGATTGATTTACTATTAAAACGAACGGTTCATATTGATTACTATTAAAACCATAACTAACGGTCCAAATTGATTTACTTTTAAAACCACCACCGACGGTCCAGATTGATTTACTTTTAAAACCACCACTGACGGTCCAGATTAATTTACTATTAAAACCACCATCGATGGTCCAAATTGATTTACTATTTAAACCACCATCAATGGTCCAGATTGATTAACTATTAAAACCACCATCAATGGTCCAAATTGATTTAACTTATTACACTTTAGTACCCCTAAAGTTTTCTAAGTTTGCATTATTCCCCTCTAACTTTTGTAATTCACTTATCTTCAATAAACACATTCTTAATACTTCAACAATTATTCATCATTAATATTATAACTCTCAATATTTAACAACCAGATCATTCCCAGGAAAGAGGGGGTTTTCCGATAAGAATTTCTCCATATTGGCGCGCAATTAGGTGACCAAACCTCTCCTCGACAGAACTTTCTAGACATCGTCAATATTGCAAATAATAATATGAATAACTTTGTTGTCTCAATTATTGATGTAATAATATAAAAATATTAATACTGTGACAATAATTGAATCAAATAACATGAGATACTATGCATCAATTACTATAGCAATAATTGAGTATAACTGAGTGACTTCTCATGTAAGCATCAATAATCAATATCGTGTGCTACTATGCAACCACGCGTATTACTGTACTTTTACCACCGGGTAGTTCAACAGTTTAACAGTAAAACTTTTACCGTTATTTTTATAAAAAGATATTTTTGTCGTTTTCTAACTATGACAATACTTCCGTTGTGGGTTCCACCAATGATTGTGTCGTCGTACGAATATTCCCTATTAAAACGAATATTCCCCGACCAATCTAATATTCCCCGACACAACGAATTTTTTATATTAACTTGCTTACTTTGCAAAATTTTCAAATATTACCCACAACTATAACATTATATCATATCCACACCATAATATTCAAAAATACATTTCGAGAAAAATTATTCTTTATTCAAAAAAGTTGGGGTCTTACAACCTCCCCTTCTTATGAAATTTCATCCTCGAAATTAGGGTACGTACATGATATGTCGAAGAGGTGAGGATACCTTGATTTCATTTCAGATTCTAACTCTCAGGTCATTTCTTCCACATCGTGGTTTCTCCATAAAACTTTGACTTGAGGTATAACCTTGGAGCGTAGAATATGATCCTTCTTATCCAAGATTTTAATAGGAACCTCGTCATATGTTAAATCTTCCGCTATCTCGTCTGGTTCTAATTCAATAATGTGGTTCGGGTCTTTCACATATTTACATAAAATAGATATGTGAAAAATGTTATGAACACGAGACATACTTGGCGGTAAGGCGAGTCTATAGGCCACAGTTCCTACTCGATCGAGGATTATAAATGGGCCAATGAATCGAGGATTGAGCTTTCCTCTCTTTCCAAATCTCGTAACTCCTTTCCATGAAGCAACACGTAACAAAACATGATCTGTAATATTGAATTCCACGTCCTTTCGATGAAGATCAGCATAACTCTTTTGTCGATCTTGTGAGGTTTTTATACGTTTTCGGATCGTTTGAATCTTTTCCGTAGTTATACGTACCAATTCTGGTCCCAACAACGTTCCTTCACCCACCTCATCCCAGCATACTGGAGAACGACACTTTCTTCCACACAACGCCTTAAATGGAGCTATGCCAATACTTGCTTGATGACTGTTGTTGTAGGAAAACTCCACCAATGGTAAGAACTTGTCCCAAATTCCTTTGAAGTCAAGGACACAGAGTCTTAATAAATCCTCAAGAGTTTGAATAGTCCTCTCAAACTGCCCATTTCATTTGAGGATGATATGCCGAACTAAATCGTAAATTTGTGCCCATGGATTTTTGCAAACTAACCCAAAATCTTGAAGTGAATCTTGGGTCTCGATCAGAAACTATGGATACTGGCATACCATGCAATCTTACAATCTCGTTTATGTACATACGAGCAAGATGTTCAAGTATATAAGTTTCTCGTATCGGTAAGAAATGAGCAGACTTGGTCAATCTATCAACAATGACCCAAATCGCATATTTGCCTTGAGAAACCTTTGGAAGACCAGTAACGAAATCCATGGTAATGTGTTCCCACTTCCATTCTGGAATTTCAAGTGGTTACAATGGACCTTTTGGCACTTGATGCTCCGCCTTGACTCGTTAACAAGTTAGACACCTTGAGATAAACCCCGCTATCTCTCTCTTCATATTGCTCCACTAAAATGTATGTCGAAGATCACGATACATTTTGGTACTCCCAGGATGGATTGCAAACGGTGTGTTGTGCTCCTCCATCATGATTTTATACTTTAAGTCAGAATCGTTAGGAACACAAAATCTGGAGTTGACTCAAAGTATTCCTTCTTCATCAATTCTTGCTTCTGGAATAACACCTTCTTGCACTTCCTTCCTCACACGCATCAGCTCCAGGTCTGTAGCTTGAGCAGCTTTAACTTTATTGATTAAAGTCGGTTCTACTCATATATTTGCCATCATCACATGGGTCCCTGGAGTCTTTAACTCTATCTCCATAATTTGTAAGTCATACAAAATGGGCCTTTGCGTTGACAATATCGCACTCGTACCCGCATATGATCTTCTACTCAATGCGTCAGTTACTACATTCGCTTTTCCAGGATTGTATTGAATTGTATGATCATAATCTTTCAACAACTCAAGCCATCGTCGTTGCCACATGTTGAGTTCCTTTTGAGTGAAGAAATATTTGAGGCTTTTAGGATCCGTATAGATCTCCACCTTCTCTCCAAACATGTAATGCCTCCAAATCTTAAGCCCAAAAACGACAGCTGCCAACTCTAGATCATGAGTAGGATAATTCCACTCATATTTTTTGAGTTGTCCTGAGGCATAGGCTATGACTTTCCCATGTTGCATGAGAACACATCCTAAACCTTTGTCTGAAGCATGACTTTAGATGACAAATCCCTCCGAACCAGATGGTATTGTCAGAACAGGTGCTGAAATGAGTCTCCTCTTGAGTTCTTGAAAACTCTTCTCATAATCCTAACTCCAACCAAATTTTGTATATTTTTGAGTCAGCTGAGTTATTGGAGTAGTGATTCGAGAAAACCCTTCTACGAATCTCCGATAATAACCAGCTAAGCCGAGAAAGCTACGTACTTTGGTCACTGACTTAGGTTGCTCCCATCTTTGAATTGCTTCAATATTTGTCGGGTCAGCATATATTCCATGATTTGATATTACGTGCCCAAGTAATGCTACTTCCTCAAGCCAAAACTCGCATTTCTTCAACTTGGCATATAATTTATTCTCACGAAGCTTTTGGAGTATCAGCCTCAAGTGCTGCTCATGATCTTCATGACTTTTGGAGTAAATAAGGATGTCATCAATAAAGACAAACATACAGTGATCCAAATATTCCTTGAATACTCAGTTTATCATATCTATGAAGGAAGCAGGAGCATTAGTTAATCCAAAAGACATGACTAGGAATTCGTAATGCCCGTACTGAGTTCTGAAAGTAGTCTTTGGGATGTCATCGGTTTTAATCTTTAACTGATGATATCCGGAACGAAGATTAATCTTTGAAAAGAATTTAGCGCCTTGCAACTAGTCAAACAGGTCATCAATACGAGGTAACGGGTACCTATTTTTGATGGTGACATGATTTAACTCCCAATAATCAATAAAAAGTCGCATACTTCCATCTTCTTCTTCACAAATAGAATAGGAGCACCCCAAGGAGATGTACTAGGATGAATGAAACCGATTTCTAATAATTCCTGTAGTTGGGTTTTTAAATCTTGAAGTTCAATAGGAGCCATTCGATATGGGGCTTTGGAAATGGGTTTTGTACCAGATTCAAGGTCGATTCAAAATTTAATTTCACGCTCTGGGGTAGGCCAGGAAGTTCTTCAGGGAATACATCAGGAAATTTATTAACAATAGAAATATCATTCAAGACTGACGTATTTTGGTTTAAAACCGTGACATGAGCTAAGAAAGCTTGACATCCGTTTTTCAATAAACGAATAGCTTTATGGCTTGAGATGACAATGATTGACTTTAATGGTTTGGTTGCTTGAATTCGCATAATAGGTTGATTAGGAATATGAAAGCTAACAACCTTACAAAAATAATCAATTTTAGCATGATGAGTAGTCAACCAATCAATTCCTAAAATCACATCGAATGCAAGTATTTTTAAAGAGATTAGATCGACAGGTAACATACAGTTACCAATTTGAATCAAACAAGACTTATAAACAGTGGATGTAATGAAGGTTTCTCCCAATGGAGTTTCAACCAATAAATCAAAGTCCTAATTTCTCCGGATTCAAATTTAAACGTTGAGCGCAAGTAGGCAAGTAGGAGAAATAAAAGAATGGGTAGAATCGGTATCAAATAAGGTATAAACTTCGCTAGAGTTTATGATTAGCTTACCCGTGATCACCTCGTTCTGATTCCTAACTTTTTGGGAGGTTACGACAAACGCTCTCCCTTAAACTACTGGTTTTATCTTGTCTAGGACGGCCTTTGATGCCTCCATCCCAGCTTGACTTGACTTTGGTGCACGACAAAATCGGGCAAGGTGACCTTTTCTTCCATAATTGTAACATGCTTTGAACTACTGCATATAGTTTGGACTGATGTGTCCCTCCCCTATGCATTTGTAACATACGACCGGCGGTCGTTCTCCTTCCTTAACAACAGGTGCTGGTGCTGACGTCTTTCCATCATTATTTAATCTCCACTTCTTGAAATTTCCACTTCTATTATCTTGGCCATGATTACCACCGAAGTGGTTACCATTTCTTGCATGTTGATTTTGTGATGCCCCCAAATCCGGGTATCTTCCAACTTGACAGATGATGCTACACGGTTCTACCATTCACACATACATTCAATTGAAAAGTCTCAAAGGAACGAATATGTCTTCTATATATTCAAAATAATATTAACATTCCCCCAAGTTCTTTATAACTATTACATTTGTTCGCCTTGCCCTTATCCTTGCCGGAGCCTTCGGTCCGTTCGATCTTAGCTGTGTTCATATGGTTCAAGCAAGAGTGAACATGACTAGCTCAGCAAGTACAACAATTCAAATAAACAACATGCATGAAACATAGGAATCATATATCTTCAATAACTGAACAATAGTTACAAAGTACCATAGATAATTCAAAATAACACTTATTTTCATTCAAAATGTTTTACAACAACAATATTTAGTAAAAAATCAATTTCAGTCCAAGACCTTAAGCATTTCATAAGTTCTTTTGAAAAGGACATCCTGGCACAAAGTCCGTAAGTCCGACATTTCTTAAGAGTACGTCTAGGTGATCAGCATATAATACTCTATGTTGATCAACACTACATTCATTAAACGTATGTACGTTAAAGTTGTGGCAACCTCACGTGCTTGTCGTTTAACGACAAAACATTTTTAGCATACTCAATCTTCATTTGAAAACCACACCAATATAACTTGGTAAACATTGACCATGCTTTGATACAAACATAATATAAGTCTAGTCGAAAGAGTTTGCTTGGACTTCATCATACAATACTTCATGTGTAAGAATACATGAATTACAAAGCTTGTCCAGATTGAACTGGAACAAGGGTTAGAGTACTTGCCTTCAGCGTCTGCTATAGTTATAACACGTTCTCGTTTAAGTCTTTAAGTCTATATAGTAAATGATAACATCACATAACACATTACGTCATGAATGAACATACATGGTTCCTAATTAAACATACCCTTCTTCTCAATCTAATTATAACATAGATTTGTTATTATTGGTTTCGGCTTTTCGTTACGTCATTCTTACATTCACATTACGTTCATGTTTGATTACTTATCTTAACCTTTAGGTAATATAATTAAGGTTTAACAATACCTTACAATGCTTCATTAAGTTCCTTTGGTCATTGTAAATTAATTACCATTGAAGCTATACTTGTATACTTCCTTCTCTGTCAAAAACCTAGGGTCAAGGCGTTATAAGCGCCACCCTTTCCTTCTCTATGCTTGTTGCTGCATTTCCACTCTGCGATGGTCGAGGATCAACCTCGAAGATCAAGGGCGCGAGTCCCAATGTTACATGTCATGTGCAAGCAGTTAAAAAAGTTCGATGAGTATATGTAATTGTATACGGTGTTTGTAGCGCCACCAATACACACAGGGTTGGCCATGCTAACAACTCAGGCACCAAACAACTTTGACAGAATTTCAACTTTGTGAGATTTCTGGGCTCGTAACTTCTTCGTTATAAGTCCGAATTGGCTCGTTCAAGAGTCTACAGTTCAAAAATTACATACTCTACACGTTCATGCATGAGTTTTATCTATTTGATGTCGTTTACTCAAAATTCACCTATTAGTTCATTTTTAACGAAAACGATAAACGTTCGTGAACGTTCAACGCTCGTTTCTTCATTCTAAGTTAGAATCCGGTCATTTTTGAGTCCGCAAATCTATAATGCCAAATATGACTTGTCTCCATCGAAAACCAACATTTCTGAGTTCAAACACAAAATTCTACTTCCATTCCGAGAATTTTACGAATTAGACGATTATCGTCCAATCGTGTGAATTCTGGCGAAACTTCATTACTAACGATTTGATCATCATTCTAAATGGATTCTAACCATCATATGAAAATTTCAAACTACATATTACATTAACTTATTTTCAAGCTATGTTTTGGCTTATTCTTTATAAGTTCATGACTTAATAACTTATAAACTACAAGTTTTCATTCTCACATCTTATCAAACATACTAACTTCACATGGCAAACCTATGACAAATTCATCATAATTTCTTCATATGTTTATAACTTATTTATGTTCAAGTTACTTATTAATGACTTATTCGGCTTAAGTCCATTGCTTATTCAATTCTTATATGTTATTATCATACATGATCATCACTTCTCTATCAAGCTATCATGCTAGAGATAGAAGATTATAGGACAAGAGTCCTACCCTTGATGAACTAGTCTTCTTCTTCTTGAAAATCTAACAAAGAATGTTTTGACTTAAAAGTGCTTATTCTCTTTAACCAATAAGTTACTTTGTATTGGAAGTTGTTGGTGTTTTGAACAAGTAGTAAATGACTAGCAAGCTCATTCTATTTATAGGAAACACAAGGTTAGGGCATTATGGTCATTAGAACATCCTACCTCCTTAACTAACCTCCTTACTATTCATTTACTTAACCACTAAGTAAACTTGCTCCCTACACTAATTACTTGGGCATCACAAAACATATCCAATGTTTGGCCATCACATAAAGTACTTGGTCACCAAGATAACTCACATTAACATTGGTTGCTCCATGGATCAAGCCTAACCCATTGGATCATTACATTGGGCTTAAGTTAACTAACTTAGCTTATTCCTATTGGGCTTGCATTACTTTACTTGGGCTTCATATAAACCAACACTTAGCTTAATCATTAATACATCTTGGGCTTGTCCCTTAATGCACATTGGACTTGCACTTCACACAAGATCCACCATTCCATTCCCCTTTGTCTTTAATCCTTAACGTTCTTAATTTAAGTTCGCATGCAAAATATTACGTTTTCCATACTTAAATTATTATTACATAATCCATCTCACCTCATATTATAACGTTACGTATTTCTCGAAAGTTCAAAAATAATTCCCGAGCGGAGATTGATGAATAGTATTTTTCAGAAAATTTCTCGAAAAACTTTTATTTTCGTCTTGGAAATTCAAAAACTTTAATTCCATCACATAGTTAAAATACTACGATGTTTCGACGTTTCTAGGTTATAGAATGACATTCATCTTACTAACACATAATAATAACAATTAATATTATTTTATTCATTAATTTATTAAATAAAATTATTTTACAAAGGATTCGAATTTCTCGGTCGTTACATTCTTCCCCCCTTATAAAGATTTTATCCCCAGAATCTCGTCTCTTATTATTTAAACAACTGAGGGTAATCCTTCTTTATCTTTTCTTCCAATTCCCATGTTGCTTCTTCTGCATCGTGGTTCTTCTATATCACCTTCACGGAAGGTATAACTTTATTCCACAGAACTTGTTCTTTCCTATCGATAATTTGAATGGCATCTCTTCGTACGTTAAATCTTTCTTGATATGAATAGGCTAATTTTCTATCACATGCTTATAATCCGGCTTAAAAGGACGCAATACTGATACATGAAACACGTTATGTATTCATTCTAGGTCTGGAGGTAATGCTATCATATAAGCTACCTCACCTACCCGTTTTAACACTTCAACAGGTCCTATAAACCTCAGACTTAACTTTCCCTTCATTCCAAAGCGTATCTTTCCTTTTCTAGGGAGATACCTTCAGAAATACGTAAGAGCCTACTTTAAATTCCTTATTTTCTCGATGCAAGTTCGTATACTTCTTTTGTTTGTCTTGAGCTGTAATGAGACGCATTCGTATCAACTTCACCATATCCACTGTTTGCTGCACCAATTCTGGCCCTAGCATTCGGCGTTCTCCCACTTCATCCCAATACAATGGTGTTCTGTACTTCCTCTCATACAAAGCTTCGTAAGGCAGCATACCTATGCTTGCATGATAACTATTGTTATATGCAAACTCTACTAATGGTAGATGATCATCCCAACTACCCTTGAAATCCATGATGCAAGATCTTAACATATCTTCTAACTTCTGAATTGTTCTCTAGCTCTGTCCATCAGTTTGTGGATACGCCATACTGAACTTTAATTGCGTTCCCAACTGCTCTTGTAGACTCCTCCAAAAGTTCGATGTGAATTATGGGTCAGGATCTAACACAATCAATACTGGTGCTCCATGTCTGGAAATTATTTCTTTAACATAAAGTCTAGCTAACTGGTCTAAGTTATACTTGACCCTAATTAGCAAAAAGTGAGCCAACTTCGTCAACCGGTCCACTATTACCCAAATCGCATCATACCCTTTCGTTGTAGTCAGAAGTCCCACCACAAAGTCCATCGTGATATGCTCCCACTTCAACTCCAGAATCTCCAATGATTGTAACAAGCCACTTGGTCATTGATGTTCGGCCTTAACTTTTTGACAAGTCAAGCACCTACTCACATACTCAGCTATCTCTCTCTTCATGTTCGACCACCAAAAACTCTGTTGAAGGTCTTGATACATCTTAGTACTACCCGGATGATTCAAAAACCTCAAACTATGAGCCTCTTGTAAGACCTGCTCCTTTAATTCTGTCTCATTTGGAACCCAAATTCTTCCTTCAAATCTTAATAATCCCTCATTATCAAGACTGTACGTAGTATCTTTTTCATTGGTTAGCCGCTACTTTATCCGGTCACACTCATCAGTTTTGAGTTACACCTCCTTAACTCTCTCTATATGATGGTAGATTGCATCTCCGTCACAAATAGTATTTGTCCTACTTCACTCAGCAACTTCACTTCTAATTCCATCCTAGCCATCTTTGTTATTAACTCAGTTTGAGCCGTTAATAAAGACAACTTTTCCCGACCCTTCCTACTTAAGGCGTCGGCAACTACATTGGCCTTTCCAAGGTGATATAAGATTTCACAGTCGTAATCCTTTATCAACTCCAGCCATCTCCTTTCTCTCATATTCAACTCCTTATGTGTGAAGATATATTTTAGACTCTTATGGTCCGTATATATCTCACATTTTTCTCCATAAAGATAATGTCTCCATATCTTTAAGGCAAAAACTACTGCGGCCAGTTCCAGATCATGAGTAGGGTAAGCTTTCTCATAATCCTTCAACTACCTTAATGCATACGCAATGACCTTGCCATGCTGCATGAGCACGCAACCAAGTCCTCTATGCGAAGCATCGCTATAAACTATGAAATTTCCTATGTCATCGGGTAATGACAAAACATGCACTTCACTCATTCTCTTCTTCAGTTCTTGAAAACCGTCCTCGCACTTATCAGTCCATGCGTATTTAACCGTCTTCCTTGTCAAGTTAGTCAACGGAGTAGCTATCTTTAAAAAATCTTAGATGAATCTCTGATAGTAACCCGCTAACACTAGGACACTCTGCACCTCCGTCGGCGTTTTCGGTTGTTCCCAATTCATCACGGCTTCTACCTTCACTGGATCTACTTAAATCCCCTTATGGTCAATGACATGACCTAAAAACTATACCTTTTCTAACCAAAATTCACACTTAGTGAACTTCGCATACAACTTCTCTTTCCTTAGTGTTTCCAACACTTATCTTAGGTGTTCAGCATGATCTTCTTATGTCTTAGAATAGACTAGAATATCATTGATAAACACCACGATGAACTTGTCCAAATATTGTTTGAACACTCTGTTCATCGTATCCATAAATGCAGCTGGTGCATTAGTCAACCCAAATGACATCACCAGAAACTCATAATGACCATAACGAGTCCTTAATGATGTCTTTGGTACATCTTCCATTCTAACTTTCAGTTGATGATACCCCGTTCTTAAATCTATTTTAGAAAAATACTTAGCCACTTTTAACTGATCAAAAAGATCATTGATCCTGGGCAATGGGTATTTATTCTTTATCGTTAACTTGTTCAACTCTTTATAGTCGATACAAAGTCTCAACTATCCGTCATTCTTCTTGACAAACAGTACCGGTGCTCCCCACGTTAAAACACTCGGTTGTATGCACTTCCGGTCCAATAGTTCTTGTAACTGCACCATCAACTCCTTCATCTCCACTGGCGCCATACGATACGATGCCCCAAAAACTGATGGTGTTCCTGGCACGATGTCTATTACAAACTCTGTCTCCCTATCCGGTGGAAGACCGGGAAATTCACTCGAAAATACATCGACGAATTCTCTAACTATAGGTATTTGTTCCATGGTTGCTACCACTCTCTGGGTATCAACAACATGACACAGATAACCTATAAATCTCTTCCTTAATAATTTCCTAGTTTGTGTCATGGTTAGACAACACGAACGTCCTGACGATCTATTCCCATAAAATACTACCTGTGGTTGTTTTAATGTTCTAAGGTTTACACAGTTTTCTGACAATTTATAATTTCCCCATGGTTAACTAACCAATCCATTCCTAGAATTACATCGAATTCTCCTAACTTTATCTCCTAAGTGAGTCTTCCCACAGGTCTTGCAGCCCTCCATCCCCCTCTTTGGGTTTCCATGTTTCACTCCAATATTCCCAGAGCTAAACGTTTTCCTCTTCTGTCCCTCGCCACTACCGCTGGCTCCCTAGACCTTCACTCCCCCATCCACTTTCCCCGTGTTCTTCTTATCCTTGTGGTATTGGCTCAGAACTTCACTACCACCTTCGGCGATTATCACCTTCTCTAAAATAGTCCCAAATGAAGTACTTTGGAACACATACATACGGTTATAGAGCCAGGGTTTCAAGCCCTGCTCAAACCGTCGCGCCTTCCTAACCTCGGTATCCACTTGGTGTGGAGCGAACCTTGCCAGTTCATTAAGCTTGACGGCTTATTGGGGAACTATCATGTCCCCTTGTTTCAATTCGAGAAACCGCATCTCCATCCTTCCCTGCATGCTCGTGGGAAAGTAGTTCTCGAAGAATATCTCCTTGAACCTCACCCACGTTAGATTCTTAATCCCGGCCCTAGCCTGATTGGCTTTCCACCAAAAGTTGGCCTCTCTCTTCATGATATAGGTTGCAAAGGCAACCTTCTGGGCCTCGTCTACATTTGCTATTATAAATGCCTTCTTGATTTCTTTCACCTATGTTTGGGCTTTGATAGTGTCCGTAGTTCCTTTGAACTCTGGCGGACCCATACTCTTAAAATCCTTAAAGGTAGTAGCTCGTGCTACTCCCGGATTTACGGGGATATTAGTCCCATTTTAGTTTCCATTTAACACTTATATATATATATATATATATTGGTAGTTCCTTTGTTTCTGTACACTTAACACTTTTATACACTTCTATTTTTAGTTTTTGTTTTTGACTGGATAATATAGACCAAAATTATAGAGTTGGTATGTTAATAATCTTAACTAGTATGCTTTTATTTTCAAATTGACAATAATGTAAATAAGCCTGGATATGAATGGGGGTTATACCGTTCTAATCCTATATTTAGCTATTGTTGGTATGGTGGAAAAGATTGTACACTACTGTTGTTTACTTACGCGATGTACCTTTGTCACTATTATTAGCTCTTGATTATGCTTAAAAGTAAATGTTTATTTTTGCTATTGTTGTCAAATCTATTTTTGACAGTCTTGACCATCTTCACCTTTATCCACCCCCTTCTTTTCTTCCTTTTCTTTTCTTTGGTTAAACCTGCAAATTAATTCACTGCAAGTTTGGACTTGCCTGTCTTGGATTTTTAGTGCTATTTTTTCTTTTTGGGAGGTCTTTAATGGTAACAAGGTAGCCACTGTAGCTCTTCACTGGCATGGCAACTTCAAATCAAACCAACTTTCAGATAAATGCAAAGGTTTATTGTTGGGACTATATATATGTATGTTATGTACAAGCATAAATAATGTTGCAATTCAGTGTCTTGTGTATTAGGATGCTACCACAGATAATGAGTTCAATTAGGAGACTTAATTTTCCATGTGTAAAATGTACGAATTAGGAGTTTTTTTTTTTAAAACTTGAGTTTTTATTAAGCTTAGACCACAATTTGACAGTTAAATTGAGAGTTTTTTTTATTAAACTTGGTGATTAGAATCATATATATTGTGACATAGTTTGAATACATTAGTGATTAGAATTGACATTTCAACTCTACAATATCTTTAAAAGTTTTAAAAAAGAAAGAAAATGGAGTTTCTTGTTTGTCAAATTTATTTTGCTTCACATTGTTGGCATTAATTGTTTGAAAGGTGCATGTGTAGTTATATAGAATAATCCTTACTTTCACATGTGCATATTTTCATACAGTTTAGGGAGTTTAGAAACCCGTTTGAGATTCACTTAGTAGGAGTGAATCTCAAATAGTCCCCATTTTGGGACTGTTCTTGTATGTTTCAATCTCACTTAGGTCGGTGTTAACGACTTGAGCACGTCTTTATATTTTTTGAATTTTTGGTCAGTATATATCTCTTGATGTTCTTCGGGTGCATATTTAGACTACGATGTGTTAGTCTATTTCGTGTACTTGAAGACCATGGGGAGGTGCTGTCAAAATTTTTGAAAAATTTAAAGATGTGTTCGAGTTGTTGGCATCAGTGAGGCGACACATCCGGGAATGGGATAGAAGCCTAACCCGTTAGAGTGGGAGATGAAGTTAGGAAACTCATAAGCTTGCATATACATTAACTTGGAGACTTGATTGTGTTTGTCTGACTTTCCATATATATAGCAGACAGTTGTCCGAGATGTCTGTTGATCGAAGTTGGATGGAACTTGGGGTAGCCACTGATAAGAGTGGGCTTAGCTCTGAGTACCGTAGTGGGGTTGAAAAGTTTCTCAATTTCATGTTTGACCAAGTCAGCGGCGATGAGATTAGATGTCCTTGTAAGAGGTGTGTTAATGAAGTGTGGAAGGAAAGGAGTGATCTCATGTGCGACTTATTTGCTATGGGTTAAAACAGGGTTATACGACACGGATCTATCATGGGGAAACTTGGTGGGATGAACATGAATCAGAACCGGAATCTAGAGGTGATGAAACCTTTGACTGTACTAATATGATAGTCAAAGCTACTGGTTCATACTTCCAGTGGAATACAAACAAGGATGACAGTAGCGTCGAGCAAGAGCCGAATGACGGGGCTAAGGATTTTTATGAGTTATTGAATGAAGCAGCGACGCCACTGTATGATGGGCACGAAAATAACACCATCTTATCTGTCGTGACTAAGTTTTTACACTTCAAGAACGAGCATAACTGTAGCGAGAGAGGTTTTAATGAACTGTTAAGCATTGTGAAGGAGTACTTACCTGTGGGTAATAAGTTACTGGAGTCGTACTATGATGTGAAGAAAATGGTCAAAAGACAAAATCTATGGTATGAGAAGATTAATGCTTATGAGAATGACTGTATGTTGTATTACGGTGATGTCAATAAAGATAATAGGTCATGTGATATTTCTGGTACAAGTAGATACTATGAAAAATGCAAGAAAAAGGGATAAGACGTGCCAAAAAAGATCTTACGTTACTTCCCCATTGCCCTGAGGCTTCAGCGGTTGTTCATGTCAACACATACTGTCAAGGATATGAGGTGTCACTCTACACGGGACATAGTCAAAGGTCAACTGACGCACCTGGTATATGGGCTTGAGTGGAAAAATTTTGATAACAACCACCCCTCGTTTGCTGAAGAGGTTCTCAATGTTAAGCTTGGACTTGCTACGGATGGATTTAATCCGTTTAACGGGCCTTACACAAAGCCCTACTAAACTTGGCCGGTGATTATTGTGGTGTATAACCTCCCGCCTTCGATGTGCATGAAAGATCCGACAAAGAGCTTTGTTATCGGCCAGAACTTACGAGACTCGATTTTGACAAACGGAAGCCGAGTTATCGCCCAGTTTGTAAAACTTGCCAACACTTAGGCAAAAAGCCGGAAAAGAGGTCAAAACCCGCCTCGGTCATCCGAATGACATGCAAACACACACATAGCACCGCGTAGGTATTAAACATGCGTTAGAACTTACGAGATCAATTTTGACATACGAAATCTGAGTTATCGCCTAGTTTGCAAAACTCGATAACACTTAGGCAAAAAGCCGAAAGAGAGGTCAAAACCCGCCTCGGTCGTCTGAATGACACGCAAACACACACATAGCACCGCGTAGGTATTAGACACGCGTTAGAACTTACAGGACTCAATTCTGACATACGAAATCTGAGTTATCGCCCATCTTGTAAAACTCGCCAACACTTAGGCAAAAAGCCAAAAAAGAGGTCAAAACCCGCCTCGGTAGTCCGAATGACACGCAAACACACACATAGCACCACGTAGGAATTAGACAAGCGTTAGAACTTACGGGACTCAATTCTGACATACGAAATCCAAGTTATCTTCCAGTTTGTAAAACTCAACAACACTTGAAGAACACAAACAAATCTTATTTAAATATGCTCTATTTTCGAATTCGCTATTAATATTTTAATTTTGTAGGGTCTTGTTGATGAGACTTCGGCGGGTGGAGGCTGCGGTACAGGCGATGCCCGTGGTGGAGATGGTAATGACCGTCGGGCTGATGCTGATGAGACTATTGAGGGTGGAATGGGCAGTCATACCGGCGGTGGGACCGGCAGTGGGATCGGCGGTGATGATGATACCGACATTCCTGATCTTGGGTTGTAGTACCTATTATGTTTATATTTTGACTTTCATATATGTATATTTATACAACTTTTGAGTTATACAGACTAGAGTTTAGTATTTAGTTAGGTTGATGGTATATGTATCTAACTATATTGATTGTTTATGATTACATTTTGTATTTACATCGTACGACTTTTATTTATAAGTCATTACATTGTTCACATATTTGATGGTTGATATAGCAAAAGTTATTATTATTATTGATATTTGATGGTTCACAGGGGTATTTTGCAATTTAAAAAAAAAAAATTCCTAAAAACCTCATTGGCTACGGGGAGTGAAGGGTCATTGGCGATGGCTATGCCGTCGGCAATGACTATTTTTTAATTTATTGAAATACCCATTACTGATGGTTTGTTCGTCGCCAATACCGTCGCCAATACATCTTGGCCGACGGCTAGCCGTCACCAATGACCCCGTCGATAATGACACTTTTGCCTACGGCGCGCGATGGGAGCCAGGGGCGACGACCCATAAGGCGACGGGAAGGGAGACGGACTCTACCGTCGCCAATGACCTCATTGCTGACAGCAATAGGGTAATTGGCGACGGCATAGCCCGTCGGCAATGACCTATTTTTTGTAGTGTTTTACAATAACAATATTCAGTAAAACATCAATTTCGGTCCAAGACCTTGAGCATTTCATAAGTTCTTTTGAAAAGGACATCCCGACACAAAGTCCGTAAGTCCGACATTTCTTACGAGCACGTCTAGGTGATCAACCTATAGTACTCTATGTTAATCAACACTACATTCATTAGACGTATGTATGTTAAAGTTGTGGCAACCTCATGTGCCGTCGTTTGACGACAAAACATTTTTAGCATACTCAGTCTTCGTTTGAAAACCACACCAATATAACTTGGTAAACATTGACCATGCTTTGATACAAACATAATATAAGTCTAGCCGAAAGAGTTGGGTAGGACTTCATCATACAATACTTCATGTGTAAGAATACATGAATTACAAAGCTTGTCCAGATTCAACTGGAACAAGGGTTAGAATACTTGCCTTCAGCGTCTGCTATAGTTATAACACGTTCTCGTTTAAGTCTTTAAGTCTCTACAGTAAATGATAACATCACTTAACACATTAGGTCATGAATGAACATACATGGTTCCTAATGAATCTTACCCTTCTTCTAAAACTAATTATGACTTAGATTTATTATTATTGGTTTCGGCTTTTCGTTACGTCATTCTTACCTTCACATTACGTTCATGTTTGATTACTTATCTTCAACCTTTATGTAACATAATTAAGGTTTAACAATACCTTACAATGCTTCATTAAGTTCCTTAGTTAATTGTAAATTAATTACCATTCATGTTATACTTGTAAACTTCCTTCTCTGTCAAAACCCTAGGGTTGGTATTGTATTTCACCCTTCCTTCTTTATCTTGAAATTCTGTGGCATACTCTGCTGCGATGGTGAGGAGGATCGGACTTCGTCATTGCATGCCTGAGTCCTAACGTTACATGTCGCGTTCGCTTTGTGCGAAATTTGATGAGTATATGTGCATCAGTATATGTAAAAATACATGTTTCCACCAATATACCTTGGGTTGGCACCGCGGCGTCAGCTCTGTGCACCAGACAACTTTGAAAGAATTTCAACTTTGTGAGATTTTTGGGCTCATAACTTCTTCGTTATAAGTCCGAATTGGCTCGTTCCAGAGCCTACGGTTCACAAATTACATACTCTATACGTTCATGTAAGAATTTTATCTATTTGACTTTGTTTACTCAAAATTCACCTATTAGTTCATTTTTAACGAAAATAGTAAACGATCATGAACGTTTAATGCTCGTTTCTTCGTTCTAAGTCAGAATCCGGTTATTTTTGAGTCTGCAACTCTATAATGCCAAATATGACTTGTCTCCATTGAAAACCAATGTTTCCGAGTTCAAACACAAAATTCAACTTCCATTCCGAGAATTTCACGAATTCGATGATTATCGTCCAATCGTGTGCATTCCGGCGAAACTTCATTACTAACGATTTGATCATCATTCTAATTGGATTCTCATATGAACATTTCAAACTACATATTACATCCACTTATTTTCAAGCTATGTTTTGGCTTATTCTTCATAAGTTCATGACTTAAAAACTTATAAACTACAAGTTTTCATTCCTTATGACTTATTATAGATTTAAGTCCTTTAATCAACATTCTCACATCTTATCAAACATACTAACTTCATATGGTAAACCTATGACAAATTCATCATAAGTTCTTCATAAGTTTATAACTTATTTAGGTTCAAGTTACTTATTCATGACTTATTCGGCTTAAGTCCATTGCTTATTCAATTCTTATATGTTATTAGCATACATGATAATCACTTCTCTATCAAGCTATCATGATAGAGATAAAAGTGCTTATTCTCTCTAACCAATAAGTTACTTTATATTGGAAGTTGTTGGTGTTTTGAACAAGTAGTAAATGACTAGCAAACTCCTTCTATTAATAGGAAACACAAGGTTAGGGCATTATGGTCATTAGAACATCCCACCTCCTTAACAAACCTCCTTACTATTCATTTAATTAACCACTAAGTAAACTTGCTCCCTACACTAATTACTTGGACATCACAAAACATATCCAATGTTTGGCCATCACATAAAGTACTTGGTCACCAAGATAACCCACTTTAACATTGGTTGCTCCATGGATCAAGCCTAACCCATTAGATCATTACATTGGGCTTAAGTTAACTAACTTAGCTATTTCCTATTGGGCTTGCATTACTTTACTTGGGCTTCATATAAACCAACACTTAGCTTAATCATTAATACATCTTGGGCTTGTCCCTTAATGTACATTGGACTTCACTTCACACAAGATCCACCATTCCATTCCCCTTTGTCTTTAATCCTTAACGTTCTTAATTTAAGTCTGTATGCAAAATATTATATTTTCCATACTTAGATTATTATTATATAATCCATCTCACCTCGATATTATAATGTTACGTATTTCTCGGAAGTTCAAAAATAATTCCCAAGCGGAAATCGATGAATAGTGTTTTTCAAAAAATTTCTCGGAAAACTTTTATTTTCGTCTTGGAAATTCAAACACTTTAATTCCTTCACATAGTAAAAATACTACAATGTTTCGACATTTGTAGGTTATAGAACGACATTCATCTTACTAACACATAATAATAACAATTAATATTATTTTATTCATTAATTTATTAAATAAAATTATTTTACAAAGGATCTGAATTTCTCGGTCGTTACAGATTCACTCAACATTTGTTGTCACTACTTCGATGACTGCTACCACTAGTATTATCGACTTGTCGGCTATTCTCTCTTGGTTGGGTTGACTCATTATCGCACTCTAATAACTGAGCCCTATTTACAACATCTGAATACAAACACAGTTTATGAGAAATGAGGTATTGACGTATTTCGGGTCTCAAACCTCATAGAAACATTCGCGTCATTCTTTCCTCATTATCAACCAATTGGGATGCGAACCGGGATAACTCGGCAAACTTAGCCTCGTACTGCGACACGGCCATATTGAGTGCGGCAGACTTAGTACGTTTTACTGATTTCCACCAATAATCTGCCTCTCCTCTCAACATAAAGGTAGCAAAGGGAACCTTTTGCTCCTCGGAGCATCCCAAGACATCAAATATCTTGGTGATCTGCTTTATCCACGTCTCCGCCTTAAGTCGTTTTGGCTCTCCTAAAAACTCAGGTGGTCCCAGCTCCTTGAACTTCTTAGCAGTAACCATCCGAGAGTTGCCAGTGTTTCCACCTGCATTTTGAACAGGAGCCACTCTCGCCTGATGTTGCTTGAATTACATAAATCCTTTGAACCTCCCATCATTCATCATTTGATCGGTGTTGTTGTTTACCTGAGGATTATTGTCTTCTTGTTGCACATTATCTTGGATATTGATCGTTGGTGACTCAACAGTCTCATGTGCTTCATTGCTTATCTCGACATTTTCAGATCCCATTTTCAAACACTGCAACAAAACAATGGTTAATTGATATGCCACATATTATCCCTATACTCTGACCAACCAATTAAATACCAAATAAACTTAGGTAGGTCATACTAGCGAAGGAATTCCCCGTCTCTCCCCTCCTAGTTCTTGTCTTACATCTCTGCCATGGATCATATTCCTAAGCTTTGATACAAACTGTGACGCCCCCAAAATAGGTATACATCACTCATCTTGTGTCGCCAAATACATGGTACTGAATACAAATACAAACTTAATTATACAACATGAGCTGAGAGTTTTTACACGAATATTGTCTTCTAGACAATATCCAAACTCAAATGGAGTCCTCATTACATTTATTGTCACACTATTTTATAGAATAGTGAGGACTACTATAACACCATCTCGGACCATCACTCCTTTCCCCGACTAGTTCTGTCTACGTTCTCATTTCCTGAAGAGAACAATAGAAGTAAAAGGGTGAGCTCAACTAGCCCAGTATGAGATATTATGACTAAGATAATGCAGAATAAGTTATCATTAGCCTTCAACAATGTTAAACTGATAGAATATAATAGACAACAAGTTTAACTACAGCGGAACAAACAATCCATTAGAAGAGTCAAGTAGAGAATGAAATCTACTATCTTCTATGATTTAAAAAGTTTATCATTAACTTTATCGCTTGGACTCAGCTTAATAAATAAATCACATCATCGAATCATCCCTGCACTACGGGCCAAGGATATTCATTAGTATCACGTCCACAAATTATTCTTGCACTACGGGCCACGAATATTCGTGTAATCATCAATGGTCATGATCATACCGAATTATTTCTGGTCATAATCATACCAATTAACAGTCCATCTATGCACATAAGCCAAAGATGACTTTCATCACAATATAAGCATGAGGATGATGACAATGATATACGAATTCAATTAAAAGAAAGCGAATGATAAATTTTTAAAGATTTATAACTTAATTTATCCAAAATTAAATAATGTCCAAATTGTCAACATGATACTACATTGTGGAGTAAAATTCAAGAATAATATCCATGTATCAAAAATAATTTGGATAGAAAAGAAATAAATTTTTTTGGTGAATAGTACCCCGTGAATAGTACCTTGTGAATAGTACTTCGGGAATAGTACCCCGATATGAAAAGTGCCCCGAATACCCGAGTGAACAATATTTGAGTGAATGGTAATCGGGTGAATAGTAACCTATGAATAGTAACTTATGAATAGTACTCTGACATGAAAAGTGCCCCGAATACTCGAGTGAATAATAGTAACCGGGTGAATAGTAATCCGTGAATAGTACCCCGGGTGAAAATATTGATATTTAATAAGAAAGTTTAGATCAATATTCTAATAAAATGATACTGGATGAAGCGCAAAACTCAAGGATATTCCACTAATTTCAAGGATTATAGAAGCAATACTTACCATAGTAAGTTTGGATTTAAGAATATGAAAAGAAATAACATACAAAACTACAAATGGATTTTCGCCTGTCATACGGTACGTAATCAGCGTAGACAGGTTATTCCGATATATTAAAGGATGAATACGAAAAATAGTATTCCTTATGAATGCGAAAGAAATAATACCCCTTACTTTAGTAGAAAGCTGGATACTGCAATAATGAAGTAGCAGAATACTTTTCTTCTTGCTCTCTATAGTTTCTCTCTCTATAATGTCTCTTGTGAATCTCAGTGATTTGGTGAGAATGAAAGAAGAATTAAGCTTCTATTTATAGGAGAATGGACTAAATAGTAATTGATTTATGAACGGTCCATATTGATTTATTATTAAAATGAACGGTTCATATTTATTACTATTATAGCCACAACTGACGGTCCAGATTGATTTACTTTTAAAACCACCACCGACGGTCCAAATTAATTTACTTTTAAAACCACCACTGATGGTCCAAATTGATTTACTATTAAAACCACCATCAATGGTCCAGATTGATTTACTATTAAAACTACCATCAATGGTCTAGATTGATTAACTATTAAAACCACCATCAATGGTCCAGATTGATTTAACTTATTACACTTTAGTACCCCTAAAGTTTTGCAAGTTTGCATTATTCTCCTCTAACTTTTCTAATTCACTTATCTTCAATAAACATATTCTTAATATTTTAACAATTATTCATCATTAATATTATAACTCAAAATATTTAACAACCAGATCATTCCCAGGAAAGAGGGGGCTTTCCGATAAAGATTTCTCCCTATTGGTGCGGAATTAGGTGACCAAACCTCTCCTCGACAGAACTTTCTAGATTTCGTCAATATTGCAAATAATAATATGAATAACTTTTTCATCTCAATTATTGATGTAATAATATAAAAATATTAATATTGTGACAATAATCGAATCAAATAACGTGAGATACTTTGCAGCAATTACTGTAACAATAATTGAGTATAACTGAGTGACTTTTCACGTAAGCATCAATAATTAATACAATGTGCTACTATGCAACCACGCGTATTACTGTACTTTTACCACCGGGTAGTTCAACAGTTTAACGGTAAAACTTTCGTTGTTATTTTTATATATAGATATTTCTGTCGTTTTGTAACTACAACAATACTTCCGTTGTGGGTTCCACCAATGATTGTGCTGTCGTACGAATATTCCCTATTAAAACGAATATTCCCCGACCAATCTAATATTCCCCGACACAACGAATATTTTATATCAACGTGCTTACTTTGCAAAATTTTGAAATATTAACCACAACTATAACATTATATCATATCCACACCATAATATTCAAAAATATATTTCAACAAAAATTATTCTTTATTCAAAAAAGTTGGGGTCTTACAAAGTTGGTGAATGTCAGCTATTAGGACCAAAATTTGTGCAACAGACCGTTGAGATTGTCAAGGTGATCAGGATAAGATTGATAGCTGTACAAGACAGATAGAAGAAATATGTTGATCAACACCGATAGAATCAAGAATTTGAGTCTGGTAGCTACATTTTCTTGAAAATGTTTCCCTGGAAGGGAATAATCCGATTTGGTACGAAAGGAAAATTGAGCCCGAGGTTCCTTGGGCCCTTTGAAGTTTTGCAAAGAATTGGTGAAGTTGCCTATGAGGTAGTCTTACCTACGGCCTTAGAAAATATCCATAATGTTTTCCACGTTTCTGTCTTAGGACCGTATAAGCCCGATTACAAGCACATTATAGAATATGAACCCCTACAATTTGAGAAAGATTTGTCTTATGAAGAAGTTACTGTTCAGATAGTAGATAGGAAAGAATAAGTACTCAAAAATAAATTAATACATTTTGTTAAGGTAATCTGGAGGAACCACAACGGTGAAGAAGTTATGTGGGAACTCAAAGATCAAATGATGAAGAATTATCCTCATTTATTTTCTTAATCTGTGCAGCGATTCTGGGGACAAAATCTTTGTAAGGGGGGAAAATGTAATGTGACGAATTGATTGAGTTGTGATTCTGGGGACAAAAACCTTATAAGAGGGGAAAGATGTGACGAATGACACTTTTGTAATTAAATTTTAAATATTTATTTAATTGAATAAATATTTTTATTAATTTATTTGTTGAGATATATAAATATTTGATGGAATTGTGGTAGATTAATTTAATTAAATGTGTTACATTAATTAAATTAATGAGGAAGTCAACATCGAGATTTTTATTTGTCCCTTTCTATTCTTTTCTATTGGTGTTCTCATGTTAGATGAGATTTATTTGAAAAAAACAAGTTTGAAAAGGTCCGACATGTATATGTCGATGATTTAACTGTGAGTCGCCATTTGGTTATTTTTAAATGGTTGCACCAACTCAACTGAGAAAAGGTTTGCGCAAAGACCTAGTGATGTGACACTATTTAACTGGTCTACAAAACCGAAATTTGTTAAGGTCCCGGGGCTTGATTAAGTAGAGGGAAGGTATTAGGCACCCCCTGACTTCTGTGATAACACAGTTACCGCCACTTTTCATTAAAACTTTTATCTGTGAATGTGTGTGTGTGTTAGGTCTGTGTGCAGTTGTTTGGAAGTAGTGATATGCCTCGTTTGCACCTATATACAAATTCTTTGACTTTTGTATAAAAGTTTAATTTTAGCAAGATATAGCAGTGATGTTTTGTAAAACAGGTTTTTCAAACCCTTATGCTCATTAGTAATTGAGGCCTTTGATACTTCTATTTTATTATGTGTTCGTCTTGATTGCTTTTATTTTCGAGATATGAAGAATCTTCGAGAAAATAAGATACATAGCGGTGCCAAACTCCTTGTGGGCATGAAAGCCATCTAAGGATATTCAGGAACCATATATAATTTACAAGTTGGCTGCAGCTGAAAATGTCCATCACGGGAACCGAATCTCAATTCAGAAGCTGAATCTGTGATCACATGATTCCTAGGCTCAGATGAAAAATCAGTATGTACAAAAGCTAGAAAAAGAACTATATTTGAGTAAATCTAAACTATTTCAACTTCAACGGTTCCAGTTTAGTCACCATGAATAGGTCAAAGTGAGAAATAGCCAGATTTAGAAAAATCTAGCCCACAGGCTAAAAAATCAAATATCTACATTATGAAATAAAATAGTTATACATATATAAAAGCTGTAAATATATATATATATATATATATATATATATAAATACTTATATATGTTATTATTATCAAACTCTGTTCGATTGAGTCTGGATATATATATATATATATATAAGCAATAAATGCTCTGGATGTTATATCCAGGCTCATTTGAGTTCGAATTAGTCATTATATATATATAAGCAATAAAAAACCACAGATCGAAGATCTGGGCATACCCACATAATGCGACTCTCAACGTTAGTAGATATATATGTATATGAAAGTAATAAAAAGCTTAAATACTTGAAAAATCTTACAGTGGGCTGCAAAGATGACTTTATATAGCTTTTGATGACTGAAAACTCTATTTCTACCGGTTAAACTTTAGTATGTAGCAAAACACGAGCTTACAAGTGTTTAGAAAGAAGAATCACTTAGTTTAGAGCACTCTAGAAGTGTTTACAACCTGAAATGGATATATTTTTCTCTCTTTTTTTCTTTTTTTTAAAATTAGTTGCCAAGAACTCATATTTATAGACCAAGGAGCCGGGGGTCTACCCGCGGCAGCCGGGTGTCTACCCGCAATAGCCGGGGGTCTACCTGCGGCTGCCCAGGGTGCCTCAGACTCTGCGGGTCCCGTTGTCTCGAAGGTTATGCACTCAGGCAACACGCTGTCTACTTGAATCATCATAACTTTCAATTCGGGCATCTAATAAAGGCGTGCTATACCTTTTTGGAATGCTGTTGTCGAGAGCTACACAATGACATGGGATTAGAGGTTGTACGAAGCCGGGAAGATGGATCCATGACCAGTTCTCCAAGTCTTTAAATTCTATCCGATGTGTTGCAAGTGCTTCTAGGGTAAGACTCTTGTCTAATATATATTCATCTCTATCATTGTAGGGTGATAAGAGAAGTATGATTGTATGCTAAGAACATATAAGAAGTCATTGATGAATGAACTTAAGCCGAATAAGTTGAATAAGCAACTTAAACTTAAATAAGTTGATAAACTTGGGAAGAACTTATCATATGTTTGTCATATGAGGTTAGGATGTTCAAATATGGTATGAGAACATTGATTGATGGACTTAGGTCCATATTAAGTCATAAGCATGAGAATTTGTAGTTAATAAGTTGATTAAGTCATTGACTTATGAGAATAAGTCAAAACCTAATTTGATAATAAGTTGGTGTAATAAGTAACTTGAAATGTTCATGTGAAGAATAAAATCCATTTAGAATGATTAGTAATGAAGTTTTGCCGGAATTCATACGATTAGACGATAATCGTCGAATTCGTGAAATTCTCGGAATGAAAGTCATATTTTGTGTTTGTTTGGTTTTTGATGGAGACAAGTCATATTTGGCATTATAGAGTTGCGGACTCGAAAATGACCGAATTTTAACTTAGAACGAAGAAATGAGCGTTGAACGTTCACGAACGTTTATCGTTTTTGTTAAAAATGAACTTATAGGTGAAATTTTAGCAAACGAAGTCAAATAGATAAATTTATTGTATGAACGTATAGAGTATGTAATTTGTGAACCATAGGCTTTTGAACGAGCTAATTCGGACTTATAACGAAGAAGTTATGCGTCCGGTGTTTTTATGCCAAAATTTGCAAAATAAATTTTCTAAGCCACGAGTTGGCAGCAATGGCCAACCCAAGGCCAACTGGTGGCGCAGATAGTGCCCGACCACGGTGTTTGAGCACATTGCTAACTTTCGTCTTTGCAGTAGCGACACGAAGAGTATGGACTCATGCCGCGTACCGAGTCCGGTCTCCAGCCTTTCATCGTTAACTCGCATATGCTTGCAACTTGAAGAAGTAATGGGTGGCGCCCCAACGCCAACCCTAGGAAGTGGACAATAAAGAATGTTTATGAGTACAGCTTAAACAGTAACTCAGTAATAATAAACTGAGGAACTTAATAAGCTATTGTAAGGTACTTTTAAACCTTATGTATGTTGATTAAGAGTTAATAACCAATTGAATGTGAACACAATATGAATGATCTAATGAAAAGCCGAAACCAACAATAACGAATCTAAGTCAGGATTTAGATTGAGATGAAGGGTAAGATATAATAATATACATACTAGGTTATATATGACCTAATGTGGTACGTTATATGATCATGTATTGTAGAGACTTAGAGACTTAAAGTGTACATGTGATAATCAGTAAGCAGACGCTGAAGGCAAGTATTTTAACCCTTGTTCCAGTTCAGTCTGGAAAAGCTGTGTAATTCATGTATTCTTTCACATGAAGTTTTGAATGATGAAGTCAAAGCTAGTTCTTTCGGCTAGACTTATATTGTGAATCTATCAAGCATGATTAATGTTTACCAAGTTATATTTGTGTGGTTTTCAATCGAAGATCGAGTATTCTAAAATGTTTTTGTCGTTTAACGACAGGCACATGAGGTTGCCACAACTTAAATGTATACATGTTTAATGAATGTAGTTTTGATCAACATAGAGTACTACGGGCTGATCACCCAGAAGTGCTCGTAAGTAATGTCGGACTTATGAACTTAGTGTCGGGATGTCTTTTTTAAAAGAACTTATGAAATGCTCAAGGTCTTGGAACAGAATTGATGTTTTACTGAATATTGTTGTTGTAAAACGTTTTGAATGAAAAGAAGTGCTATTTTGAATTATCGATAGTACTTCATAACTATTGTTCAGTTACTAAAGATATATGAGTTTTATGTTTCAAGCATGTTGTTTATTAGAATTGTAGTACTTGCTAAGCTAGACATGCTCTCTTGCTTGAACCATATGAACACAGCCAAGATTGAGCGGACCGAAGGCTACGGCAAGGATAAGAGTAAGGCGAAGACAAACCCTTAGTTTAATTATGTAATAATATAGGTGAATATTTGTAATATACTGACTATTATGACCAGAATGAATGAATGGGTTATAAAGAACCTAGGGAAATGTAATATTATTTTAAATATATAGAAGACATATTCGTCCTTTTTAGACTTTTCAATTGAATGAATGCGTGAATGGTAGTACCGTGTAGCACCATCTGTCGGGTTGGAAGATACCCGAATTTGGGGGGGGTCACAGGTTGGTATCAAAGCATTAGGTTATAAAATTTAAGGAGGGATTAAAAACCTTAAGTCATAACCTTAAGAGAAGTCAAAGAAGTACAAGAAGAAAATAACCTTATAAAAATGCATTATGATTATGTTATGTGTTTTTATTATTCTACTGACGTGTACTAATCAACTTAATTATTTTGTGTAGATGTCAGAAGTAAATAGAATGTATGTAGATGGTCAAGCCATTAGTGAAGAATCGACGAACCAAGTAGAGGTTTTACCGAACCCCATAGCAGCAAATTTGGATGTAGTGATTATTGAGTCTAGAGACTCAGATGATGTTGACTACATGTCAGTATTCGATGGAATGATAGAAGAGGAAGTAGAGACAGTGTCCTTTAATCCAGTAGCTATAGTAGCGGAGATAGCTCCTGGGGGGGTCAATGATGTCTCTGTTCATGTCAGTATTGGATAGAAATATCAATTACTGTCAGGAGGTCAAGGAGCTGAAGGCCGAGCTCCAAACTGTTATAGAGGACAAGACTGATGTCGAGTCCATGTGAGAGTAGGAACATGATGAGAGGATTTTTGCTAAGGACAAAGTCCACGAGTTAAAGCATGAGGTCTTTGAGCTCAAGGAGGAGCTAAAGACCAAGATGCAGAAGATAGGGAGAATGTCCTATATTCATAGGAGTTCTCATACAGATTTCCAACAGCAGGTAGCTGGATATCCTGTAGAGGTGGGGCAGACACGGCATACTATTAGCCGTGATATCATTGCCGGTCTTGCCAAGGTAGATTTCGAGAATGCCTTGAGGCAGATGTAGACTAGTAGTAGCTAGAGTAGTTTCAGTATGTAAATATTTTGTAATTAGTAGTGATGTAAAGCCCTCTTTGTATAGTAAAGGGTAGTCTTTTGTAAATCCCAATTTTTGGAAAGCAATAACGGGAAAGTCATGTAATCAGCTTAGGCTATGTAATGTAACTGATGTAGTATTATACTACAAAGATTGAATTTAAGTCTTTTTATGGAAAGAAATGAGTAATGGATGTTAAAGTTATTGTTTAAAATCGAATGATAACTAATAAAGATAGGAATAATAACAAAATGTGTTTATTGTATCAGCAAAATGCCGCCGAGAAGAGTGCAATGTAATTAAGGTGCTAACGTGAATCAACCGGAAGGAGGTCCGATTAACCTGATTCAGGAGTTTGTTAATTTATTAACAGCTGCCTTTAATAGAACATGGGTTAATATCCCTGTAAATCCAGGAGTAGCACGAGCTACTACCTTTAAGGATTTTAAGAGCGTGGGTCCTCCGGAGTTCAAAGGAACTACGGACCCTATTGAAGCCCAAATGAAGGCATTTGTGATAGAAAATGTCGACGAGGCCCAAAAGGTTGCCTTTGCAACCTATATGATGAAAGGAGAGGCCAACTTTTGGTGGGAAGCCAATCAGGCTAGGGTTGGGATAGCGAATCTGACGTGGGAGAGGTTCAAGGAGATATTCTTTGAGAACTACTTTCCCACGAGCATGCAGGGAAGGATGGAGATGCGGTTTCTGGAATTAAAATAAGGGGACATGATAGTTCCCCAATACGCCGCCAAGTTTAATGAACTGGCAAGGTTCGCTCCACATCAAGTGGATACTTAGGTGAGGAAGGTGCGATGGTTCGAGTAGGGCTTGAAACCCTGGCTCTAAAACTGTATTTCGGTGTTCCAAAGTACTTCTTTTGGGACCATTTTGGAGAAGGCAATAATCACCGAGGGTGGTAGTGAGGCTCTGAGTCAATACCACAAGGACAAGAAGAGCAAGGGGAAAGTAGATGGGGGAGTAAATATAGAGGGAGCCAGCGGTAGTGGCGAGGGTCAGAAGAGGAAGGTATTTAGCTTTAGGAATACCAGAGTGAATCAAGGAGACCCGAAAAAGAGAATGGAGGCCTGCAAGACCTGTGGGAAGACTCACTTAGGAGTTTGTCTGAAGGGGAAGGCCGTCTGTTACAACTGTGGATAGGAGGGGCACATTGCGCCTAACTGTCCGAGTTCGAAGTAGAATCATGGATGCTTTGTGTGTGGGTCAACTGACCACATGGCAAAGAACTACCCGAAGAAGGGGACGGACGGAAACTGGGGCAGTAATAGCGGTAAGTTAGCTATTAGTGGACCAGCACAGCTGGGTAGGCCGATGGGTCGTACCTTTAACATGACAGTCCAAGATGCAGTTGCATCAGGGGACGTCGTCGCATTTATTATTCTGATCAACGACATAAATGCTTACGTGCTATTTGATTCGGGTGCTACTTGTTCGTTTATAGCATGCAATTTTACTAGACGATTAGGATTACTTCCCAAAAAGTTGCCTATACCTTTAAATATAAAGGTAGCAAACGAAGAAATAATTCCTGTTGAAGATGTTCATAAGAGTTGTTGCGTAGATATACGGGGTTGTAAATTATCGGTAGATTTGTTACCGACAAAGTTAGGAGAATTCGACGTATTCTCAGAATGGATTGGTTAGTGAACCATGGGGCAATTATAGATTGTCAAAAGAAATGTGTGAATATTAAGACGTTAAAACAACCTTAGGTAGTATTTTATGGGAATAGATTGTCGGGACGTTCGTGTTGACTAACCATGACACAAACTAGGAAATTACTAAGGAAGGGATGCGTAGGCTATCTGTGTCATGTTGTTGATACCTAGAGAGTGGTAGCAACCATGGAACAAATGCCTATACTGAGAGAATTCGCCGACGTATTTCTGAGTGAATTGTTGGGTCTTCCGCTGGATAGGGAATCAGAGTTTGTAATAGACATTGTGCCAGGAGCGGCACCAGTTTCCAGGGCACCGTATCGTATGGCGCCAGTGGAGATGAAGGAATTAATGGTGCAGTTACAAAAACTGTTGGACATAAAGTACATTCAACTGAGTGTTTTTCCGTGGGGAGCACTGGTACTGTTTGTCAAGAAGAAGGACGGATTGTTAAGACCGTGTATCGACTATCGATAGTTGAACAAGTTAACGATAAAGAATAAATACCCATTTCCTAGGATCGATGATCTCTTTGATCAGTTGAAAGGGGCTAAGTATTTTTATAAAATAGATTTAAGAACGGGGTATCATCAGTTGAAGGTTAGGAAGGAGGATATACCAAAGACAACATTCATGACTCGTTATGGTCATTACGAGTTTTTGGTGATGTCATTTGGGTTGACAAATGCACCAGCTGCATTTATGGATATGATGAACAGAGTGTTCAAACAATATTTGGACAAATTCATTGTGGTGTTTATAGATGATATTCTAGTCTATTCTAAGATGCCAGAAGATTATGCTGAACACCTAAGATTAGTGTTGGAGACACTAAGAAATGAGAAGTTGTATGAGAAATTCACTAAGTGTGAATTTTGGTTGGAGAAGGTACAATTTTTAGGTCATGTCATTGACCATGAAGGAATTTCAATAGATCCAGCGAAGGTGGAAGCCGTGATGAATTGGGAACAACTGAAAAAGCTAACTGAGGTGCGGAGTTTACTAGGGTTAGCGGGTTACTATCGGAGATTCATCTAGGATTTTTCGAAGATAGCTACTCCGTTGACTAACTTGACGAGGAAGACGGTGAAATACCCTTGGACTGACAAGTGTGAGGATAGTTTTCAAGAACTAAAGAAGAGGTTGAGTGAAGCGCCTTTTTTGTCATTGTCCGATGACACAGGAAATTTTGTAGTATATAGTGATGCTTCGCATAGAGGACTTGGTTGAATATGAGGCAGAGGAGATGGCTAGAGTTGATAAAGGATTACAATTGTGAAATCCTGTATCAGCCGGGAAAAGCAAATGTAGTTGCCGATGCCTTGAGAAGGAAGGGTCGGGAAAAGTTATCTTTGTTAATGGCTCAAACTGAGTTAATAACAGAGATGGCTAGGATGGAGTTGGAAGTGAAGTTGACAAATGAAGGAGGAAAAATGCTGTTTGCGAAGGAGATGCAATCTACCATCGTAGAGAGAGTTAAAGAGGTACAACTCAAAACTGATGAGTGTGACGGGATGAAGGAGCGGCTGGAAAATGAAAAAGATAGTAAATATAGTTTTGATAATGGGGGATTATTAAGATTTGAAGGAAGAATTTGGGTTCCGAATGAGACGGAATTAAAGGAGCAGGTATTACACGAGGATCATAGTTTGAGGTTTTCGATTCATCCTGGTAGCACTAAGATGTATCAAGACCTTTGACAGAGTTTTTGTTGGCTGAACATGAAGAGAGAGATATTAGAGTACGTGAGTAGGTGCTTAACTTGCCAGAAAGTTGAGGCCGAACATCAACGACTAACTGGCTTGTTACAGTCATTGGAAATTCCGGAGTGGAAGTGGGAAAATATCACGATGGATTTTGTGGTAGGACTTTCGACTACAACCAAGGGGTATGATGCGATTTGGGTAATAGTGGATCGATTGACAAAATCGACTCACTTTTTGCCAATTAGGGTCAAGTATAACTTAGACCAGTTAGCTAGACTCTAAATTAAGGAAATAATCTCCAGACATGGAGTACCAGTATCGATTGTGTCAGATCATGATCCATGATTCACATCGAACTTTTGGAGGAGTCTACAAGCGAAGTTAGGAATGTAGTTGAAGCAGAGTACATCGTATCATCCACAAACAGATGGATAGAGCGAGAGAACAATTCAGACGTTAGAAGATACGCTAAGATATTGCGTTATGGATTTCAAGGGTAGTTGGGATGATCATCTACCATTAGTGGATTTTGCGTATAACAATAGTTATCATGCAAGCATAGGTATGCCGCCTTACGAAGCTTTGTATGGGAGGAAATACAGAATGCCACTGTATTGGGATGAGGTAGGAGAACACCGAATGTTGGGACTAGAATTGGTGCAACAGACAGTGGGTATTGTCAAGACGATACAAATGCGTCTTTTAGCAGCTCAAGACAGACAGAAGAAGTTTAGGGATCCGCATAGAGAGAATCGAGAGTTTAAAGTAGGTTCGTACGTATTTCTAAAAGTATCTCCCTAGAAAGGAAAGATACATTTTGGAAAGAAGGGAAAGCTAAGTCCAAGGTTCATAGGACCTTTTGAGGTATTAAAACGGGTGGGTGAGGTAGCATACATGATAACATTACCTCCAGACCTAGAACGAATACATAATGTATTTCACGTATCCGTGTTACGTCCTTATAAGCCAGATTATAAGCATGTGATATAATACGAGCCTATTCATATCGAGAAGGACTTAACGTACGAGGAAACACCAATTCAAATTGTCGATAGAAAATAACAAGTTCTGCGGAATAAAGTCATACCTTCCGTGAAGGTGATATGGAAGAACCACGATGCAGAAGAACCAACGTCGGAGTTAGAAGAAATGATGAAAAAGAATTACCCTCATTTGTTTCTGTAATTTTTTTTTATATATAGCGAGATTCTGGGGACAGAATCCTTATAAGGGGGAGAGAGTGTAACGCCCCAGAAAAATCGAACCTTTGTAAATACTTTTAATAATGAATAAAATAATATTATTTATTATTATTATGTGTTGATAAGATAAATGTCGTTCTATAACTTAGAAATGTTGGAACGTCGTAGTATTTTAACTACATGAGAGAATTAAAGTGTTTGAATTTCTAAGACAAAAATCAAAGCTTTCCGAGAAAATTTCTGAACAACACTATTCATCGATTTCTGCTCGGAAATTATTTTTGAACTTCCGAGAAATACATAACGTAATATTATCAAGGTGATATTGATTATGCAATAATAATCTAAGTATGGAAAACGTAATATTTAGCATGCGGACCTAATTTGGGAACGTTAGGTTTATTAAGCGTTAAAGAAAGGGAAGTATTAATCAAATTATGTGTATGCATTGTAGGAGGTATTGAACGTAAGTATAATACGACGTACTATACTATTATGTATGAGGAATGGAATGTTGTATATTATAATTTAGTATACGAGCTAGCATACGAGAATTATACGTGGTGTATATATGTTAAGTTGTTTAAATGTAATGGAATTGTAAGATTAGTAACTTATTGGTAGAAGTCCAAATAGTAAGTGATACTCAAGCCCATGTGTTTGATAAGTCATGAGTCCAAACTTTTGTAACATAATCCCAACAAGAAATTAGCTAGATTAATTAGCAAGCCCAATATGATAAGCCATGATCCATGGAGCAAATCATGTTAATGTGGGTAGTTTTGATGGGAAAGCTTTTTGTGTGATGAGCAAGTGTTGTGCTAGCCATGTTTACTTAGTTGTAAAGTAATGAATAGTAAGGAGGTGGAGTTAAGGAGGTTAGTTAAGGAGGTGGGATGTCCTAATGACCATTCTACCCTAACTTAGCCAAGCCTATAAATAGAGAAGCTTCACAATACATTTGTTTCTTGATAAAATTCTCCCAACTCCTCTCAAGATTAAGTAACTTATTGGTTAGAGAGAATAAGCCACATAAGTCAAGAATAAGTCAATAGTTCTTTGCTAGTTTCCAAAGAGAAGAGAAGTGCAAGTGCTTCTAGGGTAAGACTCTTGTCTAATATATATTCATCTCTATCATTGTAGGGTGATAAGAGAAGTATGATTGTATGCTAAGAACATATAAGAAGTCATTGATGAATGAACTTAAGCCGAATAAGTTGAATAAGCAACTTGAACTTAAATAAGTTGATAAACTTGGGAAGAACTTATCATATGTTTGTCATATGATGTTAGTATGTTCAAATATGGTATGCGAACATTGATTGACGGACTTAGGTCCATAGTAAGTCATAAGCATGAGAATTTGTAGTTAATAAGTTGATTACGTCATTAACTTATGAAAATAAGTAAAAACCTACTTTGATAATAAGTTGGTGTAATAAGTAACTTGAAATGTTCATGTGAACAATAAAATCCATTTAGAATGGTTAGTAATGAAGTTTTTCCAGAATTCACACGATCAGACGATAATCGTCGAATTCGTGAAATTCTCGGAATGAAAGTCGTATTTTGTGTTTGAAGTTGGAAACGTTGGTTTTTGATGGAGACAAGTCATATTTGGCATTATAGAGTTGCAGACTCAGAAATGATCGAATTCCGACTTAGAACGAAGAAACGAGCGTTGAACGTTCACGAACGTTTATCGTTTTCATTAAAAATGAACTAATAGGTGAAATTTTAGCAAACGAAGTCAAATAGATAAAATTCTTGCATGAACGCATAGAGTATGTAATTTATGAACCGTAGGCTTTTGAACGAGCCAATTCAGACTTATAACGAAGAAGTTATTTGTCCGGGAGTTTCGCCAAATTTGCAAAAGCTGTAAATTTTCTAAGGCACAGAGTTGGCGCCGCGGTGCCATCCCAAGGCCAAATGGGTGGCGCAAAAGCGCCGACACAGTGTTTGAGCACACTGCTAACTCATGTACCGCAGTAGCAGCCTAAAAAGTAAGGACTACATGGAGTCCTGGCCTGCATTTATTGTTAACTCATATATGCTGCTACGCCTTGAAGAGTAAAGAATGTTTGTGAGTACAACTTGAACAATAACTCAGTAATAATAAACTGAGGAACTTAATAAGATATTGTAAGGTACTTTTAAACCTTATGTATGTTGATTAAGAGTTAATAACCATTTGAATGTGAACGTAATGTGAATAATGTAATGAAAAGCCGAAACCAACAATAACGAATCTAAGTCAGGATTTAGATTGAGATGAAGGGTAAGATATAATAGTATACATACTTAGTTTTATGTGACCTAATGTGGTACTTTATATGATCATGTATTGTAGAGACTTAGAGACTTAAAGTGTACGTGTGATAATCAGTAAGCAGACGTTGAAGGCAAGTATTCTAACCCTTGTTCCAGTTCAGTCTGGACAAGCTGTGTAATTCATGTATTCTTTCACATGAAGTTTTAAATGATGAAGTCAAAGCCAATTCATTCGGATAGACTTATATTATGAATCTATCAAGCATGATTAATGTTTACCGAGTTATATTAGTGTGGTTTTCAATCGAAGACCGAGTATGCTAAAATGATTTTGTCATTTAACGACATGCACGTGAGGTTGCCACAACTTAAACGTATACACGTTTAATGAATGTAGTGTTGATCAATATAGAGTACGATGGGCTGATCACCCAGAAGTGCTCGTAAGTAATGTCGGACTTACGAACTTAGTGTCGGGATGTCCTTTTCAAAAGAACTTATGAAATGCTCAAGGTCTTGGACCAAAATTGATGTTTTACTGAATATTGTTGTTGTAAAACATTTTGAATGAAAAGAAGTGCTATTTTAAATTATCGATAGTACTTTGTAACTATTGTTCAGTTACTGAAGATATATGAGTTCTATGTTTCAAGCATGTTGTTTATTAGAATTGTAGTACTTGCTGAGCTAGTCATGCTCACTCTTGCTTGAACCATATGAACACTACCAAGATCAAGCGGTGATGATTGGGTAATATACCCATGAATTGGATATATTTGGGCTTAATTTATTGTATTCTCAAAGCATTTATATTCGTTTTACTTTGTTTAGTTGTGTTATTGCAGGATTGTGAGTCGTTGGAACACTTGGGGGCAAATGAGCTAAAAATGGGCATAAGAGTCACTTTCACGCCTTACAATGACGACGGGCGCTCATCATAAGATTAATTACGGTGGCAAGGGTATTTAGAAATGTCGGCGTTGACCATCCGGATTACTTGATTGTTGGGGGCTAGAGGTTGTTTTGGAAAAGGATTGTGGGCTAAATTAAGATGTATATATATTGGTTATTTACATTGGAATAGGGAACTCATCTACACAATTTGGGAGATTAATCAAGGAGCATGAGGAGATTTTGAAGACTGAGACTTGGAGTTCTTCTTCTTCTTCTTTATTCTTTTAATTTGTGTAATTCATTAAGGATGATTTTTCAATTATTGTTGGTTTTAATTTTCGTTATGAACTAATTTCTTTAATTAAGATTCCAATTGAACCTTTTATGGTTATGAATTGATTATTTGATTTATTCCAATTATTTATATTGAAGTGAATTATTCATCTTGCTTTGTGCTGATTGATTAATTATCTGGCCAATAATTACCTTGTTACTCTAGAAGGAATTAGAAGAGGAATTCTAGGATTAGAACTGGGCATGGTGACATGTGACTTAGTTATTTGCACAGTGAATAATTAGGTTTGTGAATAGAATGGAAATATCTGTTTGCCGCATGTAGCACATAAGGAATTGGAATTGTAACGAGTTTAATTCAATTGTTTTGCATAGGAATATAGCAAAATTAATCAAGTTAAATAGAAGGCAATTGATCACTTGGAAAAGGGCTTTTGTCATTTGAGAATTCCTGTTAACAATTCAGTAGACATAATAATTGGGATAATTGAGTAATTGATTTATAAGTCATAATTGGGGATATTGGAGTCTTAATCCTTATTTATCTGAATTCAATCAAATCTTAGTTTGTTTATTTGCTTTCTTTTAGAATAATCTCTTTGCGTTGTTTAAATTAGTTTTCTTAATTCAAAAAATCACAATTATTGGTTGTTTAAATAAAATTGAATTGATATAGTACTAGTAGTTGGAGTTTATTAATTAGAATTCTCTGTGGGATCGACACTCTATCTTATCACTATATTACTTGTTGACCGTGTATACTTGCACGTTTGCTTTGATTGTGAAATCAACCAACAAGTTTTTGGCGCCGTTGTCAGGGAATTTTTTTTAGTATTAATTCCATATTAGTTATAATCAATTCGGTCTTAATTTAAACGTTACTTATTTTTCTTCCTGTCTTTGCAGGAATTCTTTGCGAGTGTATGCACACTAGATCAAGGGAGAGAAAGGAACTTTTTCCTTATATGGACGATATTGAAAGGATGTTCCGGAAAGTACAATCAACTAGTGCAGTATCACCTGAGGAAGAAAAATTGGCAGAACAAGAAATTCCAGCGAACATGGCAGGGAACGACCAGAAATCACTTAAGGACTATGCCATGCCGAATGTCACGGATATACAGTCGAGTATTAGGATGCCGGCGATCAATGCAAATAGTTTTGAGATTAAACCGGCAATAATTCAGATGCTTCAGAATACATGTCTGTTTGGGGGTAGTTCGTTAGATTATCCGAATGAGCATATCTTAAGTTTTTTGGAAGTTTGCGACACCTTCAAATTTAACAATGTGTCGGAAGATGCTACAAGGTTGAGAATGTTCTGTTAGAGTTTATGCCCTAGAGGCCAATTATTTGATATAATTGCTTAACGTTTTGATATTATATTTGATTGAATAAATATATGATTTTATTATGGTTTTATTTACTGCGTAATATAATTGTTAACATAATAAAATTCCTTAGAATAGTGATACAAATTATATAGCTTCAAGTATGTGACTTGAACATGAGATTATATATTAGCATTAGTATCAGTGTTCTTAAATGTCCCTAGTCGAGTATCATTGTTGATGGGACAACAATGATGCATTGAGACTAGTATGTGGATTGACTGATGACCAAATCTCATTGGTCATAAATATATGAGATATTAAGTCAATGCATAGGTACATGTTTAGAAAACGATGTAGTGGATGGACCCACCATGAGAATTCTATATGGAGCATTATGCGAAGTGTCATTAGCAGCATTCTCATAGTGACAATGATGTAATGGTCCTCCGAGCACGAAATCGCTATATTACTACACGAGAATTTATGTACTTTGATATCATCAAATGTCACCTTTAATAGGGTGGACTATAAAGGTGATTATTGGGTTTATCATTAATCGTGTGAGAAATATGAGTGATCTAGATGGAATTTAACCATCCTATATATTATGGGTGATATCCATAGGCCTCTTGATTGAGTAGGACTATGAAATGCATGGCCATGCTCAAATAGTGATTTGTTTCATATAGTCTACTCATTGATCAAGAAAACTCGAGATTAAATTATGAAGAGTATGACACATTCCATGACTCGAGTTTAATCTAGGATATTAAGGTTAAAAGGATTAAATTACATTGAAACATTGGTCACAAAAAGGTTGCATCGAATTATCGATCTTATTATTACTTGGGTAGCGATGATGCATTACTAGATGCCGCTTTCAATTTGCTTATAATTTTATAATATGATTTTAAAATTATTGCCAACGTAATAATAACCTATAAGGTCACACACATAGAAACGTTATTTAAAAGGGAATTAATTTAAATTTTAAGGATTTAAATATATTAATATGATTAATAGTATTTAAATCACAATTTAAATTAAAAGGATAATTTGTATATATGTATATTAATTAAGTAAGACTTAATTAAGAGATATATATATATATATATATATATATATAAATTGGATTTTATAAAATTAGGTTTTGATTTGATTAATTCCTTTTAACTACTATATATATGATATATAGCATTACTTAGGGTAAGAGATCATAATTGAAAAACCCTAGCCGTTCTTAGAGAGAGACTAGAGAGAAAACAGTTTCAAAAATCCATTCCTTTTGGTGGCTAGTACCGCAAGTCCTTCTTATTGCAGAATCGTTCGACGGTTCGTGAGGCGTTCGTGTGGATACCGTAGAGGCACAATCGGTTTGTATTATGTTGGAGATTCGAGGCGCAATCGGGCCAGATTCTCATTTTTGTTTATATCTCGTATAATCTCTAAACCTCTGAATTAATTGATTTTCGCATGGATCCTGCTTTGGGGTTTGGAATTGCTTTAAAATTTTAATTTTCATTTGTGCGTTTAAATGCGTCAAGCCCAACATGTTCCCGTTCACCTTGAAAGACAAAGCACGAAGTTGGCTACATTCTCAGCCTCCTGGCTCAATCACCACTTGGGACGACTTAGCTCAAAAGTTTTTAGCTATGTTTTTCCCACCAACGAAGTCGGTAAAACTACGAAACGATATTCACACTTTCGCACAATTTGATTCAGAATCGTTATATGAGGCGTGGGAAAGGTTTAAAGATATGCTCCGTAAGTGCCCACACCATGGAATTCCGCAGTGGATGCAGTTAGGGATATTTTGTGATGGGTTGCAAGCGTCCACGAGGGCTAGTATTGATGCAGCAGCAGGGGGAATGATCATGTCTAAGAGTTTTGACGAGGCATATCAGCTGTTAGAGACAATGGCCACCAACAACTATCAGTGGCCCATGACTAGGTCTAATCCTCCGAAAACAGTGGGAAAGTATGATGTAGATGCGATGACAGCATTACAAGCACAAATGGCTGCAATGCAAAGCAAATGGAATTATGGCGTCCATAATCCACACAGCAGGTAGCGATGGTTTGTGAAATATGTGCTGGGGGTCATACTACGGATCAATGTGCCATAAATGCTGAATCAGCACAGTTTGTAGGGAGTTACAGTCGGTCTACCCAATCTTATCCGAATCAAAATGTATATAATCCGGGTTGGAGAAATCATTCGGGGTTTTCATGGAGTAACAACCAAGCCTCAGCTCAAGCGCCGAGACAACAAAACACATCCGAGTTTCAAAATCAGACACAACAATCAGAGAGGAAATCAAGTTTGGAAGAAACCATGGAGAGATTTATTAAAGCTTCTGAAAATAAACACAAGGAACATGAAAAGAAACTTAATCAAACAGAGCTGAATTTGCAAAGCCTAAGTGTGTCGATCAAGAATATGGAAAATCAAGTGGGGCAGATAGCGCATGCACTTAATAACCGACCACTTGGAACACTTCCGAGTGATACAGAGAAAAACCTAGGCAGAGATGAGCATTGTAAGGCTGTAACTCTACAAAGTGGAAAGGAATTGTAAGAGACAGTAAAGGATGGGGAAAAAAGGGACAAGGAATCAATTGAAATTGAGGAAGTGGTGGACACTAAAAAATGTCAAGATGAGACCTTACAGCAGAAAGATTCTGAACCAACCAGCACAATGCCTCCCATACCGTATCTGCGGAGATTTCAGAAATCTAAGTTGGATAAGCAGTTTTCACGATTTTTGGATATCTTCAAAAAGCTGCATATCAACATCCCCTTTGCCGAAGCCTTAGAGCAAATGCCGGGTTACGCCAAGTTTATGAAGGAGGTTTTGTCGAAGAAGAGGAAATTGGATGAGTTTGAAACAGTGGCATTGACCGAAGAATGCAGCGCGATCATTCAGAATAAGTTACCACCGAAGCTCAAGGATCCAAGTAGCTTTAATATACCATGTGAAATTGGAAATCAGTTCTCGAGAAGAGCATTGTGTGATTTGGGGGCCAGTATAAATCTGATGCCATTATCCGTCTACAATCAGTTTGGACTTCAGGCTCCACGACCGACAAATATCGGTTTAAATTGGCGGATAGATTTACATATATCCACGAGGTATTGTTGAGGATGTTTTAGTTAAAGTGGATAAATTCATCTTCCCCGCGGATTTCTTTATTCTGGATTGTGAAGGGGACAGCGAAATCCCAATAATTCTAGGGCGACCATTCTTAGCAACGGGTAGAACTTTGATTGATGTTCAAAAAGGCGAATTGACGATGCATGTTGAAGATCAACAGGTCACTTTTAATGTTTTCAAGTCAATATCTTATCCGAAAGAAAAAGGTGAGTGTATGTGGGTGGATATCATGGAGAAATTGGTTAATCACAAATTCAGTGGAAATTATTCGGAGGACCAGCTTGAATCCATTTTACTCGGGACAGACGACTGCGGCATTGCAGAGGATATTGAATATGTCAAATGGCTAGATACATCATCAGTCTTCCGGAAAAGCAATCAATCATTCGACACCCTTGAAAGGCCCGAAATAGAAGGTAAAAAGTTCAAACCCTCAATAGAAGAGCCACCGATGTTGGAATTAAAGCCACTACCATCTCATCTGCAGTATGCTTATTTGGGAAAAGACGATACCCTACCAGTTATTGTTTCGACGGAGTTAACTGACACGCAAAAGGAGAAACTGTTACGAGTTCTGCATGAGTTCAAAACAGTAATTAGGTGGACTATAGCGGACATTCGAGGTATTAGCCCATCATTCTGTATACATTAAATTTTAATGGAAGAGGGGGCAAAACCAACCATTGAGATGCAAAGAAGGTTATACCCCATTATGAAGGATGTGGTGAAAAAGGAGATTATAAAGTGTTGGATGCCGGTATTATTTACCCTATCTCGGATAGTTCATGGGCAAGTCCTATGCAATATGTACCAAAGAAAGGGGGTATAACAGTGGTGAAGAATGAAGCTAATGAGCTCATCCCTACTAGAACAGTTACAGGATGGAGAGTATGCATGGACTACCGCAAACTGAATAAAGCCACTCGTAAGGATCACTTCCCCTTGCCATTCATTGATCAAATGTTGGATAGGCTAGCGGGACATAAATTTTACTGTCTTTTGGATGGATATTCGGGGTATAATCAAATTGCCATAGCACTGGAGGATCAAGAGAAGACTACATTCACATGCCCATACGGTACGTTTGCATTCCGTTTTATGTCCTTTGGTTTATGTAATGCGGCGGCAACCTTTCAACGGTGTATGATGGCGATTTTCTCCGATATGGTCGAGAAAAATTTGGAGGTATTTATGGACGATTTTTCTGTGTTTGGTGATAGCTTTGATCTATATTTGAAAAATCTGATTTCAGTGTTTAAACGATGCGTGGAGACTAATCTGATTCTTAACTGGGAAAAATGCCACTTTATGGTGAAAGAAGGGATTATTCTAGGGCATAAGGTTTCTGCCGCAGGGTTAGAGGTAGACAAAGCAAAGATTGAGACAATTGAGAAATTACCTCCTCCATCATCTGTGAAGGGAATCCGGAGCTTCTTGGGACATGCGGGTTTCTATAGACGCTTCATTAAAGATTTTTCCAAGATTTTAAAACCTTTATGTTCCCTATTGGAGAAAGACGTGCCTTTCAAGATGGATCAGTCTTGTATCGAGGCATTCGAGGTATTAAAGAAAAAGTTTGTCTCTGCTCCAATTATTGTGGCGCCCGATTGGTCTTTACCGTTCGAATTAATGTGTGACGCTAGTGATTACGCAGTGGGAGCAGTATTGGGACAACGTCACGACAAGATTTTTCACACAATCTACTATTCCAGCAAGACATTGACGGATGCCCAATTGAACTACACAACCACCGAAAAAGAATTACTTGCAGTTGTGTTTGCCTTCGACAAATTCAGAGCATATCTGATTGGGACTAAGGTAATTGTCTACACGGATCATTCTCGCCATCAAATATCCGATTGAGAAGAAAGACGCTAAACCCGCAGTTAATACTTGGGTATTCATCGCCGCAAGAGTTTGATTTGGAGATCCGGGATAGAAAAGGTACAGAAAATCAAGTGGCAGATCATCTTTCTCGGTTGGAAAATGCAGAGGTACAGAGGAAAGACAATGCAATGATTAATGAGAAATTTCCAGATGAACAACTTCTCCGAGTAACCACAATACTACATTGGTATGCTGATTATGTGAATTACGTGGTTGTTAAGGTGTTACCACCGGATTTGAACTCTCACCAACGAAAGAAGTTCCTCCACAATGTTAAGCAGTACTTTTGGGACGAACCATTTCTTTTTAAGGCCTGCACGGACCAAATGATTAGACGTTGTGTACCACATGAAGAGATGGATAGCATATTGATTCATTGCCACTCGTCAGATTATGGAGGCCATTATTCTGGTGATCGAACAGCAGCTAAAGTGTTGCAATCAGGATTTTTCTGGTCTTATTTATTCAAGGATGCTTACCTCTTTGTGCTGAAGTGTGATCGATGCCAACGCATAGGTAATATCTCCAAGCGCAATGAAATGCCACTCAACTCAATATTGGAGGTAGAACTACTCTACGTATGGGGAATCGACTTTATGGGACCTTTCCCATCCTCATTCAATAATCAGTACATTCTGATGGCGGTCGATTATGTTTCCAAATGGGTAGATGCCGCAACTTTACCCATGAATGATGACAACGTCGTCCTTCGATTCTTAAAGAAAAGTATCTTCACACGATTTGGGACGCTGAGAGCGATAATAAGTGATGAGGAGACTCACTTCTGCAATAAACAATTCACAAAGTTACTCACAAAATATAGGGTTCGTCATAAAATTGCAGCTGTGTATCATCCCCAAACCAATGGTCAAGCGGAAGTATCGAATAGGGAGGTCAAGCAAATTCTAGAAAAGGTGGTAAATCCGTCACGAAAAGATTGGTCTTTGCATCTTGACGATGTTCTATGGGCATATCGAACAACATATAAGAATCCGATCGTCATGTCACCTTGTCGAATGGTCTACGGAAAGGCGTGTCACCTCCCGGTCGAGCTAGAACATAGTGCACACTGGGCCATTCAAAAGCTCAATTTCGATTTACAAGCGGCGGGTGAGAAAAGGTTACTGTAGTTAAGATGGATGAATTTCGGTTCAATGCCTATGAGAACGCAAAACTCTACAAGGAGAAAGTCAAAGCTTGGCATGATAACAAAATTCTTGATAGAACATTTGAACCAGGACAAAAAGTCTTGCTTTTAAACTCTCGATTGCGTTTATTCCCTGGAAAACTAAAATCTCATTGGTCGAGACCGTTTACAGTTGTATCTATTGCACCACACGGAAACATTGAGGTCGAGGAACCGAATTCAAAACATAAATTTAAGGTCAACGGTCAATGATTTAAACATTACTGGAGTGGACCCGTTGAATGTAAATCAACGGTCACATATCTCTCTAACTCAGCAGACAACTGAGCACAACAGCAAAGTCGGGCTGACGACTATAAACCAAGCGCTAATCGGGAGGCAACCCATTAAGTTTTTAGTTTTTCAATTTAGTTTCATATTATTTCCCTTATTTATTCTTTTAGTATTGCTAGTAAATATTTTTGTTGATTAAGTCTTAAATTGTTTCATGTGTTCAGGTCCTTTTGCAAGTATTGATTGAGTTTCAATTTTCAGGTTGGGGATGTGTGCAAGATGTTGAAATCAAGGTGTCAACCCCTGCCTAACCGCGCCCCGGTGCTTGGACTTCACATAGATAACGCTCCCCGGCGCTAGCCCTTCATACCATTCTCTGCATAACCGCGCCCCGTCACTTGTTCTCTATAAAAACAAATACTTTTGCCACCGGCACTTTCAGAGCACTCCCTCGATGGCTAAGCGCCTTGCTCATTCCCATACAACTCAAATAGCTATGGCACGAAAGATCATCCACAATTTCGATGGCTAGCGCCCCGACGCTCATTTCCTATACAAACGCAGGCGCTCTTGGCCATTGAATGCTAAAAAAAGAGTCCAACGTCAAAGAAAACACTTTGGTCTCCAACTCTAACTTCCCAACTTCCCCCACACAGTTCCTCTCCTCATATGGTAACTGATCTAAATATTTACAAGCACACTTCGACATATCACATTGAGATTTCCCTTTTGCACAACAACTCTCATCTCACGCAAAGGTATGCTACTAAATTACACTTCATTGATGGAGAATTCAACTCTTATTAATTGTGAGATGGGTAAGCTAATGTACATCTTGGTTCATAATCTCCACATCTACACTACCGATTCTCACCCTTTTGATTTCAATTATCTCATTGTCACGACATGGGAATCACGTTTGATTGTGCACCACTTTTGGTTGGAATATCATACATATGTGGTAATTGAATACCAGGAAAGGTGATTTGATAGAAAATTAGTGTGTTTCAAAGCAATTTATGAGTTGCCCAAAAGGTGTTTGCTAAATTGCCTGACCCAATGCTAATGGTTACATTTGCACATATCACCATATCCACACAATAGCACATATGCCATCTTGACACCTCAATGTCATAGGTTTTATTTTGCTTGACATGCCACATCTTTTGAGCAACTTGTGTGTTTATCTTATTGATTGTAAAAGTTGAATAACCCATATGTCTAATTGATACAATAGTGCGTGTTCATGCTAGTATGTGTCATGACACACCCTCAACTATGTTCTTAATGTTTGCATATATTTTGAAGTTTGGGGGTGTTATCATGAATGCGGGTAGCCTAGCTAGAATTCTGTCCAATACTAATTCTGGTATATGCGTTTCATTATATTTTTACATGGCTTCCAAGCGATAACGAGGCGAAGGGTCCGGTTCTGGCTCAGCCCCTCCAAAATTTGATAGCCGACGATTTGTCTCCGCCGAGGCACAAGAGCGCTACAACAAGATGGCTACCTGATCTCTCATCCCCGAACGAGGTTTACGGGCCGATCAATCTAAAGACGGGGACATAGCAGTCATGATAGCCGAGAGGAACTGGTTCACACTCACCGAGCAGCCCAATCCAGCGGTGATTGCAGTTGTCAAAGAGTTCTACGCCAACGTGCCCGAGCACTACCATTATGGGGTGTTTGTGAGGGGCAAAATAGTTGAAATTGGCGAGGAGGACATAAACTGATGTTATCAACTGCCATTAGAGGGCCTGAATGATGAGTATGCTAGACTCGTGAGTGATGGGCCGATTATAAAAAGATAATTAAGTGAGTCAGTCAACCGGGCACCACATGGACTGTCATGCATGAAGCGTGGCGCATGACTTTCCCCATTTGCACACTCGGTCTATATGGAAAGGCATGGTATGCCTTTGTTTGTGCCAAATTAATTCCATGCACACATGTGAGCCATGTCACCAGAGAAAGGGTTGTGGTATTATATTCAATAATTCAAGGCCTAAAGATTGATGTCGGCCACCTTATTCAACAGTCCATTTTCTGAGCATCACAACGAGGGACCATAGGAGGGTTACCACATCAATCTCTCATCTGCATTTTGTGTGCAAAGTTCGGAGTCAAATGGAAATCAGATGAGATGATTCAAACGCCTATGCCAGTGTTGGACCATAAGTTGATAAGCAGATATAAAGTGTGGACAGGTGGGGCAAACCACCCTAGGGGATTGCGTTTCATAATTCCCCACGTCGAAGCTACTCAAGCTTCGCCACCACCTCAGGCTCCACCTACTTATGGTCCGTCCTCTGCAGCTCACCGTGGTGTGGTCCCCGAAGCAGCCCAACGCGAAATAGATGAATGGTTCTACAATCTCGAAGCCCAAAATGTCCGACTTTCTGAACGTCAAGATGTGATCTATAAATATTTGGTCGACCAATTTGCAGCTCAGAATGCCATGAACGCCCAGTTGATTCTGGGTGTTAATCTCAATCAGTTCCCTACTGCTCCAATTCTGCCTGTGTTTCCCCCTTCTGATCAAGAGATGAGCGAGGATGATGATGCTCCACCCGAGGCATAAGCTCATCAGGGAAGTCCTTTGTTTTATATTGCTTTCTCTTTCGCATGAGGACATTGCTGTAGATAAGTTTGGGGGTAGTTTATTTTTATTTGCATTAGTAGATTGTGATTGTTAATAGTTTATGGATGCTTTGATTGTTATTAATGTTGCATTTAGGATTGCATGTTAATTCCAGCTTTTGATAGTACGTATATTTGGGGGCCAATGATGAAATTAGAATTGCATGAACAAGTCTAGTAAGGATTGTTGAGTCAATGATATGATTTTCTTGACATGATTTAAATATTCATCTGTTTGACATTGATATTATAAGGATGGCACATTTTGAAACATGACCATGTTTGCTATGATAGTTTAAATGGATAGATAATAGAGTTCTAAAGGATGAATGTTAGTGAAATGAAGGAACAAGTTAAATAGCTAGTGAAAACTAAATTTAGATATGAACTCAATTTTGGGGGAAAAATATTTGGAGTATATAAGCTTTGAAAAAAATAAAATAAATAAATAAATAAACACCGTGGCATGCTTGTCTAGTTTTGTGGCCTTTGTTACTTGAGTAAGTAAGTCCGAGGGGATGTTCTCTACACCTAGCGCCCTAAGGTCTTAATGGCTTGGGAGTCGTTGGTCGAAAGCTCATTAAGGTAGCATTGAAAAGCCTAAGGGAATAAGACAATGCATAGTCATAAGGAAAAAAAACAAAAAAATATATACAATAAAGCGGGAAAAGTGCAAAAAGCCTCCGTTATAGAAAAAAAAAGCATAAGTATTCCACTTTGACCCCTGTATTTTGGTGATTATTTAAATTCTGTTGAATCTAGTTTATTTGATGAGTTCAAGAGTTGAAACTATATGATGCCTATTAAGAGATTTATTATTTTTCATATTTTGATGTTCATTGGTTGGCATGGTTGTTGAACACACACTCACAATATCAGTAATAATAGATTTAGATTTATTGATTGTTGGAATATTATTGAACTGCAGTGACATGATGTATTAGCATGTTTTTGTGGTTTTTCTGAGGCCTATGGATATATGTGAACTATTGGATTGCTGGAATTAAGGTTATTTAATTAGTTTACATTTGCATGGTTTTTTCGTTTTTGTATTGTTTTGTGTTATGTCTTGTGTTGTGTTGCATGAGGATAAGAAATGATTTAAGTTTGGGGGTATTTGATGATTGGGTAATATACCCATAAATTGGATATATTTAGGCTTAATTTATTGTATTCTCGAAGCATTTAGATTCATTTTACTATGATTAGTTGTGTTATTACAGGATTGTGAGTCGTTGGAACACTTGGGGGAAAATGAGCTAAAAATGGGCATAAGAGTCACTTTCTGCCTTACAGCACGGGGGCGCTCATCATAGCATTAATTAAAGCGCCGGGGCGCTGGGCCGTGTCAGGCGTTGACCAAGGCACGTGCGTTGACCATCCGGATTACTTGATTGTTGGGGGCTAGAGGTTGTTTTGGAAAAGGATTGTGGGCTAAATTAAGATGTATATATATTGGTTATTTACGTTGGAATAGGGGACTCATCTACACAATTTGGGAGATTAATTAAGGAGCAAGAGGAGATTTTGAAGACTGGGACTTGGAGTTCTTCTTCTTCTTCTTTATTCTTTTAATTAGTGTAATTCATTAAGGATGATTTTTCAATTATTGTTGGTTTTAATTTTTGTTATGAACTAATTTCTTTAATTAATATTCCAATTGAACCTTTTATTGTTATGAATTGATTATTTAATTTATTCCAATTATTTATGTTGAAGTGAATTGTTCATCTTGCTTTGTGCTGATTGATTAATTATCTGACCAATAATTACCTTGTTACTCTAGTAGGAATTGGAAGAGGAATTCTAGGGTTAGAACAGGGCATCGTGACATGTGACTTAGTTATTTGCACAGTGAATAATTAGGTTTATGAATAGAATGGAAATATCTATTTGCCGCATGTAGCACATAAGGAATTGGAATTGTAACGAGTTTAATTCAATTGTTTTGCATAGGAATATAGCTAAATTAATCTGGGTTAAATAGAAGGCAATTGATCACTTGGAAAAGGGCTTTTGTCATTTGAGAATTCCTGTTAACAATTCAGTAGACATAATAATTGGGATAATTGAGTAATTGATTTATAAGTCATAATTGGGGATATTGGAGTCTTAATCCTTATTTATCTGAATTCGATCAAATCTTAGTTTGTTTATTTGCTTTCTTTTAGAATAATCTCTTTGCGTTGTTTAAATTAGTTTTCTTAATTCTAAAAATCACAATTATTGGTTGTTTAAATAAAATTGAATTGATATAGTACTAGTAGTTGGAGTTTATTAATTAGAATTCTCTGTGGGATCGACACTCTATCTTATCACTATATTACTTGTTGACCGTGTATACTTGCACGTTTGCTTTGATTGTGAAATCAACCAATAAGCGGACCGAAGGCTCCGGAAAGGATAAGGGCAAGGCGAAGACGAACCCTTAGTTTAATTATGTAATAATATAGGTGAATGTTTGTAATATACTAAATATTATGACCAGAATGAATGAATGGGTTATAAAGAACCTGGGAAAATGTAATATTATTTTGAATATATAGAAGACATATTCGTCCTTTTTAGACTTTTCAATTAAATGAATGTGTGAATGGTAGTACCGTGTAGCACCATCTGTCGGGTTGGAGGATACCCGGATTTGGGGGCGTCATAGACGAGAGTTCAAAAACTGTGTTCATTATACAAGAATAGAACTTAAGAAACTTGCTTAACTATAAACAAGTTAAAATGAATCAACCAAATGGAAATTTCAAATAGCATTAGAGTTAAAGTTTGTTAGAATGAAATTTAGGAACAATTGATTTGTTCAATAACAGTTAAGATAGAAAACTTGCTCAATCAAGAGAATAAAGCTACACAACAAAATAATGAAACTAGCTTAACGAAAGTGTAGAGTTAGAAAACTTTCTTAATGTAAAAAGATAAGGTTTGGAAACTTTCCTTGAGCATAAGCTATAAAATTAAACTCACGATCACCTACATATAGGTTTAGAACCATAATACCTATTAGATATACTAACATTCACGTACCATATGCATTTTTAGTTAGACTTATTATATTAGCACAATTTTATGCTAACATACACATTTCAAAATTTCCAAGTGTTAACATCACAACATTAACCAAGTTATATCATAACACGTTCATAGCTTAATCATTTGAAACTTTGAAATTACTAACCACCATTCCCTATGTTGTGTTAACCTTAACATTACACATTTGACATGCTAGCATAATTTCAGACCATGTTATGTTACTATCATAAGTCTGCGATAGCATGAAGTGAGTGATCTGTCTCAAACGAGTAGTATGGCGCATTCTACGCCATACAAAGGCACAGGGGCCGTGCAAATTGCGTCTTGAAATGATGACAGAGGCATAAACGGCATGAACAGTAGCCGACATTAGCCCAACCAACACGAATTTCACCCATCAAACAGTGATAATAACACGTACAATTGATACAAAACCATTGTAAACATGTTTGTTAACATTTTCAACCAATTAGAACACTTTAACATCAACTAAAACTAGTTTAATTTCTCAAATTCCACATTTTCACAAAAAAACTTAATTTTTGAGTTCCTGATACAAAAATCAACACTGTAATCTCTATACTTGGCCAAATCACTTCATTCAAATTACGTTATGTTCATTTCTAAACAAACTATCATAAACAATGCACAATTTGCATATTAACGTACAACTTCACCACTAAAAAGTGGTATTTTATAAGTCATATAGAAACTATATATACTGTCAAAATTTTCTACTGTTAACTGTAATTAGCAAACAATTCTTGTTTAGACATAAACTTTAGCATTATAAGCATGTATCATCACAATTACCAAGTATATATCCACAATTCATCAATTTTGATTTCACAGAACACAAACAAACTATGCCATAAATTCATATATGTATATACATATATATAATACAAAGGTTAGATAAAATACCTTCAAATAGCTTGGTAATCCTTGCTAACTCTTGTAATCCTTGCTAAAATTGCTGGAGATTTCTTAAGTTCCCTCACAATTCTCTCAACACTCTGTAATCTATAGGCTAGCAAACTAAGTTATGCGCAAAAACCAACTGAGTACTAAGCGTAAACAAAAGAAACTGATATGGCCTTAATAGCTATCATCAGTTATCAAAATAATGTATATATTATAAATATATTATATTTATTATTTTATTTAAATTCAAAAATTAGAAATTCAAAAGCCATAAGGCTTTGTTTGGCAAAACCCTTTAATTTTTAAAGAAGTAATATATTAAGCCTTCTTTGGCAAAAACTAAATTAAAACCTTTTTAATTTATTTTAATAAATACTTTAGTTTATAATTTATAATTACATATCATTTATTTGGATCTCCATATCCAACATTAACCAATTAAATTAATCTCATACTATACTTTAATTAAATATACCATTTTAGCAAATATCACAAAATTATAATTTTTATTATAACTTTATTTAATAATTTAATATACCATCTAAATTATTAAATTAAAACAACAATATAACATCTCATGTTATTTTACAGCTCTCTAAATTATAAATTAATTTAATTTAGAAAATTCCCTAATAAATTTAGATTCATCGATTCAACAATAGACACATTAAATAAATATTTATATGATTAAATAAATATTTAATATTACAAATTTGAAATTTCGAATCATTACATCATTCCCTCCTTACAAGGATTCTGTCCCCAGAATCACAATTCAAACAATCAAATCGTTACAAATTTCCTTTTTATCTTTATAAGCCTTCTTTACTATGCTTTGTCTGCTGCTCTTTCTTCCGCATGATATAGCTTCCTTCTTGTACTACTTTCAAGGCTGGCACATGAGTCTCCAGTGTCTAAGACCCAGACATGGCGCTGTGGCGCCATCTCCTTTGTTATCAGCAGCGCTGCGACGTGATTTTCCAATAGGTGATTGGCCTGGCTTGGCGCTGCGACGCCAAACTTTCCTCTCTGTGCCGCGCTGCGGAGCCACTCTTCAGTTGCTAATTGGCATGCTCGGCGCTGCGACGCCACTTATTATGCCTTGGCTGGCACTGCGGCGCCAGCTCTGTGCACCAAAAAATTTGACAGACTTTTTGCTTAGCGAACTTTCTAGTCCCCTAAATTATTCATTTTAAGTTTGAATTGGCTCGTGCAAAATCCATTAGCTCACAAATCACATGCTCATAGTGTTCATATCAAAATTTTACATTTTTGAATTCGTAAATATGGAATTAACCATTTAAGTCCATTTTTACGAAAACGATAAACGTTTGTGATCGTTCATAGCTCGTTTCTTCGTTCTAAGTCAGAATATGTCTATTTTCGAGTCCGCAACTCTAAAATGCAAACTTAGACTATTCTCCATAAAAAACCAATGTTTCTGAGTTCAATGTGAACTTTTAACTTCCATTCCGAGAATTTCATGATTTCGATGATTATCATCTTATCTCATAAATTCTGCCATAACTTCGTTACTTAAGATTTTTACACCGTTACAAATGGATTCATTCCATCATACTAATATCCTAACCAAACATATTTCATTAATGTATACACATGACAAGTTCTTACATGTTCTTCCTTAGTTCATAACTTAGATAAGTATGAATTACTTGTTCATGGCTTATTAAGGTTTAAGTCCATTGATTAGCCATTCTTATTACTTCTTAGCAATTATGTTCTACCATTACTCACATCTCTAACAATTGAAGAGAGGGAGAATCATGGTTTAGGATCATTACCTTTGATGATCAACTTTTTTCTTCTACTTGCTTCTTGGATTATGAAAGAATAGCTCTTACTTTTCTTGCTTTTTCTCTCTACTAAATAAGCACTTAGATGTTGGTGGAAAATTTAACAAGTAAATAATCTAGCAACTCTTCTCTTATTTATAGGATTTCCTAGTTGAGGGCATTCTAGACATTAAGCAATCCCACCTCCTTACTATTCATCTCTTGGCCATCATACAATTTACTTGCTCACCACATATGGTCAACCATGACTCACCTATGAGGCCCACATGGGTTGCCCCATGCGTCATTCTTACCCATTGGATCAATCCACGAATCCGGTTCTTAATTTGGGCTTTAAGTTTAACCAACTTTTAATTAAACTTTGGGCTTGCATTAACAAACATTGGGCTTTAACATTCATTCCCTTGGGCTTGTACAACTTCTACACAGTCCTACAAGTCCAATACACTTTCTTAATACCTTATAACGTATAATCTATATATTATTCTCGTATACTAACTTGTATACTTATTCCTCATATACGACATACCATAATTCATACATACTCGTATAATACCTCGTATTATACTCGTATTCATTACCTCGTACAATACTTACGTATTATACGATCATCATTTAACTCATTAACGCTTTACTTTCCCTAATGTTCTCGAATTTAGTCCGCAGGCGAAAAACTTCATTTGCCATACGTGAATTATTATTACATAATCCATCTTCCCTTGATATTCTATCGTTAAGTATTTCTCGGAAGTTCAAAAATAATTCCCGAGCAAAAATTAGTGAATAATGTTTTTAGAAAATTTCTCGGAAAACTTTTATTTTCGTCTTGGAAATTCAAACACTTTAATTCTACCACGTAGTCAAAATACTACGACATTTTGACATATATAGGTTATAGAACAACCTTCATCTTACTAACACATAATAATAACATATAATATAATTTTATTCATTATTTAATTAAATAAAATTATTTTACAATAAATCTGAATTTTTCGGTCGTTACAGTCGAGTAGTGAAGGTTAGTAATTAAAAAGTTAAATTTTTTATTGTCAGGATGGCTAATGTAGGAGAATCCAGTCAGGCTAGGGAGGAGGGACCTCAGATGCTTAGAGAGGGGGAGCCTCGATATATTTAGGTAATCTGGGAACAATTGGTGCCAAGGGAGTCATCTTCATTCGTCATAGTGGTTGGTTATGCCCCAGTGTTAGAGTAGGAGGGGATACCTGATGATGAGGATGTGGTAGAGATGGATGAAGAAGACCCCGTGGAGCTACCACATACGGATGAGGATGAGGAAGAGTTTCCACCAAACTCTATTTTAGCCCAAATGTATGATGAAGTATATGATCGTAACATTGAGCTTCAGGATAGAGTCGGGGAATTAGAGGAGTTAATAGTTGAACATCAGACTTCGATGGCACAAAAGGACGATGAGATCCAGGATATTGACAAACGTCTCGGTAATGTGGAATGGAAGCTGGTTCACACAAAGGGGGAAAAGAAGCAGCTGATGGAGGAGGTTACATAACTGAGGGATAACCTGAAAGAATAATCCACCAAGAGAGCAAGAGTTAAAGATGCGTACGAGAAAGAGTGTGCAGAGGTAGTAGAGGGAGAGGTTCAAGCAAAGAAGATCAAGATGGAAGAGATGGACTGTGTTTTCAACACTGTGATAAACCGAGCTCAAGACCAAGTCATGTACTATCCGACTCAGTTTTGAGGAATTGCCATGGTATATGTTAGATCGTAGAATGATGTTTTGTATCATGGAAGAGGAGAGCCGTAAGGCTGTGCAACGCCTTAGTAGGCCTTAATAGGAAGTGCAATTGTTTAATAAATAAGATTTAAATCCCAATTGTTATGTGACCGATGGGATATGATGATGTTATCTTTAAACTTTATTAGTTCAGGAAATTGATATAGATAGCAGCAATGCTATTGTTTCTATGTCTTTAAAAGATTATGACTGGATAAAATGTTAATATTTATTCAAGATGTTATGTGTTATGTGATGATCATTTGTTTATGTGCAAGTTAAGTACAAAATACTTAAGAAATTGAGTAATGATCTAATAAGTGTATTTTTAATAGAAAATGCCTCCAAGAAGACGTCAACCACAATAAAGAACCCCTGAAGGGTCTACCAATAACAATAACGCAAATACTAATCCAGTTCAACAGTTGGTAACATTACTAACAGGAGCACTGCAGAATCAGCCACAGAACCAAGCAACAACCTTCAAAGATTTTAAGGCGGTTGGACCACCATAATTTTGTGGGTCCATGAATTCAGTTGAGGCACAAACCTGGATCATGGAAATAGAAAAGGTTTTCGATGTTGCTAGAGTTGGTGAGGACCAAAAGACTGATTTTTTAACATTTATGTTGAAAGCAAAAGCCAGCTATTGGTGGTAGGCAAACAAAACCTGAGGAGGTCAAGGGGTGATGACTTGGAATAGGTTTAAGGAAATATTTTTTGAAACCTATTTTCCAGAAAGCTCACAGAATTAGATGGAGGTCCAGTTTTTAGAGCTGAAGCAAGGTACGATGACAGTGTCAGCATATACGACAAAATTCAATGAGTTAGCGATGTTTAAGCCGTATCTAGTTAACATAGACGAACGCAAGGCAAGAAGGTTTGAACAGGGATTGAAACCCTGGTTGTATAGTAGATTATCTATGTTTCAGTTAAAGACGCTTGAAACAATTCTTGAGAAGGCAATTATTGCGGAAGGTGGAAGCGATGCCTTAATAGAATACAATCAAGAACAAAGAAAGAAGAAAAGTGAGAATGAAGGTAAAATTGGTGGTAGCAGTGGTGGGAATAATAACCCAAAGAGGAAATGAAATGAGGGTGTAGGTGTTGGAAGTCAGCAGAGTAGCCAACAGAAAAGGAAAATTGAAGCATGTGCTACTTGTGAAAGTAATCACACTGGAGTGTGCTTGAGAGGTAAGCCGGTGTGTTATAACTATGGCCAAGAGGGTCACATTGCTCCAAATTGCTATCAATCGAAGAAGGGTGCTTAATACAGGCCAAATGATCATCTAGCTCGCGTGTGCCCTAAGAAGATAGCTAGAAGTGCAACTGGAAGCAAGGGAGGTGACAGTGGAGGTACATTGGCTATTACTGGACCAACATTGACAAATATACCTATGGCCAGAACCTTCAACATGACTGTGCACGATGTTGTGCAATCAAAAGATGTGGTGTCAGGTATCATTCCAATCAATGGTATAGATGCTTATGTATTATTTGATTCAGGTGCTAATTGCTCATTTATATCTGATGAATTTGCTAAGAATTTGGGGTTGCCTAGTGAAGAGTTAAATTTCCCTTTGAATATAAAAATTGCGAATATGGAGGTGATTCTTGTTAGATTCGTATATAGGAATTATAGGGTGAATATTAAGGGAAATGTTATGACAGTACATTCAATTCTGATTAAACTTGGGGAATTTGATGTTATATTGGGGATGGATTGGCTATTCAAATATGGAGCAATAATTGATTGCCAAAAGAAAAGTTTAAACCTTATGACTCCGTCAATAGTAGTTTTCTATGGTAGAACATCGCCTAGACAAGTGAGTTGTCTGATGATTATGCATGCCAAGAAGTTGTTGAGACAAGTCTGGGTAGGATATTTAGCTTACATAATCGATAATCATAATAAGGGGCTAAAACTGGATGAGATACCAATTATGAGAGATTTTGTGGATGTATTTCCGGAAGATTTTCCAGGAATTCCACCTGACAGAAAGATTCAGTTCGTTATCGATTTAGCACCAAGGACTGCTCCAATATCAAAGGCCTCGCACAGGATGGCTCCGGTAGAGATAAAAAAACTAATAGTACAACTACAAGAGCTGCTAGACAAAAAATATATTCAGCTGAGTGTATCGCCATGTGGAGCGCCGATGTTGTTCGTGAAGAAGAAGGATGGGTCGATGCGTTTTTGCATTGATTATAGGGAGTTAAAGAAAGTCACTATTAAGAATAAATATTTGTTGCCAAGAATAGATGACTTGTTTGATCAATTGAAAGGGGCTAAGCACTTCTCGAAGATAGATTTGAGAAGATGGTATCATCAGCTAAAGGTAAGGAAGGAGGATGCCCTGAAGACGGCATTCAGAACTCGGTATGGACAGTACGAGTTTCTGGTAATGTCTTTTGGTTGGACCAATGCCCCTGCAGCATTCATGGATCTGATGAAAAGGGTGGTTAAACAATTCTTAGATAAGTTTGTGGTGGTATTCATTGATTGTATCCTGGTATTCCAAATCTTAAGAGGAACACGTCGAGCATTTACGTTTGATGTTAGAAACGCTAAGAAGGGAAAAGTTGTATGCGAAATTCTCTAAGTGAGAACGTGTAAAAAATTTTAGTCATGTGATTGACAAAGATGGGATTTCAGTGGATCCATCAAAGGTCGAAGTTGTAATAAATTGGGAAAAACCAAGAACTCCATCAGAGGTGATGAGTTTCTTGGGACTGGCAGGTTATTACAGACGGTTTATTCAAGACTTTTCCAAAATTGCCACTCTGTTGACAAATTTGATAAGGAAAGCCGTAAAGTTTTTTTAGACGGAGAAGTGTGAAGAGAGTTTTCAAGAATTGAAAAAGAAGCTAAGCATGGCACCTATGTTATCATTACCGGATAGTACGGGAATTTTTGTGGTGTATAGTGATGCATCGCATAAAGGATTGGGTTGTGTGCTTATGCAAAATGGCAAAGTCATTGCTTATGCCTCAAGGCAACCGAAAGGTTATGAGAAAGGATACCCGACTCATGATTTGGAGTTGGTTGCGGTGTTATTTACTCTATAGATATGGAGACACTATTTCTATGGGGAGAAATGTGAGATATATACAGATCATAAAAGTCTGAAGTGTATTTTCACACAGAAGGATTTGAACATGTGTCAAAGGCGATGGTTAGAACTGATAAAAGATTATGATTGCAAAATATTTTATCATCCGGGTAAAGCAAATGTTGTTACCGATGTCTTGAGTAGGAAGGGTCAGGAGATGTTGATGTTGTTAATTGCCCAGGAGGACCTCATTTCAGCAATGGCGAAACTAGAGTTAGAAATAAGATTTTTGAAGGAATCAGATGAAAGATTGTTTCAGATGGAAGCCGGTGCAACTTTTGTAACACCCCAAAAAATTGAAAAATTTCTAAATACTTTTAATAATGAATAAAATAATATTATTTATTATTATTACGTGTTGATAAGATGAATATCATTCTATAACCTAGAAACATCAGAACATCGTAGTATTTTAACTACGTGAATGAATTAAAGTGTTTGAATTTCTAAGACGAAAATAAAAGCTTTCCGATAAATTTTCTGAAAAACACTATTCATCGATTTCTTCTCGGAAATTATTTTTGAATTTTTGAGAAATACGTAACGTTATAATATTGAGGTGAGATTTATTATGTAATAATAATCTAAGTATGGAAAACACAATATTTCGTATGCGGACTTAATTTGAGCACGTTAGGAATATTAGTCGCTAAGAAGAATTTGTATTAATAGTATGATGCGTATGCATTGTGCGAGGTATTGAACGTAATTATGATATGATGTATTATTCTATTAAGTATGGAGAATGGAATAACGTATATTACGAATAAATATACGAGCTAGCATACGAGAATTATACGTGGTGTATATATGTCAAGGTTCTTAATTAAATGGAATGGACTTGTAGGATTATTAGCATATTTTTTAGAAGTCCAATAGAAAGTGATATGCAAGCCCAAATGTTTGTTAATCATGAGTCCAAACTAATGTAATGCAGGCCCAATAAGAAATAAGTTAGGTTAATTAAGTAAGCCCAATTGGTTAGCCACGATCCATGGAGCAAACCAAGAGTGATATGGTTAGACTTGATGGGCAAGAACTTTGTGTGATGATCAAGTGTTGTGATGATCAAGTAATAGAAGTGGCTAGCAAGTTTACTTAGAGCCAAAGCAATGAATAGTAAGGAGGTGGATTAAGGAGGTTAGTTGAGGAGGTGAGGTTATAATGACCATAGTACCCTCACCTTGCCAAGCCTATGAATAGAAATCTCCACACTTCAATTGTTGCTTGATTGAAATTCATTCAACTCCTCTCAAGATAAGTGCTTAAGTGTTAGAGAGAATAAGCTCACATAAGTCAAGAATAAGTCATTCATCCATTGCTAGATTTTCCAAAGAGAAGAGAAGTAATAGTCTTCAAGGGTAAGACTCTAGTCTAATATATATTTTATCTCTATCATTGTAAGATTGATAGAGAAGTGTGATTGTATGCTAAGAACATATAAGAAGTGATTAATGAATGAACTTAAGCCGAATAAGTTGAATAAGCAACTTGAACTAAAATAAATTGATAAACTTGTGATAAACTTATCATATGATTGTCATATGATGTTAGTATGTTCAATATGGTATGAGAACATTGATTGAAGGACTTAAGTCCATAGTAAGTCATAAGCAAGGAAATTTGTAGTTTATAAGTTGATTAAGTCATTAGCTTATGAGAATAAGTCAAAATTTACTTTGAAAATAAGTTGGTGTAATAAGTAACTTGAATTGTTCATATGATGATTAAAATCCATTTAGAATGATAATTAAATCATTCGTAATGAGTTTTCGCCGGAATTCACACGATTGGACGATAATCGTCGAATTCGTGAAATTCTCAAAATGGAAGTCGTATTTTGGGTTTGAGCTCAAGAACGTTAGTTTTCGATGGAGACGAGTCATGTTTGTGACTATAGAGTTGCGGACTCGAAAATGACCGAATTCCGACTTAGAACGAAGAAACAAGCGTTGAACGTTTACGAACGTTTATCATTTTTGTTAAAAATGAATTAATAGGTGAAATTTTAGCAAACGGAGTCAAATAGATAAAATTCTTACATGAAGGTATAGAGTATGTAATTTGTAAACCGTAGGCTTTTGAACGAGCCAATTCGGACTTATAACGAAGAAGTTATACGTCCGGGAGTTTCGTAAAATTACAAAATCTGCAAAATTGTCTGAGGCACAGAGTCCGCGCCGCGGCGCGACTCACAGCTTTAAGGCTCGCACCGCAGCGCGAGATCGAGACAGAGCACACTGCTAACTGGCATTGCAACGCGGCCGTAATAAAGGAGACTCGCGTCGTAGCGCCGAGTCCGGGACTTCTATATCGCTAACTCAAAGCTTGCAAATACGACTTGAAGAGTAATAGATGAAATAGCAATGACTTTCAACCCTAGGTTTTGAACAGTGAAGAATGATTATAAGTATAGCATGAACAATAACTCAGTAATAATAAACTGAGGAACTTAATAAGGTATTGTAAGGTATTGTTAAACCTTATTTATGTTGTCTAAAGGTTGAAGATAAGTAATCAATCATGAACATAATGAAACAATGTAACGAAATGCCGGAACCAATAATAACAATCTAATTCAGGATTAGATTGAGATGAAGGGTAAGATATAATAGTATACCTACTTGATTATATATGACCTAATATGGTACGTTATATGATCCTGTATTGTAGAGACTTAGAGACTTAAAGTGTACGTGTGATAACCAGTAAGCAAACGCTAAAGGCAAGTATTTTAACCCTTGTTCCAGTTCAGTTTGGACAAGCTTTGTAATTCATGTATTCTTTCGCATGAAGTCTTGAATGATGAGGTCAAAGCCAATTCTTTCGGCTAGACTTATATTATGAATCTATCAAGCATGATTAATGTTTATCGAGTTATATTGGTGTGGTTTTCAATCGAAGACTGAGTATGCTAAAATGTTTTTGTCGTTTAACGACAGGCACGTGAGGTTGCCACAACTTAAACGTATACACGTTTAATGAATGTAGTGTTGATCAACATAGAGTACTATAGGCTGATCTCCTAGACGTGTTCGTAAGTAATGTCGGACTTACGAACTTAGTGTCGGGATGTCCTTTTCAAAAGAACTGATGAAATGCTCAAGGTCTTGGACCGGAATTGACGTTTTACTTAATATTGTTGTTGTAAAACGTTTTGAATGAAAAGAAATGCTATTTTGAATTATCGATAGTACTTTGTAACTATTGTTCAATTATATAGGAGTCTATGTTTCAAGCATGTTGTTTATTAGAATTGTAGTACTTGATGAGCTAGTCATGCTCACTCTTGCTTGAACCATATGAACACAACTATGATTGAGCGGACTGAACGCTCCGGTAAGGATAAGGGCAAGGTGAAGAAGAGCCCTTAGATTACTTATGCAATAGTATAGGCGAATGTTTGTAATATATTAAATATTATGACAAGAACGAATGTATGGGTTATAAAGAACCTAGGAAAATGTAATATTATTTTAAATATATATAGAAGACATATTCATTCTCTTAAGACTTTTCAATTGAATGTATGTGTGAATGGTAGTATCGTGTAGCACCATCTGTTGGGTTAGAAGATACCCGGATTTGGGGGCGTCACAGGTTGGTATCAAAGCATTAGGTTATAAAACTTAAGGGGGGATTAAAAACCTTAAGTTATAACCTTAAGAGAAGTCAAAGAAGTACAAGAAGAACATAACCTTATAAAAATGCATTATGATTATAATATGTGTTTTTATTATTCTACTGATGTGTACTAATCAACTTATTTCTTTTGTGTAGATGTCAGGAGTAAATGGAATGTATGTAGATGGACAGGTCATTAGTGAACAGTCGGTGAACCAAGTAGAGGTCATACCGAACCCCATAGCAGCAGATCCAAAGATAGTGGTTATTGAGTCTGGAGACTCGGATGATGCTGACCTCATGTCAATATTCGATGGGATGATAGAGGAGGAAGTGGAGGCAGTGTCCTTTAACCCTGTAGCTATAGCAGCAGAGATAGATCCTGGGGGGTCGATGATGTCTCTATTCATGTCAGTATTGGATAGAAATATCCATTACTGTCAGGAGGTCAAGGAGCTAAGAGCAGAGCTCCAAGCTGTCATAGAGGACAAAACTGAGGTGGAGTCCATGTGGGAGCAGGAGCATGATGAGCGGATTTTGGCTAAGGACAAAGTCCACGAGTTGAAGCATGAGGTCTTTAAACTCAAAGAGGAGCTAAAGACCAAAATGCAGAAGATAGGGAGAATGTCCTATAAGATTTATAGCAACAGGTAGTTGGATATCCTGTAGAGGTGGGGCAGACATGGCATATTATTAGTCGTGATATCATTGCCGGTCTTGCCAAGATAGATTTCGAGAATGCCTTAAGGCAGATGTAGACTAGTAGTAGCTAGAGTAGTTTCAGTATGTAAATATTTTATAATTAGTAGTGACGTAAAGCCCTCTTTGTATAGCGAAGGGTAGTCTTTTGTAAATCCTAATTTTTGGAAAGTAATAGCGGGAAAGTAATGTAATCAGCTTAGGCTGTGTAATGTAACCGATGTAGTATTATACTACAAAGAATGAATATAAGTCTTTTTATGGAAAACAATGAGTAATGGATGTTGAAGGTATTGTTTAATATTAAATGATAACTAATAAAGAAAGGAATAATAACGAAATGTGTTTATTGTATCAGCAAAATGCCGCCAATAAGAGTGCAACGTAACCAAGGAGCGAATGTGAATCAACCGGAGGGAGGTCCGGTTAACCCGATGCAGGAGTTTGTTAATTTATTATCAGCTGCCTTTAATAAAACATGGGCTAATATCCCCGTTAATCCAGGAGTAGCACGAGCTACTACGTTTAAGGATTTCAAGAGCATGGGTTCGCCGGAGTTCAAAGGAACTACGGACCCTATCGAAGCCCAAACGTGGGTGAAGGAAATAGTGAAGGCATTTGAAATAGAAAATGTCGACGAGGCCCAAAAGGTTGCCTTTTAAACCTATATGATGAAGGGACAGGCCAACTTTTGGTGGGAAGCCAATCAGGCTAGGGCCGGGATAGCAAATTTGACGTGGGAGAGGTTCAAGGAGATATTCTTTGAGAACTACTTTCCCACGAGCATGCAGGGAAGGATGGAGATGCAGTTTCTGGAGTTTAAACAAGGGGACATGTTTGCCCTGTCTGTGCCAAGTTTAATGAATCATGAGATTCACTCCACATCAAGTGGATACCGAGGTTAAGAAGGCACGATGGTTCGAGCAGGGCTTGAAACCCTGGCTCTATAACCATATTTCGGTGTTCCAAAGTACTTCTTTTGGAACCATTTTAGAGAAGGCAATAATTGTTGAAGGTGGTAGTGAGGCTCTGAGTCAATACCACAAGGACAAGAAGAGCAAGGGGAAAGTGGATGGGGGAGTAAAGGTTGGAAGAGCCAGCGGACAGAAGAGGAAGGTGTTTAGCTCTGGGAACACCGGAGTGAAGCAAGGAGACCCATAGAGGAGAATGGAGGCCTGCAAGATCTGTGGGAAGACTCATTTAGGAGTCTATCTTAAGGGGAAGGCCGTCTGTTATAATTGTGGACAAGAAGGGCACATTGCACCTAACTGTCTGAGTCCGAAAAAGAATCACAGATTCTTTGTGTGTGGGTCAACTGACCACATGGCAAAGAACTTCCCGAAGAAGGGGACGGACGGGAACCAGAGCACTAATAGTAATAAGTTAGCTATTAGTGGTCCAGAGCAGTCGGGTAGGCCGATGGGCTGTACCTTTAACATGATAGTCCAAGATGCAGTTGCATTAGGGGACGTCATCGCAGTTATTATTCTGATCAATGACATAAATGCTTACGTGCTGTTTGATTCGAGTGCTACTTGTTCGTTTATAGCATGGGATTTTGCTAGATGATTAGGGTTACTTCCCGAAAAGTTGCCTATACCTTTAAATATTAAGATAGCAAACAAAGAAATAATTCCTGTTGAAGATGTTCATAGGAGTTGTTGCGTAGATATATGGGATTGTAATTTATCGGTAGATTTGTTACCAATAAAGTTAGGAGAATTCAACGTAATTCTCGGAATGGGTTGGTTAGTTAACCATGGGGCAATTATAGATTGTCAAAAGAAATGTGTGGATATTAAAACATTAAGACAACCTCAGGTAGTATTTTATGGGAATAGATCGCCGGGACGTTCGTGTTGTCTAACCATAACATAAACTAGAAAATGACTGAGGAAGGGATGTGTAGGTTATCTGTGTCATGTTGTTGATACCCAGAGAGTGGTTGCAACCATAGAACAAATACCTATAGTGAGAGAATTCGCCGATGTATTTCCGAGTGAATTGTCGGGTCTTCCGCCAGATAATGAGACAGAGTTTGTGATACACATCGTACCAAGAGCGGCACCAGTTTCCAGGGCACCATATCATATGGCACTAGTGGAGATGAAGGAGTTGATGGTGCAATTACAAGAACTATTGGACAGGAAGTACATTCAACCGAGTATTTCGTCGTGGGGAGCACCAATACTGTTTGTCAAGAAGAAGGACGGATCGTAAAGACTTTGTATCGACTACCGAGAGTTGAACAAGTTAACGATAAAGAATAAATACCCATTGCCCAGGGTCGATGATCTCTTTGATCAGTTGAAAGGGGCTAAGTATTTTTCTAAAATAGATTTAAGAATGGGGTATCACCAGTTGAAGGTTAGGAAGGAGGATGTACCAAAGACAGCATTCAGGACTCGTTATGGTCATTACGAGTTTTTGATGATGTCATTTGGGTTGAAAAATGCACCAGCTGCATTTATGGATATGATGAACAGAGTGTTCAAACAATATTTGGACAAGTTCATCGTGGTGTTTATTAATGATATTCTAGTCTATTCTAAGACGCCAAAAGATCATGTTGAACACCTAAGATTAGTGTTGGAGACACTAAGAAAGGAGAAATTGTATGTGAAACTAACTTAGTGTGAATTTTGGTTGGAGAAGGTACAATTTTTAGGTCATGTCATTAACCATGAGGGAATTTCAGTAGATCCAGCGAAGGTGGAAGCTGTAATGAATTGGGAACAACCGAAAATGCCGATTGAGGTGCGGATTTTCCTAGGGTTAGCGGGTTAGTATCAGAGATTCATCCAGGATTTTTTGAAGATAGCTACTCCGTTGACTAACTTGATGAGGAAGACGGTGAAATACGCGTGGACTGACAAGTGTGAGGACAGTTTTCAAGAACTGAAAAAGAGGTTGAGTGAAGCGCCTATTTTGTCATTGCCTGATGATACAGGAAATTTTGTAGTTTATAGCGATGCTTCGCATAGAGGACTTGGTTGTGTGCTCATGCAGTATGGCAAGGTCATTGCGTATGCATCTAGGCAGTTGAATGATTATGATAAAGTTTATCCTACTCATGATTTGGAACTGGCCGCAATAGTTTTTGCTCTAAAGATATTGAGACATTATCTGTATGGAGAAAAATGTGAGATATACATGGACCACAAGAGTCTAAAATATATCTTCACACAGAAGGAGTTGAATATGAGATAGAGGAGATGGCTGGAGTTGATAAACGATTACGATTGTGAAATCCTGTATCACCCTGGAAAAGCCAATGTGGTTGCCGACGCCTTAAGTAGGAAGGGTTGGGAGAAGTTGTCTTTGTTAACGGCTCAAACTAAGTTAATAACAGAGATGGCTAGGATGGAGTTGGAAGTGAAGCTGCCAAATGAAGTAGGACAAATGTTGTTTACGACGGAGATGAACTCTATCATCGTAGAGAGAGTTAAAGAGGTACAACTCAAAATTAATGAGTGTGACCGGATGAAAGAGCGGCTGGCCAATGAAAAAGATTTTCAGTACAATCTTGATAATGAGGGATTATTAAGATTTGAAGGATGAATTTGGGTTTCGAATAAGACGGAATTAAACGAGAAGGTATTACAAGAGGCTCATAGTTCGAGGTTTTTGATTCATCCTGGTAGCATTAAGATGTATCAAGACCTTCGATAGAGTTTTTGGTGGCCGAACATGAAGAAAGAGATAGTAGACTACGTGAGTAGGTGCTTAACTTGCTAGAAAGTTAAGGCCGAACATCAACGACCAAGTGGCTTGTTACAGTCATTGGAAATTCCGGAGTGGAAGTGGGAGAATATCACGATGGATTTTGTGGCGGGACTTTCGACTACAACAAAGGGGTATGATGCGATTTGGGTAATAGTGGACCGGTTGACAAAATTGGCTCACTTTTTGCTAATTAGGGTCAAGTATAACTTAGACCAGTTAGATAGACTCTATATTAAGAAAATAATTTCCAGACATGGAGTACCAGTATCGATTGTGTCAGATCGTGATCCACGATCCACATCGAACTTTTGGAAGAGTCTACAAGAGTAGTTAGGAACACAGTTGAAGCTAAGTACGACATATCATCAACAAACTGATGGACAGAGCGAGAGAACAATTCAGACGTTAGAAGTTATGCTAAGATCTTATGTCATGGATTTCAAGGGTAGTTGGGATGATCATCTACCATTATTGGAGTTTGCGTATAACAATAGTTATCATGAGAGCATAGGTATGCCGCCTTACGAAGCTTTGTATGGGAGGAAATGCAGAACACCACTGTATTGGGATGAGGTAGGAGAACGCCGGATGCTAGGACCATAATTGGTGCAGCAAATAGCGGACATTGTCAAGATGATACAAATGCGTCTTCTAGCAGCTCAAGACAGACAGAAGAAGTTTACAGATTCACATAGAGAGAATAGAAAATTTGAAGTAGGTTCGTACGTATTTCTAAAAGTATCTCCCTGGAAAGGAAAGATATGTTTTAGAAAGAAAGGAAAGTTAAGTTCGAGGCTCATTGGACCTTTTGAGGTACTAAAACGGGTGGGTGAGGTAGCTTATATGATAGCATTACCTCCAGAACTAGAATGAATACATAATGTATTTCACGTTTCTGTGTTACGTCCATATAGGCCAGATTATAAACACGTGATAAAATATGAGCTTATTCATATCGAGAAGGACTTAACGTACGAAGAAACGTCGATTCAAATTGTCAATAGAAAAGAACAAGTTCTGCGGAATAAAGTTGGGACGCCCCCAAAATAGGTATACATCACCCATCTTGAGTCACCAAATACATGGTACAAATTTCAAATACAACTTAATTATACAACAGTCGTGTAAAATACAACAAAATATATGTTGTGAGTTTTAATATAAATATTGTCATCTTAGACAATATCCACACTCAATGGAGTCCTCATTACATTTATTATCACACTATTTAACAGAATAGTGAGGACTACTAATGCTATCATCTAGACCGTAACTCCATTCCCCGACTAGTCCCAACTATATTCTCATTTCCTAAATAGAACAATGAAAGAAAGGATGAGCTCAACTAGCCCAGTAAGAAATATTATGACTAAGATAATGCAGAATAAATTATCATTAGTCTTCAACAATGTTAAACTGATAAAATACAATAGACGTCAAGTTTAACTGCAGCGGAACAAGCAATCCATTAGAAGAGTCAAGTAGAGAATAAAATCTACTATCTTCTATGATTTAAAAGGTTTTTCATCACTTTTATCGCTGAGACTCAGGTCAATAAATAATCCACATCATCCCTGCACTACAGGCCAAAGACAATCGTGTTTTCATCAACGGTCCTGATCATGCCATAAAACAATTCATATTTGCACTCTTGGCCGAAGAGAATCCATAGCCATAATCATACCAAAAACTGTCCATCAATGCAGTACGGGCCAATGAGGACTTTTTCCATATCATTTTTAACATTACGGTCATGATTATTATTGATCGATTTTGCAATCAATGAATACGTGCAAGTATACATGGTCAACACGTAATAAAGTGATAAGTTAGAGTGTCGATCCCACAGAGAATTCTAATTAATAAATTCCAACTACTAGTACTGTATCAATCCAATTTTTTTTAAACAACCATAAAATGTGATTTTTTTGAATTAAGTAAATTAAATTATCTAATTAAAAGAAATTATTCTAAAAGAAAGCAAGTATGCCAAACTAAGATTTGATCGAATTTAGATAAACAAGGATTAAGACTCCAATATCCCCAATTATGAACTATAAATCAATTATCCAATTATCTCAATTATTATGTCTACTGAATTGTTAACAAGAATTCACAAGTGCCAAAAGTCCTTTTCCAAGTGATCAATTGCCTTCTATTTAACCCAGATTAATTTTTTTATATTCCTATGCAAAATAATTGAATTAAACTCTTTTCAATCCCAATTCCTTATGTGTTACATGCGGCGAACAGATATTTCCATTTTATCCACAAACCTAATTATTCAGTGTGCAAATAACTAAGTCACATGTCACCATGCTCAGTTCTAACCGTAGAATTCGTCTTTTAATTCCTTCTAGAGTAACAAGGTAATTATTGGCCAGATAATTAATCAATCAGCACAAAGCAAGATGAACAATTCACTTCAACATAAATAATTGGAATAAATCAAATAATTAATTCATAATCATAAAAGGTTCCATTGGAATCTTAATTAAAGAAATTAGTTCATAATGAAAATTAAAACCAACAATCTTTTGTAAATCATCCTTAAAGAATTACACAAATTAAAGAATGAAGAAGAAGAGAAAAACTCCAAGTAAATTCTTCAAAATCTCTTTTATCTTCTTAATCAGCCTCCAATTGTGTAGAATAGATCCCTAATTCAATAGAAATAATCCTTATATACTTCACTTGTTCAACCACAATCCAATTCCCACTCAATTTTGTCATAAAACCACCTCTTTAAAGCCTTTAATGCAAGTCAACCGTCTGATCCACCCGCGCGTCCTTCTTCAACGCTTGATAGAGGTCCAAAGCCTTCCCGTATTGTGGAATATACTATGTTAAGCATACAATGACTGGCATGAAAAATGACCATTATGCTCCTTATTAGCTCAAATGCCACCAAGTGTTCCTACAGCTCCCAAATCTGCAAATCAAAACATAAACATAGTAAAAATGCTACTAAAGGACTCGAGAATACACAAATATAAGCCCAAGTATATCTGATTCATGGGTATATTACCCAATCATCAAATACCCCCAAACTTAAATCATTGCTTGTCCTCAAGCAACACAACACAAGACACAAAAGATAACTAAACAACATGCAAATGCAAACTATCTAAATGATCTCAATTCCAGCAATCCAATAGCTCACATATATCCATAGGCCTTAGAAAAATCACAAGAACAGGCTAATACATCTTGTTAAAGCAGATCAATAATATCCCAACAATCAATGAATCTAAATCTGTTATTACTAACTTTGTGAGTGTGTGTTCAACAACCATGCTAACCAACGAAAAGAAAAATATAAAAGATTATAAATTTCTTAGTAGGCATCATACAGTTTAAACTCAAGAACTCATCAAATAAACTTGATTCAACTGAAATTAAACAATCACCAAAGTCCAGGGGTCAAAATGGAATACTTATGCTTTTATTCTTTTTTATACGGGGGCTTTTTGCACTTTTCCCGCTTTATCATATATTTTTTTCATCATTTTTTTTCTCATGACCGTGCATTGTCTTATTCCCTTAGGCTTTTCAGTGTTACCTTAACGAGCTTTCGACCAACGACTCCCAAGTCATTAAGACCTTAGGGCGCTAGGTGTGGAGACAATCCCCTCAGGCTTACTTACTCAAGTAACAAAGGCCACAAAACTAGACAAGCATGCCACGGTGTTTATTCTTTTTTTTCTGGATTTTTTATTCTTTTTTTTTCTCAAAGCTTATATACTCCAAATATTTTTCCCCCAAACTTGAGTTCATATCTAAATTCAGTCTTCACTAGCTATTTAAATTGTTCCTTCATTTCACTAGCATTCATCCTTTTGAACTCTATTATCTAACCATTTAAATTATCATAGCCAACATGGTCATTTTTCAAAATGTGTTATCCTTCTAATATCAGTGTCAAACAGATGAAGATTTAAATCATATCACAAAAATCATATCACTAGCTTAACAATCCTTACTAGCCTTATTCATGCAATTTTAATTTCATCATTGTCCCCAAACATACGTACTATCAAAGGTTAGAATTAACATGCCATCTTAAAATGTAACACTTAATCACAATAATAAAGATCCAAATTAAAACCATTAACAATCTAATAATGCAAAGTAAAAATTAACTACCCCCAAACTTAACAAGAGCAATGTCCTCATGCGAAAGATAAAACAATAAAAAAACAGAGGACTTCCCTGACGAGCTTATTCCTCGGGTGGAGCATCCTCATCCTCGCTCATCTCTTGATCAGAAGGGGAAAACACAGGCAGAATTAGAGCAGTGGGGAACTGGCTAAGAGTAACGCCAGGGAACAGCTGGGCGTTCATGGCATTCTGGGCTACAAATTGGTCAACCAAACATTTGTAGATCATATCTTGACATTCAGATAGGCGGACATTGTGGGCTTCCAGATTGTAAAACCATCCGTCTATTTCATTTGAGCTTACGGAACCACACCACGATGATGAATTTGTGACGACCGGACCATAAGTAGGTGGAGCCTGAGGTGGTGGAGCTTGAGAAGCTTCGACTTGGGGAATTATGAAACCCAATCCCCTAGGGTGGTTTTCTCCACCTGTCCACACTTTATACCTGCTAATCAGTTTGTGGTCCAGAACGGGCATTGGCATTTGAATCATCTCATCTGATTTCCATTTGACCCCACACTTGGCACATAGAACGCAAATTAAAGACGGATGGGGTAAACCTCTTGTGGTTCCGCGACGTGACGCATGGAGAATGGACTGCTAAATAAGGTGGCCGACATCAATCTTTAGGCCTTGGATGATGGAATACAGCACTACCACTCTCTCTTTGGTGACATAGCTCACATGTGTGCAAGGCATGAGTTTGGCACAAATGAAAGCATACCACGCCTTTGCATATAGACTGAGGTTAGATAGTGGAAATGTAACGCCCCGAAATCTGGTCTATCTTCACACCCGGATTCCGTGCGTCACTAGTACATCATTCATCCAAACATACATCATTATATACTGAAATATAATAACATACATTCTAAATTCCCAAGTTCTAAAACCTTATAACCTTTCTCATTAATCACAAATAATGATAATTACATTATTTCTTTCATCTTACAAGAGTGACTTTTATCCGCCACCAAGGATACATAATAGTACATTAAACTAGTCTATAATTTAATTTTCATCTTTCTACATTACAAGTCTTCACTTGATCTTCTCGCCCATTCACATTCCGAATGGCACTTCATCTGAATACCGTCAGCTTGATCTATACGGGATCCTTAAGTTCTTCTAACATCGTTCGCTGAAAATGTTTTTCGTTTAAAGCAAGTGTGAACATTCAATTGCCCAGCAAGTCATAACAATTGAACATACAATTTCAAGAGTTTAACATTCCTTTGGAACTTCGATAATCGAACAAAGGTTATGAAGCAGCTTGAATAATAGGAATAATCTCGATTCCTATCATTTTAAAGCATTAGTCACATTCACTTTGAAATACTTTCATTCTCTACTCTCTTTCATACACATTCCGTATGGCTAGAATCAATAGCCCAGAATTAACAATAACGATTCATGTATAAACAGAACATGCTCATATTGAACAGTTCAATCACAGAACAGTTCATATCATAGAAACACTGAAGTGTTCACATTGTGGCACAAGGCCTCATACGTTCTACCACCTTGCACAAATATCGTACATTCACACATAGACAGAACTTCTCAAGTTCAACATCTGAGAAGTTTAAGAAACTAGCATTCATTTAAAATATGAATGAAGTTAGGAAACTTGCTTTACACACAGCTACAGCTTACGCTGAACTACTCATTCCAATCCCTATAACACATAAGGAAATAACACATACACCAATTAGTCATATACTTGACTTACACATTGGTTTACTTAACTTTACTTCTTAAGGTTCGCGTTCTTGTAATATAAGTTTACGCGACTAACTTTCATTACCAGTTTACGACTTCATGACATACGGAGATGTCTTACTCAAAACGTTCTTCATCTTTGATGATTTACATTCTTATCTTCTTCTTATAACTTCTCTAGGACTCAGTACACATCGCTTCTCTGCTGGTAGTCCATATGGTACTCTGAGTGGTTTCCCACAAATAACCAACAAACAAGTTCCCGTCTCATCTACACTGCCATCACAGTGAGTTAGATCGGTTGCCAGTTTTGTATATACCTTCGCTCTCTGAAGGAATTGTTTAGCCCAGCTCCCATATGTCAACCATCAAAGGTTACGATTGTACCACAACCTAACTTAACTTAACTTATACGAACTATTAACTATAATGTTCGTTAAGTCAATTTCTTATTCCTTTTGGCTTTCTGACAACTAAATGTCATACCTCAGGATTTGTTCTTATTCAACTCACATTCGGTTGTCAATACTCTTATTACCATTCGTTATGACTTTCTCGATAATTCATATCTTACTTACTACCTTCGTCAACGTCTACGTCATACAACCAGGGTATACTTAAAACGTTCGTCTAACGCGAATACGATTCACGAGGATCATTTACGTATTAAACGTTTACGTTGCTCATCTCTTAACCTCTCATTCAACCTTTACTCGAGGTTTTAATCACTTTCGATCGTTATCCATCCCATGAACCCCATGTTCATTATTCTTTCTTAATGTCGAAGCCATACAGATCATTGTATGCTAAGACCGATCGTTCATCGTAACAACATTGCGTTCACAGCGTCTATACGCTTTACATTCATCTCACATTACTATGACATAACATCGAAATGTTATTCATTACCCTCATCACTCAACGTCTAAAAAATCACAATCATAGCAATCCCTCACATTCGTTTATCGCGACTACGGTCCCCGGATATCGATTCCGTAACCCGCGTCTACATTCTTTGTATTTTAATCTCGTTTAATCATTCCATTCAACCTTCATTAAAGGTTTAAAACACTTGATTAAGTGTTACATTAGTTGAACTACATGTTCATATTTCTTTCTTCCACATCCCCAATTATTGAAAGCAAAAAAATCTCATTTCGGGCATTGCCTCTGCCGCCGTGCTGCATGGCTTCCTCTCTTCACTAAGACTTCATATGCATGCGAGTTAGTAGTGCTTGTTCTCCGATGCAGTGTCATAGCGGTACCACCTTATAAGGCATGGTATTTTGCCATGGCACCAAGCCCTTCATCTCAAAAAATTTTCTAAGTGTTAACTTCATTTTGAGACGCTTACTTTCTGATCTCATAACTTCTTCATTATAACTCAGAACGAGGTCGTTTCAAAGCCATTTTCTTCCTTATCTTATGTACTTTGATTACCCATAGACAGAACATTGTTCTGAATCTACTGACATGCTAATCAATTGGCTTAATCTTCGCTCTTCGTTCGTTTTACGTTTTTAACGTTCTTCGTTCGTTCGTCCGTGATTCGGTCATCCGAACTAGGAATTCGTTCATTCTTGAGTCCACGACTCACATTTTATACGTTCTCTTATATTCTTATAAAACCCTACACGTTCAGGTTCATTTACTAACTTTCTAATTCTCGTTCGTCTTTTACAAAATTTTTGCCATAACTTCGTTATAGCTCCATTTTAATCCGTTCTTCATGAACATTTCTACCGTTCCTAACCAAGCAATAAGCATCTAACTTATACGCGATGGTTTAAACTTGTCCATCAACAACAATTATACTACGATGATTTTAAATTTGTCCATCAATAACGTTCTTCGTGTTCTTCGCGTATTCTTCATTCGTTCTTCATTTTAATCAATATTTTGGATTATGATTTTACTTTTTCTTGGAATTTGATTTTATAAAACATCATTCCTTACTTATTTAACCTACTCATTCATAATATTCATTCGGATCGCTCAAAATCCTTACGAATCTTACACTTCCTTAAGAAATTTATTTACTAAACTTCTAATTTCTTATTTCTTCTTTTCTTATGATTTCAACCATATGAAATCATTTCTAATATCCTTTACTCTTTATTCTCATTAAGTTATGTTTTTTAACATAAAAACTTAAAGAAAATTTATACGAGACTAGGTTTCGGATTACCTTTCTCCTTTGATCTCCTTCCGTCGGACAAAGTTTGCTCACGTCCATAGTCTTATGACTGTTAAAGGTTACAAGTATAAACACTTGACAACCTAGGACATAGTTCAAGGTCTTATGACCCTCAGAAGTTCTTTTATTTCTTGTTATTCATTCTTGATTCAAAAGCTGAGTTTTCCTATTTTAGAAGTCTTTGATTTATTCGCATGTTATTATTCATTTGTTATATTGTTATACTTGTGGGCAATCGTGTTCACTCTTGCGTAATAATAACATTTCAGTTAAGAACGAAAGATCTGACGAGCCTTCCACTAGTAAAGGCAAGGGCAAGGTTAAAAAATGATGAAGACTTGTTGTTATTATGTACTTATATTCAGACTTGATGTTGTTTAAGACTTGTTATTTGTTTATGATTCCGCACAGATGTTTAAGGTTAGAGTGACCTGGGATTTTATTTATTATGCAGATGGTGTAACCCCATAAATGGAAGATTTATTTATTTATTTCTATCTATTGCATGGTTTGCATTTATTATGGGTAGATAGATAGATGATATTTGTACAGTGAACACCAAATCCTACGGAAATGGAAGTACCCAGATTTGGGGGTGTCATAGGTTGGTATCAAAATTGTAGGTTATGAACCTTAGGTGGGGGAACAACTTTAGGTAGTAACCTTGTAGGATATCGAGAACATAGTGGTGGCAAACTCTTATCGAGTTCTAAGAAATGAATTTCTTAATTCATTGAAGATAATAAAAGACTTTATGTGCTTGTGTTAAATTATGTGCTCGCTAGTACGGATTAGTAACAAAAACTTAAAATTTTGTTGTCAAGATGTTAGAGGAGCTAGTCGATCTGAGGAGGAGGAACCCCGAGTACCTACGGAGGAGGAGCCCCGAGACATTCATGTCTTCAGGGAGCAGTTGGTACAAAGAGAACCATCTCCGTTGATCACTGTTGTTGGTCAGGACCATGAGCCTGAGACTGTTCCAGAGGAGGATTCTGAGGAAGAAGAGGAGGAAGAGGAGTTTCCACCGAACTCCATCAATGCTGAGATGTATGATGCGCTTTATGATCGTAACATAGAGTTACAAGACACTATTCAAGAGCTGAAGGAGAGGACTGTTATTCAGCAGAGTACCATTGAGCAGAATGATAGGGAAATTGTGACTCTTCACACACATTTAGGAAACGTGGAGTGGGATTTGGTTCACGAGAAGGGTCAAACCGAGGAGAAGTCCGAAGAAATAGAAAAGTTGAAGAAGGATATGAAAGAGAGCTCAGAAAGGCTGGCCATAGCAGAGGAAGGCTGGGTAAGAGAGTCACGCCGTGCTGATCTTACAGAAGAGGATTGTCGTGCAAAGAAGGCTAAGCTTGGGGAGACATACTTTACACTTCAAAATGCAATGGATGAGGCCCAGGATTGAGTTATGAGATACCCAATCCAGTTTGAAGGACTACAATCATATATGCTATGTGACGCCCCCAAAACAGGTATACATCACCCATCTTGAGTCGCCAAATACATGGTACATAAATTCAAATATAACATAATTATACAACAGTCGTGTAAAATACGACAAAACATAACTGAGAGTTTAAACAGGAATATTGCCTTCTAGACAATATCCACTCTCAAATAGAGTCCTCAATACATTTATTGTCACACTATTTAACAGAATAGTGAGGACTACCAATGCTATCATCTGGACCATCACTCCATTCCCCGACTCGTCCCAGCTATATTCTCATTTTCGGAAGAGAACAGTGAAAGAAAGGGTGAGCTCAACTAGTCCAGTAAGAAATATTATGACTAAGATAATGCAGGATAAATTATCATTAGCCTTCAACAATGTTAAACTGATAAAATACAATAGACATCAAGTTTAACTGCAGTGGAATAAGCAATCCATTAGAAGAGTCAAGTAGAGCATGATATCTACTATCTTCTATGATTAAAAATGTCTTCATCAATTTTTATCGCTGAGACTCAGCTTAATAAAAAAAACCACATCATTGAATCATCTCTGCACTACGGGCCAAGGATATTCATTAAATCATCAATGGTCATGACTATACCGAATAATCCATGGTCATAATCATACCAAAAAATTGTCCATCAATGCACTATAGGCCACTGAGGACTTTTACCACATCATTTATAATATTAGAGGTCATGATTATACCGAATGATCCCCGGTCATAATCATACCGAGTCCATCTATGCGCGTAAGCCAAAGATGACTTTCTTCACAATATAAACATGAGGATAATGACAATGATATAATCATTAATCAAACGAAACCAAGGATAAATATTAAATACTTTAAATTTATCCAAATATTATCAATCACTAAAAAAACTCATAATCTAATATTATTAATATTATAATAATATTTTAATCACTTCCTAAACTTATAAATAATTTATTTTAATTGTTTACACTTTGCCAAATAATGCATTTAATCATTCAAAAATGCCATACACCTAAGATTTAATCACCAATGATCAAATCCCTCATCAAAATATGCATATACCTTATATAGGATTTCCAAGCCATAAAATCCTATTTTCTAATTTTGTTACATCACATAACGTATTTAATTCATTTACTCATAACTAGTTCATTTTCATGAAAAATACCAAATCAAATCCCAAAATATTTCTTTTACGGGATTTAGCAGAATATAGTCCCATATTGAACATATATTTTTCTCGGAATTTTTAAAATTTATTTACTTTTAAAATAGTCTTTTCCCATAAAATTCATAACTCCTAATCTAAACATCCAAAAATCGCCAATTTTGGACACAATCTAGAAAACTCAATAAATCATCATTTCAAATTTTTCAAGACTTTTTGAGGGTCAGAAAAATTCTGAAACTGCAAATGGATTTTCACACGCCATGCGGTAATCCACGTAGACAGATCATTTGCACAATTTAATAAGGAATGAATACGAAGGATCATTCACCATGCATGTGGTAATCCACATAGACAGGTTATTCCAAAAGAACAATAAGGAGTGGAATAATAGAAGAATTCACCAGGCATGCGATAGACCGCACAGACAGGTTATTTCAACAGAATAATAAATAATGGAACCAGGTCATGCGTAAACGCACATACATGATATTCCAACAGAATAATAAATAATGGAACCAGGTCATGCGTAAACGCACAGACAGGATATTTCGACAACATAATAAATAATGGAACTAGGTCATGCGTAAACGCACAGACAGGATATTCCGATAGAATAATAAAGAATGGAATAATAGAAGAATTTCACCATGTATGCGGTACTTCGCATAGATAGGTTATTCCAACATTATAATAAAGAATGGAATAACAGAAGAATTTCATCATGTATGCGGTACTTCGCATAGACAGGTTACTCCAACATAATAATAAAGAATGGAATAACAGAAGCTCTCTTCATGAATACGAAAGAAATAATACCCCTTACCTCAAAAGAAGACTGGATACTGGAATAGTGAGGTAGCATCCTTCTCTTCTTCTTTCTCTCTATAATAATTGCTCTAAAGCTTTAGTGAATTGGTGAGAAATGAAGGAAGAATGAGCTTCTATTTATAGAAAAATATAGTTTCGATAATTGCACGTTTTGGAGCTCAAAATATTATAGTACAATACCTCCAACTTTTCTTTCATTTTTAATTTAGTCCTGCAAGTATTATCAAACTTGCACCACCTCCTCTAATAGTAAATAATGTGAATCAATAGTTCAAACATGTGAACCAATAGTTATAATCATGTGAAAATACGAATTACAGTATAATACCTCCATCTATACCTCCATTTTTAACTTAGGCATGCAAGTATTATTAATCTTGTACCAACTCCCCTAATAGTATAAGAATGTGAATCAATAGTACACACATGTGAACAAATAGTTATAATCATGTGAATTAATAGCAATTAATTCCTCATTTATCCGATTAATTACCCGGTTGGTCAATATAACTTCCAGACATCAATTACTATCGATATAAATGTCAATTTCCACTAACACTAATAATCCCAACACAATGGAAATATTTTTCTCAACAATTTCATTTTTGAAATTTTGAAGTTTGACTTTTTCTGAAAAAGTCAACTATCAACTTTTTTGACCAAAAAGTCAACCCCGACAAATTTTGTGTTTATAGTCTATTTCTACTAATTTCATCGTTCTGGACTCAAATTCGATTTTTAATAACATTCATCATTAATATTATAACTAACAATATTTAACAACCAGGTCATTCCCAGGAAAGAGGGGGCTTTTCGATAAGGATTTGTCCTTCTTGGCGCGCAATTAGATGACCAAACCTCTCCTTGACAGAACTTCTAGACATTGTAAATATTACAATTTAATAATATGAATAACTTTATCGTCTCAATTATTGATATAATAATATATCATATTATGCAGATGATACTGTGACAATAATCGAATTAATAATATGAGAGATATGATGCAACAATTACTGTAGCAATAATTGAGTATAACTGAGTAACTTTTCATGTAAGCATCAATAATCAATACCGTGTGCTATTATGCAACCACGCGTATTACTGTACTTTTACTACCGAGTAGTTCAATAGTTTTAACGGTAACACTTCCGCCGTTATTTTTATAAAAAGATAATTCTGTCGTTTTCTTACTTTGACAATACTTCCGTTGTGGGGTCCACCAATGATTGTGTCGTCGTACGAATATTCCCTATTAAAACGAATATTCCCCGACCAATCGAATATTATATAACCACTTACTTACTTTGCAAAATTTGTAAATATTACCCACAACTATAACATTATATCAAATCCACACCATAATATTCAAAAAAAAATATTTCGAGAAATTTAAATCTTTATTCATAAAATTTGGGGTCTCACATGCTAGATCGCAGAACGATGTCCCGCATCATGGAAGAGGAACGTGGCAAGGCTATGCAGCGCCTTAACAGGCAGTGATAGGATTAGTTTAATTATGTGAAAACCTATCTGGTAGTTAAAGATGTAAATTTCGATTTGTTTATAAACAAAGGAATATTTTAATGTTTTAAATCCTGTAGATTTTTTATCTCGAGATAGTAGATGTAAATAGTAGTGATGCTATCGTATGATGTTAAAACTTTCGATTTGGATAAAATGACAGAGTTTATTCAAAATAATGTGTTAAGTGAATTATGATTAAATGTTTTAGTTAAGCCTTAAATGTTTAAGAGATTGAATAAAGACCTAATAAGCATATATTCTTAACAGAAATATGTCGCCTAGAAGAAGACAAAACCGTCAACAAACTCAAGGAGAACCGATGAATAACAATAACGACGCCAATGCTAACCCTGTTCAGAAATTGGTGAACCTATTAGCTGGAGCAATTAACAATCAACCACAAGCTCCACCAAACACATCGTTCAAGGATTTCAAGGTGGTGGGACCGCCAGAGTTTAAGGGCTCCATAAACCCAATCGAAGCTCAAACATTGGTTATGGAGATGGAGATGGTGTTTGATGTCGCCAGAGTAAGAGAAGACCAGAAGATCGCATACGCAACGTTTATGCTAAAATCCGAAGCCAGTTATTGATGGCAAGAAAACAAAGTACGAGGAGGAGAAGGTGTGATAACCTGAGAGAGATTCATAGAGATGTTCTTCGAGATGTATGTTCCGACCAGCTCGCAGAACCAAATGGAGGTTCAGTTTTTGGAGTTGAAACAGGGGAATATGTCCATAGCAGATTATGCGGCAAGATTTAACGAATTGGCTAGGTTCGCCACATATCAAGTGCATACTGATGAGAGAAAGGCAAGACGTTTCGAGCAGGGACTGAAGCCCTGGTTGTATAGCAAGGTATCAATGTTCCAATTAAACACTTTTGTTGGAGTGTAAGAGAAGGCCATACTCATTGAAGGTGGAAGCGATGCGGTAGCTAAATATAATCAGGATCAGAAGAAGAAAAAGAGTGAAAATGAAGGAATTAACAAGACTGGTGGAAGTAGCATGGGAAAATCAACAAGGAGACTGGTGGAAGACTGGTGGAAGACTGGTGGAAGTAGACTGGTGGTCTGATAACTCGTTAGCTGGAAGTCAACAAGGAGGGCAGAAGAAGAAGATCGAAGCGTGCCCAACCTACAGAAAGGCTCATTTAGGAGTTTGCATGAAGGGAAAATGAGTATGCTACAATTTTGGTCAGGAAGGCCACATAACACCTAACTGTCCTAACCCAAAGAAGGGTGACTGCTTCACTTGTGGCTCAAAGGATCATCTTGCAAGGGATTGTCCTAAGAAGGGATCTAGAGGGACAGGATCAGGAGGGAATAGAGGAAACAGCGGTGGAAGCACTTTGACTATCTCAGAATCAACTACAACCAACCGATCGACCGCCAGAACATTCAACATGACAGTACAGGATGCAGTGCAGTCTTGTGATGTGGTGTTAGATATCATTTTGATCAATAAAGTTAATGCTTATGTATTATTTGATTCGGATGCTACTTGTTCATTTATATCCGATGACTTTGCTAAGAACTTAGAATTGCTTAAGGACGAGTTAGAATACCCCATGAACATATAATTTGTGAATAGAGAAATAATCCCTGTTAAGTACGTACATAAGAACTGTAGAGTGGATATTAAGGGTAATATCATGAATGTAGATCTTATCCCTATTCAACTTGGAGAATTTGATGTTATCTTGGGTATGGACTGGTTATCCAATTATGGGGCGGTGGTGATTGCCGGAAAAGCGTATTAACCTTATGACTCAAATCAAAGGTTGTGTTTTATGATAGCAAGTCACCTAGACAAGCGAGTTGTCTGACGATGATGCAGGCCAGGAAGTTGTTAAGACAAGGCTGTGTAGGATATCTAGCTTACATAGTCGATAATCGTAAAGAGAATCCGAAAATAGAGGAGATACCAGCAGTGAGGGATTTCGTAGACGTATTTCTGGACAATTTTCCAGGACTTCCTCCAGATAGAGCAGTTGAATTCATGATGGATTTGGCTCCAGGAACGGCTCCAATATCGAAGGCACCATACCGAATGGCACCGGTAGAGATAAAAGAACTGATGGTTCAACTACAAGAATTACTGGACAAGAAGTATATCCAATGAAGCTTATCGTCATAGGGAGCGCCTATTTTATTCGTAAAGAAGAAGGATGGGACATTGCGGCTCTGCATCGACTATAGAGAACTAAATAAGGTCACGATTAAGAATAGATATCCATTACCGCGAATCGACAACCTGTTCGATCAGTTAAAGGGACCAAGATACTTTTCAAAGATAGACATGAGGAGTGGTTATCATCAACTGAAGGTGAAACCAGAGGATGTACCGAAGACAGCGTTCAGAACACGATATAGTCACTACGAATTTTTGGTAATGTCATTTGGTCTAACGAATGCTCCTGCAGCATTTATGGGCTTAATGAATGGAATGTTCAAGCCATTTTTGGACAAATTCTTAGTGGTATTTATAGATGATATTTTGGTATATTAAAAAACCAAGGAAGAATATGAAGAACATTTGAGGGTGACATTAGAGACATTGAGAAGGGAGAAGTTGTATGCCAAGTTTTCGAAATGTGAATTCTGGATTGAAAGAGTATAATTTCTTGGACATGTGATCGATAGGGACGAAATTTCGGTGGATCCCTCCAAAGTTGAAGCTATGATAAACTGGGATCAGTCGAAGACGCCGTCAGAAGTAAGAATCTTTCTTGGATTGGCAGGTTATTACAGAAGATTCATTTAGGACTTTTCCAAGATTGCGAATCCGTTGACGAATTTGACTAGGAAATCGGTGAAATTTGTTTGGACGGAGAAGTGTGAGGAAAGCTTTTAAGAATTAAAGAAGAGGTTGAGTTCAACACCTGTATTATCTCTTCCGGATGATACAAGAAATTTTGTGGTTTATATTGATGCATCGCATAAAGGACTTGGTTGTGTGCTTATGCAGAACGGTAGATTCATTGTGTATGTGACACGACAATTGAAGGATTATGAAAAGGGGTATCCGACTCATGACTTGGAGTTAGCTACAGTAGTTTTTGCTTTGAAAATCTGGAGGCACTATCTCTATGGGGAGAAGTGTGAAATATATACAGACCACAAGAGTCTGAAATATATTTTTACATAGAAAGACTTGAATATGCGCCAAAGAAGGTAGTTGGAGTTAATTAAGGACTACGATTGTGAGATTCTATACCATCCGGGTAAGGCAAATGTGGTTGCCGACGCCTTAAGTAGAAAGGGTCGGGAGAAACTGATGATGTTGACCGATCAGGAGGAGTTAATTTCAGCAATGGAAAAGCTGGAATTGGAAGTGAAGTGTCCTATGGAGATTGATGAGAAGTTGTTTCAGATGCAATCTGGTACAACTCTACTAGATAAGGTTAAGGAGGCTCAACTTCATGATGACGAATTCAAAACGGTGAAAAAGAAGATATCCGAAGGAACCGAATCAAGATTCAAGATGGATAAGGAAGGAATACTAAGATTTGAGAGTAGAATTTGGGTACCGCCAGTACCAGAGAGTAAGGAAGAAATTTTGAGCAAGGCTCATAACTCACGATATTCGATTCACCCTGGTAGTACCAAGATGTACCAAGATCTTCGACAATATTTCTTGTTACGCCCCCAAAATAGGTATACATCACCCATCTTGAGCCACCAGATACATGGTACATAAATTCAAATACAACTTAATTATACAACAGTTGTATAAAATACGACAAAACATAGCTGAGAGTTTAAACAAGAATATTGTCATCTAGACAATATCCACACTCAATGGTGTCCTCATTACAATTATTATCACATTATTTCGTAGAATAGTGAGGACTACTAAAGCCATTTATCCTGGACCATCACTCCATTCCCCGACTCGTCCCAGCTATATTCTCATTTCCTGAAGAGAACAATGAAAGAAAGGGTGAGCTCAACTAGCCCATTAAGAAATATTATGACTAAGATAATGCAGAATAAATTATCCTTAGCCTTCAACAGTATAACAACTGATAGAATACAATAGACAATAAGTTTTAGATCAACAACTGCAGCGGAAATAAGCAATCCATTAAAAGAGTCAAGTAGAGCATAAATCTACTATCTTCTATGATTTAAAAAGTTTTTCATCAACTTTATCGCTGAGACTCAGCTTAATAAATAAAATCGAATCATCCATACACCACGACCAAGGATATTCATGTAATCATCAATGGTCATGATTATACCGAATAATCTTTAGTCATAATCATACCAACAACTATCCATCAATGAACTACAGGCCAATGAGGACTTTTACCATATCATTCGTCACATTACGGTCATGATTATACCGAATAATCCCTGGTCATAATCATACCAAGTCCATCTATGCACGTAAGCCAGAAATGACTTTCATCACAATATAAGCATGAGGATGATGACAATGACATAATAATTCAATAAAACAAGTTCAAGGATAAATTTTAAAGATTTATAATTTAATTTATCCAGAATCAATAACGTCCAAATTTCCAACATGATACTTGCTTTGTAGAGTAAAATTCAAGAATAATATTCTTGTACCAAAAATAATTTGGACAGAAAAGAAATATTTTTTTGGGTGAATAGTACCCCATGAATAGTATTTCGGGAATAGTACCCCGTAAATAGTACCTCGACACAAAAAGTGTCTCGAATACTCGAGTGAATGATACTAGAGTGAATAGTAACCAGGTGAATAGTAACCCGTGAATAGTACTCCGACACAAAAAGTGCCCCGAATATCCGAGTGAATAATACTAGAGTGAATAGTAACTCGTAAAAAAATACCAAATAAAATGATATTCCATGACGAGTACAAAAGAAATGATATCTCATACGAGTATAATAGAATATATGAAACTGCAAATGGAATTTCACCCACCATGCGGTAATTCACGTAGGCAAATCATTTCCACAGTTTAATAAAGAATGAATACGAAAGATCATTCACCATGCATGCGGTAATCCACATAGACGGGTTATTCCAACAAAATAATAAAGAATGGAACCAAGTCATGCGTAATCCGCATGCATGACGATATATTCTAATGTAATAATAAAGAATGAAACCGGTGTCATGCGTAATCCGCATGCAGACGTGATATTCCAACGTAATAATAAAGAATGGAACCGGTCATGCGTAATCCGCACGACGGGATATTCCAACGTAATAATAAAGAAACGGAACCAGTCATGTGTAATCTGCATGCATGTGGGATATTCCAACGAATAATAAAGAATGGAATAACAACAGAATTCACCGTAGCATGCGATAGACCACCACGAACAGGTTATTCCAATGTAATAATAAAGAATGGAATAACGTAAGAATTTCATCATGTATGCGGTACTTCACATGAGCAGCTTTATTCCAACATAATAATAAAGAATGGAATAACAACCCTTATGAGTATTGAAAGAAAATAACTCTCTTCATGAATACGAAAAGAATAATACCCTTACCTCAAAAGAAGACTAGATACTGGAATAGTGAGGTAGCAAACTTCTCTTCTTCTTTCTCTCTATAATTTTTATCTATAATAATTGCTCTATAGCTTTAGTGAATTGGTGAGAAATGAAGGAAGAATGAGCTTCTATTTATAGGAAAATATAGTTTCGATAATTGCACATTTTGGGGCTCAAAATATTACAAAGATAATACCTTCCTCTTTTCTTCATTTTTAATTTAGTCCTCGCAAGTATTATCAAACTTGCACCATCTCCCCTAATAGTAAATCATGTGAATCAATAGTTCTAGACATGTGAAAATACGAATTACAGTATAGTACCTCCATCTATACCTCCATTTTTAACTTAGTCATGCAAGTATTATCAATCTTGCACCAACTCCCCTAATAGTAAATCATGTGAATCAATAGTACACACATCTGAACACATAGTTATAAGCATGTGAATTAATAGCAATTAATTGCTCATTTATCCGATTAATTACCCGATTGGTCAATCTATATTCCAGACATCAATTATTATCAAAATAAATACCAATTTTCACTAACACTAATAATTCCAACACAATGGAACTATCAATTTCATCTTTAATCAACACGAACTTATTCATTCTTAATATTAATTCACAATATTTAACAACCAGGTCGTTCCCAGGAAAGAGGGGGCTTTTCGATAAGGATTTCTCCTTATTGGCGCCCAATTAGGTGACCAAACCTCTCCTTGACAGAACTTCTAGACATTGTAAGTATTGCAAATAATAATATTAATAACTTTGCCGTCTCAATTATTGATTTAATAATATAACATATTATGCAAATGATACTTTGATAATAATTGAATCAATAATATGAGAGATATGATGCAGCAATTACTGTAGCAATAATTGAGTATAACTGAGTGACTTCTTATGTAAGCATCAATAATCAATACCGTGTGCTACTACTATGAAACCACGCCAGACATCGCATTACTTTTACTACTGAGTAGTTCAACAGCTTTTAACAAAGAACACTTTTTATTAGTTATTTTTATAAAAAGATAATTCTATCATTTTCTTACTATGACAATACTTCCATTTTGGTGTCCACAAATGATTGTTCCGTCGTACGAATATTCCCTGTTAAAACGAATATTTCCCGACCAATCGAATATTATATAACCACTTGCTTACTTTGGAAAATTTATAAATATTACCCACAACTATAACATTATATTATATCCACACCATAATATTCAAAAAAATATTTTGAGAGAAATTAATCTTTATTCATAAAAGTTGGGATCTTACATTTCTGGTGGCCAAATTTGAAACGAGAGGTTGCAGAATGTGTTGCCAAGTGCCTGACATGTCAGAAAGTGAAAGCAGAGTGGGTTACTACAACCTTTAGAGATTCCAGAATGGAAATGGGAACATATTACAATGGATTTCATGGTTGGCCTTCCGACAACTCAGAAAGGCTACGACGCAGTATGGGTTATCGTTGACTGACTGACAAAATCCGCACACTTCCTTCCAATCAAAATCAGATTCAACTTAGATCATTTGGCAAGGTTATATATGAAAGAGATTATTTCGAGGCACAGAGTCCCGGTGTCAATTGTCTCAGATAGAGATCCGCGCTTCACGTCGAACTTCTGGAAACGTCTATAGGAATGTATGGGTAAACAGTTGCGAATGAGCACGGCATATCACCCTTAGATAGATGGACAGAGTGAAAGAACAACTCAGACATTAGAGGAAATTGGGATGATCATCTACCACTCGTAGAGTTCGGCTACAACAACAGTTAGCACGCTAGTATTGGCATACCGCCTTATGAAGCATTATACGGCAGAAAGTGCAAAACTCCGCTATACTGGGATGAAGTTGGAGAAAGATAATTACTAGGCCCGGAATTGGTACAGCAGATAACAGAAATAGTCAAAGTGATCCGAACAAGATTGATAGCAGCTCAAGATAGACAGAAGAAATACACCGATCCACATTGTAAAAATGTTGAGTTTGAATTGGGTAGTTATGTGTTTTTAAAGGTCTCTCCCTGGAAGGGAAAGATCAGGTTCAGAAAGAAAGGGAAATTAAGCCTAAGATCATTGGACCCTTTGAAGTACTGTGAAGGGTCGGAGAGGTTGCGTATGAGGTAGCCTTACCTCCAGCTCTCGAGAATGTCCACAACGTTTTCCATGTCTCAGTGCTACAACCCTACAAACCCGATTACAAGCACGTGATTGAATATGCCCTACATTTTGACAAAGACTTATCTTACAAAGAAATTCATGTTAAGATTGTCGACCGAAAAGAGAAAGTTCTAAGAAATAAAGTAATACCTTCTGTTAAGGTAATTTGGAGAAACCACAACGCTGAAGAAGCTACGTAGGAACTCGAAGAGAATATGATGAAGAATTATCCTGATTTATTTACTTAGATTATTACAAGCGATTATGGGGATAGAATCTTTGTAAGAGGGGGGGGAAATGTAACAGAGACTAATTGTTTGAGTTGTGATTACGAGGACATAATCCTTTTAAGGGGGAAGATGTGATGAATTTTAGATTTTGTAATTTAATTTTAATATTTATTAGATTAAATAAATATTTTTGATGATTTAATTATTAGATTAAATAATTAATTGATGAAGTTGTGGTAGATTAATTTAATTATATGTGTTATATTTATTAAATTAATTTGTAGAATTAAATTATGTAAATATGTGAGCTTATTGAATTAAAAGAAATATTCAATAAGCCTAATATTATTTAATTAATTAAATAATTAATTAGAGAATTAATAAATTGGACATAATTAATAAACGAGAAAGTTAATTATGTGACTATATGAATTAAATGACAAATTATTATATTTTATTCAAATTAAATTAAATAAGATATTTGATTTATTGTGCAATTGGGTGTGACATGATTTAAACTATAGTATAAGAGAATCATTAAATTAAATGGTTTTGAAGCCTATTATTGCCAACCAAACGAGGCCCTAAGAGGAGTTAGTAGCAGTTAACCCATGATGGGTAACTGACCTCCACAACGTGTCAGTTCCTACGTCTTCTTCTTCTTCTATTAATTAGTCTTATTTGAGAAGATGTACCTTAATTATTAGTTTTAACTAAGAGAGAATTCAAAGAGAATTTAGAGAAAAATTGAATGATTGAAGAATAAAGTGAAGAATCAGAGGAACTTGCTTCAGGGTAATCTCTTAAACCCAAATTGTAATTACGTTGTTATTATTTTATGAAAAAGCTATCTCTAACTTCTCTGTAAAACAATTTGTATGATCTATGCATGAATTGATGATCAACGTGTAAAAACATGATAATATATAATCATAATATGTTTTTATTTCCATATATGTATGCTTTCATAATATTAGTTGCATAAGATATGTCGTATATTGTTGCTACAAAATTATAGAGCATAGAAATATGTCCATATGACCCTTACACGTAAATTTAATATGATAAACATATATTGTCTCATAAATTTCACACGCGTATATAATTATGTATGTTCAAACGAGGAAAAAAAATTTGAATGGACGGATTTGGTATTATAATGAACCCGTGGTGTTAAATTTTATGTTTTGCGTTCAAAACCTTCAAGAACATCAAGAACAGTGAATTTACATGTTTGATTCTGTAATTATGTGTTTTAACTTGTTAAAAACATGCTAGAAGGTTGAGTAGTAGTTATTTGTGTATTACAATATTTGGGTATGTTTAATTTCGTGTAAAAATAAATTAATTGGAGGTTTTGGTCATGTTCTGCAATTTTCGCGAATTGCAAAACTGAAACTGGAGTTTCGCGTCGCGGCGCCAACTCCTGCCTTATGTCCCGCGCCATCGTATAACGCGCCACCTTTCGTTAGACGTATAACGAGACGTTAAGATAAATTCTTAACATATTAATAACACAATTATGTGTGAATTGAATTATTAGTTAGCTTATTGTTCATAAAGTGTAAATTATGTATCAATGAATATAGTAATTTGACTAAGTATGGTCATAATCAAAGTTAGACAAAGAGAATGAACTTGTGATGACTAGTTACGTTATAATTGACTGGTATTGTGAATGTAAATGGTATGTAGGATTAAATCAAGGAACGTGTATAAATTAACGTGTAATCTACGTACGAGGCAAGTTTCCTAACCCTACTCGTTATCATTATATGAGTTTATAGGCTTATCTCTTTACATCGAGAAAATTCTCGTTATTATTGATCAAGTCCATTTTGTTATATTAAAGTATATTAATCTTTCAAAGTATGATTCTGTTATACAATATGTATTCTATTTTATACCTCTTGAGATTTCTATTCGATTTAAATATCAGTTACTGTTGAACCTTGTTAAACTAGCGAACCCTTAATGATTTGACTAGTCCATAGTTGACGAGCGTTCTAAATTTCAGAACCCTTGTTGAATTATCCAAACCAAACTTCTTTTGGTGCGGATTCTAATGTCAAACTGAGATGAACAACCCTGTATAAGGGATTACTTATTCGTTAGTGTTAAGATATTGTGCACAGTATGGTACTAAGGGCTGATCTCCCTAAGTACGAGAAAAAGAGTCGATAGTCTTATGACTGTTAAAGGTTTCAAGTATAAACACTTGACAACCTAGGACATAGTTCAAGGTCTTATGACCCTCAGAAGTTCTTTTGTTTCTTGTTATTCATTCTTGATTCAAAAGCTGAGTTTTCCTATTTCAGAAGTCTTTGATTTATTCGCATGTTATTATTCATTTGTTATATTATTATACTTGTGGGCAATCGTGCTCACTCTTGCGTAATAATAACATTGCAGTTAAGAACGAAAGATCTGACGAGCCTTCCACTAGTAAAGGCAAGGGCAAGGTTAACAAATGATGAAGACTTGTTGTTATTATGTACTTATATTTAGACTTGATGTTGTTTAAGACTTGTTATTTGTTTATGATTCCGCACAGATGTTTAAGGTTAGAGTGACCTGGGATTGTATTTATTATGCAGATGGTGTAACCCCATAAGGGGATGATTTATTTATTTATTTCTATCTATTGCATGGTTTATATTTATTATGGGTAAATAGATAAATGATATTTGTACAGTGAACACCAAATCCTGCGGAAATGGAAGTACCCAGATTTGGGGGTGTCACATCTTTTACAAAAATCATCACTGTGATTACAATTGTACACCTAATCACTCCGTTCAAACTACGCTCTCTTTGTTTCTTAACGAACTAGCATAAGAAAGTCTCAATTTACAGTTTAACATACAAATTAACCACTAAAATTGGTACTTTCATAAGCCATATTCAAAATATTCACTGTAATTATTTTTCCTACTTTTAACTGTAATTAGCATACCAATTCCTTATTTACATACAACTCAAACATAACCAACACATATAATCATCATAATTTAGTTGTCTACCAACAATTTGAAAGAAATAGAACTCACAAAACTTAAAAATTCAAGTCGTCAACTCATATATGTATATGCACATAAATATAATACTAAAGGTACGAATAATACCTTCAATTAGTTTGATAATCCTTGCCAAACACTGAAGTTGTTGTGAACTCCTTAAGTTTTCTCTCAATTCTCTCTCAGCTTCTCTCTCAATTCTCTGAACTTTTCTTCTTTCCTCCTCTTAGTGCCAATATAGATTAACTAATGCGTAAAAGAAAACTGATATATGTAATACCCGAGAATTTCCGCATATTATTAAATAAATATATTAATGAAAATGAATATTTATTTGAATATGAACAATTTCGTGTTATGAAATGAGATAACTCAATTATATTAAATAATTAAATAGTTGAGAATACGTGGAGTTTGTGGTAAACTCGTTGAAAGCCTTGTGTGGCATGGTGATGGAAATACAAATATTAATGATAAGCGGCGAGAAATTATGAGATGAGCAATTAAGTAATATTAATTGTTAATTGTTGTTGTAGTATACTATTAGTTGTTCATTGATGTGTGGTAGATTAATTATTTAATAATGAAGATTAATTAAGGATTATATTAATTAATTGATGATGGTTGTGGTAGAATATGAAATTTTAGTAATTAACTAATAATGTGTGATTACTATTATTTGCATTATATTATATAAATGAATAATGATTATGGAAACCCATAACTACATTAATCAATTGGTGGATTAATTAAGGAAGAGCATGGTTATTTATTTAACATAATTAAGTGAGTTATTAATATAATAATATTATATTGATAGTTATGTGCATGTGAATAATAATACAAATATAACTATATAGTATGGTGTGACATTTATGTGACTATATATTAAGTCTTATAAAACTATATTGTAGGGGCATTGTAATTAAACATATTGAAACTATATGTTATAAATATATTATCTATGTGACAATATGTATGTGGGTAGGTATTAAAATAATATACCATGAACACATTGAAAACTATCATTTTGATAAAATGTACATGGATTATATGTATGTTGCATAACATCTACTACCTTAAAATATTAAAGCGTATTGTGACATTTAGTTATAATACATGGTTAAGATGTGTATTAAAAATATAGCATAAGAGTGAGAATGTGTAGGAGTTTACAAGAATGCTAGTTATATTGGATTGTCCCAAATAGATTGTCCCATTTACCTCTCATTCCTCATTCACATGTGCTAGAAAAAGGCTAGGCCTATTATCTCTTCCTTCTTCCAAGCTCAAGCTAGCAATCTAAGTGATGATTATGGGGGGAGTGGGAATAATGATGCAAATCCAACAACTAATTACCAACTCCTTCTTATACATCATGCAATCCCTTAATCCATGAGTTTGAATTCTTGGGCAATGGCTTGGCATGGTTAATGAGTGTTCTATAAATGAGAGCTCTCCTTCCATTTTTCCAAGTGTTGAGAATTGCTAGGTAAGAATTAAGAGCATACAAGCATCTTTAAGAGTTTAAGAGTTCAAGTAATAGCAAGTTCTTTCGCATTGCAGAGGTATAATCCCTTTTCATTGCTTCTATTTCATTCTCTGTAAAAATGGAGTCTTGAGTCTTGAAATTCAAATTCTTGAATTCATGAAATTGTATGTTGATGAAGTTGGGTATTTGTTATATAGATGTTATATGTTAATATAAGTATGTTGCAATTGATATATGAGTGTTTAGGAATGAAATCATGAGTAATTTTTAAGGTTGGGCTAAAGTTCTCGCTTAAAGCAGATCTGCTCGCTACCGAACTGAGAACTGTATGTAATTGCGCCACACATTTGTATTGAGCGCAATTGCTACCGAAGTTCGCTTTTTAGTTTCTGTTTTGCAATCTGATATAGTACAAAGACTTATAATAGCATGTAAGCATGTGTAATGTGTATGTGCATGTATATTATTCTAAGTGGAGTATGTTTTTATAGGTTTGCATGATTAACGAAAGTATATGGTTTAGATGGAGATTTGAACCATAAGTTTTGAAAACAAACTATGTTAAAGATCATGTTCTACAAATTATGAACCTAGTAAGTTATACATGACTGATTTTACACATAGATGAGCATGTTGTAGTATACATAGTCCTTTGGGCATGATCAAACTTATTAAGCCTTGTGTTAGAGATGTATTCAAGAAGAGACTTAGTCTAGTGAACTAACTTGCATGATTTCTACACGATGTATATTCTGACTTTGAAAGCATGTGAGTATGACTTGGAAATGCATGAATAAACCTTTAGCTTGTGTTTATGTGAATTAGCAAAGAAATATAAACATGTTGAACCTATTAGCAAGCTTGAATGTGAATATTGTTAAGATACCATGAGGACTAAAATCTGACATTTGTGATCATGTTTGATAACACTCTTAGACTCGCTCATGTAGTATAAACATATATATACCATACTTTTGTAGCACATTTCAAGAAAAGCATGAATGAAGCCTATTTTCAACTAAAGCGGTGTTAGTTTAACATATGTATTATGAATACACACAAGCATGCCTAAAATGAGTATTATAACTATCTTGTATGTTTAGAGAGCAAGCATGCTAGACCTTGTGGTTTCATGACCTTGAATGACCTTAATTATTGAAATAAGCAACTTAGAACCATGTTATGCAAGAAGGGACCTAGATTGATCTAAGAAGCATGTGAAAGCCTTTAACATGTCAAAATACATTAGGTATGATTGTGCGTTCGAGACCGGACAGAACCCACAAGGCAGCAGCTAAGTCATGGCAAGGTCAGGGAATGGCGCGATTCTGCCGGTCTAAAGCTTAACCATACAAGCGCAATTGCTACCACCTGAAATCGAGAAAATGAGTTTTGACTTTTGGATAGTAACTTACATGATACATATGATGCTAAATGTGATCTAAAACCTACTGATATACATATATATATATATATGTGTGTGATACTTAGTTGATAAGTTGGTGTTGCATTGAAATGGAAAGTCCATGGGAAGAGGAGGTCTCAAACTTGAGCATTTTTTATTTGTTTATAAAGTAACTAAGTATTTGATTCATGATGACTTATAAACTGATTTGGTACCATATGTGCATACTTGAATTGTATCGAGCTTATTTAAAGACTGTGTTAGCTAATGAATATCTTGATCATATAATGCGTTATAAATAGGATTCGAAAGTGTTGGGTTATTAACGTGGATAAACTACGCTTAAGGAAAATTTCCTTAAACCTCACTTTTATTGAGTAAGCACCCTAAACCTTTGCATTACTTTATTCACCGAATACCGTAAGCTTATCCCTTTGAATACAAGTTATATTACTTCCTCGATCAAATGAGCTAGTATGTTAAACCCTTGTGAAAGCTATTATTCATGTTGAAATTGGTATTGTCCTTGAATATTGTGAAAGAGTCGATGCCATTTGATTCGGCTAGACTTTATGCATGTTTATAAAAACTGTCCAAACCAATTGATTGGTGCGGAAATCTTGAAAACTGAGTTGGACAACCCTTTTGGTAAGGGGAGTGTATGTTGTTGGAAACCCCAACACATGAATAAATATTATTGTGGTGTTATGCATAACGTAAAGTATTGTAGACTGATCATCTATAGTACTTGATATTTTTGGTTATCAGTTTAATATTGGTAACTCTAGTGAAAGTTCAATGGTCCTTAGTGATCGCTTTCGATATAAATTGCTTATCCAGTTGGATATATTGTTAGCCGTTGAATTCATATATATCTATTGATTTATATTGAATTGTCATATCCCTTATTCATGATGTTATTCTGACACTTTGAACTATACTAGAAATAACCCTTCGATATTTCAAACCTTGTGATATTATATCCTACACCCTTGTTATATATTACTTACTGGGCAATTTGTGCTCATCCTTGCTTATTTAAAACCTTTCAATTAAGGAAGAACAGGGAGGTGTCTCTGGAGCAGACAAGGGCAAGGGCAAGGCTACCGACTAGCTTGTCCTTTTTATGTTTAAAGCTATTATGTTATGTTAAGACTATTTGTGTACTATGTTTAATCTTAAGTAGGATTATGTAATAGGTCTTTATTCGATACTATTGTGTAATCCATTAAGTACTGTAGGTTGCGAGACTTGGGGGAATAATTATAATAAATCATTGTATATTATTCTAAGTAGATTTTTCGTTGTGTATGCGTTATTATAGTTATTATAGTTTTACCATGAGAACGTGATGAACCGAGTTCGAGTGACCAAGTGGAGGTCCGAACTTGGGGGCGTCACAAGTTGTTGAAAGCCATACCACCTTCACAAAAGGTATCACTTTATTCATGAGTACTTGTTCTTTCTTGTCGACTATCTAGATATGAATCTCTTCATAAGACAAATCTTCACTGAATTGCAATGGTTCATACTCGTTCACATGCTTGTAATTGGGAGACACTCGAAATTTTCTGCAAATCTGTTACTAACATTGCAGGAGGGAAGAATTGTCTTTCAGAGATAACCCTGGAAGATAGTTCACATCCATTCTGGATACTATCGAAAGTTCAGTCTCAACCCCGGAACACACACCGGGAGTATCATTTCCAACCTCGGAATACACACCGGGAACATCATTTCCAACCTCGGAGATAACCTCGAGTTTCTTCCTTGGCGATAACCCCAAGGAATTCTGTTGCAGTTCCGATGATAACCTTGGAAATGCTTATTTCAAATGTGATCAGCTTTAATCTCAGACCTCCTGCTGAGGCACTCATACCTCAGACCAGGAACTAACACCGGGCAGATAGGCACACTTATAGTTGACATTGCGGTATACAAACACGGGCAGCAGTCCAATCTCAGATGTAACCCTGAGAAACGTCTGCTTTCAACTCAAATCGGCGATAACCCCGATGAGGAGTCAAACGTCATCTTGCTACCTCAACATCTGCGCGTCGTCTCAACACTTCATACATACATACATACAATAATGTCCTTCAAGAACCAAGGAGTTTCAATCCCGAGTGACTATTACGCGTGGCAGCACACCGGATAGAATTTAAAGCTTGAAGACCATGGGTATGGTCCCCTCTTCCTGACTTCTTTCAACCTCTAATCCCATGTCATTGCGTAACTCTCAACACAAGCAGTCCGAAGGTCTTATATACCTCATTCGGATGCTTGGGTTGAAGTTCTATAAGTTCGAATGAACATCACAGTGCACGAGTGCAAGTTCTGCAAGTTCGAACGAACCCCGGGCAGCCGCAAGTGCATCTGCGGCTGCCACAGGTACACAAGTAGCTCCCCCCTCTATAAATAGAGGGCTTGGGTAGCCATTTTGAAAAAAAAAAGGCGAGGAAGCCCTGTCCAATTTGCTCTATACACACCTCATATTGAGTGCTTACTCTTTTTAAACACCTGTTAGCTCACATATAGCTATACATTTACCAGCGAGAGCTGAGTGTTTATCCATTTAGAGTCATAGAAGCCTACATTGGCAGCCCACTGTAAGCCTTCTCACACTCTATAAAGCCTTTCTCTTCATCTTTGCACACACTATTCTACACATTGAGAGTCGTGTTGTGTACGTATGCCCGACTTCTATTTGGTGGTTTTCATTTCTGTCGTATATATATACTTATATATGTATATATTTATATATGGACTAACATTATCGAGTTATGCCTCGATTGAGCCTGAGACTTATATCCGGAGCGTTTACTTGCTTTATATATATATATATATATATATATATATATATATATATATATATATATATATATGTGTAATTGTTGTCAGACATATATCTGATGAGCCCGGATTTTACATCCAGAAGCGTTTATTGCTTATATATATATATATATATATATATATATATATATATATATATATATATATATATACATTTCACATCGGGCTGGAGTTTACTTGAGGCCTTTTACTGCTTTATTTACATTTAGTCCCGTCTGGAGTTTACTTCGTGGTGGTCGATCGCATTTACTACTTTATTTACATTTTGATCCCCATGGAGTTGCTTCGTGGTGGTTGATAATGCACACACACATATATATATATGTGTGTGTGTGTGTGTGTGTGTGTGCATTATCAACCACCACGGCAACTCCATGGGGGATCGGAAATGTAAATATATAAAAGCGGTAAATATATTTATATATATATATAGCTTTTATATATATAACTGCTTACTGCTTTTCATACAAACTGTGGTATCATGTGAGCCTAGGAATCATGTGATCACAGATTCAGTCTACTGAATCTAGATTTGGTTCCAATGATGGACCTTTTTTAGCTCTAAGCAGCTTGTACATTATTTACAGTGTACGAATTTCCTTAGATGATTATCATGCCCATGAGGAGTTTGGCACTGCTATATATTATTTTATCGAAGATGTCTCGCATCTCGAAAATAAAAGCAAACAAGCCGAACATTTAACAATAAAATGGAAGTATGAAAAGGTCTCAATTCCTATTGAGCACAGGGTTTGAAAAACCTCTTTTACAAAACTCTATTGCTATATCTGCTTAAAACTGAATTTTTCTATAAATTCAAAGCCTGTGTATATAGGTGTGAACCAGGCCTCGCACTACTTTCAAATAATTGCACATTGATCCACACACACACACACACACATTCATATAACAGTTTCTTTGAAAAGTGGCGGTCACCGTGGCAACACGGATGTCGGTTTTCACATAATCAAGTCCCCGGACCCAAAATGAATCTCGGTTTTCACAGACCCATTTAGCAGTGCCAAATCACTGGGTCAATGTGCAAACCTTTTTGTTTGCTTTGGTGCAACAAGTTAAAAACACCAACTGGAGACTCTTAACAGTCCATCGTCGACATTATACATGTCGGACCTTTTTCACTTATTTTTTCAAACAAATCTCACCTAACAATGAGAACACCAAAGAACAAGTAACGAAAAGGGATAACTAATAATCCCGACGTCGACAGGTGGCGACTCTGCTGGGGACTCCAATAAGAGGGCTTAAGCCCCTATTACAAGCTTTTCAAAACTGTTATATGCTTGTGTGTGAATGTTGCATTTACATTTATGATGAATGTGTACGAATGCATTTTTACTTACTACACTGCTAAATATCTAGCTGTGATATTAGTGCTTCGCACATGTCATCATTTTTATAAACGGTGAGACACGTTGTATGTGAATGTATGTTGTGTGGTTCCTCCACCAGGAGGCTATCCTGTCAGTGTTTGATTAATGGACTCGTAGGGAGATTAATTCCAACGAGGCTCAAGAAAGGCACCACCCAGATTCGCTCCAGTTGAAAGATCGGATTAACTTCCCGTCAAGTAGATTGCGATGATCTGGGAACCTTCATACCAAAAAGCCGCGAGAGTAACCCTAAGATAGGTCAGCTTCTGATAATCCAAACGCGGAGGAAAGTCTCTTCATGCTTTCCATTTTGAATTACTTGTAAAAGCATTTACTTGTAATTTTATTCCATGTTCATTCATATGTAATGGAAAATATAAAGAATATCTGTGCATACATAACATGTTATCAATTAACGCCCGTTTTTGCAGGACAATATTCCTAAAAAGGGCACATTATGATAACATTTATATTATCCCTAAGACTAAACTACAGAAGTCTTTTGTAGGGAAATCATTGTGCCTGTTACCCGCTCAAAATCCAAAAAGGGCACGAGCCTACAACCAATCATGTCTTCTTTTGACCAGTCTAATCCTATTTCTCGAGAAGAATTTGACGGATTGAGTAAACAAATTACAGATTTGGTTGTTCTACTTAAAGAACTGCATCAGTCTACTCAGGGTACGAAGATACCTACACATACAGAATCCTCTGCACAAGGAGGATCTCATGGTTTAGAAAAAACAATTCTAGAATCTCAGTTGGATATGGCCAACAAAGACCCTGAAAACACCCATCTTAAAGGAGATCCAGACACCGGTGATATCAGGAAGAAGGTCCTCCAAATGGAGGAAACTATTCGTGTTCTCAAAGGGATTGGAACATATGGAAGTGTTTCATATGCTGACCTTTGCATATTCCCTGGTGTTCATTATCCAGAGAAATTTAAAACCCCTAGTTTTAAAAAATATAATGGATTAGGGGATCCTTATACACATTTGACAGTGTTCATTGCAGAACTTGGATCTTATGCGGAAAATGAGAAGCTCGAATGCAAATTGCTCCAAAAGAGTGTATTGGAGAAGCCCGTTCATGGTATACCAGACTAGACAACTCTAAGATCCATAATTGGGAAAAGCTAGCTCATGCCTTCCTCACTTAATACAGTTTTCAATCTCAGATGGCTCCGGACCGGTATAAGATTACCAAGGTCAAGAAACAGTCTAATGAGTCTTTCAGAGAGTATGCTTAAAGGTGGAGGCGCCTTGCTGCTCAAGTTATTCCTTCCATGACAGAATCAGAAATGGTCATGACTTTCATAGACATACAGAAAGCTCCTTTTTATGAGAGAGTTTTAGCTGGTATTGGCAAACCATTCTCTGAAATGATCAAACACGGAGAGATGGTTGAAATGGGATTAAAGTTCGGTAAAATTCAAGACCTAGCCGCTCTTAAAGCAGTTGCTGAGCACATCCAATCCAGATCTTATGGAAACAACCCCTGGGGGGTCTATAAAAAGATAGAGGATGATGTTTCCTTGATACTACAAGATCAAAAAGGCAGTCATAGCATGCCTATACAGAGGAGAAACTACTCTCCTTTCCAAGCACAGTCTTCAAACCCTCCATTGCCTAAAAGCGGAGAAGTAAAGCGCACTCGAACGTTCACACCCTTAGGGGATTCGCTCAAGAATATTTTTGTTCTTCTGACTACTCAGAAGAAAATCACACGTCTTCTTCCACCAGCCAACCCTAATGGGAAGGGTTTTAATGCTACTCGGAAGTGTTGATTATCATGTCGGGGCACCTAGACATGATACTCAAGATTGTTGGACCTTGAAACACAAGATCCAAGATTTAATAGACAACGGAGATATCGTGGTCACTAAAATAGATCAACCTCATGTGCAAGACAACCCTCTTCCTCAACACAAAGAAGAGGTCAACATGATCAGTTGGGGCAGTGGAAAAAATTCCAATTTTAACGGTAAATCATCCTAGACTGTCATAGACGGTGTTGATAGATGGAATTATGCAAAGTTCCAGTTTACTATAGAACGAAAGATGAAAGCTCTTTGCAAGCAAATTGAGCAATTGGCAGAACTGGTGACCCATCAACATCAAGTCACACACCAATTAGTCAGCCAGGAGTATGCCTATCTCCTTCCTTTTGTTATGAATGCTCCACCATCACCTTCAGAAAGTAAAGATATGGAGGATAAGGTTGCAAAGAGAGCAAATGCTAAAGCCCATCGGGATTTTACCAATCAGTGGGAATTTACTTATCTGGGCCAATCTAGGGAGGAAATATTTTAAATGCTGATCAATGAAGGAAGAATTACATCCCTTCTACCTCCAATCAATCCCCATTCAAGATGGTTCAACTCCGATGGAGTATGTCAATATCATTCACATTCTCGCGGTCACAGCACAGAAGAATGCTGGGCACTCCGCCATCTCATTCAGAATCTTATTCATAGCGGTGTCTTGCAGTTGGCAGACGACGACACTGTGCAACTCGAGGGTGGGAATACATGTCCTACCAAATGGAAGGGATCAATAGGAGTTATATCTGACGAGGATGATGAGACTGTCAAATCATTTCCCATACAAGAAATTTAACTCAAAGGAGCTAACAATCCTTTGAAAGTGGTCGCACCCGAGCCAATTTCTTTACCTTTCATACAACAATATCCTGTTGTTAGCTTACACAATGTTCCATGGAATTATGGAGAACCTGGAGGATCCACGTCTCATACTACTGCTATAGTGTTGAAGGAAAATCCACTGTATCTTCCTTATAGGGTGATGAAACCCGCCATCAAAGCAAAGGGGAAGATTCCCATGGAAAAGATTGAAAAATTCCTCCGCACTATGGGCCATAATGAAGGCAAGGTGGTTTTAAGCTTAAGAGAAGCTCCACATCAGATATCAATACTGGACTTGGTTTTCTCTTCCGAGGATCATTGGAAGATCTTACTCAAGGTTTTGGAAGAAGCCTACTTACCGAAATCAGTGGATGTGGAAAAATTTCAACATATGGTTGATCACATTTTCAACAACAATACGATATACTTCACTGATGACGACATACCGCCCGAAGGGACCGGTCAATGCAAGCCATTGCACATTGCAGTTTTGTCCTCTAGGTATATGTTATCTGGAGTTTTGATAGATGAAGGTTCGTCTCTGAATATCTGTCCCTATGCCACCTTGGTGAGGATGAATGTTAATCTCAAATGGATCTGAAGCAGCCATACGGTTATCAAAGCTTTCAATGGATCCCGGCGAAATTCTGTCAGAAAGATTGAGCTGCCAATTGAGATTGGTCCAAATACATTCAATGTATCCTTACACGTCCTCAAGATAGATTCAGGATACAACCTGTTATTGAGGAGACCATGGATCCACATTGCTGGAGCTGTTCCCTCCACATTACATCAACAACTCAAATACATTGTCAACAATAGTCTAGTAACTGTAAATGCTAAGCCGGAGTGTCCTGAACAAGGAGATCTGCCAATCATCAGCTTCAACTCAAAAGTTTAGCCGGCTAGTTTTCATACCTTGGAAGTGAGTAACATACAATGTCAACCTATTGGAGCACCACTTCCCAGGCCCAAGATTTCTGCCGAGGTTATGTCGGCTACACAAGAAATGATGTCATTAGGTTATCAGCTTGGACAAGGGCTTGGAAAAAATCAGCAGGGTATTAAGCACCCTATTCAAGTGTCCAGTCAAATCGGGACAGACGGACTAGGCTATTCTGCCAGTTCCAGTCATAGGAATCCTCATAAGCACAAGCAGGTTCCTCAAGCTTCCGCCACATGGTAATTTTTTCCATCTGCACCACATGAGCTGATACAATCTCCAGTAAAGGTGTCAGCCCATGTTATGGCTATGCTGTTTCCCAAACTAGTACCACTCAAAGTAAAAGTGGTGCTGATTCCTGATCCCGAAGTAGAAGAAAGGGAGCGGAAATGTAAACATGACATCGCCTTGATGATGTCAGGCATACGTGTGACGCCCCCAAAATAGGTATACATCACCTATTCGGAGTCGCCAAATATAGGTACAAAATACAAATATAATCTTAAATATACAACAAGAGCTGTGAGTTTTAATATAAATATTGTCTTCTAAACAATATCCACACTCAAAGGAGTCCTCATTACATTTATTGTCACACTATTTAAAAGAATAGTGAGGACTACTAATGCTATCATCTGGACCGTCACTCCTTTCCCCGACTAGTCCCGACTACGTTCTCATTTCCTAAAGAGAACAGTGAAAGAAAGGGTGAGCTCAACTAGCCCAGTAAGAAATATTATGACCAAGATAATGCAGAATAAATTATCCTTAGTCTTCAACAATGTTAAACAGATAAAATACAATAGACATCAAGTTTAACTGCAGTGGAACAAGCAATCCATTAGAAGAGTCAAGTAGAGAATAAAATCTACTATCTTCTATGATTTAAAAGTTTTTTCATCACTTTTATCGCTGAGACTCAGCTCAATAAAAAAAATCCACATCATTTCTGCACTACAGGCCAAGGATAATCGTGTTTTCATTAACGGTCCTGATCATGCCATAAAATAATTCATCTTTGCACCCTTGACCGAAGAGAATCCATAGCCATAATCATACCAAAAACTGTCCATCAATGCACTACGGGCCAATGAGGACTTTTTCCATATCATTTGTAACATTACGGTCATGATTATATCGAATAATCACTAGTCATAATCATACCAAGTCCATCTATGCACGTAAGCTAAAGATGACTTTAATCATAATATAAGCATTAGGATGATGACAATGACATAATAATTCAATAAAACAAGTTCAAGAATAAATTTTAAAGATTTATAAGTTAATTTATCCCGAACTCAAAAACGTCCCAAATTGTCGACATGATACTTCTTTGTAGAGTAAAATTCAAGAATGCTCGGAAGAATATTTCCATGAAAAGATATCGATGGATGAGCGCAAATATCAAGGATATTTCACTAATTTCATGGAGTATAGAAGCCAAAACTTTAACCAACCGAGTATAATAGAATATATGAAACTATGAATGGATTTTCACCGCCCATGCGGTAATCCACGCAGATAGATCATTTCCACAATTTAATAAGGAATGAATACGAAAGATCATTCACCATGCATGTGGTAATCCACATAGATGTGTTATTCAACCAATGAATAATAAAGAATGGAATAACGAAAGAATTCACCATGCATGCGATAGGCCGCATATATAGGTTATTTCCAATGAATAATAAGGAATGGAATAATGAAGAATTCATCACGCATGCGATAGAATCGCACGCATGTGTTATTCCCAATGTAATAATAAAGAATGGAACCGGGTCATGCGTAATCCTCACGACATGGATATTCCAAATGTATAATAAAGAATGGAATAACAATGTAATTCACCATGCATGTGATGTAGACCGCATGCATACGAGTTATTCCAACGAATAATAAATAATGGAACCAATTCAATGAGTAAATGCACGTATACCGATATTCCGGCGAATAATAAAGAATGGAATAATAGAAGAATTTCACCATATATGCGATTATTGGCATAGAAAGAGTTATTCCAACATAATAATAAAGAATGGAATAATGAAGAATTTCACCATGTATGCGGTACTTGGCATGTAGGCGAGTTATTCAACATAATAATAAGGAATGGAATAATGAAAGAATTTCACCATGTATCACGGTGAGTCGCGTATATAGGTTATTCCAATGAGAATAATAAAGAACGGAATAATGAAGTTCTCTTCATGAATCTGAAAGAAATAATACCCCTTACGAAAGTACAACAAATAATATCCCTTACCTTATAAAGAAGAGTACTCCTCGGGTAGAGGCGGGATATACTTGAAGAAAACTTGCACTACGCTCAAAGCTTCTTAAACTCTAAAGAAATACGCTCAAGATTATAGAAGAGAATTCTCTGAACTTCTGGTGTGATTTCAATTCTAACTAAGCATCCTATTTATAGGAAAATAGAAAGGATAATATGCAATAAAATATAATATAATATATATAGATATATATTATTTAAAATCTAATAAAACAAATAACTTTATAAAAGTATTTTTTTTTTTACTATGCATAACACTATGTAGGCACTATGTAACACTCGTGCATAATAAAATATAATATATTCTATTTATAGTCTAATAAAATAAATAACTTTATAAAAGTATTCTGTTTTATATAAAATGATTTTACTATGCAAAACACTATGCATAATAGAATATAATATATTCTATTTATAGTCTAATAAAACAAATAACTTTATAAAAGTATTTTGTTTTATAAAAAAAGCTTTTCTATTTTATTACATTAATAATACTAATAAAACAAAATTTATATATATATATATATAAACATCCGTGACTTCATAAAAAGACACCTCAATATATTTAACAACATTTATCATCATTATTATAATTCACAATGTTAATCGACCAGGTCGTTCCCAGGAAAGAGGGGGCTTTCCAATGAGGATTCCTCCCTATTGGCGCGCAATTAGGTGATCAAACCTCTCCTTGGCAGAACTTCTAGACATCGTTAATATTGCAATTAATAATATTAAAACTCAGTCATCTCAATTATTGATTTAATAGTATATAAAATATCGACAATAATTGAATCAAATAACGTGAGATACTATGCAACAATTACTGAAGCAATAATTGAACAAAACTGAGTGACTACTCACGTAAGCATCAATAATCAATATCGTGTGCTACTATGCAATCACGCATATTCTGGTACTTTTAACACCAGGTGTTTCAAAAGTTAACGGTAAAACTTCCGCCATTATTTTCATAAAAATATTTTTTTCGTTTTCTCAATTCGACAATAATTCCGTTGTGGGGTCCACCAATGATTGTACCGTCGTACGGATATTCTCCGATAAAAAGAATATTCCCCGACCAATCGAATATTATACAACAACTTGCGTACTTTGCAAAATTTATAAATACTACCCACAACTATAACATTATCTCAAATTCACACCATAATATTGAAAAAAATATTTCGAGAAAATTAAATCTTTATTCGTAAAATTTGGAGTTTTACAATCTCCCCTTCTTATGAAATTTACGTACGTACCTGGTATGCCGAACAAATGAGAATACTTCATCAGATTCTAACTCTTGAGGTATAACCTTTGAGTGTTGAATATGATCCTTCTTATCCAAGATTTTAACAGATATTTCTTCATACGTTAAATCTTCCGCTATCTCGTTCGGTTCTAAATCAATAATGTGGTTCAGGTCGTCCACATATTTACGTAACATCGGTACGTGATAAACGTTATGAACACGCAACATATTTGGCGGTAAAACGAGTCTATAGGCCACAGTTCCTACTTAATCGAGGATTTCAAATGGGCCAATTAAATCGAGGGTTGAGATTTTCTCTCTTCATCGATTCTTGCTTCTAGAATAACGCCTTCTTGAACCTTCTTCTTCAAATTCATCAGCTCTGAGTATGTAGCTTAAGCGGAACTTTATCGATTAAAGTCGATTCTAATCGTATATTTGATATCACCACGTGGGTCCTTAGAGTCTTTAACTCTATCTTCATCATTTGTAAGTTATACGAAATGGATTTTTGTGTTAACAACATCGCACTCGTAAACGCATATGATCTTCAACTCAACGCGTTAGCTACCACGTTCGCTTTTCCACGATGATATTGAATGGAATAATCGTAATCTTCAACATCTCGAGCCAACGTCTTTGGCGCATTATACGTTCATTTTAGTTGAAGAAATATTTAAGGGTTTTAGGAATGGGTTTTGTACTGGGGTCAATACAAAATTTGATTTTACGCTCTAGGGGTAGGCTAAGAAGTCTTCAAGAATACGTCAGAAAATTTATTAACAATAGAAATATCATTCCAAAACTGTGACTCTCATCCAAGACTTGGATAGTACGTCACATCGATACCTATCAACTTGCCATCGTCATTCACGACATCGCCTACAGAAAGTCTAGCTTCGGTGCATTACACACAAGGAAGTCATTAGATAAAGGCTCGGGGCTCTTTACTTATGGCTTGATATAACAGTGATTGACTTTAGTGGTTTGATTGCTTGAATTCGCATAACAGGTTGGTTAGAAATATGAAAGCTAACAACCTTACGAAAAGCATGATGAGTAGTTAAACAATCGATTCCTAAAATTACATCAAAGGGAAGTATTTTCAAAGAGATAAGATCGACAGGTAACGTGAATGTGACGCCCCCAAATCCGGGTTACCTGGCCCCCGAGTTTGGTGCTCACGATCCATAATATAATAACATCTAACTACCCATTCATAGATTATTATAAACTTACATAACATTAGTTATTAAGTTAACAACATCATCACAGGTCAACTAACCTTAACATTACAAGCTTTACCCTTTCGATATACAAAAAGGGTTTACAAAATAACATATTAAATATTCTTAATATAAAACTACTCCAGCACTATGCCTTTGCCTTTATTTTGCTTAGCTCCGCTGGCCTCATCGTTCCTAGCTGAAATGTTTTATTTTGCAAGGGTGAGCAACAAGTTTGCCCCACAAGTTAAGATATACAATAAATGATATATAAATCAGGAATAGAATAGTCTAGCTTGTATAGAGCTTCAACAACTATCAAACGATTTCGAGATAGCGAAATAATAATTCAATCAGAATAATAACTTTCTACTATTTCATACTAAATAACCTATTCGATATGAAAGAGTAGAATTCTTTCAAAGATTCAATAATATTCAATTGAATTAACAATACTGCAACAATATTCAATAATGTGGAATATACCCAGATTTCATGCTGAGTGATCACAGAGGATCATGAACTAATAAAGGATTCATTTAGTTATTAAAACTAAATTACCACAAGAATATAAATTAGTTATCAAAACTAAACTATACTCTTCTGCAAGTACCTGGAGTGGCCAACTCCTTTGTACCCTATATTATGCATAATACTCAATAATAGTGCACATGTCGATTTACGACATTAAAATTTGTTCATCTCAGTCTTACTTCACGAGTCTGTACCACAACAATATGGTTTGGATTACTTTCAAAGAAATACTAGGATTTCAATAATTAATAACAATGCTAATCTAGCCGAAATCAATAACATAGATCTTCCAATAACATTTCAGTTCATAATGAATAGAACCTTTCATGCTTTAACAAATATTAGTCTCGCATAAACAATTAGTTGAGACATAATTTATAATTAGTTCAAATAATAGAACATGATTCAATTGCACTACGTGCGAATTACAACAATCATTATAGATGTGAATAACTATCAATAATTATTCACTACCATGCTTGAAAAATAGTAACTCAAGTTGAGTTAGGAAACTTGCCTTTCGCGTTGATTACTGCTACACAATATAATTAACTACGCTCGTAAGACCTATAATCAATAATGTTGGTCTCACAATTAGTACAATAATTCACAACACACATCACTGTAATTTACAGTTAAATCTTCTCCTAAACACATTAGAACACAATCACAACAGTGTTTATAACCTATCTAAACACTTAACAAGTCTAACTATTTCTATGCCGTTTGGACTTCGATTAGTTCTCTCTGTTCTGGTCACCCTATCCGACAATTAACACAGTTATCAGTCTATTACACTTGGTCTCTAAGCTTCAATATTAATTCAGATAAGTCAATTATCAATAATAATATTTTTCAAAGCTTTTAATAATTATCAAGCAATTATTATAATTTATAATAATTTTCCAAACATCGAAATTATTTTAAATGATTTAATTATCAAATAAACTTATCATTATTAATAATTAATAATATCTAAATATTAATAACATACTTGTCAAAATATTAAAGTTATTATTAATAACTTAAAATATTTTTAAATCATCAATATTCTACTTAAATGATTTTTAAAGTATTTAAAATCATTTTTAAATCATCATCATTAATATATAATTATTAATGAAATTATCATCTAAATATTAAAAGTTATTAATTATAACTTAAAATATGTTTATATCATTTTTCTCATTTTAAATGATTTTTAAATCAATAAAACCATTTTTAATTCATTTATATAACAATTAAGTAAATCTAGCATCATTAATATTAACTTATTAATGAGAATTCTCCAAAAATATTGAAAATTATATTTTATAATTTAAAATATTTTCTAACACTTTATTCTTAATTAAAATGATTTTTAAATCATTAAAATCATTTTATCTCATTTATTTAATTTAATAATCTAATATCATTAATATTAAATTATTAATGAAAATTCTCCAAAATATTAAAAGTTACATTTTATAACTCTAAATATTTTTAAATACATTTTTCTTATTTAAAATGATTTTTATAATATTAAATCATTTTCTCTAATTTATTTAATATACTAATTAAATAAATTAAATATCATTTTATTCAAATAATTAATATTATAAATGAAAAATATTCTAAATAGTCGTAAATTATTTTTCATAATTTAAAATAATTTTTAAAACTATTTTTGGTAATTTTATAATTTATTTCTAATTTTAATTAATTTTCTAAATTGAAAATTAAAAATAATATAAACCGTCGTTAAAGACCTTTAGCTACACATTACGTCGCTATAGGTGTTCTTGGGCTCAAACAACAGCGACAAAGCGTTGTTAGAGGCTACTTACTTTAATGCGTTTAATCTTGAATATAATCGACTTACGGAATAGATTGAAGTGTGATCGTAAATGTTTATGTAACACTACAATCATCAACTAACATCTTGCTCATACAACAATTAAACAAGTAGATCCAGCCTCTCAAAATCGTTGTCAGATCGCATCTGGATTTTCTGGGAAACCCAGAAACCCAGACAGTGTCAAGTTGACACTTTCACGCTCAAATTAGTCTATGATCTGATCATGATACATGTTGTATAATGATTCAATTATCAATTACATGTGTCAAGGAACATATACAAGGGAACAGATTAGATACAAAAACAACACAACAACCAGATTTAATCCGGTCAAAGGTTGCCAGAAAACACGTTTATCCCATTTCTGGGTTTTCCAGAATTTTACATTGTGATCGAGAGGCATGGTTTGGCCGTTTATATAATCCCACATGTTTGTTATTTAAGCGATCTAAAGGTCTAAATCTGAAGTAAACATTACAGGCTAAAATTGGGCTACAAAAACATCAACAAATCACATTATTACTGACAGATATAGTCTTTAGAAACTATTGTCAGACACTGCTCATGTAATTCTGGGTTGCCCAGATTTTGACCCTTGGCGTGGCTTAATTCGACAGATGTTAATAGCTTATAACTCACGATCGAGACATCTGATGGTTGTACTACCACTTCCAGCTTAAAGCCATCATAGAAAGCTATATACACAATATATAAAACATTAAAAATAACCAACCAACAAGAATATGTAGCGCCTAACATTTGCTTGTCAGACCACAGAAGTTGTTCTTGGCAGTTTTTGAAAAATTGCATTTTTACCCACTTTGATGCTATGGATCCATCATGGATCAACATATATCAAATAAAAACATCTTATAACATAAGATTAAACACTTTAAACAAAAAAATTTCTAAGCCACAAAGATCAAAATTAAAATTTGATTTATACCTTTCTAGCTTCCAATTCTTGATTTTAATCCTCCAATATGTTATTGATTGACCTAGGACTGATTATAAGACTGATCTACTATAATATTTCGGAGGTTGTGGTTAGAGAGGGAGTTGGTGAGAGCTTTCAAGAAAATGAGGCTAATTTTTTAACTTTCTCTCTCTCCAATCTATTTATAATACAAAGATACATTGTATAATACTTAGATCTGATGTTGTGGGACTGATTTGCTGGCCTTTTAATGTCACAAAAGTTAAAATAGTTGGTCACCTAATAAAGGGTTTGCAATTTCTTACAAGTTAGCTAATTTAGTATATAAAAAGGGCATTTTGGTCATTATCTAATTATTTTTAATGGCATTCTTGATAATTACACAAACCCTTAGGGTTTAGGGTTTGGGTTAGGGTTTAGGGTTTAAACCCTTTAGGTTTTAAAAATTCTAGTTCCCACAATTTTCAAATTTAGGGTTTAATTAGAAAAGTAAAATTTCTAAAATATAAATAGGGTTTCTAAAATAGAAATTTAATATACAAAAATATAATTAGAGTTTTCTAAACATATTTAAGTTTATTTAAACATAGTAGTCTTGCCCATTAGGATTAGGGTTTCCTAATTTAGGGTTTACAATTCCCGATTTTGAAATTAGGGTTTTCAACTGTACAATTATTTTCAAAATCTGAGATTAGGGTTTCTAATCCCTTATTAGGGTTTATTAATTACAAACCTTATCCAGTCAACCATTGATCAACATTTCTATACTATCCTAACACAAAATCAACAGTACAATTATTTTAATTGTATTTTCTATCGGATCCCTGTCTGAACTAGGGTTAGGGTTTTCAAAATCAGTTAAGCACAACTCTACTATAATTTTATCAGTCAATACACATATTGACCATTACTCGAGACTCGTATCACAGATACACCGTGCAATATTAATAGTCAATGTCAATATTAAATAATAATAATAAAAAAAAAATTATTCGTAAATTTTGGATTATTCAGAATCCCGGGTTATTACAGTGAAAGTGTCGATTTGAATCAACAAGATTTATAAACAGTGGAGGTAATGAAGGTTTTTCCTAACGGAGTTTCAACAGATAAGTCAAAGTCTAATTTCTCAGGAGTCAAATTTAAACGTTGAGCGCAAGCAAGAGAGATAAAAGAATGGATAGAACCGGTATCAAATAAGGTATAGACTTTGTAAGCGTTTATGATTAACTTACCCATGATAACTTCGTTCGGGTTCCTCGACAAACGCTCTCACTTAAACTACCGGCTTTAACTTGTCTGAGACATCCTTTGGCAACACTATCCCAGCTGGACTTGACTTCACTACACGACAAAATCGAGCTAGGTGACATTCTCTTCCATAATTGAAACACGCTTTGGATTGCTGCATACAGTTTGGACGGGTGGTCGTTCTTCTCCCCTAGAATTTGTTGCTGGTGTTGGTGTTGCTGCCAACATCTTCCCATCATCGTTAAATCTTCTCTTCTTGAATTTTCCACTTCTATTATCTTGGCCATGATTACCACCGAAGTGGTTACGATTCTTGGCATGATAATTTCCCCCACGATGGTTATCATTATTCAGATGGCCGTTGCCACCGGTACGATTATTATCGTGTTGTTGGTCGTTGCCTTTTGGTTGTGCTGACTCATTATCGCGCTCCAATAACTGAGCCTTATTCAAAACATCTGAATATAAATAAAGTTTGTGAGAAATGAGGTATTGACGTATATCGGGTTTCAACCCTCGCAGAAATATTCGCGTCATTCGCTCCTCATTATCGACCAAATGGGATGCAAACCGGATAACTCATAAACTTAGCCTCGTCTTTCGCGACACGGTCATATTGTTTTGCTCCAGCTTGATAAATTCCACTTCCTTCATGTGACGAATACTTTCAGAAAAGTACTTGTCGTTGAACAATTCTTGAAATTTCTCCCAAGACATCTTGAGTGTCGAGTGTCAGTCAGTGCGTTTCTGATTCCCACCAATGTCGCCTCTTCATGCAACATAAAGGTGGCAAAGGGAACCTTTTGCTCCTCGGAGCATCCCAAGACGTCAAATATCTTGGTGATCTGCTTTAACCACGTTTCTGCCTTAAGTGGTTCTGGCTTTCCGAAAAACTCCAGCGGTCCCAGCTCCTTGAACTGCTTAGCGGTGACCGACCGTGGGTTGCCATTATTTCCACCTATATGTTGAACAGGAGTCTCTCTTACCTGATGTTGCATGAATTGCATAAAGCCTCTGAACATCCCATCGTTCATCATTTGATCGGTGTTGTTATTTACCTGAGGATTATTGTCTTCCTGTTGCACATTATCCTGGGTATTAATCTGTGGAGACTCAACAGTCTCCTGTGCTCCATTGCTGATCTCAACATTTTCAGATGACATTTTCAAGTACTGCCACAAAATAAGGGTTAATTAACATATCACATATTATCCCTAAACTCTAACCGACCAATTAAATACCAAATAAACTTAGGTAGGTCATACTAGCGAATGAATTCCCCGTCTCTCCCCTCCTAGTTCTTGTCTCACATCTCAGACAGAGATCATATCCCTAAGCTTTGATACCAACTGTGACGCCCCCAAAACAGGTATACATCACCTATTCTGAGTCGCCAAATACATGGTACATAATACAAATACAATCTTAAATATACAACAAGAGCTGTGAGTTTTAATACAAATATTGTCTTCTAGACAATATCCACACTCAAAGGAGTCTTCATTAAATTTATTGTCACACTATTTAACAGAATAGTGAGGACTACTAATGCTATCATCTGGACCGTCACTCCTTTCCCCGACTAATCCATTTCACGTTCTCATTTCCTAAAGAGAACGGTGAAAGAAAGGGTGAGCTCAACTAGCCCGATAGAAGAAATATTATGACCAAGATAATGCGTAATAAATTATCATTAGTCTTCAACAATGTTAAGCAGATAAAATACAATAGACATCAAGTTTAATCAAGTTGGAACAAGCAATCCATTAGAAGAGTCAAGTAGAGAATAAAATCTACTATCTTCTATGATTTAAAAGTTTTTTCATCACTTTTATCGCTGAGACTAAGCTCAATAAAAAAAATCCACATCATTTCTGCACTACAGGCCAAGGATAATCATGTTTTCATTAACGGTCCTGATCATGCCATAAAATAATTCATCTTTGCACCCTTGACCGAAGAGAATCCATAGCCATAATCATACCAAAAACTGTCCATCAATGCACTACGGGCCAATGAGGACTTTTTCCATATCATTTGTAACATTACGGTCATGATTATATCGAATAATCACTAGTCATAATCATACCAAGTCCATCTATGCACGTAAGCTAAAGATGACTTTAATCATAATATAAGCATTAGGATGATGACAATGACATAATAATTCAATAAAACAAGTTCAAGAATAAATTTTAAAGATTTATAAGTTAATTTATCCTGAACTCAAAAACGTCCAAATTGTCAACATGATACTTCTTTGTAGAGTAAAATTCAAGAATGCTCAGAAGAATATTTCCATGAAAAGATACTGGATGAAGCGCAAATATCAAGGATATTTCACTAATTTCATGGAGTATAGAAGCCAAAACTTTAACCAACTGAGTATAATAGAATATATGAAACTGCAAATGGATTTTCACCCGCCATGCGGTAATCCACGCAGATAGATCATTTCCACAATTTAATAAGGAATGAATACGAAAGATCATTCACCATGCATGTGGTAATCCACATAGACAGGTTATTCCAACAGAATAATAAAGAATGGAATAACAGAAGAATTCACCATGCATGCGATAGATCGCATGAGATAGGTTATTTCCAAATGAAATAATAAGGAATGGAATAACGAAGAAGAATTCATCACGCATGCGATATCGGCCTGCATGAAAGTTATTCCCAATGTAATAATAAAGAATGGAACCAGTCATGCGTAATCCTCACGAACATGTGATATTCCAATGTAATAATAAAGAATAGAATAACAACAGAAATTCACCATGCATGCGATGAATCGCATGCATGCGGGTTATTCCAATGAATAATAAATAATGGAACCGGTCAATGCGTAACGCATTGCATACCATATATTTCGATAGAATAATAAAGAATGGAATAATAGAAGAATTTCACCATGTATGCGATTACTTCACATTGTGAGTTATTCCAACATAATAATAAAGAATGGAATAATGTAAGAATTTCACCATGTATGCGGTATTGTGGCGTATTGTGTTATTCCAACATAATAATAAGGAATGGAATAACAGAAGAATTTCACCATGTATACGGTAGTCCGTGTATATAGGTTATTCCAACAGAATAATAAAGAACGGAATAACAGAAGTTCTCTTCATAAATACAAAAGAAAGAATACCCCTTACGAGTACAACAAATAATATCCCTTACCTTATAAAGAAAAGTACTCCGATGGGTAGGGCGGGGATATACTTGAAGAAAACTTGCACTACGCTCAAAGCTTCTTAAAACTCTAAAGAAATACACTAAAGATTATAGAAGAGAATTCTCTGAACTTCTGGTGTGATTTCAATTCTAACTAAGCATCCTATTTATAGGAAAATAGAAAGGATACTATGCAATAAAATATAATATAAAATATATATATATATATATATATATATATATTATTTAAAATCTAATAAAACAAATAACTTTATAAAAGTATTACATTTACTATGCATAACACTATGTAGGCACTATGTAACACCGCGCATAATAATAAAATACAATATATTCTATTTATAGTCTAATAAAATAAATAACTTTATAAAAGTATTACATTTTATATAAAATGATTTTACTATGCAAAACACTATGCATAATAGAATATAATATATTCTATTTATAGTCTAATAAAACAAATAACTTTATAAAAGTATTTTGTTTTATAAAAAAAGCTTTTCTGTTTTATTACATTAATAATACTAATAAAACAAAATTTATATATATATATATATAAACATCCGTGACTTCATAAAAAGACACCTCAATATATTTAACAACATTTATCATCATTATTATAATTCACAATGTTAATCGACCGTGTCGTTCCTGTGAAAGAGGGGCTTTCCAATGAGGATTCCTCCTGTTATCGCGCCAAGAATTAGGTGATCAAACCTCTCCTTGGCGTAACTTCTGACATCGTTAATATTGCAATTAATAATATTAATAACTCTGTCATCTCAATTATTGATTTAATAATATATAAAATATCGACAATAATTGAATCAAATAACGTGAGATACTATGCAACAATTACTGAAGCAATAATTGAACAAAAGCGAGTGACTTCTCACGTAAGCATCAATAATCAATACCATGTGCTACTATGCAACGACCCACGCGTGATTCTCGGTACTTTTAACACCGGGTGTTTCAACAGTTAACGGTAAAACTTCCGACGTTATTTTCATAAAATATTTTTGTCGTTTTCTCAATTCGATAATAATTCCGTTGTGAGGTCCACCAATGATTGTACCGTCGTACGGATATTGCCCGACAAAAAGAATATTCCCCGACCAATTGAATATTATACAACAACTTGCGTACTTTGCAAAATTTATAAATATTACCCACAACTATAACATTATCTCAAATCCACACCAAAATATTCAAAAAAATATTTTGAGAAAATTAAATCTTTATTCGTAAAATTTGGGATTTTACAATACACATCATTGTCCATGATGAACATACAAACAGATATACCCCAGACGATGATTGCCAGATGTCATGGTTATCATTCGGGAGAAGGAGGACAATGACAACCCCTCCATCACTGCAGTCCATCAGGACTTTGCCCTCGATAATTGGAGCAGCACTCCATGCATTGGTCGACGAGGGTAAAACGGGCAGAAAATCCCTCTGCCCTATAGATAACTTTAATTACTTACTTTTCTATATAGTATTAGCAGTTATTTTATCAGTACATGCTAACACTTTTGTATGATTAAACAGTTTCATATATTAAGTGAAAGAATCTTTTGATTTCAGGACTCTGAATTTAGATGTGCATGTACTTGCTGATGATGTGCCTTCTCTCCACAAGGGCTGTAACTTTGATGCAAAGTTGGACTCAGACTTGATGTAAATACAAGAGGACATTGAGACACCTCAAGAGATTAAGGAATGGGTCGCAGACAAACCTAAACCCAACCTTGACAAAACCACTTCTTTCAATCTTGGAACCTTAAAAAGCCCTAAGCTAATCCAGATTGGTTCAGACCTCACCCCAACCCAACGGAATGACATGGTTGTGTTATTAACCCAATTCCAGGATGTGTTTACATGGTCTTATGAAGACATGGTGGGTTTGTCCACTGACATTGCTCTTCATCGCCTTCCTATTAAGGAAGGATTCAAGCCAGTTAGGTAGAAACTCGGGCGATTGAAACCTGAGTGGAGTTTAAAAGTCAAAGAAGAAATTGTGAAACAATTTCAAGCTGGCATTATCATGGTGTCTACATATCTGGAGTGGATATCCAACATTGTTCTCATGCCTAAACCCTGAGGAAAGGTGCGAGTTTGCGTGGATTATCGGGATCTGAACAAAGCTTGCCTTAAAGATAGCTTTCTCGTACCCTTTATCCACATTCTCATTGACAATACTGCTCAATACGGCATGTACTCCTTTGCGGATTGCTTCGCGGGGTACCTTCAAATTATGGTTGCTAAGGAAGACCGTGAGAAAACTGCTTTCATCACGCCTTGGAGAACCTTTTTCTACAGACGGTTGTCATTCGGCCTCATCAATGCCGGGGCAACCTATCAGCGAGCTATGATGGCTCTTTTCCACGATTTAATGCATAAAGAGATAGAGATCTATGTGGATGACATCATCGTCAAATCCCGAAGGGAGGAAGACCACTTAGACCATCTCAAAAAGTTATTCAACAAGTTGCGTAAGTATAACTTGAAGTTGAATCCAGCCAAGTGCGCCTTTGGTGTTAAGTCAGGCAAGTTGCTAGGTTTCCTACTCAGCCACAAAGGGATTGAGCTGGATCCCACCAAAATCCAGGCCATCAAGGAAATGCCCATTCCTCAGACAGAGAAGGAAATACGGGGATTTTTGGGAAGAATCAACTTCATTAGCAAGTTTATTTCTCAACTCACAGCAAGCTATGAGCCCATCTTCAAGCTATTAAGGAAGAACTCCTCCATGAAATAGAATGATGAGTGCCAGAAAGCCTTCCTTACCATTAAAGAGCTGTTGGTTAACGCTCCTATTTTGGTACCTCCCAGGGATGATGTTCCCCTGTTCATGTACCTGTCCATTAATGACAATGCCATGGGCTGCATGTTAGGGCAAAAAGACAATATAGGCCAAGAACGAGTTATCTATTACCTCAGCAAAAGATTCAGCATCAGTGAACACAAGTACACTCTAATTGAGAAAACTTGTTGTGCTTTGGCATGGGCTTCCATGAGGTTACATCATTACCTTCATGGTCACACAACCTATCTCATATCCCGCGTGGATCCTCTCAAGTATGTGTTCAGTAAGCCCATACTAAATTGTCGACTGTCCAGATGGAAGTTGATCCTACATCAATTTGACATCGTCTATGTGACGCAAAAATCTGTCAAAGGTCAAGGAAATGCGGATCAACTGGTCGCCGCACCTGCAGGGGATTACAAACCCTTAGAAACATACTTCCCCGATGAAGGGGTAATGGTAGTTCAGCAATACCATCAGTACGATGCATGCCACACATGGAAAATGTATTTTGATGGAGTTGTTAATAGAGAAGGCTCTGGAGTTGGAGTTGTTCTAATATCCGGTACGGGGGAGCAGTATCCCGTCGCCATCAAATTGTAGTTTGTCAGCACCAACAACACAGCTGAGTATGAAGGTTGTATCATGGGGCTAAAACTTACCCGTTCAATGGGCATTAGGAGGTTAACTATCTTTGGGGATTCCAAATTGGTAATCAAATAATCCACAGGAATCTATCAAACCAAAGAATTACATTTGCTGCCTTACCATCGACAAGTTTTACAGATGACTTTGGAGTTCGAAGAAATCTCCTTTCTACACATTCCTCGCAATAGGAATGATTTTGCGGATGCACTAGCAACGTTGGCCTCCTTGATTCACATACCTGACAAGGAAAACATAACTGAAAAGAGGCGGATCCATCGACTTGCTATGAAATTCTATCTGAGTGGAGATGCACTCTACAAAAGAGATGCATGATTAGGTCTCCTCAGATGTCTGGACAAAGACCAAGCTCAGAGGCTCATGGATGAGATCCATGGGGGAGTATGTGGCCCACACATGAGCGGCCCCGTACTTGTCAAGAAAATCCTTAGAACAGGGCATTATTGGCTCACACTCAAAGCTGACTATGATGATCACGTCAAGAGGTGCTATCAATGCCAAATTCATGGGAATGTTATCCACGTCCCTCCAAGGGAACTCCACAATATGAGTTCGCCATTGCCCTTCTCAATGTGGGGAATGGATGTAAGCGGGCCCATCGAGCCCAAAGCCGATGTGTACATCGATTCATATTCACCATGATCGACTACTTGACCAAGAAGTGGGTAGAAGCGACCTCCTTCCCGTGGTTACTAAAGAAGTCATCATTGCTTTCATCGAAAATAATATCGTTTGTCGATATGGACAACCGAGGTCATTGTGCGAACATAATGCTAAGAACCTCAACAACAAAATGATGGAGGAGTTATGCGAAGAAATTCCACATCAAACACCTTAACTCCGTCATCTCACTGCAAAGATGAATGGTGTTTGTTGAAGACTAATAAAAATATCAAGAATATTATGCGTAAAAATGTCCACCAATCACAAAGGATGGCCCGACCTCTTGCCTCGACTTTATTAGCCTATAGAACTTCAATGCGCATTTCCACCGGGGCAACCCCTACTCATTAGCCTATAGGATGGAAACAAAGGTTCCCCGTAGAGGTGGAAATGGAATCCTCGGAGTATTGATGGATGCTCACGGTTGGATGAAGAACAATAGGTACAAGACAGTATCACCAATTTTCTCTAATAGACGAAAAGGCGAACCGCGACAATCTTCCATGGTCGATTATATCGAAGAAAGGATCGCCAGATCCTACAATGTAAAAAGTCCCATTATGGCAATTCGAACAACATGACTTGGTTTTGAAGAAGATCATTGACAACCAAGATCAATCTAAGGGAAAATTCGCTCCTAACTGGGAAGTCCCGTTTGTTGTCAAGGAGGTATTGACAAGAGGTGCTCTCAGACAACAGGAAATGGATGGCAATGAATTTCTATAGCTTATCAACTCGGACACCGTGAAATGGTACTATGTCTGAAGTTACCATCAACCAAACATCCTGGTATTGAACATCCAATTACCAGCCATTCCGATTTTTTAACACCCCCTTTTTACAAACTCTTCTACCCCTCAAGGAAACATACACTTCAAACCAGCAGCCTGGTTTCACCTCATTTCAAACCTTTCACACAATTTCGGTTATCCTAAACACAAAATTGAACCTTCCACACCTGCAGTTTATCCTAAATACGGGATTAAACTTTTCTACGCTTGTAGTTTGTCCTGAAAACAGGATCAAACTTTTTTCACACCTGCAGTTTATCCCCATTATGGTATCAAACTTTCTTCTCCAAGTAGTATAGCATGCGCATGGGATTCACACTTCTCTTTGGCTGCAATTCGTCCTGAGGGGCGAACTACGTCGACCTGATCTCCCTGATACACAGGAGTACGTAGGCAACCATATTATATATGGCCCGATCGTAATAAACAAAAAACAACAAAAATATTTCTACCCTTTCTCTACAAAAAAAAACCCACAAAAATACCTCTACACCCTTCTTCATCAATAAAGCTTCTACACCCATCTGCCTTTCACATTCAGTGTTTAACCTCTTACACCAAGTTCGAACTACGCAGAATTGATCTCCTCTTCAATAGGAGTACGTTGGCGTACCATTTATGGTTCAAAGGTAACCCTACCGTAAAAAAAATACTTGTCACACCAGATCGAGATCAACCTTCAATCCACCACATTTCATCGGCTTCAGACCAAGGGGATGGAATTACCCAACCTCTCCTCATAAATAGGAGATTCGGTGACCATCTAAGCTGCAGTTGTGCCTCAAAGAGCAATACCAATCCATAAAAGATGGAATTAATTAGGCTTCTCACAAATAGAAGTATTGGCGACCATCTGTGGTGCGGTCAATCTCAGAGAGGAAAAGTCACACTCCTCTCCACATTTCCATACAGAAACCAGTCCCAAGACACCGAAGATGGTAGGGATACATACAGATCAAAGATCCGTTCTGAGAGATCCTGCAATGGCTCAATTTCCACATATCAAGGACAAGTTCAGAATGCATCAAGATCACAAGCCCTGAAGAAATAGACAAATATCAAGCAAGTATCAAGGCATAACTAAAAGGGAAGTAAATCAAAATATATTTCTCTGTCATATATAATACTATTTGATATATACATCTGTGTTGTACATGACAAAATGGCTAAGCTAGTATGTGCTGGAAAATACAAAGCTATCTACGGATTTGTGTGTATGCGGACTATCAGATCTAACATAACATTCCTCTCCGAAGAAGGAGGTAAAGTTACAAGCTCCTGCCCAAGGGTATCTACACGAACTAGCAGATCTGAGGCTAACTGCATGGTGACATGATGCTCATCGATGTATGCACTCATATCTGCAAAGGCCACATCCCTAGCAGATAGGGCAGCATCCCTCTCCACAATCAAAGCATCTCTTGTTGATCTAGCCTCATCCCTCTCTAATAGAGCGGCGTCTCTCCCAACAAGAGCTGTCAACATCGAGGCCCTAGCCTGATCTCTCTCATAGGTCATCAGATGTAGGCTCTGCTCCAAATATTGTACTAAATATTGAGTAACAGTGGCACTCGGGGTGGGAGAATCCATCACATATGCTGGCAGCCCAACAGTCAAATCCCCATCGATGGGAATGTCAGCCTCCTCCATAGGCTCCTCATCGTTGGAATCAATCTCCTTCACTATGGATACTACCATAGTCGATGCAGTTTCTGTCTCCATCCATGCTGAATACTCTGCAGAATAACCCGGATGACTGACAGAAAACTCAGCTAGCTCTCACTGATCCCAACAGGCATACAACCTGGATCTGTCCTCTGCTGATAAATGGCGTGAAGCAAAGCGCTGACTCACTGTCCCCTCAAATGGATGGAAATCCTGAAACTGGTCATACTGACACATCACGACCAGTGGGTGGTAGGTGATCATCCCTCTCAAACCAGCTAGAGGAAGATAATCCATGCCCAGAGCATGAGTAATGAAGCTGTAGGGTGAGCTAAGCCATGTACACGGCAATATAGCGAATGGATCTCCAATCCCTGCAAGGAAAGCTAACCAAGATGCAGCATCTATACACTCTACATGTTGGAAGGAGTACGACATGGCTATATCATGGGTGAAACAATACCCATGTCGTCTGAATGTGTCAATCGGTCCCAAGTGTGACATAAACCACACGTACATCATGATCGAGCTGCCTATGAACACTCCTGCTGGACAAGTGCAGCAGTATGTAGCTGACCCCAGAGTCATCGGTATGATGGTATGACCCTCCCTGAGAGATCTCACTGCCATAATGACCCCGATGTCCAGCTCATCCATGTATCGTGGCATGTAGACGTACGACAGTACGCACAGTAACAATACATCCACTCTGGTCAAACGCTAATGATCCTCCGGTGTGGTGAAATCCCCGAAATGACGTGCATAACTATCCTCAGAGCCAAATCTGTCAATCAGAAAATGTTGTGATATCACATGGCCAGATGTGATCTCATCCTATACCACTCTACGCCTCAATCCGGTGAGGGTCATGAACTGCCTACTCATGTCTCCGATCGTCATGTGCACACAAGGTCTGTCCAACAGCAGCATCGTCAACCGTGCATACTCCTCCAAAGTAGGAGTCAACTCCTGGGTCCCAAGTCAGAAAACATGTCTCTCCGGTACCCAATGTTCTAGCATACCCTCTATGAACCCTATGGGAACCTGAAACATCAACAAGGTCAGTGTGCTACAGCAAATGTTCTACAGGCACCCTGTGGTTACATACTATCATACCATAAGCGCATACCAAATGCCACCAAAAATGGTGGGGTATGGTCAATACTGTTAACTGTCGAAGAAGACATCTGTACGGGCCGTGTTATAAGACCATCCAGGGGTCAATGCTGAATATCTCTGGACATACATACATATGCATAACATAATAACATACATGATACAATAGATGGCAATATGATATAGGGAATGGAAAACTGTACATACATTCCTAAGTATATCATCATCTAATACATCTCTGTCTGACTAAAATACGTGGAAAATGGGGCGGCTACCCAAAGATCTAACGAGAGGCCTATCAAAAGAGATAACGAGAAATATACATCGGAAGAAGTCAATGGTATCGATGTTCACATCGTCAATTACATCCACGATGTAACTCCTCCCGAAATTCTTCGGATCTCTATCTACTGTGGATGTCGAGCCTATCTGAGGAGGATTTGCACCTGCAAAGCTATATGGGTCACCTGAGCGGCCAGCGCCAGAGCTGGAAGGATCAAAAGTGTAAGACCCCAACTTTTATGAATAAAGATGATTTTTCTATGAATATTATTTTTGAGTATTATGGAATGAATTTGATATAATGTTATAGTTGGGGGTAGTATTTATAAATTTTGCAAAGTACACAAGTTGTCTTATAAATATTCGATTGGTCGGGGAATATTCTTTTTGCAGGGAATATTCGTACAACGACACAATCATTGGTGGACCCCACAACAGAATTATTGTCGGATTGAGAAAAGGACAAAAATATTTTATAAATAACGGAGGTGTTATTGTTAAAAGCTGATGAACTACCCTAGTAAAAAAGTACGAATAATCAGTGTGGTTGCATAGTAGCACACGGTATTGATTATTGATGCTTACGTGATAAGTCACTCAGTTGTACTGCATTATTGCTACAGTAATTGTTGCATTATATCTCTCATATTATTGATTCAATTATTGTCACAGTATCATGTGCATAATATGTTATTTTATTAAATCAATAATTGAGACGACAAAGTTATTCATATTATTAAATTGCAATATTTACAATGTCTAGAAGTTCTGTCAATGAGAGGTTTGGTCACCTAATTGCGCGCCAATAGGGAGAAATCCTTATTGGAAAGCCCTCTCTTTCCTGGGAACGACTTGGTTGTTAAATATTGTGAGTTATGATATTAATGATGATTAAGTTCATGTTAATTAAAGATGAATTTGATAGTTTCATTGTGTTGGGATTATTTGTGTTAATAGAAATTGACATCTATTCCGATGATAATTGATGTCTGGAGGTTATATTGTTCAATTGGGTATTCGGGATATTTTTTGTGTCGAAGTTACTATTACGAGTTACTATTCATGAGTTACTATTCACGAGTTACTATTCATGAATTACTATTCATGAGTTACTATTCACCCGGTTACTATTCACTCTATTATTGTGCATTCGGGTATTTGGGTACAATATTATTTCATGAGGAGATGTGCTAATTTTTCAGACCGTTGGTTGAATGAATTAATATGGACCGCTGGTTGAAAGTTATAATAGTGAATCAATATGGGTCGTTGGTTTAAAGTTTTAATAGTAAATCAGTATGGACCATCGCTTTAAGTTTTAATAGTAAATCGATTTGGATCGTTCGTTTAAAAGTAAATCGATCTGGACCGTTCATGAATTAGTTACTATTCAATCCATTCTTCTATAAATAAGCTCATTCCTTCATTATTTCTTACGAATTCAATTGAAACTCTAGAGAGAGAAATTATAGAGAGAAAGAAGAAGAGTATTACGCTACTTTACTACTTTGATATCCAAAGGTGTCTTTTACGATGAGGGTGTTATTCTTTCTTATTCATGAAGAGAACTTCATTATTCCGTTCTTTATTATTCATTGGAATAACTCCTGTAAAAGTGGCATACCCTATACATAACTTTGTATCACGCCAGACACCCTATACTTGGTGAAATCCTTATGTTATTCCATTCTTTATTATTCTGTTGGAATAACTTTGTATGCTGCTTACCCTTTACCTATACTCGGTGGAATGACCAGATATGCGGTTTAACCAATACTTAGTGATCTTCTTCATTATTCCATTCTTTATTATTATGTTGGAATAACTTTGTTTATGCTAAGTACCGCATACTTGGTGAAATTCTTTTATTATTCCGTTTTTATTATTCTCATTTAATATCCATCGCTTGGTGTGAATTTCACCCTACACGGTTCCATATTTATTATTCCGCATTTATTATTCTGTCTTTATTATTACATTTGGAATAACTTTGTCTATCGCAAGTACCGCATGCATGGTGATTTCTTTTGTTATTCCATTCTTTATTATACTCGGTTGGTTAAAGTTTTGACTTCTATACTCCATGAAATTAGTGGAATATCCTTGATATTTAAACTTCATCCAAATCATTTCATGGAAATATTCTTCTGAGCATTCTTAAATTTTACTTTACAAAGAAGTATCATGTTGACAATTTGGACATTATTGGTTCCTGGACAAATTAATTCTTGAACTTATTTTATTGAATTATTATGTCATTGTCATCATCCTCATGTTATATTATGTTGAAAGTCATCTTTGGCTTACGTGCATAGATGGACTTAGTATGATTATGACCAAGGATCATTCGGTATAATCATGACCTATTATAAATAATGTGATAAAAGTCCTTAGTGGCCTGTAATGCATTGATGAATAGTTTTTGGTATGATTATGACCAGGGTTTATTCGGTATAGTCATGACCATTGATGATTTAATAAAAATCCTTGACCGTGGTACAGGGATGATTAGATGTGGTGGTTTATTTATTAAAATTTGAGTCTCAAATGATAAAAATTGATGAAAACCTTTTAAAACATAAAAGATAGTAGACTTTATTCTCTACTTGACTCTTTTAATGGATTGTATATTCACCGCAGATTAAAACTTGATGTCTATTGTATATTATCGGTTTAACATTGTTGAAGACTAATGATAATTTATTCGTATTATCTTAGTCATAATATTTTTATCGGGCTAGTTGAGCTCACCCTTTCTTTCAATGTTCTCTTGAGAAATGAGAATATAGGCGACTTAGTCGGGGAAAGGAGTGATGGTCCAGAAGATAGCATTAGTAGTCCTCACTATTCTGTTAAATAGTGTGACAATAAATGTAATGAGGACTCCTTGAGTATGGATATTGTCTAGATGACAATATTCCTATTAGAACTCTCAGTTTATGTATTGTCGTATGTTACACGACATTTGTATAATTAAGTTTGTATTTGTATTTTGTACCATGTATTTAGCGACTCAAGATGGGTGATGTATACCTAATTTTGGGGGCGTCACAAAAAGTATCTGCCTTTGAAGGATCTCTACCCAAATGCCGAATAAAGAAATGTTCCTTGGTCCAATCACCGTCAAATCATTAATCATGTCACATGAGTCGGATCTCTGACACAAGCTAGCCAATCCGTCATCATCACGGATCCTGGAACCATATCCCCCATAAACTATGTGGCGCGGGTCTGAGCTCCAATGGTACGAGGGAACCACCAATGCTGGAACATCTCCTGAGTGCAAGGGTCCTCTGATAATGTGTAACCGTTAATCCCCAACAATAGGATATCAATGACGGGTGACTGCGAAACATGCCAATAACCCCTGGCAGGAGGCAAGATCGGCATGTGAATCTCTCATGTAGTGCTCCTGATAGCACGCTTTTCTAAATAGAGCTCCCATCCTCCATCTGTGAAGAGAGGAATCCTACAGGTGGAAATAACGTACTCAACTCCAGTCGGGTACCCATCCTCAAATCCAACACTCAAGTGCTCCCCAGAATAGGGAACCCATATAATGACATCCGCTGTCAACAATTCCAGCTGTAGGCAGCAATGGGTGAAACCCTCAGCAACAGGGACCTCCGCCAGTATGGAATGATGTCATCTCCGTCCTCGTGGATAGGTGTCTAAACCTAACACGCTCACAGGACGTAAACATGGAAGCCTCTCACAGACCCAAAACTGCCAACACAAAGGCAAACATCTGCTGTCAGTCAACACTCTTAACCTGTACATGGGAAAAGACAAGAGAAATACTCACCAGCAGAAATAGGTAGAATCCTAATCATGCCTCGGTCAAGCCTTGCGATTGCATGCGCATTCCCTTGAGGAAGTAGGCAAAGGTTTAGGAACCCCAATCATATTCTCCTATACGGTTCACGTGTCGAGTGGCGCTGATCAAAGCGAAGGACACCGTAGAAGAGTTATCTCCTATAAAGCAGCCCCTAATAATCATCAGGAACAATCGCCGAAGAATGCAATCCCTGACTCTCACATCATCGGGTATAGGCTCACTCAACGGCCATTTATAAGCATCTACGCTCAAAGGACTGCGAATAATAGTCACGCGCCGAGCACCTCCGTCAAAACTCCTAATAAGGATCTGACGGCAGTAGGGGTGATATCTGTCGTGCAATGCACCGGAACCCCTTTAAACTCCATACCTGTGATAAACCGCCAATCCATCGGCGTCATCATCACCTCACAGTCCAACAAGTAAAGTGACTGAGTCTGGTGAAACCACCGCTCAGACAATGCCCTGAGGTAACCCCAGGGACATCGACAGGGAAGAATGAAAAAGAACATCCTGAATCCCCAGCCATCTACAATCGCTCTATAGTCATCATGGAAAGCCTGATACATAGAGTGGATGTTGAACCAGTTCCCTCGAGGCTGTGTAAAGCCGCGAACCTACATCAAATGCAGATCAACATCAAAACCCTTTACTCCTCATCAATAGGAAACAAGGAAGATTAAGATCTAACTTCATACCTTGTTTGCGTGCAGGTAGAATGAAGGATGCCGACTTAAGTCACCCAGAAGATCTGGATTCGCCACTTGAATACCTGGCAAATCCCTACGGGGAACACGTGCAGCAGGAGCAGGAACCTCAACCGGTACATCATCCTCCTCGTTCTCGACATCCGACACTTCAACCCGGATAGGACAAATCACTGCCTCCTCCAAACGACGAGGCTGTCTAACAGAACGGGGTCGAGGTACTTCATGAGCCCTCCTCCATACACTAGAAGTGGTCCTGTGGGAACTACTCGGCTGATCCGGATCCATAATATCTTGACAACAAGTCTCCAAATCACCTCAGAAAGGGTGTGGTAAATTCTTACCTTGAGCTTTTCAAAATGCATCTTATGACTACATGCATGAATGCATTGTTTTAACATACATCTACAGTAGAGTTAAAAATGCATGACTACCCAATGCCTACGTTTTGGAAAAATTTTGCCATAGCCCCCTTTGTAAATGGGACTATCCACATGCACATAGGCATGACTAGGTAGCCATTCAGTAGCACACCTACCTACAGTCATATACATCCTACATGCATTTAATACATCACAGTAAAAAATCCATAAGTGTAATCTAATTACCAAGGTTATTTTACTTCGCTACCTTTACTCATTTGTCCTCAATTAGGATAAGAAATGACAGTAAAAGGTGCCAATTTGACTGTGTCAAAAGTCAAATTTTTTCACATCATTATGTTCAGCATGGTTTAATACTAACATTTACTGTGTTGAATATTTTTTATCAAGTCATATCAGCATGCATATTCACTACTATGTGTCTAAATGCATATCATGTGATAAGTCATTTTCCAACGGATAGAAACTGGAAAAGAATACATGCATATGTTACCAGGATAGTGAAAAACTCTTGTATGGTAGCAAAATATGCACAAAGTTGCCTGAACTCAGCAGGTCTGAAGAAGAGCTCTCAGATTTCCTTCGTCGTGCATCTTGAAAATGACTTATGAAAGCAACCCGTAGGGAATACATACCCACGATTGGTCGCAGGTCCACCTGCGGCTGCTGCAGGTGTACCTGCAGCACCCCTATGTGGGTCCCACACCTCCGGCTCACTCTAGTTAGAGTTACAAAGGAGGTCTCACAAGCTGAAAAGGCCAAATCAGGAATAAAAACGCTACGCGATTGAGCGGAATAGCCTGGAATCCTGGTTTTCATGAGCCAAACTCTGGCTCCACATTTCACTCATTGGTATTTGCCTGCATACAAGGTATACTATACCAATGGCCTCAGCTTTCACAAAACATGCTCGGCAATATATACCTCACAAAGGTCTGATGCCGTCAGTACAAGGTTACAACCCTAAACCTTCCCCGACGGGGGTTACAACGTCAAAGTTATGAATTAAAGACGTATCCCCGGCGGCGGTTACAACGCCAAAGTTGCGAGTCATAAACCTTCCCCGGCGGGGGTTACAACGCAATTCAACCATTGATACACAAATCAATAAAGGTCAAGCAACCTTGACATTACTTCAGCCGGTGAAAAGTAAACCCATCGAAGCAACTTATCCATCACAACCTTCCCCGGCGGGGGGTTTACAACGCAATACGACCATTGATACACACATCAGTGAAGGTCAAAAAGCATTGACAATGCACCCAGCAGGGATCTATCTAGTGATACATACATTAGCGAAGGTCAGGCAACCCTGACAAATACATACTGTTGGCAGTAACTCCAACAGGATGGTGGGATATGTTATACACATCCTCAAACAGACAAAGCTTTCTCCCCACAAATCTCTTGTACACAAGAGGCACCTCTATGGAATAGAAGTATGATTCTAGGATTCAGGACTTTGGTGATATCCCCAACGTCAACATCCTTGAAGACTTGGATCGCACGTCCAAGACATCACTGATTGTCATCCCAACAAGATTAACAGGGAACCAGCAATCATCTCATTCATACATTTGCATCATGTTGCTGCACATAGCATCATGTTTATCTTGTTGCATTTCAAGTGTCTAGGATTCTTTATCCTATCCATGCCTTGCATTGCATGAATATGATAAAGAGGGGCATCTGTAGACACTCGAAATTTTCTGCACATCTGTTACTAACATTGCAGTAGAGCAGAATCGTCTTACGGAGATAACCACGAAAAGCGGTTCACATCCATTCCTGGATCTTTACCGAAGTTCGGGCCTCAACCTCAAAACACACACCGGGAGTATCATTTCCAACCCCGAAACACACACCGGGAACATCATTTCCAACCTCGGAGATAACCCTGAGTTTCGTCCTTGGCGATAACCCCAAGGAATGATGTTGCAATTCTGGCGATAACCCCGAAAATGCTTGTTTCAAATGCGATCAACTTCAATCTCAGACCTCCTGCCGAGGCACTCATACCTCAGGCCCGGAACTAACACCGGGAAGATAGGCACACTTATAGATGACATTGTGATATACAAACACTGGCAACAGTCCAATCTCAGATATAACCCTGAGCAACGTCTACTTTCAACTCAAATCGGCGATAACCCCGATGAGGAGTCAAACGTCATCTTGCTACCTCAACATCTATGTGTCGTCTCAACACTTCATACATATATACATACAACAATGTCCTTCAAGAACCAAGGAATTTCAATCTCGAGTGACTATTACGCGTGGCAGCACACTGGATATAATTTGAAGCTTGAAGACCATGGGCATGGTCCCCTCTTCCTAACTTCTTACAACCTCTAATCTCATGTCGTTGCATAACTCTCGACACAAACAGTCCGAAGAAGGTCTTATATACCTCGTTCGGATGCTCGGATTGAAGTTCTGCAAGTTTGAGCGGACATCACAGTGCACGAGTGCACGTACTTTGAGATAACGGGACCCGCAAAACCCCGGGCAGCCGTATGTGCATCTGCGGCTGTCGCAAGTACACCTGCGGCTCCCCCATCTATAAATAGGGGGCTTGGGGTAGCCATTTTGAAAAAAAGAAAACGCGAGGAAGCCCTATCCAATTTGCTCTGTACACACCTCATATTGAGTGTTTGCTCTTTTTAAACACCTGCTAGCTCACATATAGCTATACATTTACCAGCGGGAGCTGAGTGTTTATCCATTTAGAGTCATAGAAACCTGCATTGGCAGCCCACTGTAAGCCTTCTCACACTCTATAAAGCCTTTCTCTTCATCTTTGCACACACTATTCAACACATTGAGAGTCGTGTTGTATGCGTATGCCTTAACTTCTCTATCCGTGGTTTTTATTTCTACAGTATATATATACTTATATATATATATATTTATATATGGGCTAACATTATCGAGTTATGCCTCGATTGAGCTTAGACTTATGTCTAGAGCGTTTACTTGCTTTTATATATATATATATATATATATATACATATAATTGTTGTCGACATCTCTCGATGAGCGAGATTTTACATTCAGAGCGTTTATATATATATATATATATATATATATATATATATATATATATATATATATATATATATATATTTTACATTTCTGTCAAGCACAGAGTTTACTTGAGGCCTTTTTACTTTGCTTTATTTAAATTTAGTCCCTTTGGAGTTTACTTAAGTGGCTGTTAATCGTGATTTACTTTTTTATTTACATTTCGATCCCTATGGAGTTGCTTCGTGGTGGTTGATCATGTCCATATATATATATATATATATATATATATATATATATATATATATATATATATATATATATATATTTACCGCTTTTATATATTTACATTTCGATCCCCATGGAGTTGCTTCGTGGTGGTTGATCATGCACACACATATATATAAACTGCGGTATCATGTGAGCCTAGGAATCATGTGATCACAGATTCAGTCTACTGAATCTAGATTCAGTTCCCATGATGGACCTTTTTCAGCTGTAAATAGCTTATACATTATTTAAAGTGTACGAATTTCCTTAGATGGCTATCATGCCCATGAGGAGTTCAGCACTTCTGTATATTATTTTCTCGAAGATGTCTCGCATTTCGAAAATAAAAGCAACCAAGCCGAACATTTAACTATAAAATGGAAGTATGAAAAGGTCTCAATTCCTATTGAGCACAGGGTTTAAAAAACCTCTTTTACAAAACTCCATTGCTATATCTGCTTAAAATTGAATTTTTCTATAAATTCAAACCCTGTGTATATAGGTGCGAACGAGGCCTCGCACTACTTTCAGACAATTGCACATTGATCCACACACACACACACACACACACACAATATATAATGTCTCTTTGAAAAGCGGCGGTCACCGTGCAGTAACACGGATGTCTCTGGGTGCCTAACACCTTCCTCCGCATAATCAAGCCCCCGACCCAAAATGAATCTCTTGGTTTCACGTACCCGTTTAGCAGTGTCAAATCACTTGGTCAATGTGCAAACCTTTTCGGTTGCGTTGGTGCAACCAGTTAAAAACACCAACTGACGACTCTTAACAGTCCATCGTTGACATTATACATGTCGGGCCTTTATCACTTGTTTTTTCAAACAAATTACTGCACTGTTGGGGAGTCCAGTAAGAGGACTTAAGCCGCTACTACAAGCTTTTCAAAACTGTTACATGCTTGTGTATGGATGTTACATTTACATTTTTGATGAATGTGTACGAATTCATTTTACTTACTGCACTGCAATATATCTATCTATGATATTAGTGCTTCGCACATGTCAACATTCCCATAATGGTGAGATACGTTGCATATGAATGTATGTTGTGTGGTTCCTCCACTAAGAGGCTATCCTGTCGGTGTTTGATTACTGGACTCATAGGGAGACTAATTCCAATGAGGCTCAAGAAAGGCACCACCCAGATTCACTCCAGTTGAAAGACCGGATTAACTTCCTGTCAAGTAAATTGCGATAATCTGGGAACCTTCATGCCAAAAAGCCGCGAGAGTAACCTAAGATAGGTCAGCCTTTGATAAATCAAACGCGGAGAAAAGTCTCTTCATGCTTTCCATTTTCAATTACTTGTAAAGACAATTACTTGTAATTTCATTTCATGTCAATCTTTATGTAATGGAAAATATAAAGAATATGTGTACATGCATATTAAGGCTTGACATGCTATCAAATGACACCCGTTTTACAGGATAATATTCCTAAAATGGACACATTATGATAGCATGTAAACATTTATACATTCCCTAAGACTAAACTACATAAGTTTTTGTAGGGAAATAATTGGACCTGTTACCCGGTCAAAGTCCAAAAATGCCACAAGCCTATAGCTAATTATGTCTTCATCTGACCAGTCTAATCCTCCTTCGGTCTCTCGTGAGGAGTTTGACGGATTAAGAAAATAAATTACAGATTTGGTTGTTCTGCTTAAAGAACTATACCAGTCTACTCAGGGTTCACGAATACCCGTACATACAGAATCCTCTGCACATGGAGGAGCATAAGGTGCAGATCAAGCAAATCCAATACCCGATCTTCAGTTGGATAAGGCCAACAAAATTCCTGAAAACACTCATCTCAAAGAAGATCCAGACACCGGTGATATCAAGAAAAATGTCCTTCAAATGGAAGAGACCATTTGGTCTATAAAAGGGATTAGAGCACACGGAAGTGTCTCATATGCCGACCTTTATATATTCCCTGGTGTTCATTATCCAGAGAAGTTCAAGACTCCAGACTTTGAAAAGTATGACGGGTTAGGAGATCCTTACACACATTTGAAGGTATTCATTGGGGAACTCGGATCTTATGCCGAGGATGAGAAGCTTAGAATGAAGCTGTTCCAAAAAGAGTCTAACTAGAGAAGCCCGATCATTGTATACCAGATTAGACAATTCTAAAATACATAGCTAGGAAGAGTTAGTTCATGCCTTCTTCAGTCAGTACAGTTTCCAGTCTCAGATGGCTCCTGACCGGTACCAAATTATCAAGGTCAAGAAATAGAGTAATGAGTCTTTCCGAGAGTATGCTCAAAGGTGGAGGTGCCTTGCTGCTCAAGTTATTTCTGCTAAGACAGAAATAAAAATGGTGATGACCTTCATAGACATACAAGAAGCTCCTTTCTATGAGAGAGTCTTAGCTGGCATTGAAGTCAGGAAAAATTCAAGACCTAGCCGCTCTGAAAGTTGTTGCTGAGCACATCTAGTCTGGAACTTATGGAAACAACCCCCGGATGGTCCATAAAAAGAAAGAGGAGGATATTTTCTTGATACTATAAGGTCAGAAAGGCAGTCAGAACATGTCTATCCAGAGGAGAAACTACTCCCCTTTTCAAGCACAATCTTCCAACCCCACATTGCCAAAGGGTGGAGAAGTCCGACACAATCGAGTGTTCACACCCCTAGGGGATTCGCTCGAGAATGTTCTCAATCTTCTGACTACTCGAAAGAAAATTACACATCTTCTTCCACCAGCCAACCCGAATGGGAAGGGTTACAATTCTACACGGAAGTGTGCTTATCATGTCGGGGCACCGAGACATGATACTCAGGATTGCTGGACCTTGAAACATAAGATACAAGATTTGATCGACAACGGTGAGATTGTGGTGACTAAACCCGACCAACCTCATGTGCAAGACAACCCTCTTCCTCAACACAAAGAGGAAGAGGTCAATATGATTAATTGGAGCAGTGGACAGAGTTCCAATTACGTTGTTCAATCTTCCCAAACCAGCAAAGATGGTGCTGATAAATGGGATTACGCGCAGTTCTAGTTTATGATGGAATGGAAGATGAAGGATCTTTGCAAGCAAGTAGATCAATTGGCAGAACTGGTGATCCATCAACACCAAGTCACACGCCAATTAGTCAGTTATGAGCATGCTAGTCTCCTTCCTTTTGTTATGAATACTCCATCATCGCCTTCAAAAAGTGAAACACTGGAGGATAAAATTGCAAAAAGATCAAGTGCCAAAGCCCTGTCGGGATTTTGCTAACAAAATAGAATTTACATACCTTGGCCAACCTATGGAGGATATATTTCAGATGCTGATCAATGAAGGAAGAGTTACATCCTTCTACCTCCAATCAATCACTGTTTCAGATGGTTTAATTCTAATGGAGTATGCTAGTATCACTCCCACTCTCGCGGTCACAACACAAAAGAATGTTGGGCACTCCGCCACCTAATTCAGAATTTAATTGATAGCGGTGTCCTACAAATGGCAGATGACGACACTTTGTTACTCAAGAGTGGGAACACATGTCCTACAAAATGGAAGGACGACGTAGCAGTTATATCCGCTGAGGATGATTTGGCTGCCAGACAACTCACAATACAAGCAATTCAACTCAAAGGTGCTGACAATCCTTTAAAAGTGGCTGCACCAGAGCCAATTCTCTTGCCATCTAAGCCATAGTATCCTGTTGTCAGTTTGAAAAAAGTCCAATGAAATTATGGGCAGACTGAAAGATCTACATCACACACAACTGCTGCAGTGTCGAAGAAAAATCCATTGTATCTTCCCCATCGGGTGATGAAGCCTACCATCAAATTAAAGGGGAAAGCTCCCATAGAGAAAATTGAAGAGTTTCTCCGTTCCATGGGTCATAACGAAGCCAAGGTGGTTTTAAGCTTGAGAGAAGCTCCACAACAAATTTCAATATTGGACTTGGTTTTCTCTTCCGAAGATCACAGGAAAATCTTGCTCAGGGTCTTGGAAGAAGCCCATTTACCGAAATCAGTGGATGTGGAGAAATTCCAACATCTGGTTGATCACATTTTTAACAACAATGTGATATCTTTCGCTGATGACGACATACCCGCTGAAGGGACTGGTCATTGCAAGTCGTTGCACATAACAGTTTTGTCATCCGGATACATGGTGGGAGGAGTCTTGATAGATGGAGGTTCATCTCTGAATATCTGTCCTTATGCTACCTTGAAAAAGATGAATATCATCCCCAAGAGGATCAAAAGCAGCCATACGGTTATCAAAGCTTTTGATGGGTCCCGACAAAACACTGTTGGAGAGATTGAACTGCCAGTGGAGATTGGTCCACATACATTCAGTGTATCCTTTCACGTGCTCAGTATAGCTACAGGATACAACATGTTTTTGGGAAGACCGTGGATTCATATGGCCGGAGTCGTCCCTTCCACCCTTCATCAGCAACTTAAATACATTATCAACAATAGCTTAATCACTGTTAATATTGAACCGGGAAGTCCTGAACAAGGTGATATACCGGTCAGTTTTCATGCCCTGGAGATGAGAAACACTCATTACCATCCCATTGGGGCGCCACCTCTCACACCCAAGATTTCTGTCGAGGTAATGTCGGCCACTCAAGAAATGATGTCATTGGGTCATCAACCTGGACAAGGGTTGGACAAAGATCATCAGGGTATTAAGCGCCCAATTCAAGTTCCTAGTCAAATAGGGACAACTGGATTAGACTATTCTGCTAGCTCCAGTCATGGAAAAGATTATCTCTACCTACAGATCCCGAGCCTATACAGTTTCCGGTAAAAGTTCCAGCCCATGTTACGGCTATGCTATTTCCCAAATCGATATCGGTTAGAGAAAAAGACGTCCCGATTCCTGATCCCGAAGTGAAAGAGAGGGAACAGAAACGTAAACAAGAGATCGCCAGGAGTTTGTCTCATCTACGCATCCTTTTACATGATGAGCACACAAATAGATACACTTCAGACGATGATTGTCCCAACATTATGGTCATCATTCGGGAAAAGTATGACGATGATAGCCACTTCATTACTGCCATCAACCAGGACTTTACCCTTGACAATTGGAGCAGCACTCCTTGCATTAGTCAAGAAGGGTAAAACGGGCAGAAACCCTATCTTCCCTGTAGATAGTTTTAACTGCTTATTTTACTGTACCGTATTAGCAGTTATTTTGTCAGTACATGCTAACACTTTGTACGATTGAACAGTTTCATATAATAAGTGAAAGCATATTTTGTTTCAGATCTCTGAATTTAGATGTGCATATACTTGTTGATGAGGTGCCTTTTCTCCACAAGGACTGTAACTTTGATGAAAAGTTGAACTCAGACTTAATAAAAATACAAAAGGACATTGAGATACCTCAGGAGATCAAGGAATGGGTCGAAGACAGACCTAAACCAAATCTTAATCAAACCACCTCATTTAATCTTGGAACCTTAGAAAGCCCTAGGTTGATTCAGATTGGTACAGACCTCACTCCAAACACTACTACAAAAAAATAAATAGATAATGCATAAAAAACATTGTGGTTTATATCCCAGTTATGTCGTGGTTAAAAGTGTCATCTATTTGACACCCTTTATACAACGTTTTAAAAACGTTGTGGTTTGTCGCATTTACAACGTTTTTTTTTTCTTAAAAAACGTTGTATATTTATTTTTCAAAAATCATTGGATGCTTGAAAACGTTGTAGATGGTATGATTCCACAACGTTTTCTGGCTTAAAATGTTATAATTTGATACATCAGACAACGTTTAGACACATTTATACAACGTTTAGAAGGTATCATCTATTTAAAGCCAAAATATATCAAACATTCAAAATATACCAATTACAAATAATATTACTATCCATACATCTCAAATTCAAAATATAACAATTACAAAGAATATTAAAACCATACAATACGTTTACATCTCAATAATACCAAACTATCCATACATCTCAAATTCACTTTTCAATATAATTACTACTATATTGAAATGTAAATTTGACTACATCCACAAAATATACCAAACTATTCATAAAATTAAACTACTACCTAATTAAACTATCCATAACATTTGTTGCTCCATCCAAGTTGATATCATCCATCATCTCGGATGGTGAGGTGCTCAGAGGTGCCGCACCAATTCTATCATCTTGGAAAGCAAACCAATTGGAATTCATAAATAAACTGTTGTAGCATAGGAGACAAACACATTGGATATTCCAATAAAATTAGACACAAACTAACAATCTGAAGTTTGTCATGTGCTAGGTTATCAACACACTACTAGGAGGGATGAGGGGTAAGGGGTGAGTAGATATCAATGTGAATCTCAGGTATATATAAACCCTAAATGATAGTTAAACACCATCCAACAAAGAAATACTTCTCATTCAGCCCTACTTGCCGACATCATTTCACTAATTTCAAGTATGTTCCTAAATGGCAACGAACAAGACTCACCTGCCTTGATCATCACCGAGCCTCAGGGATGATATTACAACTTCAGCAGATTCATCATCAAAATAAGCACCCTGCGTAATAAAAAAAACAATTAACAGATTTCATTAACCACTTATTTTTTATTTTTTAATTTTTTGGCCTAAGAATATTTATAGAATGGAAAGATAATCAAGAATCTTTGTTCCTCACATTTATAGAATGGAAAGATAATCAAGAACTCCATGGCCCTGCAATCAGGATGACCAGCATGAGATGAATCATATTAATACAGAAAGGAAAAAAGATACAGATATACAGACAGGGAGAGGGATAAAAAGAAAAATAAATTTAACAAAATAATCCATTTTCTACATATCTCTTCAGCGTCATCGTTATCATATATACTGTATCTAAACGCTTGACTCAGATTATTTGCTAGAGCTGCTGCATCATAATCTCGATCATGAATAGGATGGCTCACCTACTACAAGGCACTACATTGTTAAGTAACTAAGAAAAGTTACATGGTAAGACTTGGTGGGATTTATTAAGGTTTTATGGAGAGCTCAGTAGCCATAGCTCATAGCTCTAACTCAAGCCCAGTAGGTTCAAAAGATTTCACAAAGAAGTTGTGGTTCACGACTAGTAGAAAGAATATAGAGGAAAACATAATTTCTCAGCTGTTTTATTCATTGAAACCATTCTAAAAAACGATTACTTACTGTTAGCATCCAAGTGGCATTTTCAACTTCGTGTGGATTGGATTTTACGTAACGATGATTGAACGTACATCCCGTGTGCATGTCTACTTTGTGGTCATCTCTTAGATACGAAACCAGAGAGGGAATGTCGCCAGTAACAGCACACTCTGATCCAGCATATGGGCAATTGTATGGTCTGAAATTGCACAATGTCTCGTGCTTAAGCTTGGTGTAATATGGAAATAATTCCGGACATCCCAATGAATAATATTTTCATGGGAGTTCAAGTGATTCTGCTACCTTCTCCAGTGCCAAGCACCTGATATCTCCAAGCTCTTGTCTACAAGTAGGACATCGATTGTACACCCGTGTTTTACAGGTGGAACATAGCGTGTGACCATTGTGGCACTGCAAGTAAGTAAGTTACTTGTAAAAACAGCAATCTTTAATATAATATACCAGTGAGTGGAAATAAAAACACTAGCTCATTTGCAAACCCCACTAAAATAAATTCCAATCCCAAATAATTAAATCGAAAAAAAATTGACTCTAAAGTCTAAACTATCTATTATATTTTTAGTTGTGGGATGGGGGGAAGGGGGCTAAGAATTAGACATGACAACAATTTGAACTATCAAGAAAAGCAAACTAACAATTCGAAGATGGCTGACACTACAGATAGCAGAAGGACCGATATTGTCTGTTCAAAATACTTTTTAAAATGTAAAATCACTATTCTCTGGAATGGAAGAGAACAGATAGACTAGCAAACTGCAAATGCCTAATCAGTCAGCAACACCCTGCCATCCTTCATTCCTTCTTCCTTGAATAAACTTTTGTTTTTGGATTATAAGATATTCTAAAGAAAGTCATTATTGGCATTTTCTCACTGTTGAGGGAATTATCACTTAATGACATTAGCATTTGAAACACAACTCAGACTCTATTAACCACCACCAAAATTGTGTACAATGACATAGGTGAAATGAACCTATATCTAAAATTCTCTTTCTTGAACCAGCATATATCTACATGTATACTTACCAACCTATGCAATACATTCAACTCGCAATGATAAAACTAAACAACACACCAGCATCAAACCCAAGCAATTCAATCCAAACTAATAGTACAAGAAGATAGAATATCAATATATCATAGTGGTGGAATAATAGTACAAGAAGAAAAATAATGGCATGTTAGGAATTTCATGTCATTTTATAGTCTAAAATCATAAATGTATATATAATTTTGAAACAAACAAAAAAGGAAATTCATCTCTAATTTCAAACGCGGGGAATAATTAGTTTCTAATAATTGAAGCACCTTTTTGATTCAAGAGGTTCGAGAGACTTTTGATAGTATAAATCCCTATAACCTAACAAATTGAGTAGGAGTCTATTTAGATGTTTACCTTTAGCTTTTATAATGCTTGCACATTCTTGGTAGTAGTAGATAGATAGTGATGACAGATTGACCGTGTCAGAATTTTTCGTCAATTTATCGAATCGAGTGTCAAGTGTTCAGCAAATGATTTCAAGTAATTGGCCTAAGATTATTTAAGGGAGTACAATTTAAGTGTTATTGGGCTGACCCAATTGGTCCATTTAATTCAATCCGCTTGCAAAGGGATGCTACACTCACGTGAATAACAGACTTGTTAGTTGAGCATATTTAGTATGGGCATACAATCCAGGACATGCAAAGGAAATTATTTAATCATGTGGACCACATGCAAAGGAGTTATCAGACTTAGACATATTCAGCAGTATGTAAAATTCAAGTGGGCTTAATTAACTTAGTCAGCACCATTCACTTAACATCATCAGCACTATTCACGTGGCTTTCTCATTATTATTCCTGAAGCTTATCATGCTATCTGACTCATGGGGGAAAAAGGATTTTAGTCACGCAAATCCTACGCGGCAAAGAACTTTTATTTTATTTGGATATTTAATTTTAAATTCTATTGTAATTAGTAATTAGGATTTCTTTTCCAAATTGACTTCTTTTCCTTATAGCAATTAGGGTTATAGTTTATAAATTCCTATTAGAATTTGGATTGTTTTGAGTAGTATAAATAGAGGTTCAAGTTGATGTAATTAAACACAATATATATTATTCATTATTCAATATATTTGTGAGGTTATTCTCTACTTTTGGTTCTTTGAAGAATTCCTAAGTATTTTCTTAGTTATTTCTTTGAGATTCAATTTAACTTATCATACAACAATTCATAGTTGTGTGTGGCGTCTTCTACCGCATCAATCGTCGATTATACCGAGATTAACGCTTCAATATAAGCGAGGGGTCAAGGTGTCGTTAGTGTCCATTCAACGCAGAATTCCGAACGCGAGCAATTGTACCAAGATTACCGTCTACATATAGGCAAGGGGTTAAGGTGTTGCAAACAAATCACCCAACAACTGTGCTAGAAACGATCGAGGCGACGACCACCTCACGCAAGCGTGCCGTGGAGTCTATCATTTGGTGATTTTAGTCACACAAATCCTACCCGGCAAAGAACTTTTATTTTATTTGGATATTTAATTTTAAATTCTATTGTAATTAGGGTTTCTTTTTTAATTAGGATTTCTTTTCCAAATTGACTTCTATTTCCTTATAACAATTAGGGTTATAGTTTATAAATTCCTATTAGAATTTTGATTGTTTTGAGTAGTATAAATAGAGGTTCAAGTTATACATTATTCATCATTCAATATATTTGTGAGGTTATTCTCTACTTTTGGTTCTTTAAAGACTTCTTAAGTATTTTCTTAGTTATTTCTTTGAGATTCAATTTGACTTATCATACAACAATTCATAGTTGTGTGTGGCGTCTTCTACCGCATCAATCGTCGATTGTACCGAGATTACCGCTTCAATATAAGCGAGGGGTCAAGGTGTCATTGGTGTCCATTCAAAGCAGAATTCCGAACGCGAGCAATTGTACCAAGATTACCGTCTACATATAGGCGAGGGGTTAAGGTGTTGCAAGCAATTCACCCAACTAGAAACAATCGGGGCGACGACCACCTCACGCAAGCGTGCCGTGGAGTCTATCATTTATTATCAAAGCTAAGCCTTTCTAGCAAGTTACTTATCTTTAATTTTCTGTCGAAATATATATAGAAAAAAAAAATAGCAAAAAAATAAAAAGAGCAAAAAAAAAATAAAAATAAAAAATCATATTCTATTTTCATTGTGCTAACCAAACTTGTAGCACACCATCAAATCATCAAATTCCCATAAAGATTTCATACCGTTCCATCATCATCAATTCTGAAACGGAGCTACAAATTACAAATCTGAGGCATACAAGAGGAGTACAAGGCAATCAATCGGTGATTTTGTGTTATTTTGATAGTCACACCATCAATAATTTTGTTTCGTGATAAGTAATTTTTGAATTGATTAGTAAAACCAAGAATTTTGCTAGGGGAATTCAAGAAGAACCTATTAGAGAGAATATTTTGAGGTAAAAGGCTTAGTGGTGAGATTAATCGAGGGTAAAAGCCAAATTTGAGTGATACACGAGTGATTCATCATTATTTGAGCGAAACACGTAAGAGTGTGTGAGGAAAATTTTTATCTACTAACCTTTGTTTTACAGCAAACATGTATGATTACAATTATGAAAGTTCTTATGGGTCTCGAATGAATACTTTCCAAGGCAATATTGATACAGAGGCATATCTGAGATGGGAGAGAAAAATGGAGCGAGAATTTGATCATCATGATTACTCCGAGAGGAGGAAGGTCAAACAAAAGGCTTTCGAGAGTTCTCCGATCATACAATTATATGGTGGCGACTTAGCAAACAAAAACATGGGGAGTGTCCGATTCGAGACACAAGGTGATTAAAAACAAGAATGAGAAAGCGGTTTGCTCCAAAGACAACAAGGATGAGGGGGAGGAGTATACATCTCAAAGACATGTAGAGCAACCTTCAAGGCAATTTACAGTAGACAATAATAGGAGTGTTCGCACACAAGTAAACAAGGAAGATTATTGGACGCAGCTACAATATACAGCGCAAAAGAAACAAGATCAGCGGGGAGGTGGAAGAAATCATAGAATATGCAGTCCAAGGAGAGTTATTGGGTTCCAGTGTTCAAGATGAAATCCATGATCTAAAGCAAGATGGTGAAAATCCAAAAGAAAGTAATCAAGAAGATGAGTTTGTAAAAGGAAATACATGTGGAAAAGATCAACAAAATGAAATTGTTCAAAAGATCGATAATGTAAAAGAAAAAATTGAAAAGAGTGAGAATGAAAAGAAAAGAAAGATTGAGAAAAAAGAGAATGAAAAGAGTGACCTTGAAAATAAACGAGAGAAAAACAAACGAGAGGGTGAGCATAAAGAAGAGAGAAGAAATATGTGACTATGAAAAAGAGAGTGAGTTGAAAAGTGAGTTATATTTTGAAAAGTCAATGACTGTACATTCGTACAAGACGGCGCTTTTGAATACTAACATTAATGATTCTTCTTTGTCTAGTTCTATTTTGTCTATTGTGCAGGTTGATGAAATACCTCGTACTATCATTCCGTACCGATCAGCTGATAGTATTCCCGAGGAGACGATGGAGTTACCAAGGCGGGTTAGAGAATTGATGAAAGTGGGTATCGTGAGAGAAGACATGAGTTCATGTGTTGATTATGAGATCATAGTATCTAAGGATGATGGGACAACGAGTTTGTTCGTCGATTTTGAATTGGTAAACAAGTATCGTTATTCTTTTTCTTGTTTGGATAATATGCTTGATAAATTGCATAGTACTTATGTTTTATCTACATGTGATAATGATCATGTGATGATAATGCCTAAACAATTTAGCACGAGAGATTGTGATAAATGGAAAATTGTTTTAGCATGTGAGTTATATAGGTGGTTAGTTATTTCTGTTAGATTAACTAATGCATCTAGTGTTTTCATGAGTTATTTAAAACATGTTTTGCATGCTTCCATTGGAAAATTTGTTGTTAGCTATTTTGATGGTAGAATCATTTTTATCATAAACTATGGAGGATATTTGATTTATGTTGAGTTAGTTTATGATCATGATATATATTCTCGTTTTTGATGCGCTTACTTGCATGAAATTAATTATAGATTTTCTTATTCAAATATTGACTTAGGGTTTCATGCTAGTCAATCTTTACATGAATTATCGTTAGTTGACAATGGTAGTAATCATGTTGTTTCGTTAGAGCAATCTTCATTCCATGATTTGCTATTATATGGTTTTGATTCAAGAAGTGTATATCATCAAGATGGTTTGAGAGATGAGTTATTTGCATGTTTAGTTAGTTCACTTGGATTAGCTAAGGCATTGCATACTTCCATGGAATTGTTGAATTATATTTTGCATTCTTTCATGGAAAAATTTGTTATTCTCTATTTTGATGATATTCCGCTTTTTGTCAACACTTTGGAAATTTTTTTAGCATGTGTTGAGTTTGTTTGTGATCATCGTCAATATGCTATTGAATTTTCAACTTATGATTGTGACCTTTTTATTCCGTTGACGCTATTATGCGATCTTGATTGTGTTGATGTCAATGGAAGGAGAAAGGCTGGTTGTGTTTTGCAGATTCGTGATAGGATCATATTCATCGAGGGAAACATGGATCGTACAATTCAATTCAATCAATGCATTGAGAGTTTACAAGGAAGTTTTTGAATATTGTTTTATTAGACTATGCATGTGATTTTGATTTATTTGATTCCTTTGTGATTAGACAAAAGGAACTTGTTGATTTGTTTTATTTTGTGTTTAATCCAGGGATTCAGGTGTATGGGCTTATGCGACGTGATGAATTTCAAAAGTTGATATTTGACCCAGGATCATTTACGTAGTTATGTTTGAAAATGATCGAGATCATAAGATTTCCGTTTGATCCGGGAATTCGCCATTTTAAATCTATCACATGAAGAGTTTTTCATATTGATATTTGATCCAGGAGGAGTTGGAACTTTTCAAATTCTTGCTTGCGTTGTTGATATTGCTTATTCATTTAAATTACTAGGTGAGACTTGTGGTTATGTTTTGTTTGGTGATTCTAACTTTGTTTGTTTTGATGTAGGATCAGATTTGTGGACAAATCCTTTTCAAGGGGAGCGGATGCCAGATTTGAGGACAAATCCTTTTGAATAGAATGGGAATGATGACAGATTGACCGGATCAGAATTTTTCGTCAATTTATTGACTCGAGTGTCAAGTGTTCAGCAAATGATTTCAAGTAATTGGCCTAAAGATTATTTAAGGGAGTACAATTTAAGTGTTATTGGGCTGACCCAATTGGTCCATTTAATTCAATCCGCTTGCAAAGGGATGCTACACTCACGTCGGGCCTACTAAATAACATGAATCAACAGACTTGTTAGTTGAGCATATTTAGCATGGGCATACAATCCAGGACATGCAAAGGAAATTATTTAATCATGTGGGCCGCATGAAAAGGAGTTATCAGACTTGAACATATTCAGCAGTATGTAAAATTCAAGTGGGCTTAATTAACTTAGTCATCACCATTCACTTAACATCATCAGCACTATTCACGTGGCTTTCTCATTATTATTCCTGAAGCTTATCATGATATCTGACTCATGGGGGAAAAAGGATTTTAGTCACGCAAATCCTACGCGGCAAAGAACTTTTATTTTATTTGGATATTTAATTTTAAATTCTATTGTAATTAGGATTTCTTTTTTAATTGGGATTTCTTTTCCAAATTGACTTCTATTTCCTTGTAGCAATTAGGGTTATAGTTTATAAATTCCTATTAGAATTTGGATTGTTTTGAGTAGTATAAATAGAGGTTCAAGTTGATGTAATCAAACACATTATACATTATTCATTATTCAATATATTTGTGAGGTTATTCTCTACTTTTGGTTCTTTGAAGAATTCCTAAGTATTTTCTTAGTTATTTCTTTGAGATTCAATTTGACTTATCATACAATAATTCATAGTTGTGTGTGGCGTCTTCTACCGCATTAATCGTCGATTGTACCGAGATTACCGCTTCAACATAAGCGAGGGGTCAAGGTGTCGTTGGTGTCCATTCAACGCAGAATTCTGAACGCGAGCAATTGTACCAAGATTACCGTCTACATATAGGCGAGGGGTTAAGGTGTTGCAAGCAATTCACTAAACAACTGTGCTAGAAACGATCGGGGCGACGACCACCTCACGCAAGCGTGCCGTGGAATCTATCAGATAGTGGACACGACATGAATAAAAATTAAAGAAAATATTGTCTGTGATAAAGAAAAATTGTGAGAATAAGGGAAGACTTTTGTCTTTTCTCTTGTTCAAATGATCAATCTCTGTCTCGGAGAACCTTTGTTGAAATTAAATCAAGAAATATAGTTTTTCGTACATAATGACTCTTTCAAACACAGAAAATCACATTTAGTCGGTAAGTCAGTGAACTTATTATTCTGATAGAGACAATTAGAACTTCAGAAAGGCTAAACCCATAAAAATAAAAAAATTATGTACAATGTCTTTAATTTAATAATCTCATAAACACCTTTCATTTTACAATGCAACAATCCACAGTTTGATAAATGCAAGAAAACAAATTTGACATTAAGATTACACAGCTACCCTTTTAGACTGTAAACAGAGCAAACAACTATTTCCTCTACACTCGTATTATTACCCTAATCAAACTTGCATTGAAATAAATAAGCAGAATAGACGAATAAAGAATGGACAAGAGACATACCCACAATCCCACCGGTAAACATTCTCCACCATATTACGCTCCTGCAAAGCATTCACCTGCCAATCATTCCATTCGCTATTTTCCTATACTGGACCAAGAACAGTTGTCAAAATATATCAAAGATAAATTAAACTATATCTAAAATCAAAGCATATGTTCAGATCTTGGTAGGAGCAAACATACGACCGCCACGATACATGTTACCGAAGGCACCTTGACCAGCACGGTGGGTACCGCCACCGGTGACACGTGGAATATGTGAGACGGCACGTCCAGTACCCCAGGACTTGGCGGAGTTTGGTGGCTGGCCTTTCTGGAGACGGCGTAGGGCTGGCGAGAGTTGTTTCTCATTAGAGCGTGGACAAAATTAACCAGATCGTGATGGATTGGGGCCTTCATGACGTCCGGTAAAGGGAGGGAGTTGGTGGCGGCGGAGCCATCGATGGCCATGTCGGATTCAAGGATTTGAATCGAAACCAGGGGACGAGCAGCGGCGGCGGCCATTTCTGATGGTTGTGGAGGTAGGGAGTGAGAGAGAAGACAGGCTAGGGTTTTTGGGCTATAAGAGAGTGAAATCTATTTTGGAATTTTATTTTAATTTTAAATTTTCACTTCTGTATTTTTATTTTTGTTCCGTGTTTTTTACATAGATAACGTTTTTATTTTTAAAAATGTTATATATTTAAAACCAAAAATTGCTCTTAGAAATACATAATATTTTTTTATAAATTGCTCCTCCTCGATGGGAATATCAATGTCCTCTATGGGCTCCCAATCATCAGAATCAATCCCCGACGATATGGATACTACCGTAGCCGATGTAGTCTCTGTCTCCATCCATGCAGAATACTCTGCAAAACTGCCCGGATGGCTAACAAAAAATGCAGCTAGCTTACGATGATCCCAACAGGCATACACGCTAGATCTGTCCTCTGTTGACAAGTGGCGAGAAGCCAAGCGCTAACTCAAAGCCCCATGAAAAGGATGGAAGTCCTGGAACTGGTCAAACCGACACATCACAACTAGTGGGTGGTAAGTAGTCATGCCACTCAAACCAGCCAGAGGTAGATAATCTATGCCCGGAGCATGAGTGATGAAGCTTTAGGGTGAACTAAGCCCTGTACACGACAATATATCAAATGGATCTCCGATCCCTGCCAGGAAAACGGACCAAGATGCAAGATTTGTACACTCTGCTGGCTGAAAGGAGTAAGACATGGCTATCTCATGGGTAAAACAATATTCGTGCCATCGAAAAGTGCCAATCGGTCTCAGGTGTGACATAAACCACACGTCATAACACGACCGAAGCTACTACTGTGAATACCCCCGCAGGTAGAAGCGCAATATCGCTGGCCAGACCTCGGCGTTTACTACAATCATTGGCACAATGGTGTGACCCTCCCTGAGAGCTCTCACTGCCATAATGACGCCAATGTCCAACTCATCTATGTACCGTGGCATGTATACATATGACAATACGCACAGTAGCAGTATATCTACTCTGGCCAAATGCCAATGATCCTCTGACATGGTAAAATCTCTGGAGTACCGTGTATAGCTATCCTCTAAGCCAAATCTATCCATCAGAAAAAGCTGGGATACCACGTGGCCGGATGTGATCTTATCCTGCACAACTCTACGCCTCAATCCGGTGAGGGTCATAAACTATCGGCTCATGTCGCCAATAGTCATCCGTGCACAAGGTCTGTCCAGTGGCAGCGCCGTCAACCATGTATACTCCTCTAAGGTAGGAGTCAACTCATGGATACCAAACCGAAAAACATGCCTCTTCAATATCCAATGCTCCAGCATACCCTCTACAAAGTCTGCGGGAACCTGAAACATCAAGAGAGTCATAGTATGCTGCAATAACTGATCTACAGTCACCTTGTCTAAAGGTGACATACTATCATACCACGATCTCAGACGGGATACCACTAATACTTGTGGGGTATGATCAATACGGCTAACTGTCGAAGAAGAAATCTGTATGGTCCATGTCATAAGACCATCCAGGGGTCAATGTTGAATATCTCTTGACATACATATATATGCAGAACATAATACATGTATGATGAACAATAGATGACAATATGATGTAGGGAATAACAGTATATACATTCCTAAGTACATCATCATCTAATACATCTCTGTACAGCTAAAAATAAAGGGAAATGAGGCATAGACGCCTAACTATTAACAGAGGCCTATCAAAAGATATAGTGAGAATGGGGCACAACCACCCAGTATCTAACAGAGGCCTATCAAAAGATATAATGAGAATATACATCAGAAGAAGACAATGGTGTCAATGTCTACATCATTAATCTTGTCCACCTGATGTAACTCCTCCTAAGTCATTGGATCTCCATCAATGGGGATGTCAGGCCTATACAATAGAGGATCTGCACTGGCAAAATCATATGGGTCATCTGAGGGGCCAGCTCCTGAGCTGGAAGGATCAAATGTATTTGCCTTTGCTGGATCTCTTCCCAAGTGTCAGATAAAGAAATGTGCCCAGTCCAACTGCTGGGTTAAACTGTCAATCTATGTCAAATGAGTTGGATCTCTGACACGGGCCATCCAATCCGTCATCATCATGGATCCAGGAATCATATCCCCCATAAACTACGTGGCATGGGTTTGGGCTCCGATGGTACGAGGGGACCACCAATGCTGGAACGTTGTAGCGCCCCCAAATCCGGGTGTCTTCCAACCCGACAGATGGTGCTATACTATACTAACATTCATACATTCATTTAATTGAAAAGCCTCAAAAGAATGAACATCTCTTCTATATTATCAAAATAATATTTACATTGTCCCAAGTTGTAAACCCATTTCAAAGGTTCATTGTCATAATATTAATAACATTAAAACAATAACCTATACTATTACATAGACAGCTTAATGATCTACCTTAGCTTTTCCTTTATCCTTATTCGATCCTTCGGGACGTTCAGTCTTAGTTGCATTCATATGGTTCAAGCAAAAGTGAGCATAACTAGCTCAGCAAGTATGACAATTTCAATAAATAACATGCTTGACACATACAAATCGTATATCTTTAATAACTGAACAATAGTTATGAAGTACTATTGATGATTCAAAATAGCACTTCATCTTTCTTTCAAAATGTTTTACAATAATAACAATATTCAGTAAAACATTCACTCCGGTCAGAGACCTTGAGCATTTCATTCTTCTTTGAAAAGGACAACCCGGAACTAAGTCCGTAAGCCTGATATTACTTACGAGCACTTCTAGGTGATCAACCTATTGTACTCTATGTTGATCAACACTACATTCATTAAACGTATGTACGTTTAATTGGTGGCAACCTCGCGTGCATGTCGTTTAACCGACAAAAATATTTGTTTAACATTCCAGTCTTCTTTTGAAAACCATATCAAGCAGTTGACAAAAGATAATAACATTTGATAACAGATGAATAGATTATCAATAATCCACTCAATATATCAAGTCTAGCCGAAAGATTGGCTTTAACTTCATCATACTTTAGTTCATGCGTAAGAATACACGAACTTCAAAAACTTGTTCAGATTGAACTAAGACAAGAGTTAGAATTCTTGCCTTTAGCGTCGGCTACAGTGTAATTACTTTACGTTCAAATCTTTCAAGTCTCTACAATACATGATCACATAATGCCTCACATTAGGTTATATATAACCAAGTATGTATATGACTATCTTACCCTTCATCTCAATCTAATTGTGTATTAGATTCATTTACTATTCATTCCAGTTTATCATTATACTTGCATTCATTTGACTAGGTTATCTCAACCTTTATACAACATCTCTAAGGTTTAACAAAGTTTAAACAATGTTACTTTATGTTCCTTAAAGTATGTTTACTTTTAAATCCATTACCATTCCTTATTTATACTTATAAACATCCTTCACTGTCATTATTACGAGGCTGGTATTTATGCGCCACTTCTATATTCACACCTCATATGCGGCGCTAGTTAACAGTGAAGATCTCCCGGACTTGGCCATGTGCATGAAGTCCTTACTCGATGGGCGTATTCTTTGCTACTTTCCAATAGATATCATGAATTATTCATGGTAATAAGCATATCATCATTTATCTTATGCTTGACTGCGAGAACACGAGTTTCCGGTATGCTTTAGATATCTTTATTATGGCTGGCTATGATTATGACTCTGTGCACCAGAAAAAAATTTCAGACTTTAAATTTTGTGAACTTCCCAGACGCATAACTTCTTCATTATAAGTCCGAATTGGCTCATTCAAAAGCCTACGGTTCACAAATTATGTAATCTACGCGTTTATGCAAGAATTTTATCTATTTGACTTCGTTTGCTAAAAATTCACCTATTGGTTCATTTTTAACGAAAACGATAAACGTTCGTGAACGTTCAATGCTTGTTTCTTCGTTCTAAGTCGGAATTCGGTCATTTTTGAGTTCGCAACTCTAGAATGATGAACATGACTTGTCTCCATTGGAAAATAACATTTTCGAGTTCAAACTCAAAGTTTGACTTCTAATCCGAGAATTTCACGAATTCGACGATTATCGTCTAATCGTGCGATTTCCGGCAAATCTTCATTACTTAGGATTTGTTCATTACTTCACTTGCATTCATTTCATTCTATGAACACATCCATATACCTAATACAACAACTTAATTTCATTGTTGGATTTTGACTTTATTCATTCATGAGCTTATAACTTATTCAATTATAAACTACTTATAGCTTCATTGTTCATAACTTATGAAAGTTATAGTCTTTTAATCACCATGCATACATGTTTTCACATATAGTTTCATTCATGTATATATGATTCATATATATACAAATTCTTTACTTCCATTAATAAACTCATTACAAGTTCATAATACTTTCACATAAGTTTATAACTTATGCTAGCTTAAATGACTTATTACCAACTTATGTGTCTTAAGTTCATTACTTACACATTCTTCTTACTTCTTAACATTCATGTTCCTTAATCCATCTTTTCTTATCAACCTATCATGAATAGAGATAGAAGATAAAATAGAGAAGAAGTCTTACTTTAGAAATCTTTGTAAGTAGTCTTCTTCTTCTTCTTGCTTATGGAAGTGACTTATTTGTAACTTAAACTCTCTACTAATTAAACACTTTGAGATGTTTGGATTATTTGAACAACTAACAAATGGCTTGCCAACCTTCACTATTTATAGAATTCCTAAGGTTAGGGCAATTTAGTCAATTCAATCACCCCACCTCCTTTTGCATCTCCTTATTATTCATTACTTGCAAGGCACAAAACCTATCCTTTGCTTGGTCATTACTCTTTTAACTTGGTCATTACATAACTTGGTCACCACTTATCTTGGTCATTACACATTAACGATATTAATATGGTTTGCCCCATAGGTCATAACAATTCATTGGACTTTAATTTGGGCTTAGATTATCCTATCTTTTGAGCTTGCATTAATAAACATTAACTTGTTTATTAATTAACATAGGGCCTTAACATTTAATTTACTTGGGCTTGTACCAATTGTTAACCAATCTTCCAAGTTCATTAACATTATTTAATACATATACATATTGTCTATGTATTATTCTCGTATTATAATTTGTATACAACTTCATTATATACGATATTTCATTCTTCATACAAACTCGTATAATACTTCGTATTATACTCGTTTTCATTCCCTTGTACAATACATAAGTATCATACCCTTAACGATTTCTTACGAATACTTCGCTTTCCTTAATATTCTCAAATTAAGTTCGCAAGAGAAATGTTACGTTTTCCATAACTAGATTATGATTACATAATCCGTCTTACCTTGATATTCTATCATTACGTATTTCTCAGAAGTTCAAAAATAATTCCCAAGCAAATACCGATGAATAGTGTTTTTCGAAATTTTTTTTGAAAAACTTTTATTTTCGTCTTAGAAATTCAAACACTTTAATTCCTTCACGTAGCTAAAATACTACGACATTCCAACATTAATAAGTTATAGAATGACATCCATCTTGATATCACATAGAATATGATTTTATTATTATTTAATTTAATAAAATCATTTTACAATAAAATCCGAATTTCTCGGTCGTTACATTCTTCCCCTCTTATAAAGATTCTGTCCCTAGAATTTTGTCTTACTTAATCAAATAGATGAGGAAATTTTTTTTTCATCTTTTCTTCTTATTCTCACGTTGCTTCTTTGGCATCGTGGTTCTTCCATAATACCGTTATTGACAGTATTACTTTGTTTCGCAGAACTTGCTCTTTTCTATCAATGATTTGAATCGACAATTCTTCATAAGTTAAGTCCTTCTCGATATGAATCGGCTCATACTCGATTACGTGCTTATAATCCGGCTTATACGGACGTAATACAGATACGTGAAACACGTTATGTATTCTTTCTAGGTCTGGAGGTAATGCTATCATATAAGCTACCTCTCCCACCCTTTTTAATACCTCAAAAGGTCCTATAAACCTTGGACTTAACTTCCCTTTCTTTCCAAAGTGTATCTTTCCTTTCTAGGGAGATACCTTTAGAAACACATGCGAGCCTACTTCAAACTCTCTATTTAATCTATGTGAATCCGCATATTTCTTCTGTCTGTCCTGAGTTGTAACAAGACACATCCGAATTAACTTTATTACATTCGCTGTCTGCTGCACCAATTCTGGTCCTAGCATCCGGCGTTCTCCCACTTCATCCCAATACAATGGTGTTCTGCACCTTCTTCCGTACAAAGCTTCATAAGGCGGCATGCCTATGCTTGCATGATAACCGCTTGTTATTATCAAAACTCTACAAGTGGTAGGTGATCATCCCAACTACCCTTAAAATCCATGACGCAAGACCTCAATATGTCTTCTAACGTCTTAATTGTCCTCTCGCTCTGCCCATCAGTTTGTGGATGATAAGCTGTGCTTAACTTCAATTGTGTTCCCAGTTGTTCTTACAAAATTCTCCAGAAGTTCGATGTGAATCGTGGATCACGATTTGACATAATCGATACTGATACTCCATGTCTGGAAATAATTTCCCGGACATAAAGCTTAGCTAACTGGTCTAAGTTATACTTGACCCTAATTGGTAAGAAGTGAGCCGATTTCGTCAATTGGTCGACTATTACCCAAATTGAATCGTACCCTTTGGTCGTTGTCGGAAGTCCCACCATGAAGTCCATCGTGATATGCTCCCACTTCCATTCTGGAATCTCCAATGGCTGTAGAAAGCCACTGGGTCTTTGATGTTCAGCTTTAACCTTTTGAAAAATTAAGCATCTACTCACATATTCAGCTATTTCTCTCTTCATGTTCGGCCACCAAAAACTCTGTCGAAGGTCTTGATACATCTTAGTGCTACCAGGATGTATCGAGTACCTTGAACTATGAGCTTCTTGTAACACTTGCTCCTTTAATTCTGTCTCATTCGAAACCCAAATTCTTCCTTCAAATCTTAATAATTCTTCATTATCAAGACTATACTTAGTATCTTCCTTATCAGATATCCACTTCTTCATTTGGTTACACTCATCAGTCTTGAGTTGTACCTCCTTGACTCTCTCTACGATGGTAGATTGCATCTCCATCGTAAAAAGTATTTACCTAGAGTCACTTGGCATCTTCACTTCTATTTCCATCCTAGCCATCTCTGGTATTAACTCATCTTGAGTCGTTAACATAGATAACCTTTCCCGACCCTTCCTACTTAAGGCGTCGGCAACTACATTGGCTTTCCCAGGGTGATACAGGATTTCACAATCGTAATCCTTTATCAACTCTAGCCATCTTCTCTGTCTCATATTCAACTCCTTTTGAGTGAAGATATACTTAAGACTCTTATGGTCCGTATATATCTCACATTTCTCCCCATAAAGATAATGTCTCCATTTCTTTAAGGCAAACACTACCGCGGCCAGTTCCAGATCATGAGTAGGATAGACTTTCTCATAATCCTTCAACTGCCGTGATGCATACGCAATGACTTTGCCATGTTGCATGAGCACGCAACCAAGTCCTCTATGCGAAGCATCGCTATAAACTACGAAATTTCCTGTGTCATCGGGTAATGACAAAACAGGCGCTTCACTTAATCTTTTCTTCAGTTCTTAAAAACTGTCTTCACATTTATCCGTCCACACGTATTTCACGGTCTTCCATGTCAAGTTAGTTAACGGGGTAGCTATCTTCGGAAAATCTTGGATAAATCTTCGATAGTATCCCGCTAACCCTAGGAAACTCCGTACCTCAGTCGGCGTTTTCGGTTGTTCCCAGCTCATCACTGCTTCTACCTTTGCTAGATCCACTGAAATCCCTTCTTGGTCAATAACCTGACCTAAAAATTGTACCTTCTCCAGCAAAAATTCACACTTAGTGAATTTCGCATATAACTTCTCCTTTCTTAGTGTCTACAACACTAATCTTAAGTGTTCAGCATGATCTTCTGGCGTCTTTGAATAGACTAGAATATCATCGATAAACATAACGACGAACTTGTCCAAATATGGTTTGAACACTCTATTCATCATATCCATAAATGCAGCTGGTGCATTCGTCAACCCAAATGACATTACCAGAAAATTGTAATGACCATAACGAGTTCTGAATGCCGTCTTTGGCATGTCCTCTTTCCTAACCTTCAATTGGTGATACACCGTCCGCAAATCTATTTTAGAAAAATACTTTGCCCCTTTCAACTGATCAAAAAGATCATCAATCCTGGGCAATGGGTATCTATTCTTTATCGTTAACTTGTTCAACTCTCAATAGTCGATACAAAGCCTTAACGATCCATCTTTCTTCTTGACAAACAATACCGGTGCACCCCATGGGGAAACACTTGGTTGAATATACTTCCTATCCAATAGTTCTTGTAACTGAACCATTAGCTCTTTCATTTCCACATACGCCATACGGTACGGTGCCCTTGAGACTGGTGCCGCTCCTGGCACAATGTCTATTACGAATTCGATCTCCCTATCCGGTGATAACCCTGGTAACTCACTTGGAAACACATCCATGAATTCGTTTACTATGGGTATTTGTTCCATGGTTGCTCCCACTCACTGGGTGTCAACAACATGACACAAGTAACCCACACATCCCTTCCTTAGAAGTTTTCTAGTTTGTGTCATCGTAAGACAACACGAACGCCCCGACAATTTATTACCGTAAAATACTACAGGAGGTTGCTTCAACGTTTTAATGCTCACACATTTCTTTTGGCAATCTATAATTTCTCCATAGTTAATCAACCAATCCATCCCAAGAATTACATCGAATTCTCCCAACTTTATCGGTATTAAATCTACCGATAATTTACAACCTCGTATATCTACGCAACAATTCCTATGAATATCTTCAACAGGAATTATCTCTTCATTTGTTACCTTAATAATCAAAGGTATAAGCAACTTTTCTGAAAGTAATTCTAATCATCTAGCAAAATCACATGCTATAAACGAACAAGTAGCACCCGAATCAAATAGCACGTAAGCATTTATGTTATTGATCGGGATAATACCTGAAACTACATCCCCTGATGCCACCGCATCTTGGACCGTCATATTAAAAGTGCAGGCCATTGGTCTACCCGGCTGAGCTGGACCACTAATAGCCAACTTACCTCTATTAGTGCCCTTATTTCCATCTGCCCCCTTCTTTGGACAGTTCTTTGCTATGTGGTTAATTGCTCCACATACAAAGCATCCATGGTTTTTCTTTGGATTGGGACAGTTAGGCGAAATATGTCCGTCCTGCCCACAATTATAACATACTGCCTTATCCTTAAGACAGACTCCTAAATGAGTCTTTCCACGAGTTTTGAGCCTCCATCCTCCTTTTAGGATCCCTTAACTTAACTCCTTTTAGATCCTCTTTTAGATCCTCTTGCTTTCCCAGATTCCAGTTTGAAACTCTTCCTCTTTTGACCGTTGCCACTACCACTGGCTCCCTCGGTCTTTATTCCTCCATCAACCTTGCCCTTGTTTTTCTTATCCTTGTGGTACTGGCTGAGAGCCTCATTACCACATTCGGCAATTATTGCCTTTTCTAATATGGTTCCAAAGGAAGTACTTTGGAAAATAGAAATTCGGCTATAGAGCTAGGGTTTCAAGCCCTGCTCGAAATGTCTAGCCTTTCTCACTTCAGTGTCCACTTGAAGTGGAGCAAATCTTGCCAGTTCATTAAACTTGGGAGCATACTGGGGAACTGTCATATCCCCTTGTTTCAAATCAAGAAACCTCATTTCCATCCTCCCCTGCATACTCGTGGGAAAATAGTTCTCGAAGAAAATCTCCTTGAACCTTACCCACGTTAAGTTTTCTATTCCGGCCCTAGCCTGGTTTGCCTCCCACCAGAAATTGGCCTCCCCTTTCATCATATAGGTTGTGAAAGCAACCTTTTGACCTTCCTCAACATTTGATATAACAAATGCTTTCTCGATTTCTTTCACCCAAGTTTGGGCTTCTATTGGGTCCGTAGTTCCTTTGAACTCCGGCGGACCGACACTTTTGAAATCCTTAAAAGTAGTAGCTCGTACTACTCCAGGATTTATGGGTACATTAGCCCCAGTTCTATTAAATGCAGCTGTTAAAAGATTAACGAACTCTTGCATTGGATTAACCGGACCTTCTTCCGGTTGCTCAACATTAGTATCTTGATTTCATTGTCTCCTTCTTGGCGGCATTTTGTTGTTAAGAAAATAACACGTCATTATTACTTTCTTCTTGTTGTTTTGTTATTATTTGTATTGAAATAATAACTCATACACCATTACTCAATATGTTCCATAAAAAGAATTATATTGATTCATAACTTGTAGTATAACACTACATTGTTTACATTACTCAGCCTTAGCTGATTACATTACCATCCCGCAATTACTTTCCAAAAATTGGGATTTACAAAAGACTACCCTTTTTATACAAAAGAGGGTTTTACATCACTACTAGATACATAATATTTACATATCTAAACTAGTCTAACTATAACTAGATTACATCTGTAGAATGGCGATCTCAAAAATCTTTCGTGTGGCAGCGAAGCCGTGATGACATCCCGACTAATAGTATGTCGAGTGCGCCTTCTTCTTCTATCTGGATACCCGACTACTTGTTGCTTGAAATCCACATGAGAACTCCTATATATATAGGACATCTTCTCTACCTTCCGTTTCGTAGTCTTTAGCTCCTGCTTGAGCTCAAAGACTTCGTGTTTCAGCTCGTGGACCTTGTCCTTGGCCAAAACACGATCATCGTGTTCCTCCTCCCACATGCCTTCCATACTTAATTTGTCCTCTCGGACAGCTTGGAGTTCCTCTTTCAACTCTTTAACTTCTTGACAGTAGTGGACGTTTCTATCTAGAACTGACATGAACAGTGCTTTCATTGACTCTTCAGTAGTCAATTCTTCTGTAGGTGGAACCTGATCAAAGGACATCACGTCCACCTCTTCCTCTAGCATGCCATCAAAAATAGACATGTAGTCTAAATCGTCCGAGTCTTCAGACTCGATTATCACCACCTCTGGTTCTACTGCTACGGGATTGGGTAGTATCTCTACTCGATTAACCGAATCCTCGCTCACTACATGTATATCTCTATACATATCATTTTCTCCTGACATCTACAATAAAACAATATAGTTTGATTAGTACACGTCAGTAAAATAATAAAAACACATAATATAAGATAATACATTTTTATAAGGTTATCTTTCATCTTTTACTTCTTTATTAAGGTTATGACTTAAGGTTCTAATCCCCCCTTAAGTTTTATAACCTAGGCTTTGATACCAACCTGTAGTGTCCCCAAATTCGGGTATCTTCCAACCCGACAGATAGTGCTATACTATACTAACATTCATACATTCATTTTATTGAAAAGCTTTAAAAGAACGAACATCTCTTCTATATTATCAAAATAATATTTACATTATCCCAAGTTCTAAACCCATTTCAAAGGTTCATTGTCATAATATCAATAACATTACAACAATAACCTATACTATTACATAGACAGCTTAATGATCTGCCTTAACTTTTCCTTTATCCTTATTCGATCATTCGTGATGTTCAGTCTTAGCTGCATTCATATGGTTCAAGCAAGAGTGAGCATAACTAGCTCAGCAAGTATGAAAATTTCAATAAACAACATGCTTGACACATACAAATCGTATATCTTCAATAACTGAACAATAGTTATGAAGTACTATTGATGATTCAAAATAGCACTTCATCTTTCTTTCAAAATGTTTTACAATAATAACAATATTCAGTAAAACATTCACTCCGGTCAGAGACCTTGAGCATTTCATTCTTCTTTGAAAAGGACAACCCGAAACTAAGTCCGTAGGCCCGATATTACTTACGAGCACTTCTAGGTGATCAACCTATTGTACTCTATGTTGATCAACACTACATTCATTAAACGTATGTACGTTTAATTGGTCGCAACCTCGCGTGCCTGTCGTTTAACCGACAAAAACATTTGTTTAACATTCCAATCTTCTTTTGAAAACCATATCAAGTAGTTGACAAAAGATAATAACATTTGATAACAGATGAATAGATTATCAATAATCCACTCAATATATCAAGTCTAGCCGAAAGATTGGCTTTAACTTCATCATACTTTAGTTCATGCGTAAGAATACACGAACTTCAAAAACTTGTTCAGATTGAACTAAGACAAGAGTTAGAATACTTGCCTTTAGCGTCGGCTACGGTGTAATTACTTTACGTTCAAATCTTTCAAGTCTCTACAATACATGATCACATAAAGCCTCACATTAGGTTATATATAACCAAGTATGTATATGACTATCTTACCCTTCATCTCAATCTAATTGTGTATTAGATTCATTTACTATTCATTTCGGTTTATCATTATACTTGCATTCATTTGACTAGGTTATCTCAACCTTTATACAACATCTCTAAGGTTTAACAAAGTTTAAACAATGTTACTTTATGTTCCTTAAAGTATGTTTACTTTTAAATCCATTACCATTCCTTCTTTATACTTATAAACATCCTTTACTGTCATTGTTCTAAGATCCAGCATATGCTGGCTGATATATATAATTCACCTCGTCTTTGTGTACGAGTTAATAATCGAAGAGGTCCTGACTTGGCGGCTGCAGCATGTGTCCTTACTTTCGATTAGTCGCATTACTGGCCACTTTCCTCATGTATGTCATGGTTCATTCATGGCTGTATACCATTCATCATTTATCTTATGCTTGGCATAAGTACATGAGTTTCAATATCTTTAAGATATCGTTATGGCGTACTGTGGCCACACAATTAACCTAGGGTTGGCGGCATGGCCAACACTGCATCAAAGAAAAAATTTTTTTTCAGACTTTAAATTTTGTGAACTTCCCGGACGCATAACTTCTTCGTTATAAATCCGAATTGGCTCATTCAAAAGCCTATGGTTCACAAATTACATAATCTACGCGTTCATGCAAGAATTTTATCTATTTGACTTCGTTTGCTAAAAATTCACCTATTGGTTCATTTTTAACGAAAACGATAAACGTTCGTGAACGTTCAATGCTCGTTTCTTCGTTCTAAGTCAGAATTCGGTCATTTTCGAGTTCGCAACTCTAGAATGATGAACATGACTTGTCTCCATTGGAAAATAACATTTCCGAGTTCAAACTCAAAATTTGACTTCTAATCCGGGAATTTCATGAATTCGACGATTATCGTCTAATCGTGCGATTTTCGGCAAATCTTCATTACTTAGGATTTGTTCATTACTTCACTTGCATTCATTTCATTCTATGAACACATCCATATACCTAATACAACAACTTAATTTCATTGTTGGATTTTGACTTTATTTATTCATGAACTTATAACTTATTCAATTATAAACTACTTATAGCCTCATTGTTCATAACTTATGAAAGTTATAGTCTTTTAATCACCATGCATACATGTTTTCACATATAGTTTCATTCATGTATATATGATTCATATACATACAAATTCTTTACTTCCATTAATAAACTCATTACAAGTTCATAATACTTTCACATAAGTTTATAACTTATGCTAGCTTAAATGACTTATTACCAACTTATGTGGCTTAAGTTCATTACTTAAACATTCTTCTTACTTCTTAACATTTATGTTCCTTAATCCATCTTTTCTTATCAACCTATCATGAATAGAGATATAAGATAAAATAGAGAAGAAGTCTTACTTTAGAAGTCTTTGTAAGTAGTCTTCTTCTTCTTGCTTATGGAAGTGACTTATTTGTAACTTAAACTCTCTACTAATTAAGCACTTTGAGATGTTTGGATTATTTGAACAACTAACAAATGGCTTGCCAACCATCACTATTTATAGAATTCCTAAGGTTAGGGCAATTTAGTCAATTCAATCACCCCACCTCCTTTTGCACCTCCTTACTATTCATTACTTGCAAGGCACAAAACCTATCCTTTTCTTGGTCATTACTCTTTTAACTTGGTCATTACATAACTTGGTCACCACTTATCTTGGTCATTACACATTAACCATATTAATATGGTTTGCCCCATGGGTCACAACAATTCATTGGACTTTAATTTGGGCTTAGATTATCTTATCTTTTGAGCTTGCATTAATAAACATTAACTTGTTTATTAATTAACATAAGGCCTTAACATTTAATTTACTTGGGCTTGTACCAATTGTTAACCAATCTTCCAAGTCCATTAACATTATTTAATACATATACATATTGTCTATGTATTATTCTCGTATTATAATTCGTATACAACTTCATTATATACGATATTCCATTCTTCTTATAAACTCGTATAATACTTCGTATTATACTCGTTTTCATTCCCTTGTACAATACATAAGTATCATACCCTTAACGATTTCTTACGAATACTTCGCTTTCCATAATATTCTCAAATTAAGTCCGCAAGTGAAATATTACGTTTTCCATAACTAGATTATGATTACATAATCCGTCTTACCTTGATATTCTATCATTACGTATTTCTCGGAAGTTCAAAAATAATTCCCGAGCAAATACTTGAAAACTTTGAAAAATTTCTCGGAAAACTTTTATTTTCGTCTTTGAAATTCAAACACTTTAATTCCTTCACGTAGCTAAAATACTACGACATTCCAACATCAATAGGTTATAGAATGACATCCATCTTGATATCACATAGAATATGATTTTATTATTATTTAATTTAATAAAATCATTTTACAATAAAATCCGAATTTCTTGGTCGTTACAAACGTAGCCTGGGTATGTGGACCCTCTGACATTGTAAAATCGTCAACACCCATCAAGGGGATATCAATAATGGGTGACTATGAAACAGGCCAATAATGCCTAGCAGGAGGCAAGATCGGTATACGAATCTCTCATGTGGTGCTCCTAATAGCACGCTCTCCTAAATAGAGCTCCCATCCTCCATCTGTAAAGATAGGAATCCTATGGGTGGAAATCGCGTACTCGACACCAGTCGGGTATCCATCCTCAAAACGAATGGCCAAGTGCTCCCCAGAATAAAGAATCCAAGTAATGGCATCAGCTGTCAATAACTCCAGCTGTAGGCGACAATGAGTGAAACCCTCAGCTACATGGACCTCCACCAGTATGGAATGATGCCATCGCTATCCTCGTGGATAGATCTCCAAACCAAGCACACTTATAGGACGCAAACATGGGAGCCTATCATAGGCCTAGAACTGCCAACATAAAGGCACACATCTGCTGTTAGTCAACACTCTTAACCTGTACATGGGAAATCAAAAGAGAAAAACTCACCAGCAGAAATGGGTAAAATCCTAGTCAAGCCTCTGTCAAGCCATACGAATGCATGCGCATACCCCTGAGGAAATAGGCGAAGGTATAGGAGCCCCAGTCATACTCTTCGATATAGTCCACATGTCATGTGGTGCTCACCAAAGTGAATGGCACCGTAGAAGAGTTATCAGCTATGAAGCAGCCCCTAATAATCATCAGGAACAATCGCCGAAGAATGCGATCTCTGAATCTCACATCATCGGGTATAGGCTCACTCAACAGCCCGCTTATAGCATCTACGCTCAATGGACCTGTACGAACGGTCCTACCTTTGAGCACCTCAGCTGGAACTCCTAGCTAGGATCGAAGGGCAGTCGTGGTAATATCCATCGTATATGGCACTAGCACCCCTCCAAACTCCATACCGGTGATAAATCGCCAATCCATCGGCGTCATCATCACCTCACATTCCAACAAATGGAGAGACTGAGTCTAGTGAAACCAGCGCTCAGACAATGCCCTGAGGTAACCCCAGAGATAAAAATGGGGAAGGATGGAAAAGAACGTTCCAAATCCTTAGCCATGGACAATCGCTCTATAATCAGGATGCAAAGTCTGGTATATAGAGTGAATGTTGAACCAGTTCCCTCTAGGCTGTGTGAATCCAGGAACCTGCATTACAAAGCAAATCAACATCAAAAACCTTTACTCCTCATCAACAGGAAAAATGGAAGATCAAAATCCAGCTGGTACCTCATTTGCATGCAAGTAAATCGAAGGGTGTCTACTCAAATCACCTATGGGGAACATGTGCAACAAGAGCAGGGTCCACAACTGGAACATCCTCCTCCTCATCCTCAACGTCCGGTACGTTAACCCGTATAGGACGTATAATTGCTCTCTCTTGAAACGAAATTTGTCCGTCCGATGAATCTGGTCGAGGCACTTCAAGCCCTCCTCCGCTTTTGAAGTGGTCTCATGAACTACTCTACCGATCCAGGATATATATATCTAGACAACAAGTCTCCAAATCACCTCAAAAAGGGTTTGGTAAATTCTAACCTGAAGCTTTTTAAAATGTAATTTTATAACTACATGCATGCATGCATTGTTTTAACATACGCCTATAGTAGAGTTAAAAATGCATGACTACCCAATGCCTATATTTTGGAAAAATTTTGCTATAGTCTCCTTTGTAAACAGGACTATCCACATGCACATAGGCATGACTAGGTGGCCATTAAGTAGCACACCTACCCATAGTCATAAACATCCTACATGCATTAATACATCAAAGTCACAATTCGTAAGGGTAGCCTAATTACCAAAATTACTTTGCATTTTCACCTTAGCTCATTTGTCCTCAAATATGATAAGAAATAACAGGAAAAAGGTGTTAATTTGACTGTTTGAAAAGTCAGATTTTTTCACATCATTATGTTCAGCATGGTTTAATACTAACATTTGCTATGTTGAATATTTTTTATCACATCATAAGAGCATGCATATTCACTACTATATGTTTAGACGTATTTCATATCATAAGTCATTTTCCAACGAATAAAAACTGGAAAAGAAGACATACATACGTTACCAGGACAGTGTAGAACACTTGCATAGTGACAGAATTTTCAGAAAGACGCCCGAACTAAGCAAATTTGAAGAAGAGCTCTCAGATTTCCTTTGCGATGCAACGTGATGACTTGAGAAGGCAACTTGTAGCCTTAAAAGCCACCCACGGCTGGCTGCAGGTGTATGTGACACCCCCAAATTTGGATACTTCATTCCCACAGGATTTGGTGCTCACTTATCAAAAACTATTACATCTAACTACCTATAATAAAGGATAAAGACATAATTTAAATAATTTAAACAATAATCTCTCCCATTAAAGGGTTACATCATTATCTCAAATTAAATCCCAGGTTATCTAACCTTAAAATTATTACATAAGTTTGCGGAATACATCACATATTTAAAACAAGTCTTGAAATATAAAAAATTAAATTATCATAAGTCTTCGTCATTTGGACATCTTGCCCTTGCCTTTTCTAGTCGACGGCTCATCAACTTTCTCCACTTTAGCTGCAGTGTCAATTGCAAGAGTGAGCAAACAAATGCTCACCGGTATAGAAAGTAGCAGTGATGGTAACATGAGAGTGAACAACAAAAGCTGAACAATAAGGAACTTGTTTTACAAATCAAACTAGAAAACAAGTTTGAACTTTAATTATCTGAGGGTCTTAAGACCACGAACTATGTCCCTGATACTTAGGTATTATTACCCAACCTTAACAGTCATTTAGACTATATGGACCCTTCTTAACGTACTTAGGGGGATCAACCCTTTGTACCATGTATTGTGCACAAACATCTAAACGTTACAGTACAAAATCCCCTATGTTAGGGTTGTTCGTCTTAGTGTTTAGACTACAAGTCTGCACCAAAGTAAGTTTGGTGTGGATACATTTCAAGGGTAATTTAGAATTCAACGGTCATCAACTAAGGATTAGTTGAATACAATATTGATAACATCATGCTATGGAATAATCATAACTAAATCGACATTGAAAATTAAGGTCATGCTTTAGGAATAAACTAACAGCATAAACATCGAATAATTATAATATGCCTTGCTTGAACAATATTAAGCCAAGGTTAAAACCTTATTTAGAGTTGAATCTTAAGCATGCATAACAAATAATAAGTTGAATGATAAAACTTGTTCAACATTAGTCTGTTAGAATGTAGAAATTTGCATGCTAATTAACAAGTTAAAGATTGGCTCAAAATCAAGAGATAAGGTTTAGGAGCTTGCACGATATAATTAGGGTTAAGAAACTTTCACAAAGAAAGCTTAGAGTTAGGAAAATTTTCTCAAAGATAGTTAGATACTTGCACAATTATAAAAGTAGGGTTAGAGAACTTACCTCGTGCGTAGGTTAAACAATCACTACTCACGTTCACCCCAAGTCCTACACATACCATATGTATTGACAATACACATTAGTTACACTAACATTACCTTCATGAGTTGCTTTATTACTTTTAGTATAGCTACTAACTAAGTTTAAGTTTAAACAATATCGCATCTTTTCATGAACATTACTTTTTAGCTTTATTACAACTACTTAAGTGATCATGTCATTGCACCACATACACATTAACAACTTGATACAACATCCTATTACATGTCCAACATGTTATCATTAAGTTATACTAACACATAAAGGATTGCACTTGCATTCGCGCATCCCGACGCCCTCCGATTGGCTCCAAATACACAACAGTCCTAAAGATGGCCATTTTGACCCTTCATAACGATTTCAAATTGAAAACCTTAAAGAAAAAAGTTATAGTTCTATTCTTTCTCTTTTCGAATCATCTTGAATCACCTCAATCGGAGTTCGTATGAAAATGTTATGGCCATTTTACTATAGGAGGTCAAAATGCGTCAACCAAGCCACTTTTCCAAATATTTGGGGCTGAGTCGATGGCGCCGAGGCTGATTCAGCCTTGACCTGCGAATTCCAATAGGGCGCGAACTATCGGTCCATTTTTGAACTCTTGGTCCATTTTTGGTATTTTGAGACGTGAAATTTGGTATTTGAGGCGTAATTCTGAAATACCCATAACCAGAAACAAAACCAAGCTACTATATCTTAATTTCTAACACCAATTAACATGTATAACTTATGAAAATTACACATAAACTTCACCAAGCATACAAATACTAAATTAACACAACTAAAACCATTTTAATTTATCAATTTTCATGTTTTTCACATAAAACTCCATTTTGACACCTTTAGCGAATTTGATCACCACAATTCATTTTTTGATCAATCGGCATAATTTAAACTTACATTTTTCGTTTCTCAATATATTTTCCTAATCCATCAACAAATTACAGATTATTACACATATAGAGCATCAATTTCTTGTACTTTTCTAAGCCATATAATAAGAACATAAACACTGTTATATATAGTCTTCTGCTATAACTCAATTCCCACGAATTTGATACTTAAACGACCCTCATACATGATAATTAACAGATTCTCCAACATAATACACACCATATACACAACACCTGAACAACAAATCCATAAAAACCCAATTTACAGAGAATAGAAAATCACAAGTCTGAGAATTAGAATTAGTTAACCTTAATCTTCTTGATTATAGACTAGCAAGATGGTGGGTCTCTTCCTTCTCTTGGCAAACTCACAGAGATTATTCTCTTAATTCCTCACTCTCAATACTCTGTAATTCACTCTTCCTCAAATTATTTAGCAAACCTTAGAAAATAATACGGCGTGAAAAAATATAACCACTCCTCTTATGTTAGAAAAATAAAAAGACTTGTCAGTTGGAATAATGCCAAAGGCCATAAGGTCTTGTTTGGCTACCACTACAACCCCTAAACTACTTTATTTTAATAACCTTATATTATATAGTTTCCAATTGTCACACCTTAATTTAGTCAATTTATATAACTTTAGTTTCGTTAATTTAAATAAAAAAAATCTTATTATCATTAATAAATAATTATATATCTAATTTAATTAATAAATTAGACACTTCACATTATTTAATTTATTTAAATTAAATCCTTCAGATAAAATTATCAATACATAATTTAATTAACAATAATCAATTTAGTTACTAATTAATTCACCACAATACACCAATTATTTATTTCTTCAATAAATAAATTAATTAAAATATTTATTTAATTTAATAAATATTTAAATTTAAATTACAAATTTCTCAATCGTTACATCCTTCCCTCCTTAAAAGGATTCTGTCCCCAGAATCACAACTCAAAAAAATTCATTCATTACATTCTTCTCTCCTTAACAAGATTCTATTCCAGAATCGCTATACAAAATCAAGCAAACAGCTAAGGATAATTCCTCATCATAACGCTTTCAAGTTCCCACGTAGCTTCTTCAGCATTGTGGTTCCTCCAGATTACCTTAACAGAAGGTATCACTTTATTCCTCGAGATTTACTTGCTCTTTTACATCACAACAATTTGAACAGGGACTTCTTCATATGACAAATCTTTCTCAAACTGTAAGGGCTCATATTCTATAAGATGCTTATAATCAGGCTTATATGGCCTCAATACTGACACATGGAAAATATTATGAATATGCTCTAACTCCGGAGGTAAGGCTACCTCGTATGCCACTTCGCCAACTAGTCGAAGCACTTCGAAAGGTCCTATAAATCTAGGGCTCAATTTCCCTTTCTTGCCAAATCGAATTTTCCCCTTCCAGGGAGATACTTTTAAGAAAACATAACTATCGACATCGAATTCCCGATTCTGTCGATGTTGGTCGGCATATTTCTTCTGTCTATCTTGTGCAGCTATCAGTCTCGCTCGAATCACTCTGATGATCTCAATAGTCTGTTGCACCAATTCTGGACCCAATAGCTGACGTTCACCAACCTCGTCCCAACATAATGGAGTTATGCATTTCCTGTCGTATAACGTTTCGTAAGGCGGCATGCCAATACTTACATGATAACTATTATTATAAGCAAATTCCACCAATGGCAGATGGTCATCCCAATTCCCTTTAAAATCCATAATACACGCTCTGAGCATATCCTCCAGTGTTTGGATGGTTCTCTCACTTTGTCCGTTGGTCTGAGGATGGTACGCCGTGCTCATTCTCAGTTGTGTTCCCAAACACTCTTGTGTCGTTTCCGAAATTAGATGTGAAATGTGGATCTCTGTCTGATACAATAGACACAGGTACACTGTGTCTTAACACAATCTCTTTCACGTATAGTTTTGCTAACCGATCTAGAGTAAATCGAATCTTGATTGGCAAAAGTGTGCTTGACTTCACAACCGATCGACAATCACCCAAATGGCATCGTAACCTTCTTTGAGTCGTTGGAAGACCTACCACAAAATCCATTGTGATATGCTCCCATTTCCATTCTGGTATCTCTAACGGTTATAATAATCTGCTTGGCCTTTGATGTTCAACTTTGACTTTCTGACACGTTAAACATTTCTCCACACACTCAACCACATCCCTCTTCATATTCGGCCACCAAAAATGATGTTTAAGATCTTGGTACATCTTTGTACTCCTAGGGTAAATAGAATATCGTGAGTTGTGAGCTTCATTCAGAATTTCTTCTTTAACTTCCGTTACTGGCGGACCCCAAATCCTCCCTTCGAATCGAAGTAACCCTTCCGAATTGATTTTGAATTTTTCTCCCTCACCTACAAATATCTTATGTTTTATCTTTTCACAGTCTTCATCCTGAAGTTGTGCATTTTTCACCTTATCTACCAACGTTGAACTATTTCCCATCTGGAATAACTTTTCATCGGATTTTGTCGGATATTTAATTTCTAACTCCATCTTAGCCATTTCCGACACTAACTTTTCTTGATCAGTTAACATCATTAACTTCTCCCGTCCCTTCCTACTTAAGGCATCAACGAACAACATTCACCTTTCCGGGATGATAGAAAATCTCACAATCATAATCTTTGATCAGCTCCAACCATCTTCTTTGTCGCATGTTCAAATCTTTTTGTGTAAAGATATACTTCAGACTTTTATGGTCGGTATATATCTCACACCTTTCTCCATAAAGATAATGTCTCCAAATTTTTAGGGCAAACACTACTGCCGCCAACTCCAAGTCATGAGTCGGATACCCCTTCTCGTAATCTTTCAATTGACGTGATGCATACGCAATAACTTTCTGCCGATTACACATAAGCACACAACCTAGTCCTTTATCACGATGCATCACTATACACCACAAAATTTCTGTATCATCGAGCAACGACAACAACACAGTCTTGAACTTAACCTCTTCTTTAACTCTCGAAAACTTTCCTCACACATCTCTGTCCAAACAAACTTAACCGTTTTTCTAGTTAAATTCGTCAACGGAGTTGCAAACTTGGAGAAGTCTCGAATAAAATGCCTATAGTAACCCGCCAATCCTAAGAAACTCCTCACTTCTGACGGTGTCTTTGGCTGATCCCAGTTTATTACAGCTTCCACCTTTGATGGATCTACCAAAATTTCATCCTTATCAATAACGTGCCCGAGAAACTATACACGTTCCAACAAAAATTCACATTTTGAGAACTTAGCGTACAACTTCTCTTTTCTCAACGTTTCCAACGTCAATCTCAAGTGTTCCACATGTTCCTCCTTGGTCTTGGAATACACCAATATATCATCAATAAACACCACCACAAACTTGTCTAGGAATGGTTTAAACACCACATTCATCAAGTCCATGAGCAGCTGCAAAGTGCGTTAGTTAAACCAAAAGACATAACCGAAACTTCGTAGTGACCATACCAAGTTACGAGCAGCATCTTGATGCATCCTCGGCCTCACCTTCAATTGATGATAACCACTTCTCAAGTCTATCTTAGAGAAATACCTTCCTCCTTTTAACTGATCGAACAGGTCATCGATTCTAGGTAATGGATACTTATTTTTAATAGTGACCTTATTCAATTCTCTGTAATCAATGCAAAGCCGCATCGATCCGTCTTTCTTCTTAACAAACAACACCGGTGCTCCCCATGGCGAAACACTCGGCTGAATATACTTTTTGTCAAGCAATTCTTGCAATTGCACCATCAATTCCTTCATCTCTACCGGGGCCATTCTGTATGGTGCCTTAGATATCGGAGCCGTTCCTGGTAGTAGGTCAATCATAAACTTGATTTGTCGATTTGGCGGAAGACCCGACAAATTGTCTGGAAATACATCTGCAAAATCTCTTATGATCGGTATCTCTTCTAACTTTGCACTCTTCTTCTATGTATAGACTATGTAGGCTAAATATCCTACACATCCTTGTCTCAACAACTTCTTGTCTTGCATCACCGTCAGATAATTTGCTTGTCGAGGTGACTTGTTGCCATAAAACACAACTTTTGACGGAGTCATTATGTTAACACACTTTCTTTGGTAATCAATTACTTTGCTCGTAATTGAATAACCAATCCATTCGATATAACATCAAATTCACCAAGTCTAATTGGTATCAAATCTACCATCATCTAAATGACCCTTTATATCCACTCTGAATTCCTATATATGTTTCTAACGAGAATCACTTCCTTATTCGCAATCTCTATACTTAAGGGAAATTCTAATTCTTCCTTGGGAAATTCTAAATTCTTAGCAAATTCATTGGATATAAATGAACAAGTAGCACCCAAATCAAATAGTACATAAACATTAATACCATTAATCGGAATGATACCTGACACCACATCCTTAGGTCAGATCTGACATCCTCGCGCGGTCATATTGAAAGTCCTCGCAGTAGGTCGGCTTGATTGAAATGGTCCAAATGATAGCGATGCACCACCACCGTTGTTGTTTCCTTTTCTGCCACTTGCACTTCCCGCTGGCTTCTTAGGGCAATCACGAGCCATGTGATCCTTTGAACCGCAGGTAAAACATGCTCCTTTCTTCGGACTAAAATAATTAGGTGCAATGTGTCCCTCCTGACCACAGTTGAAACACACTCTCTTTCCTTTCAAACATACTCCCATATGGTTCTTCCTGCAAGTTGCGCAAGCCTCAAACTTTTTCTTCTGTTGATTTCCTTGTTGTCCTCCCGCAGTCGAATTCTCGCTCCATTTCTTCTTCTGACTATTACTTCCAACATTACTACCACCAGCCTTATTCTCATTTTTATTATTATTCTTCTTCTTCTATTCTTGATTGTACTTGGTCAAGGCATCACTTCCACCTTCCGCGATGATTGCCTTCTCGATCTGTTATAAATGTGTTTAAATTGGAACATTGAAACTTTGCTGTAAAGCCAGGGTTTCAATCCTTGTTCAAACCTTCTCGCTTTACGCTCATCAGTATTGACTTGATAAGTGGCGAACCTTGCCAACTCGTTAAACTTTGCAGCATATTCCGGCACCGTCATTGTTCCTTGCTTCAACTCCAGAAATTGCACTTCCAACTGATTTCGAGAACTTGCTGGAAAGTACATCTCGAAAAACATTTCTTTGAATCTATCCCATGCTATCACTCCTTGTCCTCCATGAACCTTGTTTGCTTGCCACCAGTAGCTAGTTTCAGACTTCAGCATGAACGTTACGAACGCAGTCTTTTGATCTTCATTAACTCTAGCAACGTCGAACACCTTCTCCATTTTCATGATTCAGGTTTGGGCTTCCACTGGATTCATAGATCCTTGAAACTCTGGCGGTCCAACCGCTTTGAATTCCTTGAAAGTTATGACTTGAGCTTGCGGTTAATTTGCAAGGGCACCCGTCAACAGAGCTACCAATTGTTGAACCGGATTAGCGTTGGTCTCGTTGTTATTATTAGTAGACCCCTCGGGAGGTGCTTGCTGACGTGGTTGTCTTCTTCTAGGAGGCATTTTCTGTTAAAATATACGCTTATTAGCTCATTACTCAACTTCTTGGGTATTTAAAGTTTAAGTTAAACATTCCAAGATTAAAGCTTTAACACATAACATTTCAAATAAACTCTAATATTTTATTCATTCATAAAGTTTTAGAACATACCCAAAATAGCATAACTGCTATAAACATCTACCTTCCTGAACTAGACCAGTTTCAGGATTACATACTCATACTATCCCTTTATTTATCTCAAAATAAGGGATTCACAGCTTATTTATTCACATAATTAACCACACATTATTATCTATCTTATTCTATCTATGCATATTAAGACGTCGTAAGGCTTCTCGACATTCCTCCTCCATGATACGATATCCCGTTCTACGATCCATCACGAACCACGGCGTATTCTCAAACTGAGGTGGATAATAGTAGACTCGATCCTGGGCCCTATCAATCGCCGAATTAAATGCATAATCCATCTGCTTCATCTTGTCTTTCTTCACTTGAACCTTAGCCTCAGCACGGTCTGCACATTGAGTCGCCTTCATCCACGCATCCTCTGCTCTTTCACGCTTAGCTGACTCCTCCTTGAAATCATCTTTCAATTTCTCCATGTCCGTCTTCATCTTCTCGTGTACTGCCAACAGGTCTTCATGCTGACCCTTTGTATGAACTAAGTCCCACTCTATGTTCCCAAGTTTTGAGTCGAGTTCCTGAATCTCTGCATCATTCTGCTCCATCGAAGTGTGATGCATCTCAACCGTTTCCTTCAACTCCTGGACGTCATCATGTAATTCTACATTACGGTCATACAGAGCGTCATACATCTCAGCTGATATGGAGTTTGGTGGAAACTCCTCAGGATCCTCTTCCTCATCATCCTCCTCTACCTCCTCAGAGCTATCCTCCAAGGGATCGGTCATTTGCTCATCCTCCTGGATCAATTGCTCCCGCACTACATGAATATCCCAGGGCTCATCATCTATAGGTCTCTGAGGTATCACCTCTCTAGCTAGACTGGATCCTCCTTCGGTAGACATCCTGACAACAAAATGTTTTAGATTTTATTTAATATTTTCTATACTTGCGAGCACATAAGTTATTAACACATAACACATAATGTCTTTTATTGTTTAGCTTCAATGGATACCTTAATCCATTCCTTAAAACTCGATAAGAGTTGAACACCTCTATGTTTTCTATTTCCTTAAAGGTTACTCCCTAAGGTTTCTCCACCTAAGGTTCATAACCTATAGCTTTGATACCAACCTGTGACACCCCCAAATCCGGATACTTCACTCCCACAGGATTTGGTGCTCACTTATCAAAAACTATTACATCTAACTACCCATAATAAAGGATAAAGACATAATTAAAATAATTTAAACAATAATCTCTCCCATTAAAGGGTTATATCATCATCTCAAATTAAATCCCGGGTTATTTAACCTTAAAATTATTACATAAGTTTGCGGAATACATCACATATTTAAAACAAGTCTTGAAACATAAAACATAAAATTATCACAAGTCTTCGTCATTTGGACATCTTGCCCTTGCCTTTGCTAGTCGACGGACTCATCAACTTTCTCCACTTTAGTTGCGGTGTTAATTGCAAGAGTGAGCAAACAAATGCTCACTGGTATAGAAAGTAGCAGTGATGGTAACATGAGAGTGAACAACAAAAGCTGAACAATAAGGAACTTGTTTTACAAATCAAACTAGAAAACAAGTTTGAACTTTAATTATCTGAGGGTCTTAAGACCACGAACTATGTCCCCGGTACTTAGGTATTATTACCCAACCTTAACAGTCATTTAGACTATACGGACCCTTCTTAACGCATTACTTAGGGGATCGACCCTTTGTACCATGTATTGTGCACAAACATCTAAGCGTTACCGTACAAAAATCCCCCATGTTAGGGTTGTTAAATCTTAGTGTTTAGAATACTGAGTCCGCACCAAAGTAAGTTTGGTTTGGATACATTTCAAGGGTAATTTAGAATTCAACGGTCATCAACTAAGGAATAGTTGAATACAATATTGATGACATCATGCTATGGAATAATCATAACTAAATCGACATTGAAAATTAAGGTCATGCTTTAGGAATAAACTAACAGCATAAACATCGAATAATTATAATATGCCTTGCTTGAACAATATTAAGCCAAGGTTAAAACCTTATTTAGAGTTGAATCTTAAGCATGCATAACAAATAATAAGTTGAATGATAAAACTTGTTCAACATTAGTGTGTTAGAATGTAGAAATTTGCATGCTAATTAACAAGTTAAAGATTGGCTCAAAATCAAGAGATAAGGTTTAGGAGCTTGCACGATATAATTAGGGTTAAGAAACTTTCACAAAGAAAGCTTAGAGTTAGGAAAATTTTCTCAAAGATAGTTAGATACTTGCATAATTATAAAAGTAGGGTTAGAGAACTTGCCTCGTGCGTAGGTTAAACAATCACTACTCACGTTCACCCCAAGTCCTACACATACCATATGTATTGACAATACACATTAGTTACACTAACATTACCTTCATGAGTTGCTTTCTTACTTTTAGTATAGCTACTAACTAAGTTTAAGTTTAAACAACATCACATCTTTTCATGAACATTACTTTTTAGCTTTATTACAACTACTTAAGTGATCATGTCATTGCACCACACACACATTAACAACTTGATACAACATCCTATTACATGTCCAACATGTTATCATTAAGTTATACTAACACATAAAGGATTGCACTTGCATTCGCGCATCCCGACGCCCTCCGATTGGCTCTAAATACAAAACAGTCCTAAAGATGGCCATTTTTACCCTTCATAACGATTTCAAATTGAAAACCTTAAAGAATAAAAGTTATAGGTCTATTCTTCCTCTTTCCGAATCATCTTGAATCACCTCAATCGGAGTTCGTATGAAAAAGTTATGGCCATTTTACTACAGGAGGTCAAAACTTTCCAACCCAGACCACATTTCCAGTGTTGGGGCGTGAGTTCCAGTATTTGGGACTGCGAACTCTTGGCCCGTTTTTGGGCGCTAGAACTTGCCCATTTTTGGTATTTGAGTATGCGAAATTTTAGCGTTAGTGCTCAAAATTCTGAACACCCATAACCAGAAACAAAACCAAGCTTCTATATCTTAATTTCTAACACCAATTAACATGTATAACTTATGCAAATTACACATAAACTTTACCAAGCATACAAATACTAAATTAACACAACTTAAACCATAATTTTAGAAAAATTAAATACTAGAATAGCATATTTTAAAACCAAAAACTCTATTTTTTGATATTTCTTCTAGAAATCAACACTGTGAATTCACTAGTTGGCTAAATCAGTCCATTCAAATTACGTTTTGTTCGTATCTCAATGAACTACCACATACAAGCGTTAATTTATAGATTATTACACCCATTGGACAAGAATTTTGGTACTTTCTATGGCCATAACATAAGAACACAAACACTGCTATTTTCTTTTCTTCTTACAATTCAATTTCACGTGATATGACAATCAACAAATTCTACAATATAACCCATATCATATACACAACATTTGAACAAAAAGCCAGAAATCAATTTACAGAGAACCTAAATAAAAACTACAACTTAGAAATTTAAGAATGAATTATACCTTAATCCTTGATTATTGAAGCAAATGATATAAAATGGCTTCAATTCCTTCCCTTTCCACAGTAAAGCTCCCAACCCTTAGCAACTCTCTCTGTGTTTTTCCCCCTTTTCTCACAAACTCTCTGTTCTTAGCTTAGACAAAAAGAAATAAGGCGAAGGAAAAATATCTTTGGCCTCCCCACGTTCCTTCCGTTAAAAAAAAAAAGAGTTTAAAATCGGTTAAATAATGCCAAAGGCCACAAGGCCTGTTTGGCTAACCATTTATTCCCTAAACTAATTTATTTTAATATTATTTATATTATATAGTTTTTCCCTGTCACACATTAATTTAGTCAATTTATATAACCTTAGTTTAGTTAATCTCAATAACCTATAATAATAAGAATCTTATTATTATTGATAAATAATTATATATCTAAATTAATTAATAACTTAGAAACGTCACTCTATTTAATTTATTTATTTCCATTAAATTAAACAATTCATTTTATTTAATTATTTTCTTACATATTAAACAATTGATTTAATTTAATTATTTCCTTAAATTAAATCTTTCAAATAAAATTATCATTACTCGATTCACATTAATTAATTTAGCCACTACATTAATTCATGACGATTCATCAAATATTTATTTTCCTCAATAAATAAATTATTTTAAATATTTATTTAATTCCATAAATATTTAAATCAAATTACAAATTTCTCGATCGTTACAAAAATGATGAACCTGGAGGGCTTGAGAGGGCTAGGGCTTCAATTAAGAGCTATGATAAGGTATAAAATCACGCTAAGGCTTCGATTGAGATGTATGATAAGGTTTGGCAGTTCGATTGAGAGAGGGAATGAGGTCTAACCTAGCCGACCGGGGGCGATCCGCGCTTAGATTTAGAAAGCAATGGCGTGGTCAAAACCTCCTTGTTTTTTCACATATACAACGTTTTCTAGAAAACGTTATAAACTTGAAACCCCATACAACATATAATCAACCCCACAAGCTTTTTTTATACTTATATACAACGTTTTATCAAAAAACTTTATGGCAAAAAATACTGCAACATTTTTTTATAAAATCGTTGTAATTTAAGTGTCATTTTTTTAATTGATTTGTAGTAGTGAATCTACGGTGATAAAATAAAATAAATAACTTAATATTTATTATTTAATATTTTGAAAATATTAAATATAAATTAATAAGAGTAGTTTTATTATTATTATTACTATTATTATTATTATTATTTAATTTCTAAAGGAGTTTGGTAATTAATTAATAAATGGTACTCTCATATATTCTTAATAAGATTAGGAGATTACTTAATTAAAATAGTTTAATTAATTATTTTTAATAAGATTAGGAAGTCTAATTATTTAAAAGAGTTTAATTAATTAAAACAAAACTCTATTCCTAAATTGTTTAGGAGGGTTACCGACATCTATAAATAAGAGGAGTCTTATTATGGATTAAGATTACATACTTCATTTCAAGAGTTGGAAGAGTATACATTATTCTATAGAGATAGAATTAGGATTTTGTCAAACACTCATCTTCTTGAATACTTATTCTTCCTTGGTAGATCACCTCTAGAGGTCAAACACTTGGGTGGCTAACGTTGATCAAAGGAAGGAATCAAACCTAGTGGATTCAAGTTGAACGTGAAAAGGAATTGGAGGTGAACTCGTGCCTGAGGAAGCTAGTTTCTACAAGGGTATGAATCTGATCTCCATAAAGGATGATCCATGTATATGGTTTGTAAAATTTGAAACTCTGATTTTTCACGTTTCCGCTCTATGTATGTAATTTGTTACATGTTCTTAGATATTACTAACCTAATAATGGTATCAGAGCCAAACCTTTATGCGAGTTATTAATTATTCAGATTCAATATGTATGTTGATATGTAATTAGAACTATTTTTTTGGGCATAATTATTGGCAAAGAATCTTGTTTTTGAAGAAAAACTGTATAATTCGCGAATTGGGAAAATTGATTTTGCAGACTAGCGTCGCGACGCTGGATTACAGTGTAATCTGGGCGTTGTAACGCCGATCCGAGTTTCAAAATGGAGAGTTGGCGTCGCAACACCGGATCATAGTGTAATAGAGGCGTCGCAGTGTCGGATTTAGATCTTTGAAAATGGGTGACCCGATGCAGCAGCGCTCGAATCTAGTTCATTAGCGGCGTTGCACTGCCGGTACCTAGAATATTAAATAAATGTTATTTTTTTATGTATTCGATTTTTAATTAAAATAAAAGGTTTATTTTAAATTAAAATTTGGATTCAATGTTTTTTCAGTAATTCTAAATTTAAATAAAGTAGTTTATTTTTATTTGGAATTTGATTAAAATAAAGGAGATTATTTTAATTAAAATTTAATTTCATGCTAACTAATTAGAGTTGGAATTAGATTCCATGATAACTAATTGGAGTTAAAATTGAATTCTATGTTTCCTAAAAAAATAAAGGAGTTTATTTATGATTAGGAAAATGAATTTCATATTTTCCTTAAGTAAATGAGTTTATTTAGATATGAAATAGGATTTCATATTAATCAACATAAATGAGTTTATTCTGATAAGAAATTTGATTCCACATATATTGATTTTTCAAAAAAAAAACATTTTTTTAAAATTAAAATAAAGGAGTTTATTTTTTATTTAAATTTGGATTAAAATAAAGTAGTTTATTTTGATTTAAAATTGGATTTTATGCTAACTAATATTTGCCCATTAAATCGATATCAATGTATATATTAAATGTTTATTATTCATGAGATGAATGTTATTTATTGTTGCATATGTTGATATGTATGATAATAAATGGGGTTGATTATGGACTTTTGGCCAATCTGATTGAATTTTATTTTAGTTGGATGCAGAATGTATGAGTTTTATTAAATGGGGTCTGAATACCTCGTCTTCTCTAATTTTTCTTGATATAAATTCTATCTTCCTCCTATGTACTTTCCCTTGACTGTTGATCAAAGTTTCTATTTATTATAAATAATTTTTGTAATAAAACTATTTAGAATTATCTTGAAGAATTGGAGATCAAGAAGCAAGGAGAGCTTGAAGACCTATTTGTAATGGAGCCCAAGTTTGAATGTAATAGTTATATTTAAATTTCAATTCTTGCACCCTAGACTTGATCTCTTGGTTCACTTGGCGGGTCTAGTGAACCAAACTATAATAAAGACCATAATCAATCAGGGTAGAATATAGTATTCTATATGTGCATGCTTATAATATATATTATATATTATGCAACATGTTTCGCATGTAAATTAATATGATGCGCATTATATATATATATATATATATATATATATGTGTGTGTGTGTGTGTGTGTGTGTGTGTGTGTGTGTGTGTGTGTTCATGCGCGCTAAACAAGATGAGATAAATAATAATAAAAAAAACCCTCAAAGTATTTATATTAAGTCTTAAACATTCAAGGATATTTGGAATATCGAACGTCGTCTTCTAGCATGATAAAACGATAGAGTATCAATTAATCATTATAAGTTTGTTGTGTCACACAAGGCTTATTTTAATTTTTAGAGATGTTGTTTTATCACATTTAATGCTTATAAATAGATTGAACGATGTTGTTTTGTTGTGTCACACAAGGACAATATTTTGTTTTGAATATATGGAAGTGCTAGGTTGGACTTAACTTGAATAATTTTGATTTAGATGTGTCACACTTGATCAAAATAATTTAAGAGGCAAAATAAAAGGAGTTATATGTTGATGTAATTGACAAGAGTTGTCTACCTATTTATTTATATATAGTTTGTTGTGTCACACAAGGTTGTATACATTTGAAATGAGATCCTTATTCTCACTAGCAAATCTTTAAATAGATTTTTTCGAACTATATAAGTGAGTGTAATATAGTTTGATGAAAATAGTGGGAGATACCAATTTAAAACAAGACCTAATTTATTTTGGTAATTAATTAATAAAAGAATGTATGTTAAAAATATTGTTAATTAAATTCATCTACAGAATTTTATAATGTCTAAATTACTATCATTACGGAGCATATTAAAGGCTAAATTAATCGGACCGAATTAAACGGATTAGTTAAGGAATTTGAGAATTGTTCTCAGGGCTGAAAAGTTATCTTATGTCCTTAATATGCCTATCCCTGTAATGGTTGTAGAGAATGCCTCTTAGGAAGAGATTGCTACTTTTAGAAAGTGGCAAAATGATGCACAATTGGCTTAATGCATCATGCTTGCATCCATAAGTAATGAGCTTCAGGAACAACATGAAACTATTGATGCTCCTACTATATTCCTGCACATCTAGTAGTTGATGATGAGTAAAGTGGGACTGATAGATATCTAAGGAGCTCTTCCAATCTAGAATTACCTATGATATTACAACATAGACACAAGTCCTCAACATAATCAATTTGATTGAACAATTAGGACAACATGATTTTGTCATGGATGGAGAGTTGAGTCAAGATTTGATCTTGCACTCACTCCCAAACTCCTTCTGATAATTGTTATGAATTTTTCATATGAACAAGCTAGATATCAGCCTCGTTGATTTTTCTTAACATGTTGAAAACTGTTGAGAGTCACTTTCCAACCAAGAAAGACCAAGTCTTACTGGTAGGGGCCAAATGATCTTCTAAAAAGAAGAACGATTCTAAGAAGGTAAATATAAAGGAAAAAACAAGGATAATAAGAACAAAATTAATACGGATAGCAAAAGAGTTTGCTTCAACTGCAATAAGCCAGGACATTGGAAAAAAATTACGAGAAACATCTTGCAAAGGTTAACCAAAGAAGCTTAGTGAAGCTTCGGTTATAAATACAGTTTTTTCATGATTGAAATAAAAAAAAAATTTAAGTCAAGGTCCTACTTAAGTATTGGATACCAACTTTGGTTCTCATAAATATAAATTTATGAAGGGACCAAGCAGAAATAAAAAGCTAAACAAGGGATAAGTAATCCTATTGTGGGGAGATCAATGGTTGGTCCATTAATTCTAGGAACTTATTGTTTAACATTGCTTACGGGCAAGTCTATTAACTCAATAAGTTGTTATTATATTCCAGTTCTCGTTAAAAATATTATTTCCATTTTGTTGTTTGACAATAAAATTTTTGGGATTATATTTAAGAACAGTTATTATTTTATTTATAATAATAAGGTTTTTTATAGAACTGAAATATTACTTAAATGGAATTTGTGTACTTGACTTATATGAAAATTCTTTGGTAAATTGAACAAACTAGTATAAGAAAATGAGATGATTATTCAAAGAGTTTGAATATTTTTATTTGATGAAATACAAGTCTGAATCATTTGAAAGGTTCAAAGAATTCAGAGGTGAAACTAATTGGCAAAGTATTAAGATTCTTTGATTAGATCGATGAATGAATACTTATGCAATGAGTTTCTAGATCATCTTAAATGGTTTTCTCACAATGGACGCCTCCTGATACGCAATAATTGATTGATGTATCTGAAAGGAAAAATTGTACCTTATTGGACATGGTGCGGTCCATAATGATTTTTACTGACATCCAAGTATCCTTCTGGGGTAATGCCCTAGAAATGACTGCATATCTATGAAAAAGGTAACCTCAAAAATTCGACCTCAAGACTCCATAAGAGTTATGGACAGGGAGGATTTCTAATCTTAAGTATGTTAAGATAAGGGGTTGTCTAACTTATGTGAAAAAGGTTTCAAAAGATAAGTTTGGGACAAAATTTAACAAATACAAATTTATGGGACATCCTAAAGTAAGTTTTGGGAATGTTCTATAATCTTACATAGCAAAAGGAGATTGTTGCGTTACACACTGCCTTCTAAGATAAAAGTTTTTATCATTGAAGGGCTAATGGGAGGATAATAGATCTTGAAGAGTTCAAGAATCACAAAGCACTATAAGTCCAATAAGATGAACCTGTAGATAGACCTATTGTACCACAACCGAATCGTAAATCATGAATATTACCGAAGATACCTAGGAGGTATGGATTCATCATGGATGATGATGATGAGGTATGTGTCATAGAAGATGATGATCCAGTTACATACGATGAGGTAAGAGTTGAAAACACTTAGAAAAATGGCAAAAGGCCATAAAATAAAAACTAGATCTTTGGAGAAAATGACAAGGTAGAAACCTATAATACCAGACTGGTTTGAAAAAGGTTTAAATAAAGTCAAAGAGTTAACTATGATAAAAACTTATTACCTGTAATAATGCTTGAGTCCATTTGGATTTTACTTGTGATTGCAGCTTATTATTACTACATCTGGCATGGAGACGCCCTTCCTCAAATATAAATTATTAGAGGAGAATATTTGTATGATACATCCAGATGGATTTGTTTTAATGGTTGAAGCAAATCATGTATATGAGCTACAACAATCCATTTTACGGATTGAAGCAAACTTCTCAAAAATGGAACATTCGTTTTGATGAGATAATCAAAAGAGTTTGATTTTATCAAAAATAAGAATGAACCTAGTGTGTACAAAAGGGTCAGTGGGAGCGCTGTGACATTTCTAGTATTATATGTTGATATACTACGGATAATGAATGACATACCAATGCTACAATCAGTAAAGATAAAGTTGTCTAGACATTCCTCCATGAATGATTTGGAAGAGTATCTTAATTGGGGATACAAATTTACATAGATAGATTTAAAAGGAACACTAACTTAACCCAATGAACGTATATTCATTCGATGCTAAAGGCGTTTAGCATGAGAAACTCCAATAGATGTCTCATGTTGATGAGGAATGGAGTGTATCTCTCTTAATAGTCCCCATAGACTCTTGAAAAGAGAGATCACATTAGTAACTATCATGTATGCAATGAAATGTATGAGACCTGATAATGATCAGTCATATTCTGGAGAAGATCACTGTAAGACAGTGAAAACATCTTAAAGTACGTAACCAACACTAAGGATGTATTATATTCACGGTGGGTCTGAATTAAAACTAGAGGGCTTAATATACTCAAGTTTTTTTAGACTGACCAAGACGACATCAGATCCAGTTTAGGGTAAAGCCTTACCTTGAACGGTGGTGCAGTGAATTGGAAAAGTTCTAAACAACAAATAGTTGATAGTTAAATCATCTTTTTTTTTAATATAGTTGATTCAAGAGAACATGTTTGTAATCCATATTGAACTTGTTCGTGTGTAATTTAGTGTGTAAGAAGTACTATTTATAATGAATTAGAGTAAATTGAATGAGATAAGCTCTTATAGTAATTAAGCTCACGAATCATGAAAAATAATGTAAAATACTAAGGTTCAGATGTATATCATTAACTAATATATTACTCCTTCCTTACTAAAAAAAAAGTAAAATACATTATTCACACAAATTAAGAAAAGTAAAAATGGAAAAAAGAAAATAGAGATAATAATAAATTTATCCTTAGTGCCCCCACAAGATTAAATAAGGTGATGCGTGTGACGCCCCCAAAATAGGTATACATCACGCATCTTGAGTTGCCAAATACATGGTACAAAATTTAAATACAAACTTAATTATACAACTGCCGTGTAAAATATGGCAAAACATAGCTGAGAGTTTTAACAGGAATATTGTCTTATACAAAATATCCAAACTAAAATTCAATCCTCATTACATTTATTATCACACTAAATGGTGAGAACTACTAATGCAAACATCTGGACCGTCACTCCGTTCCCCGACTAGTCCCATCTATATTCTCATTCTTGAAGAGAACAATGAAAGCAAAGGATGAGCTCAACTAGCCTAGTAAGAAATATTATGATTAAGATAATCTTCAACAGTGTTAAACTGATAAAATATAATAAACATCAAGTTTAACTGCAGCAGAACAAACAATCTATTAGAAGAGCCAAGTAGAGCATGATATCTACTATCTTCTATGATTTAAAAAGTTTATCATCAATTTTATCGTTGAGACTCAACTTAATAAATAATCCACATCATCGAATCATCCCTACATTACGGGCCAAGGATATTCATTAATATCACGACCAAAAATTATCCATGCACTACGGGCCAATGATATTCATGTTTTCACCAATGGTCATGATCATACCAATAACTATCCATCAATGCACTACGGGCCAATGAGGACTTTTACCACATCATTTGTAACATTACAGGTCATGATGATACCGAATGATCCATGGTCATAATCATACAAATCAACAGTCCATCTATGCACATAAGCCAAAGATGACTTTTATCACAATATAAACATAAGGATGATGACAATGATATAAGAATTCAATTAAAAGAAAGCAAAGGATAAATTTTTAAAGATTTATAATTTAATTTATCCAGAATTCAATAATGTCCAAATTGTCAACATGATAATACTTTGTGGAGTAAAATTCAAGAATAATATTGTATCAAAAATGATTTGGATCGAAAAGAAATCAATTTTTGTCATGAATAGTGCCTCGGATGAATAGTACTTTAGGAATAGTACCCTGTGAATAGTACTTCAGCATAAAAAAGTTAAAATTTATCAAGAATGCTCAGAATAATATTTCCATGAAAAGATACTAGATGAAACGTAAATTTTAATGATATTCTACTAATTCCATGGAGTATAGAAGCTAAAACTTAACAAAATGAGTGTAGAATTCGGAATCTGAAATAAAATAATATTACTCACATACTACAGAGTATGGAAGAAAATATTATTTCATACGAATATTGAACAAAAATAATATCCCTTACCTTAAAAAGAAGAGTATTCCAACTGGTATAACGGGGATATTCTTGAAAAAAACTTTCACTGTTTTCTACGCTCAAAGCTTCTTAAAACTCTACAAATACGCTCAATATTATAGAAGAAGAATTTTCTGATTCTGGTGTGATTTGTCAATTCTAAACTAAGCATCCTATTTATAGGAGAATGGAAGGGGTACTATTTAAGATATTCACAGATGCAATAGTTTTAAAATTCACGGAGGCCTTACGAACATCACGGACGACTGAAAAATCCAAGCAATCATCAAGTAAAAATAAAACAAATATATATATATATATATATATATATATATATATATATATATATATATATATAACACATGTTACTTTGAAAAACATCCACCAACCGTGACAAATTTTTCTCCCTCCCCGAAAGTCATAAACATGTGGGTCCCACCCTATAATTCATCCAATATGTGGTCCCCACCATATATATATACTTCATAAAAAATCCCCTCAATATTTTTAACAACATTTATTCATTATTATTATAACTCGCAATATTAATAACCAGATTGTTCCCAGGAAAGAGGGGGCTTTTCGATAAGGATTTCTCTTTATTGGCGCGTAATTCGGTGACCAAACCCCTTTCCTCGACAGAACTTTCTAGACATTGTTAATTATGCAAATAATAATATGAATAACTTGTCATCTCAATTATTGATTTAATAATATAAAATATTGTAACAATAATTGAATTAAATAACGTGAGATACTATGCAACAATAATTGTAGCAATAATTGAACAAAACTGAGTGACTTCTCACGTAAGCATCAATAATAAATACCGTGTGTTACTATGCAATCATGCGTATTATTGTACTTTTACCACTGGGTATTTCAATAGTTTAATGGTAAAACTTTCACCGTTGTTTCTATAAAAAGATATTTCTATCGTTTTCTCATCCCGACAATAATTCCACTGTGGGGTCCACCAATGATTGCGTCGTCGTACGAATATTCCCCGACCAATCGAATATTTTATACCAACTTGCTTACTTTGCAAAATTTATAAATATTACCCACAACTATAACATTATATCAAATTCACACCATAATATTCAAAAATATATTTCGAGAAAAAAATTCATCTTTATTCATAAAAGTTGGGGTCTTACAACCTCCCCTTCTTATAAAATTTCGCCCTCAAAATTAAGGTACATACCTGGTATGATGAAGAGGTGAGGATACCTTGATTTCATTTCAGATTCCAACTCACAGGTCATTTCCTCAACATCGTGGTTTCTCCACAAAACTTTGACTTGAGGTATAACCTTGGAGCGTAGAATATGTTCCTTCTTATCCAATATTTTAACAGGTACTTCTTCATATGTTAAATCTTCCACTATCTCGTCCAGTTCTAACTCAATAATGTGGTTCGGGTCTTCCGCATATTTACGTAACATAGATATGTGAAAAATGTTATGAACGCGAGACGTACTTGGCAGTAAAGCGAGTCTATAGGCCACAGTTCCAACTCGGTCAAGGATTTCAAATGGGCCAATGAATCGAGGATTTAACTCTCCTCTCTTTCCAAATCTTGTAACTCCCTTCCATGGAGCAACACGTAACAACACATGTTCTCCAACATTGAATTCCACGTCCTTCCGATGAAGATCAGCATAACTCTTTTGTTGATCTTGTGAGATTTTTATACGTTGCCGGATCATTTGAATCTTATCCGTAGTCATGCATACCAATTTCGGTCCCAACAATGTTGCTTCACCCACCTCGTCCCAACATATTGGAGAACGACACTTTCTTCCATATAATGCCTCAAATGGAGCCATGCCGATACTTGCTTGATAACTATTATTGTAGGATAATTCCACTAATGGTAAGAATTTGACCCAACTTCCCTTGAAGTCAAGGACACAGAATCTTAATAGATTTTCAAGAGTTTGAATAATCCTCTCCGACTGCCCGTTCGTCTGAGGGTGATATGTCGAACTAAAACATAAATTCATGGCTATAGCTTTTTGTAGACTAACCCTAAATCGTGAAGTGAATCTTGGGTCTCGATCAGAAACTATGGATACTGGCATATCATGCAGTCTTACAATCTCATTTATGTAAATACGAGCAAGACATTCGAGTGAATAAGTTTCTCGTATTGGTAAGAAATGAGCAGACTTGGTTAATCTATCAACAATGACCCAAATCGCATCTATGCCTTGAGAAACCTTGGGAAGACTAGTAAAGAAATCCATGGTAATGTGCTCCCACTTCCATTCTAGAATTTCAAGTGGTTGCAATGGACCTTTTGGCACTTGATGCTCCGCCTTGACTCGTTGACAAGTTAGACACCTTGAGATAAAATATATGTCGAAGATCACGATACATTTTAGAACTCCCAGGATGGATTACAAATAGTGTGTTGTGCGCCTCCATCATGATCTTATACTTTAAATTAGAGTCGTTAGGAACACAAAGTCTGGAGTTAACTCTAAGTATTCTTTCTTCATCGATTCTTGCTTCCGTAATAGCACCTTATTGCACTTTCTTCTTCATATACATCAGCTCCAGGTCTGTAGTTTGAGTAGCTTTAATTTTCTCAATTAAAGTCTGTTCTACTCGTATATTTGACATCATCACGTGGGTTCCGGGAGTTTTTAACTCTATCTCTATCCTTTGCAAGTCATATAAAATGGGCCTTTGCGTTGAAAATATTGCATTCGTACCCGTATATGATCTTCTACTCAATGCGTCAGCTACCATGTTTACTTTTCCCAGATGGTATTGAATGGTATGATTGTAATCTTTCAATAACTCAAGCCAATGTCGTTGCCGCATGTTGAGCTCCTTTTGGGTGAAGAAATATTTGAGGCTTTTATGATCCGTATAGATCTCCACTTTCTCCCCATACAGGTAATGACTCCAGATTTTAAGTGCGAAAAAGACAGTTGCCAACTCTAGATCATGAGTAGGATAATTCCTCTCGTATTCTTTAAGTTGTCGTGAGGCATAGGCTATGACTTTCCCATGTTGCATGAGAACACATCCTAACCCTCTGCCTGAAGCATCGCTGGAGATGAAAAATCCCTTCGAACCAGATGGTATTGTCATAACAGGTGCTGAAATGAGTCTCTTCTTGAGTTCTTGAAAACTCTTCTCACATTCCTCGCTCCAATTGAATTTTGTATCATTTTGAGTCAGCTGAGTTAATGGAGTAGCAATTCGAGAAAATCCTTCAATGAATCTCTTTGTATTACTTTAATCTTCACCAGGTTAACAAATATTCCATGATTAGATATTACGTGCCCAAGGAATGCTACTTGCTCAAGCCAGAACTCGCATTTCTTCAACTTGGCATAAAGCTTGTTTTCACGAAGCTTTTGCAGTATCAGCCTCAAGTGTTGCTCATCATCTTCATAAATTTTGGAATAAATGAGGATGTCATTAATAATGATGATCACAAAGTGATCCAAATATTTCTTGAATACTCGGTTCATCATATCCATGAAGGCAGCTGATGAATGGGTAATATACCCATGAATTCCATACATTCAGGCTTAATTTATTGTTGTTCTCGAGACTTTTAGAATAGTTTTTAAGTGTTTGTATCTATTCATGCATGTTTTATGTTGTTTTGTAGGAATTGGGATAAAAGTTACTTGGATCGACGTTTGGGGTTGCTAGATTCGCATTTTCGGCTTGCCATTTATATAACAGTCACTTCAGGGCCAATTTTATCATTGCTCCGGACCTTATTTCGAAACCCTCAAAGAATAAAAGTTGTAGATCTACATCTCATCTTTTCGGAACATCTTGAATCATCAAAATCGGAGTTCGGATGAAGACGTTATGGCCATTTTCCCAAAGGACATCAAAGAAGAAAATTCCAAAAAAAAACCAAATACCCCCATTCCTTACCTATTTCCAGCGTCAGGCTAGATCAAGCTTGGACGCATTTTGGGGTGAATTTTGACACTTTTTGACTCCAAATTGGATTGGGTTTCCTCCTAAGCTAAAAATTGGACTTGTAACCTATAAATACATGATGGGAGGCATAGAATAAGGGAGATTAGATAGATTAGAGTAGATAAAACACTCAATAGATTAGAACATACACCCTAGTTTATATTGGATTGTTGGAGATTAAAGCAACTTGTGGATCATTGAAGATCAAGAGCAGGAGCAAGAGGGGAGCATTAGATTTGTAGACAACAGATTTCATTCTCTACTATACTTCTATTTTTGTCTATTAATGTTTATTCAATTGTGGATTCTTGATTTTAATTCAATAACAATGAGCTAAATTTCTTGTTTAAGATTACAACGGATCTTATTGCATAGTTTATTTTAGTATGCTTATTTATTAATTACTATGATCTATTCAATGGATTGTCTATTATGATTGCGTATAATTATTTAATTGTCTAGCTAACAATTACCATGTTAATCTATATGAATTCGGGAGATGAAATATAAATTTAGATCTGATCATAATAGTATGTGATTATGTTTTCTTCATGGTGTTAGAATTCATGATTTGTGTTTAGGATATGGATATGCCTTTACGCCACATGTAATCTGATAGGGAACCTGTACTTTAAATCCTTTTTAATTGTAATTCATATAAGAATATAGTGAATTAGTTAATTAGGGTGTTTGATTCAATTCTATAAACTGTGGATTTGGATTAATATGTTTATGATTCATCGGAATGTGGTTATAAATACTAATAAGTTTTTGGCACAGTTGCCGGGGAATTAGTTTAATAATTTTGCCAATATTAATTTTTATCAAATTAGTTTTAATTTAAACGTTTTTTTATTTCTTTAATTCTCTTTTTATTTTTTTCTTTCTTTTAGGTGCCATGGCGGAATTTACTTATCAATGGTCGTATACGAGAATGACTCAGCCAAGGGGAGCAGAGATTGATGGACTCGCGACACTTTCTGCATTGTCAGCACAAATTGAGACACTTTCGAGGAGGTTGGACGCTTTTGCAGCACAACTTCGTCAAAGTGTGACGCTTAATTGTGATTATTGTGCTGGAAATCATCCGAGTCATCAATGCACCACCAGTTTCGAGCTGATACCGTATGGTGGTGATTACCCCAAGAATTATGTCTATCCCAACAACTATTATCAGGATTGAGGGTATCTCCCAAATTTTTCATGGAGCCATACATATCAAGATCAATTTTATGTTCCAAATCTAACATACCCACCAAATTTCTCATGTCCACCTCCACTGCAACAGGAAGAACATTTAAATTTGGAGGAAATTCTGTCAAAGTTCATAGCTTCAAGTGAGGAGAGGAGGATTAATCAAGAGATATCGAGTCAGAATTTTGCGAACTAGATGGAACATCTTCTTAATGCCTCAAACATTTGTCCTCAATACACTTGGCCCTATGACATAGATTCTGAGACTGATGGTGAGCCCGAACCAAATCTGCAACTAGATGTGCCAAATGATATAAATGTTGAAAGAGAGGAGACACTTGGGGACTAAGAAAAGGAGATCGACAAAGATCTAACTTTGAGTACCATTTAACGATGATGACCCGATTTTGATAGTGACCCATGTATCTTCTCCACCAAAGTTCAAGAATCCGGGTAGTTTTGCAAAACCATGCTCAATTGGCAGTCATGTCGTCGGTAAAGCTCTTTATGACATGAGAGCTAGCAAAACTTTAGAGCCATGGTGGGACGAGAAAAGAAAGATAGAAGAGGAACTTGTTGTTTTTGACAAGCATCCACGCCATAATTTGATCATAAACACAATAAGGAAAGCACCTAGTGGTTTCCCGTACTTAATGGGGATCCTATCTAAAAAGATCATGTTAGGTGACTTAAATTCAATGGCCATTACAAATTGGAACCTCCCAAAAGAGACATTACTACTAAAGGATGGAGGATTCCTCAATTTTCATAGTGGAAATGGATAGAGAATTGAAGAAGTTAGGCTGAGACTGTAAAATAAGCACTTATTGGGAGGCAACCCAAGTTTAATTTTAATTTTTAGTTTTTATTAGGTTTTATATTAGTAGCCTTTAATTTGCATTTATTTAGGATTTAATAAAATTGCTTCTATTGTGGGTTTACAGGTTATTTAAGTCAAATTCAAGTGTGGGGCCTAATTTTTTCCATGTGCCTAGCATATTCTCCAAACTTAGCGGACAAGGAGGAAGATTGCTATATTTTCAGGGAAGTCCTCTGCCTTAATTTTTCCTATTTCAGCCATTGAGGACAATGTCTAGTTTAAGTTTGGGGGCATTTCAGTGTTGTATTGCATATAGTTAGTTATTTGCATTGTAGTTTGTTATTTTTACGTGTTAACATTGTGTTTTTGCATTTAGTGTGCATATACTACACGGTAGTTAATTGCATATTCATAGATGTATTGCATTAGTATGTGTTCATGTAGTATAATTGCATATTTTAGTTTTATTTGCATTTTAGGATTGCATGTTCATAGTAGATTGTGGCATTTAGGTTATGAATATGTTTTAGATTGTTATAGTTTTATTGTGTGATTCCAGCTGTTAGATAGTTAAGTATATTTTGAACCAATGATGAGACTGGAATTGTATAAACAAGTTAGTACTGATTATTAAGCCTTTGATGTGATTTGTGATAACCCGGGATTTCAAATAATCCAAATTTTACGTATAATTTTTTTTTATATTTAATATTGACATTGATTGTTTATATTGTACTGTGTATCTATGATACGAGTCTTGAGGTATGGTCAATTTGTTTATTGACTGAGAAATTAAAGTAGAGTTGTGCTTAACAACTTTAGAAACCCTAACCCTAATTTCTGGAAAAGGATTCGATAGAAAATGCAATTAAAATAATTATATCGATGAATATGTGTTTGTATTGTATAGAGATTTTGAGTAGTGATTGATCGGATAAGGTTTAAAATTTATAAACCCTGATAAGAGATTAGAAATCCTAATCTCGAAATAGGAACCCTAACGCGCAGTTAGAAACCCTAATGGTATGACGGGAAACCCTAATTCTAAATTTGGGAATCCTAAACCCTAAATTAGGAAACCCTAATCCTAATTGGCAAGCCTAAGGTGTTTATTAAACTTAAATATGATTAGAAAACCCTAATTATATTTTAGTTATTTTAATTTCTATTTTACAAACCCTAATTGTAATTTAGAAATTTTATTTTTTATAATTAAAACCCTAATTGAAAATTTTAGAAACTAATGTTTTAAAACCTAATGGTTAGAACCTTAGGGTTAAACCCTAAGGGTTTGGACAATGTCAAGTATGCCATTAAATTTAGAAGGAAAAAGACCAAAATGCCCTTTTTGTATATTTTAATATGTAACTTGCAAATCTTATCAAATTTGTAGTAGGTGACCAACTCAATTGACTTTGTGGCATGAAATCTCCATCAATATCAGCTCCTTATATCAGATCTAAGCAACCTATCATAATATATAAGAGATTTAGAGAGAGAAAATCATCAAAAGTTGGTCATTTGCATTCAAACACTCAACTCACTCTCTCTCTCTCATAAAACCTCTGAATTTGCTAAGTAAGTCAGTCAGTAGATCACCTCCTAGAACACGAAGAATAGATTGGAGATCAAAGATCAAAATCTAGAACATAAAGGTATAAACCCTAAGTTTCATTTTGATCTTGTATGCTTTGTAAAATTTTGTGTTTAAGTGTTTAAGAAGGTGTTATATGATGTTTTTAGATGATCTATGTTGATCCATCATGGATCCATAGCATCAAAATGCTTTAAAATAATGATTTTTCAAAACTGTTCTTGAGCTTAAAAAGTGGTCTGACAACCGAATGTCAGTGGCCACAGATCCTTGCTCGTTTATGGATTTTGTTGTTTTAAAGCTTTAATACTCTGTCTTGTTGTCTTTGATCTGGAAGTGAAATCACAGTTGTTTAATGTCTAGATTTCAAGTTATAATCGGTCAAAGTCGGTTGATCGACATTGACTGAGTGAAATTCTGGGTAACCTAGAAATAGATTTCAGTGTCTGACAACCTTTTGAATGGCCCAGATCTGACATATTTGATGTTGTTGTTGTATCAAACTTGTAGCCTATTGTATGCACTTGAGATCCATGGTTTTACTTTCCATAAACAGAGTTTAGATCAAGTGTGATTAATGGTCAAAGTAGGCCAGTTGAGCACGGATAACGTTTCTGGGAAAAACCCAGAAACGGATGAGCTAAGTTTCTGTCAGCCTTTGACCGTCGCATAAATTGTGATTCTATTGTTGTTTAATTGCAACGTTGTTTTGTAAATGTTCCTTGACATAAGGAGTACGCATGTGAGCCATTAGATCCTATGAACCATGATCAGAACACTTAGATAATCGAGCTACAATATAGCCACTCGAACTGCCTGGGTTTTTGGAAAACCCAGGTGACGTCTGACAACGAGTTTAATTGCCCAGATCTTCATGATGTTTTGTGTTATGACCAAGTTGATGATTTCTAGTTGTAGTATTACATTTCAGCTACACGAACAAGGTTCAAGCTAGCCCGGAAACAAAATAGGTAGAAGATTAAACGTGGTCAAAGTAGTAGTCTTGAACACTAAGTTGTCAGTGTTCTTGAGCTCAAGAACACCAACAACGACGCTTTGTGTCGCTAAAGGCCTATAACGACGGTTTTTAATATATTTATTTTCTGATTTTCCAAAAATTATTTTAAAATATAAATAAATTATAAAAATTACCAGAAATGGTTTTAAAAATTATTTTAAATTATGAAAAATAATTTTTGAGAATTTGAAATATTTTTCATTAATAATATTAATTATTTGAATAAAAATGATATTTAATTTATTTAATTAGTATATTAAATAAATTAGAGAAAAATAATTTAATATTATGAAAAATCATTTTAAATAAGAAGAATGTATTTAAAAATATTTTGAGTTATAAAATATAACTTTTAATATTTTTAGAGAATTTTCATTAATAATTTAATATTAATGATATTAGATTTATTTAATTGTTAAATTAAATAAAAAAGATAAAAAAGATTTTATTGATTTAAAAATCATTTTAAATGAGAATAAAGTGTTAGAAAATATTTTGAATTATAAAATATAATTTTCAATATTTTTGGAGAATTCTCATTAATAAATTAATATTAATGATGTTAGATTTATTTAATTATTATATTAAATAAATGAATTAAAAATGATTTTTATTGATTTAAAAATCATTTAAAAATAAGAAAAATGATTTAAAAATATTTTAAGTTATAATTAATGGTTTTTAATATTTGGATGATAATTTCATTAATATTTAAATATTAATGGTGATGATTTAAAAATGATTTTAATTATTTTAAAAATCATTTAAGTGGAATATTGTTGATTTAAAAATATTTTAAGTTATTGATAATAACTTTAATATTTTGACAAGTATGTCATTAATATTTTAATATTAATGATGATAAGATTATTAGATAATTAAATCATTTAAAAATGATTTCAGTGTTTGAAAAATTATTATAAATTATAATAATTGATTATTAATTATTAAAAGCTTCCAGAAAATATTATATATGATATTTGACTTATCTAAAATAATATTGAAGCTTAGAAACTGAATTTACTTGACTATAACTGTGTTAATTATCAGATAGGGTGACCAGAACACCGATAATATACCGAAGTCCAACCAGACCAAACTAGTTAGACTTGATAAGTGTTTATATAGGTTATAAACACTGATGTGGCTATGTGGTAATGTGCCTAGGAGAAGTTTGACTATAGAATCTAGTGATGCGTGTTGTGAATTATTGTGCTAATTGTGAGACCAATATTGTGATTATAGGTCTTTCAAACACAGATAAGTATTTTGTGTAGCTGTAATCAGCGGAGAAGAACCTTGAGTTAATATTGTTTAAATATTATAGTGGTTAATTATTGTTAATTATACCATGTCCGAGAATTTATTGTTGATTATTCGCAGTTAGTGCATGTTTAATAATTCAAATTGAATTACTGATTCAGAAAATATACATTCGTAAAATAACTGTTGTTGGATATTCATATCCGTAGAAGATGGTAATGATAGTACAGATAATTCATGTTTATTATCAAATTATGTTGAGAAATGTCTTAGCTAATTATTCTGGCTACACGAACATTCGATAGAATTTGATAGATTCGAGAAGAGAATTCCATTATTATTGACAGATAGATGCCAATTATTTTGGCTAGATCGAGAAGTAAATAGAAATTTAAATCATAGTATTTCGTTGTTAAATCAAATCTTGATTCTGAGACTGAGAAGAACAACCTTTTATATAAAGGGAGCATTTTATTGGTCGTATATTTGGCCTTTGTGCACGATTAAGTATTATGCATAATATAGGGTATAATAAAGCTGATCACTTTATATACTTGCAGAGGGGTATGATTTAATATTTATGGTTATTTGATACACCTGGGTATATCAAAGTAAATTCGTTGATAGTTACTCGAGAAGAGAAGTTCAAGATCCAATGGATCGCTCAGCATAAATCTGGAAAACATTCCACTTTGCTATTTCGTAGAATTAATTCTTGATTATTCATTTGAATATCGTAGAAAACCTTGTAAGCGTTGTACTCTTTCATTATCATATTATTGTTGCATAGAATGCGAGAAGACTTGTTATTTATTCCTATACATTTCTCGTATGTCTTAACTTGCGGGGCAAACTTGTTGCTCACCCTTGCTAAATAAAACTTTTCAGCTAGGGACGAAGTTGCTTAAGGTGCTGTGAAGAAGAACAAAGGAAAAGGCATAGTGTAAAATTAGTATAATGAACATTAATATTATTATGTTGTATTGTAAACCCTTTTTGTATATATAGGGGGTATGTTTGTAATGTTAAGGTTAGCGGACCTGGGACTAATTTATTAACAACATATGTTAATGTGATATGTATTACTATTTCCATATGAATGGGTAGTTAGATGGTATTATATTGTGGATCGTGAACACCAAACTCGGGGGTCAGGTAACCCGAATTTGGGGGTGTCACAGGTTGGTATCAAAGTTGTAGGTTATAAACCTTAAGTGGGGTGGGAGAAAACCCTAGGATTATAACCATAAGCGAGATCGAGAATACTTATTTAGAGTAATAAGTGAGAGATTGCCGAAGTGTATCGATAGTGAGATATGTGGACACATATTGTGAGGTGTTTGTACTAGTGAAGTACTAATCAAGTTGTTTAAACTAATTATAGGATGTCGGGAGATGATAACATGAGTACGGAGATACCAATGCATTTATCGCTCGATTGATGCGATGGTGAGGGTACCCGGACTAAGCGAGTCAGTTGAAGAAGTGGGAAAAGATGAACCCATGATGAATCTTGGGAGTGATCATGATGATTATCCCGAGATGTATCTAAGTGGTGATGAAGAGTCGGAGTCTGAAGAAGCTAAGGTGGAGTTAAAGAATAAGATCAAAGTTGGAGAACAAGATCAACTATCTGCAGAAGTCCAGGAACTCCAGAGTAAAGTATTTCTCTTAGAAGAGTTATGGAAGACGGAACGAGCGTTACGCGAAATGACTGAAGAACGGAACGAGCTTAAGGCACAGGTGGACAAAATGAAGGCTGAAGGTGGTGGATCATCTGAAGGAACCAACAAGAAGGGAAAGACTAAGAGAAAGAGGGACAACGACAGCGAAAAATCTGAAAATTCAAACCCGAAGAAGAGGCAAGCTTATAACAAGTGTGGAAAGACCTATGTGGGAGAATGCATGATGTGGAAGAACGTGTGCTTCAATTGTAAGTAGGAAGGACATATTTCTTTGCATTGTCCTAAGCCTAATATGTGGAAGTGTTTTTCATGTGGTAGAACGGGTCACGGATTCAGCAAGTGTCCCAACAAGAAGAAGACTGGTGAAGGGAGTGGTCGATAGATAACTTAGATATAAGTGATAATATCTTTTGGTAGAAGGTTATGATATTAAGTGTTGTAATATCGAGAATGATGTATAAGCATGTGTAAATATATATGTTTTTATAAATGAAATCTTTATTTTCTATATGAATATAAGATTAAGATTAATTTGTGTGTTCTTAAAACTCATACTTATGGTAAGTTCATGACTCATGATTATATGAAATGTTTTAAACCCCTCAGCGAATGGACGCTAAAGGTCTGACTAGGATAAGTTCATACACTCATATAATTGTGGCAAGTTACTGAACTCATAAGTGTGGTAAGTTTGATGAACTGGGAATGGTTATGTGAGAATGATAAATGGCAAATTTTTGTGTAAAGTTGGAGAATTGAAACTTTTTGTGTAAAGTTGGGGATAATAATATGTGTTAAGTACTATTAGTACTATGTGCTATTTGAATAATTATGCGATTATATGAGAACTATGTGTTGAATTCTTATTGTGTTAAGAATTTGTATAGAGAAAGAGAATTAATATAAGATTTTTATTTTAATCAGATCATGCCGCCTAGACGACAGAATTAAAATCAAAGAGAAGAGCAGTCGGTAAAAAATGAAGGAGGTCAAGTTGACCCGATGCAAAACTTTGTAAATATGATAGCCGAAGCTATGGGAAATAGAGCTCCAACTAGGGGAAGAGCGAGAGAACATCCAGCCGACAGATTGGCAAATTTTAAAGACTTAAAAGCAGTAGGACCGCCTAAATTCAAGGGAACCACAGATCCAATTGAAGCCCAAACTTGGGTGAAGGAGATGGAGAAAGCATTAGTTATCGCCAGAGTAACGGAAGAGCAAAAGACGACTTTTGCAACATACTTGATGAAGGGAGAAGCTAATTACTGGTGGGAGACTAATCAGGCGAGAGCTGGTACAACCATAGTTACATGGACAAGATTTAAGGAACTGTTTTTTGAGAACTACTTCTCACCGAGTATGCAAGCTCGGATGGAAGTTAAGTTCTTAGAACTAAAGTAGGAGAATATGTCTGTTTCTGAGTATGCGGCTAAATTCAACGAATTAGCAAGATTTGTACCTCATTAGGTGGACACAGAAACAAGAAAAGCAAGAAGATTTGAGAATGGACTGAAGTCGGGGATATTCAACAAGGTAGCGGTATTGTAGATAAATACGTTCGCGACTTTGTTGGAAAAAAGCTTTAATTGCTGAAAGAGGGAGCGAAGCTGCATCTCGATTTCATCAGGAGAAGAAGAATAAGATAAGTGATGGAGGAAGCAGTGGTGGTAGTAACCCGAATAAGAGAAAGTGGAGTGAGATTACCCAATCGGGTAGCAAGACTAAAGAGAATAGGAAATGGAGGGAACCATGCGCGACCTACAAGAAAAACCATTTTGGAGTCTGTCTAAATAAGAAATGACTTTGTTACAACTGTGGGCAAGAGGGACACATGTCACACAATTGTCCTAGTCCAAAGAAGATACAAGGTTGTTATGCATGTGGATCAATTGACCATATGGTACAGAACTGTCCAAAGAGGAATGCTGAGAAGGAAAGTGTCAACAAGGGACCCGGTGGTGGAACCTTGGCAATTTGAGGACTTGCACAGCCAGGAAGATCATTCGCCCGTACATTCAACATGACGGCGTAGGACGCAGTGGCTACTCAGGAGGTGGCAATAGGTAATGATTTCGCTTAATACTTAAATTACGCGAGTAATATGAGTCAAATATTTCTGTGAACTATTTTCTTTTATAGATTCAAGTCCCAGGTTAGAATTTGAAACATAAATTAATATTGTGTTGATAAAAATGAATTGATGATACAACTTTAAAAGATTGTAGAGAATTAGAAAGCGGTGATTCCGAGGACGAAATCCTTTTAAGGAGGGGTGAATGTGATAACCCGGGATTTCAAATAATCCAAATTTTATGGATAATTTTTTATTTATTTAATATTGACATTGATTGTAAATATTGTACTGTGTATCTATGATACGAGTCTTGAGGTATGGTCAATTTGTGTATTAACTGAGAAATTAGAGTAGAGTTGTGCTTAACAGCTTTAGAAACCCTAACCCTAAATTCTGGAAAGGGATTCGATAGAAAATGTAATTTAAATAATCGTATCAATGAATATGTGTTTGTATTGTATAGAGATTTTGAGTAGTGATTGATCGAATAAGGTTTAAAATTTATAAACCCTGATAAGAGATTAGAAACCCTAATCTCAGGATTAGAAACCCTAACGCGTAGTTAGAAACCCTAATGGTATGACAGGAAACCATAATTCTAAATCTAGGAATCCTAAACCCTAAATTAGGAAACCCTAATCCTAATTGGCAAGCCTAAGATGTTTATTAAACTTAAAAATGATTAGAAAACCCTAATTATATTTTAGTTATTTTAATTTCTATTTTACAAACCCTAATTGTAATTTAGAAATTTTATTTTTTTTAATTAAAACCCTAATTAAAAATTTTAAAAACTAATGTTTTAAAATCTAAGGGCTAAAACCTTAGGGTTAAACCCTAAGGGTTTGGACAATGTCAAGTATGCCATTAAATTTAGAAGGAAAAAGAGCAAAATGCCCTTTTTGTATATTTTAATATGTAACTTGCAAATCTTATCAAATTTGTAGTAGGTGACCAACTCAATTGACTTTGTGGCATGAAATCTCCAGCAATATCAGCTCTTTATATCAAATCTAAGCAACCTATCATAATATATAAGAGATTTAGAGAGAGAAAATCATCAAAAGTTGGTCATTTGCATTCAAACACTTAACTCACTCTCTCTCATAAAACCTCCAAATTTGCTATGTAATTTAGTCACTAGATCACCTCCTAGAACACGAAACAGATTGGGGATCAAAGATCAAAATCTATAACATATAGGTATAAACCCCAAGTTTTATTTTGATCTTGTATGCTCTGTAAAATTTTGTGTTTAAGTGTTTAAGAAGGTGTTTTATGATGTTTTTAGATGATATATCTGTCGACGTCGGGATTTTGAGTGTCCCTTTTCGTTACTTGTTCTTTGGTGTTCTCATGTTAATGTAAGATTTGTTTAAAAAACAAGTAAAAAAGGTCCGACATGTATAATGTCGACGATTGGACTTTAAGAGTCGCCAGTTGGTGTATTTAACTGGTTGCACCAACACAACCGAAAAGGCTTGCACATTGACCCAGTGTTTTCACATTGCTAAACGGGTCTGTGAAACCGAGATTCATTTTGGGTCCGGGGGCTTGATTATGCGGAGGGAAGGTGTTAGGCACCCCCCGACATCCGTGTTACCACAGTGACCGCCACTTCTCAAAGAAATTGTTATATGAATGCGTGTGTGTGTGAGGATCAATGTGCAATTATTTGAAAGTAGTGCGAGGCCTCGTTCGCACTTATATACACAAGGTTTGAATTTTATAGAAAAATTCAGTTTTAACCAAGATGTAGCAATGACATTTTGTAAAAGAGGTTTTTCAAACCCTGTGCTCAATAGGAATTGAGACCTTTTCATACTTCCATTTTATTGTTAAATGTCCCACTTTGTTTGCTTTTATTTTTGAGATGCGAAGCATTCTCGAAAAATAATATACAACGATCTTAGAACTCCTCATGGGCATTACAACCATCCAAGGAAACTCGAGACAACAGTAAAATATAATACGTGATGCTTACAATGAAAAATGTCCATCATGGGAATCAGAATCTAGATTCAAGAACTCAACTCAGCGATCACATGATTCCTAGCTCACACGATGATCTTTAAATTTGTATGGAAAAGCAGTGGCGATTATATATATATATATAAGCCATATATATATATATATATATATATATATATGCATGATCAACCACCACAAAGCAACTCCATGGGGGATCAGAAATGTAAATAAAGCAGTAAATGCTATCAACTGCCACGAAGTAAACTCCAGGCAGGACAAAATATAAATAAAGCTGTAAAAAGCGATCAACTGCCACGAAGTGAACTCCAGGAAGGACGAAATGTAAAAAGCTGTAAAAAGCAACGGAGGGAACTCCAGGCTTGACAGGAATGTAAATATATATATATATGTACAAATATATATATGTAAAAGCAGTAAACGCACCGGATGTAAATCCAGGCTCATCGGATATGTCCGACAACAATTATATATATAAGTATATATATATATATATATATATATATATATATATATATATATATATATATAAGCAATTAAACGCACTGGATGTAAAATCTGGGCTCATCGGATGAGTCGACCACGCTTATATATATAAGTATATATATATATATATATATATATATATATATATATATATATATATATATATATATAAGCAATTAAACGCTCCAAACCGAAGTCTAGGCTCAATCGAGGCATAACTCGATAATGTTAGTCCATATATATGAAATATATACATATATTAGTATATATATACAGACAGAAATGAAAACCACGGATCAAGTCGAAATGCAAACGCACACAACATGACTCTCATGTGTATAACAAGGTGTGCTAAATGAGAAGAAGGCTTTATAAAATGTAAGAAGGCTTACGGTTGGGCGCCAAAGTAGACTTCTATGACTTTAAATGGTTAAACACTCAGCTCCCGCCGGATAAAAGATAGCTATATGCGAGCTAACTAGTGTTTAAAGGAGAGGAAACACTCAAAAGATGTGTATCTGAGTAAAATGGACAGGGGCTTCCTCACCTTTTCCTCCTTCTCTCCTCCCTTCAAATGGTCAATTTCCGGTAGATATTTATAGATCGATGGCCGCGAGTACACTGCAGCGACCACAGATTAATACTGCGTCTGGTCGTGGTGGATCCGAGCTTCGCGGGTCCCATCGTCTCGTAGTACGTGTACTCATGCATTGTAATGTCCGCTCGAACTTGTAGAACTTCAATCCAAGCATCTGAACGAGGTATATCTGACCTTCTTCAGACCGCTTATGTCGAGAGTTACGTAATGACATGGATTAAAGGTTGTACGAAGTCAAGAAGAGGGGTCTATGCCCATGGTCTTCAAGCTTCAAATTCTATCCAAAGTACTGCCACATGTAATAGTCATTCAGGATTGTCATTCCTCGGTTCTTGTGGGACATTGTTGGATGTATGTATGAAGTGTTGAGACGACGTGCCATTGTTGAAGGAACAAGATGACGCTTGACTCCTCACCGGGGTTATCGCCGGTTTAAGTTGAAAGTAGACGTTACTCAGGGTTACAGCTGAGATAGGAATACTTGTTGGTATGCCACGATATCATCTTGTTGACATGGATAGATGACGTTGTGACTCCTCACCGGGGTTATCGCCGGTTTAAGAAGAAAGCATACGTTGCTCAGGGTTACATCTGAGATTGGGCTACTTGTTTGTATGCCTCACTGTCATCTGGCTTGAAGCTGATCACACATATTTGAAACAAGCATTTCCGGGGTTATTGTCGGAACTGCAATGGCATCCCTAGGGGCTATCACCAAGGATGGGGTTGCTACTCCCAGTGTTGTCTCTATGACTTGAACTGAGCATCGCGGTGTTATTACCGAGACAGAACTGTCCTCTTCGGTGTTTTTGCCGGTCTTTTGATCTGCATATCTCAGGGTTATCTCTGAGATTGGAAATGACATTCCCAGTGTGTGTTTTGGGTTGACATGTCGTTCCCGGTTTGTGTTCCTGGTTGGAACTGAACTTCCGGTGGTATCCGGGATGGATGTAAACTGTCTTTCAGGGTTTTCTCTAAAAGACGAATCTACCCTCCTGCAATGTTAGTAATAGGAGTGCAGAAAATTTCGAGTGTCTACAGATGCCCCTCTTTATCATATTCATGCAATGCAAGGCATGGATAAGATAAAGAATCCTAGACACTTGAAATGCAAGCAAGATAAACATGATGCTATGTGCAGCAACATGATGTATATGTATGATGCATGAATGATTGTCATGTAATCCAGATGGGATGACAATCAGTGATGACTTGGACATGCGATCCATGTTGGATGTTGACGTTGGGACTACCACCAAAGTCTCGAATCCTAGATACTGGCTTATACTCCATACAGGTACCTCTTATGTGAAAGAGATCTGTGGGGATAAGGCTTTGTCTATTTGAGGATGTGTATAACATATTCCCTTATACTATCGGAGTTACTGCCAACAGTTTGTTGTTATCAGGGTTGCCTGATCTTCGCTGATGTGTGTATCATCGGATAGATCCCTGCTGGGCGTATTGTCAAGGCTGCTTGACCTTCATTGATGTATGTGTCAATGGTAGCATTATGTTGTAACCCTTGCTGGGCAAAGTTACTTCGATGGGTTTACTTGCCATCGGCTAATATGACGTCAAGGTTGTTTGACCTCCATTGATGTGTGTATCAATGGTTGCATTACTTTGTGACCCCCGTCGGGGACTCGTAGATACTTGAAAGATATGCGTTGTGACCCCCGTTGGGGATGCGTAGATGTTGATAACTTCGGCGTTGTAACCCCCGCTGGGGAGGTTTGATATTTCATAGTTTTTCGCGTTGTAACCCCCGCCGGGGAGGTTTAGGGTTGTGACCCTACAAATGACGGCATCGGACCTTTATGGGGTATTGTCGAGCATGGTTTGTAAAAGCTGAGCTCATTGGTATAGTATACCATGTATTCAGGTGAATACCGTTGAGGTGACGGGAGTTTAACTCTGACCGACAAGAAACCAGGATTTCAGGCTAATCCGCTCAATCGCGTAACGTTTTTATTCCTGATTTGGCCTTTTTAGCTTGTGAGACCTCCTTTGCAACTCTAACTGGAGCGAGCCGGAGGTGTGGGACCCATATAGGGGGGCCACAGGTGTACCTGCAGGAGGTCTCACAAGTAGGTGGCTGGTTGCTTTCATAAGTCATTTTCAAGTTGCGCAACGAAGGAAATCCAAGAGTTGTTCTTCAGATCTGCTGAGTTCGGGCAACTTTCTGCATATTCTATCACCGTACAAGCGTTCTTCACTGTCCTGGTAACACATGTATGTATTTTTTTCCAATTTCTGTCCATTGGAAAATGACTTATCGCATGAAATGCATTTAGACACATAGTAGTGAATATGCATGCTAATATGACTTGATAAAAAATATTCAACATAGCCAATGTTAGTATTAAACCATGCTGAATATAATGATGTGAAAAAAATTTGATTTTTGAAGCAGTCAAATTGGCACCTTTTACTGTCATTTCTTATCCTATTTGAGGACAAATGAGTAAAGGTAGACAAGCAAAATAATCCTGGTAATTAGACTACACTTAATAATTTTTTACTGCAATGTATTAATGCATACAGGATATATATGACTGTGTATAGGTGTGCTACTGAATGGCCACCTAGTCATGCGTATGTGCATATGGATAGTCCCATTTATAAAGGGACTATGGCAAAATTTTCCTAAAATGTAGGTATTGGATAGTCATGCATTTTAACTCTACTATAGATGTATGTTAAAGCAATGCATGCATGCATGTAATAATAGAATGCATTTTGAAAAGACTCCAGGTAAAGGTGATTAGCAGACTTGCTATCCAGATATCATGGAGCCGGATCAGCCGAGTAGTTCCCGCAGGACCACTTCTGGTGTACAGAGGAGGGCTTTTGAAGAGCCTCAACGCCGTTCTGTTAGGCAGCCTCATCGCTTGGCGGAGGCGGTGGTACGTCCTATTCGGGTTGAAGTGCCGAATATCGAGGACGAGGAGGAGGATGCACCGGTCAAGGTTCCTGCTCCTGCTGTACGTGTTCCCCGTAGGGAATTGCCAGGTATTCAAGTGGCGAACCCAGATCTTTTGGGTGGCTTGAGTAGGCATCCTTCAGTATACCTGCACTTGATGTAGGTTCCCGGCTGCACTTGATGTAGGTTCCCGGCTTCACTTGAGTTAGATCTTCAGTATACCTGCACTTGAGTTAGATCTTTAATCTTCCTTATTTCCTATTGATGAGGAGTCAAGGAGTTTGATGTTGATCTGCATTTGATGTAGGTTCCCGGCTTCACACAGCCTCGAGGGAACTGGTTTAGCATCCACTCTATGTATCAGGCTTTGCATGATGACTACAGAGTGATCGTCCATGGCTGGGGATTCGGGAGGTTCTTCTCCATTCTACCTCGTCGTTGTCCCTGGGGTTACCTCAGGGCATTGTCTGAGCGGTGGTTTCACCTGCACTTCGATCCTCCATTTGTTTGGATCGCGTGAGGTGATGATGACGCCGATGGATTGGCGGTTTATCACAGGTATGGAGTTTGGAGGGGAGCCGGTGCCTTGCACGACGGATATCACCCCTACTGCCGTCAGATCCTTGTTGGGAGTTCGTGAGGCGCTCAAGGCGGGGCGTGACTGCTCACATGTGTCCTTTGGCGTAGATGATATGAAATGGGTGCTGAGTGAGCCCATAACCGATGATGTGAGAGTTAGGATCGCATTCTACAGCGATTGTTCCTGATGATCATTAGGGGCTGCTTCATAGCAGATAATTCCTCTACGGTGTCTTTCGCTTTGATCAGCGCCACTCGACACGTGGACCGTATAGGAGAGTATGATTGGGGTTCCTACACCTTTGCCTATTTCCTCAGGGAATGTGCATGCGATCACAGGGCTTGATCGAGGCATGGTTAGGATTCTACCCATTTCTACTGGTGAGTATTTCTCTTATCTTTTCCCATATATGGGTTAAGAGTGTTGACTGACAATAGATGTTTGCCTTTGTGTTGGCAATTTTGGGCCTATGAGAGGCTTCCTTATTTACGTCCTGTGAGCGTGTTAGGTTTAGACACCTATCCACGAGGACGGAGATGGCATCATTCCATATTGGCGGAGGTCCCTGTTGCTGAGGGTTTCACTCATTATCGCCTAAAACTGGAGCTATTGACAGTTGGTGTCATCACATGGATTCCCTACTCTGGAGAGCATTTAGGAGTTGGATTTGAGGATAGGTACCCGACTGGAGTAGAGTACGTCATTTCCAACCGCAGGATTCCTCTCTTTTGAGATGGAGGATGGGAGCTCTATTTAGGAGAAGCGTCTTATCGGGAGCACTACTGAGAGATCCAGATGCCGATCTTGCCTCCTGCCGGGCAGCATTATTGGCTTTGCTTCGCAAGATCACCCATCATTGACATCCCATTGATGGGGATTGACGGCTTTCCATTCTCAGAGGGCCCTTGTTCTCAAGAGATGTTCCAGCATTGGTGAATCCCTCGTATGATTGGAGCTCAGACCCGCACCACACAGTTTATGGGGGATATGGTTCCAGGATCCGTGATGATGACGGATTGGCTAGCCTGTGTCAGAGATCCGACTCATGTGACACAGATTGACAGACTGATTCGGCAGCTGGACCGGTCACATCTTTTCATTCGGTATTTGGGCAGAGATCCTGTAGAGGTAGATACTTTTGATCCTTCCAGCTCTAGAACTGATCCCTCAGGTGACCCATATGGTTTTGCCGGCGCAGATCCTCCTTTGTATCGGCCTGACATCCCTGTAGATAGAGATCCAGTGACTCAGGAGGAGTTACATCAGGTGGACAGTATCGATGATGTAGACATCGACACTCTTGACTTTTTTTGATGTATTTCTTGCTATCTCTTTTGATAGGCCTCTGTTGTATGTTGGGTAGCTTCGCCCCATTTCCCTATATTTTAGCTGTACAGAGATGTATTCGATGATGATATACTTAGGAATGTATGTACAGTTTTCCATTCCCTATATCATATTTCCATCTATTGTATCATGCATGTTATTATATTATGCATTTGTATGTATATCCAAAGATATTCAGCATTGACCCCTGGATGGTCTTATGACACGACCCGTACAGATGTCTTCTTCGACAATTAGCCGTATTGATCATACCCCACCATTTGTGGTGGTAGGCGAGTATCTTGCTTATGGTATGATAGTATATCACCATCGCACATGGTGATCGTAGATGATTCTTTGCGAAGATACTATGACCTTCTCGATGTTTCGTGTTCCTCCGTGATTTTAGAGGGCATGCTAGAGCACTGGGTACCGGACAGACATGTATTCCGATTTGGGACCCATGAGTTGACTCCTACTTTGGAGGAGTATGCACGATTGAGGATGCTACCGCTGGATAGACCTTGCGTGCATATGGCTATTAGAGACATGAGCAGACAGTTCATGACCCTCACCGGATTGAGGTGCAGAGTGGTACAGGATGAGATTGCATCCGGCCATGTTATATCCCAGCATTTCTTGTTTTACAGGTTTGGCTCTGAGGACAGCTATGCACGGCATTCCGGGGATTTCACCACACTAGAGGATCATTGGCGTTCAGCCAGAGTAGATGTACTGCTTCTGTGCATACTGTCATACGTCTACATGTCGCGGTACATGGATGAGCTAGATATCGGCGTTGCCATGGTAGTGAGAGCTCTCAGGGAGGGTCATACCATTGTACCGATGATCATCGCAGAGACCTTGAGGCCAGCTACATATTGCTGCACTTATCCGGCAAGAGTATTCATAGGTAGCTCGGTCATGCTGTACGTGTGGTTTATGTCACACTTAAGACCGATTGGCACAGTTAGACGGTAGGGGTTTTGTTTCACCCATGATATAGCCATGTCATACTCCTTTTAGCCTGCGGAGTGTACAGATGTTGCATCATAGTTAGCTTTTCTGGCAGGGATTAGAGATCCATTTGCCATATTGCCGTGTTCATGGTCATGCTGCATCATGACCTATGATAAAGATCAGGCTAGGGCCGCGATGTTGACAGCTCTTGGTGAGAGAGATACTGCTCTGTTAGAGAGGGATGAGGCCAGATCAGCCAGGGATATATTGATTGGAGAGCGGGATGCCGCCTTATCTGGTAGGGATGTGGCCATTGTAGATAACACTTCCATTAGATCCCAGATGACCGTCAGTCGGGCCGACATGAGTGCTTACATTGATGAGAATTTTTCCACCATGCAGTTAGCCTCTGATCTGCTAGCTCGTGTAGATACCCTTGGCAGGAGCTTGCAGTGCTTTCTCCATCTTCAGAGAGGGATGCTATGTTAGATATGATAGTCTGCATACACACAGATCTGTAGATAGCTTTGTATTTTCCTGCACAGACTAGCTTAGCCATTTTGTCATGTACAAAGATGTATGTATATCTCAAACAAGATTATGTATGGCAGGGAAATATATTTTGATTCACTTCCCTTTTAGTTATGCCTTGATACTTGCTTGATGTTTGCCTGCTTCTCTAGGGCCTTGTGATCTTGATGCATTCTGAACTTATCCTCTATAGATGGACATTGAGACGTCGTAAGATCTCTCAGAACGGATCGTTGATTTCTGTATATCCCTACCATCTTTGGTGTCTTGGGACTGGTAACTGTATGGAATGTGGAGAGGAGGGTAGTTTCTTCCTCTCTGAGATTGACCGCACCACAGATGGTCGTCAGTACTTCTATTTGTGAGAAGCCTAGTTAATTCCATCTCTTATGGGTTGGTATTGCTCTTTGAGGCGCGATCGCAGCTTAGATGGTCACCGAATCTTCTATTTGTGAGAAGAGGTTGGGTAATTCGATCCCTTTGATCTGAAACTGATGAAATGAGGCAATTGAAGATTGATCCTAGTACCATGTGACAAGTATGTTGTTCCGGTAGGGGTTAGACTGCACCATGAATGACTGCATACGTACTCCTATTGAAGAGGAGATCAAGTCTGCGTAGTTCGAACCTAGAGTAGGAGGTTCAACGCTGAATGTGTAAGGCAGAAGGGTGTAGAAGTATTTTTGTTGTTTTGTAGAGAAAAGGTAAAAATGTTTTTGTTGTTTTTCTTTATTGCGACCGGGCCATATAACATATGGTTGCCTACGTACCCCCGGGTATCAGGGAGATCAGGTCGACGTAGTTCGCCCCTCAGGACAAATTAAAGGCGAAAAGAAGTGTAAATCCCATGTGCAGGCTATACTGCGGGGAGAGGAAAGTTTAATCCCATAATGGGGACAAACTGCAAGTGGGTAAAAAGTTTGATCCCGTCTTCAGGACAAACTGCAGGCGTAGAAAAATTTAATCCCGTCTTTAGGACAAACTACAGGTGTGAAAGGTTAAATCCCGTCTTCAGGATAACCGAAATTGTGAAAGGTTAAATCCCGTCTTTAGGATAACCGAGATTGTATGAAAGGTTTGAAATGAAGTGAAACCAGGCTGCTGGCTTGAAGTTTATGTTTCCCTAAGGGGCAGAAAAGTATGTAGAAAGGGTTCAAAACCGGAATGACTGGTGATTTGAGGATCAAAACCAAGATGTTTGACAACAAATGGGCCTTCCTAGTTAGGAGGAAATTTTCCCTTAGATTGATCTTGGTTGTCAATGATCTTCTTCAAAACCAAGTCATGTTGTTTGAATTGCCATAGTTGGACTTTTTTGTTGTAGGATCGTGCGATCCTTTGCTGATATAATTGACCATGGAAGATTGTCGCGGTTCGCCTTTCGTCTATTAGAGACAATTGGTGATACCTGTCTTGTACCCATAGGTCTTCATCCAACTGAGCATCCATCAATACTCTGAGGGATTCCATTTCCACTTCTATGGGGAGCACTGCTTCCATCCCATAGACTAATGAGTAGGGGGTTGCCCCAGTGGAAGTTCTGTAGGCTAATAAAGTCAAAGACAAGAGGTCAGGCCATCCTTTGTGGTTGGCGGACATTTTCTGCATGATCTTTTTGATGTTTTGATTTGAGATGTTTGATGTGGAATTTTCTGCATAAATCCTCCATCATTTTGTTGTTGAGGTTCTTAGCATTGTCTGACATAATGACCTCTGGTTGTCCATATTGACAGATGATATTATTTCTGATGAAAGCAATGATAACTTCTTTAGTAACTTTGGGGAAGGAAGCTGTTTCTACCCATTTGGTGAAGTAGTCGATTATGGTGAATATGAATCGATGTCCATTACTGGCTTTGGGCTCGATGGGCTCGATCATGTCCATTCCCCACATTGAGAAGGGCCATGGAGAACTCATATTGTGGAGTTCCCTTGGAGGGGCGTGGATAGAATTCCCATGAATCTGGCATTGGTAACACCTCTTGACGTGATCATCACAGTCAGCTTTGAGTGTAAGCCAATAATGCCCAATTCTGAGGATCTTCTTGACAAGTAGGAGTCCGCTCATGTGTGGGCCACATACTCCACCATGGATCTCATCCATGAGTCTCTGAGCTTGGTCTTTGTCTAAAAATCTGAGGAGACCTAATCCTGCATCTCTTTTGTATAGTGCATCTCCGCTCAGGTAGAATTTCATATCAAGTCGATGAATCCGCCTCTTCTTAGTTAGGCTCGCCTCAGCGGGTGTAGATCCATCTTGTAGATACTCCTTGATGTGCTAATACCAAGGGTTGTGGATGGGAGGTAACTCATCCAATACTTCTCCAACATAATTCCCATAGATTGGGGCTTTTTATAGAGCAAACATGATGCATGGCATGTTTTCCTTGTCCGGTATGTAAACCAAGGAGGCCAACATTGCTAATGCATCTGCAAAATCATTCCTATTATGAGGAATGTGTAGAAAGGAGATTTCTTCGAACTCCAAAGCCATCTGTAGAACTTGCCGATGGTAAGGCAGCAAATGTAATTCTTTGGTTTGATAGATTCCTGTGGATTGCTTTATTACCAATCTGGAATCCCCAAAGATAGTTAACCGCCTGATGCCCATTGAACGGGCAAGTTTTAGCCCCATGATACAGCCTTTATACTCAGCTGTGTTGTTGGTGCTGACAAACTGCAATTTAACGGCGACGGGATACTGCTCCCCTGTACCGGATAGTAAGATAGCTCCAGCTCCGGAGCCTTATAAATTAATAGCCCCATCAAAATACATTTTCCACTCACGGCACGTATCGTACTGATGTTATAACTGAACTGTCATTACCCCTTCATCGGGAAAGTACGTTTCAAAGGGTTTGTAATCCCTTGCAGGTGTGGCGGCCAGTAGATCCGTAATTCCTTGACCTTTGATAGATTTTTGCGTCACGTATAGACGATGTCAAATTGCTGTAGGATCAACTGCCATCTGGACAGTCGACAATTCAATATGGGTTTACTACATATTTGAGAGGATCCATACGGGATATGAGATGGGTTGTGTGACCATGGAGGTAATGTTGTAACCTTATGGAAGCCCACGCTAAAGCATAACAAGTCTTCTCGATCAGAGTGTACTTGTGTTCACTGATGCTGAATCTTTTGCTGAGGTAATAGATAGCTCATTCTCGGCCTCTATTGTCTTTTTCCCCCAGCATGCAACCCATAACATTGTCATTTATGGACAGGTACATGAATAGGGGAACATCATCCTTGGGAGGTACCAAAATAGGAGCGTTAATTAGCTGATCTTTAATGGTAAAGAAGGCTTTCTGACACTCATCGTTCCATTTCATGGATGAGTTCTTCCTTAACAATTTGAAGATAGGCTCACAGGTTGCTATGAGTTGAGAAATGAATCTGCTAATGAAGTTGATCCTTCCCAAAAATCCCCGTATTTCCTTCTCTGTCTAAGAAATGGGCATTTCCTTGATGGCCTGGATTTTGGTAGGATCCAGTTCAATCCCTTTGTGGCTGACTAGGAAGCCTAGCAACTTGCTTGACTTAACACCAAAGGTGCACTTGGTGGGATTCAACTTCAAGTTGTACTTACGCAACCTATTGAATAGCTTTGTGAGATGGTCTAAGTGGTCATCCTCCTTCCAGGATTTGACAATGATGTCATCCACATAGATCTCTATCTCCTTGTGCATTAAATCGTGGAAGAGAGCCATCATAGCTCGCTGATAGGTTGCCCCGGCATTAATGAGGCTGAAGGACATCCGTCTGTAGCAAAAGGTTCCCCAAGGCGTGATGAAAGCAGTTTTCTCACGATCTTCCTCAGCGACCATAATTTGATGGTACCCCGCAAAGAAATCAGCAAAGGAGTACATGCCGTATTGAGCAGTATTGTCAATAAGAATGTGGATAAAAGGCACGTGAAAGCTATCTTTAAGGCAAGCTTTGTTCAAATCCCTGTAATCCATGTAGACTCGCACCTTTCCCCCTGGTTTAGGCATGGGAACAATGTTGGATATCCACTCCGGATATGTAGACACCATGATGATGCCAGCTTGAAATTGTTTCACATTTCCTCTTTGACTTTTAAACTCCACTCAGGTTTCAATCGCCTGAGTTTTTGCCTAACTGGCTTGAATCCTTCTTTAATGGGAAGGAGATGATGAACAACGTCAGTGGACAAACCCACCATGTCTTCATGAGACCATGCAAACACATCCTGGAATTAGGTTAATAGCACAACCATGTCATTCTGCTGATTTGTGGTAAGGTCTGAACCAATCTGGATTAGCTTAGGGTTGTCTAAGGTTCCAAGATTGAAAGGAATGGTTTGATCAAGATTGGGTTTGGGTTTGTCTGCGACCCATTCCTTAATCTCTTGAGGTGTCTCAATGTCCTCTTGGATGTCCATCAAGTCTGAGTCTAACTTTGCATCAAAGTTACAGCCCTTGTTGAGAGAATGCATGTCATCAACAAAGACAGGCACATATAAATTTAGAGTCCTAAAACAAAAGATGCTTTCACTTAATATATGCAACTGTTCGATCATACAAAAGTTTTAGCATGTACGTGATAAAAAAAGCGCTAGTCTTTGTAAAGGAAGAAAGCAGTAATTAAAGTTATCTACGTGGCGGAGGATTTTCTTCCCATTTTACCCTCGTTGACCAATGCATGGACTGCTGCTCCAATTGTCAAGGGAAAAGTCCTGAAGGACTGCACTGATGGAAGGATCAACAGTGTCTTTCTTCTCCCGAATGATAACCATAACATCTGGGCAATCATCGTCTAGGTATATTTGTTTGTATATTTATCATGAAAAATGGCACGAATGCCTGCCATCATCAAGGCAAGGTCATGTTAACGTTTTTGTTCCTTTTCTTCCACTTTGGGATTAGGAATCAGCACCTCTTTAGTTTTGATTGGCACTGGTTTCGGAAATAGCATAGCCACAGCATGGGCTAGCACCTTTACTAGAGACTACATTAGCTCATGAGGTAAAGGCATAGAAAATCACCGTGCGGTGGAAGCTTGAGGAACCTAGTCGTGTTTATGAGGATTCCTATATCTGGAACTAGAAGAATAGCCTAGCCCGACTGTTCCAATTTGACTGGATAGTTGGATAGGGTGCTTAATACCATGTTGATCCTTACCAAGCCCTTGTCCAGGTTGATGACCCAATAACATCATTTCTTGAGTGGCTGACATAACCTCGGCAGAAATTTTGGGTACAGGAAGTGGCGCTCCCATAGAGTGGTATTGCGTGTTACTCATTTCCAAAGTATGGAAACTGGCCGGTTCAACTTCTGAATTGAAACTGATAACTGGTAGAATTCCTTGTTCAGGACAATCCAGCTTAGCATTGACAGTGACTAGACTGTTGTTGATGATGTATTTGAGTTATTGATGTAGCGTGGAGGGAACGGCTCCAGCCATGTGTATGCATGGTCTCCCCAATAACAGGTTGTATCTTGAGTCAATCTTGTGGATGTGGAAAGATACATGGAATGTATTTGGACCAATCTCAATTGGCGATTCAATCTTTCTGACGGCATTTCGTCGGGATCCATCAAAAGCTCGGATGACCGTATGGCTGCTTTGGATCCGCTTGAGATTGATATTCATCTTTACCAAAGTGGCATAAGGACAGATATTCAGAGATGAGCCTCCATCTATCAATACTCCTGCTAGCATATACCCGGAAGACAACACTGCGATGTGCAATGGCTTGCAATGACCGGTCCCTTCGGGAGGTATGTCATCATCAGTGAAGGATATCACATTGTTGTTGAAAATGTGATCAACCAAATGTTGAAATATTTCCACATCCACTGATTTTGGCAAGTAGGCTTCTTCTAAAACCTTGAAAGAAGATCTTCCGATGATCCTCTAAGAAAACCAAATCGATGATCGAAATTTGGTGTGGAGCTTCTCGCAAGGTTAAAACCACTTTGGCTTCATTATGACCCATAGTACGGAGGAATTTTTCAATATTCTCCATGGGCAATTTCCCCTTTGCTTCGCAAGTAGGTTTAATAACCCGTTGAGGAAGGTACAATGGATTTTCTTTCGAAACCTTTATGTGCGAGAGCATGAGACGTGGATCCTTGACTTCTCCATAATTCCATGGAACTTTATGCAAGCTAACAACAGGATGTTGTGGTCTGTAAGGTAAAGGAATTGGCTTTGGTGCGTCCACTTTCAAAGGATTGTCAGCTCCTTTGAGTTGAATTGGTTGTATGGGAATACTTTGACAGTCTCACCATCCACTTCAGAGATAACTACAACTGATCCCTTCCATTGGGTAGGGCATGCATTCCCACCCTTGAGTTGTATAGTGTAATCATCTGTTATTTGCATGACACCGCTATCAATAAGATTCTGAATAAGATGGCGGTGCCCAGCATTCTTCTGTGCTGTGACCACGAGAATGTGAATTATATTGACACATTTCATCAGGATTGAACTGCCCTGAGCGGGGATTGATTGGAGGGAGAAGGAATGTAATTCTTCCTTCATTGATCAACATTTGAAGTATATCCTCCATAGACTGGCCCAGATTGGTGAATTCCCTTTGATTGGAAAAATCCCGACGGGCTTTAGCACTTGCTCTCTTTGCAACCTTATCCTCCATAGCTTCGCTTTCTGAAGGTGTTGATGGAGTATTTATAACAAATGAAAGGAGATAAGCATACTCCTGCCTAATTAATTGGCACGTGATTTGATGCTGGTGGGTCACCAGTTCTGCCAATTGCTCAACTTGTTTGCAAAAAGCTTTCATCTTTCGTTCCATGGTAAACTAAAACTTTGCATAATCCCATTTTTCAACACCGTCTTTGATGGGTTGGGATGATTCGCCGTTAGAATTGGAACCTTGTACAGTGCTCCAACTGATCATGTTGACCTCTTCTTCTTTGTGTTGAGGAAGAAGGTTATCTTGTACATGAGGTAGATCTGATTTGGTGACTGTAACGACCCGAAAATTCATATTTTCCAGAATTTAAGTTTAAAGAATTAGTTATTAATAAAATGAATTTTTATTAATAATATTATGTGCTATGTGTTTATTAATCGTTCTAGAACCTAGGATGATGATAAGTCGGGAGGATTCTGGCTACGAGCTAGACTAAGCGATTAAGAATTTTCAAGACGAAAATAAAAATTTTCTGGGAAGAAAATATTTTTTGGGAAAAAGACGAAATAGGCACTATTCACCCTACGAAACCTAAGGGTTAGGGTTTGAATAACCTAAGCCATTCTGAGAGTTCGGTATGTCGAAATGACATTTCGTCAAAAGATTTGCCGATAATATGTCGTGAAAAGTTAAGTAAGTCGATAAAAGTTTTTCTCAAAAAACGTGCAGAAATCGGACGGAATAAAAACGACGAAAAGTATTGTTGTGTACTTTTCACTCATTTAACTACGTTAGGGAAAAACGTGAAGGAAAACGCTCAATGCCAAAAAGTGTTTTTCAGTTTTTCGGAAATCCGAAGAATACGTAAAAGTTAATCGGTTAAGGAAAGACGAAATATCCAAAAATATTTGGATTCCGAGAATCGCAGTTTTTAAAACTGTCGAACGAAAACCTGAAAGATGGAATCACATAACTTAAAGACTAAGTAGACTTAAGGGCTAAGTTAACTTAACACTTAAGTCATGAATAGTAAGGAGGTGTGAATAGTAAGGAGGTTAGGGGTGAAATGACTATTTTTCCCTAGCTTTGGAAAATCTATAAATAGGAAACTAGATTTCATTTAAATGAGATTTTGGAAAATCCTACACTAGAGAGAGAGAGAGAATTCGGATGGAGAGGGAGAAGGAAGAGCATGAGCATGAATGTTTGGATCGAAAATGTTCGTGAAATGGAAAAGCTAGCAAATTACCGGTTTTGTCTAGCGGAAGAAAAATAAAGAGGAAAGGTATTAACACCTAACTTCTATGTTGATTTTCTTTAAAGTTTTATATGTTTAAAACATAACTTAATGAAGATAAGAAGTAGATGACGTTAGAAATGATTTCATATGGTTAAAATCATGAGAAATAATGAAAATAAGAATTTGAAGTTTAGTAAATAAATTTCTTAAGGAAGTATAAGATTCGTAATGAATTAGAACGATCCGAGTGGATTATATCAATAAGTAGGTGTAATAAGTAAGGAATGATGATCTATAACATCAAATTCCAATAAAAAGTGAAATTGTAATCCAAAATATTGATTAAAATGAAGAACGAACGAAGAACATGAAGAACACGCGAAGAACACGAAGAACGTTGTTGATGGACAAATTTAAAACCATCGTAGAATATTTGTTGTTGATGGACAAGTTTACAACCATCGCGTATAAGTTAAATGCATATTGTTTGGTTAGGAACGATAGAAACGTTCATAAAGAACGGATTAAAACTTAGCTATAACGAAGTTATGGAGAAAATTTTGTAAAAGACAAATGAGAATTAGAAAGTTAGTAAATGAACCCGAACGTGTAGGGTTTCATAAGAATGTAAGAGAATATAGAAAACGTGAGTCGTGGACTTAAGAACGAACGAATTCCGAGTTCAGATGACCGAATTATGGACGAACAAACGAAGAGCGTTAAAAACGTAAAATAAACGAAGGGTGAAGATTAAGCCAATTGAACAGCACGTTAACGGATTCAGAACGAAGTTCTGTCCGGGGGTATTGAAGTACGTAAGATAAGGAAGAGAATGACTTTGGAATGACCTCGTTCCAAGTTATAACAAAGAGTTATGAGATCGGGAAGTAGAGTCTCAAAATGAAGTTAACACTTAGAAGAAATTTTCAAGAATTAAGACTTGGCGCCATGGCTGACCATGCCTACAGGTGTAAGGTGGCAGCTACAGCCTGCACTAGACGAGTCGAGTATCGCAAACTTCATGGCTGCGGACGAGAAATAGAAGGAGAGTTAGCATGACAGCTAGTGTAGGGAAAAAGCCAGAGAAGAGCTTTTAACTGCTAAACTCTTGAGGGAAACGTATGGGAAGATAAAGAACATAAGATTCGTCAAATGTAACACTTAATTTAGTGAATTAAACCTTTAATGAAGGTCTAACAAAAAGGTTATGTGAGAGTAAAAGAGAAAGAATGTAAACACGGATTACGGAACCGATATCCGGGGACCGTACTTACGATAAACGAACGTGGAGGATTGCTATGGTTGTGATTCTTTAAACATTGAGTGACGAGGGTAATGAATAACATTTTGATGTTATGTTATGATAGTGAGAGATAAGTGTAAAGCGTATAGACGCTGCAAATGCAACGCTATTATGATAAGTGAGCGGTCTTAGCATACAACGAACGGTATGGCTTGGACATTAAGAATGACTAATGAACATGGGGTTTAACTAATGGATAACGAAAGTAATAAGTAAGATATGAATGGTATTAATGAAATCCGAATGTGAGTCCGATGAGAACGTTAAAATAAAATGTATGCGTTGAAGACTTTAACCGACGTGAAGGTTGAGGGTACGCAAATATTAAATGGATAGAACCTACACCCCGTGTATGGTTAGACCGTAAGATGATGAAGATCAATGATTAAACCGTGAATGGTAAAGAAGTTGAATTAAAGATAATAACGTTTAACGCATCGAAGCCGAGTTAAGGATTAAATGGAATGATCGCTCTGAGTATACAAAAGACTGTATGACTTAGACGATAAAGAATGAATACTGAGGTGTGGCATTTAGTTTCTAGGAAGCCATAAGGAATCAGAAATTAACTTAACGAAGATTATAGTTTAATAAGTTCGGATAAGTTACGATAAGTTTAAGTTATAGTACAATCGTAACCTTTGATTGTTGACATATGGGAGCTGGGCTAAACAATTCCTTTAGAGAGTGAAGGTATATACAAAATTGGCAACCGATCTAACTCACTGTTATGGCCAGTGTAGACGAGATGGGAACTTGTTTGTTGGTTATTTGTGGGAAACCACTCAGAGTACCATATGGACTACTAGTAGAGAAGCGATGTGTGCTGAGTCTTAGAGAAGTAATAAGAAGAAGATAAGATGTAAAACATCAAAGATGATGAATGTAAAAGTAAGACATCTCCGTATGTCATGAAGCCGTAGAATGGTAATAAAAGTGGTCGCGTAAACTTAGGTTATAAGAATGCGAACCCTAAGAAGTAAAATTAAGCAAACTAATGCATAAGTCAAATATACATGACTAATTAGTGTATGTGTTGTTTTTCTTATGTGCTACATAGGAATTGAAATGAGCAGTTTGGCGTAAGCTGTAGCTGGGCGTAAGGCAAGTTTCCTAACTTCATTCATATTTCAAATGAATGCTAATTTCTTAAACTTCTCAGATGTTGAACTTGAGAAGTTCCGTTTATGTGCTAATGTGCGATATTTGTACAAGGTGGTAGAACGTATGAGGCCTTGTGCCACAATGTGAACACTTCGGTGTTTCTATGAGATGAACTGTTCTGTGATATAACTGTTCAATAAGAGAATGTTTTGTTTATACATGATCCGTTATTGTTAAGTCTGTGCTAATGATTCTAGCCAGACAAAATGTGTATGGAAAAGGTAGAAGAATGGAAGTATTTTAAAGTGCATGTGAATAATGTTTTAAAATGATAGGAATCGAGATTACTCCTATTATCCAAGCTGATTCATAACCTTTGTTCGGTTATCGAAGTTCTAAAGGAACGTTTAAACTCTTGAAGATGTTTGTTCAACTGTTATGACTTGCTGGGCAATTGTATGCTCACACTTGCTTTAAATGAAAAACATTTTCAGCGAACGATGTTAGAAGAACTTAAGGATCCAGTAAAGATCAAGCTGACGGTATCCAGATGAAGTGCCATTCAGAATGTGGATGAGCGAGAAGATTGAGCGAAGACTTGTAACATAGAAATATGAAATTGAACTATAGACTAGTTTAAGAAACTGTTATGATAATTAATGTATTTATCATTATTTGTAATGAAAAAGGTTATATGGTTTTTAGAACTTGGGATTTGAGAGTGTATGTTGTTATATTTCAGTATATAATGATGTATGTTTGGAAGAAGATGGGATCGTGATGTACGGAATTAGGGTGTGAAGATAGACCGAATTTTGGGGCGTTACAGTGACTACAATCTCACCATTGTCTATCAGATCCTGAATCTTATGTTTCAAGGCCCAACAATCTTGAGTATCATGTCCAGGTGCCCTGACATGATAAGCACACATTCGAGTAACATTCAAACCCCTGCCATTAGGGTTGGCTGGTGGAAAAAGATGTGTAATTTTCTTCTAACAGTCAAAAGAGCAAGAATGTTCTCGAGCGAATCCCCTAAGGGTGTGAACGTTCGAGGTCGCTTTTTCTTCTCACTTTTAGGCAATGGAGGGTTTGAAGGTTGTCTTTGGAAAAGGGAGTAGTTTCTCCTCTCTGCATAGGCATGCTTGGATTGCCTTTTTGTCCTTGTAGTATCAAGGAAACATCCTCCTCTTTCTTTTATGGACCCTCAAAAGTTGTTCCCATAAGATCCGGATTTGGATGTGCTCAACAACGACTTTAAGAGCTGGCTAGGTCTTGAATTTTACCGGAATTCAATCCCATTTCAGTTATCTCGCCATGTTTGATCATTTTAGAAAATGGTTTACCAATACATGCTAGAACTCTTTCATAGAAAGGAGCTTCCTGTACATCTATGAAGGTCATGACCATTTCGATTACATCATGGGAAGGAATAACGTTGCAAAGAAGCGCCTCCACCTTTGAGCATACTCTCTAAATAACTCATTTGACTATTTCTTAACCTTGGTGATTTGGTACCGGTCAGGAGCCATCTGAGATTGGAAACTGTATTGAGTGAGGAAGGCGTGAGCCAGCTCTTCCTAGCTATGGATCTTAGAGTTGTCTAATCTGGTATACCATGAATGGGCTTCTCCAGTCAGACTTTTCTGAAACAGCTGCATTCTGAGCCTTTCATTTCTGCGTAAGACCTAAGTTCTCCAATAAACACCTTTAAATGTGTGTAAGGATCCCCTAATCCTTCATATTTCTCAAAATCAGGGGTCTTGAATTTCTCTGGATATTGAACACCAGGGAATATGCAAAGGTCTGTATATGAAACACTGCCATGTGTTCCAATCCCTTTGAGAATGCGAATGGTTTCCTCCATTTGAAGGACCTTCTTCCTGATGTCACCGTGTCTGGATCTCCTTTGAGATGGGTTTCTTCAGGGTCTAGGTTGGTTGTATCCAACTATTGTTCTGGAATTGTTTTTTCCAGACCTTGAACTCCCCCTTGTGTAGAGGATTCTGTATGTATAGGCATCTTCGTACCACGAGTAGATCGTGCAATTCTAACAATGAAACGCCAAGTCTCATGATTTATTTACTCAATCCGTCAAATTCCTCTCGAGAAACAGGATTAGGCATTCGAAAGAGGACATGATTAGTATGGGCAAGTGGCCTTTTTGGATTTTGACTGGGTAACAGGCCCAATTGCTTCCCTACAAAAGGACTTACGTATTTTAGTCTTAGGGTAATATAAATGTTATCATAACATGTCCATTTTAGGAATTTGTCCTGCAAAATCGGTTGTTAATTGATATCATGTCATGCATGCACATATATTCTTCATATTTTCCATTACATATGAATGAACATGGAATAAAATTACAAGTAAATGCTTTTACAAGTAATTAAAAATGGAAAGAATGAAGAAACTTTCCTCCGTATTTGGTTTATCAGAGGTTAAGCTATCCTAGGGTTTCTCTCGCGGCTTTTCGGCATAAAGGTTCCCAGATCATCGTAATATACTTGACGGGAAGTTAATTCGGTCGTTCAACTGGAGGGAATCTGGGTGGTGCCTTTCCTGAGCCCCGGGGAATTATTCTTCCCACAAGTCCAGTAATAAAACACAGACAGGATAGCCTCCTGGTGGAGGGACCACACAACATACATTCACATACAACGTGTCTCATCGTTTATGCAAAATGATGACATATGCGAAGCACTAATATCACAAATAGATATTTAGCAGTGCAGTATTAAAATGCATTCGTACACATTCATCAGAAATGTAAATGCAACATTCACACACAAGCATATAACAATTTTGAAAAACTTGTAATAGCAGCTTAAGCCCTCTTACTGGAGTCCCCAGCGGAGTTGCCTCCTATCGACGTCGGGATTTTTGAGTGTCCCTTTTCGTTACTTGTTTTTTGGTGTTCTCATGTTAATGTAAGATTTGTTTGAAAAAATAAGTGAAAAAGGTCCGACATGTATAATGTCGACGATTGGACTTTAAGAGTCGCCATTGGTGTATTTAACTAGTTGCACCAACGCAACCGAAAAAACTTGCACATTGACCCAAAGTTTTTGACACGCTAAACGAATCTGTGAAACCGAGATTCATTTTGGGTCCGGGGGCTTGATTATGCGAGGGAAGGTGTTAGGCACCCCAGACATCCAAGTGTTATCACGGTGGCGCCACTTCTCAAAGAAATTGTTATATGAATGTGTGTGTGTGTGTGTGTGTGTGGATCAATGTGCAATTATTTGAAAGTAGTCACGAGGCCTCGTTTGCACCTATATACACAAGGTTTGAATTTTATAGAAAAATTCAGTTTTAACCAAGATGTAGCAATGACGTTTTGTAAAAGAGGTTTTTCAAACCCTATGCTCAATAGGAATTGAGACCTTTTCATACTTCCATTTTATTGTTAAATGTCCAGCTTGTTTGCTTTTATTTTCGAGATACGAAGCATTCTTGAGAAAATAATATACAGCAGTGCCGAACTCCTCATGGGCATGAAAGCCATCCAAGGAAACTCAGACACTGTAAAATAATGTACAGGTTGCTTACAGCTGAAAAATGTCCATCATGGGAACCGAATCTAGATTCAAGAAATCGAACTCAATGATCACATGATTCCTAGGCTCACATGATCTGCAATTTGTATGGAAAGCGATGGCAGATTATATATATATATATATATAAGCCGTAAATATATCTATATATATATATATATGTGTGCATGATCAACCACCACAAAGCAACTCCATGGGGGATCAGAAATGTAAATAAAATAGTAAATGCTATCAACTGCCACGAAGTAAACTCCGGGCAGGACAAAATATAAATAAAGCTGTAAAAAGCGATCAACTGCCACGAAGTGAACTCTAGGCAGGACAAAATGTAAAAAGCTGTAAAAAGCCATGGAGGGAACTCCAGGCTTGACAGGAATGTAAATATATTTATATATGTACAAATATATATATATATATATAAAAGCGATGAACGCATAGGATGTAAATCCGTGCTCATCGGATATAATCGACATAATAATTATATATATATATATATATATATATATATATAAGCAATTAAACATACTTGATGTAAAATCCGGGCTCATCGATGAGTCGACCAAAGTTTATATATAAAAGTATATATATATATATATATATATATATATATATATATATATATATATATATATATAAGCAATTAAACGCCTGCATCAAGTTCTAGGCTCAATCGAGGCATAACTCGATAATGTTAGTCCATATATATGAAATATATACATATATTAGTATATATATACAAATGAAATGAAAACCACAGAATCAAAATGCAGGCAAACGCATGACAACACGACTTTTAATGTGTATAACAATGTGTGCTAAATGAGAAGAAGTCTTTATAAAATGTAAGAAGGCTTACAGTGGACTGCCAAAGTAGACTTCTATGACTTTAAATGGATAAACACTCAGCTCCCGCTGGATAAAAGATAGCTATATGTGAGCTAACTAGTGTTTAAAGGAGAGGAAACACTCAAAAGATGTGTATACAGAGTAAAAGGGACAGGGCTTCCTCGCCTTTTTCCTTCTCTCCCTCCCTTCAAATGGCTGACCCTCAAGCCTATATTTATAGACTGATGGCCGCAGAGTACACTGCTTGGCATGCATTATACTGCTGTTTGGTAAGTCGTGTGGATCCGAAGCCATGGGTCCAATCGCCTCGTAGTACATGCACTTATGCACCGTAATGTCCACTCGAACTTGCAGAACTTCAATCCAAGCATCCGAACGAGGTATATCTGACAAAGCAGATATATCAGCATTTGTTATGAAACTAACATTTGTTATATATCTGCACAAAGCCAGGAGTCATGGTATTATTTATATATCAGCATTTGTTATCTATTGAAGTAAACTGGAATTAAAGTGAAGCAGCAAGGATTTGTGTGGACATAATAAGTTCATTACATTCTATCTGTGGAGTATATAGGGTTAGGGATTGTATCTTTGTTGCGTATAACTTAAAACTCTCTCTCTCTCACACACACACACATACACATGGACTTGTTTCTTCTTGTCCAATAGTTAAGAGTTGTCATCTGTGTCCCTCCCTCCCTCCCTCCCTCCCTCCTTCTTATAGGTTAGGTTAATTCTCAATCCATGTGTTGTTGAACTTGCTTTTGTTTCTGCACATGGATTTTTGTTTTTGTTTCAAGTTGATTAATTTCCAGAAGACCGGACCTAGCTCTAGTTAAATCCACGAACATGGATTGGTTTCAAATCGACATCTGGTGGGAGTATACATCTTCTGCTTCCAAAAACTATTTCCATTTCTGCAATGATCATGTCCCTATTTTTTTTTTAGAATTGATCTTTCATTTGTCTGTAAATTAAGTAAGGGCAAAAGGCAGGCATGATACATTGGAATGAACTTCCATTATATGATGAAGATGGTTCTTATTATACATTGGAGAAAAAGGGAGTGCATGATATGTGGTGGGGAGGGTGATTTTACTGACCCACTAAACTATCTTCCAAGTCCACATTTTCTTTCTCTCTTTAATTTTAACAATTTTATTTCTAATCCTACTTGCGCATATTATGGTCTCACTAAAACTATACAACATTTTTCATTTGTAGGAGTTTTATTTTGTGGTACAGTCTAGATGACTTTGTGCCATAATTTCTTAATGTATCTTACTTTCTAGGGTAGTTAATTTGATTTAGACTCCAAACTAACATTGATGAGATGACGCTTGACTCCTCGCCAGGGTTCTCGCTGGTTTGAGTTGAAAGTAGACGTTGCTTAGGGTTATAGCTGAGATTGGACTACTTGTTGGTATGCCGCGATATCATCTTGTTGACGTGGATAGATGACGTTGTGACTCCTCATCGGGGTTATCGCCGGTTTAAGCGAAAAGAAGACATTGCTCAAGGTTACATCTGAGATTGGGCTACTTGTTTGTATGCCTCACTGTCATCTAGATTGAAGCTGATCGCACATGTTTGAAACAAGCATTTACGGGGTTATTCTTAGGAATCGCAATGGCATCCTTGGGGCTATCACCAAGGATGGGGTTCTTACTCGATGTTGTCTCGGGACCGAAACCGAAGCGTCATGGTGTTATTAGCCGAGAAGGCTGTCATCTCCAAAGTTATTCTGGGTCTTTTGATCTGCATATCTCGGGGTTATCTCTCGAGATTGGAAATATTTATTCCGGTGTGTGTTTTGCCGACATGTCATTCCCGGTTTGTGTTTCGGGTTGGAACTGAACTTTCGGTGGTATCCGGGATGGATGTAAGCTGTCTTTCAGGGTTTTCTCCAAAAGACGAATCTACCCTCCTGCAATGTTAGTAATAGGAGTGCAGAAAATTTTGAGTGTCTATAATATATGTTGATCCATCATGGATCCATAGCATCAAAATGCTTTAAAATAATGATTTTTCAAAACTATTCTTGAGCTTGAAAAGTGGTCTGACAACCGAATGTCAGTGGCCACAGATCCTTGCTCGTTTATGGGTTTTGTTCTTTTAAAGCTTTAATCTATACTATGTCATGTTGTCTTTGATCTGGAAGTGAAATCACAGCTGTTTAATGTCTAGATTTCAAGTTATAATCAGTCAAAGTCGGTTGACCGACCATGACCGAGTGAAATTCTTGGTAACCTAGAAATAGATTTCAGTGTCTGACAACTCTTTGAACCGCCCAGATCTGACATATTTGATGTTGTTTGATGTTGTTGTTGTATCAAACTTGTAGCCTGTTGTATGCACTTGAGATCCATGGTTTTACTTTCCATAAACAGAGTTTAGATCGAGTGTGATTAATGGTCAAAGTAGGCCAGTTGAGCACGAATAACGTTTCTGGGAAAAACCCAAAAAACGGATGAGCTAAGTTTATGTCAGCCTTTGACCGTCCCATAAATGTTTTATTGTTGTTTAATTGCAATGTTGTTTTGTAAATGATCCTTGACATAAGGAGTACGCATGTGAGCCATTAGATCCTATGAACCATGATCAGAACACTTAGATAATCGAGCTACAATATAGCCACTCGAACTGCTTGGGTTTTTGGAAAACCCAGGTGACGTCTGACAACGAGTTTAATTGCCCAGATCTTCATGATGTTTTGTGTTATGACCAAGTTGATGATTTCTAGTTGTAATATTACATTTCAGCTACACGAACAAGGTTCAAGCTAGCCCAGAAACAAAATAGGCAGAAGATTAAACGTGGTCAAAGTAGTAGCCTTGAACACTAAGCTGTCAGTGTTCTTGAGCTCAAGAACACCAACAACGACGCTTTGTGTCGCTAAAGGCCTATAACGACGGTTTTTAATATATTTATTTTCTAATTTTCCAAAAATTATTTAAAAATATAAATAAATTATAAAAATGACCAGAAATAGTTTTAAAAATTATTTTAAATTATGAAAAAATAATTTTTGAGAATTTGGAATATTTCTCATTAATAATATTAATTATTTGAAGAAAAATGATATTTAATTTATTTAATTAGTATATTAAATAAATTAGAGAAAAATGATTTAATATTATGAAAAATTATTTAAAATAAGAATAATGTATTTACAAATATTTTGAGTTATAAAATATTAATAATTTAATATTAATAATATTAGATGTAATTAATTATTAAATTAAATAAATAAGATAAAAATGATTTTATTGATTTAAAAATCATTTTAAATGAGAATAAAGTGTTAAAAATATTTTGAATTATAAAATATAATTTTCAATATTTTGGAGACTTCTCATTAATAAATTAATATTATTGATGTTAGATTTATTTAATTATTATATTAAATAAATGAATTAAAAATGATTTTTATTGATTTTAAAATCATTTAAAAATAAAAAATGATTTAAAAATATTTGAAGTTATAATTAATAACTTTTAATATTTGGATGATAATTTCATTAATATTTAAATATTAATGATGATGATTTAAAAATGATTTTAATTATTTTAAAAATTATTTAAGTGGAATATTGTTGATTTAAAAATATTTTAAGTTATTGATAATAACTTTTTATTTTGACAAGTATGTCATTAATATTTTAATATTAATGATGATAAGATTATTAGATAATTAAATCATTTAAAAATGATTTCAGTGTTTGAAAAATTATTATAAATTATAATAATTGATTATTAATTATTAAAAGCTTCTAAAAAATATTATTAATGATATTTGACTTATCTAAAATAATATTGAAGCTTAGAAACTGAATTTACTTGACTATAACTGTGTTAATTGTCAGATAGGGTGACCAGAACACTGAGAATATATCGAAGTCCAACCAGACCGAACTAGTTAGACTTGATAAGTGTTTATATAGGTTATAAACACTGATGTGGCTATGTGGTAATGTGCCTAGGAGAAGTTTGACTGTAGAATACAATGATGCGTGTTGTGAATTATTGTGCTAATTGTGAGACCGATATTGTGATTATAGGTCTTTCAAATGCAGATAAGTATTTTGTGTAGCGGAGAAGGCAAGTTTCCTAACTCAACCTTGAGTTAATATTATTTAAATATTATAGTGGTTAATTATTGTTAATTACACCACGTCCAAGAATTTATTGTTGATTATTCACAGTTAGTGCATGTTTAATAATTCAAATTGAATTACTGATTCGGAAAATATACATTCGTAGAATAACTGTTGTTGGATATTCATATCCATAGAAGCTAGTATTGACAGTACAAATAATTCTTGTTTATTGTCAAATTATGTTGAGAAATGTCTTAGCTAATTATTCTGGCTAGACGAACATTTAATAGATTCGAGAAGAGAATTCCATTATTATTGACCGATCGATGCGAATTATTTTGGCTAGATCGAGAAGTAAATAGAAATTAAAATCATAGTATTTCGTTGTTAAATCAAATCTTGATTCTGAGACTCAGAAGAACAACCTTTTATATAAAGGGAACATTTTATTGGTCGTATATTCGGCCTTTGCGCGCGATTAAGTATTATGCATAATATAGGGTATAATAAAGCTGATCACTTTATATACTTGCAGAGGGGTATGATTTAATCTTTATGGTTATTTGATAAACCTGGGTATATCAAAGTCAATTCTTTGATAGTTACTCGAGAAGAGAAGTTCAAGATCCAATGGATCGCTCAGTATAAATCTGGAAAACATTCCACTTTGCTATTTCGTAGAATTAATTCTTGATTATTCATTTGAATATCGTAGAAAACCTTGAAAGCGTTGTACTCTTTCATTATCAGATTATTGTTGCGTAGAATGTGAGAAGACTTGTTATTTATTCCTATACATTTATCGTATGTCTTAACTTGCTGGGCAAACTTGTTGCTCACCCTTGCTAAATAAAACTTTTCAGCTAGGGACGAAGTTGCAGAAGGTGTTGTGAAGAATAACAAAGGAAAATGCATAGTGATAAATTAGTATAATGAACATTAATATTATTATGTTGTATTGTAAACCCTTTTTGTATATAGGGGGTATGTTTGTAATGTTAAGGTTAGCGGACCTGGGACTAATTTATTAACAACATATGTTAATGTGATATGTATTACTATTTCCATATGAATGGGTAGTTAGATGGTATTATATTGTGGATTGTGAACACCAAACTCTGGGGTCAGGTAACCCGGATTTGGGGGTGTCACATGATTTCTTGTCTTGATTTAAATCTTTATCTATTTGAAACTGATATTATCAGGATAGCACATGTTAAGAAACGACCATGTTGGCTGAATAAGTCTAAATGGATATATAATGGATTTCTAAAGGATAATGTTAGTTAATGAAAGAATGATAAGGATAGGCAGTGAAGGCGAAGAATTAGGCAAGAACCTAAGTTTGGGGGAAAAAGTGGGCTATATAAGCTTCTTATATTAAAAAATGGGAACTTTCTCGAGTTGAATACGTGAATCTTGTGGTGGGTCGAGAAGGAGCGTAAAACGCACTCCCCATAAACACAGGCGTGAGATGGAGTGTAAAACACACTCATTATTAAAAAAGAAGAATAAAATGGGAAGTAAGAGCAAAAAGGCCCCGTGATTGAAAAATAAAGAATAAGTACCCTATTTGGACCCATAATATTGGTAATTATTTGATTTTAACCGGATCTAGTTTTTTTTGGAGTTTTCGTGTTTATATTATGTGATGCCTTCCAAGAAATCTATTATGTGTCTTATTTTTCTTTTCATCAGTTAGCACGGTTGTTGAGCACATACACACGATATCAGTAATAACAGGTTTAGATTTTATGATTGGTTGAGAAATTATTGATCTTTCTTGGTATGATGTACTAGCATGTTATTGTGATTTCTCTAAGGTCCGATTAGTATACTGTGTTTTATTTGATTGCTGGAATCTTAAGCATGTAGTTAGTTACATTTTCATTTGCATGATATATTTAATTTTTTATTGCATTTGTGTTTTGTTGCTTGAGGACAAGCAATGATTTAAGTTTGCGGGTATTTGATGAATGTGTAATATACCCATGAATTGGATACATCCGGGCTTAATTTATTATTGTTCTCAAGACTTTTAGAATAGTTTTTTAAGTTTTTGTGTCTATTCATGTTTATGTTGTTTTATAGGAATTGGGACAAAAGTTACTTGGATCGACGTTTGGGGTTGCTAGATTCACATTTTCGGCTTGCAATTTACATAGCAGCCAGTTCATGGTCAATTTTAATATTTCTCTGGACTTATTTCGAAACACTCAAAGAATGAAAGTTTTAGATCTACGTCTCCTCTTTTCGGAATATCTTGAATCATTAAAATCGGAGTTCTGACGAAGAAGTTATGGCTATTTCCCAAAGGACGTTAAAGCAGAAAATTCCAAAAAAAGCTCCAGCGCGGGGACACCCATTCCTTGCATATTTCCAGTGCTGGTGTAGGGCTTGATCAAGCTTGGACGTGTTTTAGGGTGAATTTTGACACTTTTTAACTCCAAATTGGGTTGGGTTTCCTCGTAAGCTAAAAATTGGACTTGTAACCTATAAACACATGATTGGAGGCATAGAATAAGGGAGATTAGACATATTAAACTAGATAAAACACTCCAATAGATTAGAACATAACACCTAGTTTATATTGGATTGGTGGAGATTAAAGCAACTTGGGGATCATTGAAGATCAAGAGCAGGAGCAAGAGGGGAGCATTAAATTTGCAGACAACAGATTTCATTCTCTACTCTACTTCTATTTTTGTCTTTTAATGTTTATTCAATTGTGGATTCTTGATTTTAATTCAATAATAATGATCTAAATTTCTTGTTTAAAATTGCAACGGATCTTATTGCATAGCTTATTTTAGTATGCTTATTTATTAATTAATGTGATCTATTATATGGATTGTCTATTATGATTGCGTATAATTATTTAATTATCTAGCTAACAATTACCATGATAATCTATATAAATTCGGGAGATGAAATATAAATTTAGATCTGATCATAATAGTATGTGATTATATTTTCTTCATGGTGTTAGAATTCATGATTTGTGTTTAGGATATGGATATGCCTTTACGCCACATGTAATCTGATAGGGAACCTGTACTTTAAATCCTTTTTAATTGTAATTCATATAAGAATATAGTGAATTAGTTAATTAGGGTGTTTGATTCAATTTTATAAACTCTGGATTTGGATTAATATGTTTATGATGCATCGGAAGGTGGTTATAAATACTAATAAGTTCCTGATTAACAATTCAGAATAGTGAGCATAATTAATAAGAAGTGTTTTAATATAAGTGAAGTAATAAGTGAAGTTATGATCTTAAATCTCCATAACCCAATTTTCAACTAGTAGTAGTAGTTTAATTATATATTTTAATTCACAACATTAAATCGATTGTTTAAATAAAATTATTTTGGTTAAGAACTAGTACTTGGTGATTTTTATTAAATAATTCGTCGTGGGAACTGTAGACACTCGAAATTTTCTGCACTCCTATTACTAACATTGCAGGAGGGTAGATTCGTCTTTGGGAGATAACCCTGAAAGACAGATTACATCCATTTCGGATACTACTGGAAGTTCAGTTTCAACCCGGAACAAAAATCAGGAACATCATCTCAATCCCGGAACACACACCGGGAATGTCATTTCCAATCTTGGAGATAACCCCGAGATATGCAGATCAAAAGACCCGTGAACAACACCGGAGAGGGCGATTACATCTCGCGATAACACCGCGACACTCAGTTCCAGTCCCAGAGAAACACTGGGAGTAGCAACCCCATCCTTGGTGATAGCCCCAAGAGATGCCATTGCAGTTCCGGTGATAACCCTGGAAATGCTTGTTTCAAACATATGCAATCGGCTTCAACCTCAGACATCCTGTCGAGGCACACACACCTCAGACCCGGAGTTGACAACGAGCAGACAGGAACATCCACAGATGACAGTGATACATACAAACAAGCGGCGATCCAATCTCACCAGTAACCCACGAAAGCAACGTCTGCTTTAAAAGCTTAAAACCGTGATAGCCGGTGAGGAGTCAAAACGTCATCTAACCATATCAACAAGATGATATCACGACATACCAACAAGTAGTCCAATCTCAACTGCAACCGTGAGCAACGTCTACTTTCAACTCAAACCGGCGATAACCCCGATGAGGAGTCAAACGTCATCTTGTTCTTTTGATAATGGCACGTCGTCTCAACACTTCATACATACATACATCCAATAATGCCTAACAAGAGCCGAGGATTGACAATCCCGAGTGACTATTATGCGTGGTAGTACTTTGGATAGAATTTAAATCTTGAAGACCATGGGCATAGACCCCTCTTCCTGACTTCGTACAACCTCTAATCCATGTTATTGCGTAACTCTCTACACAAGCGGTCCAAAGAAGGTCGAGATATACCTCGTTTGGATGCTCTGGATTGAAGTTCGGAAGTTCGAAAGGACATTATAGTGCATGAGTGCACGTCTTCTGAGACGATAATGGGGACCATGAGGCTTGGATACACCACGACCGTACCGCGGTACAAATCTGCGGCTATCGCAGTGTACTTTATGACCATCCGCCTATATATACAAGCCTTGGGGTCGACCATTTGAGAAGAAGAGGAGGAAAAAAGGCGAGGAAGCCCTGGCCATTTTGCTCTGTATACACATCTTTTGAGTGTTTCCTCACTTCTAAACACTAGTTAGCTCACATATAGCTATCTTTTATCCGGCGGGAGCTGAGTGTTTATCCATTTAAAGCCATAGAAGTCTACTTTGGCGTTTCAACGTAAGCCTTCTCATATTCTATAAAGCCTTCTTCTCATATTAGCACACACTTTGTTGTACACGTTGAGAGTCGTGTGAGTGTGTTTGCCTTGACTTCGGTCCATGGTTTTCATTTACATGCGTATATATATACTTATATATATGTATATATTTCATATATGGACTAACATTATCGAGTTATGCCTCGATTGAGCCTGAACTTGATGCAGAGCGTTTAATTGCTTATATATATATATATATATATATATATATATATATATATATATATATATATATATATATATAAGCGTGTGGTCGACTACATACGATGAGCACCAATTTTATATCTGTGCATTTAATTGCTTTTATATATATATATATATATATATATATATATATATATATATATATATATATATATATATTTGTTGTTTGGACATATCCGGTGAGCACTGGATTCACATCCGGAATGCGTTCTTTGCTTTTATATATATATTTATGCGTATATATATATATATTTATATATTTATATATATATATATATATATATATATATATATATATATTTTACATTCATGTCCTACTGGAGTTCACTTACAGTGGCGGTTGATCGCTTTTACGACTTTATTTACATTTCGTCCCACACAGAGTTTACTTGTGGTGGTGGTTGATCATATCCATATATATATATATTTACCGCTTTTATATATTTACATTTCCAATCCCCCATGGAGTTGCTTTGTGGTGGTTGATTATGTCTGTATATATATATATTTACAGCTTATATATATATAACTGCTTACTGCTTTCCATACAAATTGTAGTATCATGAGAGCCTAGGAATCATGTGATCACAGGTTCAGTTTACTGAATCTAGATTCGGTTACCATGATGGACATTTTTCAGCTGTAAGCAACCTGTACATTATTTTACAGTGTCTGAATTTCCTTAGATGGTTGTCTTGCCCATGAGGAGTTCGACACTACTATATATTATTTTCTCGAGAATGCTTGCATCTCTAAAAATAAAAAACAAACAAGAACATTTAATAATAAAATGGAAGTATGAAAAGGTCTCAATTCCTATTGAGCACAGGGTTTGAAAAACCTCTTTTACAAAACGTCATTGATATATCTTGGTTAAAACTGAATTTTTCTAGAAAATTCAAACCTTGTGTATATAGGTGCGAACGAGGCCTCGCACTACTTTTAAATAATTGCACATTGATCCACACACACACACATACACACATTTATATAACAATTTCTTTGAAAAGTGGCGGTCACCGTGGTAGCACGGATGGCGGGGGGTGCCTAACACCTTCCCTCCGCATAATCAAGCCCCCAGACCTAAAATGAATCTCGGTTTCACAGACCCGTCTAGTAGTGTCAAATCACTGGGTCAATGTGCAAACCTTTTTCGGTTGCATTGGTGCAACCAGTTAAATACACCAACTGGAGACTCTTAAAGTCCAATCGTTGACATTATACATGTCGGACCTTTTTCACTTGTTTTTTCAAACAAATCTCACATTAACATGAGAACACCAAAGAACAAGTAACGAAAAGGGACACTCAAAAATCCCGACGTCGACAGGTGGCGACTCTGCTGGGGACTCTAGTAAGAGGGCTTAAGCCGCCATTACAAGATTTTCAAAATTGTTATATGTTTGTGTGTGAATGTTGCATTTATATTTATGATGAATGTGTATGAATGCATCTGAATTACTGCACTACTAAATATCTATCTATGATATTAGTGCTTCGTACATTTCATCATTTTGTATAAACGGTGAGACACGTTGTATGTGAATGTATGTTGTGTGGTCCCTTCACCAGGAGGCTATCACATGCATGTTTGATTCTTCGGACTCGTGGGAAGAATAATTCCCCGGGGCTCAGGAAAGGCACCACCCAGATTCCTTCCAGTTGAACGACCGAATTAACTTCCCGTCAAGTAGATTACGATGATCTGGGAACCTTTATGCCGAAAAGCTGCGAGAGAAACCCTAGGATAGCTCAACCTCTGATAAACCAAATGTGGAGGAAAGTTTCTTCATTCTTTCCATTTTCAATTACTTGTAAAAGCATTTACTTGTAATTTTATTCCATGTTCATTCATATGTAATGGAAAATATGAAGAATATATGTGCATGCATGACATGTTATCAATTAACAACTGGTTTTGCAGGACAAATTCCTAAAATGGACATGTTATGATAACATTTATATTACCCTAAGACTAAAATACGTAAGTCTTTTGTAGGGAAGCAATTGGGCTCATATTACGGTCAAAATCCAAAAGGCCACGGGCTCTGACCAATCAATCATCTCTTCCGAACAGTCTAATCCTGTTTCTCGAGAGGAATTTGACGGATTGAGTAAATAAATCACAGACTTGGCCGTTCTACTGATAGAATTACACCAGTCTACTCAGGGTACGAAGATGCCTATACATACAGAATCCTCTACACAAGGGGCAGTTCAAGGTCTGGAAAAAACAATTCCAGAACAATAGTTGGATACAACCAACCCAGACCCTGAAGGAACCCATCTCAAAGGAAATCCAGACACGGTGACATCAGGAAGAAGGTCCTTCAAATGGAGGAAACCATTCGCATTCTCAAAGGGATTGGAACACATGGCAGTGTTTCATATACAGACCTTTGCATATTCCCTGGTGTTCAATATCCAGAGAAATTCAAGACCCCTGATTTTGAGAAATATGAAGGATTAGGGGATCCTTACACACATTTAATGGTGTTTATTGGAGAACTTAGGTCTTACGCAGAAAATGAAAGGCTCAGAATGCAGCTATTTCAGAAAAGTCTGACTAGAGAAGTCCATTCATGGTATACCAGATTAGACAACTCTAAGATCCATAGCTGGGAAGAGCTGGCTCACGCCTTCCTCACTCAATACAGTTTCCAATCTCAGATGGTTCCTAACCGGTACCAAATCACCAAGGTCAAGAAATAGTCAAATGAGTTATTTAGATAGTATGCTCAAAGGTGGAGGCGCCTTGCTGCTCAAGTTATTCCTTCCATGGCAGAATCAGAAATGGTCATGACCTTCATAGATGTAAAGGAAGCTCCTTTCTATGAAAGAGTTCTAGCTACTATTGGCAAATAATTTTCTGAAATGATCAAACACGACGAGATGGCTGAGATGGGATTGAAGTCTGGTAAAATTCAAGACCTAGCCGCTTTTAAAGCTGTTGCTGAGCACATCCAGTTCGAATCTTATGGAAACAACCCCCGGAGGGTCCATAAAAAGAAAGAGGAGGATGTTTCCTTGAAACTACAAGGACAAAAAGGCAATCCAAGCATGCCTATGCAGATGAGAAACTACTCCCCTTTTCTAGCACAACCTTCAAACCCTCCATTGCCTAAAAGTGGAGGAGTAAAGCGACCTCTAATGTTCACACCCTTAGGGGACTCGTTCGAGAATATTCTTGCTCTTCTGACTGCTCAGAAGAAAATTACAAATCTTCTTCCACCAGCCAACCCTAATGGGAGGGGTTTTAATGCTACTCAGAAGTGTGCTTATCATGTCGGGGCACCTGTACATGATATTCAAGATTGTTGGGCCTTGAAACATAAGATTCAGGATCTAATATACAATGGTGAGATCGTGGTCACTAAACCAGATTAACCTCATGTGCAAGATAACCCTCTTCCTCAACACAAAGAAGAAGAGGTAAACATGATCAGTCGGAGCACTGTACACGGTTCTAATTCTAACGGCGAATCATCCCAACCCATCAAAGACGGTGTTGACAAATGGGATTATGCAAAGTTCCAGTTTATCATGGAACAAAAAATGAAAGCTCTTTCCAAACAAATTGAATAATTGGCAGAACTGGTGACCCACCAGCGTCATGTCACACGCCAATTAATCAGGCAGGAGCATGCCTATCTTCTTCCTTTTGTTATGAATGCCTCCTCACCACCTTCAGAAAGCGAAGCTATGGAGGATAAGGTTGTGAAGCGAGCAAATGCAAAAGCCCATCAGGATTTTGCCAATGAGAGGGAATTCACCTATTTGGCCCAATCTATGGAGGAGATACTACAAATGTTGATCAATGAAGGAAGAATTGCATTCCTTCTCCCTCCCATCAATCCCCGCCCAGGGTGGTTCAATCCTGATGAAATGTGTCAATATCATTCACATTCTCGCGGTCACAGTATAGAAGAATGTTGGGCACTCCGCCATCTTATTCAGAATCTTATTGATAACAGTGTCCTGCAAATAGCAGATGATTACACTGTACAACTCAAGGGTGGGAATGCATGTCCTACCAAATGGAAGGGATTAGTAGCAGTTATATCCAAAGTGGATGATGAGACTGTCAAAGTATTTCCCATACAACCAATTCAACTCAAAGGAGCTGACAATCCTTTGAAAGTGGCCGCACCAGAGCCAATTTCTTTATCTTTCAAACCATAATATCTTGTTGTCAGCTTACACAAAGTTCCATGGAATTATGGAGAAGCTGAAGGATCCACGTCTCATACTACTGCTACAGTGTCGAAGGAAAATCCATTATATCTTCCTCAACGGATTATTAAACCTACTTGCGAAGCAAAGGGGAAGTTGCCCGTGGAGAAGTTTGAAAAATTCCTCTGCACTATGGGCCACAATGAAGCCAAAGTGGTTTTAAGCTTGCGAGAAGCTCCACACCAGATTTCGATACTAGATTTGGTTTTCTCTTTCGAGGATCATCGGAAGATCTTGCTGAAGGTTTTAAAAGAAACCTATTTGCCAAAATTAGTGGACGTGGAAAAATTTTAACATTTGGTTGATCACATTTTCAACAACAATGTGATATCCTTCACTGATGACGACATACCTCCCGAAGGGACCGATCATTGCAAGCCTTTGCATATTGCAGTTTTGTATTTCGGGTATATGCTAGCAGGAGTATTGATTGATGGAGGTTCATCTGTAAATATCTGTCCTTATGCCACCTTGGTAAAGATGAATATCAATCTCAAGCGGATCCAAAGCAGCCACACGGTCATCAGAGATTTTGATGGATCCCGGCGAAATTCCGTTGGAAAGATTGAGTTGCCAATTGAGATTGGTCCAAATACATTCAATGTATCCTTCCACGTCCTCAAGATAGACTCAGGATACAACCTAATATTAGGGAGACCATGGATACACATGGCTGGAGTTGTTCCCTCTACGCTACATCAACAACTCAAATACATTATCAACAGTCTAGTCACTGTCAACGCTGAGCCGAATTGTCCTGAACAAGGAACTCTACTAATTATCAGCTTCAATTCAGAAGTTGAACTGGCCAATTTTCATACTCTGGAAGAGAGTAACACGCAATACCATTCTATTGGAGCGCCATTTCCCGTACCCAAGATTTCTGCAGAGGTTATGTCGGCCACTCAAGAAATGATGTCATTGGGTCCTCAACCTGGACAAGGGCTTGGTAAAGATAAGCAGGGTATTAAGCACCCTATTCAAATGTCCAGTCAAATAGGAATAGCCGGACTAGGCTATTCTTCCAGTTCCAGTTACAAGAATCCTCATAAGCACAAGCATGTTCCTCAAGCTTCCGCCGCACGGCGATTTTCTATACCTTTACCTCATGAGTTAATGCAATCTCCAGTAAAGGTTCCAGCACATGTTGTAGCTATGCTGTTTCCAAAACCAGTGCCAATCAAAGAAAAAGAATTGCTGATTCTTGATCCCGAAGTGGAAGAAAATGAACGAAAAACGTAAACATGACCTTGCTTTGATGATTGCAGGCATTCGCGTCATTGTTCATGATGAACATACAAATAGATACACCCCATACGATGATTTCCCAGATGTCATGGTTATCATTCGGGAGAAGGAGGACAATGACGATCCTTCCATCACTGCAATCCATCAGGACTTTGCCCTCAATAATTGGAGCAGAGCTCCATTCATTGGTCGACGAGGGTAAAATGGGCAGAAAATCCCTCTGCCCTGTAGATAACTTTAATTGTTTGCTTTCCTTTACAGCACTAGCAGTTATTTTATCAAGTACATGCTAACACTTTTGTATGATCAAACAGTTGCATATATTAAGTGAAAGCATCTTTTGTTTCAGGACTCTGAATTTAGATGTGCATGTCCTTGCTGATGACATGCCTTCTCTCCACAAGGGTTGTAACTTTGATGAAAAGTTAGACTCAGACTTGATGGACATCTAGGAGGACATTGAGACACCTCAGGAGATTAAGGAATGGGTCGCAGACAAACCCAAACCCAATCTTGATCAAACCACTCCTTTCAATCTCAGAACTTTAGACAACCCTAAGCTAATCCAGATTGGTTCAGACCTTACCACAAATCAACGGAATGACATGGTTGCACTATTAACCCAATTCCAGGTTGTGTTTTCATTGTCTCATGAAGACATGGTAGGTTTGTCCACTGACATTGTTCTTCATCGCTTTCCCATCAAAGAAGGATTCAAGCCAGTTAGGCAAATGCTCAGGCGATTGACCTGAATGGAGTTTAAAAGTTAAAGAGGAAATTGTGAAACAATTTCAAGCTGGCATCATCATGGTGTCTACATATCCGGAGTGGATATCTAACATTGTTCCCGTGCCTAAACCAGGGGGAAAGGTGCGAGTTTGCGTGGATTACAGGGATTTAAACAAAGCTTGCCTTAAATATAGCTTTCTCGTGCCCTTTATCCACATTTTCATTAACAATACTGCTCAATATGGCATGTACTCCTTTCCTGATTGCTTTGCGGGGTACCATCAAATTATGGTCGCTGAGGAAGATCGTGAGAAAACTGCTTTCATCACGCCTTGGGGAACCTTTTGCTACATACGGTTGTCATTTGGCCTTATCAATGCCGGGGAAACCTATCAGCGAGCTATGATGGCTCTTTTCCACGATTTAATGCACAAAGAGATAGAGATCTACATGGATGACATCATTGTCAAATCCCGAAAGGAGGATGACCACTTAGACCAACATGACTTGGTTTTGAAGAAGATCATTGACAACCAAGATCAATCTAAGGGAAAATTCGCTCCTAACTGGGAAGGCCCATTTGTTGTCAAGGAAGTATTGACAGGAGGTGCTCTCAGATTGTAGGAAATGGATGGCGATGAATTTCCACAGCTTATCAACTCGGACACCGTGAAATGGTACTATGTCTGAATTTACCATCAAACAAACATCCTGGTTTTAATCCTCAAATCACCAGTCATTCTAGTTTTGAACCCTTTCCTTTCTATATACTCTTCTGCCCCTCAGGGAAACATACACTTCAAGCCAGCAGCCTGGTTTTTACTTCATTTCAAACCTTTCATACAATCTCAGTTATCCTAAAGATGGGATTTAACCTCTCATAATTTTGGTTATCCTGAAGACGGGATTGAACCTTTCACACCTGCAGTTTATCCTGAAGAAGGGATTAAACTTTTCTATGCCTGCAGTTTGTCCTGAGGACGGGATCAAACTTTTTACACACTTGCAGTTTATCCCCATTATGGGATCAAACTTTCTTCTCCCCATAGTATAGCATGCACATGGGATTCACACTTCTCTTTGCCTTCAATTCGTCTTGAAGGGCTAACTACGTCGACCTGATCTCCCTGACACCCGAGGGTACGTAGGCAACCATATTCTCTATGGCCCGGTAGCAATAAATAAAAACAACAAAAACATTTCTACCCTTTCTCTACAAAATAACAAAAACAACAAAAATACTTCTACACCCATCTGCCTTCCGCACTCAGCGTTGAACCTCCTACACTAGGTTCGAACTACGCAGACTTGAGCTCCTCTTCAATAGGAGTACGTAGGCAGCCATTCATGGTGCAGTCTAACCCCTACCAGAACAACATATTTGTCACACGGTACTGGGATCAATCTTTAATTTGCCCCATTTCATCGGTTTCAGATCAAAGGGATGGAATTACCCAACCTCTTCTCACAAATAGAAGATTCGGTGATCATCTAAGCTGCGATCGTGCCTCAAAAAGCAATACCAACCCATAAGAGATGGAATTAACTAGGCTTCTCACAAATGGAAGTACTGGCGACCATTTGTGGTGCGGTCAATCTCAGAGAGGAAGAAACTACCCTCCTCTCCACTTTTTCATACAGATACCAGTCCCAAAACACCAAAGATGGTAGGGATTTACAGAAATCAGTGATTCATTCTGAGAGATCTTGCGATGTCTCAATGTCCATCTATCAAGGATAAGTTTAGAATGCATCAAGATCACAAGGCCCTGGAAAAATAGGCAAACATCAAGCAAGTATCAAGGCATAAATAAGAGGGAAGTGAATCAAAATATATTTCCCTGCCGTATATAATACTGTTTAATATATACATCCGTGTTGTACATGACAAAATGGCTAAGCTAGTCTTTGCAGGAAAATACAAAGTTATCTATAGATCTATGTGTATGCGGACTATCAGATCTAACATAGCATCCCTCTCTGAAGACGGAGGAAGCACTGCAAGCTCCTGCCCAAGGGTATCTACACGAGCTAGCAGATCAAAGGCTAACTGCATGGTGGCATAATTCTCATCAATGTAAGCACTCATGTCGGCAAGACTGACAGTCATCTGGGATCTCACTGAAGTGCTTTCTACAATGGCCACATCCCTAACAGATAAAGCGGCATCCTGCTCCACTATCAATACATTCCTGGTTGATCTAGCCTCATCCCTCTCCAACAGAGTGGTATCTCTCTCATCAAGAGCTGTTAACATCGCGGCCCTAGCCTGATCTCTCTCATAGGTCATCAGATGTAAGCTCTTCTCTAAATGTTGTGCCGAATACTGAGTAATAGTGGCACTCGGGGTGGGAGAATCCATCACAAATGCTGGCAGCCCAGCAGTCAAATCATCGGTGGGAATAATAGCCTCCTCTATAGGCTCCTCATCGTCAGAATCAATCCCCTGCACTATGGATACTGCCGCAGCCGATGCAGTCTCTGTCTCCATCCATAAGGAATACTCTGTAGAACAACTTTGGATGACCGACGAGAGAACTCGGTCGACTCTCGGCCGATCCCAACAGTATATATAACTTTGGATCATCTCCGCCGATAAACGATTGTGGACGCTGCACCGACTCATCGCCTCTCATACGGATGAAAATCCTCGAATCGGTCAAACCGACACATCACGGCCAGTGGGTGGTAAGTAATCATGCCCCTCAATCCAGCCAGAGAGAGATAATCCATGCCCGGAGTATGAGTAATGATGCTGTAGGGTGAACTAAGCCCTAAACACGACAATATGGCAAACAGATCCCTAATCCATGCCGAAAAGTCGACCACGATCGCAAAGATCGTCGCCACTCTCTGCAGTGAAAGGAGTATGACATAGCTATCTCCTGGGTGAAACAAAACCCCGCCGCCTAAATGTGTCAATCGGTCTCAAGTGTGACATAAATCACACATACTGACGTAATCAACTACACAGAAAACTCCTCACGGGATAAGTGCGAAGAATATGTAGGTGACCTCGGAGAGACTCTGCAATGATCATCGCCAGACAATGGTACGACCCTCCTTGAGAGCTCTCTTTTGCCATAATAACGTCGATATCCAAATTCATCCATGTACCACGGCATGAAGAAGTATGACAATCGCACGAAGCGAAGACATCTACTCTAAATTGAACGCCAATGATCCTCTAGTGTGGTGAAATTCCGGAATGCGGTCATAGCTATCCTTAGAGCCAAACACACAAACAGAAAAGCGTTGGGATATCACGTGGGGCGGATGTAATCTCATCCTGACCACTCTATGTCTCAATCCGGTGAGGGTCATGAATCGCTCCGCTCATGTCTCCAATAGCCATATGCACGCAAGGTCTGTCCAGCGGTAGCATCGTCAACCGTGCATACTCCTCCAAAGTAGGAGTCAACTCCTGGGTCCCAAATCGAAAAACTTATCTCTCCGATACCCAGTGCTCTAGCATACCCTCTACAAATCCGGTGGGAACCTGAAACATCAACAAGGTCATAGTATCTCAGTAGCAATCATCTACGATCACCATATACGATGGTGATATACTATCATACCATGAAAGCGATACCGCCTACCACCACAAATGGTGGGGTATGATCAATCTGACTAACCGTCGAAGAAGACATCTATACGAGCCGTGTCATAAGACCATCCAGGGGTCAATGCTGAATATCTCTGGACATACATACATATGCATAACATAATAACATGCATGATACAATAGATAGAAATATGATATAGGGAATGGAAAACTGTACATACATTCCTAAGTATATCATCATCTAATACATCTTTGTACAACTAAAATACAGGGAAATGGGACGAAGCTACCCAACATACAACAGAGGCCTATCAAAAGAGATAGCGAGAAATACATCAAAAAAAGTCAAGAGTGTCGATGTCTACATCATCGATCCTGCCCACACGATGTAACTCCTCCCGAGTCACCGGATCTCTATCTGCTGTGGATGTCGTAAATCTGAAGGAGGATCTGCTACGAAAAACCATATAGTCACTGAGGGACCGGCGCCGAGCCGGAAGGATCAAAAGTATCTACCTCTGCAGGATCTCTCGCCCAAATGCCGAATGAAAAGATGTGGCCAGGTCCAAATTTGCCGAAGTCAATCTGTCGATCTGTGTCACATGAGTCGAATCTCTAACACAAAGCTAGCTAATCCGTCATCATCACGGATCTCGAACCATATCCCCAGAAAGCGTGTGGGCGGGGTCGAGCTCCAATCGTACGAGGGATCCACCAATGTTGGAACATCTCCTGAGAACAGGGGCCCTCTGAAAATGTAAAACCGTCAATCCCCATCAATGGGATGTCAATGACGGGTGACTGCCAAACAGGCTAATAACACCTGGCAGGAGGCAAGATCGGTATATGAATTTCTCCTGTAGTGCTCCTAATAACACGTTCTCCTAAATAGAGCTCACATCCTCCATCTGTGAAGAGAGGAATCCTGTGGGTGGAAATCATGTACCTCCAGTCGAGTACCCATCCTCAAAACCAACTCCCAAATGCTCTCCAAAGTAGGGAATCCATGTAATGACATCGGCTGTCAACAACTCCAACTGTAGGCGACAATGAGTGAAACCCTCAGCAATAGGGACCTCCGTCAGTATGGAATGATGCCATCTCCGTCCTCGTGGATAGGTGTCTAAACCTAACACGCTCACAGGACACAAACAAAGAAGCCTCTCATAGACCCAAAACTGCCAACACAAAGACAAATATTTGCTGTCAGTCAACACTCTTAACCCATACATGGGAAAAGACAAGAAAAACACTCACCAGTAGAAATGGGTAGAATCCTAACCACGCATCGGTCAAGCCCTGCGATCGCATGCGCATTCCCCTGAGGAAATAGGCAAAGGTGTAGGAACCCCAATCATACTCTCCTATACGGTCCACGTGTCGAGTGGCGCTGATCAAAACGAAGGACACCGTAGAAGACTACTACAAAACAGCAAATAGATAACGTGAAAAAAATATTGTGGTTTCAGTCAGAAAAACGTCGTAGTTAAGGGTGTCATCTATTTGCCATGTTGTAGATAAAGAAAAAAATAGAAAAAAAAAGTTATCGTTCACCTATATTACCAATGCACCTGCAATATGTTAATGCCATGATATATAGCTAAAATGTCTAAATTGTTATTTAAATTTAAAATCAAAATGTATCAACCATTCAAAATGCATCCCAATAATACCAAATCATGTATATTATTGTTCCCAATACACCGTAAAAACTGCATATTTGACAGTCTTTCCTATTTAAATAATGCTTACAAAAGTAGTAGAATATCCTGCATACATGATTGTCTTTCACAGTTAAATAGTGCCCACTACGCTCCAGGTGAGCCACCTGCATAAAATATGCAGCTAACATGGCCTTTTTGATGTTGATGTAGTAGTCATGGCTGTTGAAGTCTGTGCTGCAGAGCTTGAGGTTGAACCTGGCCATGATGCGAGCTAGCTTATAACGATATTAAATATTGAAATATCTACTCTTCTACCACCTCTAATGACCTGCACATAATATTCTCATTTGTCAAGAACTGGAAAAAACTAAGAGAATGACAAAAGTTGCAAAGTCTAAAAAGCCACACCTCCAAATGTATATTTCGTTTCTCCTCATTTAGAGTTTGAAATTGAAGGGATTGTTTATAGTCACTGATAGCTGCAGCAGTGAAATAATAACAAATAAAGCTCCAAAGAATTAGCATATGTGAATTTACCACAATTAACATCTAAACATTTATACAGCTTCCCGATAGCATCAGTAGTCAAGTACAACCATAATAAAAATTGATATAATACATAATTCATGTAAACAAAGAGTTCGCAAAAAAGTCAAATAAAATAAAAGAGAAATACATTTAAAATCAAAAATCCTATTAAGGTAACATCTGGAAGGAGCCAGATGAGTTGGCTAAACTGTAGAATTGACCTGCAATACAAGATATATTAAATGATAAAAGATATCGTCCAGAAAAACATTACAGCTCTTTTACAGCTCATATTTCACATTTACACTTGCACATGTCTATTTCTTACGAGATCCATGATATTGCCACTGCAAACAGGGTCATATTTGAATTTTGGTTACCCAAGTAAAATTCAATTTCATATTTCAACGTAAGCATTCAAAAATCAAATCAAGGAACGGACTTCTTCGTCGGTTAATGCTCCAGCAATGACAATGATGACAAAAATAATGACAATGATTCCAAAAAATAACAATGACTACCTGCCCATCAGCCCAAGAAGTTGTCAATTCTTACATTTAAGTTGAGTTTCAGTCATTACTGATTAATGGCAGAACAGATACATTGAGGAAATATTATTTAGCAATCATAAAATTGAAGTGTCTAGCAAGCAGACAGAAAAAATGGTGAGACAAACAGTTTATATTATAACCAACCACAAGGCATAAATTAAAATATAATTAATATTTTTTGGTTAGGCCTTTAACGTTCACACATGCATCTGGTCATGCAATTAGACCATATACAAGGGTATTTTATTATTAAGTTAGGCCTCATATTCAAACAAGCTAAGCCCCATTTAATCAAGGCTCAAATTGGCATGTTCATCACAAGCCCAGTTTGGTCTGATTTTGGTTCCATCATACATCTGCATATTCTGTCCATGTAGATAGCCTAGACATATGTAATATGATAACATAAGACCAATTTTAATATAACCTTGCCTTACCTAATAGTTCTGTGTGATTTTGACTCTTGGAGCTCACTTTACATATAACACATAACACATAAAACCTCATTATTGATAACTCATAACTTAGCTACACTTTGAAACCATTTCTAGCATGCATTATTGATCTTACATGAGTTTATTACTGCCTAACATGGCCAGACTCTCAAAATCACTAACACAGTCCCAAACTTCATAGTTTTAAGCATAAATTTAGCATGATAACTCAAAAAAGTCCTAAGTTATGCTAAGGTTAACATTGAGGCATATATGAAAACATGTGATTACTAAACAACCTATGTACATGGTCTAGAGCTCATTACTGCATAGCTAGCATGTCATTATCACATAATAGACCATACATAGACATTTTATCAAATAATTTGAGTGCATCCCTTGTACATACAAATATATACTCCGTCTTATGGCTCCCGGACCCTATTTGGTCCCCAAACATAACACCACAATATCACAGCCCCAACCAAACATGCATAAACTATACAAAAAAAATTGACAACTTGAATAGAAAGGAAAGGAACTGCAATTATTTACCTCGATTAAGCTTGAGATTGTGAGTTACTTTAATTACTCTACAAGTGGAATGATGCTGCTACTTGCTGCTCTAACTCCTTTCTAATTCCCTGCTGGAGCCTCCTCTCTCACTCTATATGGCTGCAGCCCTTGACTTAACTTAATTGTAGTGAAAATGACCAACTGTTTTTGGGGTGGAAGAACTAGCTATATGGCTGAGCTCTCCCTTCTGCAGGCCATTCCTTTGGCCCTTACTTGGCTCCTGAACTTGCCCTCTACTCAGCCCCATATTAATCCTCAGAACCAATACTGTCAAGGATGCTTTTGTTTTCAAGTACTCGCACAACTAAGTACAAAATAAAGAATATACCATACATGATTGTAAACCGAAAAGAAAAGTTTTTAGTCCTTCGGTGCCACTCTTGGGGAAGAGAGTTTGATCTAAGGTCCAAATGGTATAAGGGGTCACTTTGCAGTAAACAAATATATAAATTCTTGTGTAAAGCCTCATTATTGAATATCATGGCCTGCTGCTGCTGTTGACAAAGCCATAGATCCTCCATTATACAGCTACCTGAAACTAAAAGATCATGCTTTAGTAAAGAACCATGTAGTTAAAAAAACAACTACCTTAATTTATAGTTAAAAAAAAGAAAAAAAAGAGCCACTAGCATTTAAGATAAGAAAACAGGGAGATTACATACCAAAACTTGCACCATCTCTCTGTCTCGCTGTTGAAAAATCATTCTGCGAACTGGAAGCTGGCTCATCAGGTTCTATAAATAGTTTGCAAAGAAGAGAATGTAATTGGTTTTCTATTCTGCAAAAATGGTGTATTTGCTAACAAAATTTATAGCCCTTCATAAAAGGGACCACGCATAACTACATCACAGTTTCAACCACCTCAATTATGCTACCTACAATTTCTCAATTTCTATACTACTACTATCTTTGCTCTAGGTCCAAATTGTTGGACCCTATGAAAATTTAGACACCACAATTACATAATCTCTGAGCATCTCATTCATATTGGTGACATCTTTTGACAAAAGATTGGATTCTACTGCATTAACATGAGAATTTGGGCTGCAGGAATCCTGTTCCACATTCAAGTCTAAATTATGTTACTCTCCATTACTTGCCACCTTATCTCCACCGAAGAAATGACTAATTACTCACAAAGTCATATTCTTAGATGCCTACTAACCAACTTCTTACATATTCTGTATTTCTGTTATTAAAAGATCACTACAGATGCTACATAAATGGCATCCCAATAACTAGAGAAAAAGATATCCAGCTGAATATCAGAGCAGTAATCTATTTTGCAGTTCCAGCTAAACCATCTAACATTTTGTTTTCCTTCTAGCAATTGAAAGACAAGAAATTACTTACAATATTAACATGGTGCATAGATCCCAACTACTCTCAAGTACCGGGGTAAACTTAACATCTCAGTGGCCTGAAGTATAAAACTTATATAAGCATGCCATACTCAATAATGATGGTGAATAAGTTTAACAAGTTGCAACTAACCCTAAAGAAAATGGCAACAACAAAAAAACCCAATGACAATTAAAAGACATTAAATCCAAACCTTCAGAACTTCGACAGACAAATCCATCAATTTAAGCCGCCTCAGTGAATCGAACAATAACGAATAGGACTGTAAAAAAGAACAAACAATCAATACTACTCTCCCAGGAAAACTAATAAATCCATTCAAAACAAACTAAAATCACACAATCTCACCAAACAATTCTTCAAACCCCATCTAAAAAGAACTAATTAATAAACATCTTCATATAAATACACTAACAAACAAATAGAATACAAGTAGAAAATGATGAGAAAAAAACCTCATCTTCACTGTTTTCCACAATCTCTTTGATTCTCAAAACCTCCCCAAAAATCTGAGACTCCTCTTCAATCTCATCAGTTAATGCCTCAACATCCCTATAGCAAACAATAGCAATGAAAACGAAGATTTTTCCAGAAAACTTTATGATATGTTATTCTACAAAAAAAAAAATTAATAAGAATAATAAAAATACCAAAGCTATTCTGGGAAATTATAGGTAAAAAAATTATGTCACAATCTATTTCTGCAACGGTGGGTTTATGAGGAGCTATATCAGAATGCTCACCTGCTCTGCTTGAAGTAACCTAAGGAGATATAACCCCAGATGTCTCTATCGAAATCAATCAAGATGTTGAACCGAATAACTGAATCAAAAAGTTTGGCCATATAGTCATGAGGTTCAATCTGCAGTACCGATGTACTGGTGAGAAGAATTTATAAATAAACAGAGTAGTAAATTACAGCTAACATATGCAAACAATTCAGAAGCAAAATTACATTATTCTTGAAGAGAGATCTTAGAGAAAATTTTAGCAGTACATTACCAATGAAGAGAGATCTTAGAGAAAATAGCAAAGTAGTAAATAATTCGAGTAATACCAACCATTGGTACCGATAGAAGTTCTAGTGATGGTGGATAGTTGTTTGCAAGCATCAATTTTCTTGAGAACAACTTCGTCGAGTCTAGAGAGATAGATTGCTTTTACACATATTATATACGTGTAAGCAATAGTTAGAACAATCTGTCTAACTATTGTTCAGATTCAAGTTCACTTTTAAAAACATATAGTTTTTTTTTAATAAAATAAAATAAAGATGTTGTTTAGAGAATATATACCAGTTTAGTGGAAATATTGATGGGTAAAACAGATCGAACGACCTTCCTGGCTTTTCGAGAGATTTTCTTGAACACATTTTGAACAAACTTAATCAGAAGATCCAAACTTCGATCTTCTTCCTCCTCCTCTTCATCGTCCTCGTCATCAATTTCATCTTCGCCCCCATAAAAATCCAAATTTCACTTCCAGTCCCGAGGATCACCAACGAAATTATCACCTTTCTGAACAAATTCCAGAGCTCAATCATATCTCCCGAGTTCAATTCAATCAAACTAAATAAATAAATACATTTATATCAAACCTGAGGAAAATTGGAGATGGGTCTGGAAGCTTGAAGAGGAGGTAAAGGGGTTCGATAAAAATTATGGCGAAAGAGGAAGATGGGTCGATGCGAACTAGAAATGCCATAGAGTGTTCGGGAAGGAAATTGGGGAGAAAGAATGAGTGACGATGCCATTTTTGGCTGTCTGCGTTAACAATCTAGGGAAGTCAACTTACAGAGTGAGAATTTATAGATTGCTTTTAGCATCCCCTGAATCCCGTCTTCATCGAACAAACACTAACAATCTTCTCTTCTTCTTCTCGTTTGATTTACAGTTTCATCGATCGGGATGAGAAAATTGAAAAAATGGTAACCCTAGCAAAATGATTCGACAAAAGTAGCGAGCTGTGAACTAGCCAACGAGTAAAATGGTGGAGTTAGGGTTTGAGGATTTTGAAAAGGGGAAGGGAACAAAGGCACGACAATATCCAGGCCTCCGTGTTTTTTAAAGAAGGGTTTGAGGATTTTTGTCCGTGTTTTATTACATTGATAACGTTTTTTTTTAAAAACGTTTTCTATTTAAAACTAAAAATTACATCTTATAAATACATAACGTTTTTTATATGTATCTACAACGTTTTGTTAAAAAATATTATAAAAAAAAATATCACAACATTTTTTATAAAAACGTCATCTTTTAAGTGTTGTCTTTTTATAGTTTTTTAGTAGTGAAAGTTATCTGCTATGAAGCAGTCCCTAATGATCATCAAGAACAATCGCCAGAAAATGCGATCCCTGACTCTCACATCATCGGGTATAGGCTCACTCAACAACCCGCTCATACATCTCGCTCGCCAAAGGACTTGTCTGACGGTCCAGCCCCTTGAAGCGCCTCGCGGAACTCCCAACAAGGATCCGACAATGGGGTGATATCCGCCATGCGAAGGCGAGCTCCCCTCCAAACTCCATACCTATGATAAACCGCGCCATCCATCCATCGCCATCATCACCCTCGCATCCGACCAAATAGAGAGGATCGAACGGTGAAACCACCGCCGCATAATGCCCCGAGGCCCTGGGGGAGAGCGGACGGGGTGGAATGGAGAAGAACCTCCCAAATCCCCAGCCATGGACGATCGCTCCGTAGTCATCATGCAAGGCCCGATACATAGAGTGGATGCTAAACCAGGTTCCTCGAGGTGTGAAGCCGGAACTTACATCAAATGCTGATCAACATCGATTCCTCGACTCCTCATTAATAGGAAAATAAGGAAGATTAAAGATCTAACTTCATACCTCGTTTACAAGACATGTATCTTCAAGGGTGCCTACTCAAGTCACCCGTAAGATCCGGGTTCACCACTTGAATACTCGCAATTCCCTACGGGAACACGTCAAAGAAGAAGCGGGAACCTCGATCGGCAGATCCTACTCCTCGTCCTCGACATTCGGCACTCCAACCCGAATAGGACGTATCACCGCCTCCGCCAAGCGACGAGGCTATCTAACAGAACGGCGTTGAGGCTCTTCAAAAGCCCTCATTCGTACACCAGAAGTGGTCCTACGGGAACTACTCGGCTGATCCGGATCCATGATATCTGGACAACAAGTCTTCAAATCACCTCAAAAAGGGTGTGGTAATTTCTTACCTGGAGTCTTTTCAAAATGCATTCTATGATTACATGTATGCATGCATTGCTTTAACATACATCTACAGTAGAGTTAAAAATACATGACTACCCAATACCTACATTTTGGGAAAAATTTGTCATAGCCCCTTTGTAAATGGGACTATCCACATGCACATAGGCATGACTAGGTGGCCATTCAGTAGCACACCTATACACAGTCATATACATCCTGTATGCATCAATACATTGTAGTAAAAAATCCGTAAGTGTAGTCTAATTACCAGGATTATTTTACTTATATACCTTTACTCATTTGTCCTCATATAGGATAAGAAATGACAGTAAAAGATGACAATTTGACTGTTTTAAAAGTCAAATTTTTTCACATCATTATGTTCAACATGGTTTAATACTAACATTTACTATGTTGAATATTTTTTATCAAGTCATATCAGCATGCATATTCACTACTATGTGTCTAAATGCATTTCATGCGATAAGTCATTTTCCAATGGACATAAATTGGAAAAAAATACATGCATGTGTTACCGGGGATGTTGAAGAACGCTTTATGCGGTGGCGAGAATATGCGAAAGTTGCTTAACTCAAGAAATCAAAGAAGAGCTCTCGGATTTCTTCACGTTACAAGCGCAACTTGAAAATGACTTATAAAGCAACCATTGCTGTCATGATAGGCACGGTTGGTCAGAGCTAAACTGTAGCTCCTGCGCATACACCTGCGGCACTCCTACATGGGTCCCACACCTCCGACTCACTCCAGTTAGAGTTGCAAAGGAGGTCTCACAAGCTGAAAAAGGCCAAATCAGAATAAAAGTGCTACGATTGGCGAAAATAACTTCGAAATCCGGTTTCGCGTCGGTCAGAGTTAAACTCCCGTCGTCTCAAAGGTATTCGCCTGAAAGCAGGGTATACCATACCAATGAGCTCAGCTTTCAGAGATCATGCTTGGCAATACCCCACAAAGGTCCGATAAATCAATGAGTGTCGAGCAACCACGACGTATCCCGGCGGGGTTCTGATGGAAAATCATGAAATATCAAACCTCCCCACGAAATTACAACGTAAAGTTATCAAACATCTACGTATCCCCGACGGGGTACAACGTGCATCTATCAAGCATCTACGTATCCCCGGCGGGGGTCACAACACGCATCTATCAAGCATCTACGTATCCCTGGCGGGGGTCACAACGCACATATTTCAAGCATCTACGTATCCCCGGCGGGGGTTACAACACAATGCAATCATTGATTCACACATCAATGAAGGTCAAGCAGCCTTGACATCATGTCAGCCGATGGCAAGTAAACCCATCGAAGCAACCTTCCCCGGAGGGGGCTACAACGCAATGCTACCATTGACACATACATCAATGAAGGTCAAACAGCCATGACAATGCATCCAGCAGGGATTTATCCGGTGATACACACATCAACGAAGATCAGGCAACCCTGATAACAACAAACTATTGGCAGTAACTCTGACAGAATGAGGGAATATGTTATACACATCCTCAAATAGACAAAGCTTTATCCCACAGATCTCTTACACAAAAGAGGTACCTCTATGGAATATAAGCCAGTGTCTAGGATTCAAGACTTTGGTGATAGCCCCAATGTCAACATCCTTGGAAACTTGGATCGCATATCCAAGCCATCACTGATTGTCATCCCAACAGGAGTACCTGACAATCATTCATGCATTCTACATGTATTTGCGTCATATAGCATCATGTTTATCTTGTTTGCATTTCAAGTGTCTAGTATTCTTTATCCTATCCATGCCTTGCATTGCATGAATATGATAAATAGGAGAATCTGTAGACACTCGACATTTTCTGCACCCCTATTACTAACATTGCAGGAGGGTAGATTCGTCTTTTGGAGATAACCCTGAAAGACAGATTACATCCATTTTGAATACTACCGGAAGTTCAGTTCCAACCCGGAACACAAATCGGGAACATCATCTCAAACCCAGAACACACACCGGGAATGTCATTTCCAATCTCAGAGATAACCCCGAGATATGCAGATCAAACGACTCCAAGAACAACACCAGAGAGAGAGACATTGCATCTAAGCAATAACACCGCGACGCTTTCGGTTCCGATCCCCCAGAAACATCGAGAAGAACCCCATCCTTGGTGATAGCCCCAAGAGATGCCATTGCGCTTCGATGATAACCCCGAAAATGCTTATTTCAAACATATGCAATCGCCTTCAACCTCGGACATCACAGCCGAGGCACACACACCTCGCACCCGAGTTGACAACGGGCGATGGAACATCCGCAGATGACGGTGATACATACAAACAAGCGGCAGCCCAATCTTAGTCAGTAACCCGAGCAACGTTTGCTTTTAAACCAAGCCGGCGATAACCCCATGAGGAGTCACAGCGTCGTCTTACCATATCAACAAGATGATATCACGGCATACCAACAAGTAGTCCAATCTCAAAGAATTGTAACCACGAGCAATGTCTACTTTCAACTCAAACCAAATGATAACCCCATGAGGAGTCAAACGTCATCTTGTTCTTTTCGACAATGGCACGTCGTCTCAACACTTCATACATACATACATCCAACAATGTCCCACAAGAGCCGAGGATTGACAATCCCGGTGTGACTATTACGCGATGGCGATTTTTTGGATAGAATTTAAAGCTTGAAGACCATGGGCATAGACCCTCTTCCCGACTTCGTCTGACCCTCTAATCCATGTCATTGCAGTAACTCTTGACACAAAGCGGTCCGAAGAAGGTCGATATACCTTGTTCGGATGCTCTCTGATTGAAGTTCTCGCAAGTTTGATCGGACATTACAAAGGCATGAGTGCACGATTTCACGAGACGACGGGACCCGAGAGGCTCGATATACACCAAACCAAATTGCGGTACAATGCATTGCTCATGCAGTGTAGTACTACGACCATCCATCTATATATATAAGCCTTGGGGGTCACCATTTTGAGAAGAAGAGGGAGGGAAAAAGGCGAGGAAGCCCTATCTATTTTGCTCTGCATACACATCTTTTGAGTGTTTCCTCACTTCTAAACACTAGTTAGCTCACATATAGCTATCTTTTATCCGGCGGGAGCTAAGTGTTTATCCATTTAAAGTCATAGAAGTCTACTTTAGCAGCCCATTGTAAGCCTTCTCATATTCTATAAAACCTTCTTCTCATATTAGCACACACTGTTGTACACGTTAAGAGTCGTGTGAGTGTGTTTGCCTTTAACTTCATTAAAGTGGTTTTTATTTCTGTCAATATATATATACTTATATATATGTATATATTTCATATATGGACTAACATTATCGAGTTATACCTCGATTGAGCCTAGACTTCGGTCTGAAGCGTTTAATTGCTTATATATATATATATATATATATACTTACATATATAATTGTTGTCGGATATATCCGATGAACCTAGATTCACATCCGGTGCGTTTACTGCTTTTATATATATATATTTATACATACATATATATATATATATATATATATTTACATTTCGTCCTGCCTGGAGTTTACTTCGTGGCAGTTGATCGCTTTTACATCTTTATTTACATTTCGTCCCACCTGGAGTTTACTTCGTGATGGTTGATCATGTCCATATATATATTTACCGCTTTTATATATTTACATTTCCGATCCCCCATGGAGTTGCTTCGTGGTGGTTGATCATGTCTGTATATATATATTTACAAACTTTTATATATATATACTGCCATCGCTTTCCATACAAATTACAATGTATCATGTGAGCTTAGGAATCATGTGATCACAGTTCGATTCTTCAATCTAGATTCGGTTCCCATGATGGACATTTTTCAAATTGTATGGCGACTGTACATTATTTTTTTTATGGTCTCAATTTCCTTGGATGGTCATTTGTTATGCCCATGAGGAGTTCTAAGATTATCAGATATTATTTTCTTAAGAATGCTTCACATCTCGAAAATAAAAGCAAACAAGCCGAACATTTAATAATAAAATGGAAGTATGAAAATGTCTCAATTCCTATTGAGCACAAGGTTTAAAAAACCTCTTTTACAAAACTTCATTGATATATCTTGGTTAAAACTGAATTTTTCTATAAAATTCAAACCTTGTGTATATAGGTACGAACGAGGCCTCACACTACTTTTAAATAATTGCACATTGATCCACACACACACACACACATACACACACATTCATATAACAATTTCTTTGAAAAGTGGCGGTCACCATGGTAACACGGATGTTGGGGGGTGTCTAACACCTTCCCTCCATATAATCAAGCCCCCAGACCCAAAATGAATCTCGGTTTCACAAACCCGTCTAGCAGTGTCAAATCACTGGGTCAATGTACAAACCTTTTTCGGTTGCATTGGTGCAACCAGTTAAATACACCAACTAGCGACTCTTAAAGTCCAATCGTCGACATTATACATGTCAGACCTTTTTTACTTGTTTTTTTCAAACAAATCTCACATTAACATGAGAACACCAAAGAACAAGTAACGAAAAGGGACACTCAAAAATCCCGACGTCGACATGAACGATACCTTTTTTTTATCATTTTATTACTTGTTGACCATGTATACTTGCACGTATGTTTTGATTATGAAATCGATCAACAGCAGTAGGAGCATTAGTCAATCCAAAAGACTGACTAGGAATTCATAATGCCCATACCGAGTTCTGAAAGCAGTTTTGGAATGTCATCAGTTTTAATCTTTAACTAATGATATCCGAAATGAAGATCGATCTTTGAAAAGAATTTGGCTCCTTGCAACTAGTCAAACAAGTAATCAATACGAGGTAACGAGTACCTTTTTTTTATGGTGACATGATTCAACTCCAGATAATCAATACAAAGTCGCATACTTCCATCTTTCTTCTTTACGAATAGAATAGGAGCACCCCAAGGAGACGTACTAGGACGAATGAAACTGGTGTTTAACAATTCCTACAGTTGGGTTTTTAACTCCTAAAGCTCAATAGGAGCCATTTGATATGGGCTTTGGAAATGGGTTTTGTACCGGGTTCATGGTCGATACAAAATTCGATTTCACACTCTGGGGGTAGGCCAGGAAGTTCTTCAGGGATAACGTCAGGAAATTTATTAACAATAGAAATATCATTCAAAAATGACGTATTTTTGTTTAAATTCGTGACATGAGTTAAGAAAGCTTAACATCCATTTTCAATAAAGGAATAGCTTTATGGCTTGAGATGACAATGATTGACTTTAATGGTTTGGTTGCTTAAATTCGCATAATAGGTTGGTTAGGAATATGAAAGATAACAACTTTATGAAAATAATCAATTTTTGCATGATGAGTAGTTATCCAATCAATCCCTAAAATCACATCATATGCAAGTATTTTCAAAGAGATAAGATCGACAGGTAATGTACGGGTATCGATTTGAACCAAACAAGACTTATAAACAATGGATGTAATGAAGGTTTCTCCCAATGGAGTTTCACAAGATAAGTTAAAATCTAATTTCTCCGGAGTTAAATTTAAACGTTAAGCGCAAGTAGGAGAAATAAAAGAATGGGTAGAACTAGTATCAAATAAGGTATAGACTTCGCTAGAGTTTATGATTAGCTTACCCGTGATAACCTCGTTCGGATTCCTCACTTTTTGGGAGGTCACGATAAACGCTCTCCCTTAAACTACCGGTTTTGACTTCTTTGGGACGGCCTTTGATGCCTCCATCCCAGCTGAACTTGGCTTTATTGTACGACAAAATCGGGCTAGGTGACCTTCTCTTCCACAATTATACCATGTTTTTGACTATTGCGTACAGTTTGGACTGATGTGTCCCTCCCCTCCACATTTATAGCATACGATCGGTGGTCGTTCTCCTTTCTTAACAACGGCAGCTGGTGTTGACGTCTTTCCATCATTATTAAATCTCCTCTTCTTGAAATTTCCACCTCTATTATCTTGTCCAGAATTTCCACCAAAGCGGTTACCATTTCTGGCATGATGATTCCCTCCACGTTTGTTGTCAATGCTTCGATGACTGTTACCACTGGTATTATCAATTTGCTGGCTGCTCTCTCTTGGTTGGGTTGACTCATTATCGCGCTCCAATAACTGAGCCCTATTTACAACATCTGAATACAAACACAATTTGTGAGAAATGAGGTATTGACGTATTTCGGGTTTCAAACCTCGCAGAAACATTCACGTCAGTCTCTCCTCATTATAAACCAAATGGGATGCAAACCGGGCCAACTCAGCAAACATAGCCTTGTACTGCGATAGGGCTATATTATTTTTCTCTAGCTTGATGAACTCCACCTCCTTCAAGTGACGAATACTTTCGGGAAAGTACTTGTCATTGAACAGTTCTTAGAACTTCTCCCAAGACATTTTGAGTGCGGTGGGCTGAGTACGTTTTACTGATTCCCACCAGTAATCTGCCTCTCCTCTAAACATGAAGTTGGAAAAGGGAACCTTTTGCTCCTCGGAGCATCCCAAGACATCCAATATCTTGGTGATCTTCTTTATCCACGTCTTTGCCTTGAGTGGTTCTAGCTTTCCCAAAACTCCGGTGGTCCCATTTCCTTGAACTGCTTAGTGCTGACCATCCGTGAGTTGCCAGTGTTTCCACCTGCATTTTGGACAAGAGTATCTCTCGCCTGATTTTGCATGAATTACAGAAAGTCTTTAAACATTCCATCGTTCATCATTTGGTCGGTGTTGTTCACCTGAGGATTATTGCCTTCCTGATGCACATTATCCTGGTTATTGATCTGTTGTGACTCAACGGTCTCTTGTGCTCCATTGCTTATCTCAACATTCTCTGAGGCCATTTTTAAATACTGCCACAAAATAAAGGTTAATTGACATACCACATAATACCCATATATTCTGACCGACCAATCAGATAACAAATATGCTTAGGTAGGTCATACTAGCTAAGGAATTACCCGTTTCTCCCCTCCTAGTTCTAGTCTCACATCTCATCCAGGGATCATATCCCTAAGCTTTGTTAACAACTGTGATGCCCCCAAAATAGGTATACATCACCCATCTTGAGTCGTCCAATACATGGTATAGAATTCAAATACAAACTTAATTATACAACTGTCGTGTAAAATACGACAAAACATAGCTAAGAGTTTTAACAGGATTATTATCTTCTAGAAAATATCCAAACTCAAATTCAATCCTCATAACATTTATTATCACACTAAATGGCGAGGACTATTAATGCAAACATCTGGACCGTCACTCCGTTCCCCGACTAGTCTCAGTTATATTCTCATTTCCTGAAAAGACCAATGAAAGAAAAGGGTGAGCTCAACTAGCCAGTAAGAAATATTATGACTAAGATAATGTAGAATAAATTATCGTCAGCCTTCAACAGTGTTAAACTTATAAAATATAACAAACATCAAGTTTAACTACAGCGGAACAAACAATCCATTAGAAGAGTTAAGTAGAGCATGATATCCACTATCTTCTATGATTTAAAAAGTTTATCATCAATTTTATCGCTGAGACTCAGCTTAATAAATAATCCACATAATCAAATCATCCCTGCACTATGGGCTAATGATATTCATTAGTATCACGACCACAAATTATCCATGCACTATGGGCCAAGGATATTCGTATTTTCACCAATGGTCATGATCATACCAACAACTGCCATCAATGCACTACGGGCCACTGAGAACTTTTACCACATCATTTATAACATTACAGGTCATGATTATATCGAATGATCCCTGGTCATAATCATACAAATCAACAGTCCATCTATGCACATAAGCCAACGATGACTTTTATCATAATATAAACATGAGGATGATGACAATGATATAAGAATTCAATTAAAAGAAAGCAAATGAGAATTTTTTTAAGATTTATAATTTAATTTATCCAGAATTTAATAATGTCCAAATTGTCAACATGATGCTACTTTGTGGAGTAAAATTTAAGAATAATATTGTATAAAAAATGATTTGGACAAAAACAAAAATCAATTTTTGTCATGAATAGTGCCCCGGGTGAATAGTACTTTGGGAATAATACCCTGTGAATAGTACTTCGGCATGAAAAAGTTAAAACTTATCAAGAATGCTTAGAATAATATTTTCATGAAAAGATACTGGATGCAGCGCAAATTTCAAGGATATTCTACTAATTTCATGGAGTTTAGAAGTCAAAACTTAACAAAACGAGTGTAGAATTCAGAATCTGGAACGAAATAATATTACTTACATACTGCAGAGTTTGAAAGAAAATATTATTTCATACGAATATTGAACAAAAATAATACCCCTTACCTTAAAAAGAAGAGTATTCGAACTGGTATAACGGGGATATTCTTGAAGAAAACTTTCACTATTTTCTACGCTCAAAGCTTCTTAAAACTCTAAAGAAATACGCTCAATATTATAGAAGAAGAATTCTCTGATTCTGATGTGATTTTAAATTCTAAACTAAGCATCCTATTTATAGGATAATAGAAGGGGTACTGTTTAAGATATTCACGGATGCAATAGTTTTAAAATTCACGGAGGCCTTACGAACATCACGGACAACTGAAAAATCCAAGCAATCATCAAGTAAAAAACAAAACAATATATATATATATATATATATATATATATATATATATATATATAAACATGTTACTTTGAAAAACATCCACCACCCGTGACAAATTTTTCTCCTCTCCCCCAAAGTCATAAACATATGGGCCCCACCCTATAATTTTTCCAACATGTGGGCCCCACCATATATATATATATATAAATACTAAATAACTTTCTGCCGATTATTTAGAAAAATGGGTAAATGGGGGTAAAAATAATACGCCAAAATTTACAACAAATACTTCATCAAAAATCTCCTCAATATTTTTAACAACATTTATTCATTATTATTATAACTCGTAATATTAACAACCAGATTGTTCCCAAGAAAGAGGGGACTTTTCGATAAGGATTTCTCCCTATTGGCGCGTAATTAGGTGACCAAACCCCTTTCCGCGACAGAACTTTCTAGACATTGTTAATTATACAAATAATAATATGAATAACTGGTCATCTCAATTATTGTTTTAATAATATAAAATATTATAACAATAATTGAATCAAATAACGTGATATACTATGCAACAATTATTGTAGCAATAATTGAACAAAATTGAGTGACTTCTCACGTAAGCATCAATAATCAATATCGTGTGCTACTATGCAACCACGCGTATTACTGTACTTTTACCACCAGGTATTTCAACAATTTAATGGTAAAACTTTCGCCGTTATTTTTATAAAAAGATATTTCTGTCATTTTCTCATTCTGGCAATAATTCCATTGTGGGGTCCACCAATGATTGCGTCATCATACGAATATTCTCCGACCAATCAAATATTTTATACCAACTTGCTTAATTTGCAAAATTTATAAATATTACACACAACTATAACAATATATTAAATTCACACCATAATATTCAAAAATATAGTTCGAGAAAAAAATTCATCTTTATTCATAAAAGTTAGGGTCTTACAATGAGCCCCCCCCCTTTTTTTTTTTTAATAATGGACCTCATTAAATGACATGCATACACTTTACTTTATGTACCTTAGCTCATCTTTTTTAGCACAAAAAATTATACTTTACTCATCCTTTTAAGGAGGAAGTAAGAGTTTTGCTCAATTCTTAGTGACAAAGTATACATTGTTTCTTTAATAGTAAATATGTTATAAAATTTTGTGATAAACATAACTTTTAGAGCTGTTGAGTTAGCTTTAGGGAATACCGAAATTTATGACTAATAAGATAGAAAAATCATAAAGAAAAAAAAACTTTTGGGATATTTAGTCACCAAACTTAGACTGCTGATTTGTGTCAGCACTAACTAAAAATTTGTGTAAAACTTAACCTTTTGAGCTATTGAGTCACCTTTTGGGAATATCAAAATTTATGACCAAGAAGGTAGAAAAATAAAATAAAATTAAAGAAAAAAATATTTTGACAACTAAGTCACTAAACTTGAACCAGTGCGTTGAGTCAGGACCAACTAAAATGACTTGTTGTTTATCTTAGTATATTTTGGTATTGATATGCTATATTGGATGGCCAATCCCAATGTTTGAATAAATAATTTGTGACTTATGATACGTTTGGATTGAGGGAATGGAAGAGAGGAAGAACTGACATAAAAATAGTGTATTTGATGATCATTTTGGAGGATAAATCATTCCAATGGAATAAAATTTTATTCCATACATTTGTTTTTTATTGCATGTGGAAAAGTGGAATAAAATCCATTGCAATGGAATCAATATATATGATAATTTTGTCATTACATGACAACACCTACCACCATTGACAACCAAACATACACTTAAAATACCTTAAAATCATTCCATTTTGTCATATATTTCATTCCTTCAATTCAAGCGTAGCATTATGGCTTAAGAAGAGCCGCGTAGCAATAATGTTCGAATATTTGCACTATTTTTTTTTTTACTTAAATAGCAATTTGATTTAGGAAAATAAATATCATTTTCTAATTAGTCCTCATAACAAACTAGCTTCATAGAGGAAAAGTTAGATTAGATATTGATAGTGTTGCAAGACATTTTTATACTTCACTTTGATTATAACAAACTATTTTTCCTCTCTTTTTCATTTTTCTCTTCTCTCTAGTCAAGAACCCTAGCCTCTATTTTAGATCTAGGAGAGAACTCTCCTTTTGGAGATGTAACGCCCGAGAAAATTTGATTTTTATATGGATTAAATTTTTATTTGATTATGTGAATTAAATGAATTTAATTGATTATTTATGTGAGTAAGCTGTATGAAGGTCGTTCTATGACCTAGAATGTGCGGATGTGGTTGGGATTCTGGCTATGTGCTAGAATTAATTATTTTCAATTTCCAAGACGAAAATAAAAGTTTTCTGAGAAATTTTCGTAAAAACACTATTCATCCGTTTCTGCTTGGGAATTGTAACATCCCCAAATCCAAGTCCCAAATCACCACGGACCTGGTATACTAATTCTATAACTATTGCGGAAGATATAAACATAAATTATTTATACATTAAACATTACACACTCTTCCCAAGGTCGAGAACCTTCACATAAAACCTGAATCAATATCCTATCTAACATACAAAGTTATCATCATACAATACTGATACAAATCTAGTTGCACACGTAAACTAAAACTAGAACTGTCTTTGACTTTTCCTTGTATCCGACGTATTCGCCTTAATCTGCAATGTTTATCATGATATAACAAGGGTGAGCAACAGGTTTGCCCAATAAGTATAAGTTTATTTGAGGATATATCATGATTGAAAGAATTTGAATAATAAGTTGGCTATAATTCAACAATATAGTTGTGAATTAGCACGAACAAACTTGCATAGCTGAAGAACATTTAACATGAACATATCAATTATATTTGGACCGACTGGTAATGAAGGTGACCAGTCTTTCATACCTGATTAATACATGCAATATGTACAGAGTACAATTTAATAATTCTTAGACATGGCAATCAACAGTGATTAACCATAAGTATATTTGAATGAAACAACTCGAGATCGAGTTAAGGAAAACATGCATGTTCGGTCGATTACTGTTACGCAATTTATTAAGCTTTTTCTGAAGACCTAATATATAAATAATATCGATATACAAATTAGAATAATATCATCACAGTAGTTAAAATAACCTAAACATATTATCACATAATCATATCTGTATATAACACACATAAGACTTAACCTCAAGTCAAACTTTTACAGTCTAAATCGAGTTCGGCACAATTCTAACATCCCAATGGCTTAGTCGGACTATTATCGAGTTTAAGTTCAATTAAACTCTGCCTAAACACTTAACACTTAACTTAGATAATTTTATTATCAGTCAAAAATATTTTTCATAGGCTCGTAATAATTTTCAAGTAATTATTACCATTTATCATAATTTTTCAATCACTTATATCGTATTTATATAATATAAATCCCACATTATTCTCTTATCATTAATATTTATTTAATATTAAATATTAATGAAAAACCTAACATAATATTATAATATATTTATAATATCACAAAGTATTTTTAATACTTTAAAATCATATTTATATGATTTTTAAACCATTAAATTCATTATCCGATAATTGCTATTAATATTAAAATATTAATATTTTCATGATAAAATATCAAAAGTCTCTTAGTGGGTGGTTTGACCGTCATTTGATCTTAGCTCTTAGTGTTTTCTGGGCAGTCTAGGGTATCATTGTTGTAGTATTTATGTAATAATACACTTACAAGCAAACATCATGGCTAAACAACATCAGATCAGTGAGTTATTAGCCCCCAAAAAATCGACAATTGTTTTCTTCATTTACGGGTTTCCGAAAAATGAAGAAACAGAATTTAAATGCTATATTTATATCATTATAACTGGCAATACATGTCTTATTGGTGTGATTTAAAGATTCACACTTGTAGTTGAGATGTCAAAGAACATCTTTATACAATCAGATTAGTCTAACAACAACAACAAATGAAGCTTTCATCCGGTCAAACTACCTGTCAGGAACGCGTTCTTGAACAATCTAGGTTTTCCAGATTGTTCATCCGGCTGATGGTCAACTATAGTTTGACCAGCCACAACTATAATTCTGATGCTAATCTAAGTGTTGTAAAGGCAGGGATCAATAGTCCATATGTCAGACTACAACAACAAACCAACAACATGACCAAATCACTTAACATAAGCAAGATCCATGGTCTACAAAATGGTTGTCAGACCAAACTGGATTTCTGGGTTTTCCAGAAACATTTTGGTCATGGTCAGTCAACTGACTTTGACCACTTATAACATGAAATCTAGATGTGATCTGACCCTTTTTCCAGTTTCAAAACAAAGCCTACATAGCAAAGAATAGATCCATAACATAAAACACCATAAACATTTAGCACATACGAATCTAAAGGCACTGACATATTACTGTCAGGCCACTTTCCAACTTTTTCCCAGATTTCTAAAAACTTCAAAATCGTTCATCTAGATTTTATAGATCCTTGATCTAACAACCTAGATCACTTATTAACACCCTCTAACACAACTTTAAACAACAAATCATAACATTAACAAAAATCTTTAAGGATTTCCAAAAACTAGGGTTTATACCTCTTTTAGGCTAAAATCTTGAATCTGATCCTTGGTTGCTGATCAAGGCTTTCTAAGATCTGATATTGGCTTATCTTATCCCACTCTCTCACTCTAAATTTTCGGATTTAGAGAGAGAGAGAGAGAGAGAGAGAGAAGAGCTCAGGCAAGAATGAGAAATAAAGTAGGCATTTCTCTCTCTAATCTTTATATACAATGCAATGTATATGGCTGAGGAAATGTTTGATTGCTGTGATATTTTAGCACATGGAGTGGTTGGAGTGGGTGACCAACTCAATATATAACAAAATTTACAAGCAACCAAATAAAGAATGTGACAAAAGGGCATTTTAGTCTTTTTGCATACAATTTTAATGGCAAAATTGATATTTGATCCAACCCTTAGGGTTTAACCCTTAGGGTTAAAACCTAAGATTTCCATAAATCAATTTTCTAGGATTTCCATATTAGGGTTTTCAAAATAGAAAAAATATTATTTTTAAAGTATAATTAGGATTCTCTAATTATACTAAGATTTTCTAATCATAATTTCAATCTTGCTAATTAGGATTAACTTTTCCTAATTAAAATTTCTAATTTAGCAATTAAGTCCATAGTTGTACCTTAGGGTTTCTAACGAAACAATTAGGGTTTGCAACATTAAAACTAGGATTTTCTAATTAATAGAATTTCTAATTAATCAAATAGGCCTAATTATATTGGTGATTAATACACAAAAACCTTATACCTTGCATTTAAATCCCCAAATTAGGGTTTTTCATATACCGAATTAGGGTTTCGGATTCTCGAAACTGAAATTAGTGTTTTTAGAACCGGTTTCTAGGGTTTCTTATCAGTCATTAAGGTTTTCTAATTGAACGTCGATATTCGACAATAATATTAGGGTTTGACACTGATAAAATTTATCTGGTCAACCCTTGACCCTTAACCACATTTTGAACACATATAATACCATATCCACAAAACGTATATACATATACACTTAATCCTGAATAATTCACCAAAATCCTTCACAGAATTTTGAAATCCTCAAAATTCCTTCACAGAAATATCAAATCCATACACTTATTTTCTGTCTAGGTTTATTATTTGACCTTACTTCAATCTTTTAAGATTGTAATAAATTGTCTAAATTCTCGGGTTGTCACATTCACCCCTTCTTCTAAGACTTTCGTCCCCGAAATTCACCTTACACCTTACACCATACTGCTTACACCATTCATACAAATCATCACATGCTACCCAATACACCACTCACAAGAGTAAAAATTTTCAAATGGTGCTGAGGAGTTATATAGACTATTGTCTGTTATTTTTCGCAAAGGTTATATAGAAATTCATCCGTAAACCATCATAACTTACGGACATAGTGGGTAATTAATCAAGTATGCCCTGTACTTATTAAGTACTGCTGGTCTGATCTGTTTCTCATCACTGCCATAGGCACAAAAATTTTACCTCAGTCTTATTGGATTCAGTACCAAAATAATTTGGTTCGGGAATTTTTTTTTTCCAATGAACACTTAGAGTTTTCATAAACATTAGTTTAGCTGAATCGAATAGCGTAGACTCATTTCAATAATTAATTTAATCTAATTATTTAGGTATAGCCAAACCCCGTTCGCAAATTAAAATTTTGAAAATATTTTTGAAACTGACGTCATGATGCCGTACTGTATTAACAGTCCATTTTAGGATGCCGTCATTGTATGACTTTGTAATAACACATCATACAATAGTGGAACAATGATTTTTAGATCGAATTCACACTAAGTATTCCTATATTTATAACTCTATCAACTTTTTATCATCTCTGCACCATGTTACATGGTACATGAGTGATAAATAAAAATATACATACAATACGTGTGGAGTCTCAACCCTTCATACATACATTTCATTGCGTAACTCTCAACCCTTCATACAAACATACATTTCTAGTGACTATTACGCGTCGTCTCAGCCCTTCATACATACATTTCTACACAACAATGTCCCACAAGAGCCAAGGAGTTCCGATCCCGAGTGACTATTACGCGTGGCAGTACACCGGATAAAATTTGAAGCTTGAAGACCATGGGCATGGTCCCCTCTTCCTGACTTCGTACAACCTCTAATCCTATGTCATTGCGTAACTCTCGACAAAAGCGGTCCGAAAAAGGACTTGTACACCTCGTTCGGATGCTCAGATTGAAGTTCTGCAAGTTCGAGCGGACATCACAGTGCACGAGTGCATGCACTTCGAGACGGCGGGACCCGCGGAGCCCGGGGCACCTCGGACAGCCACAGGTGCATCTGCGGCTTCCGCAGGTACACCTGCGGCCACCAGCTCTATAAATATAGAGCTTGGGGTTGCCATTTGTAAGAAAAAAGAGGCGAGGATGCCCTGTCCAATTTGCACTGTACACACCCCATATTGAGTGCTTTCTCATTTTAAACACCTGTTAGCTCACATATAGCTATATTTTACCAGCGGGACCTGAGTGTTAATCCATCTAGAGTCATATAAGCCTTCCTTGGTAGCCCATTGTAAGCCTTCTCACACTCTATAAAGCTTTTCTCTTCATCTTTTCACACACTATTCTTCACATTAAGAGTCGTGTTGCGTGCGTATGCCCGGACTTCGGTCTGTGGTTTTCATTTCTGTCTGTATATATATACTTATATATGTATATATTTATATATGGACTAACATTATCGAGTTATGCCTCGATTGAGCCTAAACTTATGTCTGGAGCGTTTACTTGTTTATATATATATATATATATATATATATATATATATATACACACACACTTATATATGAATTGTTGTCGGATTATATCTGATGAGCCTGGATTTTACATCCGGAGTAAACGGATTTTACATCCGGATTATATCCGGTGCGTTTACTGCTTATATATATATAAGCAGTAAACGCACCGGATATAAAATCCAAGCTCATCGAATGAGTTCGACAACAGTTCATATATATATATATATATATATATATATATATATATATATATATATGGAGTTTAATTCATGGTCTTTTCTTGCTTTATTTACATTTCGTCCACTTTGGAGTTTACTTAAATGGCGGTTGATCGTTTTTACTACTTTTTTTTCATTTAGTCCCGCCTGGAGTTTTTTCGTGGCGGTTGATCACATTTATTGCTTTATTTACATTTTTGATCCCCCATGGAGGTGCTTCGTGGTGGTTGATCATGTCTATATATATATATATTTATAACTTTTATATATATAATTGCTATCGCTTTCATATAAAGCTGCGATCATGTGAGCCTAGAATCATGTGATCACATTCAGTTCTTGAATCTAAATTCGGTTCCCATGATGGACATTTTCAGCTGTAAGCAGCTTGAAAATTATTCACGGTGTTTGAATTTCTTTACATGGTTTTCATGCCCATGAGGAGTTCGGCACTGCTATATATTATTTTCTCGAAGATTCTTCGCATCTCGAAAATAAAAGCAAACAAGCTGAACAATTAATAATAAAATAGAAGTATGAAAAAGTCTCAATTACTATTGAGCACAAGGTTTGAAAAACCTCTATTACAAAACTTCACTGCTATATCATGTTTAAAACTAAATTTTTATATAAATTCAAACCCTTTGCATATAGGTGCGAACGAGGCCTCGCACTACTTCCAAATAAATTGCACATTGATCCACACACACACACACACACACATTCATATAACAGTTTCTTGAAAAGTGGCGGTCACCATGGCAACACGGATGTCGGGAGTGCCTAACACCTTCCCTCCGCATAATCAAGCCCCCGAACCTAAATGAATCTCGGTTTCACAGACCCGTCTAGCAGTGTCACATCACTGGGTCAATTTGCAAACCTTTTTCTCTAAGTTGCGTTAGTGCAACCGATTAAAAACACCAATGGCGACTCTTACAGTCAAATCGTCGACATTATACATGTCGGACCTTTTTCACTTATTTTTTCAACCAAATCTCACATATCATGAGAACACCAAAGAACAAGTAATGAACAGGAACAAATGAAAATCCCGATGTCGACATGTGGCGACTCTGCTGGGGACACCAGTAAGAGGGCTTAAGCCACTACTACAAGATTTTCAAAACTGTTATATGCTTGCGTGTGAATGTTGCATTTACATTTATGATGAATGTGTACGAATGCATTTTACTTACTGCACTGCAAAATATCTATATGTGATATTAATGCTTCGCACATGTTATCATTTTCATAAACGGTGAGACACGTTGTATGTGAATATATGTTGTGTGGTTCCTCCACCAGGAGGCTATCCTGTCGGTGTTTGATTACTGGACTCGTAGGGAGACTAATTCCAATGAGGCTCGGGAAAGGCACCACCCAGATTCGCTTCAGTTGAAAGACTGGATTAACTTCCCGTCAAGTAGATTGCGATGATCTGGGAACCTTCATTCCAAAAAGCCGCGAGAGTAACCCTAAGATAGGTTAACCTCTGATAAACCAAACACAGAGGAAAGTCTCTTCATAATTTCCATTTTTAATTACTTTTAAAAGCATTTACTTGTAATTTTATTCCATGTTCATCTTCATGTAATGGAAAATATGAAGAATATTTGTGCATACATGACATGCTATCAAATGACATCCGTTTTTGCAGGATAATATTCCTAAAATGGACACATTATGATAGTATGTAAACATTTATATTATCCCTAAGACTAAACTACATAATTTTTTGTAGGGAAACAATTGTGCCTGTTACTCACTCAAAATCCAAAAAGGCAATGAGCCTACAACCAATCATGTCTTCTTCTGACCAGTTTAATCCCGTTTCTCGAGAAGAATTTAACGGATTAAGTAAACAAATTACAAATTTGGTTGTTCTGCTGAAAGAATTGCATCAGTCTACTCAAGGTACAAAGATGCCTACACATACAAAATCCTCTGCACAAGGAGGAACACAAGGTTTGGATAAAAAAAATCCAGAACCTCAGTGGATACAACCAACAAAGACCCTAAAAACACCCATCTCAAAGGAGATCCAGACATCAGTGATATCAGGAAGAAGGTCCTTCAAATGGAAGAAACTATTCGTTCTCTTAAAGGGATTAGAACACACGGGAGTGTTTTATATGCTGACCTTTGCATATTCCCTGGTGTTCATTATCCCCTGATTTTGAAAAGTATGACGGATTAGTGGATCCTTCCGCACATTGAAGGTGTTCATTGGAGAACTTGGATCTTATGCGGAAAATGAGAAGCTCGTAATGCAAATTGCTCCAAAGAGTCTAACCGAGAAGCCCGTTCATGGTATACCAGATTAGACAAATCAAAGATCCATAGCTGGGAAGAGCTAGCTCACGCCTTCCTCACTCAATACAGTTTTCAATCTCAGATGGCTCCTGACCGGTACCAGATTACCAAGGTCAAGAAATAGTCTAACGAGTCTTTGCACACACTATTCTTCACATTGAGAGTCATGTTGCATGCGTATGCCCTACTTGATGCGTGGTTTTCATTTACATCAGATATATATACTTATATATGTATATATTTATATATGGACTAATATTATCGAGTTATGCCTCGATTGAGCCTAGACTTATGTCTGAAGCGTTTACTTGCTTATATATATATATATATTGTTGTCGAACTTTGTTCGATGAGCCTGAATTTTATATCTGGTGCATTTACTACTTATATATATATAGCGACAAATCGCTGAAATGATAAACCGAGCCGGGATTGAGAAACATCATGTGCGTTTACCGCTTATATATATATATATATATATATTTACATTTCTGTCAGGCCTGAAGTTTACTTTATTTTTCTCTCTGTCTATCACCACTCTCAAGGGTATTTTGATTTCTTCTAAGGTAGCCATTATATCTATTAAGAAGTAACAAACAAGGAAAATGGTCGAGCTAAATAAATAAATCAAATACAAAATTCTAAGAGGAAACTTGATTTCTTCTTTAATTGTATCCACTGCAACTATGGTTAAGTAAATATCACCTATCAGAATAAGATATATATAAGATTTATTGTGCGGAAATGAAGAGTCAATTCTATTTGAACATTTAATGACCACATTGTCTGTTTAAATCGGAGAGCTGAAAGATTTGTTGGCATATAAGTATATAAATTATTGTCAAGAGGGAGTAGGAAATGAAGAGACAGATGCTTATGAACATATATTTAAGGACCACATTTACCTTTATTTATAACTACTTCTCTACTTATATAGTAATTCAAGACCCTCTGAATTCTTCATCCTCTTTTTGAGTCTAAATTAATCCACATTTAAGAGGCCTTTTTTCTTACCAATCAATGTATAGAGTCTAGCAGGTGATCAGAAACAAATTAACCATGAGTACCAATTCCACTTACTTGTTCAATTTTGATTTCGCTAGCCATTTGGTCAGTATGTGGTTGAATCTCTATAATTCCTTTGGTATTTTGTTGCCACTTGTAACCCAATTATGGTTTGCCATCATAAGTTAATCTATTCTCATTTGCAGAAAATTCCTTATCATGATGTTTCCCACGAAAGACGATCAATCCACTTTGATGTAGAGAATTAGTTTTGTCCTCGTTTAAAGGATTACTATGAATCCTCACTTTCATAATATGTATGTTGACCCAATGGTACACAAATGCATGCCTCTTCAACAGTTATGACAAAGTGGAGAAAGAAAAAATAATCAATTAACAGATAATGAATGCTGTGAAAAAGGCTAGAAATTACTTCAGTATTTACAGAAGCATTATTAGTAGCATGATCAACATCAAGCCTCAAATGAGCAGCGGTGTCATTCACTGAACTGTATTTACCATCCAAATTTTTCACCGCAACATAGTCTTCAGTTTTCTTTGATGGATGTCGCAACAGGAAACATGCATGTGTAACATATTATTTATTATAATTCTATAAAGTTAAAACATATAAACACACATACAAAGATACAAAGTATCATATATAAAATTCGCTAGCAGCTTAATATTGTACAGAAAACCATCAAATTTTATGCAAGGCCAAATAAACAAGAATTTCAAAAATAAAACCAGACTTGTAACTTATGAGTCTGGTTAGTCATAACGCTAGTATACCATTTATAAATCACCCGACCTCTATTCTGCTTGTCCATTGTAAGAATTAGATCAAATTCTTTAAAATCAGAGGGCCTTATCGGCCTTGATAATGAGGTTATCTTAATTCCACGCCGTTTAGAGGCGGCCCTCATTCTTGGGTCAGCTTCATTACCCTTTAAAAAAAATTAAAAACACCAATTTCAAAGAAAACCCAATATTTATCCACAGCCGCCCACTACTAAGTAATTTTGGGAACACATTTTTATCAAAACAGAAGAAAAATACAACACATAAATGGGTATCTATAATGTACCTCATGGTAATCGATGGTACCAGTAGAATCGATGATAAAGTTTGAATGAAGACCCCTTTTTTTAACCAAGTCTGTGAATACACCCACTACTAGAAAATCGAGCGAGGGTCGCCGACCGTCGCTATGGGCATAAAGACCATCGCTATAAGCTTTAGCGAAGGTCGCCGACCGTCGCCATAGAAGCCGTCGGTAAACTCTATAGTGATGGTCTTTAGGCCTATAGCAACGGTCGACGACTGTCGCTATAGACGTTTTAGATTTCAAATTTTTTTTTAATTAATAATGCACATTTATTCAATAAACACAAGTATAATATAAAATAAAACATAAAAAATATTATATACATCATTTAAAATCTTTCACATTACAAAAATGTGACTGCACCATCCATTCTTACAACAGTTGCATTTAATTCACATTACACCAGTTGCAAGTGTCTTGCACTATCCATTCTTAAGATCTGAATAATATTGTACATAAAAGCAAAGTTTGGAAAGTTGGATTATAAATCCAGAGTAGTAGGAGCAGTGTATTTACTGATGGCTGCAATAATCCTTTCTCTGGTTATAAATCCAGAGTAGTAGGAGCAGGAAAGTATGGCCAATGCAATATATTATTAAAGAAGCTCAACGAAGAAGAACACTGATAAAACAAAAGATGACCAAATAATAACAGAATATCTGTCACAACTAACAGAACCTGGGTAAAGAAAGTGAAGTTAAAGCCCATCATCATTACTAGGATGATTAATAATAATAATAATAATAATAAAAAGGATTCTCACCTTTGGAAGTTCTTTCGTTTAATGATTTTCTGGTGAAGAAAACTAAACAGTCTCTCTGGGACAGGTATCAATTTCCCAATAATGGCAATTGGCCAACTGGTCCAGAAAATGAAAATGGAGAATGTTAAAGGATAGATTCAGTATAACCAAAATCTTGAGCTGATACTGTGACCAGCAAGCCACGATCCTCACTTTTAGAACATTGAGTTTGCTAAAACTATAAACAATCATTTTTTTCTAAATTATCCAAACATTCCATGGCAAGCTTGGGTACATCTGCTGGGTAGCTCATTGCACAGTTTCACAAATCATCACAAAGTTCGAAGCAATACAGTGGTATAAAAGAGCAGCCAAATGGAATACAGTATGGATAGCTTTTCTTATTACAAAGCAATAATTTATTTATCCGCTTCATTCAAATGTAGGTTTATGTAGTACATTTAAAATAAAATTGAATAAAAGTAAGAATTTCCTAATTTTAACACTCAGCTCAAATTGTTCAAACATCAGAAGTTTCCTCTTCTTCAAACTCTTTACTTGCAACAACATGACATTTCACAAAATGGTATCATGAAGGATTTAGGAAACAAAATAGTCAGAGAAACATTCACCTTATCCTCAGGCTCCTTCTTTTCTGGCTCAGTCACAGGATTCTCCTTATTGGCATCGCCAACATCTTCCTGCCCCAATTGCTTTTTAGCATCAACACTTTTTTCACCTCCATTAACAGGCTCTTCTGTCTCCCTAGATATGAGAATGAGATTAAAAAAATTATAGAATAACCTCAAATAAAGAATCATAATTATATAAGATATCTAAAAATTCTAATCCAAACCAAGGAGTTCAGAACAGAATCTTCACGGGGTTATATCATCAGTGGGAATACCCCAGTTGCCCCGACCAGCACCATCACGATTAATAAACTCATTTCTACAACGATAACACAATTTATTGGTAGAATCCAATACATACAGTCATGATATCATAACATATATAACTAGTAAAATAAGTACATAATGTAAGAAACTTATTTTTAGAAGCGATTAAAAAAACTAACCCACGGCCAGTCCCACTATGGCGTTCATATGCCCTTCGAGGGCGTTCCCCTTCTGCAACTTCTCCGTTATTATAACCACCGTGACAACCACCACGAGTGTGAGACCCCGAATTTTATGAAATAAAAGTATTCAATTTTTCTATTTTGGTGAATAGTTAAATTGATAAAAGTTTAAAGTTAAGGGTGACATTTGAAATTTTTTCAAAGTAAGCAAGTTGTCATAAAATAATCGGTGGTAAAATACGCGTGGTTGCATAGTAGCACACGATATTGATTATTAATGCTTACGTAAGAAGTCGCACAGTTTGATTCAATTATTGTCGATATTTTATATATTATTAAGTCAATAATTGAGATGATAGAGTTATTAATATTATTACTGGCAATATTAACGATATCTAGAAGTTCTGCCAAGGAGAGGTTTGGTCACCTAATTATGGCATGCCAATAGGGAGAAATCCTTATTGGAAAGCCCCTCTTTCCTGTAACGACACAGGTCGATTAATAGTGTGAATTATAATAATGATGATGAAGTTTTGTTTTATTAGTATTATTAACGTAATAAAACAGAAAAGAATTTTATATAAAACAGAATACTTTAATAAAGTTATTCGTTTTATTAGACTATAAATAGAATATATTATATTCTATTATGCATAATGTTTTGCATAGTAAAATCTTTTTATATAAAATGAATACTTTTATAAATTTATTTGTTTTATTAGATTATAAATAGAATATATTATATTTTATTTAAAAGATTTTATTTTATTAGAATATTTTATAGTAAACCAATCTGATGGTCTGCTTTAAAAGTAAATCAATCCTACCATTTAGGAATTAGTTACTATTCAGGTCCATTCTCCCATAAATAGAAGCTCATTCCTTCATTATTTCTTTACGAATTCAATTTGAAACTCTACTGAGAAAGAAACTATAGAGAGAAAATGAAAAATATTATGCTACTTCACTACTCATATATCCAAAGATGTTTCTAAGGTAAGGGATATTATTATTATAGTAAGGGGTATTATTTCTTTCATATTCATGAAGAGAACTTCTGTTATTCCATTCTTTATTATTCTGTTGGAATAACCTATATACGTAGACTACCCTATACATGGTGAAATTCTTCTATTATTCCATTCCTTATTATTATATTGGAATAACTTGTCTATGCGAAGTACTGCATATATGGTGAAATTCTTCTATTATTCAATTCTTTATTATTCTGTCGGAATATCCTGTCTATGTGTTACGTATGACCTGGTTCCATTATTTATTATTCTGTTAAAATATCCTATCGGTGCGAATTACGCCTGACCTGGTTCCGTTCTTTATTATTCTGTTGAGAATAACCTGTTAGAGTTTATGCCCTAGAGGCCAATTATTTGATATAACTGCTTAACATTTTGATATTATATTTGATTGAATAAATGAATAATTTTATTATGGTTTTATTTACTGCGTTATATAAATGTTAACATAATAAAATTCCTTAGAATAGTGATACAAATTATATAGTTTCAAGTATGTGACTTGAACATGAGATTATATAATTACAATTAGTATCATTGTTCTCAAATGTCCCTAGTCGAGTATCATTGTTGATGGGACAACAATGATGCATTGAGACTAGTATATGGATTGACTGATGACCAAATCTCATTAGTCATAAACATATGAGATATTAAGTCAATGCATAGGTACATGTTAGAGAACGATGTACTGGACAGACCCACCATGAGAATTCTATATGGAGCATTATGCGAAGTGTCATTAGCAATTCTCATGGTGAAAATGATGTATTGGTCCTCCGACCTGAAATCACTATATTACTACACAAAAATTTATGTACTTTGATATCATCAAATGTCACCTTTAATAGGGTGGACTATAAAGGTGATTATTGGGTATATCATAAATCGTGTGAGGAATATAAGTGATCTAGATGGAGTTTAACCTTCCTATATTTTAGGGGTGATATCCATAGGCCTCTTGATTGAGTAGGACTATGAAATGCATGACCATGCTCAAATAGTGATTTGTTTCATATAGTCTACTCATTGATTAAGAAAACTCAGATTAAATTATGAAGAGTATGACACATTCCATGACTCGAGTTTAATCTAGGATATTAAGGTTAAAATGATTAAATTATATTGAAACATTGGTCACGAAAAGGTTGCATCGAATCATCGATCTTATTATTACTTGAGTAGCAGTGATGCATTACTAGATGTCGCTCACTGTTTATAATTTTATAATATGATTTTAAAATTATTGCCAACGTAATAATAACCTATAGGGTCAGACACATAGAACGTAATTTAAAAGGGAATTAATTTAAATTTTAAGAATTTAAATATATTAATATGATTAATAGTATTTAAATCACGAATTTAAATTAAAAGGATAATTTATATATAGGTATATTAATTAAGTAAGACTTAATTAAGATATACATATATAAATTCGGATTTTATTAAATTAGGTTTTGAATAATTTCTTTTAATCGCTATATATATGATATGTAGCCACCATTTTAGGATTTATTCATTAACCAAAACCCTAGCCGCTCTTAGAGAGAGACTAGAGAGAAAACAGTTTTAAAAAATCCCCATCCTTAGTGGCTAGTACCGCGGTTCCTTCTTCTGCAGATTGTACAATGATTCGCGGAGCGTTCGTGTGGATACCGTAGAGACGCAGTCCATTCGAATTGTGTTGGAGATTCGACCGCATCGTTTCGAGCTTTCTTAATCGGTATAATTTTTAACCACTGAATTAATTATTTTTCGCATGGATCATGTTTAGGGTTTTGATTTTGCCTTAAATTGTTCTATTTTCGATGTGCGTTTCTGTGTTGAAACCCTTCATAACCTATCTGTATGATCTATCGCATGCATGGTGAATTCTTCAGTTATTCCATTCTTTATTATTCTGTTGGAATAACCTGTTTATGTGGATTACCACATGCATGGTGAATGATCCTTTGTATTCATTCCTTATTAAATTGTGGAAATGATCTGTTTACGTGGATTATGATGAAAGTCATAATAAAAGCATTAGATTGATGAAAATCATGGGTATATGTATTATTAGTAAGTGTTATGATATGTTATGTTGGTTATTATGTGAAAACATGAAAGTTTCTTAGAAATCACAAAGGGTTGAAAATCAGATTTTGGTGAAAATGAAATATGAAATTCAATTGACCACATCTATTATATTTCGAATTCTTGAGTGTGGTCAAGTTCTAGAGTTAGATCTATGAGTTTTTTAACTTATCCAAATGGAATCACTGGAAAAGGTGTTGTAGATTTTCGTGTGGACTGATTTAGCAAAGGAGTCAAAAACTGCAAAACACCAAAAAGGATATCTTGCCGAAGTTTAAAAAGGGTTTTTTTACCACTTAATTTGTGAGAAAAAATTCACGCCTTTTGGGACATGAAAATATATGGTATAAAGTACTTCCCATCCAAAAATGAGCTCATTCCGACTTAAAATGAGTAAGTTATGACCATTTCAATATTTAGGTTTTTTCGACAAAAACGCTATAACCGGAGTTCTATAACTCAGATGACCATGAAATTTAAACGGGAAGATCACGTTAACATGTGTAAGATCCCACCCAAGATTTGAGAATTTCTGGAGTTAAACTTGAGGTAGCTAATTTCTTAAGAAATTAATTAGAAATTGATTTATGAAAAATAGTAAATGAATTTTAAAAATTCCGAGAAAAATATATGTTCAATATGGGACTATATTCTGCTAAATCCCAGAAAAGAAATATTTTTGGGACTGATTTGGTATTTTTCATGAAAATGCACTAGTTATGAGTATATGAGTTAAATATGTTATGTGAAGTCGAAAATTGGTAAATAGAATTTTATGGCTTGAGAATCCTATATAGGGTGTATGCAGATTTTTGATAAGGAATTTGATCATTGGTGATGAAATCTTATGAGTATGACATTTTTGAATGATTAAATGCATTATTTGGTAAACAATTAAAATAAATTGTTTATAAGTTTAAGAAATAATTAAAATATTGTTATAATATTAAGGATATTAGATAATGAGATTATTAAGTGATTGATAACATTGGGATATTCTTGAACCCTGGATAATTTATATTATAAATGTTTAATATTTATCCTTATCTCATGTGATTGATTCTTTATATCGTTGTCATGATTCTCATGCTTATATTGTGTTGAAAGTCATCTGTGACTTACGTGCATAGATGGACTTGGTATGATTATGACCACAGATTATTAGGTATAATCATAACCGTAATGTTACAAATGATGTGGTAAAAGTCATATTTGGCCCGTAGTGCATAGATGGACTTGGTATGATTATGTCCAGGGATTATTTGGTATGATTATGACCGTAATTGAAAACACGAATATCCTTGGCCCGTAGTGCATGGATAATTCGTGGTTGTGATACTATTAAGCTGAGTCTCAGCATTATTGGTTTTGATTTGTATATCTTTGGCAGTGGTGCAAAAATAAAAACTGTTGGTTATTGATTATCTGATTGTATATCTTTGGTCGTAGTGCAAAGATGAATTTATTAGTATGATTATGGCGCGGGAATTGTGATTTGGTATAACCATGATTTTTGATGTTTCAGGTAAAGATAGGTGATGAAAATTATCTTCGTCCTGGGTGCGAAAAGGAATTCAGAATCACAATTATGATTATGAGTTATTCATATGATTGTGGATAGGAATTGTTGATTGATGTTATAAGGATAAAACATTATTGGTGGACTTTTAACATAGAAGATAATAGAACGATGGTGGTCTATTTGACTTTTTAATGGATTGCTTTCGTTCACCGCAAACTATGGTTGAAAAGTTTTATCATCTACCATATGTTCTAAATATCTGATTTATTATTGACGAAAGCTATTGATAATTTAATTATCTTTAGTTATGATATTCTTTATTGGGCTAGTTGTGCTCACCCTTTTGCTTCACAATTCCTTTAAGATAATAAGAGTGTCGCTGGGTCGAGCGGGGATAACAGGGGAATAGAACGGTGGTCTATAGCTGTTGAGATTGTCCCTAAATAGTATGGAAATAATTTTATTGAGAACTTTAGATAAGTGTGTCGTATTGTATACGTCATTTGATATTTAATTTTGGTGAACCAAATAGGGTAAGGTGAACCCAACGTTGGAAGGGTGTTTTGTCACTATCATACAAGATGTCTAATGACATACAACCTCGTGTTATCATAAGATAGGGTTGTGCTCATTCACTTGCTGAGTATATCTATGAGCACTACCTATATGATCTTAGAGTTTATTTGAAATATAATTTTCACTTGGAGACAGTGGAGATAGTTATATGTCAAGAGAAGACTCACAATGGGAAAAAAGATGATAGTAATCTTCTCGTTTTTCTTTGGGGTCTATTGGGTCAACCAAGTATAATTCTGTGGACATATGATATCTATCATAACCTAGACAAATGGCCTCCCACGTACGAAGGTTTCCTTGAGCAGTTCCTAAAGATTTTAATTTCTAAAACAATTTTTGACTGTACTTTTATGTAAAGTACCATTGTAAGGTTGTGGTCGAGGCACCATGAGAGTTACATACATTTGTATTAAAACTAACAGTTTAACTCTGGTCGTATTCTTTACAACAGTTCAACAGTTGTATAAATGAAGTTTGTAATTGATTTTTATAGTGTGATATCTGGTGACTCAGAATGGGTGATGTATATCTATTTTGGGGGCGTCACATTTGGTATCAGAGCTTAGGGATATGGTCGCTGGCGGAGATATGAGTTTAGAACTAGGAGGGGAGAGACGAGTAATATACTTCGCTAGTGTGTGACTTACCAAAGCTGAAATTGTTACTTGATAAGTTGACAAATTATGATATGTCAATTAACCTTGTTTAGAAGTATATTCTAGAAGGATATCTAAAACACAGGAAATGAGCAATGGAAAAATCATGATACAGAGAAAATAACCAGGAAGGTACAATCCAAAAAGAAAGCAAGGTATTATCATCTCTTCAAAATACCGGGTACGTACGTAAATTTTGAGGGCGAAATTTCATAAGGAGGGGAGATTGTGAGACCCCGAATTTTATGAAATAAAAGTATTCAATTTTTTTATTTTGGTAAATAGTTAAATTGATAAAAGTTTAAAGTTAAGGGTGACATTTGAAATTTTTTCAAAGTAAGCAAGTTGTCATAAAATAATCTGTGGTAAAATACGCGTGGTTGTATAGTAGCACACTGTATTGATTATTAATGCTTACGTGAGAAGTCACCCAGTTTGATTCAATTATTGTCGATATTTTATATATTATTAATTCAATAATTGAGATAACAGAGTTATTAATATTATTATTGGCAATATTAACGATGTCTAGAAGTTCTGCCAAGGAGAGGTTTGATCACCTAATTGCACGTCAATAGGGAGAAATCCTTATTGGAAAGTCCCCTCTTTCCTGGGAATGACCTGGTCGATTAATAGTGTGAATTATAATAATGATGATGAAATTTTGTTTTATTAGTATTATTAATGTAATAAAACAGAAAAGCTTTTTATATAAAATAGAATACTTTTATAAAGTTATTCGTTTTATTAGACTATAAATATAATATATTATATTCTATTATGCATAGTGTTTTGCATAGTAAAATCTTTTTATATAAAACAAAATACTTTTATAAAGTTATTTGTTTTATTAGATTATAAATAGAATATATTATATTTTATTTAAAAGATTTTGTTTTATTAGAATATTTTATAGTAAACCAATCTGGACCGTCCGTTTAAAAGTAAATTAATCTGGATCGTTCAGGAATTAGTTACAATTCAGTCCATTCTCCTATAAATAGAAGCTCATTCCTTCATTATTTCTTACGAATTCACTGAAACTCTACAGAAAGAAACTATAGAGAGAAAAATGAAAAATATTATGCTACTTCACTACTCATATATCCAGTATGTTCTAAGGTAAGGGATATTATTATTATAGTAAGGGGTATTATTTCTTTCGTATTCATGAAGAGAACTTCTGTTATTCCATTCTTTATTATTCTGTTGGAATAACCTGTATACGCGGATTACCCTATACATGGTGAAATTCTTCTATTATTCCATTCCTTATTATTATATTGGAATAACCTGTCTATGCGAAGTACTGCATACATGGTGAAATTCTTCTATTATTCCATTCTTTATTATTCTTCTCTGATATATCACATGCATGCGTTAAACATGACCGGTTCCATTATTTACTATCCTCATTGGAATATCCTATCGGTCTGCAAATTAATTACGCTTGACCGGTTTCGTTTCTTTATTATTCTATTGAGAATAACCTGTCTGTTGCGATCTATCACATGCATGGTGAATTCTTCGGTTATTCCATTCTTATTATTCTGTTGAATAACCCGTCTATGCGGATTACCACATGCATGGTGAATGATCCTTTGTATTCATTTCTTATTAAATTGTGGAAATGATCCGGTTTACGTGGATTATGATGAAAGTCATAATAAAAGCATTGGACTGATGAAAATCATGGGTATATGTAGTATTAGTAAGTGTTATGATATGTTATGTTGGTTATTATGTGAAAACATGAAAGTTTCTTAGAAATCACAAAGGGTTGAAAATCAGATTTTGGTGAAAATGAAATATGAAATTCAATTGACCACATCTATTATATTTCGAATTCTTGAGTGTGGTCAAGTTCTAGAGTTAGATCTATGAGTTTTTTAACTTATCCAAATGGAATCACTGGAAAAGGTGTTGTAGATTTTCGTGGACCGATTTTAGAAAGGAGTCAAAACTCGCAAAACACCAAAAAGATACTTGCCTGAAGTTTAAAAGGGTCAAGCTTACCACTTAATTTGTGAGAAAAATTCACCCTTTTGGGACATGAAAATATATGGTATAAAGTACTTCCTGTCAAAAAATGAGCTCATTCCGACTTAAAATGAGTAAGTTATGACCATTTCAATATTTAGGTTTTTCGACAAAAAAAATGCTATAACCGGAAAGTTCTATAACTCCGATGACCATGAAATTTAAACGGAAGATCACGTTAACATGTGTAAGATCCTCGCCAAGATTTGAGAATTTCGGAGTTAAACTTGAGGTAGCTAATTTCTTAAGAAATTAATTAGAAATTGATTTATGAAAAATAGTAAATGAATTTTAAAAATTCAGAAAAAAATATATTTCAATATGGGACTATATTCTCGCTAAATCCCGTAAAAGAAATATTTTTGGGGACCGATTTGGTATTTTTCATGAAAATGCACTAGTTATGAGTATATGAGTTAAATATGTTATGTGAAGTCGAAAATTGGTAAATAGAATTTTATGGCTTGAGAATCCTATATAGGTGTATGCAGATTTTTGATAAGGAATTTGATCATTGGTGATGAAATCTTATGAGTATGACATTTTGAATGATTAAATGCATTATTTGGTAAACAATTAAAATAAATTGTTTATAAGTTTAAGAAATAATTAAAATATTGTTATAATATTAAGGATATTAGATAATGAGATTATTAAGTGATTGATAACATTGGGATATTCTTGAACCTCGGATAATTTATATTATAAATGTTTAATATTTATCCTTATCTCATTTGATTGATTCTTTATATCGTTGTCATGATTCTCATGCTTATATTGTGTTGAAAGTCATCTGTGACTTACGTGCATAGATGGACTTGGTATGATTATGACCACAGATTATTAGGTATAATCATAACCGTAATGTTACAAATGATGTGGTAAAAGTCATATTTGGCCCGTAGTGCATAGATGGACTTGGTATGATTATGTCCAGGGATTATTTGGTATGATTATGACCGTAATTGAAAACACGAATATCCTTGGCCCGTAGTGCATGGATAATTCGTGGTTGTGATACTATTAAGCTGAGTCTCAGCATTATTGGTTTTACAGTTGTATATCTTTGGCCTGTAGTGCAAAAATAAACTGTTGGTTATTGATTATACAGTTGTATATCTTTGGTCGTAGTGCAAAGATGAATTTATTAGTATGATTATGAGCAGGAATTGTGATTTGGTATAACCATGATTTTTGATGTTTCAGGTAAAGATAGGTGATGAAAATTATCTTCGTCCTGGGTGCGAAAAGGAATTCAGAATCACAATTATGATTATGAGTTATTCATATGATTGTGGATAGGAATTGTTGATTGATGTTATAAGGATAAAACATTATTGGTGGACTTTTAACATAGAGAAGATAATAGACCTGATGGTCTATTTGACTTTTTTAATGGATTGCTCGTTCCGCTGCAACTATGGTTGAAAAGTTTTATCATCTACCATATGTTCTAAATATCTGATTTATTATTGACGAAAGCTATTGATAATTTAATTATCTTTAGTTATGATATTCTTTATTGGGCTAGTTGTGCTCACCCTTTTGCTTCACAATTCCTTTAAGATAATAAGAGTGTCACATTTGAAGTCGAAAGGGGGATAACAGGGGAATAGAATCTATGGTCTATAGTCATGCTGAGATTGTCCCTAAATAGTATGGAAATAATTTTATTGAGAACTTTAGATAAGTGTGTCGATTGTATACGTCATTTGATATTTAATTTTGGTGAACCAAATAGGGTAAGGTGAACCCAACGTTGGAAGGGTGTTTTGTCACTATCATACAAGATGTCTAATGACATACAACCTCGTGTTATCATAAGATAGGGTTGTGCTCATTCACTTGCTGAGTATATCTATGAGCACTACCTATATGATCTTAGAGTTTATTTGAAATATAATTTTCACTTGGAGACAGTGGAGATAGTTATATGTCAAGAGAAGACTCACAATGGGAAAAAAGATGATAGTAATCTTCTCGTTTTTCTTTGGGGTCTATTGGGTCAACCAAGTATAATTCTGTGGACATATGATATCTATCATAACCTAGACAAATGGCCTCCCACGTACGAAGGTTTCCTTGAGCAGTTCCTAAAGATTTTAATTTCTAAAACAATTTTTGACTGTACTTTTATGTAAAGTACCATTGTAAGGTTGTGGTCGAGGCACCATGAGAGTTACATACATTTGTATTAAAACTAACGGTTTAACTCGGTCGTATTCTTTACAACATACTCAACAGATTGTATAAATGAAGTTTGTAATTGATTTTTATAGTGTGATATCCGGTGACTCGTAATGGGTGATGTATATCTATTTTTTGGGGCGCCACATTTGGTATCGTAGCTTAGGGATATGGTCATCAAGGAGATATGAGTTTAGAACTAGGTGAGACCCCAATTTTATGAAATAAAAGTATTCAATTTTTCTATTTTGGTAAATAGTTAAATTGATAAAAGTTTAAAGTTAAGGGTGACATTTGAAAATTTTTCAAAGTAAGCAAGTTGTCATAAAATAATCTGTGGTAAAATACGCGTGGTCGCATAAGAGCACACTAGTATTGATTATTAATGCTTACGTGAGAAGTCACCAGTTTGATTCAATTATTGTCGATATTTTATATATTATTAAATCAATAATTGAGATAACAAAGTTATTAATATTATTATTTGCAATATTAACGATGTCTAGAAGTTCGCGCAAGGAGAGGTTTGATCACCTAATCATGCGCCAATAGGAGAAAATCCTTATCGAAAGCCCTCTTTCCTCGGAAACGACCGGTCGGTCGATTAATAGTGTGAATTATAATAATGATGATGAAGTTTTGTTTTATTAGTATTATTAATGTAATAAAATGTAAAAGCTTTTATATAAAAATGTAATACTTTTATAAAGTTATTCGCTTTATTAGACTATAAATAGAATATATTATATTCTATTATGCATAGTGTTTTGCATAGTAAAATCTTTTTATATAAAATAAAATACTTTTATAAAGTTATTTGTTTTATTAGACAATAATTAAATATATATATTTTATTATATGCATAGTGTTTGCATAAGTGCCCGTGATAGTTTTATAGTAAAATCTTTTTTATATAAAATGTAATACTTTTATAAAGTTATTCGCTTTATTAGATTATAAATAGAATATATTATATTTTATTTAAAAGATTTTGTTTTATTAGAATATTTTATAGTAAACCAATCTGACCGTCTGCTTAAAAGTAAATCAATCTCGACCGCTCAGAATTAGTTACTATTCAAATCCATTCTCCTATAAATAAAGCTCATTCCTTCATTATTTCTTACGAATTCAATTCAATCGAACTCTAGAGAGAAAAACTATAGAGAGAAAAAGAAAAAAGTATTCTGCTACTTCACTACTCCTATATCCAGCTTTGTTCTAAGGTAAGGGATATTATTTGTTATAGTAAGGGGTATTATTTCTTCAGATTCATGAAGAGAACTTCATTATTCCATTCTTTATTATTCTCATTGAATAACCTCAGATACGCGATTACCCTATACATGGTGAAATTCTTCTATTATTCCATTCCTTATTATTATATTGAATAACTTGTCTATGCCAAGTAATTATGCATACACGGTGAAATTCTTCTATTATTCCATTCTTTATTATTCTCTCGGAATATCCTGTCTGCAAGTATGCATACTAACGCACGACCGGTTCCATTATTTATTATTCTTGAATGGAATATCTTTTGAATATCCTCATCGGTTCCGCTTTTTTATTATTCTGTCTTGAATATCACGGGTTCCGCCTCGACCGGTTCTTTTATTATTATTCTATTGAGAATAACCTCGTCTGCATGCGATCTATCGCATGCATGGTGAATTTCGCTTATTCCATTCTTTATTATTCTGTTGAATAACTCGCCTATGTGGATTACCACATGCATGGTGAATGATCCTTTGTATTCATTCCTTATTAAATTGTGGAAATGATCTGCTTTATGTGGATTATGATGAAAGTCATAATAAAAGCATTGACCGATGAAAATCATGGGTATATGTAGTATTAGTAAGTGTTATGATAAGTTATGTTGGTTATTATGTGAAAACATGAAAGTTTCTTAGAAATCACAAAGGGTTGAAAATCGATTTTGGTGAAAATGAAATATGAAATTCAATCACCATATCTCCTATTATATTTCAAATTTTGAGTGTGGTCATAAGTTCTAGAGTTAGATCTATGAGTTTTCTAACTTATCCAAGTGGAATCACCGGAAAAGGTGTTGTAGATTTTCGTGGGGACCGATTTTAGCAAAGGAGTCAAAAAACTGCAAAACACCAAAAAGGCTACCGCCTAAAGTTTAAAAGGGTTGTTTTGCCACTTAATTTGTGAGAAAATTTCGCCTTTTGGGACATGAAAATATATGGTATAAAGTACCTCCTGTCCAAAAATGAGCTCATTCCGACTTAAAATGAGCAAGTTATGACCATTTCAATATTTAGGTTTTTCCGATTTAAAAATGCTATAACCGAGTTCTATAACTCCGATGACCATGAAATTTAAACCGAAGATCACGTTAACATGTGTAAGATCCCGCCAAGATTTGGGAATTTCTGAGTTAAACTTGAGGTAGCTAATTTCTTAAGGAATTAATTAGAAATTGATTTATGAAAAATAGTAAATGAATTTTAAAAATTCGAGAAAAATATATGTTCAATATGGGACTATATTCTCGCTAAATCCCGTAAAAAGAAATATTTTTGGGACCGATTTGGTATTTTTCATGAAAATGCACTAGTTATGAGTAGTATATGAGTTAAATATGTTATGTGAAGTTGAAAATTGGTAAATAGGATTTTATGGCTTGGGAATCCTATATAGGTATATGCAGATTTTTGATAAGGATTTGATCATCGGTGATGAAATCTTATGAGTATGGCATTTTGAATGATTAAATGCATTATTTGGTAAAGTGTAAACAATTAAAATAAATTGTTTATAAGTTTAAGAAATAATTAAAATATTGTTATAATATTAATGATATTAGATTATGAGATTATTAAGTGATTGATAACATTGGGATATTCTTGAACCCTCGGATAATTTATATTATAAATGTTTAATATTTATCCTTTATCTCATTTGATTGATTCTTTATATCGCTGTCATGATCCTCATGCTTATATTGTGGTTGAAAGTCATCCGTGACTTACGTGCATAGATGGACTTGGTATGATTATGACCAGGATTATTCTTGATAATCATGACCGTAATGTTACAAATGATGTGGTAAAAGTCATCTTTGGCCCGTAGTGTATAGATGGACTTGGTATGATTATGACCAGTGATTATTCTGGTATAATCATGACCAGATTGAAAACACGAATATCCTTGGCCCGTAGTGCATGGATAATTCGTGGTCGTGATACTATTAAGTCGAGTCTCAAAGATTATTGGTTTTATAATTGTATATCTTTGGCCCAGAGCAAAAGATGAACTGCTGGTTATCGTTATAAATAGATATCTTTGCCCAGAGTGCAAAATGAACCGCTGGTTATCGGTTATATAATTGTATATCTTCGTCGTAAGTGCAAAGATGAATTTATTAGTATGATTATGAGCAGGAATTGTGATTTGGTATAACCATGATTTTTGATGTTTCGTGTGAAGATAGGTGATGAAAATTATCTTCGCCCCGGTGCGAAAAGGAATTCGTAATCACAATTATGATTATGAGTTATTCATATGATTGTGGATGTGAATTGTTGATTGATGTTATAGGATAAAACATTATCGTGGACTTTTAACATGGAGAAGATAATAGACCCGATGGTCTATTTGACTTTTTTAATGGATTGCTCGTTCACCGCAAACTATGGTTGAAAAGTTTTATCATCTACCATATGTTCTAAATCTCCGATTTATTATCGACGAAAAGCTATTGATAATTTAATTATCTTTAGTTATGATATTCTTTATCGGGCTAGTTGTGCTCACCCTTTTGCTTCACAATTCCTTTCGTGTAATAAGAGTGTTGCGAGTCGAGCTGGGGATAACAGGGAATAGAAATCTATGGTCTATAGTCATTGAGGTTCTCCCTAAATAGTATGGAAATAATTTTATTGAGAACTTTAGATAAGTGTGTCGATTGTATACGCTATTTGATATTTAATTTTGGTGAACCAAATAGGTGAGGTGAACCCAACTTTGAAGGGTGTTTTGCCACTATCATACAAGATGTCTAATGACATACAACCTCGTGTTATCATAAGATGTGGTTGTGCACATCCACTTGCCGAGTATATCTACGAGCACTACCTATATGATCTTGGAGTTTATTTGAAATATAATTTTCACTGGAGACAAAGTGGAGATAGTTATATGTCAAGAGAAGACTCACCATTGGAAAGAAGATGATAGTAATCTTCTCATTTTTCTTTGGGGTCTATTGGGTCAACCAAGGATAATTCTCATGGACATATGATATCTATCATAACTTAGATTCATGGCCTCCCATGTACGAAAGGTTTCTCGAGCACTTCCCAAAGATTTTAATTTCTAAAATAGTTTTTGACTGTATTTTTATGTAAAGTACCATTGTAAGGTTGTGGTCGAGGCACCATGAGAGTTACATACATTTGTATTAAAACTCACAATTTAACTCGTGGTCGATTCTTTATTTAATACTCAACAAATTGTATAAATGAAGTTTGTAATTGATTTTTATAGTGTGATATCCGGTGACTCGTAATGGGTGATGTATACCTATTTTGGGGGCGCCACATTTGGTATCGTAGCTTAGGGATATGGTCACCGGCGAGATATGAGTTTAGAACTAGGAGGGAGAGACGAGTAATATACTTCGCTAGTGTGTGACTTACCTAAGTCGAAATTGTTTACTTGATAAGTTGACAAATTATGATATGTCAATTAACCTTGTTTTGAAGTATATTCTAGAATGATATCTAAAACACGAGAGATGAGCAATGGAAAATCATGATACAGAGAAAATAACCGGAAGGTACAATCCAAAAAGAAAGCAAGGTATTCTCATCTCTTCAAAATACCAAGTGCACGTACGTAAATTTTGAGGGCTTAAATTTCATAAGGAGGGAGATTGTGAGACCCTAATTTTATGAAATAAAAGTATTCAATTTTTTATTTTGGTAAATAGTTAAATTGATAAAAGTTTAAAGTTAAGGGTGACATTTGAAAATTTTTCAAAGTAAGCAAGTTGTCATAAAATAATCTGGGTAAAATACGCTGGGTCGTATAAGAGTAGCACACTCAGTATTGATTATTAATGCTTACGTGAGAAGTCACCCGCTTTTGATTCAATTCAATGTTATTATTGCGATATTTTATATATTATTAAATCAATAATTGAGATAACAAAGTTATTAATATTATTATTTGCAATATTAACGATGTCTAGAAGTTCTCGCCAAGAGAGGTTTGATCACCTAATCACGCGTCAATAGGAGAAATCCTTATCGAAAGCCCCTCTTTCCTGGAAACGACCGGTCGATTAATAGTGTGAATTATAATAATGATGATGAAGTTTTGTTTTATTAGTATTATTAATGTAATAAAATGTAAAAGCTTTTTATATAAAATAGAATACTTTTATAAAGTTATTCGCTTTTATTAGACTATAAATATAATATATTATATTCTATTATGCATAGTTTTTTGATAGTAAAATCTTTTTATATAAAAAATGTAATACTTTTATAAAGTTATTTGTTTTATTAGATAATAATTAGAATATATTATATTTTATTATGCATAGTATTTGTATAAGGCTCGTGATAGTGTTTGATAGTAAAATCTTTTTATATAAAAAATAATACTTTTATAAAGTTATTCATTTTATTAGATTATAAATAGAATATATTATATTTTATTTAAAAGATTTTGTTTTATTAGAATATTTTATAGTAAACCAATCTGGACCGTCTGCTTAAAAGTAAATCAATCTGACCGCTCAGAATTAGTTACTATTCACCCATTCTCCTATAAATAGAAGCTCATTCCTTCATTATTTCTTACGAATTCACCGAAACTCTAGAGAGAGAGAGAAACTATAGAGAGAAAAGAAGAAAAGTATTCTGCTACTTCACTACTCCTATATCCAAATAGATTTGTTCTAAGGTAAGGGATATTATTTGTTATAGTAAGGGGTATTATTTCTTTCAGATTCATGAAGAGAACTTCATATTCCATTCTTTATTATTCTATTGAATAACTCAGATACGCTGACTACCCTATATATGGTGGTGAAATTCTTCTATTATTCCATTCCTTATTATTATGTTGGAATAACTGCCTATGCTAAGTAATCGCATACATGGTGAAATTCTTCTATTATTCCATTCTTTATTATTCTCGTTTTAATATCCTCGTCTGCATGCTTTACGCATGACCTGGTTCCATTATTTATTATTCTCGTTGAATATCCTATCGCATGTAATTACGCCTCGACTTCGTTCCGCTTTATTATTATTATTCGCTGAGAATAACTCGTCTGCGCGATCTATCGCATGCATGGTGAATTCTTCATTATTCCATTCTTTATTATTCTTCGTTGAATAACTCGCCTATGTGGATTACCACATGCATGGTGAATGATCCTTTGTATTCATTCCTTATTAAATTGTGGAAATGATCCGCTTACGTGGATTATGATGAAAGTCATAATAAAAGCATTGGACTGATGAAAATCATGGGTATATGTAGTATTAGTAAGTGTTATGATATAAGTTATGTTGGTTATTATGTGAAAACATGAAAGTTTCTTAGAAATCACAAAGGGTTGAAAATCGATTTTGGTGAAAATGAAATATGAAATTCAATCGACCATATCTCCTATTATATTTTGAATTTTTTGAGTGTGGTCAAGTTCTAGAGTTAGATCTATGAGTTTTTTAACTTATCCAAATGGAATCACTGGAAAAGGTGTTGTAGATTTTCGTGTGGACTGATTTAGCAAAGGAGTCAAAAACTGCAAAACACCAAAAAGGATACTGCCCAGAAGTTTAAAAGGGTCATTTTTTGCCACTTAATTTGTGAGAAAAATTCCCGCCTTTTTGGGACATGAAAATATATGGTATAAAGTACTTCCTGTCCAAAAATGAGCTCATTCCGACTTAAAATGAGCAAGTTATGACCATTTCAATATTTAGGTTTTTTCGATTTAAAAATGCTATAACCGAAGTTCTATAACTCCGATGACCATGAAATTTAAACCGAAGATCACGTTAATATGTGTAAGATCCTCGCCAAGATTTGGGAATTTCTGAGTTAAACTTGAGGTAGCTAATTTCTTAAGAAATTAATTAGAAATTGATTTATGAAAAATAGTAAATGAATTTTAAAAATTCGAGAAAAATATATGTTCAATATGGGACTATATTCTCGCTAAATCCCGTAAAAAAAATATTTTTGGGACCGATTTGGTATTTTTCATGAAAATGCACTAGTTATGAGTATATATGAGTTAAATATGTTATGTGAAGTTGAAAATTGGTAAATAGATTTTTATGGCTTGAGAATCCTATATAGGGTATATGCAGATTTTTGATAAGGAATTTGATCATCGGTGATGAAATCTTATGAGTATGACATTTTGAATGATTAAATGCATTATTTGGTAAAGTGTAAACAATTAAAATAAATTGTTTATAAGTTTAAGAAATAATTAAAATATTGTTATAATATTAATGATATTAGATTATGAGATTATTAAGTGATTGATAACATTGGGATATTCTTGAACCCTCGGATAATTTATATTATAAATGTTTAATATTTATCCTTTATCTCATTTGATTGATTCTTTATATCGTTGTCATGATCCTCATGCTTATATTGTGTTGAAAGTCATCTCATGACTTACGTGCATAGATGGACTTGGTATGATTATGACTGTGATTATTCTAAGTATAATCATGACCGTAATGTTACAAATGATGTGGTAAAAGTCATCTTTGGCCCAGAGTATAGATGGACTTGGTATGATTATGACCAGTGATTATTCTGGTATATAATCATGACCAGATTGAAAACACGAATATCCTCGGCCCGTAGTGCATGGATAATTCGTGGTCGTGATACTATTAAGTCGAGTCTCAAAGATTATTGGTTTTACAATTGTATATCTTTGGCCTCAGAGTGCAAAATGGAAAATTGGTTATTGGTTTGGTTATTGATTATATATAAAGATGAACTGTTATTATCGTTATATAACAGTATCTTTCGGTCAGTGCAAAGATGAATTTATTAGTATGATTATGAGCAGAATTGTGATTTGGTATAACCATGATTTTTGATGTTTCGTGAAGATAGGTGATGAAAATTATCTTCGCCCCGGTGCGAAAAGGAATTCGTAATCACAATTATGATTATGAGTTATTCATATGATTGTGGATAGAATTGTTGATTGATGTTATAAGGATAAAACATTATCGGTGGACTTTTAACATGGAGAAGATAATAGACACTGATGGTCTATTTGACTTTTTTAATGGATTGCTCGTTCACCGCAACTATGGTTGAAAAGTTTTATCATCTACCATATGTTCTAAATCTCCGATTTATTATCGACGAAAAGCTATTGATAATTTAATTATCTTTAGTTATGATATTCTTTATCGGGCTAGTTGTGCTCACCCTTTTGCTTCACAATTCCTTTAAGATAATAAGAGTGTTGCATTTGGTCGAAAGCGGGGATAACAGGAATAGAATCTATTGGTCTATAGTCATGCTGAGGTTCTCCCTAAATAGTATGGAAATAATTTTATTGAGAACTTTAGATAAGTGTGTCGATTGTATACGCTATTTGATATTTAATTTTGGTGAACCAAATAGGGTGAGGTGAACCCAACTTTGGAAGGGTGTTTTGTCACTATCATACAAGATGTCTAATGACATACGACCTCGTGTTATCATAAGACAGGGTTGTGCACATCCACTTGCTGAGTATATCTACGAGCACTACCTATATGATCTTAGAGTTTATTTGAAATATAATTTTCACTGGAGACAAGTGGAGATAGTTATATGTCAAGAGAAGACTCACCATTGGAAAGAAAGATGATAGTAATCTTCTCGTTTTTTTTTGGGGTCTATTGGGTCAACCAAGGATAATTCTGTGGACATATGATATCTATCATAACCTAGATTCATGGCCTCCCATGTACGAAGGTTTCCTTGAGCACTTCCCAAAGATTTTAATTTCTAAAACAGTTTTTGACTGTACTTTTATGTAAAGTACCATTGTAAGGTTGTGGTCGAGGCACCATGAGAGTTACATACATTTGTATTAAAACTCACAGCTTAACTCTGTCGTATTCTTTACAACGCTTCAACAGCTTGTATAAATGAAGTTTGTAATTGATTTTATAGTGTGATATCTCAGTGACTCGTAATGGGTGATGTATATCTATTTTGGGGGCGCCACATTTGGTATCGTAGCTTAGGGATATGGTCAAGTGGCGGAGATATGAGTTTAGAACTAGGAGGGAGAGACGAATATATACTTCGCTAGTGTGTGACTTACCAAAGCTGAAATTGTTACTTGATAAGTTGACAAATTATGATATGTCAATTAACCTAGTTTAGAAGTATATTCTAGAAGGATATCTAAAACACAGGAAATGAGCAATGGGAAAATCATGATACAGAGAAAATAACCAGGAAGGTACAATCCAAAAAGAAAGCAAGGTATTATCATCTCTTCAAAATACCGGGTACGTACGTAAATTTTGAGGGCGAAATTTCATAAGGAGGGGAGATTGTGAGACCCCGAATTTTATGAAATAAAAGTATTCAATTTTTTTATTTTGGTAAATAGTTAAATTGATAAAAGTTTAAAGTTAAGGGTGACATTTGAAATTTTTTCAAAGTAAGCAAGTTGTCATAAAATAATCTGTGGTAAAATACGCGTGGTTGTATAGTAGCACACTGTATTGATTATTAATGCTTACGTGAGAAGTCACCCAGTTTGATTCAATTATTGTCGATATTTTATATATTATTAATTCAATAATTGAGATAACAGAGTTATTAATATTATTATTGCAATATTAACGATGTCTAGAAGTTCGCCAGGAGAGGTTTGATCACCTAATTGCACGTCAATAGGAGAAATCCTTATTGAAAGTCCCTCTTTCCAGGAATGACCGTCGATTAATAGTGTGAATTATAATAATGATGATGAAATTTTGTTTTATTAGTATTATTAATGTAATAAAATGTAAAAAACTTTTTATATAAAATAGAATACTTTTATAAAGTTATTCGTTTTATTAGACTATAAATAGAATATATTATATTCTATTATGCATAGTGTTTTGCATAGTAAAATCTTTTTATATAAAACAAAATACTTTTATAAAGTTATTTGTTTTATTAGATTATAAATAGAATATATTATATTTTATTTAAAAGATTTTGTTTTATTAGAATATTTTATAGTAAACCAATCTGGACCGTCCGTTTAAAAGTAAATTAATCTGGATCGTTCAGGAATTAGTTACAATTCAGTCCATTCTCCTATAAATAGAAGCTCATTCCTTCATTATTTCTTACGAATTCACTGAAACTCTACAGAAAGAAACTATAGAGAGAAAAATGAAAAATATTATGCTACTTCACTACTCATATATCCAGTATGTTCTAAGGTAAGGGATATTATTATTATAGTAAGGGGTATTATTTCTATCGTATTCATGAAGAGAACTTCTGTTATTCCATTCTTTATTATTCTGTTGGAATAACCTGTATACGCGGATTACCCTATACATGGTGAAATTCTTCTATTATTCCATTCCTTATTATTATATTGGAATAACCTGTCTATGCGAAGTACTGCATACATGGTGAAATTCTTCTATTATTCCATTCTTTATTATTCTCTCGGAATATCCTGTCTGTGCGTTAAACATGACCTGGTTCCATTATTTACTATCCTGTTGGAATATCCTATCGGTGTGAATTACGCTTGACCTGGTTTCGTTCTTTATTATTCTATTGAGAATAACCTGTCTGTGCGATCTATCACATGCATGGTGAATTCTTCAGTTATTCCATTCTTATTATTCTGTTGGAATAACCTGTCTATGCGGATTACCACATGCATGGTGAATGATCCTTTGTATTCATTTCTTATTAAATTGTGGAAATGATCCGTTTACGTGGATTATGATGAAAGTCATAATAAAAGCATTGGACTGATGAAAATCATGGGTATATGTAGTATTAGTAAGTGTTATGATATGTTATGTTGGTTATTATGTGAAAACATGAAAGTTTCTTAGAAATCACAAAGGGTTGAAAATCAGATTTTGGTGAAAATGAAATATGAAATTCAATTGACCACATCTATTATATTTCGAATTCTTGAGTGTGGTCAAGTTCTAGAGTTAGATCTATGAGTTTTTTAACTTATCCAAATGGAATCACTGGAAAAGGTGTTGTAGATTTTCGTGTGGACTGATTTAGCAAAGGAGTCAAAAACTGCAAAACACCAAAAAGGATACTGCCCAGAAGTTTAAAAGGGCTGTTTCGGCCACTTAATTTGTGAGAAAAATTCCTGCATTTTGGGACATGAAAATATATGGTATAAAGTACCTCCTGTCCAAAAATGAGCTCATTCCGACTTAAAATGAGTAAGTTATGACCATTTCAATATTTAGGTTTTTTCGACAAAAAACGCTATAACCGGAGTTCTATAACTCCGATGACCATGAAATTTAAACGGGAAGATCACGTTAACATGTGTAAGATCCTGCCAAGATTTGAGAATTTCTGGAGTTAAACTTGAGGTAGCTAATTTCTTAAGAAATTAATTAGAAATTGATTTATGAAAAATAGTAAATGAATTTTAAAAATTCCGAGAAAAATATATGTTCAATATGGGACTATATTCTGCTAAATCCCAGAAAAGAAATATTTTTGGGACTGATTTGGTATTTTTCATGAAAATGCACTAGTTATGAGTATATGAGTTAAATATGTTATGTGAAGTCGAAAATTGGTAAATAGAATTTTATGGCTTGAGAATCCTATATAGGGTGTATGCAGATTTTTGATAAGGAATTTGATCATTGGTGATGAAATCTTATGAGTATGACATTTTTGAATGATTAAATGCATTATTTGGTAAACAATTAAAATAAATTGTTTATAAGTTTAAGAAATAATTAAAATATTGTTATAATATTAAGGATATTAGATAATGAGATTATTAAGTGATTGATAACATTGGGATATTCTTGAACCCTGGATAATTTATATTATAAATGTTTAATATTTATCCTTATCTCATGTGATTGATTCTTTATATCGTTGTCATGATTCTCATGCTTATATTGTGTTGAAAGTCATCTGTGACTTACGTGCATAGATGGACTTGGTATGATTATGACCACAGATTATTAGGTATAATCATGACCGTAATGTTACAAATGATGTGGTAAAAGTCATATTTGGCCCGTAGTGCATAAATGGACTTGGTATGATTATGTCCAGGGATTATTTGGTATGATTATGACCAGTATTGAAAACACGAATATCCTTGCCCGTAGTAGTATGGATAATTCGTGGTTGTGATACTATTGTCGAGTCTCAAAGATTATTGGTTTTACAATTGTATATCTTTGGCCTCAGAAAGTGCAAAAATAAACCTGTTGGTTATTGATTATATACTTGTATATCTTTGGTCGAGTAGTGCAAGATGAATTTATTAGTATGATTATGAGCGAGAATTGTGATTTGGTATAACCATGATTTTTGATGTTTCGTAAAAGATAGGTGATGAAAATTATCTTCGCCTCCGGTGCGAAAAGGAATTCAGAATCACAATTATGATTATGAGTTATTCATATGATTGTGGATAGGAATTGTTGATTGATGTTATAAGGATAAAACATTATTGGTGGACTTTTAACATAGAGAAGATAATAGACCTGATGGTCTATTTGACTTTTTTAATGGATTGCTCGTTCCGCTGCAACTATGGTTGAAAAGTTTTATCATCTACCATATGTTCTAAATATCTGATTTATTATTGACGAAAGCTATTGATAATTTAATTATCTTTAGTTATGATATTCTTTATTGGGCTAGTTGTGCTCACCCTTTTGCTTCACAATTCCTTTAAGATAATAAGAGTGTCGCTGGGTCGAGCGGGGATAACAGGGGAATAGAACGGTGGTCTATAGCTGTTGAGATTGTCCCTAAATAGTATGGAAATAATTTTATTGAGAACTTTAGATAAGTGTGTCGTATTGTATACGTCATTTGATATTTAATTTTGGTGAACCAAATAGGGTAAGGTGAACCCAACGTTGGAAGGGTGTTTTGTCACTATCATACAAGATGTCTAATGACATACAACCTCGTGTTATCATAAGACAGGGTTGTGCTCATTCACTTGCTGAGTATATCTATGAGCACTACCTATATGATCTTAGAGTTTATTTGAAATATAATTTTCACTTGGAGACAGTGGAGATAGTTATATGTCAAGAGAAGACTCACAATGGGAAAGAAGAGGATAGTAATCTTCTCGTTTTTCTTTGGGGTCTATTGGGTCACCCATGTATGAAGGTTTCCTTGAGCACTTCCCAAAGATTTTAATTTCTAAAACAATTTTTGACTGTACTTTTATGTAAAGTACCATTGTAAGGTTGTGGTCGAGCCACCATGAGAGTTACATACATTTGTATTAAAACTCACAGTTTAACTGTGGTCGTATTCTGTACAACAGTTCAATAGTTGTATAAATGAAGTTTGTAAATGATTTTTATAGTGTGATATCTGGCGACTCAGAATGGGTGATGTATACCTATTTTGAGGGCGTCACAACGAGGACCCCCATGAAAAGACCCACGAGGCCCACCATATCCTCGTCTTTCAGAGGACTTTTCTAAATCACCTTCTTTCAAATTGTTTGTGCCCTAAAGAAAAGTCTGACGAGGATAATATCGCTGGCGACGATCCAGTCCTTTTTGAGCATCTTACCGCGGATCGAATAACAAGCAGCAGGTACTGAAATGAGTTGGGTTAGAGAGGAGAGCGAGCGGTAGAGGAAGAGTAACGAGAGAGAAACTGTTAGAGAGGAGGAAGATGATTTGGGGGAACACGAAAAATGATTTGGGGAAAATGGGAGGGTATTTTCTTTAAAAGACATCTATACCGACGGTCAGACGATGACCGTTGCTATATATACCCTATAGTGAGGGTTACGTGCTGACCGTCGCTATAGCTCGTAGCTATATATTGAATTTCTAGTAGTGACCCTCAGCAACTGAGCTTCTACATATGTTACCTAGGCATACAACTGGGCTTCTACAGATGTTACCCAGGCATATAGCTGGGCTTATACAGATGTTCATAGGGTTATATTTAGGGAAAAATTGGGGGAATATTGAATTGGGAAAACGTACCAAGTTTGAGAGAGACATAAGCAGAGGGACGACGACGGGGAAGAGAGGCCATGACGACAACGATATCCTTGCTAGCGACAGCGAGGAAGAAAGAAAAACCGCAGGAGAGAAACAAAGAAACAAAATCGAGATTTCAGATCTGGCCTCTCGGAAACTGGGTGTAGGCTAGGGAAAAATGGGAGAAAACATACTGATAGAGTGATAGTTATTATAAAATTATTTCAAGTTTTCACTTCTGCAAGATTTTTTTAACTCCGTGTTTTTTAGATAGATAACATTTTTAAAAAAAGCGTTATCTAATTAAAACTAAAAAATGCCCTTTTAAATAGATAACGTTTTTTCATATATATCTACAACGTTTTGTTAAAAAACGTTGTGAAAAAATACCATAACGTTTTTTATAAAAACATTGTGGTTTAAGTGTTGTCTATTTACTACTTTGTACTAGTGGCTAGAAGATATGTTAAGATCTTACGTTATGTATTTCAAATAGAGTTGGGACGAACTTCTGCCTTTGGTGGAATTCGCGTACAATAATAGTTTTCATGCTAGTATAGGCATGCCGCCTTACGAAGCGTTATATGGGAGGAAGTGCAGAACTTCACTGTGCTGGGATGAAGTAGGTGAACGTCGGATGTTGGGACCTGAGATGGTATAATAGACGATAAATATGGTAAAGTTAATACCTACTCGCTTGGTAGCGGCTCAAGATAGAAAAAAAAGTATGCATATCCTCACTGTGAAAAGAGGGAGTTTGAAGTAAGTTCGTATGTCTTTCTGAAGGTATTGCCTTGGAAAGGGAAGATACATTTTGGAAAGAGGGAAGTTAAGTCCAAGGTTTATAGGACCTTTTAAAATTTTAAGATGGGTAGGAGATGTAGCTTATGAAGTAGCTTTACCTCTAGAGATGGAACGAATATATAATGTGTTTCACGTGTCAGTGTTGCGTCCTTATAAACCTAACTACAAACACATAATAGAGTACGAATCTATTCAGATAGAAAAAGACTTAACTTATGAAGAACTTCCAGTTCAAATTGTTGATAGGAAGGAACAAGTCTTGAGAAATAAGATAATACCTTCAATGAAGGTAATTTGGAGGAACCACAATGCCGAAGAAGCAACGTGGGAACTCGAGAGTAAAATGAAGGAAAATTTTCCTTATTTATTTATATAATTATAGCGAGATTCTGGGGACAGAATCCTTATTGGGGGAGAATGTAACGTCCGACAAAATTGGATTTTTATATGAATAAATTTTTATTTGATTATGTGAATTAAATGAATTTAATTGATTATTTGTGTGAGTAAGATATATGAAGGTCGTTCTATGACCTAGAATGTGCGGATGTGGTAAGGATTCTGGCTATGCGCTAGAATTAATTATTTTGAATTTCCAAGACGAAAATAAAAGTTTTTCGAGAAATTTCTGTAAAAACACTATTCATTCGTTTCTGCTCGAGAATTAAGTTTGAAATTCCGAGAAACGCATAATGATAGAATTCTAAGACGAGATGGAATATCCAATAATATTTCAGTTATGGCAAACAAAGTTTTCGCTTGCGGACTTAAAACCTAAGGGATAGGGAAAGTGATTTCCGAGATGGAAATGAATGCGTATAATGATTAGGGTTATTATACGTGTGATATATGAGTATGATACTAGTTAGTATACAAGTGTAGTATGAATAATATTACGACGTATAATAAGAATATAGTATGAATACTATACGAAGAGAATACATGAGTTATACGCGTAGAATACGATTAGTTCTTATTGGACTTTAAGTTTATGGACTCTGTAGAATCTAATTGGACTTGGATTATGTCAAGCCCAATGTTTTGTGAAATGAAGCCCAAGATTGAGTATTGTTAAGGCCCAATGTTAGGTTAAATCAAGCCCGATCCAAGAAACGGAATTGCGGATCTAACTGATGGGTCACCGGATGGGTAAAACCCATGGGGCAACCAATGGGGGGACCCAAAAGGCCATGTGGGCCGGCCACATGGTGGCCAAGTAAAGTCATTACTTGGTTGTTAAGCCATGAATAGTAAGGAGCTAGGATAAATGACCAAAATACCCTCTACTTGGTTTTTCTATAAAAGGAAGCTTAGCTATTTCATTTGGTTGTTTATAACATTTGACCAACATATACTGAGAGAGAGAAAAGTGAGTTAACAAGTAATCAAGTGAGCTTGAAGCAAATCATACAAGTTTTAAGCAAGAACGCTAAGAACATTAAGGTAATAATTCATAAAACCTTAGTCTTCGATTCGTTTAAATTTATTTTTCGTAGAGAATCATGAATTGGTGGAGCATGTCTCTTCTGGAGTAATAAGGATGGCTATTAGTGAATTAAACATTTATAAGCCATGTATAAGTAGGAATCATAAGCGTTAAATAAGTTTTATCGCGGATAAAACATTAAGTTTTGACTTTGTTGTTGATGGACAAATTGAAAACCATCATTTATAGGGTATGTGAATATTGCTTGGTTAGGATATAGACAATGAATCTATGGATTGGTTCCAATTGATTTGCTGTATAAAACATGAGTAACGAAGTAATGGCGAAATTTACTAAATTAGACGTTAAACGTTGAAATCGTATAATTATGCATTAGTAGTCAAAACTTGCCGTTTAGTTCGGAAACCCTAGTTTTCAATGGCATATCATAGTTTAACGTATTCAAGAGTCGTATTGAGGACCCAAGATGTGTGTGTCGTATATTATACGTCACTTAATAATTGATTTTGGTGAACAACAACAGGGTGAGGTGAACCCAACTTTGGAATGGTGTTTTGCCACTATCATACAAGATGTCTAATGAAATACAATCTCGTGTTATCGTAAGACAGGGTTGTGCACATCTACTTGCTGAGTATATCTACGAGCACTACCTATATGATCTTGGAGTTTAGTTGAAACATAACGTTCAATTGCAGATGGTGGAGATAGTTATATGTCAAGAGAAGACTCACCATTGGAAGGAACATGATAGTAATCTTCTCATTTTTCTTTGGGGTCTATTGGATCAACCAAGGATAATTCTCTAGACATATGATATCTATCATAACTTAGATTCATGGCCTCCTATGTACGAAGGTTTCCTTGAGCACTTCCCAAAGATTTTAATTTCTAAAACAGTTCTAGATTGTACCTTTAAGTAAGGTATCACTGCGAGGTGCTGTCCATAGTGGGGACATGAGTCACAGTTGGTATTAAAACTCACAGTATATGTGTTGTTGTATTTTGCACGATAATTGTTGTAATAAAGTTGTAGTTATTTTCTGTACCATGTATTTGGCTACTCAGAATAGGTTGGATGGATTGGACCTATTTTGGGGGCATCACATTTGTTATTAGAGCTTAGGGATATGATCTCTGGCGGAGATCCAGGATTAGAACTAGGAAGGGAGAGACGAGTAATATCCTTCGCTAGTGTGTGTCCTACCTAAGCTGAATTTTCTTACTTAAGTTGACAAATTGTGATATGTCAATTAACCTTTGTTTTGAAGCTGTATTCTAGAATGATATATGAAATACAGGAGATGAGCAATGAAGAAATCATGAGGACAGGGAAGATGGAATCTGAGATGAAAGCAAGGTATTTTCAACTCTTTGAATTATCAGGTACGTAAATTTCGGGGACGAAATTTCATAAGGAGGGGAGATTGTAAGACCCCGGATTTTATGAAATAAAAGTATTCAATTTTCCTAATTAGTAAATGGTTAAATTAATAAAAAGTTAAAGTTAAGGGTGATATATATAAAATTTTCAAAATACGCAAGTGGTTATAAAATACTCATTTTTGTTGGGGAATATTCGTTTGGTCGTGAAATATTCTTGTTGTCGGGGAATATCCGTACGACGGCGCAGCCATTCGTGGGCCCCATAACAGAATAACTATCGGATGAAGAAAATGACAAGTTTGAGTTTTTATAAATAATGGCGTAGTTGTTAACGTTAACACTGTTGGAATACTTGGTGGTTAAAATACAGTAATATATGTGGTTGCACAGTAGCACATGGTATTGCATAGTAGTTTTGAATTATTGATCCTTACGTAAGAAGGCACTACTCAATAATTGTTACAGTAATTACTGTTCAATATTCTATTTTATTGATTCAATAATTGCTGCGTTGATATTTTATATTATTGTTGTTTCAATAATTATTACTGCACAATATTTCCCATTATCAGATCAATAATTCATATTATTTGAATAATATTATTAGATAGAATTATTGGCAATGTCTAGAAAGTTCTGTCAAGGAGAGGTTTGGTCACCTAATTGCACGATAGTAAGGAGAAATTCTTATTGGAAAGCCCCCTCTTTCTTGGGAACTGCCTGGTTGTCATTATTGTGATTCTATAATATTAGTTGTGAATAATTAATTATTGATTTATATGATAAGGAAATATTTATTTGATGTGGATATAAATGATGGATTTATTTATGTGTTTATAAATGAAGGATTTAATGTTGAGGTGTTTTGTCGAAATGAAGAACAAAATATGGGATTTTCAGAAAAATTAGTTTATTACTTGATTTTGTATAATCCATAACTCTTGGTGTATAATGAGTTAGGAGATGAGCCATATATCAAAAGAAATCCCTGGAAGTAAGCTAACCGTAGAAATTAGAATCACCCAAAAATTCTTTGTGGATTTTTTGTGGTGACAGTTTGAGTGAAACTGGTTCGAAGGACTTATAATCTGATAATCAGTGTTCTTGAGATATATTACGTGAGTTATAATTTTTAATCCGACCGTTGGATCGTTTTGATTTTTGGATATGTTATACATATATACGTTGAGTATATATCCACAAATTTTGAACCGTTAAAAATTAACGTATGATTTTTTATGAATTTTAAGAGGTGACTGATTCGAAAATTATTTTTGTAAATGATTTTGGTGGAAATATTCTAGAAGGGTAGCCCCATTTTTGTTTTTAATTGAAAGCATGTGCTGAATTAAAGCTTCAAGTATGGTGGACTGGAATTTCAACTTGTCATGCGTAGGAATAAAATAAATATATTATTTTATTATTTTAGTCTCCTTTGGCGTTCTAGCATTTTTCTATAAATAGGTGCTTATGTTAGAATTGAAAATCACACCAGAAACAAGTTTTCTTTCTCTCTATATTGTCGAGCATATTTTTGTGAGTATTTAGATACTTGGAGAGTTGCTATTCAGTGCAAGTTTCCTTCGGCTTTACATCTGATGTTTCCGTCAGAATTACTGCTCTTTTGAGGTAAGGGATTTTAAGGGTTGTTATGTTTCTTTAGTTTCGTAATTTTTCTGACGTTCAAAAATTCTGAAAAAATTTGAAATGATAATTTGATGAGTTTTATTGATTGTGTCCAAAAATGGTGAGTTTTGGATGTATAGATTAAGAGTTATGGATTTTATGAGAAAAGACTATTTTAAAAGTAAACCCTTATAACTCCTTGTGGTTAACTCCAAAATTGGTGAAATTTTTATTGGGAGTATATCTATATAACATCAGTATATTCTATAAATTTCGGAATTTTTGAACTAAAGTACAATTTATGATAAATGTCTAAATATTCGACAGTTTTGACTATGTGAAAAATAGTAAATGAATTTTAAAAATTTCAAGAAAAATATATGTTCAATATGGGACTATATTATGCTAAATCTCAGAAAAGAAAATTTGTTGGTACTGATTTGGTATTTTTCATTAAAATGGGCTAGTTATGAGTAAATGAATTAAATATGTTATGTGAAGTAACAAAATTGGAAAATAGGATTTTATGGCTTGGGAATCCTATATAAGGTATATGCAGATTTTTGATTAGGGTTTTGGTTATTGGTGATGAAATCTTATGATTTTGGCATTTTAGGATTATTAAATGCATTATTTAGTAAAGTGTAAACAATTGAAATAAATTGTTTATATGTTTAAGAAATGTTATTCTTTCAATATCATTATACTGAAATATTGGTATGGATTTTATTATGGAATTTCTACCTTTTTTATGTCGGGGTTACTATTCATGAGTTACTATTCACGACAAAATTAGTTTCTTTTTTGACCAAATTATCGTTGATTTATGAATCTTACTCTTGAAATTAAATCCATGTTTTGATCATATTGTTTTTATTATCATATATAACATTTTTATAATCCTGGTGAAGAAATTTCTCTTTGACTTGAGTGTAAAGATGGGTAGATTATTGGTATGATCGTGACTATGGGTTCTCTTTGGCCAGTAGTGCAAAGTTGAATCGTTGACTGGTATGATCATGACCATTGAATATCTTTAGCTTAAGTGCAAAAGTGAATTGATCAACATGGTTATAATTATTGTTTATATAAATTCTGAAATGATTATATATTTCTTTGAGATATTAATATCTTTGGCCCGTAGTGCAAAGATGCATGTTGTTGAATATCTTTGGCCTGTAGTGCAAAGATGAACTATTAATGAATATCTTTGGCCCGTAGTGCAAAGATGAACTTATTAGTATAATTATGAACATGAACTGTGATTTGGTGTAACCATGATCTTTGATGTTTCAGGTAAAGACATGTGATGAAAAATATCTTCGTCTTGGATGAGAAGAGAAAATTAGAACTACAATTATGATTATGAGTTATTCACATGACTGTGAACAGGATCTGTTGATTAATGTTACAGGGTCAAAGCATTGTTGGTGGACTTTTAACATGGAGAAGATAATAGACTTTATGGTCTATTTGACTCTTCTAATGGATTGCTCATTCCGCTTCAACTATGGTTGAAAAGTTTTATCATCTACCATATGCTCTAAATCTCTGATTTATTACTGATGAAGGCTATTGATAATTTAATTATCTTTAGTCATAATATTCTTTATTGAGCTAGTTTTGCTCACCCTTTTGCTTCACAATTCCTTTCAGGTAATAAGAGTGTAGCTGGGTCGAGCGGGGATAACAGGGGAATAGTGTGGTGGTCCGAGATCATCAAAGTTTGTCAACACATTATAAAAAAAAGATGACATACAATATATAATTGTATTGAAGACCTAAGATGTGTGTGTAAATATATTATACGTCACTTAATAATTGATTTTGGTGAACAACAATAGGGCGAGGTGAACCCAACTTTGGAAGGGTGTTTTGCCACTATCATACAAGATGTCTAATGACATACAATCTCGTGTTATCGTAAGACAGGGTTGTGTACATCCACTTTTTGAGTATATCTACGAGCACTACCTATATGATCTTGGAGTTTGGTTGAAACATAACGTTCAATTGCAGATGGTGGAGATAGTTATATGTCAAGAGAAGACTCACCATTGGAAGGAACATGATAGTAATCTTCTCGTTTTTCTTTGGGGTCTATTGGATCAACCAAGGATAATTCTCCGGACATATGATATCTATCATAACTTAGATTCATGGCCTCCTATGTAATGAAGGTTTCCTTGAGCACTTCCCAAAGATTTTAATTTCTAAAATAGTTCTAGATTGTACCTTTATGTAAGGTATCACTGTGAGGTGCTGTCCATAGTGGGGACATGAGTCACAGTTGGTATTAAAACTCACAGTATATGTGTTGTTGTATTTTGCACGACAATTGTAGTAATAAAGATGTAGTTATTTTCTGTACCATGTATTTGGCGACTCAGAATAGGTAGGATGGATTTGACCTATTTTGGGGGTGTCACATCACATATCGCCCAATTGTCCTAATCCCAAGAAGAACCAGGGCTGTTTTGTTTGTGGGTCGATGGACCACTTGGAAAGAAATTGCCTAAAGAAGGGGTCAGAGGATAGCAAGGGTACTAGTAGTGATAAGTTAACCATTACTGGACAAACACCATCGTCGGGTAGACCCACGACCCGTACTTTTAATATGACTGTCCAAGATGTGGTTGCATCAGCAGATGTAGTATCAGGTATCATTCCGGTCAATGAAATAATTGCTTATGTAATGCTCGAGAAAATCAAATTTATATGAGAATTAAATTTTTATTTGATTATGTGAATTAAATGAATTTAATTGATTATTGATGTGAGTAAGCTATATGAAGGTCGTTCTATGAACTAGAATGTGCGGATGTGGTTATGATTCTGGCTATGTGCTAGAATTAATTGTTTTGAATTTCCAAGACGAAAATAAAAATTTTTCGAGAAATTCTCATAAAAATACTATTCATCCGTTTCTACTCGGGAATTAAGTTTGAAATTCTAAGAAACGTGTAATGATAGAATATGAAGACGAGATGGAATATCTAATAATATTTCATTTATGACAAACGAAGTTTTCGCTTGCGAACTTAAAACCTAAGGGTTGGGAAAAATGATTTTCGAGAAGGAAATAAGATACGTATAATGAATTACGATGATTATGCATACGATATACGAGTGTGATACTATTTAGTATACGAGTACAGTATGAAGATTTAATACGACATACAATACAAATAATGTATGAGTATTATACAAAAAGAATACATGAATTATACGTGTAGAATACATGAATTATACGTGTAGAATACGATTGGTGTTAATGAACTTAGAGTTTAAGGAATTAGTATGATTCAATTGGATTTGGATTATATCAAGCCTAAGTAATTAATTAATCAAGCCCAAGTTAAGGCCCGATGTTAAGTTTAATTAAGCCCGATCCTAGAAATCGAATAGTGAATCGAACCGATGGGTCATCAGATGGGTAAAGTCCATGGGATAACCCATGGGGATGACCCACAAGGCCATGTGGGCCGGCCACTTGATGGTCAGGTAAAGTAACCCACTTGGAGGCCAAGTAAAGTAGATTTACTTGGTGAGGAAGAAAAGGAATAGTAAGGAGGTGGGGCTTGTTGACCAAAATACCCTCCATTTGTGTTTCCTATAAAAGGGAGCTTAGCTAGTTCATTTGTTTTGTTTACAAACATTGACCAACATAATTTGAGAGAGAGAAAAGAGCTTTTAACAAGTAATCAAAAGCAATTCAAAGCAGAGTACTTAAGCTTTAGCAAGAACGTGAGAAACGTAAAGGTAATAATTCGTAGAACTTTAGTATTCGATTCATTTAAGTTTATTTTTCGTAGAGAAACATGAATTGGTGGAGCATTTCTCTTCTAGAGAAATAAAGATGGCTATTAAGTATTAAAACATTGATAAGTCATAATTTAGTAGAAATCGTAAGTGTGTACGTAAGTTTAAACTGAAGAAACCATTGAACGTTGACTTGGTCGTTGATGGGCAAATTGAAAACCATCATTGATAGGGTATGTGCATATTACTTGATTAGGATGTAAACAATGAATCAATGGATTAGTTCCATTTGATTTGGCGTAAAAAACACAAGTAACGAAGTTATGGCGAAACTCACGAAATTAGACGTTAAACGTTGAAATCAAAGAATTCCCGAATTTGTAGTCAAAACTCGCCGTATAAATCAGAAACTCTAGTTTTTGATGGTGTAATATAGGACAATGTATTTAATAGTCGTGGACTCAAGAATGGTTGGATTCCGACCTAGAACGAAGAAAATGAATTAGGAACGCTATTGAATGTTAAACGAACGTGCAAAAACCTGGCAAGAAAATTAACTTAAGAGACTAAAAGAAGGGACCCCGCTTCAAGGTGCCCTTTAAAGAGTCAAACCCCAAGGGGCGGGGGGTGCTATTAGTTAGCCGAGCCATGCTCTCACGGGGAGATATTATGAAGAACAAACCACGTAGGAAGTGAAATCAAAAATAATAGTGTTGACCAAGTTAGTTGTTGAATCAAGGTGTTTGTACAACAACTAAGGGGCATGTAAATACTTAAGATACATGGTAAGATCAATCTCAAACCACTTATTTAGTGATGACTTTTAGAGCTTGAGCATGGTTTAATAATAAGTAAACGAAGAATATAAGAATGCAAGTAAGAAAATCGTGAATAGTATTCAACGTTGGTACTTCACCAATGATGATTGTGTCAGGAATAAACATGTGAATGATATTCCTATTTATATATGATTTGATTATGATATATATATATATATATGTGTGTGTGTGTGTGTGTGTGTGTGTATGTGTGTGTGTGTGTGAATGAATATGCAAGTATACTTGCATTAAAAAAAGTTGTAAAGTCCACTGATAGATTATAGAAATATATGTACAAGGACTTAGAATGAATTGATCAAATATGTTAGGTTGATCCTACATAAGCAAAACAACTTTGTAAAGTCCTTAAAAAGAAATGATGTACAAGGACTATAAACATAGAAAGATCAAACATGTTAGGTTTATCGTATGATGTAATAGATAGGCTTGCCTGATCATCGAGTACTGCACTAGAAATCGTAGTCTGTCAAGAAAGTCAAGGATAACTCGAGAGCTATCGAGGCAGACTCGTAGTCTGCAAGATAGTAGATCTCGGAGTTCATAGAATGCCAGGACAGATGAGGAAGGATCGTAGTGTGTCGAGTAAAGCTTCCTCGGAGCCGTAGTTTGCTGAGGAAGTCATGTTCAGAATTTTTAGAGACAGCCTACCTACGAGCCGACCGAGCATCTGCCGAAGCCATGTCAAGAATCGTAGACAACACTCGGAGTCGTAGAGTCTACTAATGTCAAAGCTAAAGTCAAGAATCGTAGACTACACTTAGAGTCGTAGAGTCTACTGATCGTATCAAAGGCAGAGATCATAGTCGAGCAAGATCAGATGAAGACAACAAGCACAACGATAGAAATCGTAGTGTCAAGATCTGATCTCGAAGTCGTAGTGTCTGCACAGCCGAAGCTGAATCATAGAGTGCAGTGCTAAGACCTAAACAGATGTGCTCACAAAGACAAGGTAGAATCATAGAGAAAACACGATTCTCAACAATTGAGCACTCCCAGAATATCCAAAGGAATGATGCCTCTAGTTGGTACTGCAAAGATACATCTCACCTAAAGGAAGCAAGAGAGCACTCAACGAATGGCATGCAAGCTAATAAAAGATCTAAGCATCAACCCAATAAGCATCCAGATTGAGTTGTGAAGCCATTCAAGATGAAGTCTTCCACAAGATGATCATAAGAAGACTTCAGTAGCTGACTAAGGAAAGTCAGCATATGCAGTAGCTGTCAAGTGGAAATATGACAACGATCTTGGAAGTAACCAGGATTGTAGTGTTTGCCGAACGAAGAAGGAACTGATGGAGTATACACAAAGATACTGGTCAGCCTCTGAAGAACAAGGCTAAAGTGATTAAGCATTGGGTTAGTCCATTGATGATAAGTGAACGAGAGATCACAAGGAGAAAGTGAGCTGGACACACCACAAATCTGAAGTGTCTTGTTATTCAGAAGGGGCTCGAGCAAGGAGTCAAGTCATCAGTATCTGAGAGCAGTCGAGGAAAACAGAAGTGTTGAAGCACTACAAAAAAGAAGGAAGAGTTGCTCTTCACTAAAGATCAAGTGAACACTCTTCAAGATCGTAGTGCTGACTCTACATATCAATAAGCATCAGTCAATAAGACACTACGATCAGGACCAAGAAGAAGTGCATCAGAATTGTTGAGTTCGAACAACTGAGGATTGAAGCATTGACAACGGTTCAATCTAAAGGCTGGCATTCAGACAAAAGCTTATTGAGAGCATCAATGCAAGGACAACCTCAGATCAAGAAATCAGAAGGGGGAAATAAAGTCGTCGACCTTCTCGAGATATTAAAGTAACATATCTGACGGGGTAGGTGAAACAGTAGACTGTAGTGTTTGAAAGTTAGAAAAAGTTGTCATGTCACATCTGCAGTCTGCACCAAATAACTCGAGATCTGTGAAGCAATTTGAATAGCTTTCAACGGCTACCTTCCAACAAGAAGATTGGAAAGTAGTATAAATCAATAGAGCTTCAAAGTTCAAGAGTTGCTGATGATTGCTATGTTGCAGAATCGTTGAGTTGTTGAATGCTATTGTTGACTCTACGAGTTCCACCAAAGATCAACAGAACAAGTCTAAGTGACAGTGAGACTACATAGGTAGAAGTGAAGCAGCTTTGAAGAAGGACTCAAATAGACTAGAGCTTTACTCAACAAAGATGAGAATGCCACTCAAGATGGCAGCCAAGCTGAGAGCCGAGAAGGCCAAGGAGATAACATTCAGAAAAGTGGATCAGGAGAGCCACTCTACGAATCACCATGAACCTAAAGTCGAATCGACAAAGTGCGTAACCATGTCTCGCAAAACATTCAAGAAGGGTTCAGGATTGCTAATTACCGCATTTAAGTCTACCAAAAGCTCAGGGACTTAGCAAATCCAGATGGGGATGGTGCACAGCTGACATCAGATGAAGATGAGTAAAAAAGAGTAAAGATCAGCTGCACCAAAGAAGATGTGGTCCAAACTCAAAGCAGAATGCGAAGAGGACCACACCAAGCTGCTAAGTAAAAAAGATATTCAGAGCTTAATGACATCTTAGCAGCTCAGCACCAACAACAACAACAACTACAACAGCAAGAAGCCAGGGCCTGAGGGGTCCTTGTCCGGACGGACTAAATGAAGGTCCAAGCCTGCTGGGCTTGAAGAATTCCTAGGGAGGAACTCCAAGAGAAGTCCCAAGGTGAATCAAGTCCCAAGGTCACCGGCTTGAAGGAATCTTAGTGATTTAGGGTGCTGCCCTTCCTTAGTGGAAATCCTGCTAGTTGAAAGCAGAAGAGTGGATTAGGATCTTGAGTCTCTGAACCACTTAAAACCCCTTGTGTCTTTTACTTTATGTCATTTAAATTATGTACATTAACTGCTATAACGGCTATACATGATTTAACTGCTTACTACTGAACTAACTCTACGAACAATATATGTATGATTATGAATATATCAATGAAGGGGATCTTTTACTTATTCCGCTGTGCTTGAAATGACTCTTATATTTGTCATATGCTAAATTATTAGCAATACAAAATAAATTAGAAAATTATTTATTTGAATTTAAAAAGAAATTAAAAGGATCAATTCAACCCCCCCTTCTAGATCTATTGTGCCTACTGGGAACTAACAATTGGTATCAGAGCAGGTTCTCATGCTATATTCAAAAGCTAATCACTTTAAGTCTGATCCTAGGCACAAACATTGTTCTAAACTTAGTTTAGTAGTAAGTCACTTGTTATATGCAGATGAGCTCACACGTTGGAAATATTGTGGATAGGTAAATGTGCATATACACCTGAAGCTGCTCACATTGGTCCATGTTATTGATTGCCATATCAACAAGACCAATCCTTACTCGCGGTTAATCTTGTAGTCTGAAGACCAGGCTAGAATGCTCAAGAGACATCAACAGAAAAGAATTAAACATCCACCAGCCTGAAAAGATGAAAAGGCCATACATGCTAAGTAATTCTTATCCAAAGAAGAAAGAAGAACTTCTCAAACATGTGTCTGGCCAACTTGCAGCTGGATGTAAACCTTGTGAACTCAAAGATGTCAAAGAACTAAAGATGCTGATATTCTCTTAGCTTGCATCTTCAAGACCACGACTGATTGATTGAAGGTCAACTGGAGCAGCTAGCTGTCAGGAGAAATTGAGAAACTATGCACATCAATGCCTAAACTCAGTATATCTTAGATAAATGACTATTAAGAAACTGACATTAAAAAGGTACGGTTCCTCACTAATATAAATATGTACATCATGATTGCACTTTCTTATGAACTATAACAATATTCTTTCAAGGAATCATAATCTACCTAAAAAGGTGAAGAGAGAAAGTACACTGAGGGTGGAAACTCAAATGACTATAAACTTTCTCTCTATCCAAGTTTTAGGTTGAAGATGACATCTTGAAAGAAATCTGAAATGGGTCATAATAGCATCACAAGTTAAAATAATTTTATGTAAAGTAATCTATGTTCATGGGTTAGTATGTATGTACAACCTATGGTCTAAGTGTCTAATAACACACAGAGTATGATCAATTCTACAAGAGCATCTTGAAGATTCATAGAAACTGATCACCTCCATGAATCAACCAGATACAAATAAATTGTAGAGTTGATTCTCACTCTGTGAACATTTAAACCCTTTGAACATGACCTAGCAAATGATGAAACCATCAAAGAAAAAGAGTGTTTTATTAAAATAGCAAATCTCACACACACTCACCATTATGCATCTCAAAATGTATTATCTAAATTAGTTACAGGCATGAATATGACTGTTGGTGATCAATATGATGATTATCCAAATATATGAGGAACAGGGGTTTAGAAAACTAACCTAGCAGGACCTATTTAACCATGGGCACTAAAAATAGAAATTTATAACTTGTAGGTACCTGGTCCATCAGGCCACACTAAGGAATGCTGAAACAGAAGACTTCAGTCAAGAAAATTCAACCAGCAGAAGGCTTAAGACTGTTTAGAAATGATTCTAATAAAACTCCTATATGTCAAAGCCTATCCTGGAAGACTTGCTAAGCTAATCTAAATGAAGCTCACATCGTTGTTGATCCCTATAAGGAAGCAAGTCATTCAACCAAAAATGTAAAAGGGTCTTAGATGCTCAATCATTCAAAGTAGGTCATAAGAGAAGAATCCTCCTGAAAGCTCACCACAGAGGATCATCGAGCATCAAACATGAGGAACTCATTACGGGAGCAGAACTCTACAAGTATAAACTATAAAAGAAGACTACGTTCGTAGTGTTGTCAAAGGATCGTAGAATGATCAACCTTGAAGATGCCCATTTCTACGATATAAGAAGATTTAATGATTTTAGTCAAAAGGAGATATGCATGGATGCTTCCTAATGTACATGAAGAAAAAGAAATCACACCTCACTGAAAAGACATCATCAACCATGGGGGAGCAGTGATCTATTAAGGAACAACAACACTGAAATATTCTATGAAGCAATGTACCAGCTATAGAGTCCCAAAACTTTGTGGCTGATGAACCAAATGAAGATCCATAGTCAGTAGAAACGTCTCAAAATGTACTACTGATAACCTATCAGCCACCCAAATCAAAATCGTGGAGTGCCTACGATCAAACATCTGATCATAGTGTAAGAGCAAGAGGACACCACAATTACAACAAATGAAATTGTCTAAAGTTGGGAGAGGACCTCCCCACTAGAAAAGGTCAAATGAGATATCAGTACAAACTACTCCTAAAGTACTTCATCTGGAAAGCGCCTCAGGGACAAACCTGACCCTTAGCTCATTCTAAGAAGTTGGCCCTTCCTGAGCTACCTTAACCCAGAAGGATTGCTTGATCAAGTTAATCTCAAGGACCAAGACAGTCAACGATCGCAGAGTAGAGTTTGTGAGAACTCAACGATCATGATACAACCTCAACGATCGTAGTGCAACCTCAGTGATCGTAGAAATAGACTCGACAATTGCAGTCTTATAAGAGGCTACTCCAACTCATGAGGAGCTTGGAAGAACAGGACAATTGCTCAACCATTCAGATTATGGGAGATAAGTTCGAATGTTGGTTGGAAAGATGACCTGATGAAGAAAAGTTACCAAGACTTTATGAAGTACATCAGTAGTTGAGCCATGTAGGTTCAAAATGAAAAGTAATTTCAAAAACCATCCATTGCGTCATCTCTCAAAAGTTGATCATTGAGTCAACAAAGGAAATCGTAGAGTCCATAGCTACCTTATCATGCTACTCTACGAACCAAAGAGGTCAACGGTCAATCCACGTCAATCAAACCTCTACTCTTCTATAAGAAACATGCAACTGAAAAGTTAATGGGGGGTTACAGTTCATTACTGGGCATTTTGCAACCAATGGCTAGTTGACACATCACAGTGTATGTAGAGTCAAAAGGAACTGCCATAAAGACAAATTCAAAATTTACAAACAGTTACCAGGAACTTTTGAACCTCTCTCCCTCCCATTTTCAAACCCTAGAATCCTCTTCGAAGCCAAACCAATAAAACTTCCAGAGTCCACATCACAATCAGCCATATCCCATAAATCTCTCTGAATCACACACCCATATACCCTGAACTTTTCAAATGGTAGAATGGAGAGTTATAACTGGAATCCAACTCGGCTTCACAAAGTTTGAAAAATCAGAGATGAAGTTCAAGAACATCCTTGAGCTCATAAAGAAAGCTGGATTCTCTGAGTGCTTGGAGGCCAACACTCCAGTCTATACAGATCTAGTAAAGCAGTTCTACTCAAATGCTTCAACGAATTCTGGGGTTCTGACCACTAAGGTGAAAGGATCAAGTATGAAGATAAGAGAATCAGACATCAATCAATGTCTAGGGTTTCCCAATCAAGGTCTGATAAACCTGGATGAAGTCAACATTGAAGAAGGCAAGAGGCTAATGCAGTACTAAAGAAACCCTAGCCTGAAGGACATAAAGAAGAAGGAATTTCCTGAGGTATTCGAGTTCCTTGCTGAGATAGTGGCAAAGTGTATCCTATGCAAGGATACTGCATATGACACTGTACTTGATCAGCAGTTAAAGATTATGTCTGCAATAGTTCTGAAGAAGCGAATCAACTTTGGAGCTATCTTATTCGATCAGATCTCCAAATGGGTAGAAAAGGCCGAGTTAAAGAAGTCTACAGAAAAATCACTTACAAAGGTGTTTTATGGAAGACTGCTGAGTATTGTGATGAAGAAGAAGTTGGGAAGCAAGATCAAGGATGATGAGGGAGAACCTCTAAATGTTCACAAAGTAATGTCTCCACAACTATTTGTAAATTGGAAGAAAAATCCAAAGGAAAACAGGAGGCTAACACAAACTGAAAGCAGCAGAAAAGTCTCTGCAAAGAAGAGAAAGGCAAAGGAGGTGGAAAGCTCTGAGTCTGATGACTCTACATCAGTTGATGCCACACCGACAAAGAAGAAGTCTAAGAATGTGTAGAATGCAAAGGCTTCGTCAAGCCATGTCTCCATTGACAAGAAGAAACAAGGAGCAGGAGAAAAACCAGCATCAACTACTGAAAACCCAAAAAGAAGAAGGAATAACAGACTACTCCAAGAGTCACCCAAGAAGAAAGCAAAAGTTATGAGGAAATCAGTTCTAGCTCCCCAAGAAAGTCCATCCAACAAAGAAGAAAATGTAGAGTCTGAGGATGGGAAGGGAACTGAAAGCTCTAAGATTGAATCCTCAAGGAATAAGTTCAGCAATGAGGAAGAAGTTGAATCTATGGAAGGAAGAGTCAAGTCTGATGATGAAGAAAAGGAATGTGCAAGTCATGTGACTAACTCTCAGAGCATTCACTCTGATGATAAAGAAAAGCTACAAGATGACCCAACTACATCTCCAAATGCAAATGCTCCAACAAGCCCAGACAATAGGTCAAATGATGGTGATTCTGAAGAAGAAGGACATGCTCCTGCAAATGCTGAAAGTCAAAGAAGCTTGACTGATGACTCAAATGCCTCAAAGCCTCAAAGCAGAAGAGTCTGACTCTCGCATAGTTTAACCTCCAAGGAGAAGGAAGAGCTACAGATTAATTGCTCAATTTTCCTCAAAGAAGAGAAATAATCACTCTACTGCAATCATTGAGTTAAGTGATGATGAATCTGAATCACAAGAAAAAAGTACTGAAGATGGGACTAGTAATGAAGAAGATGAATCCAAGGAAGATCTTGCTGAAGAAGGTTCTGGAAATGAAATTTAGCAAGAAGAATTCACTGATGAATCTGAGGAAAGGAGCCAACAAGATTCAAGCTCAAGAAGTGAAGAATTGGAGAAAGACTCTAGTTCTGCAAATCAGGAATTGGGAAAACTAGTAAACTATCCTATCATCTCTCCAGCCATGATTAACAAAAGAAGAATAGTAGAAGGCTCAAATGAATCACAAGAAGTACTTCCAGAAATTCCAAGCCTAGAACTGGTGTCTCAGAACATCCCAAAGGTAAAGAATTATGCAACAATGATGATCAAAGACCAGCCCCACTACAAAGTATACAGACATGCTGGCAACCACTATATTCCTTATGATCGTAGAGTGGACTCTGAAGGCAGAAGGATTATGATCAAGGAGATAATCGTAGAGTCAGTTCACTCTACCACTGATGATATGCAAATCCAAAATGACAAGCCTTAATTTGATCAAGCTCAATTGCCTGACATTTCTTCATCCTCCAACAACAATTGGTACTCAAAATTTTTTCAAATTCTCAACACTTTCGAAAATCTGTCCAAGAATGAAAATAGTAGAGTTCAATCTAATGTTCAACAAGAGGTTGTCCAACCAAATGTCCAAATTCCTATGGAAAAAGAACTATTGAAGAATTCTGATGAGCTGATTGAGAAGATATCTCTAATCAATGAAGAATCAAAGAGGTTGACAGAGGCAGGAGATCATCCAGTTCAAGACAGACTTCGAGCAACTATGGCTGATGTATCTCTAAAAATCAAAGAAAGAGATCACATCTATCTGAAGGCCATAAATGATCAGAAGGCAGATGCACTACGAGCTCAGAAAGAAAATGAAGAGCAACTACAAGTCCTCTTTGACAAAATTGACAACATGAATCAGTCTTTCTCTATGCAACTTGAGTTAAGTCAACAAGAACTCAGGATTGAAGTTGGTAACTCCTCTTATCTGATGGAGCAGCTTATGTCCAACATGGAACAGCTCTCCCAAGTGATTAATGATAAAAAAGGGGAGAAAAAGAGGCATAGAAAGAGGCAGAGTAAGATGCACTCAAGAAAGGGCAAGAAGAGCAGAAGGAAAGAAGAGAAGAAAACAAAGAAGAAGACAACACAATAAGAAGCTGAGTCATCATCTAAGGGGGAGCCAAAGAATGATGAGCCTGAGGCTGAAGGGGAGCCAAGAAGAAGAGAAGGAGGAGGAGCGCATAAAAAAGAATGAAGTCAACATCCTGGGGGAGAGTAAACAAATCAAACAGATGAATAGCTGATCAACAAACATCCTGGAAACATACATGGAACCAAAGATGTACATCTCTAACTAGTTATGTATGTTCTGGATCCAGGATGTAAAATGTCATAGTGTATTAAATTCCATATTATTATAAATGACATTCATGATTATCTATTTTAGAAATACACCAGCTCACTGTATATAAGATTCATTCATAACATGCATATGCACTTATTGTTTTTGTCATAATCAAATAGGGGAGATTGTCAGGAATAAACATGTGAATGATATTCCTATTTATATATGATTTTATTATGATATATATATGAATGAATATCCAAGTATACTTGCATTAAGAAAAGTTGTAAAGTCATCTGATAGATTATAGAAACATATGTACAAGGACTTAGAATGAATTTATCAAATATGTTAGTTTGATCCTACATAAGCAAAACAGCTTTGTAAAGTCCTTAAAAGAAATGATGTACAAGGACTATAAACATAGAAAGATCAAGCATGTTAGGTTGATCGTATGATGTAATAGATAGGCTTGTCTGATCATCGAGCATTGCACCAGAAATCATAGTCTGCCAGGAAAGTCAATGAAAACTTGAGAGCTATCGAAGAAAAATTATAGTCTACAAGATAGTAGATCTCAAAGTTCGTAGACTGCCAGGAGAGACGAGGAAGGATCATAGTGTGCCGAGTAAAGCTTCCTCGGAGCCTAATTCTACTGAGGAAGTCATGTTCATAATCGTAGAGATAGCCTGCCTACGAGCCGACCGAGCATCTGCCGAAGCCAAGTCAAGAATCGTAGACTTCACTCTTAGTTATAAAGTCTACTAATGTCAAAGCCAAGTCAAGAATCGTAGACTACACTAAGAGTCGTAGAGTCTACTAATCGTATCAAAGGCAGAGATCGTAGTCGAGCAAGATCAGATGAAGACAACAAACAAAACGACAAAAATCGTAGTGTCAAGATCTGATCTCGGAGTCATAGTGTCTGCACAGCCGAAGCTGAATTATAGAGTGCAGATCTAAGACATCAATAGATATTCTCACAAAGCCAAGGTAGAATCGTAGAGTAAACATGATTCTTAACAATTGAGCACTCCCAGAATATCTAAAGTAATAAAGCCTCTGGTTGGTACTGCAAAGATACATCTCACCTAATGGAAGCCAGAGAGCACACAACGAATGGCATGCAAGCTAATAGAAGATCTAAGCATCAACCCAATCAGCATCCAGATTAAGTTGTGAAGCCATTCAAGATGAAGTCTTCCACAATATGATCATAAGAAGACTTCAGTAGCTGTCAAGGGGAAAGATGATAACGATTTTGGAAGTAACCAGGATCATAGTGTTTGCCAAACGAAGAAGGAACTGATGGAGTATACACAAAGATATTGGTCAGCCTCTGAAGAACTAGGCTAAAGTGATTAAACATTGGATCAGTCCATTGATGATAAGTGAATGGGAGATCACAAGGAGAAAGCGAGCTGGACACGCCACAAATCTAAAGTGTCTTATTATTTAGAAGGGGCCAGAGCAAGGAGTCAAGCCATCAGTATCTGAGAGCAGTCGAGGCAAACAAAAGTGTTGAAGCACTGCACGAAAGAAGGAAGAGTTGCTCTTTACTAAAGATCAAGTGAACACTCTTCAAGATCATAGTGCTGACTCTACATGTCAATAAACATTAGTCAATAAGACACTAAGATTAGGTCCAAGAAGAAGTGCATCAGAATCATTGAGTTCGAACAACTGAGGATTGAAGCATTAGCAACGGTTTAATCTGAAGGCTGCCATTCGGACAAAAGATTATTGAGAGGATCAATGGAAGGACAACCTCTGATCAAGAAATCAGAAGGGGGAAATAAATTCGTCGACCTGCCTGAGACATCAAAGTAACATATCTGACGAGGTAGGTGAAACAATATACTATAGTGTCAGAAAGTCAGAAAAAGATGTCATGTCACATCTGCAGTTTGCACCAAATAACTCGAGATATGTGAAGCAATTTGAATAGCTTTCAACGGCTACCTTCCAACGAAAAGATTGGAAAGTAGTATAAATTAACAGAGCTTCAAAGATCAAGATTTGTTGATGATTGCTATGTTGTAGAATCGTTGAGTTGTTGAATGCTATTGTTGACTCTACGAGTTCCACCAAAGATCAACAAAACAAGTCTCAGTGATAGTGAGACTACATAAGTGGAAGTGAAGCAGCTTTGAAGAAGGTCTCAAATAGACTAGAGCTTCACTCAACAAAGATGAGAATGCCACTGAAGATGGCAGCCAAGCTGAGAGCTGAGAAGGCCAAGGAGATAGCATTCAGAAAAGTGGCAGATTACAAAGAAGATCAGGAGAGCCACTCTACGAATCACTATGAACCTAAAGCTGAAACTGAAAAAGTTCAGAACCATGTTTCCAAAACATTCAAGAAGGGTTCAAGGATTGCTAAGTGGCAGACGAAGTCTACCAAAAGCTTATGGACTTAGCAAATCTAGATGGTGATAGTGCACAACTGACATCAAATGAAGATGAGCAGAAAAGAGTAAAGATCAACTGCACCAAAGAAGATGTTGTCCAGACTCAAAACAGAATACGAAGAGGACCACACTAAGCTACTAAGTACAAAAGATGTTCAGAGCTTAATGACATCTTAGTAGCTCAGCACCAACAACAACAACAACTACAACAACAAGAAGCCATGGCCTGAGGGGTCCTTGTCCGGAGGGACTAAATGAAATTCCAAGCCTGCTGGGCTTAAAGAGTTCCTAGGGAACTGGAGAAGTCCCAAGGCTGCTAGCCTTGAAGGAATCTTAGTGATTTAGGTTGCTGCCCTTCCTTAGTGGAAATCCTACTAGTTAAAAGTAAAATAGTGGCTTAGGAGCTTGAGTCTCTGAACCACTTAAAACCCCTTGTGTCTTTTACTTTGTGTCATTTAAATTATGTACATTAACTGCTATAACTGATATGTATGATTTAACTACTTACTACTGAACTAACTCTATGAACAATGTATGTATGATTATTAATATATCAATGAAGGGGATCTTTTACTTATTCCGATGTGCTTGAAAAGACTCTTATATTTGTCATATGCTAAATTATTAGCAATACAAAATAAATTAGAAAATTATTTATTTGAATTTAAAAGGAAATTAAAAGGATCTATTGAACCCCCCTTTCTAGATCTATTGTGCATACTGGGAACTAACAGATTGAATCTCGGTTAGTAACGTAAGAACGTTAACAAGCCGCGATGAAGGGTATTAAATCAAATTGACATTATTAATGAAATGAATTCAATTAAAACGTAGAAGAGAAAGAAGTTGGTAGAAACAATGTGGTTAGATTGTTTAGTAACTAATTATAGTGTGCTATGTGAATATATCATGTAGATACTATAAAGACTGAGAACTGTTGAATAGTTTAGTCGAAGACACTTGAAGGCAAGTTTTCTTAATGCTTATCTAACCTTCGTGTTAGTTGAGTTTTCTGTTATTCTTATAATGAGTTGCATGAAGAATTTTAAAGAAAGGGTCAATGCCAGTTTTAACTCGGCTAGACTATTCTTAAGAGTTGGATTTATTTGTGTACATGTCTTTCTATATAGAAATGATAACGCTATCATATGCCAAGTATTTGGAATGGATTCAAAGGTAAGTTTGTCTATGAACAAACAAAAGTATTTTTCATCGTTTATTCGATGGGCACGCGAGTTTGCCAAATCTTAAACGTAAATTCGTTTAATGGATGAATACGTTTACATAGAGTACTATAGGCTGATCACCTAGAAGTGCTCATAAGAAATGTCGGATGTACAACCTTAGTGGTGTGATGTCCTTTTCAAGTATAAAAACAAAAAGAGATTGTTCATGGTCTTTTGACCGGTTCAGAATTCCTAAACTATTATATCATTTGTGGATATATGTTATGAATTGTTAAGTATTAGTCAATGTTTCATAATACTTCATGACTATTTGTTTAGTTATGGAAGATTATCATATAATTCACGAATGTGGTATTGATATTATCCTTTGTTAGACTTGCTGAGCTAGTTATGCTCACTTCTTGCGTGAATTATATGATTGGAGTTAAAACCGAGCGTACTTAGAATTTTAAGAGAGATAAAGGCAAGGCTAAGATGGATAGTTAAACATCTTGTAATAGATTAGTATGGTTGTATATATTATACTTACGAACAACAAATGATGTAATCGATTTATGAACCTGGGAAAGGATTTTACTATGATTGTAATAAGAAGATAGTTAATACATTCATTATGTTGTGATTTCAATGGAATTATTGTATAATTATGACTACCGTGTAGCACCATATGTTGGGTTAGAAGATACCCGAATTTGGGGGCATCACAGGTTGGTATCAAAGCATTAGGTTATAAAAATTAAGGGGGGAAGAACCTTAGGCTAATAACCTCGTAAGGAATGTAAAGTCCGAAGAAAGTAAATTCGAGTCGAATGAGTTAATATGGTATTGAGAAAACTCAGTACCGACAGATTTAAAAGATGGAAATTAATCCTAAATAAATTAAATGTGATTTGTGATTATACTATTGTGTATTATGTACTAATTAACATGTTATGTGTTATTTTAGATGTCGAACGATAGCTTGATGTATAGAGACATACAGGTGGTGAGCGAAGAGTATGTGAATAGAGTGGAGATAGTACCTATGCCGGTGGCGGAGGTACCGTTAGTGGTTATGGAAGATTTTGATCCAGAGGAGTACATTTTCGAGGAGGATTACTCTAAGGAAACAATGGGAATTGCATCATACCTTGATATGATGATAGACGTGGAAGAGGATATGGAGGTAACATCGATTAAAATGGTGGTACCTACTCAGGAGTCAACACTTCCAGATGCAATGAGATCATTGTACCTGGCAGTGCTTGATAGAAATGTGCAACTGCGCACAGAGGTGCAGACACAGAATGAAGAGATTACTGCCCTATATGAGGCGAAGGAGTCTGTAGAGGCAGATTTTGAGTTAGAGCACAATGAGAAAGTGCTGATGACGGATAAGGCTAAGGATTATAAGGAAGAGGCCGTAGAGCTTCGAAAGAAACTGGTTGAAAAAGACCAGAAGATAGCATGGATGTCTTACATCCATGACTGTGCTCATGAGGATTTCAAGCTAAAAATTGCTTGTTATTCTATTGAGTCAGGGCAGACTCGACATACGATTAGTCGAGATATTATTTCAATTCTAGCAAATCAGAAACATGAGAATGTCGTAAGGTATTGTTAGTAGATCATTAAATCTTTTTGGTATATGTCTAGTGACGTAAAATCCTCTTTTGTATAATTAAATTGTAGTCTTTTTGTAAATCCCAATTTTTGTAGAAGTTAATCGCGGGATAGTAATGTAATAGCTTTTGGCTATGGAATAAAAGTGTAAATAGTTTTGACTATGAAAAGCATATTAATATAAGGAAGTTTTTATTTAATGTGCTTGTTGTGGTATGAGTTGTTATTTTGGAATAATAACTAAGTAAGTAAATAGATAATAATGAAACTTTATTTATTTAATTAGCATTATGCCGCCAAGAAGAAGACAACGTAACCAAGAGGTTGAGTCAGATAACGATAATCAAGGCGGTCCTAATATCCTTATGCAAGAGTTCGTTAATTTATTAAAGGCAGCATTTAACCAAGCTGGGGGTGGAATTCCCGTTGCACCTAGGGTGGCTAGAACAACTACCTTTAAAGAATTTAAAAGTGTTGGTCCGCCGGAGTTCAAGGGAACGAAGGACCCATTAGAGGCCCAGACGTTGGTAAAAGAGATAGAGAAGACGTTTGTTATTACAAACGTAGGTGAGGTGCAAAAGACTTCTTTTGCCACTTACATGGCAACTATTGGTGGGAGGTTCACCTGGGTGGGGCTAGAATGGAGGCGGTTACATGGCAACAGTTCAAGAAGGTATTCTTCGAGAACTACTTCCCTACTAGCATGCAAGGGCGAATGGAGATTAAGTTTTTAGAACTTAAACAAGGGGACATGACGGTTCCCCAGTATGCAACCAAATTCAATGAATTGGCAAGATTTGCTCCACATCAAGTGGACACAGAAGAGAGAAAGGCTCGTAGGTTTGAGCAGGGCCTGAAACCCTGGCTCTACAATAGGATTTTGGTGTTCCAAAGTGCTTCCTACGGGACCATTATGGAAAAGACAATTATAGCTGAAGGTGGTAGTGAGGCGTTGAATCAGTGCCACAAGGAAAGAAAGAATAAGAATAAGGGTGAGGGAGGAAATAAGGCGGAGGTTGCCAGCGGTAGTGGCAGTATGCCCAAGAGGAAAAGTTTTAACCTCGGGAATACTGGGGTGAAACAAGGGGATCCTAAGCGTAGGATGGAGGCATGCAAGACATGTGGAAAGACTCATTTAGGAGTCTGTATGAAAGGAAAATTAGTTTGTTATAACTGTGGACAGGAGGGACATTTATCACCTAACTGTCCTAACCCTAAGAAAAATCATGGTTGTTTTATTTGTGGATCGTTCGACCACATGGCAAGAAATTGCCCAAAGAAAGGGTTAAAGGGTAATAAGGGGTTCTGGTAGTGGTAAGTTAGCCATTACTGGACCAACAACATCGGTGGGTAGATCCTCAGCCCATACTTTTAATATGACTGTATAAGATGTGGTTGCATCATTGGATGTGGTAGCAGGTATCATTCCAGTCAATGAAATAAATGCTTATGTGTTATTTGACTTGGGTGCTACTTGTTCTTTTATAGCATGTGGATTTACTAAACAATTAGGATTAATCCCTGAAAAGTTAGCACTACCTTTAGACGTTAAGGTAGCAACCAAGGAGATAATCCCCATTGAACGTATTCATAGGGATTGTTGTGTAGATATTAGAGGTAATAAGTTATCGGTAGATTTAGTACCGATAAGGTTAAAATAATTTGATATAATTCTTGGTATGGATTGGTTGATTAACCATAAGGCTATAATAGATTGCCATAAGAAAAGTGTGAACCTTCGGCTTTCTAAGAAAACCAAGGTAGTGTTCTTCGGTAGTAAATCACTGAGATGCTCTTGTTGTCTAATGATGACGCAAACTAGGAAGATGTTGAGAAAAGGGTGTGTAGGTTATCCGTGACATATTGTGGATACCCAGAGAGTGGGAGCATCCTTGGACCAGATACCTATAGTTCAAGAGTTCGCGAGTGTATTTCCGAAGGAATTACAAGGTATTCCACTAGATAGGGATATCAAATTTGTGATTGATATTATACCGGGCACGACACCAGTTTCTAGCGCACCATATAGGACGGCGCCAGTTGAGATGAAGGAGTTAATGATTTAATTACAAGAACTATTAGATAAGTACATTCAACCGAGTGTGTCTCCTTGGGGAACACCAGTATAATTTGTAAAGAAAATGGATGGGTTGTTACGACTTTGTATCGACTATCGAGAGTTGAATAAGTTAACGATTAAGAATAAATATCCGTTGCCCAGGATCGATGATTTATTTGATCAGTTGAAAGGGGAAAATTATTTTTCTAAAATAGATTTGCGTGCGAGGTATCATCAGTTAAAAGTGAGAAAGAAGGATGTACCTAAGACGGCGTTCAGGACTCGTTATGGTCATTACGAGTTTTTGGTTATGTCATTTGGGTTGACAAATGCGCCAGCCGCATTCATGGATATGATGAATAGAGTGTTCAAACAATATTTGGACAAGTTCGTTGTAGTGTTCATTGATGATATTCTAGTCTATTCCAAAACACCAGAAGATCATGTTGAACATTTAAGGATAGTGTTAGAGACGTTCCAGAAGGAGAAGTTGTAAGCGAAATTCACAAAGTGTGAATTTTGGCTTGAACGATTGCAGTTTCTAGGACATGTTATTGATAAAGATGGCATTTATGTGGATCCAGCAAAGGTAGAAGCAGTTAATGAGTGGGAGCAACCAAAGTCACCAACCGAGGATTAGAGTTTTCTAGGGTTAGTGGGATACTATAGAAGGTTCATTCAGGACTTTTCTAAAGTAGCAACTCTACTGACAAATTTGATGAGGAAGTTGGTGAAGTATGTGTGGACTGAAAAATGCGAGAATAGTTTTTAGGAACTAAAAAAGAGGTTAAGTGAGGCACATGTATTGTCTTTGCCGGATGATACTGGGAATTTTTTAGTATATAGCGATGCTTCGCATAGAGGACTGGGTTGCGTGCTCATGTAGCATGGCAAGGTCATTGCATATGTGTCACATCAATTAAAGGATTATGAGAAGGCCTATCCTACTCATGACCTAGAATTGGCAGCTGTAGTTTTTGCCTTAAAAATATGGAAGCATTATTTATATGGGGAGAAGTGTGAGATATACACGGACCACAAAAGTTTGAAATATATTTTCACACAGAAAGAGTTGAATATGAGGCAGAGAAGGTGGTTGGAACTAATAAAACATTATGACTGTGATATTTTATACCATTCAGGGAAAGCAAATGTAGTAGCTGACGCGCTAAGTAGGAAGGGTAGAGAGAAACTGTCAATGTTAAAGACTCAGAATGAGTTAGTAACAGAGATGGCGAGAATGGAATTAGAAGTTAAATCACCGAATGAAGCAAAAGAAATGTTATTTTCCATGGAGACACAACCGACCATAGTGGAATGTGCTAAGGAAGTGCAATTGAGCAACGAGGAGTGCGAACATATGAAGAAGAGGATGGAAGATGAAGAAAAGATTTAAGTATAACCTCGATAAGGAGGGATTACTTTATTTTGAAGGAAGAATTTGGGTTCCAAATAATTCCGAATTAAAAGATGAGATAATGAGTGAGGCTTATAGTTCGAGGTACTCGATACATCCCGGTAGTATGAAGATGTATCAAGACCTTCGTCAGAACTTTTGGTGGGCAAACATGAAAAGGGAGATAGCATAATATGTTAGTAGGTGCTTAACTTGTAAGAAGGTTAAGGCTAAACACCAACGACCTAGTGGGTTGTTGCAATCATTAGAAATTCCAGAGAGAGCACATCATAATGGACTTTGTGGTGGGACTTCCAACAACAAGGAAAGGATACGATGCTATTTGGGTGATATTGGATAGATTGAAGAAATCGGCTCACTTTCTACCAATAGGAGTTAGGTATAACCTAGACCAATTAGCTAAACCGTATGTCAAAGAAATTATTTCAAGACATGGAGTACCTATTTCGATTGTGTCAGATCGTGATCCACGATTCACATTGAACTTTTGGAGGAGTTTGCAAGAGCAAATGGGAACACAGTTAAGATTGAGTATGGCATATCATCCTCAAACGGATGGACAAATTAAAGTGAGCAGATAATTTAAACGCTTGAAGATATGTTAAGATCTTGCGTTATGGATTTCAAAGGGAGTTGGGACGAATATCTATCGTTGCGAGAATTTGCGTAAAACAATAGTTTTCACGCTAGTATAGGCATGCCGCCTTACGAAGCGTTGTATGGGAGGATGTGTAGAACTCCATTATGTTGGGATGAAGTAGGTGAACGTCGGATGTTGGGACCTGAGTTGGTAAAACAAACGACGGACATGGTAAAGCTAATACGTACTCGATTGGTAGCGGCTCAAGATAGGCAGAAGAAGTATGCCGATCCTCACAGAGAGTAGATGGAATTTGAATTAGGGTCTTATGTCTTTCTGAAAGTATCGCCTTGGAAAGGGAAGATACGTTTTGGAAAGAAAGGGAAGTTAAGTCCAAGGTTTATAGGACCTTTTGAAATTTTAAGAAGGATAGGAGAGGTAACATAGGAAGTAGCCTTACCTCCAGAAATGGAACGTATACACAATGTGTTTCACGTGTCTGTGTTGTGTCCCTATAAGCCGTACTATAAACACGTAATAGAACTTCCAGTTAAAATTATTGATAGGAAGGAAAAAAATTTGAGAAATAAAATAATACCTTCGGTGAAGGTTATTTGGAGAAACCACAATGCTGAAGAAGCAACGTGGGAACTCGAAAGTAAAATGAAGGAAAATTTTCCTCATTTGTTTATGTAATTATAGTGAGATTTTGGGGACAAAATCCTTATAGAGGGGAGAATGTAACGCCCGAGAAAATCGGATTTATATGAGAATTAAATTTTTATTTGATTATGTGAATGAAATGAATTTAATTAATTATTGATGTGAGTAAGATATGTGAAGGTCGTTCTATGACCTAGAATGTGCGGATATGGTTAGGATTCTGGCTATGTGATAGAATTAATTGTTTTGAATTTCCAAGATGAAAATAAAAGTTTTCCGAGAAATTCCCGTAAAAACATTATTCATCTGTTTCTGCTCGGGAATTAAGTTTGAAATTCCGAGAAACGTATAATGATAGAATATGAAGACGAGATGGAATATCTAATAATATTTCATTTATGGCTAATGAAGTTTTCACCTACGGACTAAAAACCTAAGGGTTGAGAAAAATGATTTCCGAGAAGGAAATGAGATACGTATAATGAATTACGATGATTATGCGTATGATATACATGTGTGATACTATTTAGTATACGACTATAGTATGAAGATTTAATAAAACGTAAAATACGAATACCGTACAAGTATTATACGAAAAGAGTACGTGAAATATACGTGTAGAATACGATTGGTGTTAATGGACTTAGAGTGTAAGGATTTAGTATGATTCAATTGGATTTGGATTATATCAAGCCCAAATAATTAATTAATCAAGCCCAAGTTAAGGCCCGATGTTAAGTTTAATTAAGCCCGATCCAAGAAACCGAACCGCGGATCGAACCGATGGGTCACCGGATGGGTAAAACCCATGGGCAACCCATGGGGATGACCCACAAGGCCATGTGGGCTGGCCACTTGATGGTCAAGTAAAGTAACCCACTTGGAGGCCAAGTAAAGTAGATTTACTTGGTGAGGAAGAAAAGGAATAGTAAAGAGGTGGGGCTTGTTGACCAAAATACCCTCCATTTGTGTTTCCTATAAAAGGGAGCTTAGCTAGTTCATTTGTTTGTTTACAAACATTGACTAACATAATTTGAGATAGAGAAAAAGAGCTTTTAACAAGTAATCAAGAGCAATTCAAAGAAAAGTACTTAAGCTTTAGCAAGAACGTGAGAAACGTAAAGGTAATAATTCGTAAAACTTTAGTATTCGATTCATTTAAGTTTATTTTTTGTAGAGAATCATGAATTGGTGGAGCATGTCTCTTCCGGAGAAATAAAGATGGCTATTAAGTATTAAAACATTGATAAGTCATAATTTAGTATAAATCATAAGTGTGTACGTAAGTTTAAACCGAAGAAACCATTGAACATTAACTTGGTCGTTGATGGGCAAATTAAAAACCATCATTGATAAGGTATGTGCATATTACTTGATTAGGATGTAAACAATGAATCAATGGATTAGTTCCATTTGATTTGGCATAAAAAACACAAGTAATGAAGTTATGGCGAATTTCACGAAATTAGACGTTAAACGTTGAAATCGTAGAATTTCTGGATTTGTAGTCAAAACTCGCTGCTTAAATCAGAAACTCTATTTTTTGATGGCATAATTTAGAATAATGTATTTAATAGTCGTGGACTCAAGAATGGTTGGATTCCGACCTAGAACGAAGAAAACGAATTAGGAACGCTATTGAATGTTAAACGAACGTGCAAAAACCTGGCAAGAAAAATAGCTTAAGAGACTAACAGAAGGGACCCCATTGGGCGCCTTTTAAGAGTCAAACCCACAATAAAGGCGGGGGTGCTTATTTGTTAGCAAGAGCCATGCCCACTAGGGAGGGCTATTATGAAGAACAAACCCCCGCCGGGAAGGGGGGTACTGAAACAGTGGTGACCAAGTTAGTTGTTGAATCAAGGTGTTTGTACAACAACTAAGGGGAATGTAAATACTTAATATACATGGTAAGACCAATCTCAAACCACTTATTTAGTGATGACTTTAAGAGCTTTAGTATGGTTTAATAGTAATTAAACAAAGAACATAAGAATGTAAGTAAGAAAACCGTGAATGGTATTCAACGTTGGTACTTCACCAATGATGATTGAATCTCGGTTAGTAACGTAAGAACATTAACAAGTTTTGATGAAGGGTATTAATCAAATTGACATTATTAATGAAATGAATTCAATTAAAACATAGAAAAGAAATAAGTTGGTGGAAACAATGTGGTTAGATTGTTTAGTAACTAATTACAGTGTGCTATGTGAATATATCATGTAGATACTTTAAAGACCGAGAACTGTTGAATAGTTTATTTGAAGACGCTTGAAGGTAAGTTTTCTTAACGCTTGTCTAACCTTTATGTTAGTCGAGTTTTTTGTGATTCATATAATAAGTTGCATGAAGAATTTTAAAGAAAGGGTCAATGCCAGTTTTAACTCGGCTTGACTATTCTTAAGAGATGGATTGATTTGTATACATGTCTTTCTATATAGAAATGATAACGCTATCATATGCCAAGTATTTGGTACGGATTCAAAGGTAAGTTTGTCTATGATCAAACAAAAGTATTCTTCATCATTTATTCGATGGGCACACTAGTTTGCCAAATCTTAAACGTAAATACGTTTAACGGATGAATGTTGATCAACATAGAGTACTATAGGCTGATCACCTAGAAGTGCTCGTAAGAAATGTCGGATGTACAGCTTTAGTGCTGTGATATCCTTTTCAAGTATGAAAACAAAAAAAGAATGTTCATGGTCTTTTGACCAGTTCAGAATTCCTAAACAATTATATAATTTGTTGATTTATGTTATGAATTGTTAAGTATTAGTCAATGTTTCGTAATACTTCATTACTATTTGTTCAGTTATGGAAGATTATCATATAATTCACAAATGTGGTATTGATATTATCCTTTGTTAGACTTGATGTGCTAGTTATGCTCACTTCTTGCGTGAATTATATGATTGCAGTTAAAGCCGAGCGTACTGAGAATTCTAAGAGAGATAAAGGCAAGGCTTAAATGGATAGTTAAACATCTTGTAATAGATTAGTATGGTTGTATGTATTATACTTACGAACAACAAATGATGTAATCGGTTTATAAACCTGGGAAAGGATTTTACTATGATTGTAATAAGAAGATAGTTAATACATTCATTATGTTATGATTTCAATGGAATGATTGTATAATTATGAGTATCGTGTAGCACCATATGTCGGGTTGGAAGATACCCAAATTTGGGGGCATCACAGCTTATGTGTTAGTTGACTCGGGGGATACTTGTTCTTTTATAGCATGTGAATTTGCTAAGCGATTAAGTTTACTCCCAAAAAAATTAGAGATACCTTTAGACGTTAAGGTAGCAAACAAAGAGATAATTCTCATTGAACACATTCATAGGAATTGTTACGTAGATATTAGAGGTAATAAATTATCGGTAGATTTAGTACCGATAAAGTTGAGAGAATTCGATGTAATTCTTGGTATGGATTGGTTGATTAACCATAAGTCTATAATAGATTGTCATAGGAAAAGTGTGAACCTTCGGCTTTCTAAGAAATCCATGGTAGTGTTCTACGGTAGTAAATCACTGGGACGCTCTTGTTGTCTAACCATGACACAAGCTAGGGAAATGTTGAGGAAGGGGTGTATAGGATACATGTGCCATGTTGTGGATACCCAAAGAGTGGGAGCATCATTAGAACAGATACCTATAGTACAAGAATTTGTGGATGTATTTCCGGATGAATTACCAGGTCTTTCGACAGATAGAGAGGTCGAGTTTGTGATTGATCTATTATCGGGTACGACACCAGTTTCTAGGGCACCGTATAGGATGGCACTGGTGGAGATGAAAGAGTTAATGGTTCAGTTGCAAGAACTATTAGATAGGAAGTATATTCAACCGAGTGTATCTCCGTGGGGAGTCCCGATATTTTTTGTAAAGAAGTAGGATGGATTGTTATGACTTTGTATCGAATACCGAGAGTTGAAAAAGTTAACGATTATGAATAAATATCCATTGCCCAAGATCGATGATCTATTTGATCAATTGAAAGGGGCAAAGTATTTTTTTAAGATAGACTTGCGTATGGGGTACCATCAGTTGAAAGTAAGGAAGGAAGATGTACCTAAGACGGCGTTCAGGACTCGTTATAGTCATTACGAGTTTTTGGTTATGTTGTTTGGGTTGACTAATGCGTCAGCCGCATTCATGGATATGATGAATAGAGTGTTCAAAAAGTATTTGGACAAGTTTGTTGTAGTGTTCATTGATGATATTCTAGTCTATTCTAACATGCCAGAAGATCATGTTGAACATTTAAGGATAGTGTTGGAAACACTACGGAAGGAGAAGTTGTATGCGAAATTCACTAAGTGTGAATTTTGGCTTGAAAGAATGTAATTTTTAGGACATGTTATTGATAAAGATGGCATTTTCGTGAATCCAGCGAAGGTGGAAGCAGTTAATAAATGGGAACAACAAAAAACACCAACTGAGGTTTGGAGTTTTCTAGGGTTAGCAGGATACTATAGAAGGTTCATTCAGGACTTTTCTAAAATAGCTACTGCTTTGACGAATTTGACGAGGAAGTCAGTGAAGTATGTGTGGACTGAGAAGTGTGAGAATAGTTTTCAAGAACTAAAAAGGAGGCTAAGTGAGGCACTTGTATTGTCTTTACCAGATGATACAGGGAATTTCATAGTTTATAACGATGCTTCACATAGAGGACTGGGTTATGTGCTCATAGAGCATGGCAAGATCATTGCGTATACGTCACGCCAGTTAAAGGATTATGAGAAGGTCTATCCTACTCATGACCTAGAATTGGTAGCTGTAGTTTTTGCCTTAAAAATATGGAGACATTATTTATACGGGGAGAAGTGTGAGATATACACAATCCATAAAAGTCTGAAATATATCTTCACACAGAAGGAGTTGAATATGAGGTAGAGAAGGTGGTTAGAGTTGATAAAAGATTACGATTGTGATATCTTAAATCATCTAGGAAAGGCAAATGTAGTTGCCGAAGTACTAAGTAGGAATGATAGAGAAAAGCTATCAATGTTAACGACTCAAAATGAGTTAATAACGAAGATGGCAAGAATGGAGCTAGAAGTTAAATTACCGAATGAAGCGGTAGAGATGTTATTCATAACGAAGGCCCAACAAACCATAGTGGAACGGGTTAAAGAAGTGCAATTAGGCAACGAAGAATGTGAGCGAGTGAAGAAGAGGATGGAAGATGAAGCGAAGACTAAGTATAGCCTTGATAAAGAAGGATTACTTTATTTTGAAGGAAGAATTTGGGTTCTAAATAATTCAGAGTTACAAGAAGAGATAATGAGTGAGGCCCATAGTTCAAGGTACTCGATATATCCAGGTAGTACTAAGATGTATCAAGACCTTCGACAGAACTTTTGGTGGCCAAACATGAAGAGAGAGATAACATAATATGTTAGTAAGTGCTTAACTTCTCAGAAAGTTAAGGCTGAACACCAATGACCGAGTGGGTTATTGCATTCCCTAGAGATTTCAGAGTGGAAATAGGAGCATATCACAATGGACTTTGTGGTGGGACTTCCAATGACAAGGAAGGGATACGACGCTATTTGGGTAATAGTGGATCGGTTGACAAAATCGGCTCACTTTTTACTAATAGGAGTTAGGTATAACCTAGAATAATTAGCTAAATTGTATGTCAAAGAAATAATTTCAAGACATGGAGTACCTGTTTCGATTGTGTCAGATTATGATCCACGATTCACATCAAATTTTTGGAGGAGTTTGCAAGAGCAAATGGGAATGCAGCTGAAGTTGAGTACAACATATCATCCTCTGACGGATAGACAAAATGAGCGAATAATTCAAACGCTAGAAGATATGTTAAGATCTTGTGTTATGGATTACAAAGGGAGTTGGGACGAACATCTGCCTTTGGTGGAATTCGCATACAACAATAATTTTCATGCTAGTATAGGCATGCCACCTTACAAAGCGTTATATGGGAGAAAGTGCAGAACTCCACTATGCTGGAATGAAGTAGGTGAACGTCGGATGTTGGGACTTGAGATGGTATAACAGACGACATATATGGTAAAGTTAATATGTACTCGCTTGGTAGCGGCTCAAGATAGACAAAAGAAGTATGCATATCCTCGCCGCGAGAAGAGGGAGTTTGAAGTATGTTTATATGTCTTTCTGAAGGTATTGCCTTGGAAAGGGAAGATACATTTTGGAAAGAAAGGGAAGTTAAGTCCTAGGTTTATAGGACCTTTTGAAATTTTAAGAAGGTAGGAGAGGTAGCTTATGAAGTAACCTTACCTCCAGAGATGGAACGAATACACAATGTGTTTCACGTGTCAGTGTTGTGTCCTTATAAATCGAACTACAAAACACATAATAGAGTATGAATCTATTCAGATAGAAAAAGACTTAACGTATGAAGGACTTCTAGTTCAAATTGTTGATAGGAAGGAACAAGTCTAGAGAAATAAGATAATACCTTTGGTGAAGGTGATTTGGAGGAACCACAATGCCGAAGAAGCAACGTGGGAACTCGAGAGTAAAATGAATGAAAATTTTCCTCATTTGTTTATGTAATTGTAGCGAGATTCTGGGGACAAAATCCTTATAAGGGGGGAGAATGTAATGCCCGAGAAAATCAGATTTTATATGAATTAAACTTTTATTTGATTATGTGAATTAAATGAATTTAATTGATTATTTAAGTGAGTAAGTTGTATGAAGGTCGTTCTATGACCTAGAATGTGCGGATGTGGTTAGGATTCTGGCTATGTGCTAGAATTAATTGTTTTGAATTTCTAAGACCAAAATAAAAGTTTTCTAAGAAATTTCTGTAAAAACACTATTCATCCGTTTCTGCTCGGAAATTAAGTTTGAAATTCCGAGAAACGCGTAATGATAGAATTCTAAGACAAGATGGAATATCCAATAATATTTCAGTTATGGAAAATGAAGTTTTTGCTTGCGGAATTAAAACCTAAGGTTTAGGGAAAGTGATTTCCGAGAAAGAAATGAATGCGTATAATGATTAAGGTTATTATACGTGTGATATATGAGTATGATACTAGTTAGTTTACGAGTATAGTATGAATAATATTACGACGTATAATACGAATATCGTATGAATACTATACGAAAAGAATACGTGAGTTATACGCATATAATACATAGAGATTGCACACGAGGGAGCTTGTCTGCAAGGTCAACCTGGCCATGACAGATAGAAAGATGGTTACAGTAAGTCTTAAAATCTCAATGCAAAAAAGCTATTAAGACTTGAGAATAACTAGAACTTGTGTACTTAGGTCTTCCACTTTTGTCCTTTCTACATTCTTTCTTATTAAATCTTATTATTATAAAACAAATTAAATAAAAAAAATTAAAAATAAAAATAAAAAGATCTTTTGCTCTCTGTTTTCAAATCCTACATGTATGCTGAAATATTTTGTTACTTCAAAACACTCTGATCGAAAATCTCCAATCCAGTTGTTAAATTGGAACCATTGGAGAAGGAAATGTTGGCCGCGAGGAGGGGGGCTGTTTTCCAGCTGAATGAGGGCCACACAACCATCAATAGGCTTATGGTGTCAAGAATGGAAGCCCTCGTCCATTGAGTATAACAGAGTGATGGTTTTACACCACGCCCATGACCCTAAGATTCTATTGTGCTTGTACAAGTAAACCAACATATGTGAGCTAGTGATTCCCAAGTAAGATTCCTAAATGTTAGAATAAAAATGGATATTCTAGTAAACTTGATTTTCTTCCAAGAAAATGAAATTGCTGATTTATAGTTGTTCAAGTACCATGCCCTCATCCAACTGTTCTATTGATGACTTTCGTTTTTAACTCTCGCTGGTGTATTAAACTAAATTTAACTTCTCTTTCTCTTCTTCCCCTTTCCTTCTTTTTGATGTTCTAAAAGATAAGTATGACATGATACATAAGAAATGTATGGATCAATAATGATAATGCAGTGCATTAGTGGCAGTGGAAGTAATTGTGATGCCAAAGATGAAGTAAAAATGGTAGATGAGGTAATTACCACACACCCCGAAGAGCACATTCGCAAACCCCTTGTATGCATAAAATGTATCAGTGTCCTTCCATCAACGGGTGAGAGCTCTAGTGAGCCGTATATCCGCAATGTCTAACAACCACAACGCCTAAAGTAGAAGTATCCTCCGAGACATCAAATTTGACCTCAGCTTTTTAAAAAATAATAGCTTCAACAAGGAATAACAATAATTTTGAGCAATGTAATTATATAATGAAAAAAATAGTGCAGCAAAAAATATACTGATATGAACTGTGGCACTTTCATCCGCATATACCTTTAAATAAGTTTCTCTTTGCAACCTCTTCTTGTGACATTCCAAGAACCCGACTTCCGTCATTTTAACCATCCAACTTTGTGCTTACATCAGGCAAATCTCTTGTCACAAACATAAGTAGATCTCCAATTCTTTCCTAGTGAGAAATTGGTGTAGTAAAAGCATTTGTAGGCCACTGACTATTGCCAAAGAGATGTTTAATGATAGACTGAAACGTCGACGAATAGACTATGAAGTAAAAAGGCTTTCCTATCTCAAACTTGTCTCTCTTCTGCTATTTTACAAGGCATTGCTTCCAGAATTGAGAACTTTTTTGCCCACTGCCTATAATCATGTTTACCATCTCTTCCTTGTCCACCTCCATTCCCTCCCCAAGTTTCATCTTCCATAGAAAGTGGTAGGAAAAGAGATGGGTTATCAGCAACAATTGGAACAAAATTAGTTACTCATAGCATGAAAGCATTTAACTAAAATTTAGCATGAAAATAATTTCTAACCATAATACATAGAAATAAATTAGTTACTCACAGCATCAAAGACACTACTTATTTGCTGTAACAAACCCACCAAGGAGTGACTCAGTAGAATATGTTTTCCAGAGAGGTAAAACCCCTTCCTGGAAGCAACAATCGTGGTTGCTTTACCACTGCATACCCGAACCTGCATAAATTTGTACACATTCACCCATACCCATTTACGTGTTTAGTTTAATAAACCAGACTCGCAAAAAATCTACTCAATGTATAAATTTGACTTTGTATAGTAACATCTTCATAACTAAAAAACTTTGAGGATGCTCACATCAATTTGGAAGAAATCAGCATCTGTTTTATCCCCAAGGAATGGACAAGCAGATCTCCTAATGTCTGTCAAAAGGAAAACAAAATTAACAAACAGACTATCCTTTTCATTAAATCATTGTTATGGTTCATGCTATTATACCATGCGTCATAAGCATGATATTGAGTAGTTAGTCACTTTCTTTGGTAGTTTCAGCTTAATTGAGGAAGTTATAATGTTAGTTGAGAGATGAATTCAAATTACATTGAGGGAAAATTAGTGCTTGTATGATAGTAAAATTATCAAAAACATGAGGGGAAAGGAAATGAATAACCAATTTTCTCATCCCTACTCTACCATTTTTTGTGTTCTTTCATACTCCTGGTTTCTCATTCTGCATTTGGGGAAAAAATAAAACATAACAAATAAGGTTGGTCATCCGTTCCACTCTTCATTCATTGGGAAAATTCTAAGTGGAAAGGTGGGGTGTTTATTTTCACTCCATTCCCAATTAATAACAATTCAACTAACTAAAAGTACCAGCAGCAACTAACTAATCAATATCCTGGGCATGAATGTGAAGTAAACAGTTACAATAACATGTGAAGATTGAATTCGATAAATCAAATTCAACAGAAAGGTGTATACCAGTAACATTTATATGCCATAATTTAGCAGAACAAAACATGCAAAAACATCTAAATACAAAAAACTTTCATGCTATTTTCGAATTTAATACGAAGTTTCATAATTAGAATCGAAAACATATTTGTAATTTCATGGAATTGAAATTTAGTTAAAATGAAAAACTTAGATTGAGTTTGCAAACATAGCGTAAGGGAATAAAAAACAATTTTTCCTTTATAGGATATAATAAAATAAATAAGTATTAAGTAGTTAAAGTATAAAGACAAAATACTCACATTGAATTGGGGGAGTGAGGTGAGAGAACGAGAAGAAGTTGTAGAACTGCCCAAAGCTAGGGGGCGTGCACATCATCGCCTCCACGACATCAACTTTCTCCGCCAATTCAACACCTGGTAGACAATCTGTCTTGATTGACTTGACGCCGACAGCCGCCGCAGTGGCGGCCGAGGTCGATTTCTTGTCAGGTGCTTTGGAACTGGACGTGGGAGAAATTTTGGAACCGGCATTATCTGGAGCGGGCTTAACATCATTCAAACCCGATTCCTTAAGGCTTGGTCATTGGTTAGGGTTAAAGAAAGTAGAGAGAGGGGAAAGAGAGGTTCTGCAGATGTAAGTGAGGGAGTTGAGCCGTCGATCTAGAAGAAAGATTAGGGGGACTTGCCATTGATTGATCTTGAGCCGTCGTGGTATTTCTTTTTTTTTTCTTACTATGCGGCTGCGAAAATGAGAGTGGGAGAGTTAGGGCAGGGATGCGATGCGGGAAAGAGGGAAGATTTTTGCGCATAATATTAACCACTATATATATATATATATGAGGAAAATGGGTATGCACAGCCGTGGTCTTTTTTTTACACAGTCAACTAAATGACATCGTTTTGGAGTTAACAAAATTAAACCACGGCTTCTATCCCTTCTCCGCCTCTCCTCCTCGATCAAGATCATCTCCTCCCCAACAAGTAAGGCTTTCTCCTTTCTCCTCCTCAATTGTGCATCATTTCCTCCCCAGGGCTTCTCCTCCCAAATCCTCTTTCATATATAGAAATCCCTACCACTGTCGCCACCATCACGACTTCAGACCAATACAAAAACACGGCTGTTCATCAGTTCGATCTCGATTTCGATCTCGACTTCTATTTCAGACCTTCTTGATTCACACCTCGATTCGATAAGGGTTTGATGTAGGATGATTTCTAGGGTTTATGTGACCCCTTTAAAAGTGATGTTGCGATTTGGTGAATTTTTAATTGGTTTTTTCACCACAATTGTTCCTCTGTTCTTCTGCAACAATCGTGGCACATTTACTTTTTGTTTAATTCGTTATTTAGCTTTAATTCATCACTTGATTAGTATTACACATATATACACAGTCACTAAATTATGAACTAAGGTATCGGTTCATTGATACCTGAACAAGTGGAAGTGAATGCTTAGTTGTTAACTGAACTCAAGAAGATCTATTTTTTTGTAGAATAATCTCTTCAGAAATATTTTATAGTCTATGTGATATGAGTTTTAGAACATCGTTGTGCAGTAGCATTAATGTTCAAACATGTAGTGATGTTTAAACATGTAGTGACTAGTCATGAAATTTCAATTGATTTGAGTTTTTTGCTCTCACCATTGTTGTTCGTAAACTACTTTGTTTTTATGTAGATTTTTTTTAATATTCTTTCTTATATGATTTATTTTGCAGATCTATGAATTCTGGTCCATCTTTATGTGTTTAGCATGACAAAATAGTTGTTCTGTTTAGAGAATACTAGCTAGCACCCTGCTGAATGTGTTTCTTTTTATATGAATTAAGTAGTTAATTTTTATTATAGTTCTGATGAATTTTTTTTTCTGGAACATAAATTGCCTCAATCATGAGAATAAAGGCCAATTAATTGGATTGTAAAATTATGATGAGCTTGAATGATGATTAGATATCATGGTATGAGACTTTACACCACTAACGCAAACGAGTAATGGAGTAAGGTAGTCAAAATATATTTGAGGACTGTTAATAATTTTCATTCTTAATTTCCCCACCTGTCTATTACTTGAAATCACATATTGTTGGTGTATTTGAAATTTCTTTGCAGCCGAGACAAGTGTGGGTTGGCATGTAGTCCATTGACTAAGGCATGGTGGGTTTGTCCATGTTTTGTATGTTTCTTGTGTAATGTAGCCTAAGATTCCTGTTTCAGTTATTTCAGGAGGGAAGACTGCTTGGTATGCATCTTGTTGCATATTTTTCCCAAATTGAAATTTATTGTTTATTGTACATATTTGCCTTCCTTGTCTCCAATCTTTGGTTATGTTTTTCTTTATCTTTTTTTCTTTTTTTAACACCGAGTGTAAGGTGATGTATTGGTTACAGAAAACTAATGAATAATAATGAGAAAAAAAAATAGTAGTAGGAGATGATGATTTGGGTGCTGAAAGTTTACTTATTGCTTCTCTTGGATGAAATTGATGGCTAGCGTTTTTTTAGTATCAACTGGTAAGCATGCCTTATATATAATTCTTGTCTTTTTTACATTTTTGCAGAAAATTACATGGGCAGTTATGTAAAGGACATAATTATAGTGGTTTCTAATATATAGTTCTTGTCTTTTTCAGTGCCATACGCGGGTGGTGATTCTGGACGAAATCAATGAAGACCGCCATGATGATGATTGAAGACGCAAATTATAATTACTTATTTAATTACTACTATCTTAGTTATCTCGGTTGTGATCAATCAGCTGATGTTGAAGAACATGATTATGTATCTAATGAGTGTGGTTGAAGTCAAAATGAAATGTGCTCTATATGGAAGAAATAAATAAACAAACAGGAGTGTTATGTATATCTCGAACAAGTTTGCTTATATACTTCAATTTATTTTTTAATTAAGTTTGTGCAACAACACAGATATTATTTGGAAAAAACTTAATAGGAGTACATACTATTCTTCAGATGATAAGTTTGTCACAATTGATGAACATAGGTCCTTAATGGCAATTACATTCCACAAAAACAAGAACCTGTATAGCTTACAACATTCAAATGTTATAAAAATTCCAAAAAAATGAAATATCAAAGTGAGATAATAATCAATTGCTTTCTATATTTTAATTAGAAAAATTTAATTGAGGATAACATTAACAAATTACTTTGCATATCCCTTTTCTAATTCAAAATCAATACCCCAGAAGAATTTCCTAACTAAGGATAAAACATGTTGTTTCCTTTGTTCTGGGCTGGTAAACAGTCCACACATGAAATTATGAGCCTTATATTTTGTAGCAAAGAGGATTGACATCAAATGCTTCTTGTTGAGCTCTTTTTGACATCTTACTAGTTGGGTCGAATACAGGTCCATCTCGAGTCCAAAATGCTCCAGAAGTTTAAAACCATCCATGTCATGCATGTTTACATCACTAATTATGATGTCAAAACCATCATTTCTTTCACGAAGAAGGTCCAGAGCTTCTCTTGCTAGGCAACATGTAGTCACTAAAACACAAGCAAAAGAATAATATAGTGATGTACATATCCATATAGCAAAATCAGTTACCATAACTACGTCCATGTAAGAAATTGACTAGTTAAGAATAAAGAAGACTTGAATTTTTTTTTGTAAAATGCTATAAATTATGAGGAAGAATTATGAACAAACGCTTATTTTTGCAAGTTAGCCTACCAATGATAATTGGACAACTGTAGGTTTGGGAAGTCCACTGAGGGAGAAAAAGATTTAAGATGTCCAGATAGAGAACAACTTATTTCAGCATTTCTCAAAAATCTCAGTTATTACAGCAATGTGGCCATTTATACTACTCTATATGCTATAAGAAACTTCATTATTATTGGGAATCCTTCACCCATATTGAAATTTCATAGGCAACCTTAGCATCAGAGCATGTCCCCTAAAACTTATTGTGTACTAGCTTATCTATACCTTCACAGAATACGCAGCTTTTTCCATCATTTAACAACATCTCCTAAGTGCAAGTATATAAGCAAACTTGTTGCAACATCTCCTAAGTGCTTGAAGCAAATAAAGATGCGATTTGTAAATAGTTGACCATCCACATACATGAGTGGGACAAATGGTTATATCCAACCACTACCATATACATATAACTAACCACTACCATATACATATAACTAACCACTACCACTATAATGCCACTAGTTTCAGCTGCATCTAAATAAACACATGACAAAAATAAGGTAAGGAAATAAAGTGGGTTACCTTCATAAGTAGAATGGCAATATCAACTTGAGAGTCTTTAATGGTCTGACTATCACACTCTACATCGAACCTTATGACTAATGTTTCTTGCCCGTGCATCCACCACCTAAGAATTCTTTACCTCATCCTCTTCACTCCCCATACCTATAACAATGTTATCCCTACTATTCTTCAGAAACTATACAATTAACAAAATCCCATATAAGGAATAGAAAAATAAATTAGATAGCTTTATAGCCAAATTCTCGCTCATGCATATTATCAAACAGTTCTCAGGCACATTGAAATTTATTATCTCAGTCGATGAGCAACTACGCAAACCATATAAGTAATGAAAACAAAAATCAATTTTGATAACTTTTTAGCAAAATTATCAGTAGCCCATGTTATCAAACAGTTTCTGGGACCATTGAATTTATTACCTAAGCCAAATTTATTATTCTATATTAGATGTATTTTGGTTTGGGATTTTTAGTTATGTACAGAGAGATGCAAGAAACCTAATGGGGAGTGAGGATTCGAAATAGCACAAGAATTTACCTTGACGAGAGAGAGACTGAAGATGCTTCTTTTGTTTATGGGGGTGCCAATCTAACTTCTCTATAATTAGTGTTAATCTAAGATTATAAATTCATCAAAAGGAAGGGTAATTCTAAATTTACCAAGTAATTTGTCATATCAATATATGAACCGGCCGTTTCTTCGGAGCACCACTCCAGTACTGTTCACTCCAAGCCTATACATAAAATATAGTAAGGAAAATAACAAAATCAACAAAATTAAACAAAAACAAAAATAAAACACATAAATCAATCAATTGTACGGACCTGAGGGAGATCAGAAAGAAGAATTGCAGTGGTGACTCCACTCGAATAGGCAATACAGGTTTTGAGGATCCGACACACAATCCAGCTCCAACATGGACCATTAAATTCTTCTTCGCATTCATCTTATTCGCACCGACATGGTTAAACCTAGTGTTCCTCGTCTAAGGGTTCTTCGCTCTCTGATTTGGGAGGATGAGGCCCTTATCCCAAAATATATATATATATATATATATATATATATATTTTATGCACCTTTGTATTGAATTTTATTTTTTATATGAGATAATTGATTAATTCTCTTTGTGATAGAGTTTCATTTATGAGATTGATTTCTCTATTCTAGATATGCTTTTCTTGGTTGGAATAACTTGTGCCGATTGTTGATAGATTTTTCATATTTGGGTGTGGGATAATCATAACAGTTTATTATTAAGATGCTTGTGTTGAAAATTTTTGCTATGTTTTTTATATGGTTTGACTTCATTAAAAAATAACTAATTAATACCATTTTTACAATATACCCAAGGATCCCATCGAAAGATATACACATTTATAGTTACAAAGTCAACCTCTGTCAAGCATTCATATATAAAATGAGCAAATTACAAATCAATGAAAATGTAAGTAGAGAAATTTATATTAATTGAGATCACCTCCGCGCTTGGTTAATAATATATATATATATGGGAAAAATGTATATACACAGCTGTGTAGTACACAGTCGCTTATGGTGATGGTTTTTTTGGGCTATAGCGACGGTTCACCCGTTGTTATAGCTATTCTGGTCTAGGCGACGAAAGTTCACTATAGCCCAAAAAAATCATCGTCATATATATACGATATTAATTAGTATTTGCTTTAATGAAGTCAAATCGTAATTGACTACGGTTAAATTATATAAAACCACTCGTGACCAAATCGATTATCATATCACTATTACCAAGTTAGACAGACAATCAATATATTATTTATTACTAGTAATAACCAAATTACTCATTAGTTATAACGAAAATTCAAAATATTTAAAGTGTAATTTCAATAACTTAGGAGTAAGGATGTAAACGAGTTGAACTAAACCGAACAAAGAGTTGTTTGGATTCGACTCAAAAGTTAAATTCATACTCGAATTCGACTCTGATTCGAATTGCATTTAAAAAATCTACTCAAATTTGACTCGACTTGAATGTTCATTACTCGAATTCGATCTGACTTGAATCAAATTATATTCAAACAACTTGCGAATTTGAGTTTATTTATAATAGCTACTTTTATAATAGATATAATTATAAATTGAATTTATTATTTTACTTGGAAATTAAAAAATATATTTACTATTAAACTTTATAAATATAAAATCATAATTAAAAATAAAAATAAAATAATAATAATAATAATTAATTATTCTAACACTACAAAAAAATAGGTCATTCTTGACGGCAAGGCGATGCCGCCAATAAACCCTCTTCTCTTCAGGCAATGAGGTCATCAAGCGACAACAAATCCGTCATCCTTCCCCGTCGTCAGATGGGTCGTCAGCCTCGGCTCCGCTGCTTCGTCAATTTCAAGAGAGTGTCATTATCGACGGAGTCATTCTTGAAATGACTAAGCCTTCAAGAATGAGTTATCAAGCGACGACATTAGCTACGAATAGACCGTCAGTAATGGTTTTTCCAGAAAATTAAAAAGTTGTCATTGCCGACAGCATAGCCGTCGCCAATGACCCTCAACCCCCGTTGCCAATGAGTTTTTTAGAAAAATAAATTTTATTTCTGAAAAATTGCAAAATACCCCTGTTCATTTACATATACATAATTATACCTGTTATAAACTAAAGAAAAATTTATAAAGAATTCTTCACGAATGCATATCAATAATAATAATAGCTTTTGCTATATTAACCATCAAATATGTAAACAACGTAATGACTTATAGATAAAAGTCGTACGATGTGAATACAAAATGTAATCATAAACAATCAATATAGTTAGATACATATACCATCAACCTAACTAGATTCTAAACTCTAGCCTGTACAACTCAAAAGTTGTATAAATATACATATAAAAAAGTCAAAATATAAATATAATGGGTACTACAACCCAGGATCAGGAATGACAGTATTAACATCGCCGCCGGTCCCACCACTTGTCCCACCTACGGTCCCACCGCTGGTCCCACCTCCGGTTTGACTGCTGATCCCACCCTCATTAGTCTCATCAGCATCAGCCCGGTAGTCATCACCATCACCACCATGGGCATCACTTGTGATGCAGCCTCCACCCGCCGAAGTCTCATCAACAAGAACCTAAAATATTAAAATATTAATAACGAATTAAAAAATAGAGCATATTTACATTAGTTTTGTTTGTGTTCTTTAAGTGTTGTTGAGTTTTGAAAACTGGACGATAACTCGGTCTCCGTATATCAGAATCGAGTCCCATAAGCTGTAACACGTGTCTAATACCTACGCGGTGCTATGTGTGTGTTTGCGTGGCATTCGGACGACCGATGCGGGTTTTAGGCTATTTTTGGCTTTTTGCCTAAGTGTTGGCAAGTTTTGTAAACTTGGAAATAACTCGGATTCCATATGTTGGAATCGAGTCTCGTAAGTTGTAACACGTGTCTAATACCTACGCGGTGCTATGTGTGTGTATGCGTGGCGTTCGGACGGCCGGTGCGGGGTTTGGGCTATTTTTCGGCTTTTTGCCTAAGTGTTGGCGAGTTTTGCAAACTGGACGATAACTCGGATTTCGTATGTCAGAATCGAGTCCCGTAAGTTCTAACGCGTGTCTAATACCTACGCGGGTGCTATGTGTGTGTTTGTGTGTCGTTCGGACGGCCGAGTCGGGTTTTGACCTCTTTTTCGGCTTTTTGCGTAAGTGTTGGCGAGTTTTGAAAATTGGGCTATAACTTGGATTTCGTACGTCAGAATTGAGTCCCGTAAGTTCTAATTCGTGTCTAATACCTACGCGGTGCTATGTGTGTATTTGTGTGTCATTCGGACGGCCGAGGCATGTTTTGACCTCTTTTTCGGCTTTTTGCCTAAGTGTTAGCGAGTTTTGCAAACTGGGCGATAACTCGGATTTCGTATGTTGGAATCAAGTCCTGTAAGTTCTAATGCGTGTATAATACCTACACGGTGCTATGTGTGTGTTTGCGTGTCATTCGGACGGCCGAGGCGGGTTTTGACGTCTTTTTTGGCTTTTTGCCTAAGTGTTGTTGAGTTTTGCAAACTGGGCGATAACTCGGTCTCCGTATGTCAGAATTGAGTCCCGTAAGTTGTAATGCGTGTCTAATACCTACGCAGTGCTATGTGTGTGTTTGCGTGGCATTTGGACGGCCGAGGCAGGTTTTGACCTCTTTTTCGGCTTTTTGCCTATGTGTTGGCGAGTTTTGCAAATTGGGCGATAACTCAGATTCTGTATGTCAGAATCGAGTCCCGTAAGTTGTAACGCGTGTCTAATACCTACGCAGTATTATGTGTGTGTATGCGTGTCATTCGAACGACTGATGCAGGATTTGACCTCTTTTTCAGCTTTTTGCCTAAGTATTGGCGAGTTTTGCAAACTAGGCGATAACTCGGATTTCGTACGTTAGAATCGAGTCCCGTAAGTTCCAACGTGTGTCTAATACCTATGCGGTGCTATGTGTGTGTTTGCGTGTCGTTCGGACGACCGAGGAAGGTTTTGACCTCTTTTTTGGCTTTTTGCCTATGTGTTGGCGAGTTTTGCAAACAGGGCGATAACTCGGATTTCGTACATCGGGATCGAGTCCCGTAAGTTCTAATGCGTGTCTAATACCTACGCGGTGCTATGTGTGTGTTTGTGATAAGTCAGTTTTATACCTACTTATCCGGCATCTATTACTTGAATTATTTGCTTAATCTCAGGTTTCTTAGTTACTTTTCATGCATTTTGGTTCCATTTCGTAGATTATATGTTTGGAAGAGGAATGAGCAACTATTGGTATGAAATTGCATGGAAAAGCAATTCTGGATATTGTTCAGGCCTTCATGTTCATTTTATGTGCATTTCATATTCGTGGCGTGCAACTTGGATTATGTTGAGGAACTCTTTCTTGGCATTCCGGAACATCTTGCATCATTCTAATCGGAAGTTCGGATGCGAGAGTATGGTTTTCTAGCATCAAAGACAAAGTTAAGAGTTATTTCGGTTGTCATTACACAGAAGCAGATGCTTTCGATGCAATTTCGACCTTCATCCGGTTGTTATTTCTGAAAAATCAAAGAATAAAAGTTGTAGAGCTTGTCGATAGCTTCGATTTGATAGGTCGCTGGCCCCATAACTCCTCTCGGTTTAAAAGTTATGGTAGTTTTAGCAGAGGAGGTTCCAGCAGACAAATAATTGGCAGTTTCATAGCAAGCCGGGGCTTGCCCTTTTGTGCCTTGGGAGCAAGCCGGGGCTTGGGGTCTGGGCAGATTAGCAGCAAGGGAGCAAGTCGGGGCTTGCTCTTACAAAGGGAAATAGCAAGTTGGGGCTTGGGTACTCGAAATTTAAGTCTTCTAGTTGGTTTCTAATGCTTCAAACATGTAGTTTAAGTGATGGTGATGACTTGGGACCCGTATATGCATGGAATTGTAATCAAAATACATGTTGAAGTATATAATTAACAACAAACACTGAGATTAGAAGACACACAAGGCAAATTTCGAAGATTAATCTCAGTTTTTCTAAGTAAGCGTTGGAGGAGTATTTCAAGGAGATTTTCAAGATGATTGCGATTCTAGGCTACGTGAAGGGTGTTTTTCAATATTCTTTGTCTTAGACTACTATTTGTAATTGAATAATAATGATTTCCATGATTTATTCGGTGTTTATTTTGTTTGTTATGAACTAATTCACTTTTTAGGCTTATGATGGATCTTTGAGTGAATCTATGATTTTGTAAACTTTGATTTCCAATTTAATAAGCTATTTCTAGTTTATCTATATTAATTTGAGCTTGAATCTATGAATTGTCTGATCAACAATTCTTTGTGGAGTTGGATGGAATCGAGAGAGGATATTCAAATCTAGACCTAGTTGATATAGCATGTGTTCAGGATTTTGTTAATAGCTTAAACTTGATGAGTGTTAACGTAGAGATATGCTTGACACCGCATGTAATCGGATAGAGAACTTATTCTTCAACCTTCTTCAATTGTAATTCACATAGAGATATAGTGAGTTAGTTGCTTAAGGTGTTTAACGGATTTCTATCTTGATTATGGATTGACGTTAATACGATATTAGTGCATCGAGAGGTAGTTAATACTACGTTCGTGTTCTTGATTAATAAACTGGAATAGTGAATTGAATTGGAATAAAGGTGTTAAAATTAGAGTGAAGCTTAGGGTGAAATCATAAGTCTAATTCTCCATTAATTGTTTGAAATTCTAGATTTTGATACTTGTGATTATTTTGTGATAGTTTAATTATTCTTAATTTTAGTTTTGTTAATTTCAATTATTGAGTTGATTTGTTTAATAAAATTAGGGTTAATAGAAGATTGGTAATTGTAAGTTAAGGTTATTGCTAATTAGTCTTTGTGGGAACGATACTCTACTCATCACTCTATTACTTGTTGACCACGTATACTTGCATGTTGTGCGTAAATAGATTTTATCCAACAAGTTTTTGGCGCCGTTGCCGGAGACTATTTTGTAAAATTCTTAATAGTTTTACAATATCAGTTTAATTAATCCTGTGACAACCCAAAAAATCGGATTGTCCAGAATTTAAGAGTTAATGAATTAGTTATTAATAAAATGAATTTTTATTAATACTATTTTGTGCTATATGTTTATTAATCGTTCTATAACCTAGAATGATTATTAATCGGGAGGATTCTGGCTACGAGCTAGACTGAACGAGTAAGAATTTTCAAGACAAAAATAAAATTTTTCCGGGAACAAAATTTTTTCGGGGAAAAAGATGAAATAGGCACTATTCACACGACGAAACCCTAAGGGTTAGGGTTTGAATAACCTAAGCCTTTCTGAGAGTTCGGTATGTCGAAATGACATTCCGTCAAAAGATTTGACGATAATATATCATGAAATGTTAAGTAAGCCGATAAAAGTTTTTCTCGAAAAACGTGCAGAAATCGGATAAAATAAAAATAACGAAAAGTACTGTTATGTACTTTTCACTCGTTTAGCTACGTTAGGGTAAAACGTGAAGGAAAACACTTAATGTCAAAAAGTGTTATTTAGTTTTTTGGAAATCCGAAGAATACGTAATATTCAATCGGTAAACGAAAGACGAAATATCCAAAAATATTTGGATTCCGAGAATAGCAGTTTTCGAACTGTCGGACGAAATTCGAAAGACGGAAGCACGAAGCTTACAAGGGAAGCTACCTAAGGAGGTGGGGCGTCCACTTGGCCACCAAGTAAACTTGGTGGCTAAACAAAGGAATAGTAAGGAGGTTAAGGGTACAAAATGACCAAAATGCCCCTAGCCTTGGTTTCTATAAATAGGAAGCTCATTTCATTGTTTTGGGATTTTGAAAAATCCAACAACTTTGAGAGAGAGAGAGATAGAGAGAGTTCGGATGGGGGAAGAGAGGAAAAGGAAGAGGTAAAGCTAGCTCGATTGCACGCTTTGTCCGATGGAAGGAATTTAAGGATGAACGATAATCTGAATCCTAGTTCCTTCTCATTTTCTTTAAGTTTATTATGTTCTAAAAACATAACTTAATGAAGATAAGAAATAGATGAAGTTAGGAATGATTTCATGTGGTTGAACTCATGAGAAAATAAAGAAATAAGAATTAGGAATTTAGTTTATAAATTTCTTAAGGAAGTATAAGATTCGTACGGATTTTGAGCGATCTAAATGAATCTTATGAATGAATAGGTCAAGTGAGTAAGGAATGATGTTCTATAACATCAAATTCCAAGAAAAAGTGAAATCGTAATCCAAAATATCGATTAAAAATGAAGAACACGCGAAGAACGTTGTTGATGGACAAATTTAAAAACATTGTAGTATAATTGTTGTTGATGGACAAGTTTAAAACCATTGTGTATAAGTTAGATGCTTATTGCTTGGTTAGGAAAGGTAGAAATGTTCATGAAGAACGGATTAAAACGGAGCTATAACGAAGTTATGGCAAAAATTTTGTAAAAGACGAATGAGAATTAGAAAGTTCATAAATGAACCTGAACGTGTAGGGTTTCATAAGAATATAAGAGAACGTATAAAACATGAGTCATGGACTTAAGAATGAATGAATTTCGAGTTCGGATGACCGAATTACGGACGAACGAACGAAGAACGTTAAAAACGTAAAACGAACAAAGGGCAAGGATTAAGCCAATCAAAAGACATGTTAACGGATTCAGAACAAAGTTCTGTCCAGGGGTAATCGAAGTATGTTAGATAACAAAGAAAATGGCTTTGGAATGACCTCGTTCAGAGTTATAATGAAGAAGTTATGAGATTTTGAAGTACGTCTCAGAACAACCAAAGACTTAGAAAAATTTTCGGGAAGAAGGTCTTGGCGCCGCGGTGCCAGACATGCCTAGAATGGTGGCGCTGCAGTGCCAGGCCAGAGGGTCACGTACTACTAACTCATGCCGCAGCGCGAGTCTTAGTGCTGAGAGTGGCGCCGCGGCGCCGGTGCAGAGCGATGCCTAGAAATGAGATTTTAACTGCTCAATTTCTGGGGGATGTGCAAGAAAAAAAAGTATAAACATATAGTTCAACTAATGTAACACTTAATCAAGTGTATTAAACCTTCAATGAAGGTTGAACGGAAATATTAATCGAGGTTAAAAGACTATAAATGTGGGTTACGGAACACGAGATCCGGGGACCGTAGTCGCAATAAACGAACGTGAGGGATTGCTATGATTGTGATTCCTTAGACGTTGAGTGACGAAAGTAATGAATAACATTTCGATGTTATGTCATGAGAGATGAATGTAAAGCATATAAACGCTGTGAACGCAACGTGGTTACGATGAGCGTTTGGTCTTGGCATACAACGAATCGTATGGCTTTGACATTAAGAAAGAATAATGAACATGGGGTTCATGGGATGGATAACAATCGAAAAGCGATTAAAACCTTGAGTAAATGTTGAATGAGATATTAAGAGACAAGCAACGTGAACGTTGAATACGTAAATGATTCTCGTAAATCGTATTCGCGTTGGATGAACTTCTATATATACCCTTGTTGTATGACTTAGATGTTGACAAAAGTAGTAAGTAAGATTTGAGTTATCAAGAAAGCCATAGGAAACAGTAGTATGATTAATGAAAGCTGAACGTAAGTCGGATGAGAATGTTAGAATGAGATGTAAGCATTGAACACTTTAACCGACGTGAAGGTTGAGTGTACATGAATATTAAATGGATAAAACCTACACTCCGTGTACGGTTTGATCGTAGGATAATGAAGACCAGTGATTAAACCTGTGAGAGGTGAAGAAGCTGAGTTAAAGACAAGTACGTATAACGTAAAGAAGCCGAGTTAATGTTTATAACTTGGATGACATTCCGAGTTGAATGAATCGAACGTTGTGAGATAAGAATAAGGTAATGTAAAATGCTTAACGCTTTATATGCGTAGAATGAATATTGAATGATCGTTCTGAGTATACAAAAGACTGTATGACTTAGACGACGATGAATGAATCCTGAGGTATGACATTTATTTATCAGAAAGCCATAAGGAATAAGAATTTGACTTAACGAACATTATAGTTTAATAGTTCGGATAAGTTAAGATGAGTTTAGGCTGTAGTATAATCGTAACCTTTGATGGTTGACATATGGGAGCTGGGCTAAACAATTCCTTCAGAGAGCGAAGGTATATACAAAACTAGCAACCGATCTAACTCACTATTATGGGCAGTGTAGATGAGACGGGAACTTGTTTGTTGGTTGTTTGTGGGAAACCACTCAGAGTACCATATGGACTACTAGCAGAGACACGATGTGTGCTGAGTCTTAGAAAAGTTATAAGAAGAAGATAAGAATGTAACTCATCAAAGATGATGAACGTTTTGAGTAAGACATCTCCGTACGTCATAAAGCCGTTAACCGGTAAAGGAAGTTGGTCGCGTAAACTTAGTTTGTAAGAACGTGAACCTTAAGAAGTGAAGTTAAGTAAACCAATGCGTAAAGTCAAGTATATGACTAATTGGTGTATGTGTTATTTCCTTATGTGTTACATAGGAATTGGAATGAGCAGTTCAGCGTAAACTATAAGTTGTAGTACATGCGTAAGGCAAGTTTCCTAACTTCATTCATATTTTAAATGAATGTTAGTTTCTAAAACTTCTCGATGTTGACCTTGAGAAGTTACATCTGTCATGTCTTGAATGTGTGATATTTGTATAAGGTGGTAGAACGTATGAGGCCTTGTGCCACAATGTGAACACTTTGGTGTTTCTATGATATGAACTGTTTTGTGATTGAACTGTTCAATATGAGCATGTTCTGTTTATACATGAACCGTTATTGTTAAGTCTGGGCTATTGATTCTAGCCAGACGGAATGTGTATGAAAGAGATTAGAGAATGAAAGTATTTCAAAGTGAATGTGACTAATGTTTTAAAATGATAGGAATCGAGATTATTCCTATTATTCAAGCTGCTTCATAACCTTTGTTCGGTTATTGAAGTCTGAAAAGAATGTTTAAATTCTTGAAGTTGTTTGTTCAACTGCTATGACTTGCTGAGCAATTAAATGCTCACACTTTCTTTAAATAAAAACATTTTCAGCAAACGATGTTAGAAAGAACTTAAGGATCCTGGAAAGATCAAGCTGATCGGTATCTAGAAGAAGTGCCATTCATTAGATGAATGAGCGTGAAGATCAAGCAAAGACTTGTAATATAGAATGATATAATTAAACTATAGCATAATTTAATGAACGATTATGTATCCTTGGTGGAGGATAAAAGTCACTTGTACAAGATGTAAAGAATAATGTAATTATCATTATTTGGAATGAAAGAGGTTTTAAGGTTTTAGAACCTGGGATTTGAGGATGTATGTTGTTATAATTAACTATACAATGATGTACGTTCATAAGAAGATGGGATCGTGACGTACGGAATCCAGATGTGAAAATAGACCGAATTTCGGGGAGTTACAAATCCAATTTTACTTAGACATTTTTATTTTTTGTACTGTTTCTTCTATTTCAGGTGTGGAAGCAGTTTATGCAAACTCGGTCCAAAAATCCAGATTTGTTGTCGTTTGAGTACGACATTGAGAAAATGTTTCAGAGGTTGAGTAAGTGGATCAAGGAAACGAGGCAAGAATTCGAAACATCTGAAAATGAAGAGGTAACAGTAATGGTAGCTGAAGATCGAAAAACATTAAGGGATTTTGCAGCATCCAAGGTGACTGAACTGCAGTCAAGCATCACTAGGCCAACAATAGCAGCAAATACGTTCGAAATTAAGCCTGGGATGATACAAATGATTCAGAATTCTATTCAGTTTGGGGGATTTGCAAATGACGATCCGAATGAGCATCTGGTCAGCTTTCTGGAAATGTGCAACACTTTTAGGTTCAATGGGGTTTCAGATGAGGCAGTGAGACTTCGATTGTTCCCATTCTCTTTACGGGACAAAGGCGAAGAGTTGGTTGCATTCTCACCGTCCGGCTCGATAACTACATGGGAGGATTTAGCTCGAAATTCCTCGCAAAATTCTTTCCCACCGTGGCTGCGAAGATGAGGAACGAGATTACGATGTTTGAAACAACAGAACATGGGGAGTCATTATATGAGGCTTGGGAGAGATACAAAGAACCGCTTTCGAAAAAACCACCACATCATGGATTGCCCCAGTGGCTACAAATGAACACCTTTTATAATGGACTACATGGGAATCTCAGGACAAGTATTGATGCAGCGTCGGGCGGAGCATTCATGGCTAAGAGTTACGAGGAAGCAAACGAGTTGATTGAAACCATGGCGGCTAATAACTACCAGTGGCCCATAGCAAGAATGACACAAGTTTAAGGCAAATTGGGTGTTAGAAGTAGATAGTATGACAGCAATGCAAGCACATATATCTGCACTTTCAAAGAAGTTGGAGTTGGTAACAGCAGCACAAGCACAACAAACACAGCAAGTACAACAAGCGGATAATATGCGAGTTGTGCACAGGAGAGCACCCAATGGATCAATGCGCAATTAATCCAACAGCTGTGCAGTTCATCGACAATTATAACAGAATTCCGCAAAACACATATCAGAACACATACAATCAAGGAAATAGGAATCATATGAATTTCTCATGGAGCAACAACCAGCAAAATCAAGCTTCACGACAATCATATCCACCAGGATTTCAGAACCAACAACAACCAACTCAATATCAAGAAAGGAAACCCGATCTCGAGGAAGTGTTGGCAAAATTCATGACTAGCACCGAGTTGGCTATAAAAAATCATGCCATGACTATGAAATCACAAGAGATGTCGATCAAGAATTTAGAGAATCAGATAGGTCAAATGTCATTGGCATTGAATAATAGACCAAAAGGGACATTACCAAGTGACACCGAGAGAAATCCTAAGGGTAATCACGAGCAGTGTGAAGCTATTATGTTGAGAAGTGGAAAACAAATGAGGGTCAAGAGCGAAATTTCTTGCCACAAAGGAGGTTGAACCAGAAAAGAAAATACAATGGGGTGAGGTAAAGCAAGGGAAAGAAAAACAAATGGAAAAGAACAAACCAGTTAACGTAACAGTTGTTTATCCTCCTCCACCATTCCAACAAAGAGTTCAAAAACAAAAATCAAACAAGCAATTTTCAAAATTTTTGGATGTTTTCAAGGAACTTCAAATCAACATACCATTTGCAGAGGCCCTAGAACAAATGCCGAGTTACACAAAGTTTATGAAAGGGATTCTGTCAAGGAAGAAGAAATGGGAAGATTTTGAGACTGTGGCACTAACAGAGGAGTGTAGTCAAGTGTTACAAAGAGTAAATTACCACCAAAACTCAAGGACCCGGAGCTTCTTCTATTCCATGCACGATCGGGAATATGCATTTCAACAAGTGTTTATGTGATTTGGGGGCGAGTGTAAACCTTATGCCATTGTCAGTATACTTAGAATTGGGTTTTCCTGCACCAACGCCTACGAACATTACATTATAGTTGGCAGATAGGTCAGTCACATATCCGAGAGGCATATTAGAGGACATTCTAGTGAAAGTGGATAAGTTTATATTCCCCGTGGACTTTATCATTCTGGATTTTGAGGAGGACAAGAACATCCCAATTATCCTAGGGAGACCATTTTTGGCCACGGGAAGGACACTCATAGACGTACAAAAGGGAGAACTCACTATGAGGGTCCAAGATCAAGAAGTAAAATTCAATGTGTTTAAGGCCATGAAATTTCCCACGGATGGGGAAGAATGTTTTCAAATGGATTTAATTGAGCAAATCATCGGTGAAGATATGAGCAAGGGTTTGGTTCACGATCCGTTAGAAATAATGTTATTGGGGGATGAAGAGGTCGATGATCCAGAATTGGTGGAGTACTTACAAATACTAGACTCATTGCCATGAGTTTCCAGATTTAGAATACCATTTGAACCATTGCACACGGAGGAAGTAGCCGTAGAAAAACTGAAACCATCAATGGAAGAGCCACCAAAGCTGGAACTTAAGCCACTCCCTAAACACCTCAGGTATGCGTATTTAGGCAATTCAAATTTTTTACCTGTTATTATTTCTGCTACACTTAATGAATTGTAGGAAGAAAAGCTATTGAGGGTGCTTAGGGAACACAAATCAGCGATCGAGTGGACAATTACAGATATAAAGGGAATCATCCCTTCATTTTGCATGCACAAGATCTTAATGGAAGATGAGTCAAAACCGACGGTGGAGCAACAACGGCGACTTAACCCGATCATGAAGGAAGTTGTGAAGAAAGAAATCTTGAAGTGGTTAGATGCCGGTATCATCTACCCGATTTTCTACAGCAAATGGGTGAGTCCAGTGCAATGCGTGCCAAAAAAAGGAGGAATGACAGTGGTGCAAAACGATAACAATGAGCTGATTCCAACAAGGACAGTGACTAGCTGGAGGGTTTGTATGGACTACAGAAAATTGAATAAAGCAACCCGCAAAGATCACTTCCCTCTACCTTTTATCGATCAAATGTTGGATAGATTGGCGGGACATGCATATTATTGCTTATTGGATGGATACTCGGGCTACAATCAAATCGTCATCGCTCCTGAGGATCAAGAGAAGACTACATTTACATGCCCATATGCTACGTTCGCATTCAGGAGGATGTCATTCGGATTGTGTAATGCACCTGCTACTTTCTAGCGGTGCATGATGGCCATCTTCTCAGATATGGTGGAAAAGAATGTGGAAGTCTTCATGGATGATTTCTCTGTCTATGGAGATAATTTTGATGCGTGTTTGGAAAATTTGGTAATGGTCTTACAAAGATGCACCGACACAAATTTGGTCCTTAATTGGGAAAAATGCCACTTTATAGTGGAAGAAGGTATAATCTTGGGACACAAAGTCTCCGCGCAAGGATTGGAGGTCGATAAAGCAAAGCTGGAAATAATTGAGAAGTTGCCTCTACCAAGTTCAGTCAAAGGAATTAGAAGCTTTCTAGGACATGCTGGGTTCTATAGGAGATTCATAAAGGATTTTTCTAAAATGGCAAAACCCTTGTGCAGTCTTCTAGAGAAGGATTCGGTATTCAACTTTGATGAGGAGTGTAAGTTTGAACTAATGTGTGATGCAAGTAATTATGCAGTTGGGGCTGTTTTGGGTAAACGCCAAGACAAGATATTTCATGCTATATATTATGCAAGTAAAACACTCACAGAGACTCAATTGAACTACACAACTACAGAAAAAGAATTACTTGCGATGGTGTATGCGCATTTGATAAATTCCGCCCTATTTGATCTAACAAAGGTGATAGTCTACACGGATCATGCGGCTATTCAGTATTTGATAGCGAAAAAAGGATGCTAAGCCTCGCCTTATCCGATGGATTCTCATACTTCAAGTGTTTGATCTGGAAATAAAAGATAGAAAAGGGACGGAGAATCAGGTAGCCGATCACTTGTCTAGGCTGGAAAATCAAGGGAAATTGAAAGAGGACAAATGTGAAATCAATGAATCATTTCCGGATGAACAACTGTTTGGACTAAATACAGAATTTCCTTGGTATGCGGATTATGAAAATTATCTTGTAAGCAACGTACTTTCACCTGATCTCACAAGACAACAGAAAAAGAAGTTTCTGCATGACGTGAAATGGTACATGTGGGATGACCCTTACTTGTTCAAACAGTGCACCGACAAGATGATTAGAAGATGTGTGCCTTACAATGAAGTAAAGAACATTCTGCATGAGTGTCACTCATCTGCATATGGCGGACATTATGGAAGTGAGAGGACAGCAGCGAAGGTGTTGCAATCTGGGTTTTATTGGCCTACACTATTCAAGGACGCCCACCATTTTGTTAAAACATGTGATAGATGTCAAAAGGGGGGCAATATTTCAAAACGGAATGAGATGCCTCTACAAACGATTCTTGAAGTTGAAATTTTTGATGTATGGGGCATTGATTTCATGGGGCCATTCCCGTCGTCTCTGAACAATCAGTATATTTTACTCGCAGTGGACTACGTATCAAAATGGGTTGAAGCTGCAGCATTACCAACAAACGATGCCTAGGTGGTCCTCAAATTCCTATAAAAGAACATTTTCACATGGTTTGGCACGCCAAGGGCAATTATCAGTGACGAAGGTAGTCACTTTTGCAACAAGTCATTCACAGCTCTATTGGCAAAGTATGGGGTCAACCATAAGGTCGCTACAACATATCATCCCCAAACCAGTGGACAAGCTGAGGTCTTGAACAGGGAAGTAAAGAGAATCCTAGAAAAAGTGGTGAATCCGAATCGAAAGGATTGGTCACTCAGGTTGGATGATGCATTATGGGCCTATCAGACTGCTTATAAAACACTGATTGGGATGTCACCATATCAACTACTATACGGAAAGGCTTGTCACTTACCGGTCGAGTTACAACACAAGGCTTATTGGGAAATTCAGAAACTCAATTTCGATCAAGAAACTGTAGGGGAAAAGCGATTACTGCAATTAAATGAGCTCGACGAATTTCATCTTCAAGCCTACGAGAACTCCAAGTTATACAATGAAAAGGTGAAAAGATGGGACGACCAGAAAATTATGCAAAAAACGTTCGAGCCAGGGCAATCAGTCCTTTTTTTTTTAACTCACGGTTGAGATTGTTCCCAGGCAAGCTTAAGTCGAGATGGTCAGGACCATTTACAATAAAAAAGGTGTTCTCTCATGGCGCCATTGAAATCTACAGTCGGAATCCTTTAGAAACTTTCAAGGTCAACGGTCACAGATTAAAGCACTATTGGGGTGGCGAGTCCAACACGGACGTCATAGCTATCACACTTGTAGACGCACCATAAACAGGGAGTAGTCAGGCTGAACGACTTAAAATCAAGCGCTCACTGGGAGGCAACCCATTATTTTATTTATTTTTATTCTTTTTCTTCATTTTTCTCTTCTTAAGTAATTTTATCCATGCTAGTGAAATGAAGGTTAGAAAAAAATTTGGTCTAGAATATAGTCATATAATATTTAAAGTATACTTGATAGCTAAAAAGCTTACCCTCCATGCTTGAATATGCTCAATATCCACTTATGAGTATGTTTTTTTTCATGTGTTCAGATACTCAAAGAAGAAGCTATGGGATGCACATGAAGCTAGGCAGAAGAAATCGTACAAAAGCAAAGTAAGGAGCAATAGCAGAAGGCTAACAAGTTGGGGCTTGCCCCTCATGAGCACTAACAACATGCATGCAAGCCGGGGCTTGCCCCCTCCTATTGCCATGATAGAATGCTACCAAGCCGGGGCTTGCCCCTTGAAGAATAAAAGAGCAAGCCGGGGCTTGCCCTCATGCTGCCTTAACAGAAGACCCCAAGCCGGCGCTTGCTCTCCCAAGCACAAATAGGCAAGCCGGGGCTTGCTTGTCCAAATTTTGCAAAGATTAGTTACAGCAGTTGGTGCATTGTCTCCCAATTCCATTATACTTCAACCTCCTACAAACCAACTCCTACACAACATACACCCACGACCTTCACATTACTTCCCATCTCCTCACAATAATCAAACACAATCCCACTCCTCCCACCTAGTCACCCACTACCCACCTCCATAAACTCCTCTCTATAAATCCACCCTTTACCAAACAATCTACCAACATCAATTCAAACCAATTTGGAAGTTTGAGAATAGGATTTGTGCAAACCTCTACAACTTATATGGTAATATATTGAAAGGAGAAGTTTGTTTTTTAATTCCTCAATTTCTATCCCCATAGTTCAACCAACTCACCAAGTTTGTGGGAATTTCAAGTATCGCACACCAAGTGTTCGACAAATTGCTTAAGTAAAGTTTGGGGGAAAAACTCTTCAATTCCAAATCAATGGCACCAAACCGGCATTAAACCGGCATCAAAGGGGCCACACAACCAACACGAACCTTTGATAGGCGAAAATTCATAAGTGTAAATGCATGCATGGTAAGTTATTTACTTATATGGTGACAAAATCACTAACACCGAGCGGGGTTGCTTTTGAGCTCGTGGATGGCGATATGATGCAACAAATATATCAAAAAGGTTGGAATAAATTCACAGCAGAGATCGAGGCCGCTGTTGTAAGTGTGGTTAAAGAATTCTATGCTAACGCCGAGGATAAGGCCCCCTTCAATGCTTTTGTACGGGGTAGGTTAGTGCCTTTCAGTATCGATGAAATCAACACGTACTATCAGTTATGAGCACCTAGACATTGCCAGTACCAACAGTTACGTGATAATGATTCAGATTATGAGGCTATTATGCAGGAGATGACAAAGCCAGGTACCTCATGGAAAAAATCAAATCATGGAGGCACTATCTATCGTAGTAAGGATCTTAGTCGGTATGGGAAGATATGGTACGCCTTTCTGTGTGCTAAGTTACTTCCATCTATACATACGTCAGATGTGCCCAAGGATAAAGCAGTGCTCTTGTATGCCATGGTAAAAGATTTCATCATCGATATAGGGCTATAATTAACTTTTCAATCCGAAGATGCCTTCGAGGACCATACTCTGGCGGATTGCCACACCCATCACTCATCTGTGGGTTGTGTATACAGGCAGGAGTTCGATGGTCAGATGATGAGATAACCCAGATGCCGCTGCAGACACTCAATTTGAGAATGATTGCAAGATATGCTATGTGGCCCGGAGGCGAGTCGCACCCTAGAGGAGTAGGATTTATATTTCCTCACCTTTCGGAGGATGAGGCCGACAACAAGACACCTGGATGACGATGAGTTTGTGGGAATGCGGCAATGGGAGAGACATCACAACAGCCCGATGTAATATCTAGCCCTCAGTTCCTCAACCTTCAATGACAAGTGGATGAGCACAACAAGGAAGCACGAAGAGAAATATGGAGACTAGCAGAAAGGCAGGACCACATGTTTTAGGCCATGAATTTATCTTTAGCCTCGTTGAACACTACGCTCCAGAGCTTCAATCCTACTACCCAATTCCCATACCAAAGAACTCAAATTTCAATGCCAAGGTTCCCACCCAAATGATTCGATGATGAAGAACAACAACCACCACCAACCCAGACTTATGCGATTATAGGGAAGTCCTCTCTTATTTATTGCTTTATCTATACAATGAGGACTTTGTAATTTTCAAGTTTGGTGGATTCAGTTGCATGTTGCATATTTAATTTCATTAGCTAGGGTTGCATATGTTAGTTCATTGTTTATGTTTAGAATTATTAAATGTTGCATTCAGGTAATCATGTAGCTACATAGTAGCTTAGGAATGTAAATAGTTTTCATTTATCTTTGCAATCATGTTATGTTTACCACATATGTCTATAAAAAAAATATATCAAAAATTCAAAAATAATAGTTAGTTAATATGTTCATCTTGCATGAGTCTAGATGTCATCTAGCATGAGTCCAGCTGTTTGATAGTTACAGTCTATTTTGGCCAATGATGAGAATGGGATTGGATAGACAAGTATAATACTGATTATTAGAGCTTTTGATGTGATTTCTTGTCATGAATTGAATCTTTTTCTGTTTAAAACTGGTATAATAAGGATAACACAGTAAAAACAACTTGTGATTGATTGAGTTTAAATTGATACATGATGGGACTTTAAAGGATAATGCTAGTTTGAATGAAAGAATGACAAGAATAAGTAGTGATGGCTAAAGTTAGACAAGAACCTAAGTTTGGGGGAATATTTGGGGTATATAAGCTATATATAAAAAAATAAAAATAAAAGAAAAAAAAGTATGAATAAACACCGTGGCGTGCTTGTCTAGTTTTGTGGCCTTTGTTATTTGAGTAAGTAAGCCCGAGGGGATTGTCTTTACACCTAGCGCCCTAAGGTCTTAATGGTCTCGGAGTCGTTGGTCAAAATCTCGTTAATATAGCATTAAAAAGCCTAAGGGAATAAGACATTGCATAGCTATGTGTATATATAAAAAAAAGAGAATAAAACGGGAAATAAGAGAAAAAAGCCTCCGTAGATGAAAAATAAAGCATAAGTATCCCATATTGACTCTCGATATTGGTAATTGTTTGATGTTAGTTGGATCTAGCTTGTTTTTGGATTTCTTGAGTTTACATTGTATGATGCCTTCGAAGAGACTTGTTATGTATTAAATTTGATTTTATATCAATTAGCATGGTTGTTGAGCACACACGCACTATACCAAAGAATAACGATTTAAGACTTGATGATTGACTGTGGAATTGTTGATTGGTTTTGATATGATGTATTATCATGTTTACTTGATTTCTCCGAGGCTCGGTTGAATAGACTTGTGTTTATCAATCTTTCCTTGGATTCGTGAGGGCATGTAGACTAGGGGCATTGCATTGCGTTGCATTTTTGTTTTGTTTTTGCTTGAGGACAAGCAAAGGTTTAAGTTTGGGGGTATTTGATAAGTCGGTTTTATACCTAATTATCCGGTATCTATTACTTGAATTATTTGCTTAATCTCGGGTTTCTTAGTTACTTTTCATGCATTTTGTTTCCATTTTGTAGATTATATGTTTGGAAGCGGAGTGAGCAACTATTGGTATGAAATTGCAAGGAAAAGCAATTCCGGATATCGTTCGGGCCTTCAGGTTCATTTTATGTGCATTTCATGTTTGTGGCGTGGAACTTGGATTATGTTGAAGAACTCTTTCTTGGTGTTCTGGAATGTCTTGCAACATTCTAATCGGAAGTTCGGATGCGAGAGTATTGTTTTCTAGCATCAAAGACAAAGTTAAGAGTTGTTTCGGTTGTCATTACACAGCAGCAGCTTCTTCTGATGCAATTTCGACCTTCATCCGGTTGTTATTTCTGAAAACTCAAAGAATGTAAATTGTAGAGCTCGTCGATATCTTCGATTTGATAGGTCTCGGGCCCCGTAACTCCTCTCTTTTTAAAAGTTATGGCAGTTTTAGCAGAGGAGGTTCCAGCAGACAAATAATTGGCAGTTTCATAGCAAGCCGGGGCTTGCCCTTTTGTGCCTTGGAAGCAAGCCGGGGCTTGGGGTTTGGGCAGATTAGCAGCAAGGGAGAAAGCCGGGGCTTGCTCTTACAAAGGGAAATAGCAAGCTGGGGCTTGGGTACTCGAAATTTAAGTCTTCTAGTTGGTTTCTAATGCTTCAAACATGGAGTTTAAGTGATGGTGATGACTTGGGACTTGTATATGCATGGAATTGTAATCAAAATACATGTTGAAGTATATAATTAACAACAAACACTGAGATTAGAAGACACACAAGGAAAATTACGAAGATTAATCTCAGTTTTTTTAAGCAAGCGTTGTAGGAGTATTTCAAGGAGATTTTCGAGACGATTGCGATTCTAGGCTACGTGAAGGGTGTTTTTCAATATTCTTTGTCTTAGACTACTATTTGTAATTGAAAAAATGATTTGAATGATTTTTTCAGTGTTTATTTTGTTTATTATGAACTAATTCACTTTTTAGGCTTATGATGGATCTTTTAGTGAATTTATGATTTTGTAAACTTTGATTTCCAATTTAATAAGCTATTTCCAGTTTATCTATATTAACTTGAGCTTGAATCTATAAATTGCCTGATCAACAATTCTTTGTGGAGTTGGATGGAATCGAGAAAGGATATTCAAATCTAGACCTAGTTGATATAGCATGTGTTCTAGATTTTGTTAATAGCTTAAACTTGATGAGTGTTAAGGTAGAGATATGCTTGACACCGTATGTAATCGGATAGAGAACTTATTCTTCAACCTTCTTCAATTGTAATTCACATAGAGGTATAGTGTGTTAGTTGCTTAAGGTGTTTAACAGATTTCTATCTTGATTGTGGGTTGACGTTAATACAGTATTAGTGCATCGAGAGGTGGTTAATACTACGTTCGTGTTCTTGATTAATAAACTGGAATAGTGAATTGAATTGGAATAAAGGTGTTAAAATTAGAGTGAAGCTTAGGGTGAAATCATAAGTCTAATTCTCCATTAATTGTTTGAAATTCCAGATTTTGATACTTGTGATTATTTTGTGATAGTTTAATTATTCTTAATTTTAGTTTTGTTAATTTCAATTATTGAGTTGATTTGTTTAATAAAATTAGGGTTAATAGAAGATTGGTAATTATAAGTTAAGTTTATTGTTAATTAGTCTCTGTGGGAACGATACTCTACTCATCACTCTATTACTTGTTGACCACGTATACTTGCGTGTTGTGCGTAAATAGATTTTATCCAACAGTTTGCGTGTCGTTCGTACGGCCGAGGCGGGTTTTGACCTCTTTTTCGACTTTTTGCCTAAGTATTGTTGAGTTTTGCAAACTGGGTGATAACTCGGTCTTCGTATGTCAGAATCGAGTCCCGTAAGTTGTAACGCGTGTCTAATACCTACGCTGTGCTATATATGCATTTGCGCGGTGTTTGGATGACCGATGCTGGTTTTGGGCTATTTTTTGGCCTTTTGCCTAAGTGTTGGTGAGTTTTGAAATTTGGGCGATAACTCGGTCTCCGTATGTCAGAATCGAGTCCCGTAAGTTCGGCCCCCACGACCTGCACCCCTACCACGATCGCCATGTGGTGTGCGCGCCATATGTATGTATACTGTTAAATCAAAAAAAAATATTATTAAACATTCGTAAATACTATATTTGAGCACAATAACAAAGAGGATAACATACAGATACAACTAAAAGAATGCAACATAAATAGTAACCTAAAAGAATACAACATAAATTGTAACTTAAAACAACTAACACCTTTAGTAGATTAATATAAGTTGAAGATAATGATTGCACTACTACAAACGCATTATATAGGGAATAGTTATTCATAAATATGATAAACAAAAAATATGAGAGAAACATTTAATGCTTGTAAGTGCTTTAAACGATGGTCGTAAGGTCTAGTAAGTGACTTTGTAATTAATGAAAGAGGTGAAACTTTTCAGGAAAGAACTATTTGCAATATTGAAACTAAATAGCAGAGGATCTCATTGCAAGCCATAACTATAACTAATTCAAGGTCAATACAAAAGTTGGAAAGCTTTTGTTGGTTAATTCGAATTAGTCTTTATTTTATACTTGATAAGTCATGTCCAATTAGACTTTGCCAGCAGACTATCACAGTTGAGACAATTGAGGCAAACAATAGTAACTATATATAACAAGTTGATCAAGTTATAATCTTGAATATCAGGGTAATGCTCGGAAGCTCTAATGCACCAACAATAGGATGCTAAAATTGTAAAATGTTTTTATTAGAGCTTAAGTTAACATTATATAGGTCACATTTCAAGATACTTCCTTTACTTTCTAGAACAAAAAAGGCAATACAATTTCACCTTTCCCATTTACCTTTTTTTACAGCAAAAATCTAATACAGTTTCTGCTTTTCTAACAAACTGCTAATAAATTGCTACGTAACCATAATTGAAGTCTTTTCTATCTGAGAAATCATGAAGTGTACAGTAAGCTTCAGAAACGGACTCATTTTACCACTATACACATATGTCAATACAGTCACCAAAGCCTCAAAGACATTATAAATTGCAAAACTATTTTACACAGCACAAATTACAAATTGCTAACACATAATTTCTACACTAGTACAATAATTAAGCTAACACATAATAGAGATGGATAATGCTCAAAAAAGGGTAAAATATATACTACTTAGCAGCAAAGACAATAATAGAATCCTGATAACATAAATGCATTGAAGACCCAAATTAAACCATAACATAAATAAATTGGAACTTACAAATTAAAGCCTAAGAATAAAAAAATCAACTTACTAATTGAACCAGCAGAACAAAGATGGACATGCGACTGCAAAGGCGAACGGAGAAGGACAGAACCAGAAAGGAACCAGTAGAACCAAGAGGGACAGACCCAAGTGGGATAGAAAGCAAGATGGGGAGGCAGACGGCAAAGGATGATGGAGATGGCGACGACGACAATGGTGCACAGGCGATGACGACGATGGTACACAGGCGACGACAGAGGTGCAGAGGGAAAGAACCGAGATCAAGCGGGAGAAAGAGAGTAGAAAGTAGAAAAAGAAAAATGAATTTTAGGGATTAAATAGAACCTCATTCTCGATGGCAATAAGAATTGACTCAATATTGACGGAAAGGCCGTCGCCTATGACCTTTTCCCACGCGCGCGAAAAAATTCCCACCAAATGTAGGCCCGGGAAGGGTCATTATCGACGGCACTCATTGGCGATGGCTAAGCCGTCGGTAATGAGGTTATTCTCGATGGGGGTCACGCCGTCACTAATGAGGCCATCACCAATTACCTATTTTTTTTTAGTGTAATTTTATTTAACTTTGTATCTATTATAAAATAATGTATCGAGTATCTACTTGAATATGCATTGATTGGATATATTTTGAATCACAATCGAGAGTTTGAGTAGTTTGAATCATAAACAAGTCCAATATAACTTTGCTTAGATTCTACTCATATTTTTATTCGAACTATTTTTGTGCTCAATGTTGAATCATATTATTAACAAATTTGAGTCTCGTTCGCATTTTTTCGAGTCAAGGTCGAATCGAGCCCGAATCATTTGGTTCATTTAAGAGTCATGCCTAGAGCGAAGAACCAACGAAACGAATTAAAAAGAATAAGAAAACTGATAAGTCAAAATAAATAAGCAAAAATTTGGTACTTCTTTAAAAAATAACTTATAAGTCATTCTTTATAAATTTGTTTAACCAAATATAATGTCCATTTCCCCCCTCTTTTATTTTTCTATTGAATCAATGTATATTTTTATTAATGTCATTTTTAGTAATCTTTACATTTTATTTTAACTTAAAAATCATTATCAGCCGAACATCTTTATAACTTGTTTTAACTTAATTTCTGACTTATAAATCAAATTGTTGTCACACACGTTTACTTATAAGTCACAACTTAACAGAACTTATAAATCAAGTTAAATTTTAACTTTTAAGTCATTTTAAAACAACAAAACAGTCATCCCTCTCCACCCTATTCTTTAACTCTCTACCTAATTTTGAAGCCTTGAGGCTATACCGATGGCTAACGAAGTAGTGAAACCCCAAAAATAAAATAAACCAATGTTTCTGTAGAAGCAACTATCGAATCGAACGCTTTAGGAGGAACATAGTATCTTGCAGCAACAACAAGGATTGCGACAAATCGCTGAGGTAAGCAAGTTTTAATTTCTGAGGTAAAAAAGTTTTAATTTGGGTGTTCATACATTAATTGATTGGATTGAGCTTGTCTTCCACTAATTCTCGCCAAAAACATTGCAATTTGTAGATGAATCAAAATTCATGGTAATTTAATTTGTTTATGTTGAAGTACCTTTTATATGTTGTGGAATTAATTTGGAGAGCTTTATGATTTCTGAAGGAGATGGCCTTTCCAAGGAGCAAGTATGAAGAAGACGCGTACAATAACAAATTAATAATCATCCAACTGTTTGGGGTTCGTGGTGGAATAACTACCAGTGGGGATATAAGTGCTGCAAATAGGGTATTTGAAATAGCTATTATATAAGCACCACTGGAATTGAAGCTACTGAAGCTGTAGTAGATCTTACGAACACGACCAATATTACTCGTAAATAGACTGCAGAAGGTTATTTTTCTTTATGCTATATATGTACTATATAAGAGGAGCAGAAGTCCGAGGGGAAAAGAATTAGTGGATTTTCTTTATCCTGCATTTTTACTTTTCAACTCACTGTATAAGCTCAAAGTCTTAAAGGTAAATATTTACACTTGTTATGGTCATGGAAGGTTTGATTAGTTGGTATTTTCTTATTTGGTTACTATGGTATCCATGTTCTAATTATTGACTCTCATGTTGTTGCAAGGTTTCCTAATCTTTATAATATTTTTAAATAAGAATATCCTCTTTATGTTGTTTGAAATTCATTGTACATCTATGTTGAAACTGACATAATTTTTGTATATTTTCTTTATTTATTTGACAATTACCTTTTTCAACTAGAAGTGCCATCCCCAACTGAGGAGAAGTAACTTGCTACTTGGGGAATTGATATACCAGTTGATCTGTTATGAAATAGTATCTCGCCAAAACATGCACACCAATAATAAGTAGGAAATAGTAATAACAAAGACCAAGATTTTGTAAGTAAAAAATGGTAACAACAAAATATATGCTTCATTATTCACATATTACATATTCCACTTGATATTGCAAATGCTCTGTTTTAGTTAAAAAGAGTCAGGTCGGTTATTCTTTAACTGGGATAGGAACTACGATTATTATTATTACTGTTATTGTTATTATTATTATTGTTATTGTTATTATTGTTATTATTATTGTTATTATTATTGTTATTATTATAATAATAATAATAATTATTATTACTACTGTTATTGTTATTATTTGTACTATTATTATTATGACTGCTATTATTATTATTATTATTATTATTATCATCATCTTAATTTAAGGCAACATTTTAATAGTCGTTGTAAAAAGTTGTATAAAATATGCAACAAAAATAAAAATGGATGCCAATGAATTTGGTCCATATTAGGCAATGAAATATAGCAACAAAAATTTTTTTGTTGCCCACGACGAGGAGAAATCAAGTGGTTAGAAATTTTGCAACGAATTTCTAACGAATTTTGTTTCCAAATTTCGCAACGACTTATAAATTTCATTGTAAAAAGTGAAAGCCTGACACAATCTGCAATAAAGGACAAGTTTCGTTGCTAAACATACACTTTTAGCAACGACTTATAAAGTCGTTGCCTGAAAAATCGTTACTAAAGCCCTATTTTTAGCAACAAAAAAACTTTTGCTGCCCACGATGACGGGAAATCAAGTGGCAAAAAATTATGCAATGAATTTCTAACAAATTTTTTTTTCGCCAATGAATTAGTAACTAAATTTTGCAACGACTTATGAATTTCGTTGCAAAAAGTGAAAGCCTGACACAATCTGCAACGAAGGACAAATTTCGCTGCTAAACATATAATTTTAGCAACTACTTAGAAAGTTATTGCCCGAAAAATCGTTGCTAAAGGCCCATTTTTTTGTAGTGACCATTAGTGATTCTAGAAGAGTCTGAGCCGGAGGAGGACTATTCGAAAGAGGATTATGCTGAGGGAGACATGGAAAATATGGGATCGGCATCATATCTTGATATGGTGGTCGATTAAGATTAAGAAATGGAGGTAGCATCGTTCAATACAGTGGTACCTGCACTAGTGCCAACATGTCCAGATGCAATGACGACATTGTATCTGGTAGTGCTTAATTGGAATGTGCAACTACGCACTGTTGTGCAGAACCATAATAAGGATATTAGTGATCTTTATGATGCGAATGAGTCTGCAGAAGTAGACTTTGACTTAGAGCACGACTATAAGGTGCTCATGACGGATAAGGCAAGGGACTATAAGAATTAGGCCGAAGAGCTTCATAAGGAACTAGTTGAGAAGAACCGGAAGATATCACGGATGTCCTATATCCATAACAGTGCTCATGAGGATTTCAAGCTAGAAATTGCTTGTTATTCTATTGAGTCGGGGCAGACTCGACATACTATTAGTCCGGATATTGTTTCGATTCTTGCAAATCAAAAGCATGAGAATGTTATGATGCAATATTAATAGATCGGTAGATCTTTTTGTATTTGTGTAGTTACGTAAAACACACTTTTGTATAATTAAAGGGTAGTCTTTTTGTAAATCCCAATTTTTGTAGAAGTTAATCGTGGGATAGAAATGTAATAGCTTTTGGATATGGAATCAATTTGTAAATAGTTTTAAACTATGAAGAAGAATATTAATATAATGAAGTTTATTTGATGTGCTTTATTGTGGTATGAGTTGTTTTTTGATGAATAATAACTAAGTAAGTAAATAGATAATAATGAAACTTTATTTATTTAATCGAATAATGCATGAAGAAGAAGACCACGTAATCGTGAAGTCAATCACATAACGATAACCAAGGGGGTCAGAATAACCCTATACAAGAGTTCATTAATTTATTAACAGCTGCATTTAACCAAACTGGGGGTAGAGTACCCGTAGTACCTAGGGTAGCCAGAACGACTACCTTTAAAGAATTTAAAAGCGTAGGTCCGCTTGAGTTCAAAGGAACTATGGACCCAATAGAAGCCCAGACATGGGTGAAGGAAATAGAAAAGGCATGTATTATTACAAACGTAGCAGAGGTGCAAAAGACTTCTTTTGCGACCTATATGATGAAAGGAGAAGCCAACTTCTGGGGGGTGGCTCACCAGGGTTGGACTGGAACTGATGCGGTTACATGGGATCAGTTAAAGAAGGTATTCTTCGAGATCTATTTTCCTACAAGCATGCAAGGGATGCTGGAGATTAAGTTCTTAGAACTTAAACAAGGGGACGTGACAGTTCCCCAATACGCGTCCAAATTCAATGAATTGGCAAGGTTTGCTCCACACCAAGTGGACATTGAGGAGAGGAAGGCTCATAGGTTTGAGCATGGATTGAAACCCTGGCTCTATAGTAGGATTTTTGTTTTCTAAAGTGCCTTTTATGGGACCATTCTGGAGAAGGTAATCATTGTAGAGGGTGGTAGTGATGCTTTGAGCCAATACCACGAGGAGAGGAAGAATAAGAGTAAAGGAGAAGGAGGACCCAAGGCGGAAGGAGCTAGTGGGAGTGGAAGTCTGTCCAAGAGGAAGAATTTTAACTCCGGGAATACTGGAGTGAAAAAAGGGAATCCTAAGCGTAGGATCGAGGCATGCATGACATGCGGGAAGACTCATTTTGGAGTCTGTCTGAAAGGAAAATTGGTTTGTTATAACTATGGGTAGGAGGGTAACATATCACCTAATTCTCCTAATCCCAAGAAGAACTAGGGCTATTTTGTTTAAAAGTCGATGGACCACATGGCAAGAAACTGCCCAAAGAAGGGGTCAGAGGGTAACAAGGGTACTAGTAGTGGTAATGTGACGCCCCCAAATCCGGATATCTTCCAACCCGACAGATGGTGTTACACGGTACTCATAACTGTACATTCATTCTATTGAAACGAAATCAAAATGTGCATATCAACGACCTTCTTATTACATTAATAATATTACATCCCGTTCCCAGGTTCTAAAACCATTACATTCTTTGTTCATCATTCTATAATATATACAACTTACTAGTTTATTACAAGGTAAACTAATCGTTCAGCTTTGTCTTGCCTCTATCCTTGTCAGATCCCTTTGTTCGTTCAGTCCTAGCTGCATTCATATGGTTCAAGCAAGAGTGAGCATAACAAGCTCTGCAAGTACAACAATTTCTTTTAAACGACATGCTTGAAACATAGGAATCGTATATCTTCAATAATTGGAGAATAGTTATGAAGTACTACCAATAATTTAAAATAGGAATTCTTTTCCTTCAAAACGTTTTACAATAACAATATTCAGTAAAACATCAATTCTGGCTCTAGACCATGAGCATTTTATAATTTCTTTGAAAAGGACAACCCGGCACTAAGTCCGTAAGTCCGGCATATCTTACGAACACTTCTGGGTGATCAGCCCATAGTACTTTATGTTGATCAACACTACATCCTGTTAAACGTGTGTATGTTTAAGTTTTGGCAACCTCGCGTGCCCATCGAATAATCGACGAAAATACATTTGTTTATTCATAATCAAGCTTACCTTGAATCCGTACCAAATAATTGGCGTATGATAGCGTTAACAATTCTATATTGAAAGACTTGTAAATAAATCAATCAACTCTTCAAGATTAGTCTAGCCGAGATAAAACTGGCATCGACCCTTTAGTCAAATAGTTCATGCATCTCATAACATGAATCACAGAAAACTTGGCTAACACGAAGGTTAGACAAGTGTTTGAAGAAAAATTTGCCTTCAGCGTCTGCTACAGTAAAATAACTTTTCCTTTGAGTCTTTACAGTCTCTAACTTTCTACAATACATGATCATATAACGTACCACATTAGGTCACATATAATCAAGTATGTATACTACTGTATCTTACCCTTCATCTCAATCTAATCATATATTAGATTTGTTACTATTGGTTCCGGCTTGCCATTATGTTTTACATTATTCTTACCAACTTCTTTCTCTTCTATATCTTATGTAGATTTACTTCATTAATCCAACTCGTTTCGAGTTAATCATCCTTCCTTATGACTTACTAACATCCTTACGTTATTCGAAACTCGATCGTCATCTGTTAAGTACACTTTATTGCATTCCGCTTACATTCATGTATTACCTAACAACCTTTAGCTGTAACTCTTAACGTTATAGTCCTTATCATTATTGAATACGGTTCACGTTCCTTATACTTTACGTTGTTCTCATTACGTTCATCTTCAATTGATTACTAACCTTTAATCGTCATACATTAAGTGTCTAACAATGCCTTAACAATGTTATATTAACACCTTATTTCATTACTAATGAGTTATCTTTCATTCTATACTTGAAAACATTCTTTACTATCAAACTTCTTGGGTCAGCCATGGCTTCAACATTTACTCTGCATCTCGCTACATGGTGCGCGAGTTAGCGATATATTTCAGTTCAAACCTCATCGCTGCTTGCTGCGGGCTTTAAAAAATTTGATGAGTCGCGTCGCTGCCGCAGACTCATCGTCGAACAATTTTGCGCTTTGAAAATTTTACGAAACTCCCGGACGCATAACTTCTTCATTATAAGTCCGAATTGGTCGGTTCAAAATGCTACGGTTCACAAATTTTATACTCTATACATTCTTGCAAGAATTTTATCTATTTGACTTCGTTTGCTCAAAATTCACCTATTAGTTCATTTTTTAACGAAAACGATAAACGTTCGTGAACGTTCAATGCTCGTTTCTTCGTTATAAGTTGAAATCCGGTCATTTTCGAGTCCGCAACTCTATATTGCCAAATATGACTTGTCTCCATTGAAAACCAATGTTTCCAAGCTCAATATCAAAATTCGACTTCCATTCCGAGATTTTCACAAATTCGACGATTATTGTCTAAACTCGTGAATTCCACCTTAACTTCATTTCTTATGATTTGTTCATCGTTTCAAATGGATTCAATCCATTATATTAACATCATGACATCCTCATCTCATTAACCTATAAACATGCTAAGTTATTACTTGTTCTTCATTAGTTATAACTTATAAAAGTATAACTACTTATGATTTTACTTCACATGACTTAACATGGTCTAACTCTTTTAATTAACATTTTCTCATTTTCTAATCATCTCAATTTCATTATTGAACATATTACAAGTTCCTACAAGTTCTTCATTGATTCATAACTTATTTGATTACGAATAGCTTATTCATGACTTATACGACTTATTAAGACTTAAGCCCTTTGATTACTCATTCTTATCATTCCTTAGCATACATGTTCTACCACTACCCACCTCTCTAACAATGGAAGAGAAAGAGATTCATGGTTAAAGTTCTTACCCTTGATAATCACTTGACTAAGCTTTGTTCTTCTTCTTGCTTCTTGAAAATCTTACAATAAAAGTTTAACTTACAAGTGCTTATTCACTCTAACCAATAAGTTTCTCTTTAAGAGATGTTTTTGGATGAAATTTTAACAAGGAATAATGAAATCCAAGCTTGCTATTTTTAGGACTTGCTAGGTTAGGGCATAATGGTCATAAGACCATTCCACCTCCTTACTAAACCTCCATACTATTCATTACTTCAATCCTAAGTTTACTTGCTCACCAAATAAGTTACTTGGCCTCCACACTCTATGCTTGGCCATCACAACACTTAACCATTAAGTATACTTGCTAATCACACATAAGCACTTTACTTACTTATCCCATATAAGCACTTTACTTATCATTTAAATTACTTAACTTATCCTTTGCTTAACACTTAAATCTACTTGCTCAACACCCTTAATACTTGGTCACCAATTCACCCATGGGTTGCCCCATGGATCAAGCTTTACCCATTGGATCTTACCTTGGGCTTTTCATTAATTAGCTTAATTAACTTATCTTATACATTGGGCTTACAATTAAACAAACACTTGGGCTTGTGCAATAATATACATTGGACTTAACATTACAAATATTTGGGCTTTAACATTAATTCGTATTGGGCTTACACATCTCTATACTTGGGACTTATCAATATCTCATTGGACTTTACAATTTCTTACTCAATCCTACAAGTCCATTACATTTGGCTTAAAACCTTATAACGTATAATTTACGTATTAATCTCGTATTCTAACTCGTATACTTATTTAATATACGACATCCCATCATTCATACATGCTCGTATAATACCTCGTATTATACTTATATCCATTACCTCTTATAATACTTACGTATTGTACAATCTTTGCTTTAATTCATTATACGCATTTAAATTCCTTCTCGAAATTCATTTTCCCTAATCGTTAGGTTTTAACTCCGAAGGCGAAAAACTGTGTTTGCCATAACTGAAATATTATTAGATATTCCATCTCACCTCGATATTCTATCCTTACGTATTTCTTGGAAGTTCAAAAATAATTCCCGAGCAGAAATGTGTGAATAGTGTTTTTCAGAAAATTTCTCAGAAAGTTTTTATTTTCATCTTGGAAATTCAAACACTTTAATTCTATCACGTAGCCAAAATACTGCGACGTTCTGATATATCTAGGTCATAGAACGACCCTCAATTAGCTTACTCCCATAAATAATTAATTAAATTCATTTAATCCACATAATAAAAATAAAAATTTAATTCTCAAAAATCCAAATTTTCTGAGGCGTTACAGGTAAGTTAGCCATTATTGGACCAACACCATCGTCGGGTAGACCCACGACCCATAATTTTAATATGACTGTCCAAGATGTGGTTGCACTAGCGGATGTAGTAGCAGGTATCTTTCCGGTCAATGAAATAAATGCTTATGTGTGACGCCCCCAAAATAGGTCCATTCCATCCAACCCATTCCGAGTTGCCAAATACATGGTACATAAATTACTACAACTTTATTATTACAACATATAAACTGTGAGTTTAAATACAGATATTGCCATCTAGACAATATCCACACGCAAATAAATCCCCATCATAATTATTGATACATTATTTTACAAAAATGGTGAGGACTACTAAACAACTCTCTCTAGAACCTTCATTCCATACCCCCGACTAGTACTCGCTACATTCTCGCCTCCTGAGAAGAAAAATGGAACAACAAGGAAAAGGGTGAGCTCAACTAGCCCAGTAAAGAATATTATGACTAAGATAATATACAACAAATTATCGTTAGTCTTCAACAGGGAAAAATCTGAGAGAATACATTAAACAACAAGTTTTAGATCAATATTCGCAGCGGAAAATATTAATTCATAGAAGAGTTACGTAGAGGATGAAATCTACTAATATCTATGAATTTAACGATCCATCATCATTATTTTATCCTGTAAACATCAATCAATATATATCTGGAATCAAATATTCATCTTTGCACTACAGTGCCAAAGATATTCATCGATTAGTCATGTTCATCTAAACACTGCTCATCTTTTTGCACTACGGGCCAAAGATATTATTCATCGATCGGTCATGTTCATCATGAACACATTGCTCATCTTTTGCACTACGGGCCAAAGATATTCATCAAAAATCATTCATCTTTGCAATACAGGCCAAAGATATTTAGTAATATCATCATTTAGGACTGAGGATGATGAAAAATATTTTAAAGGAAACGAATCCAGTGAAACAAAAGAACAAATATTAAGGTTCGTACTTTGTTTTATCCATGTCCAAAAATACCTCAAAAATAATCATAGTGGTGTAAAATTCAAGAATGATCAAAACATGGATACAATCAAAGCTGGTATCCACAATAGATATTTTGGACAAAAAGAAGAAATTTCATTTTTCTTGAATAGTCAGATACGTGAATAGTCAAGGTATATCGTGAATAAGTAACTCTGACACCAAAAGATAGAAATTTCACAAAAAACATCATCACACTTCGTGAATAGTAACTCGTGAATAGTAACTCATAAATAGTAACTCATGAATAGTAACTCCGACATGAAAAAGTTTTAAATTTGATAAAAAGTTCCAACCAATATTTCGGCATAATGATATTGAAGAAATAATATCATTTATGAAGAAAATAACATCCCTTACCTCACAAAGACAGTACATCTAGTTGAAACACTGGATATAGGCTATGACTTGAACTTGCATTGTATAGCAACACTCAAAATATACTCAGAAGAATACGCTCAATATATCGAGAGAGAAATAGAGAGAAAACTTCAGTTTCTGGTGTGATTTTCAATTCTAACCTAAGCACCCTATTTATAGGAAATTGCTTAGAACACCAAAGCAGAAAATTGAATATAATTATACAAATTTTCCTTAGCCCACCTTTTGGTCAAAAACACCAGCCACATATGTTAATGATGTCCAAAAAAATACAAAAAACGTTTTTCTAACAAAAATAATTTAAACTCCAAAAATCAATTCACACCCGATATACCGAAACTTCAATAATTCACAATAAATAGCTCTTTTATCAGAAAATTCGAATCTCGCGAATTTTTATAGGAAATTCAATTCTCTACAACTTTGCAGAAGAAAGGTTTTTCAAATTCCAAACAAAAATTGACCGAAATCCACAAACGAGCGATTTTACAGGCTATAATCAAATTTCGGTCAATAATTGTGTCCACCAACACACAAAACATGTGTTAAACATTTAATGCCACAAAAATACTCTTCCTCCTCATATACTCATATATCCCACATTCATTATAAAAATATCACCGTTAATATATTATTAAAATAATATATTTAAATGAATTATTTTATTAGAAAAAGATAAAATATTAATTTTCAACAATTGTCACATTAAAAATTTTCTTCATCTATATCCACATAAAATCAATATTTTCCTCATCATATAAATCAATAATTAATTATTCACAAATAATATTACAGAATCACAATCTCGGCAACCGTGTAGTTCCCGAGAAAGAGGGGCTTTCGAATAAGGATCTCTCCTTCTTGCGCCGCAATTAGATGACCAAACCTCTCCTTGAAATGTAAACTTTCTCGACATTGCCAATAATGTTATCTAATAATATTATTCGAGGATAATATGAATTATTGTCTGATAATAGAAAATCTTTATGCGGTGACAATTATTAAAACAACGATAATATAAAATATCAACGCAAACAATTATTGAATCAATAAAATCTTGAGCAATAACTCATCAGAACAATTATTGAGTAGTGCCTTATTACGTAAGAATCAATAATTGGTGCAATACTGGTGTGTCTTCTTTGTGCAACAACGCGTACATCTTGTGTTTTAACCACCGGGTATTCCAACAGTATTGACGGTAACAACAACTTATTCTTGTCGTTTTCTTCCTCCAATCGCTTTCCGTTATGGGGCCCACATGGTCATTTGCTTGGCCGTATACGAATATTCTGACATTTAATATTCCACGACAACAATAAATATTTTATAACTACTTGCTTATTTGAAATATTTGCTCATTTTACCCATAACTAACCACATTAATCAAATTAACCCTTACTATTTCAAAATGATAATTAGAGAAATTAAATCTTTATTTATAAAAAGTTGGGGTCTTACAACCTCCCCTCCTTATGAAATTTCGTCCTCGAAATTGACGTACGTACCTAGTGTTTCGAAAAGATGAGGATACCTCGCTTTCATTTTCGTTTCCAACCCCCAGGTCATTTCTTCAATAGCATGGTTTCTCCACAAAACCTTAACTTGTGGTATAACCTTCGTGCGTAGGACATGCTCTTTCCTATCCAAAATCTTTACAGGTACCTCTTCATACGTTAAGTCTTCGGCTATCTCATCTGGTTCTAACTCAATAATGTGGTTCGGGTCGTCCATATATTTACGTAACATCGATACGTGAAAAACGTTATGAACACGCGTCATACTTGGCGGTAAAACGAGTCTATAGGCCATAGTTCCTACTCGATCGAGGATTTCAAATAAACCAATAAATCGAAGGTTTGAGCTTTCCTCACATCGCCAATTCTCGCTTTTGGAATAACAACTTCTTGCACCTCCTTCTTCATATTCATCATCTCTGGTGTGTAGCCTGAGTGATTTTAACTTTATCGATAAAAGTCGATTATACTCGTATATCATCACGTGGGTACCTAGAGTTTTCATCTCCATCTCTAATATTTGTAAGTTATACGAAATGAGTCTTTGACAATATCGTACTCGTACTCGTATACGATCTTTTACTCAGTACGTCAGCTACCACGTTCGCTTTTCCAGGATGGTATGGTCAGAACATGTGCCGAAATGAGTCTCCTATTGAGTTCTTCGAAGCTCTTCCCACATTCCTTGCTCCATTCGAATTTTTGTATCTCTACGAGTCAGCTGCATTAATGGAATAGCGATTCGAGAATATCCTTCAACGAATCTCCGATAATAACCAACTAAGCCTAGAAAGCTACGTATTTCGATTACCGACTTAGGTTATTCTCAACTGTGACTCATATCCCAACCTTGGATAGCACGTTACAATGACACCTATCAGTTTACTATTGCACGAATATGGTGTCCCCTACGAGAGAATCGGCTTGATTGCATTCCACAAAGGAAGTCACCGGATAAAGGCTCGTGTAACAAATTCTATAGTTGAATTTTTAACTCACGAAGTTCAATAAGAGCCATTCGATATGAGATTTTAGAAATGAGTTTTGTACCGGGTTCAAAGTCGATACAAAATTTAATATCAGGCTTTGGGAGTAAGCCAAGAAATTCTTCAGGAAATACGTCAGGAAAGTCAATAACAACAGGAATATCATTCAAATCTGACGTATTTTTGTTCAAGTCCATGACATGGGCTAAGAAAACTTGACATCCGTAATAAACGAATGACTTCATGGCTTGATATGAAAATGTTTGACTACAATGGTTTGATTGCTTGAATTCGAATAACAGGTTGCTTAGGAATATGAAAACTAACAACCTTACGAAAGTGATCAATTTCGGTATGATGAGTAGTTAACCTTAAAATCACATCAAAAGCAAATGTCTCTATAGAAATAAGGTTAACAGGTAATGTGATAGTGCCAACCTGAATCAAGCAAGATTTATAAACAACAGATGTAATGAAAGTTTCTCCTAACGGAGTCTCCATAAATAGGTCAAAGTCAAATTTCTCTGGAGTTAAGTTTAAACGTTGAACGCAAGCAAGAGAGATAAAAGAATGGGTAAAACCGGTATCTAATAAGGTATAAACTTCGCAAAAATTTATAATTAACCCGTGCTAACTTCGTTCGGGTTCCTCGCATTCTGACCAGTCACGACAAATGCTCTACCAGGAACCGTTGACTTCGACTTTTCTGGGATAGCCTTTTGAGTCACCGTCCCCCCTGGACTTGATTTCGCTACCGTACAATCTCGAGCGATATGTCCTTCCTTTCCATAATTATAACATACCTTGAATTGTTGTGGACAGTTTGGACTGATATGTCCCTCTTTCCCGCATTTGTAGCATACGACCGGTGGTCGTTCTCCTCCCTTAGAACCGATTCTTTATCGGCCTTTATCGTCTTCACATAATTAGTTGTTAAATCTCCTCTTTTTAAAATCTCCTCCTGACTCGCTTCTTCTATTTTCATGGCCATGATTACCACCAGAGTGGTTACCATTTTTGTCCGTCTTTTTCTTTCTCCGCTGGTTATCGTTGTTTTGTTGACTGCTATCCCCGGTATGATCCTGGTTATGGTCCCTCGGTTGAACGTTATCTCGCTCTAACAACTGAGCCCTGTTGACAACATCTGAATAGAGAGAAAATTTATGAGAAATGAGATACTAACGTATGCCAGGTTTCAAACCTCTCAGAAACATCCGCGTCATATGTTCCTCATTCTCCACCAAATGAGGTGCAAACCTGGATAACTCCGCGAACTTCGCCTCGTATTGGGACACCGCTATGTTATTCTGCTCCAGTCTAATAAACTCCACTTCCTTCATATGACGAATACTTTCAGGGAAGTACTTGTCATTGAACTGTTTCTAAACGTCTCTATGCATGACATCTTTGAGTGCGGCTAGATGGAGTACGCTTCACGATTCCCACCAAGATGTCGCCTCATTACGGAACATAAAAGTAGCGAATGGAACTTTTTGTTCCTCCGTGCATCCCAAGACATCGAATATCTTGGTAATTTGTTTGACCCACGTCTCCTCCTTAATCGGATCCGGCTTTTCCCCAGAATTCTGGTGGTCCCAACTCTTTGAACCTGCTTGGTTTGTGACCACCCGTGAATTGCTATCATTTCCTCCTGTATTTTGAACACGAGTCTCCTCGTCGATTTTGCATGAACTGCAAAAAGCTTCTAAACATCCCCTCGTTCATCATCTCTCAGTGGTGTTGTTCACAGGAGGAACATTGCCAGCCTGTTACGCGTTCTCCTCGTTGGTTTGTCTGAGGCATCTCCACGGTCTCATTTACTCCATCATTAATATTCTCGATCGACATTCTCAAATCACGTCATAAAACAAGGGTTAATTAAGGAAATCAATATATCACATAATATCCCTATATACTAACCAACTAACAGATAAGCTTAAGTAGGACACAATAGCGAAGGATTTACTCGTCTCTCCCCTCCTAGTTCTATTCCCCGATCTCCGCCAGAGATCATATCCCTAAGCTCTGATACCAACTGTGACGCCCCCAAAATAGGTCCATTCCATCCAACCCATTCTGAGTCGCCAAATAAATGGTACAGAAATAACTATAACTTTATTATTACAACATATAAACTGTGAGTTTAAATACAGATATTGCCATCTAGACAATATCCACACCCAAATAAATCCCCATCATAATTATTGATACATTATTTTAAAAAAAATGGTGAGAACTACTAAACAACTCTCTCTAGAACCTTCATTCCATACCCCGACTAGTACTCGCTACATTCTCGCCTCCTGAGAAGAAAAATGGAATAACAAGGAAAAGGGTGAGCTCAACTAGCCCAGTAAAGAATATTGTGACTAAGATAATATACAACAAATTATCGTTAGTCTTCAACAGGGAAAAATCTGAGAGAATACATTAACAACAAGTTTTAGATCAATATTCGCAGCGGAAAATATTAATTCATAGAAGAGTTACGTAGAGGATGAAATCTACTAATATCTATGAATTTAACAATCCCATCATCATTATTTTATCCTCAGAACATCAATCAATATATATCTCGAATCAAATATTCATCTTTGTACTACAGCCAAAGATATTCATCACCGTCATGTTCATCTAAACACTGCTCATCTTTGCACTACGGGCCAAAGATATTAATCGATCGGTCATGTTCATCTCAACACTGCTCATCTCTTTGCTTTCCACGGGCCAAAGATATTCATCAAGAAATCATTCATCTTTTGACTACTGAGCCCAAAGATATTCAAAGAATATCATCATTTTAGGATCGAGGATGATGAAAAATATTTTAAAGGAAACGAATCCGATGAAACAAAAGAACAAATATTAAGGATTAAGTATTTTGTTTTATCCATGTCCAAAAATACCTCAAAATAATCATAGTGGTGTAAAATTCAAGAATGATCAAAACATGGGTACAATCAAAGCTAGTATCCACAATAGATATTTTGGACAAAATGAAGAAATTTCATTTTTTTTGAATAATCTTAGTATTTGTGAATAGTCTTTGTATCGTGAATAGTCTTAGTATCGTGAATAGTAACTCAAACACCAAAAGATAGAAATTTCACAAAAAACATCATCACGCTTCGTGAATAGTACTAAATGAATAGTAACTTCGTGAATAGTAACTCATGAATAGTAACTCAGAGCATGAAAAAGTTCCAAATTTGATAAAAAGTTCCAACCATATATTTGGCATAATGATATTGAAGAAATAATATCATTTACTGAAGAAAATAACATCCCTTACCTCACAAAGACAGTACATCTAGTTGAAACACTGGATATAGGCTATGACTTGAACTTGCATTGTATAGCAACACTCAAAATATACTCAGAAGAATACGCTCAATATATCGAGAGAGAAATAGAGAGAAAACTTCAGTTTCTGGTGTGATTTTCAATTCTAACCTAAGCACCCTATTTATAGGAAATTGCTTAGAACACCAAAGCAGAAAATTGAATATAATTATACAAATTTTCCTTAGCCCACCTTTTGGTCAAAAACACCAGCCACATATGTTAATGATGTCCAAAAAAATACAAAAAAACGTTTTTCTAACAAAAATAATTTAAACTCCAAAAATCAATTCACACCCGATATACCAAAACTTCAATAATTCACAATAAATAGCTCTTTTATCGAAAAATTGAATCTCGCAATTTTTATAGGAAATTCAATTCTCTACAACTTTGCGGAAGAAAGTTTTTCAAATTCCAAACAAAAATTGACCAAAATCCACAAACGAGCGATTTTACAGGCTATAATCAAATTTCGGTCAATAATTGTGTCCACCAACACACAAAACATGTGTTAAACATTTAATGCCACAAAAATACTCTTCCTCCTCATATACTCATATATCCCACATTCATTATAAAAATATCACCAAATTAATATATTATTAAAATAATATATTTAAATGAATTATTTTATTAGAAAAAGATAAAATATTAATTTTCAACAATTGTCACATTAAAATTTTCTCCATCTATATCCACATAAAATCAATATTTTCCTCATCATATAAATCAATAATTAATTATTCACAAATAATATTACGAGAATCACAATCTTCGCAACCAGTAGTTCCGAGGAAAGAGGGGGCTTTCCAATTAGGATCTCTCCTTACTTTGGTAGCCTTGAATTAGATGACCAAACCTCTCTTTAGGCGAACTTTCTAGACATTGCCAATAATGTTATCTAATAATATTATTCAGATAATATGAATTATTGTCTGATAATAGAAAATAATTGTGCGGTGACAATTATTAAAACAACAACAATATAAAATATCAACGCAACAATTATTGAATCAATAAAATAATCTTTGAGCGATAACTCAGTAACAATTATTGAGAAGTGCCTTCTTACGTAAGAATCAATAATTGGTGCAATACCGTATCTTCTTGTGCAACAATGCGTATATTCGTGTTTTTTTAAACGGGTATTCCAACAAAGATTGATGGTAACAACAACTTATTCTTGTCGTTTTCTTCCTTCAATCGCTTTCACATGGGGCCCACACATTGTTAACGTGGTCGTCATTTAATATTCCCCGACAAAGATCTAATATTCCACGACCAAACGAATATTCCCCGACAACAATGAATATTTTATAACTACTTTCTTATTTGAAATATTTGCGCATTTTACCCATAACTAACCACATTAATCAAATCAACACTTACTATTTCAAAATGATAATTAGAGAAATTAAATCTTTAGTTATAAAAAGTTGGGGTCTTACATATGTGCTATTTGACTCGGGTGCTACTTGTTCTTTTATAGCATGTGAATTTGCTAAGCGATTAAGTTTACACCCAAAAAAATTAGAGATACCTTTAGACGTTAAGGTAGTAAACGAAGAGATAATTCCCATTGAACACATTCATAGGAATTGTTGCGTAGATATTAGAGGTAAGAAATTATCGATAGATTTAGTACCAATAAGGTTGAGAGAATTTGATGTAATTCTTGGTATGTATTGGTTGATTAACCATAAGGCTATAATAGATTGTCATAGGACGTGAACCGGGTAAAGCCTATACCTATGCCCGTAGTGGGAGTACCATTAGTGATTTTAGAAGATTTCAAGCCGGAGGAGGACTATTCGGAGGACGATTATTCTGAGGGAGACATGAAAAACATGGGATCGGTGTCATATCTTGATATGGTGGTCGATTAGGATGAGGAAATGGAGGTAGCATCGTTCAATACGGTGGCACCTGCACTAGTGCCAACATCTCCAGATGCAATGACGGCACTGTATCTGGCAGTGCTTGACCGGAATGTGCAACTACGCATTGTTGTACAAAACTAGAATAAGGAGATTAGTGATCTCTATAATGCGAAGGAGTATGCAGAAGCAGATTTTGGCTTAGAGCATGATGAAAAGGTGCTCATGATGGATAAGGCAAGGGACTATAAGATTGAGGCCGTAGAGCTTCGTAAGGAACTGGTTGAGAACAACCAGAAGATAGCACGGATGTCCTACATGCATAACAGTGCTCATGAGGATTTCAAGCTGAAAATTGCTTGTTATTCTATCGAGTCGGGACAGACTCGGCATACTATTAGTCGGGATATTGTTTCGATTCTTGCAAATCATTAGCATGAGAATGCTGTGATGTAGTATTAGTAGATCGGTAGATCTTTTTGTATATGTTTAGTGACGTAAAACCCTCTTTTATATAATTAAAGGGTAGTCTTTTTGTAAATCCCAATTTTTGTAGAAGTTAATCGCGAGATAGAAATGTAATAGCTTTTGGCTATGGAATAAATTTGTAAATAGTTCTGAACTATGAAGAAGCATATTAATATAATGAAGTTTTTATTTGATGTGCTTTGTTGTGGTATGAGTTGTTGTTTAATGAATAATAACTAAGTAAGTAAATAGATAATAATGAAACTTTATTTATTTAATCAAAATAATGCCGCCAAGAAGAAGACAACGTAATCAGGAAGCTGAATCACATAACGATAACCAAGGGGGTCAGAATAACCCTATGCAAGAGTTCGTTAATTTATTAATGACTACATTTAACTAAACTGTAGGTAGAGTACCCACAGTACCTAGGGTAGCCAGAACGACTACCATTAAAGAATTTAAAAGCGTAGGTCCGCCGGAGTTCAAAGGAACTATGGACCCAATAGAGGCCTAAACATGGGTGAAGGAAATAGAAAAGACGTTTGTTATTAAAAATATAGCAGCGGCACAAAAGACTTGTTTTGAGACATATATGATGAAAGGAGAAGCTAACTTATGGTGGAGGCTCACCAGGGTGGGGCTGGAACTGATGCAGTTACGCGGGAACAGTTTAAGAAGGTATTCTTCGAGAACTATTTTCCTACAAGCATGTAGGGGAGGATGGAGATTAAGTTCTTAGAACTTAAAAAAGGGGACATGACGGTTCCCCAATACGCGGCCAAATTCAATGAATTGGCAAGGTTTGCTCCACACTAAGTGGACACTGAGGAGAGGAAGGCTCGTAGATTTTAGTAGGGATTGAAACCTTGGCTCTATAGTAGGATTTCTATTTTCCATAGTGCCTCTTATGGGACCATTCTGGAGAAGGAAATCATTGCAGAGGGTGGTAGTGAGGCTTTGAGCCAATACCACAAGGAAAGGAAAAATAAGGGTAAAGAAGAAGGAGGACCCAAGACGGAGGGAGCTAGTTGCAGTGGAAGTCTGTCCAAGAGGAAGAAGTTTAGCTCCGAGAATACTGGAGTGAAACAAGGGGATCCTAAGCGTAGGATCGAGGCATGCAAGACATGCGGGAAGACTCATTTTGGAGTCTATCTAAAAGTGAAATCGGTTTGTTTATAACTGTGTGTAGGAGGGTCACATATCACCCAATTGTCCTAATCCCAAGAAGAACTAGGGCTGTTTTGTTTGTGGTTCGATGGACCACATGGCAAGAAATTGCCCAAAGAAGGGGTAAGAGGGTAGCAAGGGTACTAGTAGTGGTAAGTTAACCATTACTGGACCAATACCATCGTCGGGTAGACCCACGGACCGTACTTTTAATATGACTGTCCAAGATGTGGTTGCATTAGTGGATGTAGTAGCAGGAATCATTCCAGTCAATGAAATAAATGTTTATGTGTTAGTTGACTCAGGTGCTACTTTTTCTTTTATAGCATGTGAATTTGCTAAGCAATTAAGTTTACTCCTGGAAAAATTAGAGATACCTTTAGACGTTAAGGTAGCAAACGAAGAGATAATTCCCACTGAACACATTCATAGTGTGACGCCCCAAAAATAGGTATACATCACCCATCTTGGGTCACCAAATACATGGTACTGAATACAAATACAAACTTAATTATACAACATGAGTTGAGAGTTTTTACACGAATATTGTCTTCTAGACAATATCCTAACTCAAATGGAGTCCTCATTACATTTATTGTCACACTATTTTATAGAATAGTGAGGACTACTATAACACCATCTCTCGGACCATCACGCCTTCCCCGACTAGTTTATTGCCACGCTCTCATTTCAAGAGAGAACAATGGAAGTAAAAGGGTGAGCTCAACTAGCCCAGTAAGAAATATTATAACTAAGATAATGCAGAATAAGTTATCATTAGCCTTCAACAATGTTAAATTGATAGAATATAATAGACACCAATTTTAACTGCAGCGGAACAAGCAATCCATTAGAAGAGTCAAGTAGAGCATGATATCTACTATCTTCTATGATTTAAAAATTTTATCATTAACTTTATCGCTGGGACTCAGCTTAATAAATAAATCACATCATCGAATCATCCCTGCACTACGAGACAATAATATTCATTAGTATCACGTCCACAAATTATTCTTGCACTACGGGCTAAGAATATTCGTGTAATCATCAATGGTCATGATCATACCGAATTATCCCTGGTCATAATCATACCAATCAGTAGTCTATCTATGCATGTAAGCTAAAGACAACTTTCATCATAATATAAGCATGAGGATGATGACAATGATATAAGAGTTCAATTAAAAGAAAGTAAAGGATAAATTTTTAAAGATTTATAACTTAATTTATACAGAATTCAATAATGTCCAAATTGTCAGCATGATACTACTTTGTGAAGTAAAATTCAAGAATAATATCCATGTATCAAAAATAATTTAGACGGAAAAGAAATAAATTTTTTGGTGAATAATACCCCGAGAATAGTACCCTGTGAATAGTACTTCGAGAATAGTACCCTGTGAATAGTACCCCGACATGAAAAATGCCCCGAATACCCGAGTGAACAATATTTTAGTGAATAGTAACTGGGTGAATAGTAACCCATGAATAGTACCCCGGCATAAAAAGTGCCCCGAATACCCTAGTGAATAATATTCTAGTGAATAGTAACTCGTGAATAATAACTCATGAATAGTACTCTGGCATGAAAAGTGCCATGAATACCCGAGTGAATAATATTCTAGCGAATAGTAACCTAGGTGAATAGTAAAAATATTAATATTTAATAAGAAAGTTCATATCAATATTCCAATAAACGATATTGGATGAAGCGCAAAACTCAAAAATATTCCACTAATTTCAAGGATTATAGAAGCAATACTTACCATAGTAAGTTTAGATTAAGAATATGAAAAGAAATAACATACGAAACTGCAAATGGATTTTCACCTGTCATACGGTACGTAATCCGCATAGACATGTTATTCCGACATATTAAAGGATGAATACGAAAATTAGTATGTTGGAAAAATGCATATCTTGATTTGATGTTTAAAGTAAACGTTCATGACTATATGTGAAGTCCTTCAAGGAATATATGTACAAGGACTTAGTAATATATCAAAATTGTTAGGTTGATCTAAGCTTTCAATGTTCATCATTCTGTAAATGAATGTATAGATAAAGAGATCAAATATGTTAGGTTGATCTATATCTTGAAATGTAATAGATAGGCTCCAAACAGATTTGGTATCCAATGAGCTGAGCAACAGTCTGCAGAAGCCAAGGCAAAATTGTAGAGCATTAAGGTGTTGGGCTTCGGCATAGAAACGCACAGCGGAAATTAAAATTTTAAAGCAATTTCCCAAACCCTAAAATAGGATCCATGCGAAAATCAATTAATTCAGAGGTTTAGAGATTATACCAGATATAAACAAAAAACGAGAATCAAACCGATCGCGCCTCAATCTCCAACGCAATACAAACCGATTAAGCCTCTCACTACGGTCACCTCGAACGCCGCATTTAACCAGCAAATCGAACGATTCTGCAATAAGAAGGACTTGCGGTACTAGCCACCAAAAGGAATGGATTTTCGAAATCGCTTTCTCTCTAGTCTCTCTCTAAGAAATGGCTAGGGTTTTTCAATTATGATATCTTACCCTAAGTAGTCGCTATATATCATATATATAGTAGTTAAAAGGAATTAATCAAATCAAAACCTAATTTTATAAAATCCAATTTATATATATATATCTCTTAATTAAGTCTTACTTAATTAATATACATATATACAATTATCCTTTTAATTTAAATTAAATGATTTAAATACTATTAATCATATTAATATATTTAAATCCTTAAAATTTAAATTAATTCCCTTTAAAATAACGTTCTATGTGTGTGACCTTATAGGTTATTATTACGTTGGCAATAATTTTAAAATCATATTATAAAATTATAAGCGAGTGAGCGCGCATCTAGTAATGCATCATCACTGCTACCCAAGTAATAATAAGATCGATGATTCGATGCAACCTTTTTAGTGACCAATGTTTCAATGTAATTTAATCCTTTTAACCTTAATATCCTAGATTAAACTCGAGTCATGGAATGTGTCATACTCTTCATAATTTAATCCTGAGTTTTCTTGATCAATGAGTAGACTATATGAAACAAATCACTATTTGAGCATGGCCATGCATTTCATAGTCCTACTCAATCAAGAGGCCTATGAATATCACCCATAATATATAGGATGGTTAAATTCCATCTAGATCACTCATATTTCTCACACGATTAATGATGAACCCAATAATCACCTTTATAGTCCACCCCTATTAAAGGTGACATTTGATGATATCAAAGTACATAAATTCTCGTAGTAGTAATATAGCGATTTCGTGTCGGAGGACCATTACATCATTGTCACTATGAGAATTGCTAATGACACTTCGCATAATGCTCCATATAGAATTCTCATGGTGGGTCCGTCCAAAGACATCGTTTCTACAACATGTACCTATGCATTGACTTAATATCTCATATATTTATGACCAATGAGATTTGGTCATCAATCGATCCACATACTAGTCTCAATGCATCATTGTTGTCCCATCAACAATGATACTCGATAAGGACATTTAAGAACACCGATACTAATGGTAATATATAATCTCATGTTCAAGTCACATACTTGAAACTATATAATTTGTATCATTATTCTAAGGAATTTTATTATGTTAACAATTATATTACGCAGTAAATAAAACCATAATAAAATCATATATTTATTCAATCAAATATAATATCAAAACGTTAAGCAATTATATCAAATTATTGGCCTCTAGGGCATAAACTCTAACATAAGGATCGTAGTATGACTACCTTGAAGGGCCTCTCCAGAGATCGTAGTGTGGTCCAGACGTTTGTCGAAGCCAATCCAGTGATTGTAGAGTGATCCAGATGTTTGCCGAAGCCAACTCAGAGATCATAATGTGTTCTTGGAAATGTAGAGTCTGCAAGACAAGCAAGTGAAGATCATAGTGTGCCATCCCTTAAGAGAAATCGTAGTGTTCTCATTTGGTTGCATCAAGCACCAAGGTTGCAAGACACCATGATAAGAATAATAGAGTATCATCTTGCTGTGTCAGAGTATCATTTGTTAGAATGATAAGAATCATGCCAATGTGGAATGGGTTACAAACGTTAAAGTAATCACCAGTCCCAATGGCATGAAAATATCCTTAGTATGCAACAAAAAGACGTATTAAAGAAGCTAAGGAAAGGACCATGGGACAGAGGAAAACACCTTTTTAGGTGTTAGGTGAGAAAGCAATCTGCTATGTCAGTGGGCCAGAATGCATTTCAGAAGATATGCAGAAAAGTCTCTATCAAAGTTGAGAAACGTCAAATACATTAAATTCTTCAACGGATGAATTCAACGGGGAGATTTCAAAGATCACATATATGCAAGACATCTGCAGATGATCAAGTAAGCAAGCATTGAACAAAAATGATACGAACACTCAACGCTCAACTCTATGATCTAAGAAGAAAAGAAAGCTTTCTCAGCTACTCAGTTCTTTTGAACAAGAGCTTAACAACAACTAAGTAGCATTATAAGAACTCATCAACTACAAATCAAGTGAAGAAAAAAAGTTCCAAGTCAGAAGGAGTTGTAGAGTTCTAAAGTAAACTAAGAAGAGCCAAGTCTGTTGGACTTGAAGAGTTCAAAAGTGAACTAAGAAGTTCCTAGACTGCTGTTCTAGAAGGAATCTGTGAGATTCAGAAAGTGTAAAATACATCCTTAGTGGATTTCCTACTCGAGGAGTAGAAGAGTGGACTAAGAGCTTTAAGTGCTCTGAACCACTTAAAACCTGTTGTGTCTATTGCATTCCTGCAATAACTGCTATAACCGATTATATCTGCTTCACTCTCATTAACTCGCAATTTAAAAAGGGGGATCAACCAAATCTTAATTCCGCTGTGTTTGAATCATTATCAAAGCTAACAAAGTAAAATAAGAAAATTTTTAAATATCTATTCAACCCCTCCTTCTAGATGACTATTGTGCCTCTGGGAACTAACAATTGGTATGAGAGCAGGTTCTATTATATAGCCTACAAAGCTTAAGTAGATCCAATGACATACTTACCAAGCGAATCAAAGACTGGAGGAGGCAGCAAGCCACGTATGTGCAAAAAAGATAAATTTGCCAACTAGAAAGTTCAGATGCAAGCTTACATGGATTCAATAGATGAAGATCTATTTGAAACTGTTTAGAATGGGTCCTACTTCCTACAAAGCTTGCACCAACTACAGACAATCCAAACAGAATACAGATCAAGGTCAAATGAGAATGGACAGAAAACGAGAAGAGAGTTATTCAACTAGAAAAAAAGGCCAAGAACATCTTATTCCAGTCCTTAGAAGATGATATGTTCGAAAATGTGGTCAACAACAAAACAACAAAGGAGGTTTGGGAAGCATTGCTCATCATGCATGAAGAAACAGAAGAAGTCAGAGAAAACAAACAATCCCTCTTGACTCGACAATATGAGATGTTTGCACACGTTCAAGGAGAAAACGTCACTGCCACATACGAGAGATTTAATGTTCTGCTCAACTCTTTACGAGCCTATGGAAAGATCTATCCAAACAAAGATCTAATCATAAAATTCATGAGAGCCTTACCAAGCAAGTGGAATGCCAAAACCACTACTATTAGAGAGTCAAAGAATCTCCATGAGATGACCGTTCAACAGTTATATGGCAACCTTCTTACATATGAACTGGAGCTGACTCAACGAGCAGAAACTCTACCTGAAGGAAGAAAGAAGGATAAGTGTGTTGCTCTCAAAGAAAAAGAAAGCACCTCCAAAGTCAACACCGAAATTGACTCTGATTATGATGAAGATGAAGATGATGATGAGGACTTTGCAATGCTGGTAAATAGACTCAGAAGGTTCATGCATCAAGGAAAAAACAACAAGCCAAAGAAAGTCAACAACTACAGCAGCCAGGAGCAAATGAATAATCTATGCTATAATTGCAAGAAACCTGGTCACTTCATTGCTAACTGCAACAATCCTCTCAGATAAGAATTAAAGAAGAAATCACATCCAAAGAAGGAGTACAAAGGCAACAAAAGGCCTCAGAAGAGACACAAAGGCCTTGTAGTTGGAGGATCGTGGAGTGACTCAGACAATGACTCAACTCCAGAATCTGGAGATGATGAAGATCCTCAAATGGAAAATCTTTTCCTGATGGACAAGAACACAAAGGATAGACAGAACTCCAACATACATGAAGTAAGTATAGATGAGGTATTTGACTTCAACTCTCCTGATGTAGACATTGATGACTTAAGAACTGCACTGCATGACATAACATCTGATCTGCATCAATACATGAAATGGTTTAAAGTTCTGACTAAGGACTAATCACTTCTTTAAAAAGAAAAAAGACAAAGTTCAAGAAAAACTAGAAACAACCCTTCTAAGTACTGATTCTCTCTCCAAGTTTGAACCTGAGAATAAGCTCTTAAAAGAGACCAATGAGCTCAATGTAAAATGAGAGTCAAGTCTAACCTCTAAAATTGAGGAACTAGAAAAGACAATCTCTACATGGAATAAATCCTCTTCATCCATGGACTCCCTAATCTGTAGCCAGAGAAGTGTCTCTAACAGAACAGGTTTAGGCTTTGGGGAATCTGCCTCAGAGCCATGTGGGGAAAAAGTAAAGGAAATTAGCACTAGTAATGCTTCAAGTTTTAGTAGAAGCATTATATTTGTGAAATCCTCACAGAAAGATGAGCCAGTCAAACCCTACTCTAATGGCTCAATGCATATTCCAAGAAGTAAGGGATCTCATGCTGGCCTGGGTTTCAGAAAAGAGAAGAGTAACCCAGCCACTACTCACCAACCTCGAAGGATCGTAGAGTCAAGTAAGATCAACTCTACGAATCAACTGGGAAGGTACAGTAAAGGTAAGGTACACTCCTCATAAATCATGAAACACAAGGACACATGGAAGAAGGAAAATCAACTTAACAGAAGAATAACTAAAGATCCACAAAAGTCCAAATGGAGGAAGAATTCTCACACACACAAACATGCATCATATTATATGTTTTGTGTGCTATAAAGTTGGCCACAAGGCTACAAAATGCCATTTTAATTCCATGCATATGAGACTCAAAATTAAGCAGATTTGGGTCCCCAAGGGTACTAACAAAGTAGTACCCATACAAGTATGGGTACCAAAATGAAGGTTTAATGTTACCATAGGACAAGAGCTCCACGATCACAACCTGATATCTTGACAGTGAATGCTCAAGGCACATGACTGGGAACAAAGCCCTTTTGTCTAACTACATAGAGAAGGAGGGTCCCTTAGTCATCTTTGGAGACAACGACTCTTGCAAGACAAGAGGATATGGCTCAGCTAGAAATGGTGTAGTATCCTTCAGTAAAGTGGCCTATGTGGAAGGACTACAACACAATATTTTAAAAATTAGCCAACTCTGCGACAAGGGTCATTAAGTAACATTCCTAAATAATCAATGTCAAGTCCGAGACTTGAAGACATCTGCTGTAAAGTTAACCGGAACAAGAAAAGGAAATGTCTAAATAGTAAATCTTGGTCAACTAAGCTTAGACGAAACAATATGCTTTATGGCTAAATCATATGAAGAAATGAGCAGGTTATGGCATCGAAGACTGTCTCATCTCAACTTTAAGAGAATGTCCAAACTAGCTTCAAAAGATCTAGTTGCAGGCTTACCTAAGTTCAGCTTTGTTAAAGAAAGGTCGTGCAATGCCTATCAGCTAGGAAAGCAGACCAAAAGCTCATTCAAGAGCAAAACTACCAACTCAATTGACAAGCCCCTGCAGTTGCTACACATGGATCTATTTGGGCCAATTATAACGACGAGCCTTGGAGGGAAGAGATACTCTCTGGTCGTAGTCGACGACTACACCAGATTCACATTGGTGTTCTTTCTAGCCTCAAAGGATGAAAGAAGCTCCCAATTGATCAAGATGTTCAGGCTGGTGATGTAATAACCCAATATTTCCAATAAAAAATTTTATGATTTAATTTTTTATATATATATAAAGGTGGGAATATGTGCAAAGTAAAGTATATGTATCTATGTGATAAATAAAATATTTATTAGATGTAAATAATTTCTTTTAGACTTATTGATCATTATAGATTATATTCTTATAATAAATTAATTTTGTAATAAAATATTTATTATTTATTTTCCATGAAAAAATGATTATGGTATATATGATATGATTATTAGGATTCTTATGATATGTATTTTATTATATTGGTTAGGTTAATTATTTTAACTTAATTAATGATGGTATATATGAAGGTTATGTTAGATATGAATTCAAAACCCTAAGTCTGGATTTTGAATAAGGGATGAGAATAATAATATAATATTATTTATATTTCAGTAATATAAACATGTCTGATGTGTGTGTAATGTTAATTTTATAGATCAGTTATAGTAAAATAGTACAAACCCTAACATTACTGATAAACTATAGTACAGAGTCAAATATGACTGTAATGTTTGTTAAGTTAGGTGTTATGTAATTAATGACCTTTATATGTTAATGTTAATTAGGTAAACCCTAATTACTAAATTAGAACCCTAATTTCTAAGTTATAAACCCTAAGTATTAATTTAGCAAGGTTAATGGTAATTAATAGCTAATTTACAAAACCAAGGTGATTAGGAAACCTAGTGTAATTAGGGAACCCTAAGGGTTAAACCCTAAGGGTCAAGCCCTAAGGGTTAAAACCTAATGGTTGTGAGAAGCTACCAAGTTGCCATGCACTTTATAAGTCAAATGTCCAAACTACCCTTTTAATTATTTTAATAAGGAGGAGTGTAGATCTAGCCCAGGTAGGGAGTTGGTGAACGACTCTAGCTAGCCATGTGGTCTAGAAGTAAGCTTTAATCATTCAATCTCAGCCATCTTGCATCAAAAGTACACTAGATTCAAGTATTATATAAGATCAAGGAGAGAAAAATTTCATAAACAAGCCTCATTTGATCACAACACTTAACCAAAACCCTCTTAACTTTAAACATCCGAAATTTTCTTGCTAGACCAGTCACTAATCAAGCCCCACTAACACTTGTCGCAGATCAGAAGCATTAGATCAAGATTTGGTTCATAGAAAGGTATAAAAACCTTAAACCTAGAAATCCTTATGATTCATGTTAATCTTTGTGTTTAGATGTTTATAGTTGTGTAATAGGATGTTATTGAGTGATCTGGGCTGTTATAACTCAGATCCATAACACTTAGATGCTCAAAATTGATGATTTTAGAAATCTGGAAAAAGTTTAAAACTGTGGTCTGAAGATGAATGTCAGAGCCTCTAGATCTTTCTGTGTTAAGTATTATGTGTGTTTTAAGTTATAGATTTGTAGTATGCAGTAAGGGCTTTGCTCTGAAACTTGAATCAAGCTCAGATCATGTACAGATTAAAAGTTATTGAAGGTCAAAGTGCGTTGACCGATCACATGAAACTGTTTCTGGGCAGCCCAGATTTGCCCAAAAAATCTAACAACATTTTTGCAGTCCCTATATCTTGCTGATCTTTGTTAGTTAAGTCATGTTGTTGGTTTAATCTTGTAGTATGTCATGCGATCTGTACTCTGAAAGTTGAATCAAGGTCATAGCTTGAACCGATTGCATGTTATTCTTGGTCAAAGGTCGTTGAATGACCATGACCAGACCATTTCTGGGTAACCCAGAAATGGGTTTTCAGTGTCTGACAATATGTTTACGCTCCTTGATCTGTCAGTTATTATATTATTTTTTTGTTGTTATTATAATCGACGTGTAGTCTGTTCTTAGTACTGTAGACCCATGCCGTAATATTCCATAAATAATCAACAGATCGATCGTAGAAAGTGGTCAAAGTAGGCCACTTGCACTGATTTAACATTTCTGGAATTTCCAGAAAAGAGAAGAAAACGACCTCTCGACAATGTTTGACCGGATTCTATCTTATGATTATGTTATAGTTTTATTGATCTGATGAATGTTATGTGTACCTTGTCAAATATACTATAAGCTTGAACCATAACATCAACTTGTTAATGACCAGAACCTATAGGAATTTGAGCTTCAAATTGGACCCTCGTGACTGACTGGGTTTCTGGGTAACCCAGAAAAGCTAGAAAGCCCTGACAGTGAATTTGAAGGAACAGATCTACTTGTTGTTATGTTGTATGATCTTGCTAGTTGTTGTGTCATGTAGTATTACATTAGTAGTACATGATCAAAGTTATAACATGCCCAGAAATCTAATAACCTGACATGTATGACTCGTCAAACACGACTAGTCGATCACTGACATTGATGTTCTTGAGCCTCAAGAACACCTAAGGCGACGCTTTCTGTCGCCAAAGGCTTTTGCGACAGACTTAGTTAATTTTAATTATTTAATTTCTAAAAATTGATTAAAAATAGAGAAAAATAGTTTTTAATTATTAAAAATACAAAATAAATTCCTAAAAATTATTTTAAAGTCTAAAAATAGGGTTTTAATTATTTTGAATATATTTCATTAATATTTATTATTTTTGGAATATTAATGGTATTTAATTTATTTAATTATAATATTAAATAAATTACTTAAAAATGATTTTAATACTTGAAAAATTATTTAAAATTATATTATGTTGTAAGAAAATATTTAAAGTTATTTTTATATTTTGTGATGAAATTTCATTAATAATTTTATATTAATGATATTAATTTAATATTAAATGATATTGGATTTATTTAATAATTATATTAAATAAATAGTTTTAAAATGGTTTTATTGATTTAAAATCATTTAAAAAGGATATAAATGGTTTAAAAATATTTTAAGTTTGTATAAGTGACTTTTAATATTTTAGTGGATCATACCTTAATATTTAAATATTTATGGTAATTATTTAATAATGATTTTAAATGTTTTAAAAATCATTTAAGGGTATTATTAGTACTTTAAAAGTATTTTAAGTTATTATAAATGACTTTAATATTTTGGCAATGGTTTCATTAATAGTTTAATATTATTTAAATATTAATGATAATAGAATTATTTGATATTTAAATCATTTTATAATGATTTCGGTGTTTGAAAATTCATGATAAATTATTATAATTATTTGAAAAATAGTATGACTGATACTTAGGTTGTCCAGAATAATATTAAGGGTATTAAATAGAGTTTTAAACTCGATAAGTACCCGATACGCCGTCGGCACACCGACATATCTTTGAAATTGATACGGACTTAGATAGTTTGACTGTATATGTGTTTATTTGTGATTTAGTGACTGTGAAACATGTGTGCCAATGTGATTAGGTTATGTCTTTCGCAATAAGCAAAGCGATTACGTGTTATGATATGTGATTCTAATCGATAGAATGATCTTATTAATGATAGGTTTCGGTATAAAAGATAAAACTAAGTTGCATTTTGTAAGCAGCAGACCAAGCATTTATCCTACCTTTGCATTTTCTTTATGCGATGGACATGAGTAAGAATTTTCATAGTTATATTATTATTATGCTAGATTATTAACCCTATTGTGATATATTCTATATCCGATCATTGTTTATCAACATGTTAGTATATGATAATTCAAATATATATTCTGTTCGTTAATTTCTAAACATGGTTATACAAGTGTCCCCACTTAGATAATCATTGTATTTAATCACATATTGATATATATATATATATATATATATATATATATATATATATATATATATATAGATATTGATACCAGTATGTATGCATGAAGTAAGAGTCGTCTAAGCTATTTGTTCAGCTAGACACAGATTTAGAAATTTTATTGATCTGATAAAACCTTTTTATATCCAATCAAATTGTTTTGATTTGGATTCCAGACTAAGTATGAACATCCCGAATATGGGAAAACTTTTATGCGCCCAAGGCGGAGAGAGTGAACGATAATATCGTTCTTGCATGTAGTATTGATCAATACAGGGCACATTGGGCAGATCACCCTCGTGTCCGTAAGTTATGACGGTTTATAGATGAAGTTAGATATTTATGACAATATTATTATTTCTGCTCATAGAAACACTACTACAAAATAGTAAATAGACAACGTGGAAAAAATGTTTTGGTTTCAGTCAAAAAAACGTCGTGGTTAAGGGTGTCATCTATTTGACACCCTTACACAACGTTTTTAAAACGTTGTAGTTAAGAACATTACACAACGTTTTTTAAGATGAAAATGGGAACATGAAATCTGTATTATAACTCCTCCTTGTAAACACTAGAAAGACAAAACTTTGCCTATATATTCACAGAAAACAGTGTCACATAAAGAAAAGTTTAAACATAATTCACAAGATTAATAAGTTGATAATACTAACAAGCAACTCCTTCAGTTAATAGAGAAGAAAAACTAAAAATTTGACCCTAAATTAGTATAATAGCATGAACAAATCCAAAGAGACATCAAATGAAATGTTGCATTTTGTCACAGAAAACAGTGTCACATGAAATGTTACGTGTTGTCCTTTGTATTGATATTGATGATGCATATGCATTGAATTTGTCTCTCCATGTATACACGTGAGGGGGGTGTTAACTTTATACACATTGTTGGGCCTCTATATAACAACATAAACTTTTAAATGAGTTGATAACTTGTCAATTACTTTATGTAAACAACTTTTCACCTCAAAGCATAGAGTTCTAAAGTAATAAATCACAAAGACAATTAATACCTCAACAAGTGCGACTTCTTTTCCGAGGAAAAGATCCAACAATAGAAGGAGAAACGCCAACCTCCCTCGCACACTCAATCATTGCGACTTTCCATCCATCCCAACCTCACTTGCGATAAAATAACAAAGCAACCAACCAAAATCATATTGATTCACATACGTTAGTTGATAACATGACACGTGAAGTCCCACGAGATATAATAAGAGCATTTGGCCTCCACATAATGTGCACCTCTAGAACTTTTTAAACACTTTTTTTAAATCTCAAATGTAGGCACATAGATGTATCTAACCTCTAACTTTTTACGCCTTGCAATTCAACTACACCAACTCGGGGTACCCTACCCTAAACCCTCGCTACACAGCTAAGACTCAAACAAAAAAACTGCAATCACTGCAGGTGGGGTCAGTATGATATCATTCACTAGTTCAATGTTAAGCCAACAATTGGTCACTAACAAAATTATAAATCTTGTATTCGAACAAATGCCCTCATTTTGGCAAATACGACCTTTGTCCCCAAATAATACCAACAACATATGACTGAGTCAATTACAATAATATTCTGGTTTTGGTTGATTACCACAAATCACATGTACAAAGCTACATTACAGAAAGTATATCATTTCACAGATGTTTTACTTATCACATATAAAGAATTTAGCTACTGTATCAAACTCGTGGGGGGGAAAAAGACGCTAAATTATTTTCCACAATTTGACGCACCACAAACCAAATTGAAGATATCAAAATGATCTAGAACAGGAAATGACATCACAATACCTAAACCAAAACAACAAGACCTTCAAAAATTATACAACATAGAAATGCTATTATAAATGGGTAGCAAAATTCAGATTCACAAACAGAAAGAGAGAGAGAGAGAGAGAGGGTATGGACCACATGACGAAGAGATGCGTTGAGTATGCGAGCTTACTCGTCTTCATAATGCACTCTGGGTTTTGTTCCTATCGAGGATCGGCTCTCGTAGCCACGAGCCTTCTCTTCTTCCGTCGACCCTGATGATGTTGTTGATGACGAAGAGGCGGTGAATGGATTGTTAGGATTTTGATTCAAGAAAGAATCTAATTGGTTCGGTAGTGGAAAAAGAAGGAGAACTTTTAAATAATGTTAGGGTTGGGTTTATGGATGGGGTTGTTCTCTTTGAATTGGGAATGGGCGTTCCAAGAGATGGCCTGGAGATTGATTTAGGGTCAAATTCAAATATTTTTCAAAGAATACCCCGACGCCTACGAGAGGGGCTTGGATCCAGAGGGAACAAATCCAAAGAGACGATGAAAACCTAGCCTTAGAGAACGGAGAAATAGTATCTTTTTAATTATACGTTTTCACTTAACACGTTTTTTTGCTCCGTGTTTTTCTTGATAGACAACATTTTTAAAAAAAAACGTTATCTAGTTAAAATAAAAAAAAATGCCTTTTTAAATAGATAACGTTTTTGCATATATATCTACAACGTTTTTTAAAAAACTTTGTAAAAAAAAAACCACAACGTTTTTTTAAAAAAGGTTGTGGTTTAAGTGTTGTCTATTTACTATTTTGTAGTTGTGAAATGGTATCGTAATGCACTGAGTTCGGGTTTCAAGTATCTGAATTTGGGGGTGTTACAGGTGATGAATGAGAAAGGAGAGAAAATTAAGGCTATAAGTAGTGATCATGGCAGAGAATTTAACTTCTCAGAAATGGACCAGTTCTGCAAACAATGGAATCCGTCACAACTTCTCAACTCCACGAACTCCTCAACAAAATGGAGTAGCTGAGAGAAAGAATAGGACATTGATAGAGGCTGGAAGAACTCTACTAGCAGCAGCCCATCTGCCTGAATACTTATGGGCAGAAGCTGTCAACACTGTATGCTACACTCAGAACAGATCACTCATACACTCTACAATTACGAAGACTCCCTATGAGCTGTGGAAAGGAAGAAAGTCAAATGTCAGTTACTTTCATGTATTCGGCTGTGCATATTACATTCTCAACAATGAGAAGTAGTACTTGACAAACTTTCAACCCAAGTCAGATGAAGGAATCTTTCTTGGATATGCCACAGACAGTAAGGCCTACAGAGTGTTCAACAAGAAGACACTGAGTGTTGAAGTCTCGATTCACATTATCTTTGATGAGACAAACTTAGATAAAATAGTGCTTTAAGACACTATTGTGACGCCCCCAAAATAGGTATACATCACCCATCTTGAGTCGCAAAATACATGGTATAAAATTCAAATACAACTTAATTATACAACAATCGTGTAAAATACGACAAAACATATGCTGTGAGTTTTAATACAAATATTGTCATATAGACAATATCCAAACTTAATTGAGTCCTCATTACATTTATTATCACACTATTTAACAGAATAGTGAGGACTACTAATGTTATTATCTGGACCGTCACTCCGTTCCCCGACTAGTCCCTGCTACATTCTCATTTCCTGAAGAGAGCAATGAAAGTAAAAGGGTGAGCTCAACTAGCCTAGTAAAAAATATTATGACTAAGATAATACAGAATAAATTATTGTTAGCCTTCAACAGTGTTAAACTGATATAATATAATAAACATCAAGTTTAACTGCAGTGGAACAAACAATCCATTAAAAGAGTCAAGTAGAGAATAAAATATACTATCTTTTATGATTTAAAAGGTTTTTCATCACTTTTATCATTGGGACTCAACAATAAATAATCCACATCATCCCCTTTTCTGACCAATGATATTCATTAGTATCACATACCACAAATTATCCATGCACTACGGGCCAATGATATTGGTGTATTCATCAATGGTCATGATCATGACAACAACTGTCCATCAATGCACTACGGGCCAATGAGGACTTTTACCACATCATTTGTAATATTACGGTCATGATTATACTGATTAATCCCTGGTCATAATCATACCAAGTCCATCTATGCACTACAGGCCACAGATGACTTACAACATAATATAAACATGAGGATGATGACAATGATATAAGAATTCAATAAAAAAAGTTCAAGAATTAATTTATCCAGGAACTAATAACGTCCAAATTGTCAACATGATACTTCTTTGTAGAGTACAATTCAAGAATGCTCAGAAGAATATTTCTATGAAAAGATACTGGATGAAACGCAAATATCAAGGATATTCCACTAATTTCATGGAGTATAGAAGTCAAAACTTTAATCAACTGAGTATAATAAAGAATGGAATAACAAAAGAAATCATCAGGCATGCGATAGATCGCACAGACATAAAGTTATTCAATGAATAATAAATAACGGAACGGGTCATGCGTAACGCACGCATGTGGATATTCCAACAGAATAATAAATAACGGAACCGTGTCGGGCAAAATTACACCGGCGGGATGTTCCAAGAATAATAAATAACGGAACCGGTCATGCGTAAGCATACGACATGATGTTCCAAAGAATAATAAAGAATGGAATAATAGAAGAATTTAACCATGTATGCGGTACTTGACATAGGAATTGATTCAACATAATGATAAAGAATGGAATAACGAAAGAATTTCACCAAGTATAGGGTAGACCATGAATACAAAGTTATTCCAATGTAATAATAAAAAAAAAGGAATAACAGAAGTTCTATTCATGAATACGAAAGAAATAATACCCCTTACCTTAGAACAAATTGGATATAGGAGTAGGGAAGTAGCAGAATATTTTTCTTCTTTCTCTCTATAGTTTCTCTCTCTAGAGTTTCAGTGAATTCGTAAGAAATAATGAAGGAATGAGCTTCTATTTATAGGAGAATGGATTGAATAGTAACTAATTCCTGAACGGTCCAGATTGATTTACTCTTAAACGGACGGTCCAGATTGGCTTACTATAAAATATTCTAATAAAACAAAATCTTTTAAATAAAATATAATATATTCTATTTATAATATAATAAAACGAATAACTTTATAAAAGTATTACATTTTATATAAAAAGATTTTACTATCGCAGTACTATGTAATAAAATATAATATATTCTATTTATAGTCTAATAAAACGAATAACTTTATAAAAGTATTACTGCTTTATATAAAAAGCTTTTCATTTATTACATTAATAATACTAATAAAACAAAACTTCATCATCATTATTATAATTCACACTATTAATCGGCCGAATGTCGTTCCTGGAAAGAGGGGCTTTACAATAAGGATTTCTTCCTATTAGCGCAAGCAATTAGGTGACCAAACCTCTCCTTGGCAGAACTTCTAGACATTGTTAATATTGCAAATAATAATATTAATAACTTCGTCGTCTCAATTATTGATTTAATAATATACAAAATATCGACAATAATTGAATCAATTAACGTGAGATACTATGCAACAATTCTTTGAAGCAATAATTGAACAAAAGCGAGTGTGACTTCTCACGTAAGCATCAATAATCAATACCGTGTGATACTATGCAACCACGCGTATTCTTGTACTTTTAACACCGGGTGTTTCAACAATTAACGATAAAACTTCTGCCGTTATTTTCATAAAATATTTTTATCTTTTTCTCAATCCGACAATAATTCCGTTGTGGGGTCCACCAATGATTGTGCCGTCGTACGAATATTCCCTGTTAAAATGAATATTCCCCGACCAATCGAATATTATATAACAACTTGCGTACTTTGCAAAATTTATAACTATTACCCACAACTATAACATTATATATAATTCATTCCATAATATTCAAAAATGATAATTATAAAAAATTCATCTTTATTCATAAAAGTTGGGGTCTTACAACTATGACCGATAGTTCAGACACTATGAACGAGGTCGTCAAGCTCAACACTACGATCGTAGTGCCAGATAGTGAAATCGTTGAGCCAGGAAATGAGATCGTAGAGAGGCCTATGCCAAATAACGAACCTCCACACCAAGAAGAAGAAATAGATCTTGAAGATCTAAGACAAGAAGGCATAAGGACAGATGTCCCAACAGGAAACAGACGGGTAAGAGATCACACTCAAGACTTAATCATTGGAGATTCGAGTTCAAGAGTCAAAACAAGAGCAGCCACCCAAAAAGAATGTCTTTATCTAAGCTTTCTGTCACAAATGGAGCCTAAGAAGATAGAGGATGCTATGGAAGACTCCAGCTGGATAGAATCCATGCAAGGAGAGATTAATCATTCCAAGAGAAGTAAAGTATAGAGATTAGTACCAAGACAAAAGAATCATCTTATTATAGGAACCAAGTGGGTTTTCAGAAACAAGATGGATGAAGATGGAGTAATAACAAGAAATAAGGCAAGACTAGTGGCCAAGGGCTACTCTCAGGAAGAAGGCATTGACTATGATGAGACATTTTCACCTAATGCAAATTTAGATGCCATCAGAATATTCCTTGCCTTTGTTGCTCACATGAAATTCAAGGTCTTTTAGATGGATGTCAAAAGTGCATTCTTAAATGGTGAACTTCAAGAAGAAGTCTATATAAAGCAACCTCTAGGTTTCATCAATCCACCTCTTTCTAATTATGTCTATAGATTAGAAAGCTTTATATGGTCTTAAACAAGCCCCTAGAGCTTGGTATGAAACACTAACTAACTTTCTTATTGAAAATGGGTTCACTAGAGGTAGAGTAGATACAACATTATTTCTTAGAAAGCATAAAGATAAAGTCTTATTAGTTCAAATATACGTTGATGACATTATTTTTGGATCTACAGATGAAAAATTATGGAAGAGATTCTCCAAGCTTATGCAGAGCAAGTTTGAAATGAGCATGATGGGTGAGCTGAATTTCTTCCTTGGGCTACAAGTAAAGCAAACCAATGAAGGAATCTTCATAAACAAAGCCAAGTACATTAAAGACTTACTTAAGAAGTATGACATGGAATCAGCCTCTCCCATAAAAACCCCAATTGCTCCTGCAACCAAGCTTAACAAAGATGATAAAGGTAAAAGTATTGATATAACTCAATACCGAGGTATGATAGGCTCTCTTTTATATCTAACTACCAGTAGACCAGACATAATGTTTGCAACATGCATATGTGCTAGATTTCAGGCTAATCCTAAAGAATCACATTTAACTGCCGTAAAGAGGATTTTCAGATATCTCAAAGGGACACCTCCTAAGGGACACCTCACTTAGGGCTTTGGTATCCCAAGGAGTCCTCATTTGAACTAACAGGATACACATATGCTTATTTTGCAGCCAATAAAATAGATAGAAAGAGTACCAATGGCACTTGTCAATTGCTAGGAAATAGACTTGTGTCCTTGTTTAGCAAGAAACAAAACTCAGTATCTACTTCAACTGCATATGCTGAATACATTGTTGTTGGCAACTGTTGTGCTCAGATCCTATGGATGAAAAATCAGCTAGCAGATTATGGGTTTGAATTCAAATCCATACCTATTCACTGTGATAACACAAGTGCAATAGCAATAACTCATAATCCTGTTATGCATTCTAGGACTAAACATATAGAAATAAGGTATCACTTCATTAGGGATCATGTGCAAAATGGAAATATATCTTTACAATATATCCCTACTGAAAATCAACTTGCTAATGTCTTTACAAAGCCGCTAGATGAATCAAGGTTTAACAAGTTAATAAGTGAGCTAGGTGTAGACACTCGAAATTTTCTGCATACCTGTTACTAACATTGCAGGAGGGCAGATTCGTCTTTCGGAGATAACCTTGGAAGACAGCTCACATCCATTCCGAATACTACCAGAAGTTCAATCTCAACACCAAAACACACACCGGGAGTATCATTTCCAACCCCAGAACACACACCTGGAGTATCATTTCTAACCCCGGAACACACATCGGGAGTATCATTTCCAACCTCGGATATAACCCCGAGTTTCGTCCTTGGAGATAACCCCAAGGAATCCAATTGCAGTTCCGGTAATAACCTTGGAAATGCTTATTTCTAATGCGATCAGCTTCAATCTCAGACCTCCTACCGAGGCACTCATTCCTTAGACCCGGAGCTAACACCTGGAAGACAGGCACACTTACAGATGACCTTGCGACATTCAAACACTTGCAGCAGTCCAATCTCAGATATAACCCTGAGCAACGTCTACTTTTAACTCAAACCGGTGATAACCCCAGTGAGGAGTCAAACGTCATCTTGCCACCTCAACACCTGCGCGTCATCTCAACACTTCATACATACATACAACAGTGTCCTTCAAGAACCAAGGAGTTCCAATCTCGAGTGACTATTACGCGTGGCATCACACCGGATAGAATTTGAAGCTTGAAGATCATAGGTATGGTCCCCTCTTCCTGACTTCTTACAACCTCTAATCCCATGTTATTGCGTAACTCTCGACACAAGCGGTCCAAAGAAGGTCTTATATACCTCGTTCAAATTCTCATATTTAAGTTTTGCAAGTTCGAGCGGATATTATTGGGTAAAATCTATACACGCACAACACACAAGTATACGTGGTCAATAAGTAATAAAGTGATAAGTAGAGTATCGTTCCCACAGAGACTAACTAGCAATAATGTTAACTTACAATTACCAACTTTATATTAATCCTAATTTTATTAAACAAATCAACTCAATGATTAAAATTAAAAACTCTAAATTAAAGAATAATTAAACTAACACAAAACAATCACAAGTATCAAAATCTGGAATTTCAAACAATTAATGGAGAATTAGACTTATGATTTCACCCTAAGCTTCACTCTAATTTTAACACCTTTATTCCAATTCAACTCACTATCCCAGTTTATTAATCAAGAACACGACCGTAGTATTAACCACCTCTCGATGCACTAATACCGTATTAACGTAAATCCACAATTAAGATATAAACACGTTAAACACCTTAATCAACTAACTCACTATATCTCTATGTGAATTATAATTAAAGAAGTTTTAAGCATAAGTTCTCTATCCGATTACATGCGATGTCAAGCATATCTATACCTTAACATTCATCAATATTAAGCTATTCACAAAATTCATGAACACATGCTATATCAATTAGGTCTAGATTTGCATATCCTCTCTCGATTCCATACAAATCCATAAAGAATTTTTGATAAGGCAATTCATAGATTCAAGCTCAAATCAATATAGATAAACTGGAAATAGCTTATTAAATTGGAAATCATAGTTTATAAAATCATAGATTCACTCAAAGATCCCTCATAAACCTAAAAAGTGAAATAGTTCATAATAAACAAAATGAACACTGAATAAATCATAGAAATCATTCTTTCAATTACAAATAATAGTCTAAGATGAAGAATATTGAAAAACACCCTTCACGTATCCTAGAATCGTAACCGTCTCGAAAATCTCCTTGAAATACTCCTCCAACGCTTGCTTAAAAAAACTGAGATTTTTCTTCGTAATTTGCCTTGTGTCTCTTTAATCCCATTGTTTGTTGTTAATTATATACTTCCACATGTATTCTGATTACAATTCCATGCCAATATGAGTCCCAAATCATCACCATCACTTAAGCTCCACATTTGTAGCATTAGAAACCAACTAGGAGACTCTTCTATTCGCATACCCAAGCCCCAGCTTGGGTCTTCCCTTTGTAAAAGCAAGCCCCAGCTTGCTAGTAGTTTGCTAATCCTCCCAGGACCCAAGCCCCGGCTTGTTCTCATGGCCAAAATGAGCAAGCCCCAGCTTGCCTACCTTCTGTAAATCTATTGCAATATCCTCTGCTAAAATTGCCATAACTTCTAATCCGAGAGAATTTACGGGGCCCGCCACCTATCAAATCGAAGCTATCGATGAGCTCTACAACTTTCATTCTTTACGTTTTTAGAAATAACGAAGGAATGAAGGACGAAATTGGACTGGCAGTAGCTACTGTGTAAATGTCAAACATAACAACTCTTAGCTTTGATAAAAAGGCAATAATCTCGCATTCGAACTTCTGATTGGAATGATTCAAGACATTCCGGAAAGCTAAGAAAGAGTTCTACAACATAGTCCATGTTCCACGCCAAGAACATGAAATGCTCATAAAAATGAACATGACGTCCCGAACGATATCCGAAATTGCTTTTCCTTACGTTTTCATACCAATAATTGCTCACTCAGCTTCCAAACATATAATCTACAAAATGAAAACAAAATGCATGAAAAGTAACTAAGAAACACGAGTTTAAGTAAATAATTCAAGTAATAGATCCCGGATAAGTAGGTATAAAACCTACTTATCAATACCCCCAAACTTAAACCTTTGCTTGTCCTCAAGCAAAAACAAAACAAAAATGCAATGCAATGCAATGGAACTAATCTACATGCCTACGAGTCCAACAGTAATGAAAGAAACAAGTCTATTCGCCCGGCCTCAGAGAAATCAAGTAAACATGATAATACATCATAACAAAACTCATTAATAATCTCCCAATCAATCATCAAATCTTAGACTGTTATTACTGATATTGTGCGTGTGTGCTCAACAACAATACTAACTAATATAATGCTAAATACATCACATAATAGATCTCTTTAAAGGCATCATACAGTGAAAACTCACAAAATTCATGAACAAGCTAGATCCAACTAAAGTCAAACATCCACCAAGTTCAAGAGTCCAATCCTGGATACTTATGCTTCACTTGCATTACGGGGGCTTTATGCTCTTTTCCTGTTTTATTGTTTTTTTTAACCATGACTGTGCAACGTCTCATCCCATTAGGCTAACAGCGCTACCCCTTAGCGAGCTTTCGACCAACGACTCCTAGACCATATAAGACCTTAGGGCGCTAGGTGTAAAGATAATCCCCTCGGGCATACTTGCTCAAGTAACAAAGGCCCCAAAACAAGACTAGCCACGATATTTTTTTTCATCATTCTTTTATTGTTTTTCTTCTTCTCTTTATTAAAGCTTATATATCCAAAAAAATTTCCCCCAACGTAAGTTTTTGTCTAAATTTAGTCATCTCCGCCTGTTCATGTGTTTCATTTATTCAAACTAATATTATCCTTAAGAAGTCAATTATGTATCAATTTAAACTTAATCAGTCCACAAAGTTGTCTCTAACGTGCTAACCTGATTATATCAGTTTCAAACAGGAAAAGATTCAATTCAAAACAAGAAATCACATTAGTGTTCTAATAATCAGTACTATACTTGTCTACTCAATCCCATTCTCATCATTGGCCAAAATAGACTGTAACTATCAAACAGCTGGACTCATGCAAGATGAACATAGTAACTAATTATTATTTTTGAATTTTTTTGATTTTTTTTAATATGTGGTAAACATAATATGATTGCAAAGATAAATAAAAACTACTTACAGTCCTAAGCTACTGTGCAACTACATGATTACATGAATGCAACATTTAATAATCCTAAAACTAAATAATGAACTAACATATGCAAACCTAGCTAATGAAATTAAATATGCAAACATGAAACTAAATCCACCAAACTTGAAAATTACAATGCCCTCATTGTATAGATAAAGCAATAAATAAGAGAGGACTTCCTTGTAATCGCCTAAGTCTGGGTTAGTGGTGTCTGTTGCTCTTCATCGGAATCACTGGGTGGGAACCTTGGCATTGGGGCTGGTTGTTGGTATGGGAATTGGGCATTGGGATTGAAGCTCTGGAGCGTCCCGTTCAATGAGGCAAAAGATAGATTCATGGCTTCAAACATGTGGTCCTGCCTCACTGCTAGTCTCCACATTTCTCTTCGTGCTTCCTTGTTGTGCTCATCCACTTGTCGTTGAAGGTTTAGGAACTGAGGGCTAGATATGATTCCGGGCTGTGGTGACGTCTCTATTTCTTGGTCTCCCATTGTCGCAGTCCCCTAAAACTCATCGTCATTCGAGGTGTCCTCAGCGTCAGCCTCATCCTCCGAGGCTGAGGGAAATACAAATCCTACCCCTCTCAGGTGCGACTCACCTCTGGGCCACACCGAATATCTTGCAATCATTCTCGAGTCGAGTGTCTAAAGCGGCATCTGGGTAATCTCATCATCAGACCAATGCATTCCCGCCTGTTTACACAACCCACAAATGAGTGATGGGTATGGCAATCCGCCAGAGAATGGTCCTTGAAGGCATCTTCGGATGAAAAAGTTGATTATAGCCCTTATGTCGATGATGAAATCTTGTACCATAGCATACAAGAGAACTGCCTTATCCTTGGGCACATCTGACGTATGTGTAGATGGAATTAACTTAGTGCACAAAAACACGTACCATATCTTCCCATACCGGCTGAGATCCTTACTGCGAAAGACAGTGCCTCCATGATTTGATTTTGTCCATGTGGTACCCGACTTTGTCTTCTCCTTCATAATAGCCTTATAATCTGGATCATTATCACGTAAGTGAGCATATTGGAAATGTCTCGACACTCGTAACTGATAGTGCGTGTTGATGGCGTCGGTACTGAAAGGAACTAACCTACCCCGTACAAAAGCATTGAAGGAGGCCTTCTCCTCGGCGTTAGCATAGAATTCTTTAACCACACTCACAACTGCGGCCTCGGGCTCTGCTGTGAATTTATTCAAAATTTTTTGATATATTTGTTGCATCATTTCGCCATCCATAGGCTCAGGTGCCAACCCCCGTTCAGGTGTGAGTGATTTTGTCACCATATAGTCGTAACGGTCGGCGGCAGCATCACTTATTTTCGCTTATCAAAGGTTCGTGTTGGTGGTGTGGCCCCCGAACTCTCTCCTCGATGCCTTTTTGATGCCGGTTTTGGTGCCATTGATTTGGAATTGATGAGTTTTTCCCCCAAACGTTACTTAAGCAATTTTTCAAACACTTGGTGTGCGAGACTTGAAATTCCCACAAACTTAGTGATTTGGTTCGAACTATGAGGATAGAAATTAAGGAATTAGAAAACAACTTCTACTTTCAGTATATTTCCAGGTTGGTTGTAAAGATTTGCACAAACCCTATCCTCAAACTTCCAAATAGGTGTGAATTGATGTTGTTAGATTGTGTGGTGTGAGGTGGTTTTATAGAGAGTAGTTTATGTATGGAATAGTGGGTGACTAGGTGGGAGGAGTGGGTAAGTGTTTGATTATTGTGAGGAAATGGGAAGTAATGTGCAAGGTCGTGGGTGTATGTTGTGAAGGAGTGGGATTGTAGGAAGTTGAAGTGTAAGAGAATTGGGATATCATGTCTACTTATTGTAACTGCCGTAACCTCTTTTCAAATTTTGGACACCCAAGCCCCAGCTTAAGTCTTGTGCTTTCAAGGGCAAGCCCCGGCTTGCCTATCTTCTGCTTGTTCACATTGACCCAAGCCCCAGCTTGCCTTTTGAACTTGGAGAAGTAAGCCCCGACTTGGTATTAAACTGCTTAGGCATCTTGACCCAAGCCCCGGCTTGTCTTTTGTACTTGGAGGGGCAAGCCCAGGCTTATTAGAAATCTGCTTAGGCATCTTGACCCAAGCCCCAGCTTGCTTTTTGTTCTTGGAGGGGAAAGCCCCAGCTTACTAGTGTTCTACTAAGGCATCTTAGTCTGCTATTGCACTATAGTTTTCCTCTTCCTTGCCTCCTTAGTGCATCCCATAGTTTCTTGAGTACCTGATCAACATTAAAGCACACCTATCAGTATAAATTGAACAACTTCAAGCATGGAGGATAAGATTATTTAAATATCAAATATACTTTAAATACTATTTGATGAATTGGCATGAATATATTATGGACCATATATTAAACTACCATCTCACTATCATGGATAACATTACTTAAGAAAAGAAAAAAAAAGAATAAAAATAAAAATTGGGTTGCCTTCCGGTTAGCGCTTGATTTTAAGTCGTTCAGCCTGACTACTCCCTGTTTATGGTGCGTCTGCAAGTGTGATAGCTATGATGTCCATGTTGGACTCGCAACCTCAATAGCGCTTTAATCTGTGACTGTTGACCTTTAAAGTTTCTAAAGGATTCCGATTGTAGAGTTCAACAGCACCATGAGAGAACACCCTTTTTATTGTAATTGGTCCGGACCATCTTGACTTAAGTTTGCCTGGGAACAATCTCAACCGTGAGTTGAACAAAAGGACTAATTTCCCCGGCTCGAATGTTCTATGCATAATTTTCCGGTCGTGCCATCTCTTGACCTTTTCCTTGTATAACTTGGAGTTCTCATAGGCTTGAAGACGAAATTCGTCGAGCTCATTTAATTAAAGTAATCGTTTTTCCCCTACAGCTATTTGATCGAAATTGAGTTTCTGAGTCGCCCAATAAGCCTTATGTTGTAACTCAACTGGTAAGTGACAAGCCTTTCCGTACATTAGTTGATATGGTGACATCACGATCGGTGTTTTATACGCATTCTGGTAGGCCCATAATGCATCCTGAGCGACCAATCCTTTCGATTCAGGTTCACCACTTTTTCCAAGATTCTCTTTACTTCCCTGTTCGAGACCTCAGCTTGTCCACTGGTATGGGGATGATACGTTGTAGCTACCTTATGGTTGACCCCATACTTTGCCAATAGATCTGTGAATGACTTGTTGCAAAAGTGACTACCTTCGTCACTGATAATTGCTCTTGGCGTACCAAACCTTGTGAAAATGTTCTTTTGTAGGAATTTCAAGACCACCTTGGCATCGTTTGATGGTAATGCTGCAACTTCAACCCACTTTGATACGTAGTCCACTACGAGTAGAATGTACTAATTGTTCAGAGATGAAGGGAATGGCCCCATGAAATCAATGCCCTGTACATCAAAAATTTCAACTTCAAGAATTGTTTGTAGAGGCATCTCATTCCGTTTTGAAATGTTGCCCACCCTTTGACATCTATCACATGTTTTAACAAAATGGTGGGCGTCCTTGAATAGTGTAGGCCAATAAAACCTAGGTTGCAACACCTTCGCTGCTGTCTTCTCACTCCCATAATGTCTGCTATACGCAGATGAGTGACACTCATGCAGAATATTCTTCACTTCACTTTAAGGCACACACCTTCTAATCATCCTGTCGGCGCACTGTTTAAACAAGTAAGGCTCATCCCACATGTACCATTTCACATCATGAAGAAACTTCTTTTTCTGTTGTCTTGTGAGATCAGGTGGCAGAACGTTGCTCACAAGATAATTCGCATAATCCGTATACCAAGGAAATTCTTCATTTATTCCAAACAGTTGTTCATGCGGGAATGATTCATTGATTTCACACTTGTCCTCTTTTAATTTCCCTTGGTTTTCCAGCCTAGACAAGTGATCTGCTACCTGATTCTCCATCCCCTTTCTATCTTTTATTTCTAGATCAAACTCTTGAAGTAGGAGAATCCATCGGATAAGGCGTGGCTTAGCATCTTTTTTTTCAAATTAGAGTAATTTAATAGCCAAGAATCGTCCGTGTAGACTATCACCTTAGTTCCAATCAAGTATGCCCAAAATTTGTCAAATGCATACACCACTGCAAGTAACTCCTTATCCGTAGTTGTATAATTTATTTGAGTCTCTATGAGCGTTTTGCTTGCATAATATATAGCATGAAATACCTTCTCTCGACGTTGTCCCAACACAGCCCCAAAGGCATACTCCAATCCGGTGCGACGATTACGGGGGCTGTAGTCAACTTCTTTTTTAACACTTCAAAGGCTGTCTTGTAACTTTTGTCAAAACTGAAAACAGTATCCTTCTCTAATAGACTGCATAGAGGCTTGGCAATTTTTGAGAAGTCCTTTATGAATCTCCTTTAGAACCCAGCGTGTCCCAGAAAACTTCTAATACCTTTGACTGAGCTCAGTGGAGGCAATTTCTCGATTGTTTCCAGCATCGCTTTGTCGACCTCCAATCCTTGAGCCGATACCTTGTGGCCCAAAATTATGTCCTCTTCAACCATGTAGTGGCATTTTTCCCAATTGAGTACTAGGTTCGTATCGTTACATCTCTGCAGCACCATGAACAGATTCACTAGGCAAGTATTGAAACTGTCCACAAAGACCGAAAAGTCACCCATAAAGACTTCAACATTTTTCTCCACCATATCTGAGAAAATTGCCATCACACACCATTGGAAGGTTGCCGGTGCATTGCATAACCCGAATGACATTCTCCTGAATGCAAATGTGCCGTAAGGGCACGTGAATGTCGTCTTCTCTTGATCCTCCAGAGCGATGACTATCTGGTTATAGCCCGAGTACCCATCCAACAAACAGTAATATTGGTGTCCTGCCAATCTATCTAACATTTGGTCAATAAAGGGCAGCGGGAAATGGTCTTTTCGGGTTGCCTTATTCAATTTTATGCAAACCCTCCACCATCATTCCTCCCTTTTTCGGTACGCACTGAACTGGACTAACCCATTTACTGTCGGAAATCGGGTATATGATACTGGCATCTTACCATTTCAAAAATTCCTTCTTCACAACTTCCTTCATAATTGGGTTAAGTCGTCATTGTTGTTCCACCGTCGATTTTGCCTCATCTTCCATCAAAATCTTGTGCATGCAAAATGAAGGGTTGATTCCCTTTATATCTGCAATTGTCCACCCGATCGTTGATTTGTGTTCCCTAAGCACTCTCAACAACTTCTCTTCCTGCAATTCATTAAGTGCAGTAGAAATAATAACAGGTAAAGAATTTGAATTGCCTAAATATGCATACCTGAGGTGTTTAGGGAGTTGCTTAAGTTCCAACTTTGGTGGCTCCTCCAATGATGGTTTCAATTTTTCTACGGTTACCTCCTCCATGTGCAATGGTTCAAACGGTGTTCTAAATCCGGAAACTCGTGGCAATGAGTCTAGCATTTTTAAGTACTCCACCAATTCTGGATCGTCGACTTCTTTATCCCCTAATAACATTATTTCTAATGGATCGTTGACCAAACTCTTGCTCCTATCATTACTGATGATTTGCTAAATTAAATCCATTCTAAAACATTCTTCCTCATCCGTAGGGAATTTCATGGCCTTGAACACATTGAATTTTACTTCTTGATCTTGGACCCTCATAGTTAGTTCTCCTTTTTGTACATCTATGAGTGTCCTTCCTATAGCCAAAAATGGTCTCCCTAGGATAATTGGGATGTTCTTGTCCTCCTCAAAATCCAAAATGATAAAGTCTGCGGGGAATATAAACTTATCCACTTTCACTAAAATGCCCTCTACTATGCCTCTCAGATATGTGACTGACCTATCCGCCAACTGTAATGAAATATTTATAGGTCTTGGCGCGGGCAAACCCAATTCTGCGTATACTGACAATGGCATAAGGTTTACACTTGCCCCCAAATCACATAGACACTTGCTAAAATACATATTCCCGATCATGCATGGAATAGTGAAACTCCCCGGGTCTTTGAGTTTCGGTGGTAATTTCTGCTGTAACACTGCACTACACTCCTCTGTTAGTGCCACCGTCTCAAAATCTTCCCATTTCTTCTTCCTTGACAGAATCCCTTTCATAAATTTCGCGTAGCTCGACATTTGCTCTAGGGCTTCTTCAAACGGAATATTAATCTGAAGTTTCTCGAATACTTCCAAAAACTTTGCGAATTGCTTGTCTAATTTCTATTTTGGACCCTCTGCTGAAATGGTGGTGGTGGATAAGCAATTGACTTATTGTTTAGCTTTGTTTCCTCACCTTGCTTATCCTCACCTTTGCTTTCTACAATCACGTTCCTATCGTCAACTTTTTTCTCTGGAGTTGCTGAATTTTCTGCATTAGTACCTTTGTGACACCCCCAAGACAGGTATACATCACCCATCTTGAGTCCCCAAATACATGGTACAAAATACAAATAAAAACTTAATTATACAACTGTCATGTAAAATACGACAAAACATAACTTAGAGTTTAAACAGGAATATCGCCTTCTAGACAATATCCAATCTCAAATAGAGTCCTCATTACATTTATTATCACACTATTTTACAGAATAATGAGGACTACTAATACACCATCTCGGACCATCACTCCGTTCCCCGACTAGTCCCGGCTACGTTCTCATTTCCTGAAGAGAACAGTGAAAGAAAGGGTGAGCTCAACTAGCCCAGTAAGAAATATTATGACTAAGATAATGCAAAATAAATTATCATTAGTCTTTAACAATGTTAAACTGATAAAATACAATAAACATCAAGTTTAACTGCAGCGGAACAAGCAATCCATTAAAAGAGTCAAGTAGAGAATAAAATTTACTATCTTCTATGATTTAAAATGTTTTCATCAACTTAATCGCTGAAACTCAGCTTAATAAAATCGAATCATCCCTGCATCACGACCAAGGATATTCATGCAATCATCAATGCTCATGACTATACCGAATAATCCCTGGTCATAATCACACCAATAATTGTCCATCAACGCACTACAGGCCACTGAGGATTTTTACCACATCATTCGTCACATTACGGTCATGACTATACCGAATAATCCCTGGTCATAATCACACCAAGTCCATCTATGCACGTAAGCCAAATATGACTTTTATCACAATATAAACATGAGGATGATGACAATGATATAAACATTAATCAAATGAAAACAAGAATAAATATTAAAGATTTTAAATTTATCCAAATATTATCATAATCTAATATTATTAATATTATAACAATATTTTAATCACTTCGTAAACTTATAAACAATTTATTTTAATTGTTTACTCTTTACCAAATTATGTATTTAATCATTCAAAAATTGTCATACTCATAATATTTTATCACTAATGATCAAATCCCTTATCAAAAATATTCATATACCCTATATAGGATTCCCAAGCCATAAAATCCTATTTATCAATTTTGTTACTTCACATAACATATTTAATTCATTTACTCAGAACTAGTTCATTTTCATGAAAAATACCAAATCAGTCCCAAAAATATTTCTTTTATGGGATTTAACAGAATATAGTCCCATATTGAACATATATTTTTTTCGAAATTTTTAAAATTCATTTACTATTTTTCAAAAATCAATTTTTAATTAATTCTTTAAGAAATTAGTTACCTCAAGTTTAACTCCAGAAATTCCCAAATCTTGGAAGGATCTTATACATGTTAACGTGATCTTCCAGTTTAAATTTCATGGTCATCGGAGTTATAGAACTCCGGTTATAGCATTTTTCGTCGGAAAAACCTAAATATTGAAATAGTCATAACTTGCTCATTTTAAGTCGGAATGAGCTCATTTTTGGACAGGAGGTACTTTATACCATATATTTCCATGTCCCAAAAGGCTAGAATTTTTCTCACAAATTAAGTGACCGAAATAGCCCTTACAAAATTTTGGGCAGTAGCCTTTTTGGTATTTTTAGTTTTTGACTACTTTGCTAAAATTAGTCCACACAAAAATCTACAACACCTATTCCAGTGATTCCACTTGGATAAGTTAGAAAACTCCTAGATCTAACTCTAGGACTTGACCACACTCAAAAATTCGAAATATAATAGGAGATATGGTTAATTGAATTTCATATTCCATTTTCACCAAAATCTGATTTTCAACGCCTTGTGATTTCTAAGAAACTTTCATGTTTTCACATAATAACCAACATAACTCATCATAACACTTACTAATACTACATATACCCATGATTTTCATTAGTCCAATGCTTTTATTATGACTCTCATCATAATCAACGTAAACAAATCATTTCCATAATTTAATAAGGAATGAATATAAAGGATCATTCACCATGCATGTGGTAATTCATATATACAGGTTATTCCAACAGAATAATAAAAGAATGGAATAACAGAAGGATTCACCATGCGTGCGATAGACTGCACAAACAGGTTATTCCCAACAGAATAATAAAGAATGGAACCAGGTCATGCGTAAACGCACAAACAGGATATTCCGACAGAATAATAAATAATGGAACCAGGTCATGCGTAAATGCACAGACAGGATATTCCGACTGAATAATAAATAATGGAATAACAACAAAATTCACCATGCATGTGATAGACCGCACAGACTGAATATTCCGACAGAATAATACAGAATGAAATAATAGAAGAATTTCACCACGTATCGCAGATTAAGATGAGCAGGTTATTCCAACATAATAATAAAGAATGGAATAACGAAGAATTTCACCATGTATACGGTGAGTCGCACATACATGATTATTCCAACGAATAATAAAGAATGGAATAACAGAAGTTCTCTTCTTGAATACGAAAGAAATAATACCCTTACGAGTACAACAAATAATATCCCTTACCTTATAAAGAAGAGTACTCCGGTGGGTAGGGCTGGTATGTACTTGAAGAAAACTTGGACTATGCTCAAAGCTTTCCTAAACTCTAAAGAAATACGCTCAAGATTATAGGAGAAGAATTCTCTCTCTAGTTTCAATGAATTAAGTAAGAAATAATGAAGGAATGAGCTTCTATTTATAGGAGAATGGACCTAATAAGAACTAATTCATAAACTATCCAGATTGATTTACTTTTTAATGATCGGTCCAGATTGATTTAATAAAATATTCTAATAAAATAAAATCTTTTAAATAAAATATAATATATTCTATTTATAATCTAATAAAACGAATAACTTTATAAAAGTATTACATTTTTATATAAAAAGATTTTATTATGCAAACACTATCTGCAGTACTATGCATAATAAAATATAATATATTCTAATTATTGTCTAATAAAACAAATAAATTTATAAAAGTATTACATTTTATATAAAAAGATTTTACTATACAAAACACTATGTATAATAAAATATAATATATTCTAATTATTGTCTAATAAAACAAATAACTTTATAAAAGTATTATGTTTTATATAAAAAGCTTTTCTGTTTTATTACATTAATAATACTAATAAAACAAACTTCATCATCATTATTATAATTCACACTATTAATCGACCAGGTTGTTCACAGGAAAGAGGGGGCTTTCCAATAAGGATTTCTCCATATTGGCGCGCAATTAGGTGACCAAACTTCTCCTTGGCAGAACTTCTAGACATCGTTAATATTGCAAATAATAATATTAATAACTTTGTTATCTCAATTATTGATTTAATAATATATAAAATATCGATAATAATTGAATCGAATAACGTGAGATACTATGCAACAATTACTGTAACAATAATTGAACAAAACTGAGTCACTTCTCACATAAGCATCAATAATCAATACCGTGTGCTACTATGCAACCATGCGTATTACTGTACTTTTACTATCGAGTAGTTCAACAGTATTAACGGTAAAACTTCCGCCGTTATTTTCATAAAAATATTTTTATCGTTTTCTCAATCAGACAATAATTCCGTTCATGGTTGCCCTTTGGATTTCTCTCTGTATCGCTTGGTAAGGTCCCTTGTGGCCTGTTGTTTAATGCTAAAGCAATTTGTCCAATCTGATTCTCCAAGTTCTTAAGGGCTATTGCTTGATTTTTCATCAATGCATCGTTATTAGTCATGTACTTCGACACCACTTCCTCAAAATCTGATTTCCTTTCCTGGTGTTGAACTAGTTGCTGGTGATTCTGAAAACCTAGGGGGTATGACTGTCGTCGAGCTTGATTTTGCTGGTTGTTGCTCCATGAGAAATTTGGATGATTCCTATTTTCTTGATTGTATGTGTTCTGGTATGTGTTCTGCGGAATTCTATTATAATAGCCCACAAATTGAACTGATGCTGGATTTATTGTACATTAATCCGTTGGGTGATCTCCCACGTACAATTCACATATTATTGCCACTTGTTGTGCTTGTTGTGCTTGTGCCCCTGTCATCGAATCCAACTTCTTTGAAAGTGCAGAAATCTATGCTTGTATAGCTGTCACACCATCTACCTCTAACACCCCAACTACCTTCGCCTGTGTCATTCTCGCTGTGGGCCACTGGTAGTTATTAGCCGCCATGGTTTCAATCAAATCGTAGGCTTCTTCATAACTCTTAGCCATGAATGCTCCGCCCGACGCTGCATCAATACTCATTCTAAGATTCCCATGTATTACGTTGTAAAAGGTGTTCATTTGTAACCACTTGGGCAGTCCATGATGTGGGCATTTTCTGAGCAATTCTTTGTATCTCTCACATGCCTCATATAACGAATCCCCATGTTGCTGTTCAAATATCGTTATCTCATTCCTCATCTTTGCAGTTTTCACCGGTGGAAAGAATTTGGCGAGGAATTTCTAAGCTAAATCCTCCCATGTAGTTATCGAACCGGACGGTAGAGAATGTAACCAACTCTTCGCCTTATCCCGTAAAGTGAATGGGAATAAGCGAAGTCTCATCGCCTTGTCCGACACCCCATTGTACCTAAAGGTGTCGCAAATTTCCAGAAAGCTGACTAGATGCTCGTTCGGATCGTCATTTGCCAATCCCCCAAACTGAACTGAATTCTGAATCATTTGTATCATCCCAGGCTTAATTTTAAATGTATTTGCTAGTATTGCGGGCCTGGTGACGCTTGATTGCAGTCAGTCACCTTGGGTGTGGCGAAGTCCCTTAACGCTTTTCGATCTTCGGCTGCCATTTCCTCTTCTTTCTCAGGTGTTTCAAATTCTTCTCTCGTTTCCTTGATCCACTTACTTAACCTCTGGAACCTTTTCTCAATGTCGTCCTCTAAAGGCAACAAGTCTGGATCTTTGGACCGAGTTTGCATAAACTGCGTTCAACACCTGAACTAGAAGAAACAAAACAAAAAAATAAAAATGTCTAAGTAAAACTGGATTAATTAAACTGATATTGTAAAATTATTAAGAACTATACTAAATAGTCCCCGACAACGGCGCCAAAAACTTGTTGGGTAAAATCTATATACGCACAACACGCAAGTATACGTGGTCAACAAGTAATAAAGTGATAAGTAGAGTATCGTTCCGACAGAGACTAACTAGCAATAATGTTAACTTACAATTACCAACTTTATATTAATCCTAATTTTATTAAACAAATAAACTCAATGATTAAAATTAAAAACTCTAAATTAAAGAATAATTAAACTATCACAAAACAATCACAAGTATCAAAATCTGGAATTTCAAACAATTAATGGAGAATTAGACTTATGATTTCACCCTAAGCTTCATTCTGATTTTAACACCTTTATTCCAATTCAATTCACTATCCCAGTTTATTAATCAAGAACACGAACGTAGTATTAACCACCTCTCGATGTACAAAGACCGTATTAACGTAAATCCTCAATTAAGATAGAAACACGTTAAACACCTTAATCAACTAACTCACTATATCTCTATGTGAATTACAATTAAAGAAGGTTTAAGCATAAATTCTCTATCCGATTACATGCGATATCAACTATATCTCTACCTTAACATTCATCAAGATTAAGATATTCACAGAATTCATGAACACATGTTATATCAACTAGGTCTAGATTTGTATATCCTCTCTCGATTCCATACAAATCCACAAAGAATTATTGATCAAACAATTCATAGATTCAAGCTCAAATCAATATAGATAAACTGGAAATAGCATATTAAATTGGAAATCAAAGTTTACAAAATCATAGATTCACTCAAAGATCCATCATAAGCCTAAAAAGTGACTTAGTTCATAATAAACGAAATAAACACTGAATAAATCATGTAAATCATTCTTTCAATTACAAATAATAGTCTAAGATGAAGAATATTGAAAAACACCCTTCACGTAGCCTAGAATCGTAATCGTCTCGAAAATCTCCTTGAAATACTCCCAAAAACTTGTTTGGTAAAATCTATATACGCACAACACGCAAGTATACGTGGTCAACAAGTAATAAAGTGATAAGTAGAGTATCGTTCCCACAGAGACTAACTAGCAATAATGTTAACTTACAATTACCAACTTTATATTAATCCTAATTTTATTAAACAAATTAACTTAATGATTAAAATTAAAAACTCTAAATTAAAGAATAATTAAACTATCACAAAACAATCACAAGTATCAAAATCTGGAATTTCAAACAATTAATGGAGAATTAGACTTATGATTTCACCCTAAGCTTCACTCTGATTTTAACACCTTTATTCCAATTCAATTCACTATCCCAGTTTATTAATCAAGAACACGAACGTAGTATTAACCACCTCTCGATGCACTAAGACTGTATTAACGTAAATCCATAATTAAGATAGAAACATGTTAAACACCTTAATCAACTAACTCACTATATCTCTATGTTAATTACAATTAAAGAAGGTTTAAGCATAAGTTCTCTATCTGATTACATGCGATGTCAAGCATATCTCTACCTTAACATTCATCAAGATTAAGATATTCACAAAATTCATGAACACATGTTATATCAACTATGTCTAGATTTGCATATCCTCTCTCGATTCCATACAAATCCACAAAGAATTGTTGATCAGGCAATTCATAGATTCAAGCTCAAATCAATATAGATAAACTGGAAATAACTTATTAAATTGGAAATCAAAGTTTACAAAATCATTGATTCACTCGAAGATCCATCATAAGCCTAAAAAGTGAATTAGTTCATAATAAATGAAACAAACACTGAATAAATAATGGAAATCATTCTTTTAATTACAAATAATAGTCTAAGATGAAGAATATTTAAAAACACCCTTCACGTAGCCTAGAATCGCAATCGTCTCGAAAATCTCCTTGAAATACTCCTCCAACGCTTGCTTAGAAAAACTGAGATTTTTCTTCGTAATTTGCCTTGTGTCTCTTTAAACCCATTGTTTGTTGTTAATTATATACTTCCACATGTATTCTTATTACAATTACATGCCAATATGAGTCCCAAATAATCACCATCACTTAAGCTCTACGTTTGTAGCATTAGAAACCAACTAGGAGACTCTTCTATTCGCGTACCCAAGCCCCAGCTTGGGTCTTCCCTTTGTAAAAGCAAGCCCCGACTTGCTAGTAGTCTACTAATCCTCCCAGGACCCAAGCACCGGCTTGCTCTCAAGGCCAAAATGAGCAAGCCCCAGCTTGCCTACCTTCTTTAAATCTGTTGCAATATCCTCTGCTAAAACTGCCATAACTTCTAATCCGGGAGGAGTTACGGGGCTCGCAACCTATCAAATCGAAGCTATCGACGAGTTCTACAACTTTCATTCTTTGAGTTTTCAGAAATAAGGAACGGATGAAGTTCGAAATTGGACTGGAATTAGAAGCTATGTAAATGACAAATATAACAACTCTTAGCTTTGATAAAAAGGCAATAATCTCGCATCCGAACTTCCGATTGGAATGATTCAAGACGTTCCAGAAAGCTTAGAAAGAGTTCTACAACATAGTCCAAGTTCCACGCCAAGAACATGAAATGATCATAAAAATGAACATGACGGCCCGAACGATATCCGGAATTGTTTTTCCTTAAGTTTTCATACCAATAATTGCTCACTCAGCTTCCAAACATATTATCTACAAAATGAAAACAAAATGCATGAAAAGTAACTAAGAAACACGAGTTTAAGCAAATAATTCAAGTAATAGATACCGGATAAGTAGGTATAAAACCTACTTATCAGACATCACAGTGTACGAGTGCAAGTACTTCGAGACGACGGGACCCGCAGAGCCCGGGGCACCCCGGCCAGCCGCAAGTCCATCAGCGGCTACCGCAGGTACACCTGCGGCTCCCGGCTCTATAAATATAGAGCTTGAGGTGGTCATATGAAAAAAGAAAAAAGGCAAGGAAGCCTTGTCAAATTTGTTCTATACACACCCTATATTGAGTGTTTCCTAATTTTAAACACCTATTAGCTCACATATAGCTATCTCTTTACCGGCGGGAGCTGAGTGTTTATCCATTTAGAGTCATAGAAGCCTGATTGGCAGCCCACTGTAAGCCTTCTAACACTCTATAAAGCCTTTCTCTTCATCTTTGCACACACTATTTTACACATTGAGAGTCGTGTTGTGTGCGTATGCCCGGACTTCAGTCCGTGATTTTCATTTCTGTCTGTATATATATACTTATATATGTATATACTTTATATATGGACTAACATTATCGAGTTATGCCACGATTGAGCCTAAACTTATGTCTGGAGCGTTTACTTGCTTTTATATATATATACTTATATATATAACTGTTGTCAGACATGTCTGATGAGCCTGGATTTTACATCCTGAGCGTATTACCTTCTTATATATATATATATATATATATATATATATATTTCAGTTAGGCCCGGAGTTTACTTCGAGGCCTTTTACTGCTTTATTTATATTTTGTCCTGCCTGGAGTTTACTTCGTGGCAGTTGATCGTATTTACTGCGTTATTTACATTTCTAATCCCCCATTGAGTCGCTTTGTAGTGGTTGATCATGTGCATATATATATATATATATATATATATATATATATATATATACTGACTTTTATATATATAATCGCTATCGCTTTTTATACAAATCATGCGGATATCATGTGAGCCTAGGAATCATGTGATCGTGAGATTCATCTCTTGAATATAGATTCGGTTCGATGATGGACATTTCAAATTGTAAGCGACTTTGTAAATTATTTACAGTGTACGAATTTCCTTGGATGGCTGTCATGCCCATGAGGAGTTCGGCACTGCCTCGCATCTCAAAAATAAAAGCAAACAAGCTGAACATTTAACAATAAAATGGAAGTATGAAAAGGTCTCAATTCCTATTGAGTACAGGGTTTGAAAACCCTCTTTTTAAAAAAATTCATTGCTATATCTTTCTAAAACTAAAATTTTCTATAAATTCAAACCCTATGTATATAGGTGCGAACGAGGCCTCGCACTACTTTCAAATAATTGCACATTGATCCACACACACACACACACATTCATATAACAGTTTCTTGAAAAGTGGCGGTCACCGTGGCAACACGGATGTCGGGGGTGCCTAACACCTTCCCTACGCATAATCAAGCCCTCGAACCCAAATGAATCTCGGTTTCACAGACCCGTTTATCAATGTCAAATCATTGGGTCAATGTGCAAACTTTTTCGGCTGCGTTGGTGCAACCAGTTAAAAACAACAACTGGCGACTCTTAAAGTCAAATCGTCGACATTATACATGTTAGACCTTTTTCACTTATTTTTTCAAACAAATCTCACCTAACATGAGAACACCAAAGAACAAGTAACGAAAAGGGACAACTAAAAATCCCGACATCGACAGGTGGCGACTTTGCTGGGGACTCCAGTAAGACGGCTTAAGCCGCTATTACAAGCTTTTCAAAACTGTTATATGCTTGTGTGTGAATGTTACATTTACATTTATGATGAATGTGTACGAATGCATTTTACTTATTGCACTGCTAAATATCTATTTGTGATATTAGTGCTTCGCACATGTCATCATTTTCATAAACGGTGAGACATATTGTATGTGAATGTATGTTGTGTGGTTCCTCCACTGTGAGAGGCTATCCTCTTGGGTTTTGATTACTGGACTCGTAGGGAGACTAATTCCAACGAGGTTCAGGAAAGGCACCACCCAGATTGGCTCCAATTAAAAGACCGGATTAACTTCCCGTCAAGTAGATTGCGATGATCTGGGAACCTTCATGCCAAAAATCCGCAAGAGTAACCCTAAGATAGGTCAACCTCTGATAAACCAAACGCGGAGGAAAGTCTCTTCATACTTTCCATTTTCAATTACTTGTAAAAGCACTTACATTTAATTTTATTCCATGTTCATCCATATGTAATGAAAAATATAAAGAATATCTGTGCATACATGATATGTTATCAATTAACACCCGTTTTTGTAGGACAAAATTCCTAAAAAGGGCACATTATGATAGCATTTACATTATCCCTAAGACTAAACTACATAAGTCTTTTGAAGGGAAATCATTGGGCATGTTACCCCCTCAAAATCTAAAAAGGCCACGAGCCTACATCTAATCATGTCTTCTTCTGACCAGTCTAATCCTGTTTCTCGATAAGAATTTGACGAAATAAGTAAACAAATTACAGACTTGGTTGTTCTGCTAAAAGAATTGCATCGGTCTACTCAGGGTATAAAGATGCCTAGACATACAGAATCCTCTGCACAAGGAGGAGCTCAAGGTTTGGAAAAAATAATTCCAGAACCTCAGTTGGATACGGCCAACAAAGACCCTGAAAACACCCATCTCAAATGAGATCCAGACACTGGTGATATCAGGAAGAAGGTCCTCTAAATGGAGGAAACTATTCGGGTTCTCAAAGGAATTGGAACACATGGAAGTGTTTCATATGATGACCTTTACATATTTTCCGGTGTTCATTATCTAGAGAAATTCAAAACCCCTGACTTTGAAAAGTATGAAGGGTTAGGGGATCCTTATACACATTTGAAGGTGTTCATTGGAGAACTTGGATCTTAAGCGAAAAATGACAATCTCAGAATGTAGCTGTTCCAGAAGAGTCTGACTGGAGAAGCCCATTTGGGGTATACCAGATTAGACAACTCAAAGATCCATAGCTGGGAAGAGCTAGCTCATGCCTTCCTCACTCAATACAGTTTTCAATCTCAGATGGCTCTGGACCCATGCAGTTACCAAGGTCAAGAAACAGATCTAATGAGTCTTTCGAGAGTATGCTCAGGGTGGAGGCGCTTGGTGGTCAGCCAAGTTATTCCTTCCATAATGGAATCAGAAATGGTCATGAATTTCATAGACATACAGGAAGCTCCTTTCTATGAGAGAGTTTTAGCTGGTATTGGTGAACCATTCTTTGAAATGATCAAACATGGAGAGATGGCTGAAATGGGATTGAAGTCCGGTAAGATTCAAGACCTAGTCGCTCATAAAGCAGTTGCTAAACACATCCAATCCGGATCTTATGGAAACAACCCCCGGAGGGTCCATAAAAAGAAAGAGGAGGATGTTTCCTTGATACTACAAGGTCAGAAAGGCAGTCAGAGCATGCCTATACAGAGGAGAAACTACTCCCCTTTCCAAGCACAGTCTTCAAACCCTCCATTGCCTAAAAGTGGAGAAGTAAAGTGCCCTCGAACGTTCACACCCTGAGGGGACTCGCTTGAGAATATTCTTGTTCTTCTGACTACTCAGAAAAAAATCACACGTCTTCTTCCACCATTCAACCCTAATTGGAAGGGTTTTGATGCTACTCGGAAGTGTGCTTATCATGCCAGGGCACTTGGACATGATACTCAAGATTGTTGGGCCTTAAAACAAAAGATCCAAGATTTAATAGAAAACGGGGAGATCATGGTCACCAAACCAGATCAACCTCATGTGCAAGACAACCCTCTTCCTCAACCCAAAGAAGAAGAGGTCAACATGATTAGTTGGAGCGCTGGACAGAGTTCCAGTTTTAATGGTGAATCATCCCAGACAAACAAAGACGGTGTTGACAGATGGGATTATGCAAAGTTCAAATTTCCTATGGAACGAAAAATGAAAACTCTTTGCAAGCAAATTAAGTAATTGGCAGAACTGGTGACCCATTAGCATCAAGTCACACACCAATTAGTCAGCCAGGAGCATGCTTATCTCCTCCCTTTTGTTATGAATGCTCCACCCTCACCTTCAGAAAGCGAAGCTATGGAGGATAAGGTTGTAAAAGGAGCAAATGCTAAAGCCCGTTGGGATTTTGCCAATTAGAGGGAATTCACATACCTTGGCCAACCTATAGAAGAGAAATTTCAAATGCTGATCAATGAATAAAGAATTATCTCCCTTCTGCCTCTAATCAATCCCCATTCAAGACGGTTCAACTATGATGGAGTTTGTCAATATCATTCACATTCTCGCGGTCACAGCACAGAAGAATGTTGGGCACTCCGCCATCTCATTCATAATCTTATTGATAGTTGTGTCCTGCAGCTGGCAGATGATGACACTATACAACTCGAGAGTGGGAATACATGTCCTACCAAATAGAAGGGATCAGTAGTAGTTATATCCGCTGAGGATGATGAGACTGTCAAAGCATTTCCCATACAAGCAATTCAACTCAAAGGAGCTGACAATCCTTTGAAAGTGGCCGCACCAAAGCCAATTTTTGTACCTATCAGACCACAATATCTTGTTGTCAGCTTACACAAAGTTCCATAGAATTATGGAGAAGCTGAAGGATCTATGTCTCATACTATTGCTACAGTGTCGAAGGAAAATCCACTGTATCTTCCTTAGAGGGTAATGAAACCCGCCATCAAAGCAAAGGGGAAGATTCACATGGAGAAGATTAAAAAATTCCTTCGCACTATGAGCCATAATGAAGCCAAGGTGGTTTTAAGCTTAAAAGAAGGTCCACATCAGATATCAATATTGGACTTGGTTTTCTCTTCCGAGGATCAAAAGAAGATCTTACTCAAGGTTTTGGAAGAAGCCTACTTACCAAAATCAGTGGATGTGGAAAAATTTCAACATATCGTTGATCACATTTCCAACAACAATGTGATATCCTTCACTGATGATGATATACCACCTGAAGGGATCGTTCATTGCAAGCCATTGCACATTGCAGTTTTGTCCTCCAGGTATATGTTAGCTAGAGTTTTGATAGATGGAGGTTCATCTCTGAATATCTGTCCTTATACCACCTTGGTGAAGATGAATGTCAATCTCAAATGGATCCAAAGCAGCCATACGGTTATCAAAGCTTTTGATGGATCCCAGCAAAATCACTACAAAAAAAGGGTCATTGCCGACAGGGGTATTGACGACGGCAGTGTTGCCGTCGATAATAAGGTTAATGGCGACGGGAACGCCGTCACTCATGAGTCCCGTCGGTAATGAGGTATTATTTGGTGGGAAAATTTTGCGGTGGAGGGAAAAGACACTGGCAACGGGGACTAGAGTGCATGGCAACGGGGTGCCGTCGCCAATGAGTACTTATCGACGGGGTTACTAGCGACGACATTGCCGTCGAGAATGACATTCTATTTTTAGCCCTTCCAGCGACGGCAATGTCTCTACTTTTCTTCCCTCTCTATTTTTTATTTTTGGCTCTCAGTTTCCCCACTCCTCGCCATTGATTATTATCCTAGATTAACATAACTTTCAATTGATTTGCCGAATTGATTGTCACCCCATCCATCATCTCGCCGGCCCGTTTCATTTTTCGGCCGCTGCAGTACTTGGGCCCATTTTTTCTGGTCACTTCTCGCTTGCCATTTCATCATCTCCGTGTGTGTGGAAAGGCATGTATTGCTGAGCTTCTAGAGGTATCGTTCCTCCATCTCTCTATTGTTGTCATTTCCCAGTCGCCACTCTCACTGTGGTTGCGAAAGGTAAAAAATTTGGTCTCTGTATGTATTTTAGTTGCTATATTTGCTTATGTTGAGTTACTTAGTGTTTATCATGTGTTAATTTCTGCTCATTTTATCAGTATGTGTAAGAATGATCATTTTTGGGAGCATATGAATGAGATACTTCAATAATTTTTTAAGAGAGAATATATATGTTGCATAAACTATGGTCGTGTAGGAATTGTCAGGACTATGGACCCGCTTAAGGGTGTCGATTAAGGAGTGATTCCTTGTCAGTATTATGGATTGATCCAAATGTTAGTCATAGAAATATTTACATTTGAGCTCAACTGAAACTCCAAAAGAATGAGGGACTGGAAACTAAAAGAATGTGATATACTATAGAAGTGTTTTGTCAACATTCACTTGTAATAAATTTTGGTGACATACTCAAGATTAGTAAAAATTTGAAAGAAAAAACTTTATAGTTAGGCCGGTGTTCTGAAAAGTATTTCTTTTAATTTTTATTTTTTGTTTTGTATACATGTTATTTCTTATATATTTTATAGTGTAAATTGTGAAGATTGATTGAAAGCACGGTTCAACCCAGTAATAAATGTTCATTTTATGAAGGAAGTATCAGATTAGAAAAATGGATCAATAATAACAGTATATAAAATGTCAAGACCTGCAATCAATAGTGTTTATCATGTGTTTCGAATTCAAGACCTGCAATCAAATGTTTTCTTGATTATTTATCCACTGAGTTAAGGAGTTGTTAAGGAGTTGTTAAGGGGGTGTGTGTCTTGTGTAAACTCAAGCAGTAAGTGGGACAACTTGGGACTGGGATTGGGTGGGGTAGATTTTGATGTTAACTGGTGACAATGATTTTGCCGTTGCCTTTACGAAATTGTTACGTATCTTAATGACTTTGGTAACGTTCTCACAAGCTAGTTCGAGTTCTGTACATTGTAGATAAACTTTAATTCCCTTTTTTGTCATAACATATCTCAGTATATATAGCCAAATTGTTGAGTAGAAAGTTTGTATATTTTTATATGGATTTTATTTGGTTTTAAAGATAGACCTCATAGACCACAATTTTTTATAACGGCTTGATCATGCTATTGTATCTTGGATGTGATGAATAGCCACCATAGTTGACAGTAAATTAATACATATGAGTATTGAATGATAATACATATGCTGATACATATGCTCATACATATGTGTTTTGATTTGTTGAAAGATTTTAGGTTTTGATAGGTCGGTTATGTTCTGCAGACAATTAGCATTGTTGGGTTCAGAGATTTTTACTAGATAAACAAAATGAAAGAGATAATATTTGAATATTGTTGCTATTTGTATTTTTTAATGAACAGAAAAGGAAAGAAAATAGATGGAGTTTTTGTAATCTCTCACACCCTCTACATTACTAACATAATGAACCTTATTTTGTTTCACCTTGTTGGCATTAATGGTTTGAAAAATGAATGTTTAGTTATATAGAATAATCCTTACTTTGACATGTACATATATTTTCATATAGTTTAGGAAGCTTAGAAACCCGTTTGAGATTCACTTAGTAGGAGTGAATCTCAAATAGTCTCCATTTTGGGACTGTTCTTGTATGTTTTGATCTCACAGGTCGGTGTTAACGACATGAGCACGTCTTTATATTTTTTGAATTTTCGGTCAGTATATATCTCTTGATGTTCTTCGGGTGCATATTTAGACTACGATGTGTTAGTCTATTTCGTGTACTTGAAGACCATAGGAGGTGTCTTCTTAAAATTTCCGAAAAAATTTAAAGATATGTTCAAGTTGTTGGCATCAGTGAGGCGACACTTCCGGGAATGGGATAGAAGCTGGACCCGTTAGAGTGGGAGATGAAGTTAGGAAATGCATAAGCTTGCATATACATTAACTTGGAGACTTGATTGTGTTTGTCTAACTTTCCATATATATAGCAGACAGTTGTCCGAGATGTCTGTTGATCGAAGTTGGATGGAACGTAAGGTAGCCACTGATAGGAGTGGGCTTAGCTCTGAGTACCGTAGTGGGGTTGAACAATTTCTCAATTTTGCATTTGAGCAAGTCAGCGACGATGAGATTAGATGTCCTTGTAAGAGGTGTGTGAATGAAGTGTGGAAGTAAAAGAGTGATGTCATGTGCGACTTATTTGCGTATGGGTTCAAATAGGGTTATACGACATGGATCTATCATGGGGAAACCTTGTTCGATGAACATGAATCAGAACCAGAATCTAGAGGTGACGAAACCTTTGACTGTACTAACATGATAGTCGAAGTTGTTGGTTCATACTTCCAAAATCTGAATACGACAGACGACGTAGCATTGAGCAAGAAGCCGAATGACGGGGCTAAGGGTTTCATGAGTTCTTGCATGAAGCAATGACGCCTAATCGTATGAAGCCAGACGCACAAAAAGCACACCGTCTTATATGCCATGACTAAGTTTTTACACTTCAAGAACGAGCATGACTGTAGCGAGAGAGGTTTTAATGAACTATTAAGCATTGTGAAGGAGTGCTTACCTGCAGGCAATAAGTTACCGGAGTCATACTCGAAGATGATGATTGTGATATTGATGGCTTTGATGATATAAATGATTAGGAGTATGTACTCTTTATGTCCTTTTAGTTGTATTCAAATGTAATAGTTGTCTCCTTTTAGTTATATCTGCATGTTGTATCCTTTTAGTTGTATTCAAATGTCATAGTTGTTTCTTTGTCATTTTTTATATTTAAGCCTATAAAAAATAATAAATAAATAAAATAAAAATAAAATGAAAGAACAAATGCATGTTGTATCCTTTTAGTTGTATTCAAATGTCATAGTTGTTTCCTTTTAGTTGTATCCGCATATTATCTTTTTGATGATGATTTGACAGTATATATACAGATATGGCTCGTACACCACATAACGATCGTTGTGGGCATGCTAGTAGTTCAGGCCGTGGGGGCCGTGGAGGTAGTGCTAGTGATGAGGCCGGATCATCAGGTATAATTACATGTTTTTTTGTTATCAAGCTTATTGTTTGTAATTTTATATAATATTGACATTATATTCGTTTATATAAATATTGTTGTATTTCACTACATAGGTGATCGACGTAGGCCTCCACGGGGACTAGCACGTGGATTGCTAGGAATCCCCAGCGCCACTTATATGCTCTGCCCAGGACTACTAGGTAATTAATACATTACGTTTGTATTAATTATTTAGTTCTTATATATTCTTTGTAATTTGGAAATTTAATAATTTCAATTTTAGTATCCTTGATGCGACGCCAAGGAACACGTTGCTTGGGATCGTCCGCAATCGATTCTCTAGCCCGTGGATGAGGTGGGCAGATGTGGATGACCGCACACGTGCGCTTATTATTGCTGAGTTTAGGGTAAGAAGTCATTCATTCATATGTTAGTTTTAATTTGTGTTTTTGAATATTTATTTACCGCTTTGCTTTATGTTGTCTACTAAGTAACTGCTGATATTCTTATGTTGTACTGCAGAGATATTATTGTTTCGAGGACGGGCAGGAGGCACATGGGTTGACTATTCTCGAGAAGTATCTCGAGATGAATTGGCACAAGTGGGTGTATGACTGGAAGAAGAAGGCCCAGACCAAGATGGCTAATGGACAGACACTTAGAGGTGTCTGGCCAGATTTCATTGGTGTTGCGGTGTGAGGGCAGATGTGCGATATTTGGGAGGGCGAGGCGTTCAAGAAGATGTTAACACAACAGACATTGCTTTCGACGATGAGAGTCCTCTCCCACATCAACTGACTGGGAGTCGGGTCGTCTGACCTCTGTAGGGAGAGACTCGAGGCGAGTCTAAAGCACCGACCTTCCCGCCTCGAGTTTTGGTGGCACGCTCACTAGAAGAAAGGTGATAGTGGTTATATCTCACCTGAGGCAGAGTGCATTACGGTAGGTAATTTAATTATTTCATTTAGTATGTATTTGATGGCTTTGAAATTCTTTTGAATTTTTTGTGTAATACTTGCTTTTCACCTATTTACGTGTTTTTTCGATACCTGCTCGAGGACCTTTCTATTGCCTCAAGCACCCAGAGGTGATACTTGATGGGCCGATGTCACAAGGTGAGAGACGAGGAGATGGTGGACTGGCTGGAGGCCATAGGGGGGCCGAAGAAGGGTAGAGTTGTGGGCAACCCCCGTGTCCCAGCCTACACTATAGTCCCTGCTGCGAGATCTCGACGTCGTCCACCCACCGGAGGTGGTGGTGCGAGTGGAGCGAGTCGACCTGACGCTGGTCCTTCATTATCTGACGACTTCTTCAGGCGGATCATAGAGGGGTGCATGGCGAGCAGTGTCGTGCAGTCAGGCGCACCATCACACGAGCGGATCTACCAGCTTGCTCAGGAGGTTGTCCACGACTCCATAGATCCTGCAGCTGCCGCTAACGACCTCATGGGTGTAGTCCGGGAGGAGGCCATCCGTGTATGTGCAGTTGTCTTGGCCAACATCTTTCCTCCACATATTCGACAGGTAAAACTTATTATTGATGTATTTCATTATTTGTAATTATATTGCCTATATAAATTGTTAAATAACTAGTTAACACACCTAGACATAAGCAATAGACACACATAGCACCGCATAGGCAATCGACATGCGTTAGAACTAACGGGACTCGATTCCGATATACGGAATCCGAGTTATATTCCAGTTTGCAAAAGTCTCCAACACTTAGGGAAAATGCCGTAAAATAGGTCAAAACCCACCTCGGTCCGCCGAACGCCACACAAACACACACGTAGCACCGCATAGGCAATAGACACGCGTTAGAACTAACGGGACTCGATTCTGATATACAGAATCTGAGTTATTGCCCAGTTTGCAAATCTCGCCAACACTTAGGCAAAAAGCCGTAATATAGGTCAAAACCCACCTCGATCGGCCGAACGCCATGTAAACACACACATAGCACCACATAGGCAATAGACACGCGTTAGAACTGACGGGACTCGATTCCGATATACGAAATCCGAGTTATCGCCCAGTTTGTAAAACTCGCCAACACTTAGGCAAAAAGCCGTAAAACAGGTCAAAACCCGCCTCGGTCGGTCGAACGCCATGCAAACACACACGTAGCACCGCATAGGAAATAGACACGCATTAGAACTGATAGGACTCGATTCCAATATACGAAATCCGAGTTATTGTCCAGTTTGCAAAACTCGCAACCACTTAGGCAAAAAGCCGTAAAACAGGTCAAAACCCACCTCGGTCGGCCGAGCGCCACCAAACACACACGTAGCACCGCATAGGCAATAGACACGCGTTAGAACTGATGGGACTCCATTCCGATATACGGAATCCGAGTTATCGCCCAGTTTGCAAAACTCGCCAACACTTAGGCAAAAAGTCAGTAAAGCAGTCAAAACCCGCCTTTGGCCGTCCGTCCGCCACACACGTAATAATCGCGATAGGCAATAGACACGCGTTAGAACTTACGAGACTCGATTCCGATATATGGAGCCTGAGTTTGAGTCCCGTCCGCCTAACTTGAAGAACACAAACTAAAATAATGTAAATATGTTTTCATTTTGATTTTGTTATTAATATTTTAATTTTGTTGGGTCTTGTTGACGAGACTCGTGGAGGTGGAGGTGGAGTCACTTTGTGATGACCACGAAATGATGACAAGCGCCTCCTCTCTAGTCTGAGCGATGATGACCGCCGAGTTGATGATGAGCGACCTCCTCCAATCTGAAGCAATGACCGTCGAGTTGATGACGACGCACCTCCTCCAAAGACAGGGTGATGACCGCCAACTCGATGACATGGAGACAGGCGACGGGTTGTAGTTAGTTTAGTTTATGTTATATTCTGAGTTTCATGTATGTATTTGTACAGTTTTTGAGTTGTACCCGACGACCATTATATTTTTTATCTCTATATTTGATTTGGGTTACTAGTTTATAACAGTTATAGTTTTGATTTGATGGTTGTTATTAGTTTATATCAGGTGTATATTTGTAAATGAATAGGGAAATTTTGAAATTGTAAAAAAAAATTCAAAATTTACGTAGGCATTGGCGACGGCGTTATAGGCATTACCGACGGGTATTTCGTCGGTACTGAGGTTTTCCCTCAAAAAAACTATGGGGTCTTTGCCGACGGCCGTGCCGTTGGTATAGCCGTCTGTAGTGACATTCTGCCGTGGCCAATGACTCTCGTTGATAATGACAAAGATGCCGACGGTTGGCGACGGGAGCAAGGGGCAATGACCTGTGGGGCGACGGCTGTGCCAAAGACAGTACCCGTCGCCAATGACATTAATGCCGACGACACCATGGTCATTGGCGATGGCAGTGCCCGTCGGCAATGACTTATTTTCTTGTAGTGAATTCCGTCGGAAAGATTGAGCTGCCAATTGAGATTGGTCCAAATACATTCAATGTATCCTTTTACGTTCTCAAGATAGATTCAGGATACAACGTGTTATTGGGGAGACCATGGATTCACATGGCTGGAGCCGTTCCTTCTACACTACATCAACAACTCAAATACATTGTCAACAACAGTCTAGTCACTGTCAACGCTGAAATGGAATGTCCTGAACAAGGAGATCTACCAATCATCAGCTTCAACTCAGAAGTTGAGCCGACCAGTTTTCATACTTTGGAAGTGAGTAACACGAAATACCATCCTATTGGAGCACCACTTCCCATGCCCAAGATTTTTGTCGAGGTTATGTCGGCTACCCAAGAAATGATGTCATTGGGTCATCAGCCTGGACAAGGGCTTGGTAAAAATCAGTAGGGTATTAAGCACCCTTTTTCAAGTGTCCAGTCAAATCGGGATAGTCGGACTAGGCTATTCTGCTAGTTCCAGTCATAGGAATCCTCATAAGCACAAGTAGGTTCCTCAAGCTTCTGCCACATGGCAATTTTTTCCATCTGCACTGCATGAGCTGATATAGTCTCCAGTAAAGGTGTCAGCCCATGTTATGGCTATGTTGTTTCCCAAGCCAGTGCCATTAAAAGCAAAAGAGGTATTAATTCTCGATCCCGAAGTGGAAGAAAGGGAGCGGAAACGTAAACACGACATCGCGTTGATGATGTCAGGCATACGCATCATTGTCCATGATGAACATACAAACAGATATACCCCAGACGATGATTGCCCAGATGTCATGGTTATAATTCGGGAGAAGGAGGACAGTGACGATCCCTCCATCATTGCAGTCCATCAGGACTTTTCCCTCGACAATTGGAGCAGCACTCCATGCATTGGTCGACGAGGGTAAAACGGGCAAAAAATCCCCCTGCCCTGTAGATAACTTTAATTTCTTACTTTTCTATACAATATTAGCAGTTATTTTATCAGTACATGCTAATGCTTGTGTATGATTAAATAGTTTCATATATTAAGTGAAAGCATATTTTGTTTTAGGACTCTGAATTTAGATGTGCATGTATTTGCTGATGAGATGCCTTCTCTCCACAAGGACTATAACTTTGATGCAAAGTTGGACTTAGACTTGATGGAAATAAAAGAGGACATTGAGACACCTCAGGAGATTAAGGAATGGGTCACAGACAAACCTAAACCCAACCTTGACCAAACCACTTCTTTCAATATCGGAACCTTAGAAAGCCCTAAGCTAATCGAGATTGGTTCAGACCTTACCCCAAACCAACGGAATGATATGGTTGTGCTATTAACCCAATTCTAGGATGTGTTTGCATGGTCTCATGAAGACATGGGGGGTTTGTTCACTGACATTGTTTTTCATCGCCTTCCCATTATAGAGGGATTCAGGCCAGTTAGGTAGAAGCTCAGGCAATTGAAACCTGAGTGGAGTTTAAAGGTAAAAGAAGAAATTATGAAGCAATTTCAAGCTGGCATTATCATGGTGTCAACATATCTTGAGTGGATATCCAAACATTGTTCCCGTGCCTAAACATGGAGGAAAGGTGCGAGTTTGCATGGATTATCGGGATTTGAACAAATCTTACCTTAAAGATAGATTTCCCGTACCCTTTATCAACATTCTCATTTATAATACTGCTCAATACGACATGTACTGTTTTACGGATTGCTTCGCGGGGTACCATCATATTATGGTCGTTGAGGAAGACCGTGAGAAACCTACTTTCATCACGCCTTGGGGAACCTTTTGCTACAGACGGTTGTCATTTGGCCTCATCAATGCCGGGGCAACCTACCAGCGAGCTATGATGGCTCTTTTCCATGATTTAATACATAAAGAGATAGAGATCTACATGGATGACATCATCGTCAAATCCCAAAGGGAGGAAGACCACTTAGACCATCTCAAAAAGCTTTTCAACAGTCAGGTAAGTACAACTTGACTTGAAGTTGAATCCAGCCAAGTGCGCCTTTGGTGTCAAATCAGGCAAGTTGCTAGGTTTCGTAGTCAACCACAAAGGGATTGAGCTGGATCCCACCAAAATCTAGGCCATCAAGGAAATTCCCATTCATTAGAAGGTTTATATCTCAACTCACAGCAACATGTGAGCCCATCTTCAAGTTGTTAAGGAAGAACTCCTCCATGAAATGGAACGATGAGTGCTAGAAAGCCTTCCTTACCATTAAAGAGCAGTTGGTTAACGCTCTTGTTTTGGTACCTCCTAGGGATGATGTTCCCCTATTTATGTACCTGTCCATTAATGACAATGCCATGGGCTGTATGCTGGGGAAAAAAGATGATAGAGGCCAAGAACGAGCTATCTATTACCTCAGCAAAAGATTCAGCATCAGTGAACATAAGTACACTCTAATTGAGAAGACTTGTTGTGCTTTAGCATGGGCTTCCATGAGGTCACAACATTACCTCCATGGTCATACAACCCATCTCATATCCTGAGTGGATCCTCTCAAGTATGTGTTTAGTAAGCCCATACTAAATTGTCGGTTGTCCATATGGCAGTTGATCCTACAGTAATTTGACATCGTCTATGTGACGTAAAAGTCTGTCAAAGGTCAAGGAATTGTGGATTAACTGGCCGCCGCACCTGCAGGGGACTACAAACCCTTTGGAAACATACTTCCCCGGTGAAGGGGTAATGGCAGTTCAGCAATACCATCAGTAGGATGCATGCCACACATGGAAAATGTATTTTGATGGAGTATTAACACGAAGGTTACGGAGCCGGAGCGCTTCTAATATCCGCACGGGAGCGATATCTCATCGCCACAAATTGCGGTTTATCGGCACCAACAACACAACCGAGTATGAAAAGTCAGTATCATGGGGCTAAAACTTGCCTGCTCAATGGGCATCGAAGCGGTTAATCGCCTTTGCGGATTCTGAATTGGTAATCAAACAATCCACAGGAATCTGTCAAACCAACAAATTACATTTGCTGCCTTACCATCGACAAGTTTTATAGATGGCTTTGGAGTTCGAAGAAATCTTCTTTATACACATTCCTCGGAATAGGAATGATTTTGCGGATGCGCTAGCAACGTTGGCCTCCTTGATTCACATATCTGACAAGGAAAGCATGCCAAGCCTTCCATCCACCACCCTTGGTATCATCATATCAAGGAGTATCTGCGAGATGGATCTGCACCCGCTGAGGCGAGCCTGAATGAAAAGAGTCAGATCCATCAACTTGCTATGAAATTTTACCTGAGCGGAGATGCACTCTATAAAAGAGATGCAGAATTAGGTCTCCTCAGATGTCTAGACAAAGACCAAGCTTAGAGACTCGTGGATGAGATCCATGGTGGAGTATGTGGCCCACACATGAGCGGACCCTTACTTGTCAAGAAAATCCTCAAAACAGGGCATTATTGGCTTACACTCAAAGCTGACTGTGATGATCACGTCAAGAGGTGTTATCAATGTCAAATTCATGGGAATGTTATCCACGCCCCTCCAAGGGAACTCTACAATATGAGTTCGTCATGGCCCTTCTCAATATGGGGAATGGACGTGATCGGGCCCATCGAGCCCAAAGCCAGTAATGGACATCGATTCATATTCACCATGATTTACTACTTCACTAAATGGGTAGAAGCAGCCTCCTTCCCCAGGGTTACCAAAAAAGTCATCATTACTTTCATCAGAAACAATATCGTCTACCGATATGGACAACCAGAGGTCATTGTGTTAGATAATGCTAAGAACCTCAACAACAAAATGATGGAGGAGTTATGCAGTAAGTTCCACATCAAACACCTTAATTTCGTCATCTACCATCCAAAGATGAATGGTGCTGTTGAAGCGGCTAATAAAAATATCGAAAAGATCATGCAGAAAATGTCCGCCAATCACAAAGGTTGGCCTGACCTCTTGCCTCTGACTTTATTAGCCCACAGAACTTCCATGCGTACTTCCACTAGGGCAACCCCCTATTCTTTAGCCTATGGGATGGAAGTAGTGCTCCCCACAGAGGTTGAAATGGATTCCCTTAGAGTATTGATGGATGCTCAGTTGGATGAAGACCAATGGGTACAAGACATGTATCATCAATTGTCTCTAATAGACGAAAGGCGAACAGCGGCAATCTTCCATGGTCATTATATCAAAGAAAGGATCGCATGCGATCCTACAAATGAAAAAGTCCCGGCCACGATAGTTCAAACAACATGACTTGGTTTTGAAGAAGATCATTGACAACCAAGATCAATCTAAGGGAAAATTTTCTCCTAACTGGGAAGGCCCGTTTTTTGTCAAGGAGGTATTGACATGAGGCGCTCTCAGACTACAGGAAATGGATGGCGATGAATTTCCGCAACTTATCAACTCGGACACCGTGAAACGGTACTATGTCTAAGGATATCATCAAGCAAACATCCTGGTATGGATCATCCAATCACCAGTCATTCTACTTTTTTAACCCTCTCTTCTACAAACTCTTCTGCCCCTCAGGGAAACATACATTTCAAACCAGCAGCCTGGTTTCACCTCATTTCAAACTTTTCATACAATTTCGGTTATCCTGAAGACATGATTAAACCTTTTTACGCCTGTAGTTTATCCTGAATATGGGATTAAACTTTTCTACGCTTGCAGTTTGTCTTGAAGACGGGATCAAACTTTTTCCACACCTACAGTTTGTCCCCATTATGGGATCAAACTTTCTTCTCCCCGCAGTATAGCCTGCGCATGGGATTCACACTTCTCTTTGGCTGTAAATCTTCTTGAGGGGCGAACTACGTCGACTTGATCTCCTTGATACACGAGAGTATGTAGGCAACCATATTCTATATGGCCCGGTAGCAATAAACAAAAAAACAACAAAAACATTTCTGCCATTTCTCTACAAAAACAAAAAAACAACAAAAATACTTCTACACCCTTCTTCATCAATAAAGCTTTAACACCCATCTACCTTTCATATTCAGTGTTAAACCTCTTACACCAGGTTCGAACTATGCAGACTTGATCTCCTCTTCAATAGGAGTACGTAGGCAGCCATTTATGGTTCAGTCTAACCCCTACTAGAACAACAATACTTGTCACACGGTACTGGGATCAAATTTCAATCCACCACATTTCATCGGCTTCAGACCAAAGGGATTGAATTATCCAACCTCTCCTCGCCAATAGGAGATTCGGTGACCATCTAAGCTTCGGTTGTGCCTCAAAGAGCAATACCAATCCATAGAAGATGGAATTAACTAGGCTTCTCACAAATAGAAGTACTGGCGACCATCTGTGGTGCGGTCAATCTTAGAGAGGAAAAGCCACACTCCTCTCCACATTTCTATACAGAAACCATTCCCAAGACACCAAAGATGGTAGGGATACATACAGATCAATGATCCGTTCTGAGAGATCCTACAATGACTCAATATCCACATATCAAGGATAAGTTTAGAATGCATCAAGATCACAAGCCCTGAAGAAACAGGCAAACATCAAGCAAGTATCATGGCACAACTAAAAGGGAAGTAAATCAAAATATATTTCTCTGCCATATATAATATTGATTGATATATACATCTGTGTTGTACACGACAAAATAGCTAAGCTAGTCTGTGCAGGAAAATATAAAGCTATCTACGGATCTGTGTGTATGCAGGCTATCAAATCTAACATAGCATCCCTCTCCGAACGAGGTAAAGCTGTAAGCTCCTGCCCAAGGGTATCTACACGAGCTAGCAGATCCGAGGCTAACTGCATGATGGCATGATGCTCATTGATATATGCACTCATATCGGCAAGGATGCCAGTCGTATGAGATCTCACTGAAGTACTGCCTGCAATGGCCACATCCCTAGCAGATAGGGAAACATCCCTCTACATAATCAATGCATCTCTGGCTGATCTAGCCTCATCCCTCTCTAATAGAGTGGCGTCTCTCCCATCAAGAGCTATCAACATCGAGGCCCTAGCCTGATCTCTCTTATAGGTAATTAGATGAAGGCTCTACTCCAAATATTGTGCTGAATAGTGAGTAACAGTGGCACTCAGGGTGGGAGAATCCATCATATATGCTGGCAACCAAGCAGTCAAGTCCCAATCGATAGGAATCTCAACCTCCTCCATAGGCTCCTCATCGTCGGAATTAATCTCCTGCACTGTGGATACTACCATAGTCGATGCAATCTTTGTCTCCATCAATGCGGAATACTCTGCAGAATGACTTGGATGACTAACAAAAAACTCAGCTAGCTCTCGCTGATCCCAATAGGCATACAACCTGGATCTGTCCTCTGCTGATAAATGGTGTGAAGCGAATCGCTGACTCACTGCCCCCCTCAAATGGATGGAAATCCTGAAACTGGTCAAATTTACACATCACGGCCAGTGGGTGGTAAGTGATCATCCCTCTCAAACCAGCTAGAGGAAGATAATCAATGCCTAGAGCATGAGTAATGAAGCTGTATGGTGAGTTAAGCCCTGTACACAACAATATAGCGAATGGATCTCCAATCCCTGTAAGGAAAGCTGACCAAGATGCAGCATCTGTACACTCCGCAGGCTGGAAGGAGTATGACATGGCTATATCATGGGTGAAACAATACCTATGCCGTCTAAATGTGCCAATCGGTCTCAAGTGTGTCATAAACCACACGTATAGCATGATCGAGATGCCTATAAACACTCCTGCCAGATAAGTGCCGCAGTATGTAGCTGACCTCAGAGTCTTTGCAATAATCATCGGTATAATGGTATGACCCTCCCTAAGAGCTCTCACTACCATAATGACGCCGATGTCCAACTCATCCATGTATCATGGCATGTAGACGTACGACAGTACGAACAGTAGCAGTACATCAACTCTGGTCAAACGCTAATGATCCTCCGGCGTGGTAAAATCCCCAAAATATCGTGCATAACTATCCTCAGAGCCAAATCTGTCAGTCAAAAAACGCTGGGATATCACGTGGCCAGATGTGATCTCATCATGTACCACTCTACGTCTCAAACCGGTGATGGTCATGAACTGCCTACTCATGTCCTTGATCGCCATGTGCACGCAAGGTCTGTCCAACGGCAACATCGTCAACTGTGCATACTCCCCTCCAGAGTAGGAGTCAACTCCTGGGTCCCGAATCAGAAAACCTACCTCTCCGGTACCCAATGCTCTATCATACCCTCTATGAATCCTGAAGGAACCTGAAACATCAACAGGGTCATAGTATGCTGTAACAAATGATCTACAGTCACCTTGTCTGGTGGTGACATGTTATCATACCACAAGTGCATACTAGATGCCACCAAAAATTGTGGGGTATGATCAATACGGCTAACTGTCGAAGAAGACATCTGTATGGGCTATGTTATAAGACCATCCAGGGGTTAATGCTGAATATCTCTGGACATACATACATATGCATAACATAATAACATGTATGATACAATAGATGGCAATATGATATAGGGAATGGAAAACTGTACATATATTCCTAAGTATATCATCATCTAATACATCTCTGTATAGCTAAAAATACAGGGAATGGGGGCGAAGCTATCCAGCAACTAACAGAGGCCTATCAAAAGAGATAATGAGAATGTACATCAGAAGAAGTCAATGGTATCGATGTCTACATCGTCAATCCTATCCATCTAATATAACTCCTCTTTAGTCACTGGATCTCTATCTATAAGGATGTCAGGCCTATACAAGGGAGGATCTGCACCAGCAAAGCCATATGGGTCACCTGAGGGGCCAGCGCCAGCGCTGGAAGGATCAAAAGTATCTGCCTCTAAAGGATCTCTACCCAAGTGTCGGACCAGCTGCCGGGTCAAATTGTCAATCTGTGTCACATGAGTCGGATCTCTGACATAAGCCGGCTAATATGTCATCATCACAGATCCTGGAACTATATCCTCCATAAACTGTGTGGCGTGGGTCTAAGCTCCAATGGTACGAGGGAACCACCAATGCTGGAACATCTCCTGAGTGTAGAGACCTCTGACAATGTGAAACCGTCAATCCCCAACAATGGGATATCAATAACGGGTGACTGTGAAACCGGCTAATAACGCCTGACATAAGGCATGATCGGCATGCAAATCTCTCCTGTGGTGCTCCTAATAGTACGCTCTCCTATGTAGAGCTCCCATCCTCCATTTGTGAAGAGAGGAATCTTACGGGTTGAAATAACGTACTCAACTCCAGTCGGGTACCCATCCTCAAATCCAATGCTCAAATGCTCCTTAGAACAGGGAACCCATGTGATGACATCCGCTGTCAACAACTCCAGCTATAGACTGCAATGAGTGAACCCTCAACAACAGGGACCTCCACCAGTATGGAATGATGCCATCTTTGTCCTCGTGAATAGGTATCTAAACCTAGCACGCTCACAGGACGCAAACTTAGAAGCCTCTCATAGGCCCAAAACTGTCAACACAAAGGCAACATCTGCTGTCAGTCAACGCTCTTAACCTGTATATGGGAAAAGACAAGAGAAATACTCACCAGCAGAAACGGGTAGAATCCTAACCAAGCCTCGGTCAAGCCCTGTAATCGCATGCGTATTCCCTTGAGGAAGTAGGCGAAGGTGTAGGAACCCCAATCATAATCTCTTATACGGTCCATGTGTCAAGTGGCATTGATCAAAGCGAAGGACACCGTAGAAGAGTTATCTGCTATGAAGCAGCCCCTAATGATTATCAGGAACAATCACCGAAGAATGCGATCCCTGACTCTCACATCATCGGGTATAAGCTCACTCAATAGCCCGCTCATAGTATCTACGCTCAAAGGACCTGTACATACAGTCCTACCCCTGAGCACCTCCGCTGGAACTCCTAACAAAGATCTAACAGCAGTAGGGGTAATATCCGTCGTGCAAGGCACCAAATCCCCTTTAAACTCCATACCTGTGATAAACTGCCAATCCATCGGCGTCATCATCACCTCACAGTCCAGTAAGTGGAGTGACTGAGTCTGGTGAAACCATCGCTCAGACAATGCCCTAAGGTAACCCAAGGGACAGCGACGGGGAAGAATGGAAAAGAACATCCCGAATCCCCAGCGATGTACAATCGGTCTATAGTCATCATGCAAAGTCTAATACATAGAGTGGATGCTGAACCAGTTCCCTCGAGGCTATGTGAAGCCGAGAACCTACATCAAATGCAGATCAACATCAGAACCCTTTTGCTCCTCATCAATAGGAGATAAGGAAGATTAAGATCTAACTTCATACTTCGTTTGCGTGCAGGTAGATTGAAGGATGCCGACTCAAGTCACCCAGAACATCTGGGTTCACCACTTGAATACCTGGAAAATCCCTACGGGGAACACGTACAACAGGAGCAGGAACCTCAACCGGTACATCCTCTTCCTTGTCCTCAACATCTGGCACTTCAACCCGGATAGGACGTATCACCGCCTCCACCAAACGACGAGGTTGTCTAACAGATTGGGGTTGAGGTACTTCAGAAGCCCTCCTCCGTACACCAGAAGTGGTCCTATGGGAACTACTCGACTGATCCAAATCCATAATATCTGCACAAAAAGTCTCCAAATCACCTCAGAAAGGGTGTGGTAAATTCTTACCTGGAGCTTTTCAAAATGCATCTTATGACTACGTGTATGCATGCATTGATTTAACATACAGTATAGTTAAAAATGCATGACTACCCAATGTCTACGTTTTGAAATTTTTGTGTCATAGTCCCCTTTGTAAATGGGATTATCCATATGCACATAGGCATAACTAGGTGGCCATTCAGTAGCACACCTACCCACAATCATATACATCCTACATGCATTTAATACATCACAGTAAAAAATCCGTATGTGTAGTTTAATTACCAGGATTATTTTACTTTTCTGCCTTTACTCATTTATCCTCAAATAAGATAAGAAATGACAGTAAAAAAATGCCAATTTGACTGTTTCAAAAGTCAAATTTTTTTCACATCATTATGTTTAGCATGGTTTAATACTAACATTTACTATGTTGAATATTTTTTATCAAGACATATCAGTATTCATATTCACTGCTATATGTCTACATGCATTTCATGTGATAAGCTATTTTCCAACGGATAGAAACTGGAAAAGAATACATGTATATGTTAGATGTATATGGAAAAGAATACATGTATATCCAACAGATAGTGAAGAACGCTTGTACGGTGGCAGAATATGCATAAAGTCACCGAAACTCAGCAAGTCTGAAGAAGAGCTCTCAGATTTCCTTCGCAGCTCAGCTTGAAAGTGACTTGTAAAAGCAACTAACAAGCCTTTCATACCCACGGTTAGCCGCAGGTCCACCAACGACTGCTGCAGGTGTACCTGCGGCTCCCCTACATGGGTCCCACACCTCTGGCTCGATCCAGTTAGAGTTGCAAAGGAGGTCTCGCAAGCTGAAAAGGATAAATTAGGAATGAAAATGCTACGCGATTGAGCGGAATAGCCTGAAATTCTGGTTTTCATGGGTCAAACTCTGGCTCAACATGTTACTCATTGGTATTCACCTGCAGACAAGGTATACTATACCAGTGGCCTTAGCTTTTACAAATCATGCTCGATAATACCTCATAAAGGTCCAATGCCATTAGTGTAGGGTCATAGCCCTAAGACGTATCCCCGGCGGGGGTTACAGCGTCGAAGTCACGAATTAAAGACGTATCCCCGGTGGGGGTTACAACGTAGAAATTCAAGCATCCACGTATCCCCGACGGGGGTTACAGCGCATTCTCAACCATTGATACACACATCAATGATGGTCAAGCAACCTTGACATTATCTCAGCCGGTGTCAAGTAAACCCATTGAAGCAACATTCTAATGTCTACGTATCCCTGACGGGGGTTACAACGGGATGCAACCGTTGATATACGCGTCAATGAAGGTCAAGCAGCCTTGATACAATCCCCAACAAGGGTCACAACTCGATACAACCATTGATACACACATCAATGAAGGTCAAGCAGCCTTGACAATGCACCCAGCAGGGATCTATCCGGTGATACATACATCAGCGAAGGTCAGGCTGCCGTGACGATACATACTGTTGGCAGTAACTCCAATAAAACTGTGGTATATGCTGGTGATACAAACCAGAGAAGACCATCCTCATCAGAGAGGACCGATGATGGAATATGTTATACACATCCTCAAACAGACAAAGATTTCTCCCCACAGATCTCTTGTACACAAGAGACACCTCTATGGAATAGAAGTCTGTGTCTAGGATTCACGACTTTGGTGATAGCCCTAACGTCAACATCCTTGAAGACTTGGATCGCATGTCCAAGACATCACTGATTGTCATCCCAATAAGATTATCAGGGAACTGACAATCATTGCATCATAAATTTGCATCATGTTAATGCACATAGCATCATGTTTATCTGTAGCATTTCAAGTGTTTAGGATTCTTTATCCTATTCATGCCTTGTATTTCGTGAATATGATAAAGAGGGGCATCTGTAGACACTTGAAATTTTTTATATACCTGTTACTAACATTTCAGGAGGGCGGATTCGTCTTTCGGAGATAACCTTGGAAGACAGCTCACATCCATTCCAGATACTACCGAAAGTTCAGTCTCAACACCGGAACACACACCGGGAGTATCATTCCCATCCCCGAAACACACACCGATAGTATCATTTCCAACCCCGAAACACACACCGGGAGTATCATTTCCAACCTCAGAGATAACCCCGAGTTTCGTCCTTGGAGATAACCCCAAGGAATGTTATTGCAGTTTGGCAATAACCCCGAAAATGCTTGTTTCAAATGCAATCAGGTTCAATCTCAGACCTCCTGCCGAGGCACTCATTCCTTAGACCCGGAGCTAACACTGGGAAGACAGGCACACTTACAGATGACCTTGTGGCATTCAAACACTTACAGCAGTCCAATCTCAGATATAACCCTGAGCAACGTCTGCTTTCAACTCAAACCGGTGATAACCCCGTTGAGGAGTCAACCGTCATTTTGCCACCTCAACACATGCGCGTCGTCTCAACACTTCATACATACATACAATAGTGTCCTTCAAGAACCAAGGAGTTCCAATCCCGAGTGACTATTACACGTGGTAGCACACCGGATAGAATTTGAAGCTTGAAGATCATGGGCATAGTCCCCTCTTCCTGATATCTTACAACCTCTAATCCCATGTCATTGCGTAACTCTCGACACAAGTGGTCCAAAGAAGGTTTTATATACCTCGTTCAGATGCTCGGATTGAAGTTCTGCAAGTTCGAGCGGACATCACAGTGCATGAGTGCATGTACTTCGAGACGACGGGACCTGCAAAGCTCGGGGCACCCCGGCCAGCCGCAGGTGCATTTTAAACACCCTATATTGAGTGTTTCCTCATTTTAAACACCTATTAGCTCACATATAGCTATCTCTTTACCGGCGGAAGCTGAGTGTTTATCCATTTAGAGTCATAGAAGCCTTCATATTTGCACACACTATTCTACACATTGAGAGTCGTATTGTGTGCGTATGCCTGGACTTCGATCCGTGGTTTTCATTTCTGTTTGTATATATATATACTTATATATGTATATATTTTATATATGGACTAACATTATCGAGTTATGCCTCGATTGAGCCTAGACTTATGTCTGGAGCATTTACTTACTTATATATATATATATATATATATATATATATATATATAACTGTTGTCAGACATATCTGATGAGCCTGGATTTTACATCCGGAGCGTTTACCTCCTTTAATATATATATATATATATATACTTATACATATAATCATTGTATTATATTTGATGAGCCCGGATTTTACATCCTAGATGCGTTCTCGCTTTTATATATATATATATATATACATTTCATTAGACTGGAGTTTACTTGAGGCCTTTTACTACTTTATTTACATTTAGTCCCTTTGGAGTTTACTTCATGGCGTATGATCGTATTCTTCGCTTTATTTACATTTCGATCCCCCATGGAGTTGCTTCATGGTGGTTGATCATGTCCATATATATATATATATATATATATATATATATATATATATTTACCGCTTTTATATATTTACATTTCGATCCCCATGGAGTTGCTTCGTGGTGGTTGATCATGTTCTAGATATATATATATATATATATATATATATATATATATATATATATACTTACAACTTTTTATACAAACTATGGTATCATGTGAGCCTAGGAATCATGTGATCACAGATTCATCTCATCAATCTAGATTCTTGTTCCTCGTGATGGACATTTCTGCTGTATGGCGACTTGTACATTATTTACAGTGTACGAATTTTCTTGGATGGTTGTCATGCCCATGAGGAGTTCGACATTTTTGTATATTATTTTCTCGAAGATGCCTCGTATCTCGAAAATAAAAGCAAACAAGCTGAATATTTAACAATAAAATGGAAGTATAAAAAGGTCTCAATTCCTATTGAGCACAGGGTTTGAAAAACCTCTTTTTATAAAACTTCATTTCTATATCTTGCTAAACCCGAATTTTTCTATAAATTCAAACCCTGTGTATATAGGTGTGAACGAGGCCTCACACTACTTTCAAATAATTGCACATTGATCCACACACACACACATACTCATATAACAGTTTCTTGAAAAGTGGTGGTCACCGTGGAAACACGGATGTCGGGAGGTGCCTAACACCTTCCCTCCGCAAAATCAAGCCCCCGAACCCAAATGAATCTTGATTTCACAGACCCGTTTAGCAGTGTCAAATTACTGGGTCAATATGCAAACATTTTCGGTTGCGTTGGTGCAACTAGTTAAAAACACCAACTGGCGACTCTTAAAGTCAAATCGTTGACATTATACATGTCGGACCTTTTTCACTTGTTTTTTCAAACAAATATCACTTAACATGAGAACACCAAAGAATAAGTAACGAAAAGGGACAACTAAAAATCCTGACATCGACACTAGGCATGCTTAACTTACAACCATGAAAATATGCTCTAGTTTGTGCTAACTATACAAATATAAAGGCTATGTTTGAAATCATAGACATGACCAAAGGAAGTCCACGAACGTAGAGCTAAAATGACATGACTCAGCGATCGCAGTACAAACTCAACGATAGTAGAGTCCCATCAACAAAACAAAGCAGCATCATGTGATGATAAGTTCAAAACAAAGCAATTTCTCTGATAAGCGCCTCAGGAACAAACCTAACCCTTGATTCACTCTATGAGGTTGGCCCTTCCTAAGTTACCTTAAACCGAGAAGATTGCTAAGTTAAAAGTTCATCACAAGGACTCGGTCGACTTTCGACGATTGCGATTCGAGACATGGCGATTCTTTGGCGAACCACGATGGTTCTTGACGAAAGGTACTGATTGCATAGTAGACTCAACAATCACAAAGGCTACCTCAATGATTATAGTCCTTCCTAAGGACACATTAGCTCAGAAGGAGCTAAGGGCAAATCAGTACAATCCTCCTCAGTCAGATTCGTAGAGCTAAGCAGAATTCGACACCTGCCCCACTAAGCAAAATGGAGAGAGGAAAGTTACAAGTACAAATTGAAAATGCCTTTTTGAAATCAGAACTTCAAAAATCTAATCTCTCTCTTTCGTTCTACAAGCATAAACCTTAAATCATAAGAAAGTTTAGACAAGCATACTCCTTGCAAAGAAGTCAATGGCAGCCTCCAACGTCATCTCTGGCTACAGACTCTGTTTTGATGAGTTAAAAATAGCTGAACCCAAATTTCACAAAGCTTTGTCATTAATAAAGAAGGCTGGTCTCGAAGAGGCTCTGTGTACGACCACACTGATCTACCCAAAGCTAGTAAAAGAATTCTACAGAAATGGTATGTTCAAAAACGACGTCATCACTACGAAAGTCAGGGATGTGGAAATCAAGCTGAAGGCTGAGGACATCATCCTAGCCCTAGGCTTCAAATCTGAAGGGTTTTCGTTCATAGATGACATAAATTTCCTCAGAGGATACAAGAAATTCCCCACTGTCAAATGATACAAGAAAAAGGAGTTTCCTCAGAGGTACGAATTTTTGGCTGACATTGTTGGAAAATGCATATGCTACAAGAGCTCAGGCCACGATTCTGTCAATGAAGTACAGCTCAAGCTCATGACAGCCATCAGTTATGGGATACAGCTTAACTATGAAGCCCTACTACTTGAATGGATTGGAAAGTGGATTCTCAGCTCAAAGAAATCAAAAAGCCCTGGGAAGATGCTCTACGGGCGATAAAATTGAGGATGATGAAGGTGAACAAATAAATCCAAACAGAAGAATGACCCAACAACTATTCAAGAACTGGAAAAGGAATCCAGCTGAAAACGTATGAATGATGTCTGAGTCCAGTGGTAGGACTGCTGATGCAAATAAATCAGGGATTTCAGGGAATATGTCAGTTGTTAGGGAGACTAAAGAAGATGAAAAAGAAACCAACAAGGAAGAACCCACTGCTGTAATACCCGAGAAATCCCGCGTGTTATTATTAAATAAATTTATTGATGGAAATAAATATTTATTTGAATATGAAAATTTTCGTGTTATGAAATGAGATAACTCAATTATATTAAATAATTGAATAATTGAGAATACATGGAGTTTGTGGTAAACTCATTGAAAGCCTTGTGTGGCATGGTGATGGGAAATACTAATAGTAATATTAATTGTTAATTGTTGTTGTAGTATACTATTAGTTGTTAATTGGTGTGTGGTAGATTAATTATTTAATAATGTTAATTAATTAAAGAAGTGCATGATTTATCTATTTAACAATTAAGTGAGTTATTAATATAATAATGCTATATTGATAGTTATGTGCATATGAGTAATAATATAACTATACTATATAGTGTAGTGTGACATTGCGTCTATATATTAAGTTCTATGAAATTCTATTGTATTAAGTTGTAATTAATCAAGGGAAGGAATATATTTATTTCTTTAACATAAATAAATAAGTTACTATTATAATATGGTTATGTGAGTAGTAGATAATTATGAAACTACCCGGACAATAATATGTGACTGTGTTATTTTAATGCATATATTTAATGTACATGAACTATGTGATGTGTATGGTAATAATTGTGCATTAAGATCTCATTGTGGGAATTAAGTAGACCAAACTAAGTCTAGATAACTAGATTGCTGAGTTTTCTTTTCTTTCCTTTTTGTCCCAAAATGAAAGTCACCAAGTACATGAATAGTGATTCAAGGCTATATTACGTATTCTTCAAAAGGCTAGTGTAGGAGATGATGTCTAAGCTTGAGGATGGTTGGCCAACCCTTGAGCAACCATTGTTCTATTCCATTGAACCTTGGATTTTCATCTTGTGTAACACCAATGCCCAGCCCAAACTTCTTCTATAAATAGCAGCCATGTTCATCAGTAAATGTTGCTTGAAGTTGTCTGTGAATTGCTAAGTAGTAAGGTTGAGAGCATACAAGTGTGCTAGAGCTTAGAAGTTCATTGGAGCAAATTTCTATCATATTACAGAGGTATAACTCCTCTTTCCTTGTTTCCATTTTTATTCTCTATAAAAAATGGAGTTTTAGTCTTGAAATTTCAAATTCTTGAATTCATGAAATTGTTTGTTAATGAGGTTGGGTAATGTCCATATAATTGTTATATGATCACATAAGCATGTTTAGACTGGTATAAGAGTGTTTAGGAATGGTTTCGTGAGTAATTTTTGTGTTTGGGCTAAACAATTGTTGAGGTTCACTGCTCTCTGTCTCGAACCGGATATGCAAATTGCTTGATTTATATTTATATTGAGTGTGCAGCAAGTTCTGCTACCGCCTCTGAAATTTATTTTGAGCTTCTGTTTTGCAGATTGTTGAAGTATTAGGTAGTGTACTAGCATGCAAGCATGTTTTAAAGGTAAATATAGCTATATGGACCTAATATGAGCATGTTTAGAATAGACTTGCATGATAAATGGAGACATATGGTTTAAATTGAGATTTGAACCATGAGTTTTGAAAAAAAACTATGTAAAAGATCATGTTCTACTAGTTGTGAACCTAGTGAGCTATACATGACTGATTTTGCACATAGATGATCATGTTGTAGTGTATATAGTCCTTTGAGCATGATCAAACTTATTAAGCCTTGTGTTAGAAATATTTTCAAGAAAAGACTTAGCCTAGTATGCTAACTTGCATGATTTCTACATGTTGTATATTCTGATTTTGCAAAGCATGTTAGTGTGACTTACACATGCATGAATAAACCTTTAGCTTATATTTATGTGATTAACAAAGAAACGTGAACAAATTCGATTTACTAGTAAGTTTAGAAGATGAATAGTGACATGATATCTTGAAGACTAGAATCTGACATTTGTGATCATATTTGATGATGCTCTTAGACTAACTCATGTAGTGTAACCATGGATATACTATGCTTGTATGTTATATTTCAAATAAAGCATGAATAAAACATATTTTCAACTAAAGTGGTGTTAGTTCACGTATGTGTTATGAATACACACAAGCATGTATAATATGAGTGTTGTAACTATCTTGTATGATTTAGAAAGCAAGCATTGTGAGGACCTGGGTAAGGGTTTTGTTTTAAGAAATTCCGAGGACGTAATTTTTTTGAAGGAGGGAAGAATGTGATAACCCGAAAAATCGGATTGTCCAGAATTTCAGTTTAAAAAATTAGTTATTAATAAAATGAATTTTTATTAATATTATTCTGTGCTATGTGTTTATTAATCGTTCTATAACCTAGAATGATTATTAATCGGGAGGATTCTAGCTATGAGCTAGACTGAATGAGTAAGAATTTTCAAGACGAAAATAAAATTTTTTCGGGGAAAAATACGAAATAGACACTATTCATCCATTTCTGCTCGGAGATTTATTTTGAATTTCCGAGAAATGCGTAATGATAGAATTCTAAGATGAGATGGAATATTTAATAATATTTCAGTTATGGCAAAAATGAAGTTTTTGCCTACGGACTTAAAACCTAAGGGTTAGGAAAAGTAATTTCCGAGAATTTTACGATTTCGTATAATAATTAGAGTTCTTATGCATGAGAAATACGAGTATAATACTAGTTATTATTCGAGTATAGAACGAAGATTAGTACGATGTAGAATACGAATATCGTACAATCGATATACAAAGAAAATACAAGAATACGAGAATGGAATGCGTAAAATACGATTAGTCTAAATGGACTTTGAGTTCATGGACTTTGTAGAATCCAAGTGGACTTGGATTATATCAAGCCCAATGGAATGTGTAATCAATCCCAGAGAAGTCCCGGTAAGAATTAATGTAAGGCCCAATTTTAGATTTAATTAAGCCCGATCCAAGAAAATTAACCGCGGATCGAACCAATGGGTCACCGGATGGGTAAAACCCATGAGACAACCCATGCGGAAGAGCCATGGGCATAAAGGGGCGGCCACTTGGTCACCAAGTAAGGGTGGTGACCAAGTAAACTTGGTGGCTAAGTTTGGAACAGTAAGGAGGTAGGGGGGAAATGACTAAAATGCCCCTAACCTTGGTTTTCTATAAATAGAAAGCTTAAGTTCATTATTTTGATCTTTCGAAAATCTTACACTATGAGAAATAGAGAGAGAGAGTTCGGATGGGAGAAGAAGAGGGAGAGAATGAGGAAAAGCTTGCCCGAGTGCACACTTTTTCCGACGAAAGGAGATTAGAGAAGAACGGTAATCCGAACCCTAGTTTTTTCTAATTTTCTTTAAGTTTAATATGTTCAAAAGCATTAACTTAATGAAGATAAGATGTAGATGAAGTTAAGGATGAATTCATATGGTTGAAATCATGAGAAAATGAAGAAATAAGAATTTGGAATTTAGTTTATAAATTTCTTAAAGAAGTATAAGATTCGTAAGGATTTTGAGTGATCCGAATGAATCTTAAGAATGAGTAGGTCAAATAAGTAAGGAATGATGTTCTATAACATCAAATTCCAAGAAAAAGTAGAATCTTAATCCAAAATATCGATTAAAACGAAGAACACAAAGAATACGCGAAGAACGCGAAGAACGTTGTTGATGGACAAATTTAAAACCATCATAGGATAATTATTGTTGATGGAAAAGTTTAAGACCATCGCGTATAAGTTAGTTTCTTATTTCTTGGTTAGGAACATTAGAAACGTTCTTGAAGAACGGATTAAAACTGAGCTATAACGAAATTATGGCGAAATTTTCGTAAAAGATAAACGAGAATTAGAAAGTTAGTAAATGAACCCAAACATGTAGGGTTTCATAAAATGTAAGAGAACATAGAAAACATGAGTCATGGACTCAAGAACGAACGAATTCCGAGTTTGGATGACCGAATTACGGACGAGCGAACGAAGAACATTAAAAACGTAAAACGAACGAAGGGCGAAAATTAAGCCAATTGAATGGCATGTTAACGGATTCAGAATGAAGTTCTGTCTGAGGGTAATCAAAGTACATAAGATAAGGGAGTGAATGTCTTTGGAACATCCTCGTTCCGAGTTATAACGAAGAAGTTATGAGATTTCGAAATCAGCATCTCAAGCTTGTAAAAGACTTAGAAAATTTTTCTAGGTTTCATGCTCGGCGTCGCAACGCGAAGTCATGCATTTTGGGGCCGCAAGACCATGACCCGAAGCTCGGACCATTAGCTATCGCTAATTTGCGCCAGCAAAGACAAAAAGAAAGAGAGAGGCACCTGGCCATGCAACGCCAAAGGAGGCAATACCCAAAAATAAGATTTTAACTGCTCAATTTCTCGGGGGATGTGCAAGAAAGAAATATGAATATGTAATTCAACTAATTTAACAATTAATCAAGTGTATTAAACCTTTCATGAAGGTTGAACGAAAAGTTTAAACGAGATTAAAAGACGAAGAATGTAGATGCGGGTTACGTAACCAATATCCGGGGACCGTAGTCGCGATAAACAAACGTGGGAAATTACTTTAATTGTGATTCCTTAGACGTTGAGTGATGAAAGTAATGTATAACATTTTGATGTTATGACCTGGTAATGAGAGATGAACGTAAAGCATTTAGACGATGTGAACGCAACGCTGTTGCAATGAACGATCGGTCTTAGCATACAACGAACAGTATGGCTTTGACATTAAGAAAGAATAATGAACATAGGGTTCATGGGATGAATAACGATTGAAAGTGATTAAAACTTTGAGTTAAGGTTGAATGAGAGATTAAGAGACAAGCAACGTAAACGTTGAATACATAAACGATTCTCATGAATCGTATTGACGTCGGGCGAACGTTCTAAGTATACATTGGTTGTATGACTTAGATGTTGTCGAAGGTAGTAAATAAGATACGATTGATATCCAGAACGCCGTAGAGAATGGTAAGAAGTTTAACAAAAGCCGAATGTGAGTCAGAGGAGAATGTTAGAATGAAATGTAAGAGTTGAACTCTTGAACCAGTGTAAAGGTTAAGTGTATACGAATATTAAATGGGTAGGACCTACACTCCGTGTATGGTTTGACCGTAAGGTAATAAAGATCAATGATTAAACCTGTGATCGATGAAGAAGCTGAATTAAAGACAAGTATGTATAACGTAAAAGAAGCCGGGTTAATGGTTATAACTTGGATAACGTTCCCAGTCGAATTAATCGGACGTTGTAAGTTAAGAATAAGGTACCATAAAATGCATAACGCTATAAATGCATAGAATGAATATTGAATGATCGTCCTGAGTATAGAAAAGATTGTATGACTTAGACGATAAAGAATGAATCTTGAGGTATGACATTTATTTGTCAGAAAGCCATAAGGAATAAGAATTTGACTTAACAAATATTATAGTTTAATAGTTCAGATAAGTTAAGATAAGTTTAGGTTGTGGTACAATCGTAACCTTTGATGGTTGACATATGGGAGCTGGGGTAAAAAATTCCTTCAGAGAGCGAAGGTATATACAAAACTGGCAACCGATCTAAATCACTGTGTGGGAAGTGTAGATGAGACGGGAACTTGTTTGTTGGTTGTTTGTGGGAAACCACTCAGAGTACCATATGGACTACTAGCAGAGACACGATGTGTGCTGAGTCCTAGGAAGGTATAAGAAGAAGATAAGTATTTAAATCATCAAAGATGATGAACGTATTAAGTAAGACATTTCCGTATGTCATGAAGTCGTTAACCGGTAAAGGAAGTTGGTCGCGTAAACTTAGTTTGTAAGAACGCAAATTCTAAGAAGTAAAGTTAAGTAAACCAATGCGTAAGTCAAGTATATGACTAATTGGTGTATGTGTTATTTCTTTATGTGCTACATAGGAATTGGAATGAGCAGTTCAGTGTAAACTATAAGATGTAGCTGTGCGTAAGGCAAGTTTCCTAACTTCATTCATATTTTAAATGAATGCTAGTTTCTAAACTTCTCAGATGTTGAACTTGAGAAGTTCGTTCATATGTGCAAATGTGTGATATTTGTACAAGGTGTTAGAATATATGAGGCCTTGTGCCACAATGTGAACACTTTGTTTCTATGATATGAATCGTTCAGTGATTGAACTGCTCAATATGAGCATGTTCTGTTTATACATGAACCGTTATTGTTAAGTCTGTGCTATTGATTCTAGCCAGACAGAATGTGTATGAAAGAGAGTAGAGAATGAAAGTATTTCAAAGATAATGTAACTAATGTTTTAAAATGATATGAATCGAGATTATTCCTATTATTCAAGGCTGCTTCATAACCTTTGTTTGGTTATTGAAGTCTTATAAGAATGTTTGAATTCTTAAAGTTATTTGTTCAACTGTTATAACTTGCTGGGCAATTGAATGCTCACACTTGCTTTAAATAAAAACATTCTCAGCGAACGATGTTAGAAAGAACTTAAGGATCCCGTAAAGATCAAGCTGATCGGTATACAGAAGAAGTGCCATTCATTAGATGAATGAGCATGAAGATCAAGCGAAGACTTGTAATATAGAATGATAGAATTAAACTATTGAATAGTTTAATGAATGATCATGTATCCTTGGTGGCAGATAGAAGTCACTTGTACAAGATGTAAAGAATAATGTAATTATCATTATTTGGAATGACCTTGAATATTGTGAAAAAGTCGTTGCCTTTTTATTCGGCTAGACTATATGCACATTTATAAAAAGCTGTCCAAACCAATTGATTGGTGCGGAAATCTTGAAACTGAGTTGGACAACCCTTTTGGTAAGGAGAGTGTATGTTGTTGGAAACCCCAACACATAAATAAATATTATTGTGGTGTTATGCATAACGTAAAGTATTGTAGACTGATCATCTATAGTACTTGATATTTTGTGGTTATAAGTTTAATATTGGTAACTCTAGTGGAAGTTCCATAGTCCTTAGTGATTGCTCAGTATAAATTGCTTATCCAGTTAGATACATTGTTAGCCGTTGAATTCATATATATCTGTTGATTTATATTGAATTGTCTTATCCCTTATTCATGATGTTATTCTGACACTTTGAACTATCCTAGAAATAACCCTTTGATATTTCAAACCTTGTGATATTATATCCTACACCCTTGTTGTATATTACTTGCTGGGCAATTTGTGCTCATCCTTGCTTATTTAAAACCTTTCAGTTAAGGAGAATCAGGGAGGTGTCTCTGGAACCGACAAGGGAAAGGGCAAGGCTACCGACTAGCTTGTTCCTTTATGTTTAAAATCTATTATGTTATACTAAGACTATGTTTAAGCTTAAGTAGGATTATGTAATAGGTCTTTATTCGATTCTATTATGTAATCTATTAAGTACTGTTGGTTGCGATGACTTGGGGGAATAATTATAATAAATCATTGTATATTATTCTAAAGTAGATTTTCCGTTGTCTATGCGTTATTTTAGTTATTATGGTTTTACCATGAGAACGTGATGAACCGAATTCGAGTGACCAAGTGGAGGTCCGAATTCGGGGGCGTCACAACTGCCCTAGTCATAAAAAGCAAGGGCAAGAGAATGCTAAAGGCTAGAATGGCAGAAGAACCCCAGGGATCAACTACTGATAAACTTGTCGAGTCCTCTGACATTGAGACTCTGAAAATCCTAAGAAGAAGAGAACAGCAGGCTAAGGCAGATGAAAACAGAGCTACCATATCACAGCTACTGAAGAAGAACAAAATCAGTCACAAATCCAAGAGGCCATCTGTCTCTCTTCGATCGTAGAGTCACTACCAATCGTAGAGACCAGACTGAACACCTCGAGCAAGGAAATTGCTGCACCAGATGTTCTTGCTGACCAACAGGATAGAGCTGAAGCTCAAGGAAGTCCTGAGGCTGTGGCTCAGCTAAGAAAACCAAGACAAAAATTGGTTAAGAAGTACATTCTTCTCAGTGAAAGGGTACTAAAAGAGGAAGATAAAAAGATGGTTGCTAAAAAAGAACTATCCAGAGAAAGCCAAAAGGACAAAGCTCAAGCTGAGGGGGAGATACCTGAAGTTCTCACCCTAGAAAATACTCCAGCTGAGGGGGAGCTACTAGTCCTACAGAAGGATGATCATGTTGAGGGGGAGCCTCATGAAATCTCCATGACAGAAGAAGTTGTTCTTGCAGAAAATTAGGGAGAACTAGAGCAAGAACAAAATGAAGCCATTGATATAGTGGAATCCTTGAACGAAGACAAAGAAGAGGACGAAGATGATGAGGTCGAGATCATAGCTGTGGGCATTAATGGGTATATAAAAGCTAACTACGAGCAGTTGTTCTCTTATCTACCCATGATGCCTTTTCATCAAGCTCAAATTCTAAACTCCTGGAATCACATGTTTTGGAGCTTCAAAGAATATCCAGCCATCTCTGTGCTAGCTCATGGATTCCCAGGCAACTTCAACTTTACCAAACAGCTGATCACAAATGGTCCCTCTTCAAGAATAGTGCATGAGCTATTATCTATCCCAATCTTTTTCAGAGTTAATCACTATCCATCCTCTTTTTTCAGCCAATTTTATGAATTTCCAAGCTGGCTGGAAGTAGTTCTTAATCCACTAAATCAACTCCCAGTTGCAGAATCCCAAAATTTTATAACTGATGAACCAAATATGCCCAACTTCACATTGATCCCAACTCCTCTCATCTCTACGATTACTGACTCTAGCCCCATCGTAGAGTCCCTCGCTCAGATCGTAGAGCCACCTACTCCAGACGCCCAAACATAGGCCCCTCCATCTGATATTCCCTTTTCATCCACAAATGAATATTTCAGCCTTGATCTTGCTCTTTCTACCAGGCAAGATCACTACACCAGGGCCCCTCCTTCTCACAGTCCAAAACTCATTAAACTCATCTCAAATTTGCCTACCAAAACTGAGCTGTTAAAAGCATCCAAGAAAGTGACAAAGGACATTGAAGAAAGTCTTGAAGATCACACTGAACTTATTCAAATGTGATTGATAAATAAGATCAATGCTGCTAATGCTCTCCCAGGCACTCTAAGTTCTGAGCTCACAAAGAAACTTAGGGAAATCATCAAAGAAATGATTCAGAGCATAAATGATCACGATCAGATCCATTTCCAAGCAGCTAAATGACGTAGGGATGTTGTTATGATCCTGCAGAAGACTTAGGAATCTCAGAATAAACTTATGATAAATAGCATCACAAGTCTCCAAACTGCATTGAAAGAATTTTAGGACTTCTCCATGGGCCAAATGAAATAGACTGACACTGTTCTGGATATCCTCTAATGATAGGACGCTTGATCTAATGCTCTAATCAAAGAGAATCGAGAGGACATTGTTCAAATCCAAAGTCAACTCAATGAGCTTATCCAAGGAATGACTCGCCTCTCAGAAGAAATTCAAAACCTTGATGCTGACATAAAGGGGTAGAATAAAGGGAAAGGAGGTCAAGGCAAGGGCAGAGGGAGAGGCACATTCTCAGCTCAATCTTCAAGGAATCCTCTTCCAAGGCAGTATCACTAATAGCCTCTACGATCTGGCCATTATACTCAACGATCTGATGATGAGCCAATCATCATGGCTCAACCATTAAGGAGTCTAGGGCCAACTCTTAGTTCACAAGAAGTGACCACCACAGGCCTAAGAATGCCAATTGGAGATCCTGCATTCATGAATAGGCATGATCACAATCCAAGACTAAGTCCAAGTGAGATGGAAGATCTAGCCAGAAGGGACGAAGCAAGCAGGAAAAGAAGAGCTAAAGAGTATGCAAATCCTCCACGAGGCAAAAGGACAAAGAAATAGAAATAAGTTGAATTTTAATTCTTATTGATGTAACTAAACTTAAATGTAATATCTATCTTAAACATCAATAAATTCATGCATATTCTCTAGAAATTTTAGCTGCTCACTGAAATATTAATTCATATTTACTTTCTAGCAATTGCATCTTTATTTTGATAATCATGACAACGAATCTCTTTGGTTATGTCAACATCAAATAGGGGGAGATTGTTGGAAAAATGCATATCTTGATTTGATGTTAAAAGTAAACGTTCATGATTATATGTGAAGTCCTTCAAGGAATATATGTAAAAGGACTTAGTGATAGATCAAAATTGTTAGGTTGATCTAAGCTTTCAATGTTCATCATTCTGTAAATGAATGTATAGATAAAGAGATCAAAGATGTTAGGTTAATCTATATCTTGACATGTAATAGATAGGCTCCAAACAGATTTGTTATCCAATGAACTGAGCAAGAGTTTGCAAAAGCCAAGGCAAAATCGTAGAACATCAAGGATCGTAGTATGACTACCTTGAAGGGCCTCTCCAGAGATTGTAGTGTGGTCCAGACGTTTGCCAAAGCCAATCCAGTGATCATAGAGTGATCAAGATGTTTGCCGAAGCCAACTTAGAGATCGTAGTGTGCTCTCAGAAACATAGAGTCTGCAAGACAATCAAGTGAAGATCGTAGTGTTCCAGCCCTTAAGAGAAATCGTAGTGTTCTCGTTTGGTTACATCAAGCACCAAGGTGGCAAGACACCACGATAAGAATCGTAGAGTATCATCTGGTTATGTCTGAAGTTGTGGGCCTTGATCATTTGTTCAAAAGATAAAATCCTAACAAATGTGGAATAGGTTACAAACGTTGAAGTAATCACCATTCCCAATGGTATGAAAATATCCTTAGTATACAACAAAAAGATGTATTGAAGAAGTTAAGGAAAGGACCATGGGACAGAAGAAAACACCTTTTTAGGTGTTAGGTGAGAAAGTAGTCTGCTATGTCAGTGGGCCAGAATGCATTTCAGAAGATATGCAAAAATGTCTCTATCAAAGTTTAGAAACGTCAAATACATTAAATGCTTAATGGATTCAACGGGAAGATTTTAAAGATCACATATATGCAAGACATCTGCAGATGATCAAGTAAGCAAGCATTGAACAAAAACGATACGAACACTCAACGCTCAACTCTACGATCTAAGAAGAAAAAAAAGCTTGCTCAGCTACTAAGTTCTTTTGAACAAGAGCTTAACGGCAACTGAGTAGCATTACAAGAACTCATCAACTACAAATCAAGTGAAGAAAAAAAGTTCCAAGTCAGAAGGACTTGTAGAGTTCTAAAGTGAACTAAGAAGAGCCAAGTCTGCTGGACTTGAAGAGTTCAAAAGTGAACTATGAAGTTCCTAGACTGCTGGTCTAGAAGGAATCTGTGAGATTCAGAAAGTGTAAAAGACATCCTTAGTGGATTTCCTACTCGAGGAGTAGAAGAGTTGACTAGGAGCTTTAAGTGCTCTGAACCACATAAAACCTGATGTGTCTATTGCATTCCTTTTATAACTGCTATAACTAATTATATCTGCTTCACTCTCATTAACTCGCTATTTTAAAAGGGGGATCAAACAAATCTTAATTCCGCTGTGTTTGAATCATTATCAAAACTAACAAAGTAAAATAAGAAAATTTTTAAATATCTATTCAACCCCCCCCCCTTCTAGATAACTATTGTGCCTTTGGGAACTAACATAGTATTCCTTATGAATATGAATAAAATAATACCCCTTACCTTAGTAGAAGACTGGATACTACAATAGTGAAGTAGCAGAATACTCTTCTTCTTGCACTCTATAGGTTCTCTCTCTATAGATTCTCTTGTGAGTCTCAGTGAATTGGTGAGAATGAAAGAAGAATTAAGCTTCTATTTATAGGAGAATGGACTAAATAGTAACTAATTCATGAACAGTCCAGATTGATTTACTATTAGAACGGACGGTTCATATTGATTACTATTAAAACCATAACCAACGGTCCAGATTAATTTACTTTTAAAACCACCACCGATGGTCCAGATTGATTTACTATTAAAACTACCATCAATGATCCAGATTGATTTACTATTACAACCACCATCAATGATCCAGATTGATTAATTATTAAAACAACCATCAATGGTCCAGATTGGTTATCTATTAAAACCACCATCGATGGTCCATAAAATTAGTAAATCTTCCCATGGAATACTAAGTCAAACTTACAACAAACGCCGCATAACAATCCCTATATTTATATCAAAAATTGAATAAATATTTATCACAAATTATTTATCTTTAATAAACACATTTTTAATCTATTAATAATGATTTATCATTAATATTATAACTCATAATATTTAACAACCAGATCATTCACAGGAAAGAGGGGGCTTTTCGATAAGGATTTCTCCCTATTAGCGCGCAATTAGGTGACCAAACCTCTCCTCGACAGAACTTTCTAGACATTGTCAATATTGCAAATAATAATATGAATAACTTTGTCATCTCAATTATTGATTTAATAATATAAAATATTAATAATGTGACAATAATTGAATCAAATAACGTGAGATACTATGCAGTAATTATTGTAGCAATAATTGAGTATAACTGAGTGACTTCTCACGTAAGCATCAATAATCAATACCGTGTGCTACTATGCAACCATGCGTATTACTGTACTTTTACCAACGGGTAGTTCAACAATTTAACGGTAAAACTTTCACCGTTATTTTATAAAAAGATATTTCTGTCGTTTTCTAACTACGACAATACTTTCGCTAGGGGTCCACTAATGATTGTGTGTCGTCGCATTTAATATTCCCCTGTTAAAACGAATATTCCCCGATCAATCAAATATTTTATATCAACTTGCTTAATTTGCAAAATTTTCAAATATTACCCACAACTATAACATTATATCATATTAACACCATAATATTCAAAAATATATTTTGAGAAAAATTATTCTTTATTCAAAAAAGTTGGGGTCTTACAACCTCCCCTTCTTATAAAATTTCGTCCTCGAAATTAGGGTACGTACCTGATATGTCGAAGAGGTGAGGATACCTTGATTTTATTTTAGATTCTAACTCCCAGGTCATTTCTTCCACATCGTGGTTTCTCCACAAAACTTTGACTTGAGGTATAACCTTGGAGCGTAGAATATGATCCTTCTTATCCAAGATTTTAATAGGTACCTCTTCGTACGTTAAATCTTCCGCTATCTCTTCCCGTTCTAAATTAATAATGTGTTTTGGGTCTTTCACATAGTTATGTAACATAGATATGTAAAAAAATGTTATGAACACGAGACATATTTGGCGGTAAGGCGAGTCTATAGGCCACAGTCCTTACTCGATCGAGGATTTAAAATGGGCCAATGAATCAAGGATTGAGATTTCCTCTCTTTCCAAATCTCGTAACTCCTTTCCATGGAGCAACATGTAACAACACATGATCTCCAATATTGAATTCCACGTCTTTTCAATGAAGATCAGCATAACTCTTTTGTCGATCTTGTGAGGTTTTTTTTACGTTGTCGGGTCGTTTAAATCTTTTTCATAGTCATACGTACCAACTCTGGTCCCAACAACGTTCCTTCACTCACCTCATCGCAGCATACTGGAGAACGACACTTTCTTCCATACAATGCCTCAAATGGAGTCATGCCAATACTTGTTTGATAACTGTTATTGTAGGAAAACTCCACCAATGGTAAGAACTTGTCCCAACTTCCTTTGAAGTCAAGGACAAAGAGTCTTAATAGATCCTCAAGAGTTTGAATAGTCCTCTCCGATTGCCCGTCCATTTGAGGATGATATGCCAAAATGAATCATAAATCTGTGCCCATAGCTTTTTGCAAACTAACCCAAAATCTTGAAGTGAATCTTGGGTCTCGATCAGAAACTATGGATACTGGCACGCCATGCAGTCTTACAATCTCATTTATGTATATACAAGCAAGACGTTCAAGTGTATAAGTTTCTCGTATCGGTAAGAAATGAGCAGACTTGGTTAATCTATCAACAATGACCCAAATTGCGTCTATGCCTTGAGAAACCTTGGGAAAACCAGTAACAAAATCCATGGTAATGTGATCCCACTACCATTCTAGAATTGAAAGTGGTTGCAATAGACCTTTTAGCACTTGATGCTTCGCCTTGACTCGTTAACAAGTTAGACACCTTGAGATAAACCCCGTTATCTCTCTCTTAATATTGCTCCACCAAAATGTATGTTGAAGATCATGATACATTTTGGTAGTTCCAGGATGGATTGCAAATGGTGTGTTGTGCGCCTCCATCATGATTTTATACTTCAAGTCAGAATCGTTAGGAACACAAAGTCTGGAGTTGACTCGAAGTATTCATTCTTCATCGATTCTTGCTTCTGGAATAGCACCTTCTTGTACTTTCTTCCTCATATGCATTAGCTTTAACTTTATCGATTAAAGTCAGTTCTACTCGTATATTCGCCATCATCATATGGGTCCCTGGAGTCTTTAACTCTATCTCTATCCTTTGTAAATCATACAAAATGGGTCTTTGTATTAACAATATCGCACTTGTACCCGCATATAATCTTCTACTCAATGTGTCAGCTACTACGTTCGCTTTTCCAAGATGGTATTGAATGGTATGATAATAATCTTTCAACAGCTCAAGCCATCGTCGCTGCCGCGTGTTGAGTTCCTTTTGAGTGAGGAAATATTTCTAGCTTTTATAATCCATATAGATCTCCACTTTCTCTCCATAGAGGTAATGCCTCCAAATATTAAGCGCAAAAACGACAACTGCCAACTCTAGATCATGAGTAGGATAATTCCTCTCATATTCTTTGAGTTATCGTAAGGCATAGGCTATGACCTTCCTATGTTACATGAGAACACATCCTAAACCTTTGCCTAAAGCATCACTATAGATGACAAATCCCTCCGAACCAGATGGTATTATCAGAACAGGTGCTGAAATGAGTCTACTCTTGACTTTTTGAAAACTCTTCTCATAATCCTCGCTCCAACCGAATTTCATATCTTTCCAAGTTAGCTGAGTTAATGGAGTAGCAATTCGAGAAAACCCTTCTACGAATCTCCGATAATAACTAACTAAGCTGAGAAAGCTACGTACTTCGGTCACTAACTTAGGTTGCTCCCAGCTTTGAATTGCCTCAATCTTTGTTGGGTCAACAGATATTCCATGATTTGATATTACGTGTCCAATGAATGCTACTTCCTCAAGCCAGAACTCGCATTTCTTCAACTTGGCATATAACTTGTTCACACGAAGCTTTTGGAGTATCAGCCTCAAGTGTTGCTCATGATCATCACGGCTTTTGGAGTAAATAAGGATGTCATCAATAAAGACGACCACAAAGTGATCCAAATATTCCTTGAATACTCGGTTCATCATATCCATGAATGTAGCATGGGCATTAATCAATCCAAAAGACATGACTAAGAATTCGTAATGCCCGTACCGAGTTTTAAAAGAAGTCTTTGGGATGTCATTGGTTTTAATCATTAATTGATGATATTTGGAATGAAGATCGATCTTTGAAAAGAATTTGGCGCCTTGTAACTGGTCAAATAGGTCATCAATATGAGGTAACGGGTACCTATTTTTGATGGTGACATGATTCAACTTCCGTTAATCAAAACAAAGTCGCATACTTCCATCTTTCTTCTTTACGAATAGAACAGGAGCACCCCAGGGAGACGTACTAGGATGAATGAAACTGATGTCTAACAATTCCTGTAGTTGGGTTTTTAACTCCTAAAGTTCAATAGGAGCCATTCGACATGGGGCTTTGGAAATGGGTTTTGTACCGGATTCAAGGTCGATACAAAATTCAATTTCACGCTCTAGGGGTAGGCAAAGAAGTTCTTCAGGGAATACGTCAGAAAATTTATTAACAATAGAAATATCATTCAAGACTATGTATTTTTGTTTAAATTCGTGACATGAGATAAGAAAGCTTGACATACGTTTTTCAATAAACGAATAGCTTTATGGCTTGAGATGACACTGATTGACTTTAATGGTTTGGTTGCTTGAATTCGCATAATAGGTTGGTTAGGAATATGAAAGCTAACAACCTTACAAAAATAATCAATTTTAGCATAATGAGTAGTCAACCAATCAATTCCTAAAATCACATCGAATGCAAGTATTTTTAAAGAGATAAGATCGATAGGTAACGTGCGGTTACCGATTTGAATCAAACAAGACATATAAACAGTGGATGTAATGAAGGTTTCTCCCAACGGAGTTTCAACAGATAAATCAAAGTCTAATTTCTCTTGAGTTAAATTTAAACGTTGAGCGCAAGTAGGAGAAATAAAAGAATGGGTAGAACCAGTATTAAATAAGGTATAGACTTCGCTAGAGTTTATGATTAGCTTATGTGTGATCACCTCATTTGGATTACCTGTTATCCCACAGTTGGCCATCATGCTTCTCTGGTTTGAACCCGCGTTCCTTCACAAACGTCTTTTCCACGATTCTATAATACTCTATTTGGGCGTCTAGACTGAGAAATTTGGTATGATCCACCACATCCTCCCCTTGACTACTAGAGGAAGACGACGATGAAGAAGAGATAGAACGTGCTCTCTTTGGACCCTTTTGAAATTGATAAAGTAGATGAAGATTACTTTCCTAATAGTGAGTGATAATCAGTCTGAATAACCCCCAAACTAATTTCTGCACAACCCAATCGGAAACCCTAACTTTATAATGCAGTGTAAAGGTTGATTAAAGGTTGAACGTGGGTAGAATCGTGGGTGTGAGCACCGAAGCGACAATCTCGTGAAGGAGGAGAGATGTATTGTAAGACCCCAACTTTTATGAATAAAGATTAATTTCTCTCAAAATATATTTTTGAATATTATGGTGTGGATATAATATAATGTTATAGTTGTGGGTAATATTTATAAATTTTGCAAAGTAAGTAAGTGGTTATATAATATTCGATTGGTCGGGGAATATTCGTTTTAACAGGGAATATTCGTACGACGGCACAATCATTGGTGGACCCCACAACAGAAGTATTGTCGTAGTTAGAAAACGACATAATTATCTTTTTATAAAAATAACGACGAAAGTTTTATCGTTAAACTGTTGAACTACACCTTCGAAATAAAAGTACATGCGATGTCTGGCGTTGGTTGTATAGTAGCACACAGTATTGATTATTGATGCTTACGTGAGAAGTCACTCAGTTATACTCAATTATTGCTATAGTAATTGCTGCATCATATCTCTCATATTATTGATTCAGTTATTGTCATAATATCATCTGCATAATATTTTATATATTATTAAATCAATAATTGAGATAAAAAAGTTATTCATATTATTATTTGCAATATTGACAATGTCTAGAAGTTCTCATCGAGGAGAGGTTTGGTCACCTAATCATGCTACCAATAGGAGAAATTCTTATTGGAAAGCCCCCTCTTTCTTAGGAACGACCTGGTTATTAAATATTGTGAATTATAATATTAATGATGAATAAGTTCGTGTTGATTAAAGATGAGATTGATAGTTCCATTGTGTGGGAATTATTAGTGTTAGTGGAAATCGGTATTTATTTCGATAATAATTGATGTTTGGAAGTTATCGGGTAATTAATCGGATAAATGAGTAATTAATTGCTATTAATTCACATGCATATAACTATTTGTTCACATGTGTATACTATTGATTAACATTCATGTACTATTAGGGGAGTTGGTGCAAGATTGATAATACTTGCATGACTAAATTAAAGATGGAGGTATAGTTAAAGGTACTATTCTGTAATTAGTTTTTTTCACATGATTATATAATTGAGTCACATGAATGAACTATTAATTCACATGATTTACTATTAGGGGAGGTGGTGCAAGTTTGATAATACTTGTAGGACTAAATTAAAAATGAAAGAAAAGTTGAAGGTATTGTACTGTAATATTTTGAGCCCCAAAACGTGAAATTATCGAAACTATATTTTCCTATAAATAGAAGCTCATTCTTCCTTCATTTCTCACTAATTCACTAAAGCTTTATAGCAATTATTATAGAGAGAAAGAAGAAGAGAAGTCTGCTACCTCACTATTCCAATATCCAGTTTCTTCTAAGGTAAGGGGTATTATTCTTTCGTATTCATAAAGAGAGTTATTTTCTTTCAATACTCGTAAGGGTTGTTATTCCATTCTTTATTATTCTATTGGAATAACCTGTTTGTGCGGTCTATCGCATGCCTGGTGAATTCTGTTGTTATTCCATTCTTTATTATTCTGTTGGAATAACCTGTCTGTGCGGTCTATCGCATGCCTGGTGAATTTTGTTGTTATTCCATTCATTATTATTCTGTTGGAATATCCTGTCTGTGCGGATTACGCATGACCTAGTTCCATTCTTTATTATTCTGTTGGAATATCCTCATGCATGCGATTACTCATGACTGATTCCATTCTTTATTATTACATTTGGGAATAACTCGTCTGCATGCGGTCTATCGCATGCATAGTGAATTCTTATTTTATTCCATTCTTTATTATTCTTTGGAATAACTTTTGTCGCCTATGTGGATTATCAAGATGCATGGTGAATGATCCTTCGTATTCATTCTTTATTAAATTGTGGAAATGATCTCATTTACGTGGATTACCGCATGGCGGGTGAAAATCCATTTGCGCTTTAGATATTCTATTATACTCATCCGGGATATCATTCCTTTTGTACTGCCATGAAATATCATTTTCTTTGGTATTTTTGTGTTACGAAGTTACTATTCATGGGTTACTATTCACCCTAAGCATACTATTCACTCTAGTATTATTCACTCTCAGTATTCGGGGTACTTTTTGTCTTGAGTACTATTCACGAGTTACTATTTATGGGTTACTATTCACCTAATTACTATTCACTCTAGTATCATTCACTTTCGGTATTCAGACACTTTTAGTGTTTGGGGTACTATTCACGAGTACTATTCCCGAAGTACTATTCATGGGGTACTATTCACCCAAAAAATTTATTTCTTTTCTGTCCAAATTATTTTTGGTACATGAATATTATTCTTGAATTTTACTCTTCAAAGAAGTATAGTGTTGACAATTTGGACGTTATTGATTTCAGGATAAATTAACTTATAAATCTTTAAAATTTATTCTTGAACTTGTTTTATTGAATTATTATGTCATTGTCATCATCCTCATGCTTATATTGTGATGAAAGTCATCTTTGGCTTACTTCCATAGATGGACTCGTTATGATTATGACCAGGGATCATTCGGTATAATCATGACCTGTAATGTTATAAATGATGTGTTAAAAGTCCTCAGTGGCCTGTAGTGCATTGATGGACAGTTTTTGGTATGATTATGACCAGGGATTATTCGGTATAGTCATGACCATTGATGATTTAATGAATATCCTTGGCCCGTAGTTCAGGGATGATTCGATGATGTGGTTTATTTATTAAGCTAAGTCTCAGCGATAAAAATTAATGAAAATATTTTAAATCATAGAAGATGATAGTAGATATCATGCTCTACTTGACTCTTCTAATGGATTGCTTATTCCGCTGTAGTTAAACTTGATGTCTATTGTATTTTATCAGTTTAACATTATTGAAGACTAATGATAATTTATTCTGCATTATCTTAGTCATAATATTTCTTACTGGGCTAGTTGAGCTCACCCTTTTGCTTTCATTGTTCTCTTCAGGAAATGAGAATGTAGCCGGGACTAGTCGGGGAACCGAGTGATGGTTCGAGATGATGTATTAGTAGTCCTCACTATTCTATAAAATAGTGTGACAATAAATGTAATGAGGACTCTATTTGAGAGTGGATATTGTCTAGAAGGCAATATTCTTGTTTAAACTCTCAGCTATGTTTTGTTGTATATTACATGACGGTTGTATAATTAAGTTTGTATTTGTATTTTGTACCATGTATTTGGTGACTCAAGATGGGTGATGTATACCTATTTTGGGGGCGTCACATGTATGGCTTCAATTTGTAACTGATTAGAGACGAGGAGACGTGCATTTAGTGGAGAGCAAGGAGTATGCGCCTCTCTGTTATATCAACTGATAGAAAAATAAGCACAACACGTTTTAAAAACAAAAAAAAAATTCAACTTCCGGTTCCAAGCGCGACCGCGCGGCTTTGACATGAGGAGGTGGCGCGAGAGTGCGAGTGACTTTTCTTGCTCAGACTTCCTTGCAGCGCGGGCGCACGATTTCTTAAGCATGTCCAGGCGCAACCGCGCGAGTCTGTTTCCTGCACTGTTAGTTTTCATTCTCAATACTGTAAGACAGTACTGCATTCACTCCAAGATACCTACATAGACATCAATAAACACTGTCAAAGCATGATGTACTAACTAAGCATGAGTGTCTAACTTAACAATGAGCATGAACTAACAAAAATAACCTAAACTGAACAAATTAAAGTAGAGATAGAAATAATGGGTTGCCTCCTATCAAGCGCTAAGTTATAGTCAATTAGCTTGACTGTCTCTGAATCTCATGTCGAATAAAGAATTGAGGTGACTTTTTGTCTATCCACCTCGCCACCAAAGTAATGCTTCAATCACTGCCCATTCACTTTAAAAGGCTGATCCGGGAATTTATCGAACACTTCTATCACACCATGTGGGAAGACAGTCTTTACTGTAAATGGCCCTGACCATCTTGATTTCAGCTTCCCGGGAAAAAGTTTAAGTCTGGAGTTGAAAAGCAACACTCTTTGTCCCGCTTCAAATGTTCTCTCTATGATCTTGCGATCATGCCATTTCTTCACCTTCTCCTTATATAGCTTTGAATTCTCACACGCCTGTAGTCTGAATTCATCCAACTCATTGAGTTGGAGTATGAGTTTCTCCCCTGTAGCTTTCAAATCAAAATTGAGCTTCCGAATTGCCCAATATGCTTTATGTTCTATCTCCATAGGAAGGTGACATGCTTTACCATAAATGAGCTAGAAAGGTGACATGCCCAATGGAGTTTTGTATGCAGTCCCGTATGCCCACACAACATCATCCATCTTTAACGACCAATCCTTCCTCGTGGGATTCACCACGTTTTCAAGGATTCTTTTAACTTCTCAATTGGACACTTCAGCTTGGCCGTTCGTTTGCGGGTGATAAGCTGTAGCAATACGATGGTTCACCCCATACTTAGCCAACAAAGTTGTAAACTGCCTGTTGTAGAAATGACTGCCTTCATCACTAATGATAGCTCTAGGAGTCCCAAACCTTGTGAAGATACTTCTGTGTAAAAACCTGAGGACTACCTTGGCATCATTTGTCGGAAGAGATGCCACTTCTACCCATTTTGACACGTAATCCACTGCGAGCAAGATATATAGATTTCCGCAAGAAGAAACAAAAGGGCCATGAAATCAATCCCCCACACATCAAAAATTTCTACTTCGAGGATCATATTCAATGGCATTTCATTTCTTTTTGAGATGTTCCCCACTCTCTGACATCTATCACACCTCTGGATGAAACTGTACGCATCCTTGAAAAGTGTCGGCCAATATAATCCTACTTGTAGCACTCTAGCCGCTGTTCACTCTCCTCCATAGTGACCCCCATACAAAGAAGCATGACAATCCTATAAAATCCCCTCGGTCTCGCTATATGGGATACACCTTCTTATCATTTGATCATAACACTGGTTAAACAAATATGGCTCATCCCATATAAACCATTTGACATCATGCAAAAAAAAATTCTTTTAATAACCCACCAAGTCAGAAGGTACCATCTTACTCACCAAAAAATTCGCGTAGTCTGGAAACCATGTCACTTCCCCTTTCACCACAAACAACTACTCATCTGGAAAGGATTCATTGATTACAACTGTGTCGTTTGCCTCCCTTTCTGGATTCTCTAGTCGAGATAAGTGGTCCACTTGGTTTTCAGTGCCCTTTCTGTCCTTGACTTCCAAATCAAATTCCTGCAGTAATAAAATCCATCTGATCAACCGAGGTTTGGCATCCTTCTTTGCCACTAAATTTCGAATTTCTGCGTTATCCGTATACACTATCACCTTTGTACCAATCAAATACGCTCGGAATTTATCAAAAGCGTATACAACTACCAATAATTCTTTATGGGTGGTGGTGTAGTTCAACTGTGCATCCAGAAGGAAATAATACTCATGACCTGCTAGTCTATCCAACATTTGATCAGTGAATGACAGTGGGAAGTGATCTTTCCTCGTAGCTTTGTTCAGCCTGTGGTAATCCATGCAGACTCTTCACCCCGTCACAGTTCGTGTTGGAATCAACTCATTGTTCTCATTTGGAACCACGGTTATACCACCCTTCTTCGGTACACATTGCACTGGGCTCACCCATGCACTATCTAAAATCGGATATATTATACCTGCATCCAGCCATTTCAAAACTTCTTTCTAGACCACTTCTTTCATGATCGGATTAAGTCTTCTTTGTTACTCTACCGACAGCTTACTACCATCTTCCATCAGGATCTTATGCATGCAAAAAGAAGGGTTGATACCTTTTATGTCTGCTATAGTCCACCCGATAGCCGATTTGAACTCTCTAAGCAGTCGTAGCAGTATTTCTTCCTGAAAAGATGTTAGTGCAGAAGAATTAATCATAGGTAGCTTTGAATCTTTATTTAAAAATGCGTACCTCAAATGATCTGGAAGTGGTTTTAATTCAAGTTCTGGAGGTGTCTCAAGAGATAGCTTAAATTTTACTGTCGTCTCTCCAGCTTTCTTCAATGGCTCCACCGGTGTTTTGAATTTTCTGAATTGTGGAGTAGTATCCAGATATTTTACAAGTTCTTCAAATTCCTCGTTCTCCAATTCTGAATTTTCAGCAATGACACATCTCAATGGATCATACTCCACTAAACTCTGTACTTTATCTGTTAGAACCTGATCCACCAAATCAACCCGGTAGCACTCTTCTTCATCTGTTGGAAACTTCATCACCTTGAATACGTTAAAAGTGACATCCTGATCGTGAAGACGCATAATGAGTTCCCCTTTCTGCATGTCTATCAAGGTCCTTCCTGTGGCTAAGAATGGTATCCCCAGTATGATTGGTATACTCTTATATTCCTCGTAATCCAAAATGATCAATTCAACCGGGAAGATGAATTTATCCACCAATACATCTTCCATAATTCCCTGTGGATACGTGATGGATCTGTCAGCTAGCTGCAATGAAATATTTGTAGACCTTGGAGCCGGAAATCCCAACTGGTTGAATACTGACAAGGGCATCAAATTGATACTTGCCCCAAGATCACATAGACACTTACTGAAGCTCATCTTTTCGATCGTACATGGAATTGTGAAACTGCCCGGATCTTTCAGCTTTGGAGGTAGTTTGTGCTGAAGCACTGCACTGCATTCCTCTGTCAAGGCCACTGTCTCAAACTCTTCTAATCTCCTCTTCCTTGACAATATACCCTTCATGAACTTTGCATAACTTGACATCTGTTCCAATGCCTCAACGAAGGGTATGTTAATCTGCAGCTTTTTAAAGACCTCCAAAAATTTGCTGAACTGCTTGTCGTCCCTGTGCTTATTCAATCTCTGTGGATACGGAACTGGATGGTGAACTAGTGGTTGTTTACTCACGGGCTTCTCCACTGAACCTGCTTTGTTATCCTCTTCCTGCTATACCTTAGAACCTTTCTGGTTTTCTTTCCTCTCGACTTCGGTTTACGCCTCACCACGACCATGCGTCCTCCTTTGTAAACATGGCGCGCGCCACCATGCTCGATTCTGAAATTTTTCCTGCACCTTAATGTGATCGATTGACACTGCTCCTTCCCTTTTCTTCATGGATTTGCCTCTGTATTACTTGGCAGTGAACCCTGAGGCCTGTTATCACTACAAGAAAAAGGTCTATCAGCGACCAATTATATCAGCGACCGCATATCCGGTCGCTGATATTCTTAATAGCGACCGATATCAGCGACCAACCTATATTCTAGTCGCTAATCAATATCAGCGACCGACTGCGGTCGCAGATCGGTCGCTAGAACAAATTTCCCCCCAAAATTTGGCAGGAAAAGTTGGCGCGTAGTTTTATTGCGACCATTATTAAAAAAATGACCGCATGCGTCACCGATAAGTCCATGTCATTAACGTCAATGATCGCACGCGGTCGCAGAGATAGCGTCACGATCAAACTAAATGAATTCAAGAACTACCGCCTTAAACTTATTACGTAACACTAAGGGAAAAAAAAGAGGGAGGTCACCAAAATAGAGAGAAGAGGGAGAAAGGGGGGAGAAGAGAAGAAGGAGAAGCAGTTTTCGTTCATTCTTCTTCAAATTAGAGACTAATTGTAGAGGTAAGAGCTACTTTTTAAGTTCTTCTTCTTTAATTTTTTTGGTTGTTTGTTATTTTGTTCGTTCTTCTCCAAATCAAGATGTTTTGCTACTTAATTTTTGTTTTAAGAGTTAATTTATTGCAAAGAGTTGAATGAATGAATATGGATAGCATGCTTAAATCATATTTTGGGTATTATGATTATGATTTTATTTATAATCAAAATAAAATCAAAGCGGATATCGGGTACCATGTCACCTCATTTGCAATTTGTTGTAGCGATCCGCAGCCTATGGATAATGATTGTATAGATATAGGATAAGATGGACCCATCTCGCACATTCCCACAGTGATTCAATAGTTGAAAACATGAGTTTAAAAACCGATTAATATTAGAAGCTTAATAGTCAGGTGTAACTTAGTAAACACCACCATATTTAATCCAAGTAATCGAGTGGTTTACTTATCGTACGCATAAATTGAATGTGCTCACATACCCAACATATTTGGAACCCGTGATTGATGAACAAAATCTTTTGTCAAAGTGGGAAGACCTATGTCATGTTGAAGCAGATGGGCATAATGTTGCCATGCATATTTTAGGGGGGAAATGGAACTATTTCAAAAAATAAATTTCTCAAGTTGCAAACATACAATAATTTTAACAAACATATTAAAAGGCCTCAAAGAATGTACAAACAAACTCTTTTTACTAAATTGCACACCTCAAAGAATGTACAAATGCACTCTTGCTTTAGTAATTTTCACAAAAAGCAACCCATATTATAGTGGAATATAGAGATTGAAGTGATCAACTTGAAGGCCAAGTTGGACCGACATTGCAAGACAAAAACTCGTTGGATTTTATTAAGTAGTACTTCAACGCTACTTGAGACCCACCACCAACCCAATGCGGATCTTAGATTGTAGTTAAACTATTAGTATGTTTGCTACTTAATTTGTGTTTTAAGAGTTAATTTATTGCAAAGAGTTGAATGAATGAATATGGATAAAGATGCTTAAATCATAGTTAGTATAAAATTTATATTTTGGGTAACTTGATTTGGGTAATAGGATGAATGTATTAGATTGTAGTTAGTATAAAATTTATATTTTGGGATTCTTTTTGTGCAATAGATGTAGTAATAGCTTTGGTTATTATAGGAAGTCATGCACATGATATGTACTCGCACGTGAATCCCCGCTTTATGTTTGTAGTTTAACCAATTATATTGGTCATTGTGAAAAAATCATTTGTAGACCGAGAACTTGACATCGACATCATAACTTGAATCAAAACGTGAATAATTGCTCCCACGAAAAATGATTGGGTTTCAAAGTTTGCAAGTTTGATCCTCACATGTCATGGATACCGCAAAACTCTTTTGTAGTAAATCTCAGATTAAAACTATTTATGGATAGTAATTCTTTTTATGAGCATTGGGATTCCGATAAGTTCATAATTTCCATCCAATTCCTATGGTATCTCATATAGATCGTTGGTTTGTCTTGGGTTCCTAGAAATGACCTTATATACATGTCATCGCGTGTGGCTAGTCCATATTACAGTGAGACTCGGTAAAAAATTTTATTGGCTCAAGTTAGTTGCATGAACATTTATACTATTAAACTATCATTTACTTGTTATCAATCTTTGAATACTTGATTGATGTATCTATTGGACATATATCCGGATATTTTAAGTTCACAGCTTCACCTAATTGGTTAACGCATTTCATTTTTCACCCAAATAAAATAGTAAATCTAATTGTACAATGTTTTGATGATGCATTACACTATTACAAAGAGTAGATGTGTATTTATGAGGAAAGAGCTTGGGTATTAGAAAGACAACTAAATGTTACGAGTAAGTAATGTTTTGGACTGTTGTGGGTATCAAATGACTTTATAGGACTAATAGTCCCACATTAAGGGACTATTAGTATGCCTTCTTCTGCAATCTTGATATACACAACGTTATAGTTTCTAGAACACATTGCAAAGTCCATTGGCTATTCTTCAAACTTGACCATCAAGATATTTTCATCACCCACTGTCCTATGTAGAAGAGTTTTTGTTGTGTTCAGATATGGACCAAGAACATGATGTAATAATAATCTACTATGAAAGTACAACATGAGGCAATATGGTCTCAGTAGTTATGGTCATTTATAATATTAACGAGCTAATCATATGCTTACAAGTATGCTCAAGTTATATGCTTAGTAGCTAGTATACTCAAGTCATATGCTTACAAGTATGGGCTAATATGTTAATCATATGTTGCTCAAGTCATATGCTTACAAGTATGCTTAAATGTTAATCATATGCTTACAAGTATGCTCAAGTCATATGCTTACTAGCTAGTATGCTCAAGTCATATGTTAACATTTATAATGTTGTCTGTAGTAGGTACCGTGGAATCATGGACCTCTATTCAGACCGTAGTTGGATGGCACGACGAAAGGTAAAGTGCCCGTAGGTGCTACAACTTGAATTTAGAGCTGGTTGCCAAGTGTTTTTGGAGTATGCGTATAGTCACCCTAATGTATGAATGGTAAGTCAGAGATCGATGTCCATGTTTGAAGTGTAAGAATGTAAATTATATGGATGAGACATGGTAAACTATCATTTACTTGTTTCGGGTTCATGAGAAATTACGAAGAATGCTGGTGGGCACATGGGCAGAGAAGAGATGGTGGCATCACACAAGTACACAATTCGGGCAGTAGTACTCATCGTATGAATGAAATGGTTCATGATATTGCAGGGCCAGATTTTGATTGGGAGCAAGGCAGAGAGCAACCTATGAATTCTGATGCCAAAGACTTCTTTAAGTTGTTAGACGAGGGTAGCGAGCCATTGTGGCATGGTTGCACCAAACACACTATATTGTCTCGCAAGGGCGACATTACTTAACATCAAGGTCATCACAACATGAGTCATGAGTGTTTTGAGTCGCTCTTGAATGCCATTAAGAGTATGTTGCCCTGACGGTGAGAAATTACCGGTAACTATTACTTTTGTAAGAAAATGGTGAAGAAGTTGGGTCTTGGATACCAAAAGATCGATGCATGTCCCAATGATTGCATGTTGTTTTATAAGGAAAATGAATAATTAACAAGGTGCACGCTTTTGCGATCCATGATCGGTTTAGGCCTAATAAAGAGGGTGTGACTACAAAAAAATCAAGTATACCGTTTAAGATTCTAAGGTATTTTCCAATAACACATCGGCTAAAAAGATTGTACATGTCTTCAAGAACAGCTTAACATATGAGTTGGCATGCGAAATCTCCAGCTAAAGATGGAGAACTAAATCATCCCGCAGATGGGCATGCTTGGAAGATTTCAACTTAGCACATCCTGGATTTGCAGTGGAACCTAGAAATGTGAGGCTTGGATTGTCCACCGATGGTTTCAATCTGCTTTGGCCACTCAAATTGCTCCGCACTCATGTTGGCTTGTGATTGTTACTCCGTACAACTTGCCTCCTTGGATGTGTATGAAACAACCATACTTGTTTCTTTCACTCGTGGTTCCTAGTCCTAAGAGTCCTGGAAAGAACTTAGATGTTTACTTGAGACCTCTTATAGACGAGTGTAAGGTATTGTGGGAGGATGGAGTACAGACTTGGGATGTTGCAACGAAAAACAAATTTCAACCTTAGGGGCGGCGGTTATGTGGACTATAAGTGACTTCCCACTTTATGGTATGTTATCCGGATGGAGTACACACGGAGGTTGGCTTGTCCGTATTGTATGGAGCATACAAAGTCGCTTAATCTATTAAAAGGTCGAAAGCCTTGTTGGTTTGATCACATCGCTTGCCTTACCGGGTAGATCACCCGCTTCAAGAAATAAAGAACACTTCGTGAAAGGGAAAGTAGATAATGATATGCCCGCACCACGATTGCTTCGGGAACAGAGATGCGAGATCTTGTGATGAGATTGCTTTTATCCCATTCGGTAAGGTTGATGTCACAAACATAATCAATGGGTTTGGTGAATCTCATAACCGGGTTCTAGAGAAGCATCTTTTGGGAACCGCCAGATTGGTCTACAAATTTGATTCGTCATAATCTAGATGTGATGCATATTGAGAAGAATGTGTTTGACAATGTGTTTAACAATCGTGATGAATGTTACGGGGAAGACAAAAGATAACGATAAGGCACGCTTTGGACATGAAAGATATTTGTAAGCGTCTAGATTAGAACTTTATGAATCTCCTAATGGTAAGATTGTCAAACCACATGCAAGGTACACATTGTCCAAAAAGCAAGTTGAAGATGTGTGCACATGGGTTAAGTCTCCGAAACTACCAGGATGGATATGCGCCAAACATTGCAAGGTGTGTTACGGTGGGAAATTGCAAGGGATGAAGAGTCATGACCGCTATGTGTTCATGGAGAGACTCATGCCTATAGATTTCGGGATCTCGCTTGATAAACCAATATGGGATGCTTTGACGGATCTTAGTCGCTTCTTTAAAGACTTGTGTTCAAAATCATTGAATGAGAAGGACATGTTTGTACTTGAGAATAACATCATAGAGATCATGTAAACCGGAAAAAATATTCCCACCGGATTTTTTGACTCCATGGAGCATTTGCAAATTCATCTTCCCTATGAAGCTCGTGGTTGGGGGTCCAGCTCAATATAGATGGATGTACCCTTTCGAGAGGGTGATGGGAAACCTTAAAAGGAAGGTGAAGAATAGAGCTTATGTTGAGGGGTCGATATGTGAGGCATACAGCTTTCGATGAGATATCTACGTTTGTCTCGCATCATTTTTCGAATTTAAGTCTTGACAAAGGCCAATTGAGTATCGAGACATGATGATGGGGAAATGTTGAACTAAATGGTCGGCTCTCTGTATTTGGTCTATCGGGCCGCGCTTATGGAAAAGGGAAGCGTATATTCCTCTCTGAGCAAGAATTACATGCTGCACATACTTACATTCTTCTCAATTGCGAGGAGATTGACGAATTTGTGAGGTACACATGTAAACTTGATAATTTATCTTTTAAGTTGAAAATTTATTCCAATATGTTAATGTTTATAACATGGTATAGATTGTACGATGACGAGTTAAAAGTGAAGCATCCCGGCATAACTGATAAAGATATTCAAATCAATCGGGATAAAAACTTTGCACTTTGGCTAAAGGACAAAGTAAGTTCAATTTTTAAGCACGTAGTATATATATATATATATATATATATATATATATATACACTCCATGTTAACTATGACTTCATTTAATAAGATAGAGTTTTTGTAGGCTTTGACTGAGGGATCAACGATTCCAGCTAATGTACAAGTCCTAGCTATGGGACCAGACATGGACCAAGTCACCCGCAATGGTTACAAAATAAATGGTTGTGAATTTCACACAAAGGCATATGGGCGCGGTAAAAGAACAACGAACTCTGGAGTGTGTGTCCAAGGAGATTGTTACAATGAGCTTGGTCATGCCTTTTATGGGGAGTTGGAGGAAATCGTAGAGTTATCGTACAAGGGCATGTATGGGGGTTATATTCACTTGTTCAAGTGTCGTTGGTTTGATTCAGAAAAAGGGATACGTGTTGATGCATATGGAATCGTCGATATTGACCTCCATAGGTCTTCGTACTCCAACGAACTGTTTGTTTTACCAACTCAAACAGTACAAGTTTACTATACTCCTAGTCCTGTTAGGAAAAGGGATAGACCGCCTACAGATTGGCAAGTTGTAATTCATACTCCCCCGCGTAGTCGTGTCCAAGTAATAGACGAGGATTTCTACCAAGAGGAAATGCTTCAGAGACCTCCTATAATAAATATAGAGGACAATAATGATGTAATCCAGTTAGAGGGTGGAGATGAACCTGATGAATTGGATCCCGAGACAGTTATTGTGCCAGATGACAGTGATATTGAGGAAGAGTTATTGACTGACACTGACATAGAATCTGAAGAAGATGGTTATGAATCTCCGATACTTGTACAAAATGATTCTGACTCATCAGACAACGATTTTCATTAAAATGTATGTTTAGTTATAATTGTACAAAATGTATGTTTATGTTCATGTTCATGTTCATGTTTAGTTCATAATTATGTACCTTTCATTTATGTTCTCTATATAGGAATGTTCTCTATATCCTTAACTATATCATTTGTAGTTGTTGTAGTTAACTATTTTGCAGTCATGTTTATGTATCTTTCACTTATGATACTCGTAGTTAACTATTTCATACAATTAATTGTCATTCATAATTTCATACTAACATCCTAATTTTTTTATTTATAGATGTCTTCTCAACTCGCAAAGACGAAAAGCGGGTTGGATCGGGGCCTAATCATGTGTCAAGGTCCCTTGCTAATCCGGGATGATCGCATTCTTATACACGTATCCGTCCTCCTCCGTAAAACACGTAAGTTAAACATCGTGTATGTATAAGGGTTTAATATTTCCATTGTTATAAATATATTTTAATGTAAATTATCAGATATTGTAGTGATTTTCAAGATAGTAAAATTGTGAAGTGCATTTCACAATTATAAGCACGTAATCGCCTACGCCGGTGATTACATGGGCGAAGCACACTCTCTCGCCCATAAGGATGCAGCTTTGACCAATTTCGTATATTTTTTTATCACTCGATAGGTAATACATAGTTAATCAAATAATATTGTTTAGTAATATAACAGCTTTTAATATTATTATTGTTGTTTTATTTGCGGAAACGGTATAGATGGGATGACGCATAAGCATCAGTTATTCAGACACTATTCTCGCGTAAATGCGCCATCCTAACTAAAGATAATTTGAACAAGAACGACAAAAAGCCCCGCACAATGCCGAGATTGACCATCCAGATGGGGTGAACAATATATGCATGAGCATAGCCCTCGTGGTGCGCACAACCCATATGGGTGCGAGATGTGTGACCAAAGGAGAGTGAGAGAGTCGGGTCAAGAGGCGCAAGACCGCCGCTCTAATGCATCCTCGTGTGTATTAGACTACGGTAAAGGCAAAAGGCACGTGTCGGGCGGCAGAGATATCACAAATTGCAAAGACATTGTCGCCAGTGGTACGTATGTTATGTTTACAGTAATCTCTTGTAGCTAAAATATCATATGTTTACATAATAATATGAGAAAATGAATTGTAGGAGTCTCAGTCTCAAGTTCAACCTATCAATTGGTTGGATGTGTATGTACCACCCGTGATGGTCTCACCTTGAGGTCGCTTTAGATAGCGATAATAAGTTCACTTTATCCTAATATGTTGTTTATAAATTGTGACGACCTTTTTTAGTATTTTTTTTTAATTTATTTTAAACTATTTAATTGTTCATCTTCCGACAGACACTTATAAGGGCTTAATGAACGAAATGATATCCTAAAGGCACCCCAAGTCCTTCGATTGATCAAGAATTATGGGAGGGCGTCCATCGTGAAGAAAAATTATGTCAAAGGCCAAGGACAAAGATTTGCGCTACCACCATCAAGGCACACAGTAAAACGCCACCCAAATACACACATCATAAGGTTATCCAAATTTATCATACTCCCTGCCGACCGTGAGAGAGCGATCTGTCAGATCATGATCTTCTTCAGATATCTTGTCTTGGGCATCTGCAGTCTCTCGAGTCCCGATGAGTTGGCGGAGGCAAAGTGGCGCAGGCGGCAGCAGAGGCAGGCGACGAGCAAAGACGGAGGCAAGTATATATATATATATATATATATATATATATTTATTATGTATAGCTACATTGTCATATATGTTTATAGTCTCTCGAGTCAATGTCTTACTTATATGTAACATATATGTTTTATTACTTTGTTAATTACAGATCCTAATTTGATGATCCATGAAGAGCGCTTTAGACTTGTTTTTTTTAGATTTTTAAAGCCTTGTACTCTTTTAGATTCATTATTTGGACAATTGTATTGGTTTATATGGATGTTTATGATATCGATTGTATTGTGTTGGATGAATGTTTTGTATTGTATTTGATGAATGTTTATTCATGGATGAATGTTTTGTATTGTATTGGATGGATGTTAATATGGATGCTTGTTTATATATATTGCTGTGTTGGGATTGAAAACAGGTACAAAGCAGGTTATTTTTGGGAAATCAATAAAACAGGCAAAATTATTAAAAAAAAAATCAATGATCGTGATGCATCGTCATCATTACCACTACATCAACATCAAGATAATCTAGCGACCGCATGCGGTCGCTATTGTCCGTCGCTGCCACGTGTGCCACGTCACACCTGACGAATGACTTAGCATACGTCAGAATAGCGATGGTATCGATCGCAGAGTGTGGTCGCTAATTAGTCGGTCGCTATTGTTGGCCGCTGATGTCCTCCCAGCGACCAGATTATCTGCGACTAGTATCAACGACCGCATACGGTCGCTAATACTCATCTGCGACCGTATGCGGTCGCTGATATGCGGTCGCTGATAAGCTTTTTTGTTGTAGTGTATTAAGCATACTCGCCATTTGCCCCATTTGAGTTTCCAGATTTTTAATAGCCACTGTTTGGCTTTTGATCGTTACCTCTGTGTTTGCCATTTACTTCATCATCATCTCCTCCATTTCTAATTTCTTTTCCTGCTGAGGTGTAGCTGGAGTATGATGTTGTTGTTGTTGAGAAAATCCCGGAAGAAAAGGTGGTCTTGGAGTAAACCGTCGTCGCTACTTGCCGTGGATCGAAATTGATTATTCTACCGAAATCGATTCTGCCGATTTCCACGATTGTTTGACCAACTGAAGTTTGGATGGTTGCGGTTGTTGGAGTTGTATGTGTTCTGAAATTGGCCTTGGTCCTTCCTGTAGTTGCTCACATACTGTACCGACTCTAAGCTAATAACACATTAATCCGTGGAGTGTGACCCTGCATAAATTTTGCATTCAAAGGCAACTATCTTTGCCTTACTCTCTGTCAATGAGTCTATTTTCTTTGCCATGGATGCCATCTGTGCTAACAACTGAGTGATAGTATCCACTTCTAACAAGCCTGCAACTTTGGGTTATGGCATCCGAGATGTAGGGATTTGAAAGTCATTCGCTACCATTGTCTCGATAAGGTTATAAGCTTCCTTATAACTCTTTGCCCATAATGCTCCTCCTACTACAGCTGCATCTACAATTGGCCTAGACTGCCATCCCAATCCATTGTAAAATGTGTTGATCAACATCCACTCTGGCTTGCCATGGTGTGGACACTTCAGTAGCATCTCTTTGTTTCTCTCCCAGGCTTCGTATAAGGATTCACCCTATTGTTACTCAAATTGGGAGATTGTTGTCCTCATCTTCGCAGTCTTATCCATTGGGAAAAACTTGGCTAAGAACTTCTGTGCTAGGTCCTCCCATGTAGTAATTAATCCTGAAGGCAAAGAATAAAGCCAACTTCTCGCTTTATCCCTCAATGAGAACGGAAACAGCCTAAGTCTGATAGCATCCTCCGACACCCCGTTGTATCTAAAAGTATCACAAATCTCAATAAAGCTCAATAGGTGCTCATTAGGATCATCTATAGCAGCACCCCCAAACTGTACCGAATTTTGCACCATCTGAATATTGCCTGGTTTTATCTCGAATGTATTGGCTGCTATCACCGGTATGATTATGCTAGACTGAAGTCCATTAATATTAGGCATGGAATAGTCTCTTATATCCCTATGCTCCTCTCTTTGATCTTCTCTTTGTCCCTCGGCTGCCATATTAGATGTAGTACCCTCTAACTCTGCTTGTAAATTTCTCCGCACTCTCGCTTTCCAACCTCTCCCGTTAATATTATCCTGTGCTGGTATCAATTCGAAATTAGATGATGTGTATAAAATATCTACAAGTACCTGAAACACAAACAAAAACAAAAAATAGAAATGAGATATGATTAGATTTGTCTAAGTTATAAAATATAGCTTAAAACTGATGATAATTATTTAAATTTAAACGCCTTTCCCCGGCAACGGCGCCAAAAACTTGTTGCCTCCTTTTTACTTCTAATAAAAGGACTCTAACTCATGCAAGCACACATGTGCCAACAAGTAATACAGAGTCAGTAGAGTATCGATCCACGGAGAAAGGTTTCTAAATTAACCTATTATGCATCAACTAAATCACTATTTTTATATGCTTAAACTAACGCTTATGATTGTGAATTATTCTAAACTCAAGTAATAACTAAAACAAGAATATTAATGTAATAAATCAAATCTAAAAATAATGGGATCCTAACATCATTTAATAGTTCATCTAATTACCACCTTCATGCAAGACTATTCACGTATCACAGAAATTTAGCCAAGAGCTCAAACATAGACATAACCATTTTTCAATGTATTATGACATACTTACATAACATCCACGTACAATAGACATCATGTAATCGTCAATAAAACCAACCTCACTATATGTCTATGTGAAATCGCAGCCATATTTAATTTAAGCACAAGCCCTTATAATAACTCATACGGTGAAACAGTATATGTCTATCTGGTTCACGCAATATAAAGCTAAGCAAATCAGCCTTACATACGCATGCTATCATGATTATGACCATAATTGCATGTTATTTTTCAATTCCATACAAGCACATAAAATGAATGGTGATCAATCATTCATGTATTCGAATCAACCATAATAGAAATTCCTAAAGATACTTAAACAGGCTGGCAATCAAGAAATCAATTAGACTACATATTAAACACTATTAGAATCCGATAATGGAGTTTAGTTCATCGCTGAACCGAAAGCCATTATGTGATCAAAGAAATATATGGAAAATAAATAAACAATTGAAATAGAGAAGATAGAATTGATCAAACCCAATTGCTAATTATAATCCAAACGTGATGTTCAAATCCTCAATAATCTCCAGCAACAATAAAGTAAGTCATCCACAATGATTACATTCCCAAAGAAGAAGTAGAAAATATGAAGTTTATTCTTGGCTCCACGTTGGAAAATCACTCAAAGCGTAAAACCCTAGTTCTATGTTGTGAAAAACACGTAAAAACAATAGATGAATACATTTGGTACCAACCAGAATAGTTTTAACCAACTCCAACTCTTCAAATTTAAAAATTAAAATAAAAGTAAGCTTGATCACCACGGCGCTGCGGCAAGTCGCGATCCCCTTGTTAACACGACGCCGGCGCGCTAGTTTAAAATCAACTTTAACCGGGTGATGGCGCGGGAGCGCGAGTTTTAGCCTATAAAGCCGCGCGGCTCCTGCAACTTGCACTCTTGTGTTCTGCTGCTGCTTCATCCTTGTCATGCTACTCTTGTTCATTAATCCACAAATGCTTGGTTTCTTTTCTCCACTCAATCCTCGTGTCATACCTCCATTAGCTTCATTGCCACCAACCAACGCTGAGCCATGCCATTTCCTGCACTTTCACACCAAAGGAGTTCTCAGTACATATAATGCAAAATATCATGAAATATAACTAAAAACATGCTAAAATATACTTGAGATGGGCATACTTCTCGCGAATTGATATCCAATAAGTAAGTATAAAACCCACTTATCATGTGCCATGAGAATAGATTGGCGCTACTACTATTCAGGTCATGGAGTCTGATAGCGAGGCTGTCTTTTGGGAGGACTCTTTGAAGATTGAGCAATTTGTCTTCCTCTTCCTTTGCCTTTTTCTCCTTCCCCTTTATTTTCCGCCTTTATGTCAGCATTAAGGGTTTAAATATATTCCGACAGACGATTTATGCCTTGGACAAGTTCGTGGAGTTGATTCTTGGATTGAGCAATGTCTTCACGATTTTCTTTAACTAGAGAGTCAGTTTGAGAGTTGTGCTTATGCCCAAGACAACGTCTATTTGTTGTATCTGACTCATAGAGTAATCTTTAAATTCTTGACTGGAAGATCGTAGGCTTGAGAGGCTTTCCATAACAAGCTTGTTTTGAGTTTCCTGAGTCTTCTGCAGAAGGATAACTGTTTCCTTATGCTTTTGGGCAGATTAAAAATGAATTTATCCCTTTCATTTATGTTGTGGATCATTTCCTTGATGATCTCCCTAAGCTTATTTGAAAGCTCAGAACTCAGATTGTTGGGAAGGGTGTTGGCAACATCTATTAAGTGGTTCTGCCTTGTATGAACAAGTAGAGAGTGATTTTCAAGATCTTCTTGAATATCTGTAGTCACTTTCTATGATGCATTAGATAGTTCATGTAACGCCCGAGAAAATCAGATTTTTATTGATTATGTGAATTATATGAATTTAATTGATTTATTTTGTGCATAAGCTATGTGAAGGTCGTTCTATGACCTAGGATGTGCTTATATGGTTAGTAATTTGGCTACGTGCTATAATTAATTGTTTAGAATTTCCAAGATGAGAATAAATGTTTTTCGAGAAATTCTTGTAAAAACATTATTCATCCGTTTCTGTTCGAGAAATTATTTCGAAATTCCGAGAAACGCATAATGATAGAATATTGAGGTGAGATGAAATATCTGATAATATTTTATTTATGGCAAACGAAGTTTTCGCCTGCAGACTTAAAACCTAAGGGTTGAGTGTAATGATTTCCGAGAAGGAAATTAATCGCGTAGAAGGAATTGTGTTATTGTTAAAGCGAGTGTTATACAAGTATGATACTATTTAGTATCTATGTATAATACGACAAGTTAATATGAAGTACAATACGATTATTGTATGATTATTATACGGAAATAATACGTGAATTATACTTATAGAATACGATTAGTATTATGGAATTAAGTTAAGACTTAATTTGAATTCAATTATTTTGGATTATGCCAAGTCCAATCAATTGTATAGGTAAGCCCAAGGAGTTAATTGGTTAAGTCCAAGTTAAAGCCCAATATTAGATTGTTTAAGCCCAATGCAAGAAAACCGAACCGTGGATAGAACTAGTGGGTCACCAAATGGGTAAAACCCATGGGGTAACCCATGGGGATGACCAATTGGCATGGTGGGCCGGCCACTTGGTGTGCAAGGTAAGAAAATCACTTGGTCACCAAGTATTTTACTTGGTGACAAGGTGTGGAATAGTAAGGAGGTGGGGGATATTGACCTAATTGGCCTCCATTTCATTTGCTTATAAATAGAAGGCTAGAGTTGGTTATTTGAAGGTTTTTCAAGTTTCCGACCTATATTTTGAGAGAGAGAAAGAGCTAGACTCAAGCAAACAATCTACTTTAAAGCTTTGTCTTAGAGTTTTTCAAGATTACCAAAGAGTTCCTTAAGGTAATACTCCTTAATAGTAGTTCCATCTCTTTTGATTTTCTTTTAGTATAGAGAATCATAAATGGGTGGTGTATGTCTATTATGCGGGATTAAGGCTAAATTGTTATAGATAAAATCTTTATAAGTCATGAAGACATAAAAATCATAAGGGTTGTCATAGGTTTGAATCATGGAAATATTGATTGTTGAGGTTGATTGTTGATAAACAATTGAACTCCATCAATACTTAAATATGTGTATCTTGCTTGGTTAGGATGTAGATATGAAATCCATGGAGTATTCCATGTGATTTGGCTTAGAGAACATTAGTAACAAAGTTATGGCGAATTTCACGAAAATAGACGTTAAACGTCGAAAACGTTACAATTCTGGATTGATAGTTGAAAGTTGACATGAGACTTGGAAACGTTGTTTTTCAATGTCAACACGTGAGATAGGGTATTTAAGAGTCGTGGACTCAAGAATCATCGGATTCTGACTTAAAACGAAGAAAACGAGCATTGAACGCTTATTAACATTTATGAATGCTTAAAAAAGGAACTTAATAGTGAATTTTGAGTTAACGGATTTGAAAGTGTTGAATTCTTATATGAACACGTAGAGTATGTCATTTATGACATGTAGACTTTTGAACGGACCAAATCGGACTTTTAACGAAGAAGTTATGGATCCGAGAAACTCACCAAAAATTTTGACTGTTAAATTTTTTTTAGTGCTTTAAAGTGCCGCGGCACAGCGCTAGCACAGTGTCAGTGGCTACTAGAAACTGGCGCCACAGTGCCACTGGTATAAGGAAGTCTCATGTCACAAATATACGAGACCGGTCATGGAGTATCGAAGCAAAGCCATGGCCAAATACCTCTTAATATAGGAATGTCATGCCATGGCCTTGATGCAGTAGTATTTGTTAGATAACTTAGGTTTGAACTGCAATTGTTCAGAGACCTATATGAGTTAAGTTTATACACTTAACAAGTGTACTAAAACTATTCCTATACTTCAAATACTAAGGTATATGGTATTGAAACTTAGGAATGGAATACATGTTATTATCTTATGAATGAAGAACATAAATGTTATCAATGAACCGTAATCGGTGAACGACATTGGTACTTCACCAATGATGATAGAGTTCAGTTAATAACGTAAGTTGGTTAGTAAGCCAGGACGAAGGGTAATAAGTCGAATTGACTTTATTAATGAAATTAAGTTAACAAAGACATAGAAGAGAAAAGAAGTTGGTAGAAACAATATGAGTAATTGTTTAATAGCTAATTACAGTGTGGTATGTGAATATATCATGTAGATTCTGTAAAGGCTGTGGTAATCGATTAAGTTATTTGAAGACGTTAAAAGGCAAGTTTTCTTAACGCTTGTGTAAACTTTCAAGTTAGTCAAGTTTTATGTGATTCGTTGTACTGAATTGCATGACGGGTTTTAAAGAAAGGGTCAATGCCAATTTTAACTCGGCTAGACTACTCGTAAGATATAGATTGATTTATATTCATATCTTTTTATATAGAAATGTTAACGCTATCCTATGCTAAGTAATTGGTACGGATGTGAAGGTAAGGTTTGTCTATGAACAAACAACAGTATTTTTCATCGATTATTCGATGGGCACGCGAGTTTGCCAAAACTTAAACGTAAATACGTTTAACGAATGAGTGTGGATCAACATATAGTACTATAGGCTGATCACCTAGAAGTGCTCGTATGTAATGTGGATGTACAGCCTTAGTGATGTGATATCCTTTTCAAGTATGAAAACAGAAAGCTAATGTTCATGGTCTATCGACCGGTTCAGAATTCCTAATCTACTCTATACTTTGGGAATTGATGTTATGAAATGTTAAAGTATTACTGTTTCATAATACTTCATAACTATTTGTTCAGTTATGTATGAGTTGTCATATAATTCACGAATGTGGCATTAATGTTATCTTTTGTTAAACTTGCTGAGTTTGTTATGCTCACTTCTTGCATGAATTATATGATTGCAGTTAAGGATGAACGTACTGAGAATACTAAGAGAGATAAGGGCAAAGCTAAGATGGATACTTAACCATCGTGTAATAGATTAGTATGTTTGTATGCATTATACATTATGAACAACAAACGATGTAATCGGTTTATGAACCTGGGAAGGATTATAATTTGATTATAATAAGAAGATAGTAATTACATTCATTATGTTGTATTTCAATGGAATGATTGTATAGTTATTAGTACCATGTAGCACCATAAGTCGGGTTGGAAGATACCCGAATTTGGGGGCGTCACAGTTCAGATTTGGTGGGAAGATATGAGAGAAGCTCAAGTATTTGCTGGGTGCCTGGAGGTGAGGCTTTTGTATTTTGGTTTTTCAGGTTTGAGAGAACAAGAACAAGATCAAAATAATTATTGGTTGAGGAGGAAGGAATGTCCAAAGGAGGTTCAGGTATGGGGGTATGAGTTGTGGGAGGAGAGGCTGTTGAGGCTGGTGGAGTAGGTGACTCTATGATTTGAGTAGGATCGATATTCTTAGAGTGAAAAATGGTTGAAGACTGTATTTATATGAAGTTAGGAATATTTGGTTCATCAGTTACAGAATGTTGGGATTCTGTAGCTGGAACTTAGTTTAGTAGATAAAGAATGACTTCCTACCATCTTGGAAATTCATAGAATTGGTTGAAGTTTGATGAAGGATAATGATTAACTTTTAAAGAGATGGGAATTGATTGTACATCACGTCCATTTTCTGAAGAAGGATGGTTAGTGATCAGCTTCTGAGCAAACGTGAGGTTGCCTGGAAATCTATGAGCTAGAATTGAAATTGATGGATAAGCTTTGAAGGTCCAGAACATGTGATCCCAGGAGTTGAGAATTTGGGCTCTATGATAGGGCATCATTGGTAAGTAGGAGAACAACTAATTGTAGTTGGCCCTCTTATATCCATTATCCATTGTAGTTGTCGTCTACATATATATGAACTAATCAGACTTTATTTTTGTGCTTCCTAAGAAATAATGTGGTATCTACTCTACCTCTAGTGAAACCATTTTTAATAATAAAAGTTAGTTAGTGTTTCATACCATGCTCTATGTGCTTGTTTAAGTCCATAAAAGGCTTTGTCTAATCTATAGACATAATTAGAGATAGTTGGACTGATGAAACCTGAAGGTTGCTCCACATATACTTCTTCTTGAAGTTCACCATTCAGAAATGCACTCTTGACATCCATCTAGAAGACTTTGAACTTCATGTGGACAACAAAGGCAAGGAATATCCTTATTGCTTCTAGTCTGGCAACAGGTGCTAAGGTTTCGTCATAGTCGATGCCTTCTTTTTGAGAATAACCTTTGGCCACTAGTCTTGCCTTGTTCCTTGTGATTACCCCATCTTCATCCATTTTTTTTTTCTAAAAACCCATTTGGTGCCAATAACTGGGTGACTTCTTGGTCTTGGGACTAATCTCCAGACTTTGCTTCTTTCAAACTGATTCAGTTCCCCTTGCATAGCTTCTATCCAACTCAAATCTTCCATAATATCTTCTAGCTTCTTGGGTTCCATTTGAGATAGAAAGCTCAGATAGAAATACTATAATAACCCAGGATTTCGAATATTCCGAATTTTATGAATAATTTTTTTTATTATTTTAATTTATATTGATATTAATTATCAAGATTCTGATGTGTATCGGTGATATGAGTCGTGGGAATTAGTCAAATTGTGAATTGACTGAGAAATAACAGAGAGTTGTGCTTAACTAAGAATTTGAAACCCTAACCCTAAGTTCTGATATGGATTTGGTAGAAAATATAATTTTAATAATTGTGTTGAGGAGTACATGTTTGTACTGTATAGAGTTAATGACCAATGATTGACCGGATAGGGTTTTAAATTAGTAAACCCTAATAAAGGATTAAAAACCCTAATATCAGGTTTAGAAACCCTAACACACAGTTAGGAACCCTAATCGAATTCCAGGAAGCCCTAATTTTAAATCGGGAACCCTAAGCCCTAATTAGGAAACCATAATCCTAATTAGTAAGCCCTAATGTGATTGATAACCTTTAATATAATTATGAAACACTAATTATATTTTAGTTATCTTAATTTTCTATTTTAAAAACCCTAATTTGAAAATCTTAGAAACTAAAGTTTTAAAACCTAAGGGTTAGAACCTTAACTGCGTTTTCTTTTTCAAATCTCAATGGCTGGATTTCATTTTGATTATGGTTTCTATTGGTGCCTTTAGAGCTTATTCAAACAAAATATCAATTAGAATATTATTTTATTTAAATTGTACGATTTCAGTTTATGTTCTCATTTTGTTCATCCAATTTTGCTTAAATGTTTTAGCATTGGATTGATATACATTACGTTTCTCTTTATTAAATTTTTATTTAGAATTCCACTAGTTTTGGGTCTGCCAATTTGTGTAACTTTCTTTCTTACTTTTCATCTTGTATTGTAAATTTGAGCTATTAATTCTTTATTATTCATACCCCTGGGTGATTGGGTTTTGGAAAAGTAATGATAGTAGATTCCAGACATATCGTTGGTATTGCAAAATACAGGTTTTCATTTAGTTGTGAGTGTTGATTCTATTTCTTGTTCAGATTGTATTAAAAAAGTGAATGCAATCCTTTACTTTTTACTGGAGAGATAAACAAAAGATGAATTTTCTTTTTTTATTCAGCTGACTCGTATAATGTTTTCTTGGATAAGTAAAATCTCAAATCTTTGTAACTATAAAATGTTAAATCTTATCCTACTTGCCCTTCCTTTTCTTAAGCTAACAGATAATTCATAGCTTATGGAAGTAGGATAGAATGCTCCACCAGGGTTTCTATAAACATTTTTTAAATCTAGGGGTCCTAATATATGAGACCATGCTACTGATTTGACACATTTTTCCTAGTTGTTCTGGTGATGCGTTTATTTAACTTATTATTTTTTTCATTTTTTGGAAAATTAGCTGGAAGACAAGTATATTTGCCATGCTACTAAACTGTTTCGTGGTTTTCCTTGTGCGTCAGAGCCATTAAGGAGTGGCAAGCACCTGTGAGCTAAGATCGTTTTTAGGGCTCATTAATTATTACCGAAGATTCATTGTAAGTTACTAAAGGAGGGTTGTTCAACTTTTTGCAATTCTTTTTATTGTTTACACACTGACCACACAAAAGTCCATATGTTATTCAGAGATTTGATGCAACTAGTTCAGTCATGTAACACAACCCCCCCCTAAAAAAAAAAATGGTTTAACCATTGGTTCACCTTACCATATTCCATTCTTTCTCCACATTGTTTTATTAGCCTGGTACCTGATCATGCAGAGGATTCAGAGTGGCGAAAATAATAAAGGAGGTCTCAGCATTCCTTTCTATTGTATATACGCAAAGTTTTTATATAGAGATAAATGAATGAACCTTCTTTTATGCGAAATTAGTTTGTTGACTGATGTATTTGCTTCCTTTATAGATTATTGTTTAATTTGGGGTAAAGTGGGTATTGTAGTATCAAATATAATAAATGAACAGAAAGGAATTAGATAACTCTGGTTATTTTCCCAAACCAAAAAATTGAAACCCTGAATGAGGAGGAGCTCGGTTGAGAAAGGAGAGAAAATAGTACCTGGTCTCTGCAAGAGAGTGAAATAGAAACGGAATAGTACCTAGCAAATTACACCTGATGGACAAGACCTCCTTTGTTATTTCTGCTACCCTGAATCCTCTTCATGAACTCCACGGGTGAATTCGAAGCCTTGCAAATGGCGTAGGTGACTGCCGACGCTGAGGGCACCATAGCTCCGTCGTTGTCGGAGGGTTTATCGAGGCACGTACGGGTGAAGCTACTAGAACTAGCACTAGAATCGTGGTGAAGTTTAGGGTTTTGGGGGAGTATCGTTTGAAAGTAGTGTCGTTAGCAATTGAGGAAGAAAAAGAGGTATGTGCAATGTATTTATGGTGGTGGGGGTGGAGTTTGTTAGGGTAGTTGTTGTCATACATGAAAAAGTTTCAGCAAAGAGAGTTCTGTGATGGAGGTGCTGGACGAAGTGAAGATGTTGAAATTAGACCCATAGATCGTGGAGATATGAAGGGCACATATAGAGTTTACCGAGTTGTCCGAATTTGGGGGCCAAGGAACTCGTCGCCCCCACTTTGACACTGGTTACCTGGACGTACGTAAACGTCAACGACTTGAGATGGGTCAAACTTTGGCGGCATTATAGCAGAGATCGATAACAAGGGTTTTGGTTTTGTGAGCGAAAGAGAGTAGAGAAAGACACTCTGATCCGTGTTTTAATTTTAAGTTTTAATTTAAGCGCCGTTTTTTTGCTCCGTGTTTTTTACATAGATAACTTTTTTTTAAAAACGTTATCTATTTAAAATCAAAAATTGCCCTTATAAATAGATAACGTTTTTTTTCATATGTATCTACAATGTTTTGCTAAAAAACGTTGTGAAAAAAAATACTACAACGTTTTTTACAAAAATGTCATCTTTTAAGTGTTGTCTTTTTATGGTTTTGTAATAGTGTCCGCGTAGACAGATCATTTCCACAACTTAATAAAGAAAGAATACAAAGGGTTGTTCACTATGCATGCGGTAATCTGCGTAGACAGGTTATTCCCACAGATTAATAAAGAATTAATACAAAGGGTTATTCATCAGGCATGCGGTAATCCGCGTAAACAGGTTATTCCCACAGATTAATAAGGAATGGAATGACAACCCTTATGAGTATGAAGAATAGACTCAAGACTCTCATAGACATGGATGCAAATGAAAGCTACATGTTTTCCTACAACTCAAGAGCCATGAACACCTTGCTAAGCGGATTGGTCCAAGCTGAAATTGATAAAGTATCATCGTGCAACACAACAAAAGAAATGTGGGATATTATCAAGCCACGAAGGTACTTCCAAAGTAAAAGTGGTGAAGTTAAGTATGCTAATGCAAGACTATGAGTTATTCAAGTTAGAAAAGGATGAAACAATTAATGAAGCTCAAGGGAGATTTCCCACTATAATGAACTCTCTAAGTATGCTCGGATGGAAAATTGATCAAAGGGAGATAAACAGAAATATACTTAGAGTCATGCCTAAATGATTCTCACCAAAGGTTACAACTCTTCAAGATTCAACAACAATCAGTACAATGGAAACTCTCACTTTATTTGGAGAGCTTGAAGAATTTGAAAATCAATTAAGAAGGTATGATGAAGAAGATGAAGCACCAGTAAAAAAGATATTGACACTTCAAGTCGAGAGCAACAATGAAAGTAATCATGAAGATTTTGATGAAGAAATTGAAATGCTCTCAAGAAAACTCGAGAGACTACTTCAAAGAAAGAAACAAAGGAAGAATCAAAAAGGTAGCTTAACTCCAATGAGTAAGTCCAAAACAGAACAAGAAGAAGAATCTGGACAAATTTGTTTCATGGGACTAGAAGACGATGATCAACTTTAGGTAACGAATTTTCATGAAACTTTTGAAATATCTATATCTGATTATTGTGCTTTACAAAATGAAAATCAATAGCTCAAAAAGAAAACTGTATATTTTAAAAATTGGATAAATAATTTAATGAAAGAAGTAGAAACTTTAATTTAAAAAAATAAGAAATAGTTAAAGATTGCTCATCAAGTGAAGTATCCAAGTTAAATGCTAAAATTGACTGTCTAGATAACTATAATAAAGTTTTATATAATCGTGCAAACAAGTTAAATAAAGAATACAATGATCTTAAAAATGAAAATGAAGTTTTAAAAGAAAATTTGAATATGAGAGATGCATGCATAGATGATGCTTTTAATGATGGAAAATGATACTTGTGCAACATGAGGATAATGTAACAAATGCAAAAAAAGCATCTTTAAAAAATGATCTTGCTAAATTTGTGCAAGGAGAATAGATCCTAAATGTTATGTTAGGGGAACAAAAGTCTTATCTTGATAAACAAGGGATTGGGTATAATCCTATTAAAAATAGGGAAAATACGACTAATAATAATATTAAAATGATTAATATGAAACCAATGCATAAACCAGTTTATTGTTCACCATTTGTTACTTGCAAAAAATGTGGTTTTAAAGGTCATTTTGATTATAATTGTAATAAAATTAGAATAAAACAAATTTGGGTTAAGAAATGTGATTTATATGCTACTAACCTAAAAGGACCAAAGAAAATTTGGGTGCCAAACAGGTAGAGACTATTTGTTCATTTTGTAGATATCTAAAGGTCAAAATGGAGACAGATATTACTTGACTTTACGAGAAAGAAAATGAGGATTCTATAGGAAAATAGAATCTGAATCGTGGAACTCAAACTAATCTATCTGAACAGCCTAAGTCGTCTGTGTTAGAAGGAAAGAAAGATGAAAATTCAGATATGCAAACACCTAAAATCAGACAGGCAGATGTGACGTCCCAAAATCCGGGTATCTTCCAACTTGACAGATGGTGCTACACGGTACTACCATTCACACATACATTAAATTGAAAAGTCTCAAAGGAACGAATATGTCTTCTATATATTCAAAATAATATTAACATTCCCCCAAGTTCTTTATAACCATTACATTGTTCTTGTCATAATATCAAATATATTACAATTATTCACCCTATACTATTACATAAGTATTCTACGGGTTCGTCTTCGCCTTGCCTTTATCCTTGCCGGAGCCTTCGGTCCGTTCGATCTTAGTTGTGTTCATATGGTTCAAGCAAGAGTGAGCATGACTAGCTCAGCAAGTACAACAATTCTAATAAACAACATGCTTAAAACATAGGAATCATATATCTCTAATAACTGAACAATAGTTACGAAGTACTATCAATAATTTAAAATAGCACTTCTTTTCCTTCAAAACGTTTTACAACAACAATACTCAGTAAAACATACATTTCGGTCCAAGACCTTGAGCATTTCATAAGTTCTTTTGAAAAGGACATCCCGACACTAAGTCCGTAAGTCCGACATTTCTTACGAGCACGTCTAGGTGATTAGCCTATAATATTCTATGTTGATCAACACTACAATCATTAAACGTATGTACGTTTAAGTTATGGCAACCTCACGTGCCTATCGTTTGACGACAAAACATTTTTAGCATACTCAGTCTTCATTTAAAAACCTCACCAATATAACTTCGTAAATATTGACCATGCTTTGATAGAAACATAATATAAGTCTACCCGAAAGAGTTGGCTTGGACTTCATTATACAATACTTCATGTGTAAGAATACACGAATGACAAAGCTTGTCCAGATTGAACTGGAACAAGAGTTAGAATACTTGCCTATAGCGTCTGCTAATGTTATAACACGTTCACGTTAAGTCTTTAAGTCTCTACAGTAAATGATAACATCATATAACACATTAAGTCATGAATGAACATATATGGTTCCTAATGAATCTTACCCTTCTTCTCAATCTAACTATGACTTAGATTTGTTATTATTGGTTCCGGCTTTTCCGATATAGTCCACATTGTTCTTACATTGTCATTACGTTCATGTTTGATTACTTATTTTTACCCTTTAGGTAACATAATTAAGGTTTAACAATGTCTTAAACCATGTTCATCAAGCTTTAGTTCATTACTAAAGAGTTACCATTCATTTCATACTTGTAAACTTTCTTCACTGGCTAAACCCTAGGATCAAGCGCCAAGCAAGGCTTGGCCATTACCTTCATCTCGCGTTGGGCTAGCAGAGTTAGCGATAACCATAGCTAGGCCTTGGCTGCATGCATTATTACACTTTACCCTCATGTTCGCACTGCAGCGCGACTCTGCAGTATGTCATTGCACTGTATATGGCGCTACAGCGCCACCAATATACCTTGGGTTGGCGCCACGGCACCAACTCTGTGCACCAGAAAATTTTGATAGACTTTTAATTTTTCAAAATTCCTGGACGCATAACTTCTTTGTTATAAGTCCGAATTGGCTCGTTCAAAAGCCTACAGTTCACAAATTACATACTCTACGCGTTCATGCAAGAATTTTATCTATTTGACTTTGTTTGCTAAAAATTCACCTATTAATTCATTTTTAACGAAAAATGGTAAACGTTCGTGAATGTTCAACGCTTGTTTCTTCGTTCTAAGTCAGAATCCGGTCATTTTTGAGTCTGCAACTCTATAATGCCAAATATGACTTGTCTCCATCGAAAACCAATGTTTTCGAGTTCAAACACAAAATTCAACTTCCATTCCGAGAATTTCACGAATTCGACGATTATCGTCCAATCGTATGAATTCCAACGAAACTTTATTACTAATGATATGATCATTATTCTAAAAGGATTCAAACCATCATATGAACATTTCAAACTACAAATTACATCAACTTATTTTCAAGCTAGGTTTTGGCTTATTCTTCATAAGTTCATAACTTAATAACTTATAAACTACAAGTTCTTCATTCCTTATGACTTATTTAAAGATTTAAGTCCTTTAATCAACATTCTCACATCTTATCAAACATACTAACTTCATATGACAAACAAATGACAAGTTCATCATAAGTTCTTCATAAGTTTATAACTTATTTAGGTTCAAGTTACTTATTCATGACTTAATCAGCTTAAGTCCATTGCTTATTCAATTCTTACATATTCTTAGCATACATGCTTATTAGACTACACTTCTCTTATCACCCTACAATGATAGAGATGAAAAATTATTAGACAAGAGTCTTACCCCTGATGAACTAGTCTTCTTCCTCTTTGAAAATCTAACAAAGGATGTTTGTCTTAAAAGTGCTTATTCTCTCTAACCAATAAGTTACTTTGTATTGGAAGTTGTTGGTGTTTTGAATAAGTGATAATGACTAGCAAACTTCTTCTATTTATAGGAAAGCCAAAGTGAGGGCATTATGGACATTAGATCATCCCACCTCCTTACTAACCTCCTTACTATTCATCTACTTAACCACTAAGTAAACTTGCTCCCTACATAACTTACTTGGTCACCACATAAAGTTCTTGGCCATTACATAAAGTTCTTGCCCACTAAGATAACTCATATCAACATTGGTTGCTCCATGGATCATGTCTAACCCATTGGATCATTACATTTGGCTTAAGTTAATTAACTTAGCTTATTCATTTTTGGCTTGCATTAAGTTACTTTGGGCTTTTGATTAATAAACACTTAGGTTTGTACATCCAATTCCTATTGGACTCTACCAATTTGTTAACAATCCTACAAGTCTCACTTAATTGGCTAAAAGCCTTATTATATATACAATACGTATAATTCTTGTATTCTAGATCGTATATTAATTTATAATATACGTTATTCAATTCTCCATACATACTCGTATAATACTTCATATTATACTTGTATTCAATACATCATACAATACTTACGTATCATACAATCAATACACTCTCTTCTTAACGCTTAATATTCCTAACGTTCTCTAATTAAGTCCGCATATGAAATATTGTGTTCTCCATACTTAGATTATTATTACATAATCCATCTCACCTTGACATTATAACGTTACATATTTCTCGGAAGTTCAAAAATAATTCCCGAGCGGAAATCGATGAATAGTGTTTTTCAGAAAATTTCTCGGAAAACTTTTATTTTCGTCTTGGAACTTCAAACACTTTAATTCTCTCACATAGTTAAAATACTATGACGTTTTGACATTTCTAGGTTATAGAATAACACATAATAATAACAAATAATATTATTTTATTCATTATTAAATTATTTTACAAAAGATCCAAATTTCTCGATCGTTACAGCAGACCCGTTTGTTTTAGAAGAAAATTCAGATGCAAAATCCAATATGCAAGAGGCTGAATCTGAAAAGTAAATGTCAATTTTTAGGCTTCCTAGATCATCCAGAACCGTGGGAAATCATCCTCCAAGTTTGATCATAAGAAATCTCAATATTAGGATTTCCACAATAAGAAGTTTTTTGAAGAAATTTGTTTGTTTCACTAAAGAGCACATCTATCAAACTTAATTACCACTGGTAACAACAATGTTGATATAGACATAACAAATCAAAGGTATGATCATATTGTTTAAATTTTTATATGTGCTCAAATGTCATTCTTTATCCTTATAATATTGGCAAATGGGGTGAGATAACTAAATTGTTCTGAATTATTTTTTTGTTGATGACAAAGGGGGAGAGATATATTGTAAGAACCCGAATTTTTAAAAAATATTAAAATAAGAATTTAGTAGATAAAATTCTTAAGCCATGTGAAGGGTTCAAAAAAATATATATAAATTTGTTACGAGGTATGTGGTATTGTGTTACATAGGGTAATATACGCTATGTAATAAGTGTGGTAGTGTGTAATAAATATATATATCATTATTATATATTTGTTATGAATTAGTAAGAAGATGGATAAAAATTATCTATTGATGTTAAATAATTTATGTGAAATTATTCTAGTAAGTTGGTGACATTATATATCTTTGATAATCACCAATTTCTTGAGTATTTGTACGAGTACGTATCAAGTCTAAGGTAGTGCAACCATACTCTTTAATGGTTGATGTATAGGAGCTGGGCTAAAAGATTCCTTCAGAGAGTGGAGGTAAATACGAATTGGTAACCGATCTAACTCACTGTGAAAATAGTGTAGACGAGACGAAAACTAATTTGTTGGATGTTTGTGGGAAACCACTTAGTGTACTATATTGAATACTATTAAAGACTCGATGTGTGTTAGGTTTAGACTTGTATATATGCACGTTGTTGACGAGGGAAGAAAATCAATATACCTTTAAAGTGGTTAGAGAAATATTGAGTAAATTGATACACTGTGAGAAGTGAAGATTTAAGGAATGTATGTGTGTGTTACATTCGAGTTTCATGTTATTGGTGGTATGAAACCGTACAGGAGTTGTATAGTTGGTTAAACTAATGAGGGAAAATAGAGTTTTAGAACTCAAAGTGTGATCCTTAAATTGTTAAGGAAAATAGTAACCAATGGTGTGAAACCAAAGAGAGGATTAATGTTAGACGAGTTAACAGTTAAGAAGGATGTGTAAAGTATTTAGAAGCGTAAGGGTGCAGTTCTGCTAATGCAGAACTTATCTGCCTGGAAATTTGGTATGGCGCAGTTGCGCCATTACCAAGCCTATGACCAGCGCAGCTGCGCCGGTCTGTTGAATCAGTTTGTGAAATTAAAATTCAAGTAATGGGTATTAAGGACTCATAAGGATAATAAAAATCTTAAATGATGATTAAGTTATCCATGAATGGATTTGAATAAAGTTTAATTAATTAACTCGGATTAATTATTAGTTAATTAAATGGTATTATATAAGTATTAATGTTGTGTAAGTTGATTAATTTAATTGAGTTACACTAGTTTAGTACGTATTGAGAAGTGTGGAATTGACAATGAGAATTATGAAATGCCTTGTGTAGCATAATGTAAAATGAGGAAAATTCATTGAGTGAGTTAAAAGGGAATTAGGAAGATTAATCGTGGTTGATCATATGATTTCATGTAGTTAAAGAGTACACTCTTAGATTAGCAATTTCTCTCTTGGGGACATTAATTCATGTCGTGTAAAACAAGTTTGGCAATGGAGGTTGATACTGGCTTGAAGCTAAACCAGTCTTGGCACTGTGGGTATGGCGCAGCTGCGTCGTCCAAGAGAGTACAAATCAAGCGAAATTACCAAAGATGTTCGATTGGAGTTGGTTAAATTCTCTTATAGTAGACTTGAGTTGGTACATTAATGTTATATGTGTGACATGAATAAAACATAGGATAAGAGTACAATATGTTAATATGAGGTACCTAGTAGCACCATGGTATCATATGAAGTAGTAGTACAAAAATGATTTAAATATCTGTGTATTCTATAAACTAGAAAGGAAATTCAATGTTTAAATAAACATTAATATTAAATAAGGTTGTAATATGGTTATGTGAGTGGTAGAGATAATTATGAGATTACCCGGGCATTAATGCCTAACTGCAATATTTTATCACGTGTAGTTAATGTACATGGCTTATATGATGTGGGTATAAAACTTATCTTTAAATTCTTAATATGGTAACAAGTGTACCTTAATATTACATTATGGGAATTAAAAGAACCAAACCAAGCCTTAGAATACTAAGTTGCTGAGATTTTCACTTGTCCCAAATTAAGTGTCATCAAGTACAAGGAACAGTGACCTAGAAACTCTCTTTACGTATTCTCCAAGTGGCTATGGAATAGGTGATCATGGCTAGCAAGGTGGCTGGTATTGAGTTGTTGAACAACTCCTTAATAACCTTTGTTTCCTCCCTTTACACCATGGACTCCAATCTTGTGTAATGCCATTCTCTAGTCCAAGCTTCTTCTATAAATACAAGTTTAATTCAATTTTTGGTGTTGATAGAAGATGCTTGATAGTCTAAATTGTCTAAGTTTGAGCGCTGAGCTACTATAGAAGTATACTCAGAGTGTAGGAGGTCCAATTCAATCTCAAGAAGGTATAATTTCTAATTATGTTCTTGAGATGGGTTTGTTTGATTCATGAAATTTCTTGAATTTATTTGTTAATTGATATAAGTAAATATGTTATAAGGTGTTTAGGAAGTTTACTAGCATGTATAAACACTTTAGTAGTGGCTTGGGACATGTTTGAGTCAAGGGAAATCAAGTTAGCTAAGACTCAAGAAAAGCAGTCTGCTTGACAATTGAACCTAGTACGACATAGTCACATAATTGTATTTAAAGCGCAAGAAATAGCAATTGCTGTGGCCTCTCGAGATCATTAGGCGCTTTTTTTCAAAATTCGATCAATGTTAGGTAATCATTTTGGCTTAAACTAGCATGCAAGCATGTGTAATGTGTATGTATAAGTGTATTATACTAAGTGGAGCATGTTTTAATAGATTTGCATGATTAACGAAAGCATATGGTTTAGATGGAGATTTGGACGTTAGGTTTGAAAAACAAACTTTGCTAAAGTTCATGTTCTGCAAATTTTGAGCTTAGTGGTCTATTCACATGATTGATTTCACATATAAATGAGCATGACATGTGATTCATAGTTCCTTTGTTCATGACCACCTTATTAGGCTTTGTGTTAGAGAAGTTTTTCAAGAAAAGCTTAGCATAGTGAATTAACATGCATGGCTACTACATAATTTAAACTCTGACCTTCCGAGCATGATAACATGACTTGACTACGTCTGTTTAGAGCTTTGAAGTTGTCTTGTATGTGTTGAATGGCATTGTTCAAGTTTAAAGTGGTTTCCAAAAGTAAACTTGAACATATTTTAAAAATCTAATTGCATCACATGGATATCTAGATTCTAAAGGATTTAGATGTTATGTTATGTCTATAATATCCCTAGATATGATTTATATGTGTTATATTGCATCATTTATGATAAAATGATTTCAAAGGCAACCTCGAACATGTTTTCGAACTTAAGTTGCATTAAATATGAGTATTTAGATTATAAAGGCTTGAGATGTCATGTCATATTTCATTATGTCTCTAAACATAAGTCTTATATGTTAAACACAATGGAAGTAAACCAAGCATGAGGTTAAAGCATGTTTTAAAGTGTTAAACAATGCTAGCTATGAGTAAAAGATGTGAATATGTATGAGCATGTGTAGTACAGATTATGTAACCTCTGTATGAGAACATAAGGCTAATTAGTACACCTAGTGATTACATAACCCTATTTGGTTTTGATTCGTGAAAATCCTAAACTAAAGTCCCTAACATATAAGGTTGATCTTGAAGTGGTCATACAAGTAATATAAAGACCTCTAGTGTGTGAGCATGAGAAGTATAAGAGTCTAAGTGTGTTAAAGTTTGGACAGAAACAGGAAGTGCAAAGCTCAACCTTGGTCTAGCCAGGGGACAGCGCAGCTGCGCCGTCCATAAGCCTTGACATGGCGCAGCTGCGCCATCCTGCAGTTTGGAATAAGTTCTGTTTTTGATATGATGTTTGAAGCATGACTATATGATTAATTTAGCTTGTAATATATGATCAATACACTATATAAAGTGTTAAGAAGCATGTTATGTGATAAAGAATGAATGTTAATCATGACTTTTGAATGTTAAGTCTAAAGGAATGTTTACATGAGATAAAGTAATGATACCTTGTTTGGAGTCATAATCTGACTTGTGCTATGTAGGTGATGTGGTATAAAGTTACAACTAAGTTAGACGTTTTTGTGTACGGTTGAACTTACCTATAGGAGTTTTAAATGTGTCGAACACATAGCGAGTCATGTATGTGGTAGATATATCTTAATGTTGATATCAAGTACGAGTGGTTAAGGAATACCTATACATACCTAGGGTATGATGAGAAACTGAAGTGTAGGTTTTACGAACCTAGTTAGGAAACAATGTAACATTGTTATTACATTGAGAATGTATGAAATATGTTACTGATGGATATGAATCCATGATTATATAACTGTGTAGGAATACACGAAGTGCAGATATGCGTTAAGCAGTTAAGTCGTAGTTCATAAACTACGAATCGGGCAAGTCTTTCAGTTCCTATTTGATATATGAATTGGATAATTGTTAGTTAATCTATAGTATGCTATGAAAATGTTGAGGTATATATATGAAATGTATATGAGATATGTATGAAATGTGAAGGTTGATCTTTGATGATATGCTTGTGATATAAACCTTTATGCCTGTTATGTGAGAAATAACATACGTAGTAAATATTAATTGATTATGAATGCATGAACTGAATATGCTAATATATGCTACGTGCTGCATGAAAACTGTTAGAATTGCTGGGTTGTCGAGCTCACCCTTGCAAATAACAACTTTTCCAGGTTAAGGATTCACGGTAAAGATTACGTGCTACTTGATTTATAGAGTTCAATAGTAATTGAAGGAGATTGGTTTATGTGTTTAAATATATACTCTTGAACCACGTTTATGTTCTAGGAGTCGTACAAGATAGTAGTTTACAAGGTGTAATACAGGTTGCGTTGTAAAGTTATATTATGTTATACATAGAGAAATTCGAATCGAAATGTAAATATTTATACATTAATTCGAATAGAAGGAATCATAATATAATTTGATTCAGGGATTTGTAATTGATTCAAGTTAAGATATCAATAAAAGATTATTTTTCAAAGGAGATTGAAAAAGTTTAAATTATTCCGCATATTTTTATAACATCGAATGTGATGTAAAACATGAATGGTAAATGACCAATATTTGAAACTTATAATAGTTCGGGATCATTATACATAGATCCTATAAATGGAAGGAATATTTATTCTAAATTGTAATAAGTGAAGTTTTATTTATTAAGTTGTGAATAAAAGATATAATAGTTTGACGATAGTAGTATCGTCGTGGACCGAATCCGAGGTTCAAAGGGACCCGGATTTGGGGGCGTCACATATATGGCTGCTATTATTTTTGTTCACTTATCACTTTTTGATAATAACAAAGGGGGGAGAGATATTTGGGTATATTTGAATATTTGGGTATATTTGAATTGGTATTCATGTTGATATTGAGATACTATATTGATCCTTAATATGCATATATTTAGGGAGAGTCATATAAATAGGGGGAACATGTTAATTCAAAGTTTAATATATTGTCATCATCAAAAAGGGGGAGAATGTTGGTTTTTATATTCTGTAATTTTAATGATGACAATATGCATAAGTATATGATTTATTAAATAAGCTAAATTGATTTTGGAATGGGTCATTGGAATAATTTATAATTAGTTTAGTATATAATATTTTAATATGTTTATGCATGAAGGTTATATAATGGATTCCATGGATTATATTATGGGTTGATTTCATAATGGGTTATAATTTGTTGCTTTATATGGTGGTCCATTTCATTTGTTTCACTTAAGATAACCTGGAAGAGTGTATTACCTCTTTCTAGCCCAAAGGAGTTTTACTGCAAATTGTAGTGTTACTTATTTCTCTAATATATAAATATTAGTAAAACAGGTTGGTTTTAATTTGAGATTGTTAAGGAATTTTATGCCATTTGCTACAGTCCTTTATGGAAACTAATATAGTTGTATAATATCTTTTATATATCTATTTGGCTACTATATCTAAATATGTTTTGCTGTGAAGACCAATTCGAATATGAATTGGAGTATTTTAAGGAGATTGGAATTGGTGTTTAATTCAAAGTAAAAGGTAACATGTTGGTTTCTAAACCTTATCATTGATATCCTATTTCCTTAATATTAGCCTGATTATCTTTTAATTAATATGGCTAGGATATATCTTTTTAATATATATATTGCATGCCTAGTAAGCTTTTCAATTAGAGAATATTAACGAAGTCCTCTCTAAATAGAAGTTTGTTTGCCATCATTTAAGGAATCCGATATTGTTGAGATTTATTTTAATATATGTATATATATATATATATAGAGAGAGAGAGTGAGAGAGAGAGAGAGAGAGTCCAGATCAGGTCCGGACTCCAGGACCATAACAAAAACAAGACCTTTTTTTTTTTGCTTTTTTTTAAACAACTAAATTTTTTATTATGGAACTTGAATTTTTACATAATACAGTGTTTTGGGTGTGATTTAGATACATATATCAAAACATGTCTGTAAAGACTGTGATAAATTGCATGCATACATGTTTTGTTGTGTGTATCCAAATCACACCCAAGACAATCAGTATTATGTAAAAATTCAAGTTCCATAAAAAAAAATTAGTTGTTTAAAAAAGTAAAAAAAAAAAAATCTTTTTCTCCCATCCTGAGGTCCTGACCTAATCAATTCTCTCTCTCTCTCTATATATATATATATATATATATATATATATATATATATATATATATATATGGTTACCAGTTCAAATTTGATTTGGAGATTATCAAGGAATCTGGTTTATTTCGAATTTGAATTATTAACAGGTTTTCAGCTATTAAAGGAGTATTTGCTCTAACAATGTTATTTTTTGATATATTTAATCATTTATTTCAGCAAATAATACATGTTTATCTATATAATGTTTAGTATTATTTATCCATTAGTCAAGCTAACAGATATCTATTACGTCACTGGTGGAACTAGTTGTTGCCTCCTTTCTTATATATATATATGCAGTGTGCACGGCTAAAGGATGGACAAGAGTACAAAGCTGAAATTCATAGAGCATTCTTCTTGAAAGTATCTGAGTAAAATTCAAGTTATTGTGTCATACCTTAGGTCTCAGATTAATAGTAGAGTCTTTGTAATCTATCTCATAATATTTATTGTTAACAAAGTAAAAGTCTAGGTTGGCTTGGGGGATTTGTTATTGTAATATTCAGTCTGTTCAACGAAGGTATCAAAGTCTCAGAGGTGAGAGGTGTTGCAGAAGTGAAAGGGGGCAGAGGTGTCCAATCGATCTTCGTTGTAACTGGGAGTTTAATTTTCTGTGTAGTTACTGAAAATTATTTTAATAAAGTGACTCTCCAATACCATTTGGTATTAGGCGTGGATTAGGCCACTAAAATAGAGGATTGGGGCTGAACCACGTAAAAATCTTTACGTGATTTACTGTTATTTTCTTTTCTGTTATATGCTTTAGTATTTTGCAGATTCTGGTTTAGTTCGTGCTCAGAATTATATTAAAATAGACAGGTAATAACTGTCCGATTATAACAGACGAAGAATATATACTAATACAGACATGGTTAGCCTATTCGATTATAGTCTGCATTAGTAAACTTCAAAAATTGACCACTGTAGATCACTTTTGGGTATTTACACCTATTCACCCCCCTCTAGGTGTGCTTAATTATAAAATTACAAACATAACACTAATAATCATTAATTTGGCCAAGTATTAATTTAATGTCTACATCTTGTTCAAATAAAAGCACCAATGCGAATTTATATAATCTTTGTGTAACTATTAACACAAGAATCCCATTAGTTACACAATTAGTACTTTTATTAGAACAAAGATTAACATTAAGCATAACATGTATGAATAGAGTTTACATAAGTGGTGATAGATTAAACTCATTCATATGGTTCAAAACACAACTGTTTGCTCACAAGTTCTCAAGTGTGCACAATAGAGAGAATAACAAACCATAAACATAATGTGAAGTTCAAAACAACGAGCTCAAAAAATTGTTGTCTTACGTCAAAATAACTTACTAATTAAGACTATCAGTTAAACCCATGCCGACAACATTCTCTAAAAAGAGCTTGGGTGGTAAGTCTTTCATAAGTGGATCCGCTAACATATAATGTGTACTAACATACTTAATGACAATGCTTTGATCTTCAACCCTTTCCCTGGAAAATAGGTACTTAGTGTCGAGGTATAGTCCAGCACCACTCTAATTGGTGTTGTTGGAAAAACTAACAGCAGAATCATTATCACAAAATAATTTCAATGTCCTTCAAATGGAATCTACAACATTAAGTCCTAAAAAAAGATTCCTCAATAATATGGCGTGACAAGTAGCATGATAAAAAGCCACATATTCTACCATCATCGTGGAAGTGGTAATTAACTCCTACTTATGACTTCTCCACAAAATAGGGCCTCCTGAAAGCATAAAGATGTACCCTGATGTAGATTTCTTTTCATCTTTACACTTAGCAAAATTAGAATCAGAATAACCAACAACTTCAAGGTTATTTGTTTTTCTGAATGTAAGCATAAAATCCTTAGTACTATGTAAGTAACTGGTTTATGCTACATTAAGAATTTGACTGATAAAATCCTGATATATGCTCCTTTATAAAATCTCAAGTCTAAGGATCATATGTACTACTATCACTACAGGAACTCCTATTGATAGGCAAGTAAAACTCTATTAGGTATTCCTTAAAGAGTCACATTCAGTGAACTTATTCTCCAATAAGCACCTACATACTTGCTTTAGTGTCTCCACACAAATGATCTTGAGATCAATCATCTTCATCCAATGAGCAAGCAACGTATGTACCAATCTATCCGAATTCACTAATCCCCATTTTAGTAATCCATTGATTGAAAACATTTTAGTTTTAAGCTATCTAAGAATTTAGATCTCATTAGCATGATCTCTTCATGATTCTAAAAGCATTGCTTAAAACTATGGGTTTATCACATATTATTAAAATAGCACCATGTAGATAATTAAATGCCTTTAATAAATAATTCTTTTATTAATAAATAAATAAGATTGATTATAAAGTATATGCTTTATCATCATACATGATTGGCTTGTATGCATACTACTTTCAATATCTGGACGTGTACAAACTTGAGCGTACATAAGACTCCCAATGACAGAAGCATAGGGAATAAGATTCATTTGATCACGTTCAAGTTGATTCTTAGGACATTGATATGACCAAAATTTGTCACCCTTAACAACATGGGCGACAGTAAGGGAGCAATTTTGCATATTGTATTTGTTAAGAACTTTATCAATATAAGCTCTTTGAGACAATCCTAATATCCTGCGAGACCTATCTCGATGAATTTCAATACCTATATATAACATAAAAGGCTTCACCGATATCCTTCATATCAAAATTTCCAAAAAAGGAAACGTTTGGTCTCATGTAACATGTGTAAGTTATTACTTGCAAGTAATATATCATCAACATACAAAACAAGAATAATAAATTTACTCCCACTAACCTTGAAGTATATGCATTGATCCACTATATATTTTTTTAAAATCAAAATTACTCATCACCTCGTGAAACTTAAGATACCATTGTAAAGAAGCCTATTTTAACCCATAAATGGACTTCTTAAGTCTACATACCATATGTTTCTTGCCTTTAACCAAAAAACCTTCTGGTTATGCCGTATAGACATTCTCATGCAAGTTACCATTAAGGAATGTAGTTTTAACACACATCTGATGTAACTTTAAATCATAATGAGCTACTAGAGCCATGACTATTCTAAATGAATCATTCCTGGATACTGGAGAAAAAGTTTCATTATAATCCACACCTTCCTTTTAAGTGAAACCCTTAGCAACTAGTCGAGCTTTATAACTTTCAAAGTTCCCTTTAGGATCTAATTTGGTCTTATAGACCCACTTGCAACCAACAAGTTTAACACCTTTTGGTAATTCTTTAATATCCTAAACGTTATTAAGCTTCATTCATGGCTTCAAGCCATTGAGTTGATTGAGCACTCGTAATGACCTCTTTATAATAGATATGATCATTAATCTTACTTGAATCATAGTAAATCTCATTAAGATAGGTTATAAAATCATCAAAATTAATAGGCTTTCTAGGTCTTTCGGAGCTTCGTAAAGGCTGCACAATTTTAGGAATATGATTTTCAATAATGCGGGGTTCAACATTAGGTGGTGCCTCAACTATCTTAGGAGCATAATTCGCCTCAATAGGAGGTTGTTGTGCCTCACCCTCTTGAATTACAAGATCATAAAAAAATTATATTTTCTTTAAGATCAATTTTTCTAGGCTCACCACTCCCACTTAAATTACCATTCTTTAAAAACTTTGCATACCTAGTCTCTACAATTCTAGTGGTATGCGAGGGACAGTAAAATCGAAAACCCTTAGATCTATCAGGATATCCAATGAAATGGCAAGTAATAGTTTTAGAGTCAAGTTTCTTTATTTGTGGATTAAAAATCTTAGCATCGGCTAAACAACCCCACACCCATAAGTATTTTAAACTAGCTAGGTTTCCTACCTATCCAAATTTCATAAGGAGTGTTAGGGACAAATTTGCTAGGAACCCAATTTAAAACATGAACAATTGTCTTTAATGCCTCAGTCCACAAAAATATTGGTAAGTTGGGATTGCATAACATACTACGTACCATATCCATAAGGGTACAATTTTACGTCTCAGCTACACCATTCTGTTGCGGTGTATCAAGCATTGTATACTTAGTGACGATGCCATTTTCTTAACAAAATAAGGCAAATGGATCAGGACTATAACCTGTATTGGAGTGTTTACCATAAGACTCTACGCCTCTATCTGATCTCACTACTTTAATTTTTTCGGTCAAGTTGATTTTCAACTTCAACCTTGAAAATTTAAAACATATTTAGTGATTCAGATTTTTCATTAATCAGGTAGACATAAGTATAACGTGAATTGTCATCAATGAACGTAATGAAAGATTTGTATCCACCAATTCCAAGAGAAAATGGTACACATATATTAGTGTGAATCACTTCAAGAATTACACCACTTCTCGTGTCTCCTTTCTTATTACCTGTTGGGTAAAATCTAATTACACACAACACACAAGTATACGTGGTCAACAAATAATATAATAGTAAGTAGAGTGTCGTTCCCACAGAGAAATTTAGTAAGAATTTAACCCTCACAATTACCAGTTTCCTATTAATTCAAATTTTATCAAACTATCCAAATCAATGATTAAAAATTATAAAAACTAAATTGTTAAAAATACTATGACCACGAAACAATCACAAATCTTAAAAACTGAAATTTTAAACAATTTTTGGAGAATTAGGCTTACAACTTCACCCTAAGCTTCACTTTGATTTTTACACCTTTATTCCAGTTCAATTCACTATCCCAGTTTATTAATCAAGAACATGAATGTAGCACTAGCCACCTCTCGATGTAATAATATCGTATTAACTCAAATCCACAATTTAGATAGAAACAAGTTAAACACCTTAATCAACCAACTCACTATATCTCTATGTGAATTATAATTAAAGAAGGTTTAAGCTTAAGCCTTTTATCTGATTACATGCGATGTCAAGCATATCTCTACCCTAACATTCATCAAGATTCTGTTTATTCACAAAATTCAAGAACACATGTTATATTAACTAAGTCTAGACTCGTACTTCTTCTCTCGAATCCATACAAGCCCAAAAAGAACTGTTGATTAGGCAATTCATAAGTTCAAGCTCAAATTAATATAGATAAACTAGATAATAGCTTAGTAAACTGGAAATCAAAGTTACATAATCATCGTTTCGCTTAAAGATCTGTCATAAACCTAAAAAGTAAATTAGTTCATCATCAATGAAATAATAACTGAATAAATTAAAGATATCATCCTTTCAATTACAAATATAAGACTAGAGAAATAGAATAATTCAGAACACCCTTCACTTTAGCCTTAATCTGCAATCGATATGAACGTTCCTTCCAAATCTTCACTCCAATGCTCGATATGAAAATATGTCCTTAATCTCTATTGATTGCCTTGTGTCTTGTTTGATCTTGTTCTTAGTGTTAATATAACTCTACACGCGTAATCTCAGCTCACTTTCATGCCAACTAGAGTCCTAAAGCCATTCAAGAACAAAAACTCAATCCCCAGCAGTGTTGGAATCAAATTAGAACAACCCAGTTTTGGGACCCCCCGCCCCGGCGGGGGTATACACTTGAAAAATACCCACCCCGGCGGGCTAGGCTACTGATCTCTAAGTTGAAGACCCCCCGCCCTGGCGGGGCTGCAAGGCTAAAATAGGCCCACCCCGGCGGAATATGCTTCTGACTTCTGACTTTGGTTAAACTCCAAACTTGTTACAATATTGCTCCAAATGCGTCCTTTCTCTATCACTTACCACACCAACCACAATACACATAAAATAATAATAACAAGTAAAAATAAACATAAAATCAAGGATTTAACAACGAATAAGCTTGAATTAGAAACTGATTCGTGGATATAAAATCCACTTATCAAAATCTCCCAAACTTAAATCGTGCTAGTCCTCGAGCACAAAACAAAATACTATGCTATACAATGCAATGCAATGATATGTAATGCATCTAAACTATATGTCTTTGAATCCAACAATGTCATAGAATCAAAATTATTTCACTGGCCTCAAGGAAAATCAAACAAACACTACTACTCTTAATTACCAAAACCAATGAATAATTCCTTATTAGTCCTCGAATCTTAAACCATTATCACTGGTATATTGTGTGTGTGTGTGTGTGTCCAACATCCATGCTAACTGATACAGATTCAAATCCAACACATAACCAATTTCTTATAAGGAATCCTACAGAGTAAACTCTAAAATTTCAAAAATAGACAAGATCCAACTTAAAATTAAACAATCACCAATATTAAGGGTCCATATAAGGTACTTATGCTTTCTTCTCTTTTTTTATAGATAGTGAGTGCGTTTTACGCTCCATCTCACACTTGTGTTTATGGGGAGTGCTTTGCATGATTCTTCTCAACCCACCACAAGACTCAATTATTCATTTTTTTAATTTTTTTTTTAGATAAGCTTATATACCCTACTTGATCCCCGAAACTTAGGTTCTTGCCTAATTCTTCATTTTCACAACCTATCATTGCCATTTTCTCATTTACACTAGCATTATCCTTTAGAAACTCTTTATGTATCAATTTGAACTAATCAGTCGACATAGATGTTATTAACGTGATACCCTTTTTATAACAGTTTCAAACAAGAACAAGATCGAATTCATAACAGAAACTACATCAGGGTTCTAATAATCAATACTGTAACTGTAGACTTAATCTCAATCTCATCATTGGCCAAAATAAAATGAACTACAACACTGCTGGACACATGCAAAATTAACACATTATTTAACTAATTTTTTTTTTTATATATGGATGGTGAACATAACATGAATGTAATAATACATAAATAACTAAATAAAAACTATTTATAATCCTAAGCTACTATAAAAATGCATGATTACATGGATGAACATTTGATAATCCTAAACTAAACAATAAACTACTATGCAAACCTAGCTTAATGAACTTAAATATGCATACATGAAAGTAAATTCCCCCCCCCTCCAAACTTGAAAATTATAATGTCCTCATTGTATAGATATAGAAATTAAAATGTGAAGACTTCCCTGTAATCGCCTAAGTCTGTGGTGGTGGTGGTGGTTGTTGGTCTTCTTCATCAGAGTCACTTGTTGGGAATCTTGGCATTGGGACTGGTTGCAGGTATGGGAATTGAGCATTTGGATTGAAGCTTTGGAGTGTCGTGTTCAAGGATGCGAACGATAGGTTCATAGCCTCGGACATGTGGTCCTGTCTAGCTACGAGTAGCCTCATTTCTCGTCTTGTTTGCTTATTTTGCTCATCCACTTATCGCTGAAAGTTGAGGAACTGAGGGCTAGAAATTGCCTTGGACTGTGGAACCTCCTCTGCTCCTTATTCTCCCATGCGTGCATCCTCCTGAAACTCATCATCATCCGAAGTATCTTCAGCGTCAGCTTCATCCTCCGAATCTGAGGGAAATACAAAGCCTAATCCTCTCGAATGTGATTTACCGGCTTCCCACACCGAGTACCGTATAATCATTCTCGAATCTAGTATCTGAAGTGGCATCAGGGTAGGTTCATCATCGGACCATCGATCTCCTGCTTGCCTACACAACCCACAAATAAGTGACGGGTGTGGCAGGCCGCCCGAGAAATGTCCTCGTAAGCACCAGTGGATTGAGAAATTGATTATAGCCCCAACATCGATGATGAAATCTTGTACAATAGCATACAAGAGCAGTGTTTTCTCCTTGGTTACATCGAACGTGTGTGTGGATGGAAACATCTTGGCACACAGGAAGGTATACCATATCTGCTGAGATCTTTGCTATGAAAAATTGTGCCCTCTTTTCGACCCTTGATCCATTTTGTGCCCGGTTTAGTCATTTCCTTCAGAATGGTCTCATAATCGGGATCATTTTCACGTAAGTGGGCATAATTGCAAAGTCAAGGCACCCATAACTGATAATATATGTTGATGGCATCGGTACTGAAAGGTACTAATCTTCCCCGTACAAAAGCATTGAAAGGGGCCTTGTCCTTGGCGTTCGCATAAAACTCCTTGACCACACTTACAACGACGGCCTCAGGTTCCTCCGTGAACTTGTTCCAGCCTTTATGATATATCTGTTGCATCATCTCACCGTCGACATGGTTCAGTGCCAACCCCCACTCCGGTGTGAGTGCTTTTGTTGCCATGTAATCGTAAAGGTCGGCGGCGGCGGCACTTATAAATTTGCGTCGGTCGAAGGTTCATGATTGCGGTGTTGTTGTGGAACTCTCTCCATGTTGCCTCTTTAATGTGGGTTTAGATGCCATTGAATTAGGAAGCCTTAACAGAATATCCCCCCCCCCCTAAACTTGGTTCAAACAAACTGTCGAACACTTGGTGTGCACAGTGGTTTATCCCCCCAAACTTAAAAATTTTGCTTTTACTATGGTGCTAGGAAGGGAGGAATTATAGAGCAACATGCTCACTCTCAATTGCTATATAGCTTCCCTAAAAACAAAAAACTAATTCGTAGCTTTCTGAATTGGTTGAATGTAAGTAGTGAAATTGGGTTATTGGTGAATGAATTTATAGAAATGGTGTGAGGGAGAGGTTTGTGGTTGGAGTAATGGGTTAGTGGGTAATTGAATTTATGAAGTGGGAAGATGGAGTGTAAGTTGCCAAAATCGTGGGTAAAGAGTGGGCACAAAATCATTTGATAAAGAAGTTGTAGGAGTGGGCACACATGTAACTGTCGAACCAAATTTCTTTCAATTCAGGACCCCACCTACGCATGGGGTATAAGGCCTATGAATCCCATACCCCTGTGCATGTATGCCCACTATTTTTGAACTTGAGAGACACCCACCCCGACAGGGGTGGGTTCTGTTAACTGAGGTTGTTTTGCTTATTTCTTTACTTCAACTCCCAACCATTATCATATTAAGATCCTGCAAAGCCAAAAAACATAAATGTTAGTAGATTTTGATCATTTTAAGCATGGTGGAGAGATTATCAAAAACATGCAACTTATCTAATTAATATATGAACTTATTCTATATTATTAATTATGATAAACTATAATTTGAAAGTTATAAATAAAAATATGAAAAATAAAAGTATGATTGGGTTGCCTCCCAATAAGCGCTTGATTTTAAGTCGTTCAGCCTGACTACTCCCTGTTTATGGTACGTCGAATAATTTGATTGCGATGACATCCGTGTTGGATTCGACACCCCATTAATGCTTCAACCATTGACCATTGACCTTGAAATTCTCCAATGGGTTTCTACTGTAGAGTTCAACGGCGCCATATGAGAAAACTCTTTTAATGGTGAATGGACCCGACCACCTTGATTTTAACTTTCCCGGGAATAACCTCAACCTTGAGTTGAAAAGTAATACTAATTACCCCGGTTCGAACGTTCTGTGCATGATTTCTGGTCGTGCCATTTCATGACCTTTTCTTTGTATAGCTTAGAGTTCTCGTAAGCTTGAAGTCGGAATTCGTCGAGCTCGTTTAAATGAAGTAGTCTCTTTTCACCCACAGCTGCTTGATCGAAGTTAAGTTTCTGAATCGCCCAGTAGGCCTTGTGTTGTAACTCGACCGGTAAGTGACAAGCTTTCCCGTAGACCAATTGATATGGTGACATACCAATTGGTGTTTTGTACGCAGTTCGGTAGGCCCATAGTGCATCGTCCAACCTTAGAGACCAATCCTTTCTATTTGGGTTCACCACCTTTTCTAAGATACTTTTTTCCTCCCTGTTTGAAACTTCAGCTTGCCCACTTGTTTGGGGATGATATATTGTCGCCACCTTATGGTTGACCCCATACTTCGCCAAGAGAGCTGTAAATGATCTGTTGCAGAAGTGACTACCTTCGTCACTTATAATAGCTCTTAGCGTGCCAAATCTTATAAATATATTCTTTTACAAAAATTTAAGGACCACTTTTGCATCGTTAGTTATGAGTGTTGTAGCTTCGATCCATTTTGATACGTAGTCAACTGCAAGCAATATGTACTGATTATCGAATGATGATGGAAATGGCCCCATGAAATCAATGCCCCAAACATCAAAAATTTTAACTTCCAAAATTGTTTGTAGTGGCATCTCATTCCTTTTTGATATGTTGCCCACCCTTTGACATCTATCATAACTTTTAACAAATTGGTTGGCATCCTTGAACAATGTAGGCCAATAAAACCCGGCTTGAAGCACTTTTGTCGCTGTTCTCTCACTACAATAATGTCCCCCATATGCAGACGAATGACACTCATGCAATATACTATTCACCTCGCTGTAAGGCACACACCTTCTAATCATCTTATCGGCGCACTATTTGAATAGGTATGGCTCATCCCACATGTACCACTTGACGTCATGTAGGAATTTCTTCTTCTGCTGACGAGTAAGATCAGGGGGAAGGAGCTCACTAGATAGTTGGCGAAGTCTACGTACCATTGAAATTCCGTATTGATCTCAAATAGCTGCTCATCTGAAAATGATTCATTAATTATACATCTGTCCTCTTCCTTTTTATCCTGATTTTCTAGCCTTGATAAATGGTCTACAACTTGATTCGCTGTACCCTTTCTATCTTTTATTTCCAAATCAAATTCTTGGAGAAGGAGAACCCATCTGATAAGGCGTGGCTTAGAATCTTTTTTCGAGATTAAGTACCGAATAACCGAGTGATTCGTGTAAACTATGACCTTTATTCCGATCAAATATGCCCAGAATTTCTCGAAAGTGTATACTACTGCAAGTAATTCTTTTTCCATAGTTGTGTAATTCATTTAAGTCTTCGTAAGTGTCTTACTTGCATAGTATATGGCATGAAATACCTTTTCTCGGCGTTGACCCAAAATAGCCCCAACTGCATAGTCGCTCGCATCACACATTAACTCGAAGGGCATATTCCAATCCGGTGCGACGATTATGGGAGATGAAGTTAATTTCTTCTTCAATAGCTCGAATGCCAAATTACACTCCTCATCAAACTTAAAAACCAACTACTTCTCTAAAAGACTGCACAAAGGTTTTGCAATTTTAGAAAAGTCTGTTATAAATTGTCTGTAAAACTCGGCAAGTCCCAAAAAACTTTGAATTCCCTTGACTGAACATGGTGGAGGAAGTTTTTCAATTGTTTCCATCTTCATTTTATAAACCTCTAATCCTTGAGCCGAGACATTGTGCCCCAAAATTATGCCTTCTTAAACCATGAAGTGGCACTTTTCCCAGTTAAGTACTAGATTTGTTTCTGCGTATCTCTTTAACACCATCACCAAATTCTCCAAACAAGCATCAAAATTGTCTCCATAAACAGAAAAGTCATCAATGAAGACTTCCAGGTTTTTCTCCACCATATCTGAGAAAATGGACATCATACACCGTTGGAAGGTAGCCGGTGCATTACACAAGCCGAACAACATTCTCCTGAATGCAAATGTGTCGTACGGGCATGTGAAAGTAGCCTTCTCTTGATCTTCAGGGGCAATGATGATCTGATTATATCCTGAATAACCATCCAATAAGCAGTAATACTCGTGTCCCGCTAATCTGTCCAACATTTGATCGATAAAGGGCAAAGGAAAGTGATCTTTACGGGTTACCTTATTCAACTTCCTATATTCCATGCAAACCCTATAACCATTCACTATCCTTATCGAAATTAGCTCATTGTCATCATTTTGTACCACAGTCATTCCTCCCTTTTTTGGTACACATTGAACTGGACTGACCCACTTACTGTCAGAAATTGGATAGATGATACTCGCATCCAACCATTTCAGGATTTCTTTCTTCACTACTTCTTTCATGATTGGATTGAGCCGTCTCTATTGCTCCACTATCGATTTTGCATCATCTTCCATCAGAATTTTGTGCATGCAAAAGGATGGGTTGATTCCCTTGATATCCGTAATTGTCCATCCTATAGCTGATTTATGATCTCTAAGCACTCTCAGCAACTTTTCTTCTTGCAATTCGTTTAGTGCAGCATAAATAATAACAAGTGAAGAATTTGAATTGCCTAAATACGCATACCGAAGGAGTTTAGGTAATGGCTTTAGCTCAAGAGAAGGTGGCTCCTCCCATGATGGTTTCATTTTGGGTGTGGATCTTTCCTCCGAGTGCAATGGTTCAAATGGTTTTTAAAATCTGCTAATTCGTGGCAAGGAGTCTAGTATCTACAAGTAATCCACAAATTTCGGATCATCGAACTCTTCATCTCCCAATACTGTCGTTTCCAATGGATCGTTACCCAAACTTTTACCCATATCTTCGCTAATTATCTAATCAATGATATCCGTCCTGAAAAACTCTTCTTCATCCATAGGGAATTTCATGGCCTTGAAAACATTGAACTTTACTTCTTGATCTTGGACCCTCATAGTTAGTTCACCTTTTTTTACGTCGATGAGTGTCCTACCCGTAGCCAAGAAAGTTCTCCCTAGGATAATTGGGATGTTCTTATCTTCCTCAAAATCCAGGATAAACTTGTCAACCTTAACCAATATGTCCTCTACAATGCCTCTCAGGTATGTGACTAACCTATTCGCCAACTGTAATGAGATGTTCGTAGGCTTTGGAGCTGGAAAACCCAATTCTGTATAAACTAATAAGGGCATAAGGTTCACACTCGCCCCCAAATCACATAAACACTTATTAAATTCCATGTTCCCAATCGTGCACGAAATGGTGAAACTCCCCGGATCTTTCAACTTGGGTGGCAACTTTCGCTGTAAAACCTCACTACACTCCTCTGTTAATGCCACTGTTTTGAAATCTTCCAACTTCTTTTTCCTGGACAAAATCCCTTTCATGAATTTCGCATAACTTGGCATCTGCTATAGGGCTTCTGCAAACGAGATGTTAATCTGAAGTTTCTTAAAAACATCCAAAAATTTTGCGAACTGCTTGTCTAATTTCTGCTTTTGGACTCTCTGCTGAAACGGCGGTGGAGGATACACAACTGGCTTGTCATCTAAATTTATCTTCTCAATTTGCTTTTCCTCACCTTGTTCTTCTTCAACCACTTTGTTCTCATCAACTTTGTCATCTGTTCTAACTAAATTTTCTACACTTTTCCCATTTAGCTGTTTGCCTCTTCTCAAAGTGATTGCCTGACACTGTTCATGATTTTCCTTCAGATTTCTTTCGGTGTCACTTGGTAGAGTCCCTTGTGGTCTATTATTCAATGCTAATGCAATTTGTCCCATCTAATTCTCTAGATTCTTGATGGCTATCTCTTGCGATTTCATTGCCATTACTTGATTTTTCATAGCCGCATCATTGCTTGTTATGTACTTTATCAACAACTCCTCTAAATCTAATTTCCTCTCTTGATGTTGAGCTGGTTGTTAATGATTCTGAAATCCTACGGGAAATGATGGTCGTGGAGCTTGCTGATGCTGATTATTACTCCACGAAAAGTTAGGATGATTCCTATTCCCCTGATTGTATGCATTCTGGTATGTACTCTGTGGAATTCTGTTGTAGCTACCCACAAATTATATTGACGTTGGATTGATTGAACATTGATCTGTAGGATGTTCACCCGTGCATAATTTGCAAATAACTACAACCTGTTGTGCCTGTACCCCTGACATAGCATCCAACTTCTTAGAGAGTGCTAAAATTTGTGCTTGTATTGCCGTCACTCCATCTACTTCTAACACGCCAGTTGCCTTCTCCTGTGTCATTCTTGCAGTAGGTCACTTGTAGTTGTTAGCTGACATAGTCTCTATTAACTCGTAGGCCTCCTCATAACTCTTAGCCATAAACGCTCCACCCGATGCTGCATCAATACTGGTCCTTAGATTTCTGTTCAATCCATTGTAGAATGTGTTCATCTGCACCCACTTAGGTAATCCATGATGTGGGCACTTTCTGAGCATTTTCTTGTATCTTTTCCATGCCTCATACAGTGACTCCCCGTGTTGTTGTTCATACATAGTTATCTCATTCCTCATTTTTGCAATTTTCGCTGGTGGGAAGAATTTTGCAAGAAATTTCTGAGCGAGGTCTTCCCAAGTTGTTATTGATCCCGGCGGTAGAGAGTGTAACCAACTTTTCGCCTTGTCCCGTAGAGTAAATGGGAACAAGCAAAGTCTTACCACCTCATTCGACACCCCATTGTACCTGAAAGTTTCATAAATTTCCAGAAAGCTGACTAAGTGTTCATTCCGATCATCATTTGCTAAACCCCCAAACTGAACCGAATTTTAAATCATCTGAATAGTCCCAGGCTTAATTTCAAATGTGTTCGCAGCTATAGCAGGCCTGGTGATACCTGACTGCAGCTTAGTCACCTTGGGTGTAGCAAAATCCCTCAACGCTTTCTGATCTTCGGCAGCCATTGCTTCTTCTTTTTTAGAGTTTTTGAATTCTTCTCTTATTTCCTTGATCCACTTACTTACCCTTTGGAACTGTTTCTCAATGTCGTCCCCAAAAGGAAGCAGGTCTGGATTTTTGGACCGCGTTTGCATAAACCAACTTCAAAAACCTGAAATAAGACAAACAAAATAAAAATAAAAATGTTTAAGTAAAACTGGACTAATTAAACTGATATCGTAAAATATTAAATCCTATACTAAAATTTCCCCGACAGCGGCGCCAAAAACTTGTTGGGTAAAATTTAATTACGCACAACACGCAAGTATACATGGTCAACAAGTAATATAATAATAAGTAGAGTATCGTTCCCACAGAGAAATTTAGTAAGAATTTAACCCTCACAATTACCAGTTTCCTATTAATCCAAATTTTATCAAACTATCCAAATCAATGATTAAAAATTATAAAAACTAAATTGTTAAAAATACTATGACCACGAAACAATCACAAATCTTAAAAACTGAAATTTCAAACAATTATTGGAGAATTAGGCTTACAACTTCACCCTAAGCTTAACTATAATTTGTATACCTTTATTCCAGTTCAATTCACTATCCTAGTTTATTAATCAAGAACACGAATATAGCACTAGACACCTCTCGATGTACTAATACCGTATTAACTCAAATCCACAATTTAGATAGAAACAAGTTAAACACCTTAATCAACCAACTCAATATATCTCTATGTGAATTATAATTAAATAAGGTTTAAGCTTAAGCCCTTTATCTGATTACATGCGATGTCAAGCATATCTCTACCCTAACAATCATCAAGATTCTGTTTATTCACAAAATTCAAGAACACATGCTATATTAACTAAGTCTAGACTCGTACTTCCTCTCTCGAATTCATACAAGCCCACAAAGAACTGTTGATTAAGCAATTCATAAATTCAAGCTCAAATTAATATAGATAAACTAGATAATAACTTAGTAAACTGGAAATCAAAGTTACATAATCATCGTTTCGCTTAAAGATCCGTCATAAGCCTAAAAAGTAAATTAGTTCATCATCAATGAAATAATAACTAAATAAATTAAAGATATCATCCTTTCAATTACAAATATAAGACTAGAGAAATAGAATAATTCAGAACACCCTTAACTTTAGCCTTAATATACAATCTATATGAACATTCCTTCAAAATCTTCACTCCAATGCTCGATATGAAAATCTATCCTTAATCTTTGTTAATTGCCTTGTGTCTTGTTTGATCTTGTTCTTAGTGTTAATATATCTCTAAACACGTAATCTCAGTTCACTTTCATGCCAACTAGAGTCCTAAAGCTATGCAAGAACCAAAACTCAAGTCCCAGCAGTGTTGGAATCAAATTAGAACAACCCAGCTGGGACCCCACCCCAAATGGGTAAACACTTATAAAATGCGTGCCTGGCCAAGCTAGGCTCTTGATCTCTAAGTTGAAGACCCACCGCCCCGGTGGGGGTGCAAGGCTAAAATAGGCCCGCCCCGGAGGGCTATGCTTCTGACTTCTGACTGTGGTTAAACTCCAAACTTGCTACAATATTTCTCCAAATGCCTCCTTTCTGTATCACTTGCCACACCAACCACCTTACACACAAAATAACAATAACAAGTAAAAACAAACATAAAATCAAGGTTTTAACAAACGAATAAGCTTGAATTAGAAACTGATTCGTGGATATAAAATCCACTTATCATTACCTGTCACAAATTTTTCTTTTATACATTCAATTCAATGCTTAAGATCAGAAAAATCTAGTGAATGAAGAATTCCATCCTTTATAAGACGTTGCATTCTGTCTTTTGAAATATGGCCTAAGCGTTGATGCCACAATTTTGAAGCATTCTCATTATCTAGTTTCTTTTATTTCCACTTTTAGAAGTACTTTCTGTCACATTCATTGTTAACAAAGATTCAGCAAAGACATTATCCATATTTAACTTATAGAGGTTTCCCTCTAAAGAGCCATAACCAATAACATTAGAGTAATGATAAATAATTATTTTATTATTCTCAAACTTAAACGAAAAACCGTCAACATTATGTTTAGATAAATAAATTAAATTCCATGTCATACTGGGAACATAAAGAGTATCATATAAATACAAGGTGAAACCACTCTTCAAAACTAAAGGAAGATTTCCTACATCTTTAACTTGTATAACTCTCCATTGCAAACTTTAATTGTTCGTTCCCCCCTTTTGGAGTTTCTTCTTTGAAATGAATCCCTGCAATGAATTAGTAATATGAGCCATAGCACCAGTGTCAAGCCACTATGTATTAGAAGGAACATCAATTAGAAGGGATTCATAAGTTACATAATTAAAGGACATACCTTTCAGAATATGACCTTGCTTTTTACAGAAGCACCATTTAGGACCTGCATCAAAGTCATTACCTGAATAATTTGCCTTATTTATTTTGGTAGAAATTAACTTATCCTTATTCTTAAAACCTTTGTCATTTTTATAAGCCTTCTTCTTATGGAATCCAGTGGTAGTCAAATGAGCAACATTAGGTTTTTCAATCTTAAGCCTTTCTTCTTCTTGGATGCACATGGCGATTAACTCGCTCATCTTCCACTTTTCTTTCTGCGTATTATAATTGATCTTAAATGGATCAAATTTTATAGGAAGAGAAGTCATAATGAAGTAAACAAGAAAACCCTCAGAAATCGCCATGTCTATACCCTTTAATTTAAAGGGCATGTCGTTCATCATCATAATGTGCTCGCGCACTCCCCTAACCTATTATAACTACTAGTAAGCATTTAAAAATAAGGGTACTTGCATGACTTTTATAAGAACCCTTAAATTGTTCCTCGACTGAAAATAAGTACTCTTTAGCATTCTCAGAGTCAGGAATGGCTCCTCAAATGGCTGTTATAATAGAGTTTTTTTTATAATCATAAGGGACATGCGGTTGGATCGCTCCCACTTTTCATAAATAGCATTTTGTTCAGTTAAGCTAGTAGCAATAAGTGGAGCAGGAGGATCCACTCGTAATGCATAGTCCAAATCCATAACGCCGAGAATAATTTTCACTTTCTCTTTCCAAGTAGTAAAATTAGTTACATTCAAGACTTCAATTCCAGAGAGATACCTAGAAATATTAGTTGGAGTCAATGCTAAAACACAGTTATGCTCATAAGTATGCTTACAAAAAACTAAAAGAAATTCACAATGTATAACAATAAGGGTTAATTCCAAATTAAATCCCGAAGTATACACCCTTTTACCATTCGTACCCTGATGTTTAAACGCTCCCATCCCGCTACCCAAAGTACACATAAGTAAGCATAAGTGCCCCATTTGTAATTTTCGGCCAAAAAAGTGACCGAAACTGCCACGTGTTCCGGTAGAGGGAGTATAAGTACGGTTTGACCGTATATTTTTACATTTGACCGTATAAAATCAAGTTAAAACTAATTTTATATTAATCTTATTCAAATAAAATACCAATCATCTTCGCATACCCAAAAATAATGTAATTTCTTTTTTCTCTTCATCATCATCTTGCCCATCTACCATTAAAATCATAAATTTCAAAATCCAAAATACCCAAATCATTTATGAAACCCAAATCTAAAACACAAATTGAGGAAGAAATCTAAATCTCAAGCATGTTTTCTCTCTAAAACATGAAACCCAAATCTGAAAACTATGTTATATTAAAACTCCCAAAACCCAAATCATTCATGAAACCTAAATCTGAAACACAAATTGGGGAAGAAATCTATATCTGAAGCATGTTCTCTATCTAAACTATGAAACCCAAATCTGAAAACTATGTTCTATCAAAACTCCCAAAACCCAACAATTTTCTATTCAGTCCATATAAACTCATAAATCTCAGATTCTCTATAGTTTTTTATGGGTATTCACTCGTTCATTCAAAATCAAATCAAAAAACCCAAATCCATTTATTTTTAATATCATATAATCATGGTTTGAAATCTCTGTTTAACTGAAAAAAAAAAAGAAATGGAGCATTCCATCTCTGAATCCAACACATATGGTATCGTGAACCCTTCCCTAAACTCACGTGCCCAAATCACGGAAGAACTAGAACAAGTCTTCAAGAGATTTGATGTTAATGATCTCTGTGGCCGAGCTCGGGTTCATAATGGGCAGCCTCGGTCACTTCATCATCGAGGAGGAACTACAGAGCATAATCAAAGAGGTGAATTCTGATGGTGATGGGTTCATCAACCTCCGCGATTTCATTGAATTGAACATGAAAGACATCGATTACGTCGAGGTATTGGAGAATTTGAGGGATGCTTTTAAGGTGTTTGATATTGACAAGAATGGATCAATTTTGGCGGAGGAATTACAGAACGTTATGTAGAGTATGGAAGAGGAGAGTTCAATGGTGGAATGTAAGAAAATTATTTGTGGGGTGGATTTAATTACTTTATTTTGATTAATTAGTATAATTAATTATTTAATTTGATTAATTACTAGAACTAAATATTTAATTCTTCTTAATTAATGGATAAATTGTTTATTTGAGATAATTGAGTTAATTAATTAAATAAACAATTTGGGTTAGATATACATGCCAGTAAGGAGAAATCCTTATTGAAAAGCCCACTCTTTCCTGGAAATGGCCTGGTTGTCATAATTGTGATTCTGTAATATTATTTGTGAATAATTAATTATTAATTTATATGATAAGAAAATATTTATTTGATGTGGATATAAATAATGGATTTATTTATGTGGTTATAAATGAAGGAATTAATGCTGAGGTGTTTTATCATTATTTTGTCGGATTGGAGGTATTAAAAATCATCCGTTTGTGGATTTCGGATATTTTTGTTAGGAATTTAGAAAAACTTTCTTCTGCAAAGTTGTAGAGAATTCGATTTCAGGCAGAATGGACATAAAATTCGTATTTTTCTGATAAACGGGTTATTTTCTATGAATTGTTGAAGTTTCGGAAAATAAAATGATTTTTATTAATTTATAGGTGGGACCCACTTTTGGTTGGTGTTGAATACATGTGGGCTGCTGGGAATTTTTAGATTTGGCATGCTTGAAATTGTTTTCCAAGGTGTGCGCAAGAATTTTGTTTAAAATAATAATATTTTATTATTTTAGTCTCCTATGGCGTTCTAGCATTTTCCTAGAAATAGACGCTTAGGTTAGAATTAAAAATCACACCAGAAATAAGTTTTCTTTCTCTCTAGATTATCGAGCGTATTTTTCTGAGTATTTTGATACTTTGAGAGTTGTTGTTCTAAGATAAGTTTCTTTTCGCTTTCTATCCGATATTCCCATTAAAGTACCAAGTATTTTGAGGTAAAGGATGTTATTTTCTTCTTAAATGATATTATTTTCTTTAATATCATTATGCTTGTAAATATTGGTTTGAACTTTTAATCAAATTTGGAACTTTTTGTGTCTGGTTATTATTCACGATATTTACACTATTCACCAAAAAATAAAAATTTTCCTTTTTGTCTAAGATGTCTATTTTGGCTACCATCTTTGATTGTATCCATGTTTTGATCGTTATTTTTGAATTATGCTTCACAATTGGTTATTATGAAGTATTATTGATCTTGGATAAACTGTTATACGAATCCCTAATATTTGTCCTTCTGTCTCACTGGATTCATTTTCTTTAAAGTATTTTTCATCATCCTCAGTCTTAAATGATGATATTGCTGAGTATCTTTGGCCTGTAGTGCAGAGATGAATGATTAACTGATTAATATGTTTGGCCCGTAGTGCAAAGATGAACAGGTGTGGAGATGAACATGACCAACTGGTGATACAAATGAATATCTTTGGCCTGTAGTGTAAAGATGAATATTTGATTAAAGATGTATATTGATTGTTGTTGCAGGGATAACATATTAATGATGAACTTTTAAATCTTAGAAGATAGTAGAATTCATTCTCTACGTGACTCTTCTAATGGATTGCTGTTTCCGCTGCATAATATTGATATAAAACTTGTTGTCTAGTATATTCTATCTGATTTTTCCCTGTTGAAGACTAATGATAATTTGCTGTATATTATCTTAGTCATAATATTCTTTACTGGGCTAGTTGAGCTCACTCTTTTCCTTTTTGTTCCATTTTTTTCTCAGGAGGTGAGAACATAGTAGGATCGAGTAGGGGTATGGAGTAATGGTTCTAGAAAGATGTTTTAGCAGTCCTCACTATTTCTATAAAATAGTGTATGAATAATTGTAATGAGGACTTATTTGAGTGTTGATATTGTTTAGAAGACAATATTTGTATTTAAACTCACAGTATGTGTTGTCGTATTTTGCACGACAATTGTATTATTAAAGTTGTAGATTGCTTTCTGTACCATATATTTGGCGACTCGGAATGGGTGTTGTATACCTATTTTGGGGGCGCCACAGCTTGGTATCAAAGCTTAGGATATGGTCTCCAAGGAGATCGGGAATAGAACTAGAGCTGAGAGATGAGTAAATCCTTCGCTAAAGGTGTCTTATCTAAGCTTATTTATTGGTCTCATCATAATATAGGGATATTATGTGATATGTTAATTTGTTTAATTAACCCTTGTTTTATGGCGATTTAAGAATGGTCACGAGAACATTAACAATGGAGTGTATGAGACCATGGAACAAACTTTAGTCCCAAACCAGGAGAACGTGGAACGGGAAGACAATATTCCTCCCGTAAACAATGGTACCGAGCAAACGATGAATGATGGAATGTTTAGGAGCTTTTTGCGCTCATGCAAAATCGTAAGAGGAGACTCGTGTACAAAATACGGGTGGAAATGATGGCAACACGCCATTCACACACAATGCAAGCGATTCAAGGAGTTGGGACCACCAGATTGGGAAAGCTCGATCCGATTAAAGGCGAAACATGGGTCAAGAAAATTACCAAGATATTCGATGTCTTGGGATGCACGGAGGAATAGAAGGTTCCATTCGCCACCTTTATGTTCCGTGGTGAAGCGGATTACTGGTGGGAATCTGTGAAGCGTACCCAGTCAGCTGCACTCAACATGTCTTGGGAAAGATTTCTGAAACTTTTCAATGATGAGTACTTTCCTAAAAGTATTTGTCATATGAAGGAGGTAGAGTTTATTAGACTGTAATAGAATAACATGCCGGTGTCTCAGTACGAGGCGAAGTTCGCGGAGTTATCCAGGTTTGCACCTCATTTGGTAGAGAATGAGGAACGTATGACGAGGATGTTTCTGAGAGGTCTAAAATCCGAGATTCGTCAATACCTTATCTCTCATAAATTTTCTCTATATTCAGATGTTGTCAATAGGGCTCAATTATTAGAGCGAGATAGTGAGTATACTCAACCGAGGGACCACAACCAGGGTCATACCGGTGACAACAGTCATCAGAATGATGATAACCAGTGAGGAGGGAAAAAGACGGACAAAGGCGGTAACCACTAGGGTGGTAATCGTGGCCATGATAATAGGAGAGGTGAGTCAAGTGGAAATTTCAGAAAGAGGAGATTCAACAATGATGATGGAAGACATCAAAGAAGCAGACCAAAGACCAACAACAAATTCTAGGGGAGGAGAACGACCGCCAGTTAGATGTTACAAATGCGGGAAAGAGGGACATATCAGCCCAAACTACCCACAACAATCCAAGGTATGTTATAATTATGGAAAGGAAGGACATATCACTCGAGATTGTACTATAGTGAAACCCAGTTCAGCGGGGATGGTGACTCCAAGGGCTGCCCCAGATAAGTCAAAATCAGCGGTTCTTGGAAAAGCGTTTGTCGTGACTAGCCAAAACGTGAGGAACCCAAACGAGGTGATCACGGGTAAACTAATCTTGAATTCTTGTGAAGTTTATACCTTACTAGATACCGGTTCAACCCATTCTTTTATCTCTCCTGCTTGTGCTCAACGTTTAAACTTGACTCCGGAGAAATTGGATTTAAACTTATCTGCTGAAACTCCATCGGGTGAAACCTTCACATCTACGCTTTATAAATCTTGCATGATCCAAGTTGGCACTAGCACATTACCCGCTGATCTTATCTCTTTAAAGATACTTGCTTTTGATGTGATTTTAGGGATTGATTGGTTAACCACTCATCATGCCAAAATTGATTATTTTCGTAAGGTTGTTAGTACATCTCTTTGGGGTGCTCCTGTTTTATTCGTAAAGAAGAAAGATGGGAGTACGCGACTTTGTATTGACTACCGAGAATTGAACCATGTCACCATCAAGAATAGGTATCCGTTACCTCGCATTGATGACCTGTTCGACCAGTTGCAAGGAGCAAAATTCTTTTCAAAGATCAATCTTCGCTTCGGATATCATCACCAGATTAAAACCGAGGATATTCCAAAGACCGCCTTCGTAACTCCAAGACGGGCATTATGAATTCTTAGTCATGTTTTTGGATTGACTAATGCTCCTGCCGCTTTCATGGATATGATGAACCATGCATTCAAGGAATATTTGGATCGGTTCATTGTTGTCTTTATTGATGACATCCTCATCTATTCCAAAAGTCAGAAAGATCATGAGCACCATTTGAAGTCGATACTTGAAAGGCTTCGTGAAAACAAGCTATATGCCGTCAAGAAATGCGAGTTCGGCTTGAGGAAGTAGCATTTCTTGGGCACGCAGTGTCAAAACATGGAGTATCTGTTGACCCGACGAAGATTGAAGCAATAAAAAGTTGGGAGCAACCGAAGTCGGTGATCAAGTACGCAGCTCGGGCTTAAATGGTTATTTTCGGAGATTCGTGGAAGGATTTTCTTGAATCGCTACTCCATTAACTCAGCTAACTCGGAAAGATACAAAATTCGTATGGAGCGAGGAATGTGAGAAAAGTTTCCAAGAGCTCAAGAGGAGACTCATTTTGGCACCTGTTCTGGCAATACCATATGGTTCGGATGGATTTGTTATATACAGCGATGCCTCAGGCAAAGGGTTAGGATGTGTTCTCATGCAACATGGGAAATTCATAGCCTATGCCTCGCGACAACTCAAAGAATATGAGAGGAATTATCCTACTCACGATCTGTAGTTGGCAGCAGTCGTATTCGCGTTGAAAATTTGGAGACACTACTTGTATGGGGAGAAAGTGGAGATTTATACGGATTATAAAAGACTCAAATACTTCTTCACCCAAAAGGAACCCAACATGCGGCAATGACGTTGGCTTGAGCTATTGAAAGATTACGATCACACTATTCAATATCATCCTAGAAGAGTGAACGTAGTAGCTGACACATTGAGTAGAAGATCATATGCGAGTACGATTACGATATTGTCAACACAAAGGCCCATTTTGTATGACTTGCAAAGGATGGAGATAGAATTAAAGACTCCAGGGACCCACATGATGTTGGAAAATATACGAGTAGAACCGACTTTAATCGATAAAGTTAAAGCTGCTTAAGCTACGGACCTGGGGCTGATGCGTATAAAGAATAAAGTGCAAGAAGGTGCTATTCCAGAAGCAAGATTCGATGAAGAAGGAATACTTTGAGTCAATTCTAGACTTTGCGTTCCTAACGATTCTGAATTGAAGCATAGAATCATGATGGAGGCACACAACACCCCATTTGCAATCCATCCTGGGAGTACCAAAATGTATCATGATATTCGACACACATTTTGGTGGAACAATTTGAAGAGAGAGATAGCGGAGTTTATCTCGAGATGTTTAACCTGTCAACGTGTAAAGGCGGAGCATCAACTGCCAAAGGGTCCATTGCAACCACTTGAGATCCGAAATGGAAGTGGGAACACATTATTGTTGTGTAACCAACAAGAATTTAATTTGGATAAATATTAACGTTGTGCTTTACCGTTGGAGTTGTTGTAATCAAGCCAGATTTTGTGGACTCATATTTTGTTACTCTTTATTAACGGTAATATGTGGTTGGCTATAAAAAGAGTGTTTGCATGTTTGGAAAAACACAACTCACAAAATTACTACTTGCACTTATTACTGTTATCAAGCAATCTGATTTTGTCAAGTGCAAACTTTTGAAAAGCTAAGCAATTAATTTTCTGGTATTATTTGAGCTATTATTCGGTAAGAAATTAATTGTTTATCTATTGTGTGCTAATTGATCATTGCATATAGTTGAGCCTTTAATTGTTAAATTGACTATTCTTGCATTGATCATAGACCTCTATATTTGTATTGAATTTTCTGTTTAGACTAAGTGTAGTCTAAAGGTTTTAATCCTAGTGGATTAGAGAAAAGGTTTACAAACAGGTTCAAGGAAGCAAAGGTGCTTGAAGAGTGCATAGGTGCACAAGGAGCAAGAGAGCTCAAAGAAAAATTAATTGTTAATTAATTTTTGTTAGAATCTGTTTAGTAATCTGTATTTATTTATAAAAAAATAAATAAAGTGAGTCTCTAATACTGGTTGGTATTGGACGTGGACTAGGCTATTATTATAGAGGGTAATAGCAGAACCACGTAAAAAATTTTGGTGTTGATTTTATTATTTTCTTTACTTTAAAATCACATAAGCTAGTTTAATTATCTTAATAATTAAAATTTGAATATTTATATTATATTAAGATAATTCTTTAACATCAAGTATTTTACTTAAGATATAAATTCAACATGATATTTTCTTTAATAGGCTATATTAATTCAGTAAACTGATATCAATCATTATAGTAGCTTGAAGTTAATAATTTAATTTAAAGTTCAAAAGTTGGTCATTGATTGCTCCCACACTTATTAAACCCCCCTTCCTTTCTTTTAAGTGTGCCTAGATAAATTTCACATAAAGATGAAAAAACACTATCTAGTACACATATTTTCAAGTGATAAAACAGACATTTCAAAGATATGTTTAATCAATATATTATGTTTGAATAAACTTAATATTGATGTTGTCTTAGTTCAAACGGTTGAGCACATATGTTCTATAGAGCACACATGTTCTGTATAATTTAAGTACAACTAAACTTAACTAAGTATTTTTAAGTGTATTTTTGTTTAATTATTTTCGAATTGTACTTTACTCGGTATTATATAGGTACAGTTTAATTATTATTGAAGTACAATTTAACTTGACTAATTATATAATAAGTATATTTTTAATATATTTTTTAACTAGGAGCTATATAGGCCATTTTAATATAATTTAACTTGAATAAATATAGCTTAAGTACAATATTTTCTTTAATTTTTAAAGCATACTTAACTAGGTACAATTTAAGTGCAGTTTAGAAAGAAAGGTTCATTCTCTTTGGTCATATCCTTTTTATGGATTTGGATCATTCCATTTTATCTATCATCCAATTTCTCTTAATACACATTCAGCGACATAAATACTACATTTAGCCACACAAAAATTTCAGTTGTATCTTAATACTACATTTCGTTGGAAATATTCTATTATTTCTATAGGAAAATTCAACTGGATCTTAATACTACATTCTGTTGGAAATAATTTTTTATTTCTAAAGGGAAATTTAGTCGGAAATAAGTTATTTCCCACGGAATTCTGTCGACAATAAGTTATATCTACTAATGTAAGACCCTAACTTTTTATAAATAAAATTGAATTTCCTCTATTCATTATTTTGAAATAGTAAGATGTTAATTTGATATAATGTAGTTAGTTATGGGTGAAATGTGCAAATTTTGCAAAATAAGCAAGTGGTTATAAAATATTCATTGTTGTCGGGGAATATTCGTTTGGTTGTGGAATATTCTTGTTATATAATATTCGTATTAAATGCACATGCAATGACCATTTGTGAGCCCCAAATTCATTCAACGATTATTTTTGCATACAACAAAAATTGATTTTATAAACAAAAATTTTAGGGGGACATTTTCTACCGACATTTTCTAGCGAGAATTTTTTTTTTTTGTAGTAGTACCTCTTTAAAAATGTATAGTATTTATTTCAACCTAAATTTTGTAAAAAATAAAGTTTTATGTAGAATTTAGATACATCTGAAAATACATTGCAGATGCATAAAAATTGGAGACGTTAGAAAACAAAGGCAAAAAGCTTGGACAACAAGACATATTAATAATTGCACAAGCACAACACAAGAAACATCGGAACAACCATGAGAACATACAACCCCCCCAAAAAAAAAAAAAAAAAACTTAAGGACAAACAAAGGCAAGACAGAACAAAACAAAGTCTAAAAATGGGAACACCTGCTGGATCAAATCATTGAGCAACCAAAACTTGAATTTTTTGCACTACAACCCAACAACACTCATACTAATGATTGAAGATTGAATCACTGTGAGATAGCCATATACTCCACATAATCGTCGCTCCAATAATTTGACATTTTTTCCCTAAAACTTTGACAAAGTAATTCTACTGAAGACCCATGTGAACAGACCATAGCGTCCAAGATCATGGACAAACAATTAAGATATGGTCCACTGCTTTGGATAAACAATCACACCAAAGATAACCTGCCGATGATGGGTCCATATTTATACATCTGGAGAATAGGAATTCATTCACCAAAATGCATCTTTGAACTGCCATCCACAAGAAACACGGCACCTTCGATGATGTTAGATTTCATATATGTTCTATTCTCCCACGTTAATAATAATAATAATAATAATAATAATAAGATTTTTAGAAGAAAAAAAAACAAAGAAGAAGAAGAAGACAGGAATGTTCTGGTGAAGAAATGCTCGCATCCAATTTTAGTCATCATACTCTTGCTAAACTAAATATAGCTGGGGCATACCATCTTTAATTTAATTGGATTTCGCCTCTTTTTTCCATTCTTTAACAGTCTGACTTGCGGCTATGAGCCTGTTAAATCAACCGATTGGTGATTTTTTTGATTTCTATTGTCTATAGGAGAATCTCCTAGCCTTCTCTTTTGAAAGAAAGTTTACAATAATTGTTCAAGGAAGCACTCTAATTAAAGATAAAATGAAGAAAGACAGTACCCCATTTTTTATAACACAAATTTTGAAGCACTGTTTTTTAATATTTTTTTCCAAGTAGTATGTTGGGACGACCCAGTGAATTAACAATGATGAATTTGCTCACGTTCTACATATTATATGTAAAAAATGATTAGTTTCGTCACTGACAAATGATACAGTTTAATATATTATTTACAACATATGAACAACTTAATCTCAAGATGAATATATACTCTTATTTCTTTCCCAAAACCTATTCATTGGTATTATGGTATATATCTTGTCTCATATTGAATAACTCAATAAAATATGTCTAATAAATATAATATATAATGACTTTGGCCAACTCTTATTATTATTAATTAATTTTAAATTAAAGAGCTTAATGTTTTTATATATTAGACTTTAAATCTAACATGATATCAGAGCGGACTATTCTTGGTCCTAATTAAACACTTCTTCACGGTCTTCATTCTTACCCACTTGCAGTTCACTTCTTACGAGTTAAAGTTACCCGTTTATCAACTAGTAGCAACTTCTCAATTGGTCCAAAAAAATTGCCCGTGGTTTACTAGCTCTTCAAAGAAAAATGTCATTTCTTCTCTGGGTTTGTTTATATTGTGTATCATATTCATTTGGTCCATGTGCAACCTTCAATACTCCAAAATTGTCATTTATTATCTGAGCTTGCTTATCTTGTATGAGTTTCATATTTGTCGAGTCCATGTGCAACCCTCAATACACCGGATTCTACATGAGAGAGTGTTATATATATATATATATATATAGGAATGATCCATAACATGTATTTGCTATGGATCAAAAATAGACAAATACCATCTTTACCTTCCATTACATTTATGAACGACTAAGATTTAAAGCTCAAACTCGCCATCCGCTGAGTATTCTAGTGGACAAAATTAATGGATTCCCTAGACAATTATGCCCCCATAACGAGTCATACTATCCAAAAAAATGAGTTTGTCCGCTAGAATTTCTAGCGGAAGTAATGTTCTTGACTTCCAAATCACATACCATACACAATCCAAATCACACAAGGAAAAAAATTAATTAGTATATTAGTCAGGTAGCAAATCCTATATTCGTGAGGTAGCAATCCAAATCACACAAGGAAATAAATTATTATAGTGTCAAGTAGCAAATCCGAGTCGCACAAATAATTGCAGTACAACTCCACAAGTGTTCATCATAATACCAATTCCATCTGTAAACCACGTTTATCATAATGTTACGTTTGAATTGAAGGAATGAAATAGAGAAAATAATAAAATAGAGAGTGAAATGATTCATTTCATTCCTAGTTGGAATTAGTCATTTCTTACACTCATTCAAGGAATAAAATTCATAAATTCAGTACTGTCAGACGTTGTTCATTATCATACTGCAACCTTGTTTTTATTGCTAAATTTAAACTGTATTAAAAAGAGAAGAATGTACAAACATCATGGGGAACTCATGAGGTAACAACAGAAACATTACATGACAATAATTGGCCCTATGATGTCATGACTATATAAGATTACAAGGCCAGATGCCTAATACTCTTTAGGTAGCAGCATAAACATTACATGACAATACAATGTTTAGATAAGACGTTTTAAGCATCCATGAGGAGCAGCAGTAAGCAGCATCGATAAGAAGAAGGAAGCAACATATATGAAAAAAAGATGAAACTATCAAGCAACAACAACCATCCAAGAACAGTAGCATCAACAACAATCCATAATCATAGAAAATGAAACTAGCAGCATCCCATAACCATGAAAAAAAGACTGGTATAGCAGCCCATAACCAGCTGCCAGCAACATAAAAGTCAATACCAACAACATAACAGTCAGTACTAGCAGCATAGCAACAGAATATCATATTAAGTTTTCCTTCATGTATTATGAAGGAAAAAAATCATGACAAGCAAAAATAACAAAAAATAGTAACAGATTATAACCATTGAAACACATGGACTTTGCTCACCAAATCAACAGTACAACAAATTCTCAGAAAGAGATTGGGGGAGAGAAAAACTTGACTAGCTTGAAATAATTTATTACACATGAAATAGGTTGCCAAAAAATCATCAAATGCAAAAAGACATTAGATGAATCACATACCAGTGTTGCTTTACTTGCACAAAATGTGAATTACTAAGTTTGGCGATGTAGTAATGGTCAATTTAGTACCGTGTCTACTGAAACTAAGCTTAAAGCAGTTTATCTTCTTCTTATTTTTCTAATAAACATAAGGCAACTTATCTTTTTTGATTAGTAACTTAGATAGTTTATCTTGCAAGACTTCTATAGACACTCAAAATTTTGCATTCCTGTTACTAACCTTGCAGGAGGGCAAAATCGTCTTCTACAGATAACCCTGGAAGTCAAATCAGTTTAATCCCAGAGACAACCCCGGGATACTCAGTTTTTAACCTCGGAGACAACCCCGAGATATCCAGTTTCAATCCCGGAGACAACCTCGGGATATTTAGTTCCAACCTCGGAGATAACCCCGAGGGATACAATTCCAGTTCCGGATATAACCCCGGAAAAGTCAGTTACAACCTCGGAGATAACCCTGAGGCACTCAGTTTCAACCCCAGATATAACCCCGGGAGGTCAAGTAAACCTCAGAGACAACCCTGAGGACATTCAACGCTCATAGCGAATTTTCAATCTCGTAGATAACCACGAGCAACGATTGCTACATCATGCGTAAGACCGAGAGATAACTTCCTCATGAGGGGCAAAATCATCATTTTGCCACCTCGATACTACATTCACATCGTCTCAACATCATTTCAACCCATATTTCACACGAAGTTTCCCACAAGAACCATAACTCAAATCCCGAGTGACTACTACACAAGACAGTACACCGGATAGAATTTGAAGACTCAAAGATCTGGTCATGGACCCATCTTCCCGGCTTCTTAAAACCTCTTATCCCGTGTCATTGTGTAGCTCTCGACAACAACATTTTGGAAAGGTATAGCACGCCTTAATTGGATGCCCGAATTGAAAGTTATGACAATTTGAGCGGACAGCGCGTTGCCCGAGTACACGTACTTAGAGACGGTGGGACCCACATGGCCCGGGGTAATACGGGCAGTCGCAGGTAGACCCGCGACCATCAGTTCTATAAATAGAGGCCTTGGGCTGGCCATTTTAAGGAGGGAAAATGGAGAAAACTCTGCCCATTTCACTATGTACACACTTCTATAGTGCTCGAAATTGAGTGCTTCCTTTTTCTAAACACTTGTGAGCTCGTGTTTTACAACATACTGAAATTTAACTGGTGGAAACCGAGTTTTCATTCGTCAAAAGCTATCTGAAGTCTTCTTGGCAGCTCGTTGTAAGATATTTCAAAATTTTAAGCTTTTTCTCATTTTTGTATATATATATCTACTCACGTTGAGAGTCGCGCCATGTGGGTATGCCCGGATCGTCGATCCGTGGCTTTTTATTGCTTATATATATATATACCATGAAGTGATCTCTCTCTCTATATATATATATTTATATTTCAGTCATGCCTGGAGATCACTTCGTGGCCATTTACGACTTTTATATATATATATATATATATATATATATATATATATATATATATATATATAATCTGCTTATCGACTTATGGGTTAGATTTGCCTAAATCTGGCTATTTCTCACTTTAACCTGTTCATGGTGGCTAAAAGTGGAACCGTTGAAGTTTTGGAATGCTTAGATTTACTTAAATCTAATTCGCTTTCTAGCTTTTTCATGCATGGGCTAGATTTATCTCAATCTGGTTATTTCTCACTTTAACCAGTTCATGGTGACTAAACTTGAATCGATGAAGCTGAAATAGTTTAGATTTATTCAAATCTAGTTCTTGTTTTAGCTTTTATACATATTGCTTTATCTTGTGAGCCTAGGAATTGTAAGAACCCTAATTTTTAGAAATTATTAAAATAAGAATTTAGTAAATAAAATTCTAAAGGCATGAAAAGGTTTTGAATAAGAATATATATATATATATATATATATATATATATATATATATATATATATATACATTGTGAGGTATGTTATAGTGTGTTGCATGGGGTAATATAAACTTTACAATAAGTGATTTCTGTATTTAATAAATATATTATTATTATATATTTGTTATTTATTGAAGAGGCGAGTTATTTAAAGTAAAGAAGATGGATAGAAATTTATCTATCGATATTAAATAATTTATGAGAAATTGTTTTATCACAGTAAGTTGGTGACATTGATAATCATCATTTTTTTTTAGTATATGTACGAATAGGTATCATGTCTAAGGCAGTGCAACCGTACCCTTTAATAGTGGATGTATAGGAGTTGGGTTAAACGATTCCTTCAGAGAGCGGAGGTATATACGAATTAGTAACCGATCTAACTCACTGTGAAAAGTGTAGACGAGACAAAAACTAATTTGTCGGTTGTTTGTGGGAAACCACTCAGTGTACTATATTGAATACTATTAAAGACTATGTGTGCTAGGTTTAGACTGGTATATATGTACATTGTTGACGAGAGAAGAAAATCGATATATCTTTAGATAAATATTGGTTAGAGATTTATTGATTAATATTGAAATATGGTTAAATGTATGGATTAAAGAAATTGTATTGAGGTAATCTATAGAAAGAAAAGAGAAATAATTATAGTATATTTCTAATAAAGGATATTAAAATAAATTCTAGCATTTGATTATTTTAATAAAAGGGAGAATATTATTTTGATATTACCTTATATAGCTTTGTACGAGGTAATGTGTGCGTGTAATAACCCAATATTTTCAATATAAATAAATAAGAAATTTTGCGTATATTTTTTTATTTATTTTAAAGGTGGGAATACGTGCAAGGTAAAGTGTATATATATATGTGATCAATAAAATTTATTTATTACATGAATAATTTTAAATATTTTTTTTAGGAATTTCTGATAATTATAAATTATATTGTTATAATTAATTTTGTAGTAAACATATTTTTATTATTTATTTTCTATGAAAATATGATTATATATTATTTAAATAATATATGGAATGATTATTAGAATTATTATAATAATTATTTTATTATATGAATTTTAGTTAAGATTATTTAGTTAATTATTAATGGTATGTATGAATGTTATGTCGGATATGGATTCAAAACTCTAATTTTGGATTTTGAACAAGGAATGAGAATAATAATATAATATTATTTTTATTTCATTGCTATAAATATGTATTGTATGTGTATATTGATAATAATTGGTCAATTATTGTGTACATGACAAAACCCTAGCATTACTGATAAATCTTAATTCAAAAAGTTAAATACGACTTTAAGAATTGTTTAAGTCGTTAGGTAATCGTGATAATGTAAATAATTATAGGTATTATAATTAATTAGGTAAAACCCTAATTATTAGAAACCCTAATTTATAAATTACAAATCCTAAATACTAAATTAGGAACCCTAATTTGCTATTTGGTAACCTTAATCGCGAAATTGGAAAGCTAATCGTAATTAGTAAATTCCTAAACCTAATTTCGAAGACCTAGATGATTAGAAAACCTAATCTAATTAAGGGAACCCTAAATTGGAATTTAGGAAACTAAATCTTCAGTTGTAAACCAAATTACAAAATCTTAGAAACTAATTATTTTTTTAATCTTAGGGTTAATCCTTAAGGGTTAGCTAATTGACTAAAGTTCCATTAAAATTGGGATATAATTGTCCAAAATACTCTTTTGTGCATTATTGAAGCTAACTTGTGGATTTTGCCAAGTGTAGGAGTTGATGACCAACCCTAGACTTTCCAATTGACCAAATTCTCAGCACATTAGATATATCATCAACCTTATTTATTACAACATTATATATAGATTATGAGAGAGAAAATGTCATATTCAAGCCTCATTTGATCGCAACACTCATCCAAGACCCTCTCTCTCTAAACTACGAAATATAATAGTAAATCCGTCCCAAAAACAAGCCCTACCACTTCCATATTAAATCAGAAAGCTTAAAAGCAAGATTGATCAAAGTAAGGTATAAACCTAAACCAAAAATCTGATCCATGATCCTCTGTTAGATGTTATATTTTTGTGTTAAAACATGTTGTATGATGTGTAACTAAGTGATCTGGGTTGGTGTGACGCCCCCAAATTCAGGTACTTGAAACCCGAATTAAGTGCTTCACGATACCATTTCTATGAGCGGAATAATACTAATAACAATAACAATAATATAAATATTAAACTTAATTTACATATCAGAGTCTGAATCCCAGGTACGCGACCTTTAAACATTCATTACATGATACTTAATAGTTATCAAAGTCTTAATAAGGTTATACTATTACATAGAATACCATAAATCTTATTATGTTTGCTTTCTTTTCCTTTGTTTCGCATTTAGCCTTACAGTTTGTTCACACTTATGAAAAAACATTTAATTTAAGCAAGGATGAGCATTTGAGTGCCCAGAAAGTAATAACAATTATAAATATTAGCTGAAAGGATTAAATATTTTCTTTGTACTACTCTTCTACAACAAATCAAAAGTTGTGAAAAAATCTGAACCGATAATAATAACATAACAACTCTCTATCAAATTTTTGAAACTACATATTGACTATAAATAGGGTTAAGTTGACATACTATGAACATTGTTCTCAATTTTCGAAAAGGTTTAACAGAACTTCATCTGTAAACCGTCATAACTTACGGGCACGAAGGGTGATCAACCCATTGTACCCTGTATTGATCAATACTGCATGCAAGAACGATATTATCGTTCACTCTGTCCGCCTTGGGCGCATAAAATTTTTCCCATGTTTGGGATGTTCATACTTTGTCTGGAATCCGAACCAAAATAATTTGATTGGATAGAAAAAGGTTTTATCATATTCAACAACATTTCTAAATCAGGTTACAAATCAAATCAAATAGCTTAGACGACTATTTGTTATCGTATAAATCTTCGGGGTCAAAAGGTATATATATATATATATATATATATATATATATATATATATATATATATCAACATGTGATTAAATACAATAACTATCCAAGTGGGGACACTTGTATAACCATGTTTAGAAATTAACTAACATAATATATATCTAAATTACCATGTACTAACATGTTGATAAGCAATGATCTGATATAGAATATATCACAATAGGGTTAATAATATAGCATAATAATAATATAATTACAAACTTCTTACTCATGTCCATTGCATAAAGAAAATGCAAAGGTAGGATACTTGCTCAATAATAAATGGAGTAAGTATAGGAAACTTGCCTGGTCTGCTGCTTACACAACTTAGTCCTATCCTTAACTCAACAACCTATCTTTCATAAGATTGTTCTATTGATTAGAATAACATATCATAACACATCGTACTATTATTTACAGTCAACACATATCCTAATCACATTGTCACGTAGTTATATCGGTCATTAAGACGCAAAACAAACACTTATACAATCGACCTATAAAGGTTTGGATCAATTTCGATAACATTTTTGCAAAAATTACTGCTCTATCGGGTAATTTCCAGTCTCTAAAACTCTAATCAGATCTCAAACATTATTCGATACTTCAAATATCAATTATAGGACTTATAATAATTTATAATTACTTATTATAATTTATCATAATTTTCAAACACCGGAACCACTATTACATGATTTAAATCTTAAACAATTCTATTATCATCAACATTTAAATAACATTAAAGTATTAATGAAACCATTGCCAAAATATTAAAGTTATTTATAATAACTTAAAATATTTTCAAAACACTTATATTACACTTAAATGATTTTTAAAACATTTTAAATTATTTTTAATAATTACCATTAATATTAAAATATTAATGTACTATTTATCCAAATATTAAAAGTCATTAATTATAACTTCAAATATTTTTAATTCATTTATATCCTTTTTAAATGATTTTTAAATTAATAAAACCATTTTTTAAACTATTTATTTAATATAAATATTAAATAAATTTAATATCATTAATATTAAATAAATATCATTAATTATCAATTATTAATAAAATTATCCTTTAAATATTAAAAGTTATATTTTATAACTTAAAATATCTTTAAACACTTTATTTTCATTTAAAATGATTTTTAAAATAATAAAATTATTTTTAAACTAAATTATTTAATAAAATTATTAAATAACTTTAATATCATTAATAATAATTAATTAATAAATTCATCACAAAATATTAAAAGTCCTTAAAAATAACTTAAAATATTTTCTTGTATCATTATATAATTTTAAATGATTTTTCAAGTATTAAAATCATTTTTAAATAATTTATTTAATATAATAATTAAATAAATTAAATATCTTTAATATCTCAAAATATTAAATATTTATGAAATATAATTAAAATAATTAAAAACAAATTTTCAGACCTTAAAATAATTTTTAATAATTTATTATATATTTTTAATAATTAAAAACTAATTTTCTATAATTATTTAATAAAAATCTAAATTTTAAAATAATATGTCGCTAAAGATCACCTATAGCGATTTAAACTATCATCAGAGTCGTTCTTGAAATTTGCCTTTATCTTCATCATTAGTTATCGAGGGACCATGTTTGACCATCAATCAGTCATCACACAAAGTGTTTCTGGACTAACTATTAACTAGATCTTGTAGTATTAGTGCACGTCTACATGACCCAACAACAAAAATGATCATAACACATAACACAAGAGAGATCCGAGCCCCTAAAAATGTTGTCAGGACTGTTCTTCATTTTCTAGGTTACCCAGAAATGAAGAATAGTTCGACATGTCCCCTTTGGGCTTCCATTACATGATGATCGAGCAACGTTTTTTTGATCTAACAACTTTAGTATATAGACCACATGTAGGACTACAAATTCATAACATAAAATCATCAAAACATCAATACAACAAGAAGATAGAAGCTGGTCAACCCCTGTCAGAAATAAGGTGCAATCAGTTTCTGGAAATTCCCAAAAATAGAAAGCGTGACTAGATGACCAACTTTGACCATCCATTAAATCCAGTGTGTTTGATATCTAGAGGTAATATTAGCATATATCGAAAGCTTATATAACATACTACAACAATGTTTCAGCAACCTAACCAAAATAGTAACCAACTGACATATCAAGAGCCATTAAAACATGTCACACGCGTGTTCATGGATTCTGGGCTGCCCATAAAAGGTTCGGTCAATGCCGGTCAACGGCGTTTGACCGTTAATAACTACCAATTTGTACATCAAATGACTCTGATTCTTTTTGCATATTAAAGACCACATTACAAGCTACACAAAACAACTTAAAAACAAAAAAAATCATAAACGACCAAAGATTTATGGCCACTGACATTTGTTGTCAGACCACAGTTTAACTTTTTTCCAGATTTTGCAAAAACTCAAATCCAAGCCTTTAGATGTTATGGATTCAACATCTAGCAACCCATATCATCAATAGACACTATAACCAACATATTTTAACACAAATTTCAAACATCAAACAACAAAAAATTGGATAGAAATCAAGGCTAGGGTTTATACCTTCTTTGATCAATCTTTTCTTTAAGGCTACTGATTTGGTTAGTGTGTTTCGTGGGGCTGGTTTTGTGACTGACAAATGAAGGGAAATTCATGGCTTTTGGTGAGAGGAGCTCTTGGATAAGTGTTTGAGAAAAATGGGCTAACAAGTGACCTTTTTCTCTCATCAATCCTATATATAACATGGTGTAATGCTCATGGTTGATCATGCTTGTCAAAATTTTATTGATTAAAGGCTATTGCTAGACCACATGGCTAGCTAGAGTTGGTCACCAACTAAAGTTATGGCAAGTTCTACAAGTTATCTAATAAATAATGCAAGAAGGGCAATTTGGTCATTTGGTGTTTACTTTTAGTGGCAAGGTTGACAATTCATTCTAACCTCTAGGGTTTGACTCTTAGGGTTTAACCCTGTGAGACCGAGTACAAAATTAGGGCTCACGTGTGATTTAAAGAATTAAATGAACCAGGAGAAGTCTCCACGTGTCCCGAGGCAGAAGGCTCGTAGAGACGACTCATTTTGGGAATTGATTGAGGGATTGGATTGGTGGCTAGAAGGACAGGATGATTTAGGCATTACTTAAGTAATTAAGGGTATTTTTGGAATTCCCTATGAAATCACATGCCAAGCACAAGACCCAGACATGTGCAAGGCACGTGACCATTGCTTAAGAAACTCTATAAATACCCCCTTTCATTTTAATAGAAAGGACTCTTTGGATTTTCTCTGAACGGAAGACTTTGAAGAAGGCTCTTGAATTCTAAGAGTTCTGCCACGTGTTACTCGAGCAATTGCTTACCTATTCTTCTCCCCTCTTCAACCACTCAATCAAGACCATACTCTTTGTGGATTTATCTCCTCCTTAGTCAATACGAAACCCTAACCCTAGTAAGGTACGATTTCCTTACCTACAAACCCTAAGGTTTCCTAAGCTCTAAATCTAGAATTGTATATTAAGGGCAAAATGGAAATCTTAGTTTCTAGAAATGTAAATTAGGGTTCCTTAATTGAATTAGGTCTCCTAATCACTTTAAAAGTAGACTTTATAAAGTACTAATCACCACAAGCTTGCTAAATTAGTAATTAGGGTTTTGATCTAGTAATTAGGGTTTCTAAACATTAACTAGGGTTTACCTAATTAACATTAAACATGCTAATGGTCATTAATTACATAACACATAACTTAACAAACATTACAGTCATATTTGACTCTGTACTATAGTTTATCAGTAATGCAAGGATTTTGTACGGTTCTACTATAAATGTTCCACACATTAACATTACACACATATCAGGCATGTTTATATAACTGAAATATAAATAATATTATATTATTATTCTCATTCCTTATTCAAAATCCAGACTTAGGGTTTTGAATTCATATCTGACATAACCTTCATAGATACCATTATTAATTAAGTTAAAATAATTAACCTAATTAATATAATAAATACATATCATAATATCCATATCATATATACAATAATCATATTTTCATGGAAAATAAATAATAAATATTTTTATTACAACATAATTTTATCATAAGAATATAAGCTATAATGATCAATAAATCTAATAAAAATTATTTACATCTAATAAATAATTTTATTTATCAGATATATACATATACTTTACTTTGCACATATTCCACCTTTATATTTATATAAAAAAAATTATTCGTAAATTTTTTTATTGAAAATATTGGGTTATTATAGTTGGTATTTATTAGATCCATAACATTTAAAGGCACGAATTTAATGTTTTTCAAAATCTGAAAAAATCTTAAAATGTTGTCTGACAACGAATGTCAGACCTTCTAAATCTTAGTATGTTTATGTTTTTGTTTGTTTGAAAGTTTGAAGTTGTAGTATGTAATGTAGGCTTGGATCTGGAACTTGAATCAAGTCCAGCTCATGTACAGATTGTAAGATATAGGTGGTCAAACACACGTTGATCGACCATGACCAAACCGATCTAGGTAACCCAGATTGTTACCCAGAAAGCTCTGACAAGATATTCGTGCGTCTAGATCTATCAGTTGTTTGTTGTTTTGATTCTGTTGTTGTAACAAGATTGTTGTATGTTATATAGACTGCTTACTTATGCTCTTAGACCACCAAAATAATAAACAGGGTTCATGTAGTGGACGGTCAAACCAAGTAAGATGTTCACGAAATGAGTTTTCTAGGTAACCTAGAAAACTTAAGATCGTGACTTCTGACATGGTTTGACCGGACTAGATCTAGAGTTTATGTTGTTTTTATGTTGGTTTTATGTAATAGATTTGTTCATTTACATGTTGGCTACAACCTAGAACCCTTAGATCACAAAAACATTGCACGAACAACAAGTTGTGGAAGCCCAAATATGACCAACCGGACTGTTCTTCATTTCTGGGTAACCCAGAAAATGAACAACTCTCACAGTCACTTTGAAGGCTTAGATCTCATTGGTGTTATGCTATTTAGCCATGTTTGTTGTTGGATCATGTAGTGTTACACTAGTTCTACAAGATTCGATCAATAGTTTGCCCAGAAACATTAAGATCTGACATTTATTGTTGGTCAAAGTAGGCCACTCGTTAACTGACTTTGAATGTTCTTGGTGCTCAAGAATACCTAATGCGACGCTTTCTATCGCTAAATGCTATAGCGACAGACTTTTTAATTTTATTTAATTTATTTTCTAAAAATTATTTAAAAATAGAAATTAATTATTAAAGATTCCAAAATTAGTTTTAAAAATTATTTTAAGTTATAAAAATTAACTTTTAATAATTTGACATCTTTTTCATAAATATTAGTATTTATTTAAATATTTTTGATATTTAATTTATTTAATAAATGCATTAAATAAATTAATTAAAAATGATTTTATTATATTAAAAATCATTTTAAATGATAATAAAATATTTAAAATATTTAAGTTATAAAACATAACTTTTAATATTTTAAGATAAATTTCATTAATTATTTAATATCGATGATATTAGAATAATTTAATAATTATATTAAAAAATTAGTTTAAAATGATTTACTATTAATGATATTAAAATTATTTAACAATTATATTAAATAAATATTTTAAAAATGATTTTATTGATTTAAAAGAATATAAATGATTTAAAAATATTTGAAGTTATAATAAATGACTTTTAATATTTTGATAAATAATACATTAATATTTAAATACTAATGGTAATTATTTAGAAATGATTTAAAATATTTTAAAAATTATTTAAGGGTAATATTAATACTTTAAAATATTTTAAGTTATTATAAATAACTTTAATATTATGGCGGTGGTTTTATTAATATTTTAATATTAATTAAATATTAATGATAATAGAATTATTTAATATTTAAATCGTTTAATAATGATTCTAGTGTTTGAAAAATCATGATAAATTATAATAATGGTTTAAAAATTATTATAAGTCATAGAAAAATAATATGACTGATATTAAAATTATCTAAACAAATATTTAACTACAGAATAGAGTTTTAGACTCGATAAAGCCGTCGGTACACCGAAATGTTTCAGAAATTGATCTGGACTTAGATAGTTTTGACTAAATAAGTGTTTGTTTATAATTCAATGACTGATGATATAAGTATGTGACAATGTGATTAGGTTATGCGTTGACTGCAAATAGTAGTACTATGTGTTACGATATGTTATTCTAATCAACATAATGATCTTATTAATGATAGGTCGCTATAGAAAAGATAAAACTAAGTTGTGTAAGTAACAGATCAGGCAAGTATCTTAACTTTGCATTTACTTTATGCAATGGGCATGTGTAAACTAGTATCTGAACTATTCTTTTTTAATGTTTCAATATCTTAACCTTGTATATACTTATGCATCTATTCTGTATAAGTAAGTTATTAAATTATAATATATTGTATAAATTCTTTAATTCTGTTATTATAGATCAAGATATATATTCTGTTCGTTAATTTCTAAGCATGGTTATACAAGTGACCTCACTTGGATAATTGTTGTATTTAATCACATGTTGATACATACGTATTGGTTTCCAGTATGTATACCCTAATTAAAGGCCGTCTTAGACATTTGACCCGGTTAGACACAGATTTAAAAATAGTATTGAACATGATAAAACCTTATTGTTATCCAACTGAATTATTTTAGTTCGGATTCCAGACTAAGTATGAACTACCCGAAATGGGAAACTTTTTTCCGTCTAAGGCAGATATGCTGGATGAAAATATCGTTCGAACATGTAGTATTGATGAATATAGGGCATAACGGGTTGATCATCCCTCGTGCCTGTAAGTTATGATGATTTGCAGATGACGTTCTGTTAAACCCTTTCGAAAATTGAAAACAAAGTTCATAGTCTGTCGACTGCTCTCCATTTATAGTCAATACGTAGTTTCAAAAATTTGATATAGAATTGATATGTTGTTATTATTTGTTCAGCTTACTTCACAATTGTTGATTCATTGTAGAAATGTCGTTCAAAGAAAACATTTAATCCTTTCAGCTAATATTTATTGTTGCTATTACTTGCTGGGCAATCAAATGCTCATTCTTGCTTTAAATTTAAATGTTTTCAGCTAAGCGTGATCAACCTGAAGGTTCAGGCAAGAACAAAGGAAAAGGAAAGCAAACAGAATAAATTTATTATATCTTATGTAATAGTTAGACTTTATTAAGACAATAGTATCTATTAATTATCATGTAATGAATTTTTAAAGGTTGCGTACCGGTGATTAGACTCTGATATATGTAAATTAAGTTTGATATTTATATTATTGTTATTATTCCTCTTAAAGAAATGGTATCGTGAATCACCGAGTTTGGGTTTCAAGTACCTGAATTTGGTGGCATTACAGGTTGGTATTAGAGCTATAGGTTAAAAACCTTAGGTAGGGCTAGACCTTAGGCTATAACTTTAGGACAAAGAGATGAAAACTATTATTTGCTATGTGTATATATTATATGCTAATCAATATAATTTATGTGTAAATGTCAGGTGGAAAAGGATTAGGATACCCTCAGATTGTAAAGAAGGAGCCAATCTCCATAACCGAGCCAATATGAAAGCCAATAACTGAAATAGAGGCTCACATTGAAAGCAACCCTGATGAGGTGGTGGTATTGGAAAATGTAGAACCAGATCCAGAAACGGTAGTATTAACAGATAGTGATTCGGAAAATAAAGTTGGAGCTGATCAAGCATCAACGGAGATGCAGAATCTGAGGAACAAGGTTTCTTCTCTGAAAAAGCTGTGGAAAATAGAAAAGCTGTTAAATAGTCAATTGTGAAAGGCGTTAATAGAAACAATGGAAGAACAAGATAAACTTAAAATCTAAATTGATCAAATGGGAGCCAATAGAAACAAAATGTGTGCAGCTCCGAGCAAGAAGGAGAAAAGAAAGATGAAAGACCGCGATATAGGAAACTCCGATAACAACCAGGGGAACTCTAATAGAATAGAAAAATGTACAAACTGTAATAAGAAACATGAAGGTTTATGCAGAAAAGGGGAAATATTTGCTACAATTGCGGACATGAGGGACATATCTCTCCTCATTGTCCCAATCCGAAGCAAGGTGTCTGTTTTATTTGTGGGATAGAAGGTCATCAGGCGAAAGGTTGTCCAAAATTAAGAAAAAGGTGTAGTGAATAAGTAGTATAAGTACTATTTCGAAACACGTGTGTTCTATGATAAGTATGTCTGTATAATATAATATTCTCAACTTTTGTATAAGTTGTAACAGTAAATCCTGACTTTTATTGTCACAAAGGGATAAAAGTACGTGTTATTTTATGTAAAGTACTATGAATTAGTTGAATGAATATGAATCTATGTTTGATTAATGAAATAAGTTTGATATATTAAACTTATATGATAAGGTTTAGAATGTAAGTTAATAAAGTATATATTATGTTTTATTTAATCAGATACTGTCGCCAAGACGTCAAACTCGAAATCAAAGGGCAGAAGAATCTGTTAACAACGGTGGAGGACAACAACCAGACCCGATGCAAAACTTTGCAAACATGGTAGCTCAGGCTATACAATAGGGAATGCCAGTTGCAGGGAACCAGCTGGATAATAGATTGGCAAACTTCAAAGATTTTAAGGCTGTAGGACCGCCAGAATTTAGAGGGACAATTGACCCTGTAGAAGTCCAAACTTGAGTTAAGGAGATAGAAAAGGCGTTTGTGATTGCTAGGGTAGCTGAGGGGCAAAAGACAACTTTTTCCACCTATATGATGAAAGGGGAGGCTAATTTTTGGTGGGAAGCAAATCAAGAGAGGGCTGGAGAAGGTGTGGTAACTTAGGCTAGGTTTAAGACACTGTTCTTCGAGAACTATTTCTCGTCTAATATGTAGGCTAGGATGGAGGAAATTTTTTTGGAGTTAAAGCAGGACAATATGAAGGTGTCAGAGTATGCCACAAAGTTTAATGAATTGGCTAGGTTTGCTCCGCATCAAGTTGATACGAAGGCTAGGAAGGCAAGAAGGTTTGAGCTGAGATTAAAATCCTAGCTCTACAACAAGGTGGCGGTGTTGCAGATCTTTACATTCGCAGCACTTCTGGAAAAGGCTATCATAGCCGAGGAGGGACGTGAGGCTATGAGCCTCTATAATAAGGAGAAAACGAACAAGGGTATGATGGAGGGAGCAGTGAAGGCAGAAGCAGGTAGTGTGAGTAAGAATATGAAAAGAAAAGGGAACAATTTTGGGAATATCCAGGCCAAGCAAGAAGGTGTAAAGAAGCAGATTGTGCAGTATAAAAATTGTGGGAAGAATCACTCAGGTGAGTGTCTGAAGGGTAAGTTTGTGTATTATAAGTGTGGGCAGGAGGGGCATATCTCTCCCAACTGCCCCAATCCAAGAATGAATAGTGGGTGTTTTCAGTGTGGGTCAACGGAGCATAAGGTGAAGGACTGTCCAAAAAGGAGAATGGATGCAGGGAGTGTGACTACTAGAAAAGGCAGCGGGACTCTGGCGAAAACTGGACCGACTTCAACAAGCAAACCAACAAAGTCAACCGCAAGAGTCTTCAACATGACCGTCCAGGATACCGTGGCAGCTGGTGATGGAACTCTAGGTATTATTCGTACAAATTTTATTTTCTTATGTATGATTTTCCTATATATAGTAAATTATTTTATAAAGAAATTTTGAAGGAAGAATTTGAGTTCTATTAGAAATCAAATTTCCGTTTAATCATATAGACAAGCTTTATATTGAATAGTTAAAGATCAGTTCGATCGAATCTGATCGAGATCTACAAGAAATAACTGTGTATGCTATGTATCCTAGTATGGATAAGTTTTAAAACGGTGATTCCGGGGACGGAATCTTTATAAGGTAGGGTGAATGTAATAACCCAATATTTTCAATATAAATAAATAAAAAATTTTGCGTATAATTTTTTATTATTTTAAAGGTGGAAATACGTGCAAGGTAAAGTTTATGTATATGTGATAAATAAAATTTATTTATTACATGAATAATTTTAAATATTTTTTTAGGAATTTTTGATCATTATAAATTATATTGTTATAATTAATTTTGTAGTAAAAAATATTTTTATTATTTATTTTCTATGAAAATATGATTATATATTATTTAAATAATATATGGAATGATTATTAGAATTATTATAACAATTATTTTATTATATGAATTTTAGTTAAGATTATTTAAGTTAATTATTAATGGTATATATGAATGTTATATGGGATATAGATTCAAAATCCTAATTTTGGATTTTGAATAAGGAATGAGAATAATAATATAATATTATTTTTATTTCATTGCTATAAATATGTACTGTATGTGTATATTGATAATAATTGGTCATTATTGTGTACATGATAAAACCCTAGCATTACTGATAAACCATAATTCAAAAAGTTAAATACGACTTTAAGAATTGTTTAAGTCGTTAGGTAATCATGATAATATAAATAATTATAGGTATTATACTTAATTAGGTAAAACCTTAATTATTAGAAACCCTAATTTATAAATTAGAAATCCTAAATACTAAATTAGGAACCCTAATTTGCTATTTGGTAACCATAATTGCGAAATTGAAAAGCTAATCATAATTAGTAAATTCCTAAACCTAATTTCCAAGACCTAGGTGATTAGAAAATCTAATCTAATTATGGCAACCCTAAATTGGAATTTAGGAAACTATATCTTCATTTGTAAACCAAATTACAAAATCCTAAAAACTAATTATTTTTTAACCTTAGGGTTAAACCCTAAGGGTCAAACCCTAAGGGTTAGCCAATTGACTAAAGTGCCATTAAAATGGGGATCTAATTTTCCAAAATACCCTTTTGTGCATTATTAAAGCTGACTTGTGGATTTTGCCAAGTGTGGGAGTTGATGACCAACCCTAGACTTTCCAATTGACCAAATTCTCAGCACATTAGATATATATCATCAGCCTTATGTATTTCAACAATATATATAGATTATGAGAGAGAAAATGTCATATTCAAGCCTCATTTGATCACAGCACTCATCCAAGACCTCCACTCTCTCTAACCTACAAAATATAATAGTAAATCAGTCCAAAAACAAGCCCTCCAACTTCCATATCAACTCAGAAAGCTTAGAAGCAAGATTGATCAAAGTAAGGTATAAACCTAAACCAAAAATCTGATCCATGAGCCTATGTTAGATGTTAGATTTTTGTGTTAAAACATGTTGTATGATGTGTAACTAAGTGATCTAGCTGGTATTTAGTATATCCATAAAATTTAAAGGGACGAATTTAATGTTTTTCAAAATCTGGAAAAAATCTTAAAATATTGTCTAACAACGAATGTCAGACCTCCTAAACTCAGTATGTTTATGTTTTTGTTTGTTTGAAATTTGAAGTTGTAGTATGTAATGTAGGCTTGGATCTGGAACTTGAATCAAGTCCAGATCATGTACAGATTGTAAGATATAGGTGGTCAAACCACGTTAACCGGCCATGACCAAACCGATCTGGGTAACCCAGATTGTTACCCAGAAAGCTTTGACAAGATATTCATGCGTCTAGATCTGTCAGTTATTTGTTGTTTTGATTTTGTTGTTGTAACAAGATTGTTTATATAGACTGCTTACTTATGCTCTTAGAACACCAAAATAATAAACAGGGTTCATGCAGCGGACGGTCAAACCAAGAAAGATGTTCACGAAATGAGTTTTCTGGGTAACCTAGAAAACTTAAGATCGTGGCTTCTGAAATGGGTAACAAGATTGTTGTTTTTATGTTGGTTTTATGTAATAGATTTGTTCATTTACATGTTGGATACAACCTGGAACTCTTAAATCACAAAAACATTACACAAACAACAAGTTGTGGAAGCCCAAATATATATGACTAGTCGAACCTTCTTCATTTCTAGGTAACCTAGAAAATGAAGAACAACCAGTCACTTTGAAGGCTTAGATCTCGTTGGTGTTATGCTGTTTGGCCATGTTTGTTGTTAGATCATGTAGTTTTACACTAGTTCTAAGAGATTCGATCATTAGTTAGCCCAGAAACATTAAGATCTGACATTTATTGTTGGTCAAAGTAGGCCACTCGTTAACTGACTTTGAATGTTCTTAGTGCTCAAGAACACCTAAGGCGATGCTTTCTGTCGCTAAAGGCTATAGCGACAGACTTTTTAAATTTATTTAATTTATTTTCTAAAAATCATTTAAAAATAAAAATTAATTATTAAAAATTCCAAAATTAGTTTTAAAAATTATTTTAAGTTATAAAAATTAACTTTTAATAATTTGACATCTTTTTCATAAATATTAGTATTTATTTAAATATTTTTGATATTTAATTTATTTAATAAATGCATTAAATAAATTAATTAAAAATAATTTTATTATATTAAAAATCATTTTAAATGATAATAAAATATTTAAAAATATTTTAAGTTATAAAAGATAACTTTTAATATTTTAAGATAAATTTCATTAATTATTTAATATTAATGATATTAGATTTATTTAATAATTATATTAAAAAATTAGTTTAAAAATGATTTTATTATTATAAAAATCATTTTAAATGAAAATGAAGTGTTTAAAATTATTTTAAGTTATAATATATATATTTTTTAACATTTTAAGGTAAATTTCATTAATAATTTACTATTAAGGATATTAAAATTATTTAATAATTATATTAAATAAATATTTTAAAATGATTTTATTGATTTAAAAATCATTTAAAAAGAATATAAATGATTTAAAAATATTTTAGGTTATAATAAATGACTTTTAATATTTTGATAAATAATACATTAATATTTAAATAATAATGGTAATTATTTAGAAATGATTTTTAATATTTTAAAAATTATTTAAGGGTAATATTAATACTTTAAAAATATTTTAAGTTATTATAAATAACTTTAATATCTTGGAAATGGTTTCATTAATATTTTAATATTAATTAAATATGAATGATAATAAAATTATTTAATATTTAAATCATTTAATAATGATTCAAATGTTTGAAAAATCATGATAAATTATAATAATGGTTTAAAAATTATTATAAGTCATAGAAAAATAATATGACTGATATTTAAATTATCTAAACGAATATTGAACTACAGAATATAGTTTTAGACTCGATAATTACTCGATAAAGCCGTCGGTACACCAAAATATTTTAGAAATTAATTTGGACTTAGATAGTTTGACTAAATAAGTGTTTGTTTATGATTCAGTGTCTGATATAAGTATGTGACAATGTGATTATGTTATGTGTTGACTGCAAATAGCAGTACTATGTGTTACGATATGTTATTCTAATCAACAAAATGATCTTATTAATGATAGGTCGCTATATAAAATATAAAACTAAGTTGTGTAAGCATCAGATCAGACAAGTATCTTAACTTTATATTAATTTATGCAATGGACATGTGTAAGCTAGTATCTGAACTATTCTTTTTCAATGTTCAAATATCTTAACCTTGTATATACTTATACAATGATTTTGTATAAGTAAGTTATTAAATTATAATCTCTTGTACAAATTCTTTAATTATGTTATTATAGATGAAGATATATATTCTGTTCGTTAATTTCTAAGCATGGTTATACAAGCGACCTCACTTGGATAATCATTATATTTAATCACATGTTGATACATACTTATTGGTTTGCAGTATGTATACCCTAATTAAAGGTCGTCTAAGTTATTTGACCCGACTAGACACATATTTAAAAATAGTATTGAACATGACAAAACCTTATTGTTATCCAACCGAGTTGTTTTGGTTCGGATTCCAGACTAAGTATGAATAACCCGAACATGGGAAACTTTTGTGCACCTAAGGCGGATATGCAGGACGAAAATATTGTTCGAACATGTGGTATTGATCAATACAGGGCATAACGGGCTGATCACCGCCCGAAAATTAAACCCTTTCAAAAATTAAAAACAAAGTTCATAGTCTGTCGACTGCTCTCCATTTATAGTAAATACGTAGTTTTAAAAATTTGATATAGAATTGATATGTTGTTATTATTGGTTCAGCTTACTTCACAACTGTTAATTCATTATAGAAGTGTCGTTCAAAGAAAACATTTAATCCTTTCAGCTAATATTTATTGTTGCTATTACTTGCTGGTCAATCAAATGCTCATTCTTTCTTTAAATTTAAATGTTTTCAGCTAAGCATAATCAACCTGAAGGTTCAGGCAAGAACAAAGGAAAAGGAAAGCAAACAAAATAAATTTATGGTATCTTATCTAATAGTTAGACTTTATTAGTACAATGATATTTATTAATTATCATATAATGAATGTTTAAAAATCGCGTACCTGGGATTAAACTCTGATATACGTAAATTAAGTTTGATATATATTATTGTTATTATTTTGCTCAAAGAAATGGTATCGTGAAGCACCGAGTTCGGGTTTTAAGTACCTGAATTTGGGGGCGTCACAGTGTGAGTAACTAATATGGTAAATATATTAAAACATATTTGCTATATAAGTTGATGGAAACAATTCATCGTAATAAGAAATAAACTTATTTTCTATATATAGTGTGTACATGTGTTGTGCATGTAAATATTTTAATAATACATAGATATTATATTAAGAGTAATATCTTGAGAAAATGAGTAAATCATTTTATTATGATTAGTTCCTATAATTAGAGAAAACATGATAAAAATATTTTATGTTATGTTATGGCGAAATACATAATTTTGATTATAGTAATGTATTTCCAAGAGGGTTAAAGTTACAAAAGAAAACTAAGTTATTTTAATTTACTAAATAACTTGAGTTATTATATTACCGCGAATGTTATAAAGAATATTTAAATATTTCCATTCACGATATAATTATATACGTGAACCTTGTGATATAATAGTTCGATGTAAATTGAACATGTTATAAATAGTAATGTGGTGGGAAATGAATAAGTAATGAGAATGAGAATAAGCTTAATCTAAGCTTGTGAGATATGCCTAGTGTGGCAAAGTGATGTAATAAACATTCATTAAATAATTTAATGAATGAATAATTGAAGGAATTAATTTGTATGTGCAAATATATTATATAGTAGCTACATCTATATAATATGAAATGAAGTGGGACACTTCAATGGTAACTATATAATATAGGAAACTATATGGCAAAGTGGAATGAGTCGCATGAGTTACATAAATGGACCTATGTGACAATGTGTTATGTGTGGTAACTTAATGTGTACTTTATGAAGGATATTAAATTAAACTAAATAAATAATTATTGTTAATAATTATTTCAAGAGTTAAATATAATTTAAATAATAAAGTTCATAATAATGAGGTGTGACACTACTCAATTAGAATATATTCGGTACTGTCAAATATACATGGATTGAGAATATCCAACTATTTTATAATTAGCCCAATTAAAATATTATTGGATAATGTATATGAGGTACATGATATTATGTATTGGTGTATATTTAAAATATAAGCATACTTCCTATAGGTGGGTAGGTACATATATATGTGTCCATAACTTAATTTAGTGTAGTACTGTTAAGTCATTATAATTGACTTAATGATCTCAAAAGGAATTAACCTTAGTATTTTAGGTCCATTCTACTGATATATATAAGAGAGTAATATAACTTGTCCCAATTTCTTAGTCCCAAAATGGCATCAACCGTGTGTAGGCCAATGGCCTATTCCCTTCTTTGCTGAGAAACCAAAAAGGCTAGAATGCTTGTTAATGATGTTTATGAGAATGGTGGAGAGGGAGTGGTTAGCCACTTTCCACCAACTCCTTCTTGTCCAACATCTTCTTCCTTCTTTTATTAGTTTAATCTTTGAGGCAAAGCTTTGGTACGAGTATTAAATTCTCTATAAATGGAGACTTCCCTTCTCAAATCAAGGCTGCTAAATTGCTGAGTTCTGATAATATAGAGAGAGTCACTGAGGTTGAGAGATAATGGAGTATTAAGAAAGCTTTTGAAATTTGGCAAATTTAATAAGAAGAAGAAATAAACCTGTGAAGTAGAAGAGTTCTTCAAAGGTACTAAGTTCTACTCCTTTATATTTCTTATACTTCAATCAGTATAGAATGGTGAAAGCATAATTATTGTGTGACTATAATACATATATGTTTTTCATTTCAAGATTATGAATTTCCTAGAAAAGTATAGTGAAATACTTGCTTTTGAGTCACAAAATTGATGACTAAAATTTGTTGCAAACTGTGAATTGTTGTTAGACACTGTTAATGAAGTAAATACGAAAACAACAAAAGTTAAACAGACCAATTTGGTTGAGAAATGAATTCATAGTGAATGGATTCGCTAAATATGTTTAAAACATGAAAATATAGCATGAACACTGAATTGGAACCTTTAAAATGATTTTTTTAATGTTTTTGAAGTGTTATAATTATTTTGTAGATGAGTATCTAAGAGTTTAACGAGTTCAACGAATCAAAAACTAACTAATTTTGACTTAAAATGAAGAACTAATGAAGATTTGAAGAAAAAACATTGAGAAAAATGTAATTTGGGCAAAGCCAAGTCGCAGTGGCCGCCTGGAAGTCTTGAAATGCTACCCAAGAGTGAGAGCGCTGCAATTGGCATCGCCAAATGGCGTGGGCACGCTGGGATTGGATCCAGATCCTCTATGAGGATTTTTCTGTGAGGATCTTGTGAGGGTTTTGCTGTGGGGTTGACAACACATTAAAAAGGAGATCCAATGACTCACAACTCATTTTCTTGTCTGTGTATCAAAACGACGTCGTTTTGATAGACTTTTTTTATAAGTTGATAAAAAATTGAAAGTCACCGAACGCCGTTTTCTTTCCTTCTTTGTTTCGTTTCTTGTTCTTCCCAGAGCACGCCAAGGTTTAGGATTAGCCAAATTTCAATTGGTTTTTTTTCTCTTCATTCAAAATTTTCCCAGATTGTTTACCCAATTTTTTTTTTAATTTAATTTATTTCAATTGGCTTAAAGAATCACAATGGAAACTCAATTTTTTTAATAGGTTAAAAATTATCTGTTGGATTTATTTTTTTGAAGAGCAAAGAATAGTATTATTAGCATTTGACAAAGATACGAAGATTAATAACCCTATCGATTCCAAAGCACCAAAAAAAATGATTAATAAAAAGTCCCAACTAGATTAACACCCAACCCATTACAATCATGAAAAAAGTCATGCCGCTCATAACTAACAAGAATTAGCAAACAAACGAAGTAAACGGTGTTTGGTGGCTTCTAATTTTCTATCAACTTATAAAAAAAAATTCTTATCAAAACGACGTTGTTTTGATACACAGACAAAAAAAAGAGTTGTGAGTCATTGAATCTCCTTTTGAATGTGTTGTCAACCTCACAACAAAAGCCTCACAAGATCCTCACAAAGAAATCCTTATAGAGGATCCGGATCCTTAATGAGTAGACCTACAACTTTTATTCTTTAAGTTTTTTGATTTAATGTCGTTAAGAGGGGTACAAATGCCCATCTTTGTGACTGCTACGTATTCGAAGGCAATCAGAGGGCGTCGGACATGCACATACACAAGTGTAGTAGTGCTCCTAATGATAAAATATGTTATTCTAAGTGATAAAACATAAATATGCATGGTAAGAGACATGTCATATAACTAAGATTACTTTACTCATAATGGAATTCTTTAACATGATTTTCTAAAAGAAAACTTAATGTTTTTGAGAAACAGAAGTTGATGAATTTGGTGTCCTTTGAGTTCTGACCTTGGACCCTATGTAGACATCTCAACGTGCATGAAATGTAGTTTTAAAGTTACTTTACATATACTAGATTGATATAGCTTGGTTTAAAATGTTTTGAAAGAAAACTCAGAAGTTTTGAGAACTAATAGTTTCAAATATTGTGTAAAGTATACTCTGACCTTTCTAGAATGCATACTAAGACACCTTATGCCTCTAAACATAACGAATATGTTCATCTTCTAGCTAAGCACGAATTAGACCTTTCAAGTGTGGTTTAAAATAAGTTTTCAAATAATGAACTATGCTATGTCTATGTAAATAAGACATATATATGTGAGCATGTTATTAGAGGCTTATTAGTATCAATATATGGTTTAAAAGGTTATAATATAGAATCTTGTTAAAGAAAGTTGTTAAGCCTTATTGATTGGAATAAATCATTATGGAGCTAAGTAGTTTGAATATGAACTGGAAAATTGATCACAACCTACTTGATGTATGTTAAAGTACGTATCAAAATACATGTTATGCTAGAAATTATATTGGACAATAAAAAGCCTAAGTCTGGTTCTGACAGGGAGTAGCGAGGCCGCGCCACTCCCTCCCAAGCTTAAATAAAGCGTGGTCGCGCCGTTCTGCAGAGTGACCAAGAGCAGCTTGTTAACTGCATGGTCTTAAGTTATGGTTATATATTGTCCTTAAGGATTACAAGATATGAAACAAGTTTGTTTAGATAAATATGATAGTAGAATGAGCTAGTCTCGTGGTTATCATAAGTTCAAGTAAAAATAAAACCAAGTTAGGAAATAATAATTGTTCTTATATTAAAACGTATGAAATGTATGACTGATGGGTATGAATCCATGATTATATAAATGTGTATGAATACATGCAGTGCATTTAAGCTTTAAACAGTTGTGTCGTTGTTGATAAACTACGAATCAGGTAAGTCTTCTAGTTCCTATTTGATATATGAATTCGATAATTGTTAGTTGAGCTATATTATTCTATGAGAATGTTGATGCATATATATATGAAATGCATATGAGATATGTATGAAATTTGAAAGTTGATCTTTAATGATATGCTTCTGAAGTAAATCTCTATTCTTGTTATGTGAGAAGTAAAATACGCAGTAAATATTAACTAATTATGAATGCATGAACTAAGTATGTTATTATATGCTATGTGATGCATAAAAATTATTAGAATTGCTAGGCTATCGAGCTCACCCTTGCAAATAACCGCTTTTGCAGGTTAAGGACTCACGGTAAAGATTACGTGCTAATTGAGTGATAGAGTTCAATAGAATTGAAGAAGATTGATTGATTTATTTAAATATATGCTCTTGAACCATGTTTAGGTTCTAGGAGATGTGTAATACATGTTGAGTTGTAAAGTTATACTATGTGATGCATAGAGGAATTCAAATCGAGATGTAAAAATTTATACAATAATTCGAATAGAATGAATCATAACATGATTTGATTCAAGGATATGTATTTGATTCAAGTTAAGAAATCAATAAAAGATTTTTCAAAGGAGATTGAAAAAATTTAAATTATTCTGCATATTTTTATAACATCGAATATGGTGTAAGACAGGAATGGTAAATGGCCAAGATTTGAAACTTATAAAAATTTGGGGTCATTATACAGATCCTAGGAATGAAAAGAATTTATATTCTAAATGGTAATAAGAAAAGTTATATTCATTAAGTTATGAATAAAAGATATAAATAGTTTGACGATAGTTGTATCGTGGCGGACAGTGTAATACCCGAGAATTTCCACGTATTATTAAATTAATGAAAATATTAATGGAAATAATATTTAAGTGAAAATAAGTAATGATGTTTTGAAAGTGGAATAATTCAATTGATTCGTATTAGATTAATACGTATTGAGAAGTGTGAATTGATATTAAGGATTGTGAAATGCCTTGTGTGGCATATTGTGAAACGAGGAAATTCACTAAGTAAATTAAAACGAGAATTAAAAAGATTTAATCGTGTTGATCAGGTGATTTCATATAAGTAATCAATACGCTCGTAGACTTGTAGTAACACTCTTGTGGAAATTAATGTATGTCGTGTAAAACGAGTATGGTGATAGAGGTTGACACTGGCTTAAGCTAAACCAGCCTTTGGCATCGTCGTAGGCACGCAGCGTCGCTACCGTCTCCCAAAGAAGATAAATCAAGCAAATGCCAAAGGGTCAATTGGAGAAAACTAATTTTTCCACTTTGGAAATTAAATGGAACAATTATGTTATATGTGTGATATTTAATAAAACCATATGATAGAAGTATATTGGAATTAAATGAGGTACCTAGTAGCATCATCGTATCATGTGAAGTTGTATTGTATAACAGATTAATTATCTGAATATTTTAGGAACTGAGAAAGGAATTCAACATTAAATAAAGTAATAGTATGGATATGTGAGTGGTAGAGATAATTATGGAACTACCAAGATAATAATATGTAACTACGTTATTTTATTGAATGTAATTAATGTACATGGATTATATGATGTGAGTATATGTTTAATCTCTAAGTTCCTAATATGGTAACAATTGTACATTAAAATTATATTTGAGAATTAAAGTAACCAACTGAGCTAGATTTAAGCACGTTGTTGCAATATAAAAATGTTCGTTACTCAAAAAGCACATGAACAGTAACCTACACTCTAATTACGTAACTTCCAAGTTGAAATCATTGGCTAGAAGGATGGATGATGTTGCGTAGTTAAAAAACTCTTAGATAACCAGTGTATTTACGTTCTACACCATGAATTCAACCTCAGTTCAAAGTCATTGTCCAGTCCAAGTTTTCATTATAAATAGTAGTCTAAATTTAAAGTTTACGTTGTTGTTCTTGGCTACTAAAACACTGATAACTTGAGAGTAAGTGAGTTGTGGTTCAAAGAAGAGCTTAGCAATCTCAGAAAAGAGTAATTAAGTAGACTAAGCTATAAAAAGGTATAATTCCATTCCTTTTTTCAGTTTCTGTTAAACAGAGTTCATAAGTATTGAAATCCAATTTCTTGATTTCATGAAAATAGATGTTAATGAGGTTGGGTATGGGTTATATAGATGTTATATAATCATATAAGTATGTTGAAATTGATACATGAGTGTTTAGAAATGAATTCATGAGTAATTTCTGTGTTTGGGATGAACAGTTGTCGAGGTTTACTGTTCCTGGCTTGAACCAGACATGTCGCAGCTACGCTATATTAACACTAAGCTACGCCGGTCCCTATTTTCAGTTGGGTATTCTATTTTCAAATCTGATCAATGTTAGTCACTCATTATGTCATATACTAGCATGCAAGCATGTGTAAGGGGGTATATATAGCTATATGAACCTAATGCGAGCATGTTAGACTAGCTTAGCATGATTAAAGAAAGTGTGTAGCTTAAAATGGATTTATGACTTTAGAAATGAACTTAATATGTATGTATACTGATTTTGCAAGCATGTTAATATAACTTAGAAATACATGAATAAACCATTTGCTTGTGTTTATGTGATTAGTAAGGAAACGTGAGCATGTTGAACCCACTAGTAAGCTTTGAATGTGAATATTGTCAAGCTACCTTGAAGATTAGAATCTGATAATTGTAATCATGTTTAAGGTTACTCTTAGACTCAGTCATGTAGTATAACCATAGATGTACCATGCTTGTGTGTCATATTTCAAATAAAGCATGAACAAAGCATATTTTCAACTAAAGCGATGTTAGTTTCATGTATGTGTTATTAATACTCACAAGCATGCCTAATATGTGTTTTGTAACTATCTTGTATGCTTAGAGAGAAAGCATGATAGAGTTTGTGGTTTCATGAACTTGAATGGCCTTAACTTGTTGAAATGTTTAATTTAGAAATATATTATAAAAGGGAACCTAGATTGACTTGAGAAGCATGAAAATACCTTTAACATGACAAATATATCATGTATGATTGTTTTGGTCAAGTCGAACATAAACCACAAGGCAAAGAATCGAGTCTTGGCATAGATAGAGAGAGATGTTAGCAAAGCTGGCCAAATTCTAGGCTTAGCCATGGCGCAAATGCACACCGAATCTGAGATGGTGAGATCTGGTCTTTGGTAGTTAGCTTGTATGGTGTTTATACTGCTAGAAGAGATATAAAACCTACTGATACATGTCTATAAGTGATGCTTAGATGATATATTGGTGTTTACCTTGTAATAGAAAAGTCCATGAGTAAAAAGATCTTAACCTTGCGCGTAATAAATTGGTAGATACTTGGTTAATGATAAACATATAAGCTGAATTTGTATTGCATATGTGCATAATTGAATCATGTCGAACTTAATTAAGGAATGTGATAACTAATGAGCATCTTGTACTTATAATACGCTATTTTAGGATTTGAAAGTGTTGATTTATTAACGTGGATAAACTACACTTAAGGCAAGTATCCGAACCCTACCTTACATTGTGTAAGTATTCTAACTCTTGCATTACTTATTCGATGAATACCGTAAGCTTATCTCTTTAAATACAAGTTATACTATTTTCTCATTCAAATGAGCTAGTATGTATAAACCCTTGTGAAAACTATTATTCATGTTGAACTTGGTATTGTCCTTGAATGTTGTGAAAGAGTCGATGCCATTTGATTCGGCTAGACTATATGAATGTTTATAAAAACTGTCCAAACCAATTGATTGGTGCAGAAATCTTGAAAACTGAGTTGGACAACCTTTATGGTAAGGGGAGTGTATGTCGTTGGAAACCCCAACACATGATTGGATATTATTGTAGTGTTATGCATAGCTTAAAGTATTGTAGACTGATCATCTATAGTATTTGATAATTTTGGGTTATCGATTTAATATTGGTAATTCTAATAGATGTTCAATAGTCCTTAGTGACTGCTCAGTACAAATTGGTTATCCAGTTGGATACATTGATAGTCTTTGAATTCATATATATATATATATATATATATATCTGTTGATTTATATTGAATTATCGTTCTTATTCCAAGAATTGTTGATATCCCTTATCCATGATGTTATTCTGAAACTCTAAACTATCCTAGAGAAGACACTTTGATACTTCAAAACTTGTGATATTATATTCTACACCCTTGTTGTATATTACTTGTTGGGCAATATGTACTCATCCTTGCTTTTAAAAACCTTTTAGTTAAGGCGGAACAGGGAAGTGTATCCGGGTAGGACAAGGGCAAGGGCAAGGCTACTGACTAGCTTGTCCCTTTTATGTTTAAGATTATTATGTAATATTAGGACTATTTTCAGACTATGTTTAAGCTTAGTAGGATTAAGTAATAAGTCTTTAGTCGATATTATTATGTAATCTATTAAGTACTGTAGGTTGCAAGACTTGGGTGAATAATTATAATAAATCATTGTATATTATTCTAAATTAGATTTTTCGTTGTGAATGTGTTATTTTAGTTATTATGGTAAGGCCATGAGTACGCGATGAACCGAATTTGAGTGGCCAAGTGGAGGTCTAAATTTGGGGGTGTCACATGTTGGTATCAAAGCTATAGTTATAAACCTTAGGAGTGAGTGTCCTTAGGTCATAACTTAAGAGAACTTAGAAATTAGGAAGGAGATAAAACTCATGTAGAGTTTTCCTTGAGAGACTTAGTGTGTTATGAAATGTAACTTCATTCTATACAATGAACTTATGTGTATTTAACATTCTAATGGAGTTGTTGTTTGTGTTGTCATATGTTGGTGATTGTAGGATAACTGACATGGGAGGACCTAACCGAGTAGTAAAGGAGGAGCCGCGTGATATCAACGTAGTCTATGAGGCATCCTCGATAGCAGAACCTATATCAGTAGTGGTCCCTAACGATGTTGATGACAATGAGGAGGAGGTGGAGTCTGACCCTGAGGAGGAGCCTATGGAGGAGGAGCCCGAACCTATGGAGGACTCCGATGAGGCTACCTTTGAGGATCAGATGTTAGGAGAATATGAGGAGCAGATATTAGAGTTAGGATGTAGAGTAGAAGAGCTTGAGGCTGAGGCTAAGGAAAGGGATTCTATGTTCCAGAAGATGAGGGACGAGGACCATCAGAGAAAATTGGTGATGCAGGAAATGGAGGTGGAAATTGTTCACCGTAAGGAGGCAGGGATCTAGATGGGAGCTTTGTTTCAGCGAGCGGTGGCAAGGAATGTTGAGATGGCAGAAAAGATGGAGGAATTAGAGCAGAAGGTTTTGAGTGAGAGAGCGGAGAAGGAAGCTCTCTGTACTCAGTTAGAAATGGAGGTGATGGATGTAACGCCCCCAAATTCAGGTACTTAAAACCCGAAATCGGTGCTTTACGATACCATTTCTATGAGCGAAAATAATACTAATAATAATAACAATAATATAAATATCAAACTTAACTTACATTTATCAGAGTCTAATCCCAAGTACGCAACCTTTACTACATTCTTTACATGATATATAATACATATTATTATCTTAATATAGTCTAACTATTTTAAAAGATACCATTAAACATATTCTGTTTGCTTTCCTTTTCACTTGTTCTTGTTTGAACCTTCAAGTTGATCACGCTTAGCTGAATACGTTTAAATTTAAAGAAAGAATGAGCATTTGGGTGCCCAACAAGTAATAACAATTATAAATATAATTAGCTGAAAGAATTAAATGTTTTCTTTGTACATCACTTCTACAACAAATTAATAGATGTGAAGTAAACTGAACCGATAATAATAACATAACAATTCTATCTCAATTATTGAAAGTACGTATTGACTATAAATGGGGTTTAGTTGACATACTATGAACATTGTTTTCAATTTTCGAATAGGTTTATCAGAACTTCATCTGCAAACCGTCATAACTTACGTGTGTGAAGGTGTACATCCCATGGGCCCTATATTGATCAATACTACATGCAAGAATGATATTATCGTTCACTCTGTTCGCCTTGGGCGCATAAAAGTTTTCCCTTGTTCGGGATGTTCATACTTAGTCTGGAATCCGAACCAAAACAATTTGATTGGATACAATAAGGTTTTATCATATTCAACGATATTTCTAAATCTGTGTCTAGCTGGTCAAATAGCTTAGACGGCTTTTATTTAATGTATAAATACGGGGAATCAATAGGTATATATATATATATATATATATATATATATATATATATATATATCAACATGTGTTTAAATATAATGATTATCCAAGTGAGGTCACTTGTATAACCATATTTAGAAATTTACGACCTGAATATATATCTGAATTATATAATATAATATCATGTTGATAAACAATGATTGAATATATATATATAACAATAGGGTTAATAATCTTGTACAATAATAATATAATTTTGAAACTTTCTTACTCATGTCCATTGCATAAAGAAAATGCAAAGGTAGGATACTTGCCTGGTCTGCTGCTTACTGTTATGAAACTTAGTCTTATCTTTTATATCATGACCTATCATTAATAAGATCATTCTATCGATCAGAATCACATATCATAACACATAGTACTACTTATTGCAGTCATCACATAACCTAGTCACATTGTCACACATATTTAACAGTCATTGAATCACAAACAAACATTAATAAAGTCAAACTATCTAAGTCCGTATCAATTTCAAAGACATGTCGGTGTACCTACGGCTTATCGGGTAATTACCGAGTTTAAAACTCTATTCAGTACCCTTAATATTAATCTGGACAACTTAAGTTTTAGTCAAACTATTTTTCATAGCCTTATAATAATTTTCAAATAATTATTATAATTTATCATGAATTTTCAAACACCAGAATCATTTATAAAATGTTTTAAATATCAAATAATTCTATTATTATTAATATTTAATTAATATTAAACTATTAATGAAATCATTGCCAAAATATTAAAGTTTCTTATAATAACTTAAAATACTTTTAAAGTATTAATATTACCTTAAATGATTTTTAAAACATTTAAAATCAATTTTAAATAATTACCATTAATATTTAAATATTAATGTACTATTTATCAAAATATTAAAAGTCATTAATTATAACTTAAAATATTTTTAATTCATTTATATCCCGCTTTAAATGATTTTTAAATAAATAAAACCATTTTTAAAATATTTATTTAATATAATTATTAAATAAATTTAATATCATTAATATTAAATTAATGTCATTAATATCAAATTATTAATGAAATTATCCTTTAAATATTAAAAGTTACATTTTTTAACTTAAAATATATTTAAACACTTTATTTTCATTTAAAATGATTTTTATAATATTAAAATCATTTTAAACTAATTTATTTAATATAAATATTAAATAAATCTAATATCATTAATATTAAAATATTAATATTTTCACCACGAAAAAAATATCAAAAGTTATATTTTATAACTTCAAATATTTTTATAACCTTTAAATAATTTTATATGATTTTTAAATTATTAATTCTATTTTTTATAATTTATTTAATACATTTATTAAATAACTTAATTGTCATTAATATTAATTTAATTAATAAAATTCATCATAAAATATTAAAAGTCATTAAAAATAACTTAAAATATTTTCTTATACCATAATAAAATTTTAAATGATTTTTCAAGTATTAAAATCATTTTAACTAATTTACTTAATATTATAATTAAAAAATTAAATACCTTTAATATCTCAAAAATATTAAATATTTATGAAATATATTAAAATTATTAAAACTAATTTTAAACTTTAAAATAATTTTTAATAATTTATTTTGTATTTTTAATAATTAAAATAAAATTTTCTATTTATTTAATAAAAATAATTAATTTTAGAAATAAACTGTCGCTAAAGATTGCCTATAGCGACAGAACCGTCGCTATAGGTGTTCTTGAGCGTTCTTAATGAAACCCAGAAAACATGTCAGTGATCGAGTGAGCTTGTTTGACTAACATTAAGTCTTAGTGTATTGTGTTTCTGGAAAATACAAAGGTCAGATCTTGTAGACATGGTGTAATACTACAAGCTCCAACAATAAACACGATCAAACAACATAAAACCAACGAGATCTAAGCAGGCAAAGTGACTGTCAGAGCTGATCTGGATTTTCTGGGTAACCTAGAAACCCAGACAGTGTCATGGTGTCACTTTGAGGCCCGATTATCATAAGGTTCTGGTAATCAAAATGATGTTCTTAAAGTTTAAATTTATAGTACATGTGTCAAGGAACAATTATAAATCATGATCTCAGTCCAACAACATCATATTCTCTAGATTAATCTTAGTCAAACCTTGTCAGAAGGTTTATTCATACCTTTTCTGGAAATTCCAAAAAACATATAACCAGACCGAGTAGGCTAGTTTGACCAGCCAGTCCAATCGATACATTAATGGTTTGAAGGATCTAAGAACATGTATATAGAGTAGATCTAGCAGGCTACAACTTGGTTACAAACATGTCATCATAACATTTAACAACTGACAAATCTATGCCTTCAAAAACATTGTTAGATGCTGAAAACAAGTTTCTGGGTTACCCAGAATTCGTTTGGTCATGCCCGGTCAAAACGGGTTTTGACCGATCATAACTTCAAATCTGGACATCCAATTGATATAATTCCACTTTCAGATGAAAGACCTCATACCATACTATAGATCTAACACATAAAACAACACAAATCATGAACAAAGAACAATCTATGGGGTCTGACATTCGTTGTCAGTCAACATGATTTTTTTTTCCAGATTCTTGAAAACTCCTATTTCGAGTATCTAGATGTTATGGATCACCTATGTACCAACCCAGATCATGGATTAATACAACATATAACATGTTTAAATATATAAAAAACAAATCTATCATAGCATACTAGATCAAATTTTATTGGCTTAGGGTTTACCTTTCTTTCACTATTTTGAATTTGGCCTTGCTAATTTGTTTGTGAAAGTGGTGGGGACTTGATAGGGAACTGGTCCACTAATATATTTCGTGGGTTTGGGATGGAAAAGGTTTAGTTGAGTGAATGTGTATGAATGAGGCTTCAATGCCACTTTTCTCTCTCTTAGATCTTATATATGACTTGTTGTAATGAGCTTGACTGAGATAATGCTGCTGATTTGTATTGTTTTCTGTCACATGGCAAATCTAGAGTTGGTGAATAACTCAAATTTTAGCTATAATTGCAAGCAATCTTCAATTATGCAAAAAGGGGTATAATAGTCATTTGACTTATAATTTTAATGGCAAATTGGTAACTTGGCACACCCTTAGGGTTTAACCCTAAGGTGTAACACATTGAAATAGTAGAATTTCCAATTTAGGGTTTGTAAAAAAATTAAAATTTTAGTTTCAAAAATTATAAATTAGGGTTTTCTAAAATAGTTTAGGTTTCTAATTATCTTAAACTTGAAATTAAGTTTATTAGCTCACTAATTATCATTAAGGCTTAAAATTAGCAATTAGGGTTATCCAATTAGCATTTAGGGTTACTAATTAAAAATTAGGTTTTCTAATTTTAGAAAATAGAGTTTCTAAATTTTATGATTTCTAAATATTAATTAGGGTTTACCTAATTAACATTAAATTCTATAACACTTGACCTTAATCATAACAACACAATAACATAACCTTCTCGAAATCATAATTGAGTTTCAAATTAGGGTTTCCATTTAACAATTAGCTAATTATTATTGAAGGTTCCTAATTTTAGAAATTAGGGTTTTAATTTACAGTTATGGTTTCCTATAATTAGGGTTTTCCTGATTGTCATTAATAATTATAATTATCATGAATCACATAACACAATTACTAAATAGATTTTAAAGTCTCATTTGACTTTAAAACTAGGGTTTTCAAATACTGCACCATCATTGACCAATCATTAACAATGCGTACATACAGTACATATTTATAGCACTTGAAAAATCAAAAAATATATATAATTAATATTATATTATTATTCTCATTCCTTGATCAAAACTCAGAATTAGGGTTTGGATTCCATATCTGATTTATCTGTCATATACCTACCATTATTAATTAAGTTATAATAATTAACTTAATTATTCTCAATAATTCACATAATAAAATAAAATAATTATTACAATAATTCTATAATCGGTTTATATATTATTTAAATATTATAAAATCATATTTTCATGGAAAATAATTAATATAAACATTTTTACTATAAATTAATTATTATAAGAATATAATTTATAATGATCAATAATTCTAAAATAAAAATATTTAAAATTATTCATGTAATAAATAAATTTTTATTTATCACAAATATACATACACATTACCTGGCACATATTCTCACCTTTAAAATAATAATAATAAAATTTATACGCAAAATTTCTAATTTAATTGTATAGAAAATATCGGGTTATTACAATGGATAGGATTCACTTCGAGGAGAAGTGGGAGAAAGTCAATGATAGGGCAGATGATCTGGAGGATGAAGTGAGGTGCAAGAGGAGGAAGATGAATAAGATGGGCTATGCTCTACACATGGCCATGGAGAGATTGATCGATGGGGTGAATTACTACCCAGCTGAACAAGGACAGACCCGACATACCATAAGTCGAGATACGGTGGTGCAAATTACGTAGAAGGAATATCATAGAGCCGTGGAGCGTGAGATGTTAGATTGAGTCTAAAGGATGAAGACTAGTAGTTGCATTATTTTGTTTACATGTTGTTTAATATGTTGTTGTAATCTCAGTCTTTTGTGTAAGACGTGAGGTAGTAGTAAAACCCCAACTTTTGAAAAATGTTAGAGGGGTAGTAAGCTAGTGTTGTCCCCATTTTTTTGTGTTATTAGGGGATATGTGTTATCATTTATAGCAGTATGCTAGAAAAGAACATATAATGTAACCATTTGGCATATGAATATAAATGATCTTATTTTAGAAACGTGTTATAAACCTGTAGTTCTTTTGAGGAATGTCTAAATATGATAATTAGATAATAAAATGAAAAATTTTGTGATGCAGAAAATGCCGCCCAGACATAGAATAACTGTCCCAGAAGAGTCAATTAATGATGACAGAGTTCTAGTAGATCCGATACAAAGATTGGTAGATTTATTGGGAGAGGCTCTGAGGGGAAGAAACGAACCCGTACCACCCGTTCCCCAAGCTGTCCCAATAACAACCTTCAAAGATTTTAAGAGTGTGGGACCCCTAGAGTTCACTGGAACCACTGACCCAATAGTTGTGCAAACCTAGATCAAGGAGATCGAGAAGGCCTTAACTATAGCTCGCGTGGGTGAAGACCAGAAGACAGTATTTGCCACATACATGATGAGGGGACAAGCGAACTATTGGTGGGAAACTAATCAGCAGAGAGCGGGAGAAGGAACGATAACATGGGAGAGGTTTACAACGTTGTTCTTCGAGAACTATTTTCCGAAGAGTATGAAAAGTAGGTTGGAAGTGAAATTCCTAGAGTTAAAATAAGGTGATATGTCGATGGCGCAATACGCAGCTAAGTTCAATGAACTAGCGCAATTTGTGGAGCACCAAGTTGTGGATGAGGAGAGAAAGGCGAGACATTTTGAGCAAGGGTTGAAGCCGTGGTTGTATAATAAGGTATCAGTCTTCTAGATTGATTCCTTTACAACGTTGTTGGAGAAGGCAATCATTGCGAAAGGTGGCAGTGAGGCCTTAAGCCTATATCATAAGGAGAGGAAGAACAAGAGCGCTGGTAATGAGCATCGTGGAGGGAGCAGCAGCAGAGGAAGTAATTCTTGAAAGAGGAAGTGGAAAAACAACAACAACAACAAAAGCAATAACCAAGGTGGGAGTCACCAGGAAAACTTCAAGAGAAGAGTTGAAGCTTGTCACAAATGTGGAAGGAGTCATCAGGGAGAATGTTGGAAAGGAAAACATACGTGTTATAATTGCGGCCAAGAGGGGGCACATATCGCCAAAATACCCAAAGCCAAAGAAGATCAGAGGATGTTTTGTTTGTGGATCAACGGAGCACCAGATAAAGGATTGCTTGAAGAAAGGAAGCAGTGGAAATGGCGGAGGCCAAGGAGGGAGCAAGTTAATGATTGGTGGACCTGCGCAACCCAACTGACCAACCGTCCGAACCTTTAACATGACCGTCCAGGACGCAGTAGCTGTAAAGGACGTGGTGTTAGGTATAATCCCAATCAATAATATAAATGCTTATTTATTATTTGATTCGGGTGCCACATGTCTTTTGTATCCGAAGAATTTGCTAGTAAATTTAGTACACCCCGATAACGTTTAGAAAATCCTTTGAACATAGAAGTTATGAATAAGGAAATAATCCTTATAGAATACGTCTATCGAAATTGTCGTACAAACATTAGAGAACATGAACTGAGCGTAAACTTGATTCCTATTAAACTAGGAGAGTTCGACGTAATACTAGGAATGGATTGGTTGTATAACCATGCGGCGATAATTGACTGTCAGAACAAATGTGTGAACCTTCAGACTTTGAGTAAGTCTAAGGTAGTGTTTTATGGTAGCTAATCGCTTAAGCAATCGTGTTGCGTTACGATGATGCAGGCCAAGAAGTTGTTAAAGAAAGGATGTGTAGGTTATTTAGCTTACATTGTGGATACTCGAAAAAATTGAATAGAGATTAAAGATATACCCGCAGTGAATGAATTTTAGGACGTGTTTTTGGATGATCTGCCTTGCCTTCCGCCAGACAGAGAAATCGAATTCGTAATAGATTTAGCACCGGGAACGACACCGATTTTGAAAGCTCCATATCGTATGGCGCTAGTAGAAATGAAGGAATTGATGATACAACTTCAAGAGTTATTGGATAAGGGTTATATTCAACTTAGTGTGTCTCTTTGGGGAGCACCAGTGTTATTCGTTAAGAAAAAGGACGGATCGATGAGGCTCTGTATCGATTATCGAGAATTGAACTGAGTAACGATCAAGAACAGATATTCACTACCAAGGATAGATGACTTATTTGATCAACTGAAAGGAGCGAAGTGTTTCTCAAAGATCGACCTATGAACGGGATATCACCAACTGAAAGTGCAGGATGAAGATATACCAAAGACTGCGGTTCGAACCCTTTATGGACATTACGAGTTTTTGGTAATGTAATTTTGTTTAACTAATGCTCTGGCAGCATTCATGGACTTGATGAATCGAGTTTTCAAGCCATACTCGGATAAATTTGTAGTAGTTTTTATCGATGATATTTTGATCTACTCGAAGACAGATGAAGAACACGCCGAACATCTGAATATCATTTTGGAGGCACTACAAAAGGAGAAGATGTATGCAAAGTTTTCAAAATGTGAATGTTGGATGAAGAAGGTTCAATTCTTAGGCCACGTGGTGGATGAGAATGGAATCTCAGTAAACCCCGAAAAGGTCGAAGCGGTAAGTAATTGGGAACAACCGAGAACACCGACGGAAGTAAGAAGTTTCTTAGGATTAGTTGGGTACAATCAAAGATTCATCCAAGATTTTTCTAAGATAGCTACCCCGTTGACTAATCTGACAAGGAAAATGGTAAAATTTGTATGGACCGACAAATGCAAAGATAATTTTCAAGAGTTGAAGAAGAGATTAAGCGAGGCGCCTGTATTATCACTACCAAATGATACAGGAGGATTTGTGGTGTATAGTGATGCGTCGCATAGAGGATTGGGATGTGTGCTAATGCAACAGGGCAAAGTCATTGCATATGCGTCACGATAATTGAAGGATTACGAAAAATGATACCCTACTTATGACTTAGAGTTAGCGGTAGTAGTTTTTGTGTTAAAGATATGGAGACATTATTTGTACGGAGAGAAATGTGAGATATACACGGACCACAAAAGTCTAAAATCACCCGTACAAAGTACCTAATAGACAACACTTAAACCACAATGTTTTTTATAAAGATGTTGTGGTATTTTTTTTACAATATTTTTAAAAAAAACGTTGTAGATATATATGCAAAAATGCTATCTATTTAAAAGGGCATTTTTTTTATTTTAATTAGATAACGTTTTTTTTAAAACGTTGTCTATCAAGAAAAACACGGAGCATGAACTGAACACTTAAAATTAAAACATATGTCTTTTTCTCTCCAAGGGCTCGTCAGTGCAGAGAGCTTCGGTTTCCTTCGAACTTGCAGAGCTTCAGTTTCCTTCGGTCTTGCAGTTTTTCGTTCCTTCTCTCTTCAGTTTCATCTCTCCATTCCTTCTCTCTTTAGTTTCCTCTCTTCGTTCCTTCTCTTTCAGTTTTCTTCTCTGGTTATGCAGTGTTGGTTGTGTTCGATCTGATTGGGTGTACCTTCTCTCTGAGGTTAAAATTTGAAGATCTTTAATTGTGTGTTTGAAGATAAGCTATTTTGGGGCTAGGGTTTCATCGTGTGTTCTTCATCTCTTTGGATTTGTTCTTGCATGTGTTTATTTTCAACCCATTTACAGTCTGCTTAGTATTTTCAACCCATTTACAGTCTGTTTAGTGTTGATTCATTAACTTAGTGTTGCTTTCATATTGGTAGCATAGGGGTGGCTGCGGTAGCAGCAGTGGTGGTTTCTCTGTCTCCTCCACTAAAAATTAGGTTTTAATTTCTCACTTGTTAATTTCCCTAAAATTTAGGTTTTAATTAGAAATTTTAAAAGATTTTTGGAGCTAATTTGGATCTTTTAAGTTTGAAGGCTAATTAAATATAGAGGATTACATTAAGTGTTATTGACTATATTTTTAGCTCTGAAGTTTAATATCGGGTTCTCTTCAAAAATGTCATACGGTCTGATTTGTTGACTGTATTTGTTTGTAAATGTGGTTCTTCAATAGAGGTTTTCTTTTGGAATGCAGAATTATAGATTTATGTGCTAGTATAATCATTAGTTTTTGGTTTTCTGACTAGCATTTGCCTCTATTTTCTCTTGTGTGGTTGATAATAACATTTCTTTTATCTAGTTTAGCCAATTGATAATTAACTGAGTGCTTATTCAGTGTTTTATATTTAATGTTGGACTCTAGATGACATGTTTTGTTTTTTTCAGATGGATAATTCATGGATGTGTGCTGATAGAAGGTCACGAGAGTATGAACTAGGCGTTGATGAATTCTTGAGGTTTGCAGTAGACAACGCGAGAAATGTGAATCTTATTCATTGCCCTTGCGTAAAATGTGGAAACATTTTAAAATTTGGTGCTAGAATTATACGGGATCACTTGTATTTTAATGGGGTTGATACTAGTTATCACACTTGGATATGGCATGGAGAACCTAATATGTTAGATGTAGATGCAAATAAACCTTTTGTAGGCACTACTGAACAAGGTTGTGTCTCTGAAATAATAGATATGGAAGATAATGGTTTTGGGGATTTCTCAAATGATTCGTGTGAGTTTCTTAATGTGATTAGGGATGGAGATGAACCCTTGTACCCTGGTTGTAAATTTAGTAAGTTAGGTGCACTTGTTAGACTCTACAATTTGAAAGCAAAGAATGGGTTGAGTGATGTTGGTTTCACAGAGCACTTGATTTTTCTGACTGAACTTCTTCCAGAAGGTAAACAATTACCTTGCTCCTTGTACGAGGCAAAGAAAAATTTACATGCCTTAGGAATGGATTATGAGAAAATACATGCTTGCCCTAATCACTGCATCTTGTATAGAAAGGAATTTGACCAGGTAACTAATTGCCCAAAATGTTCTCTCTCAAGGTGGAAGATGGATAAGAATGAGCATGTAAGAGAAGGGGTGCCTGTGAAGGTGTTGTGGTACTTTCCTCCTATCCCGAGGTTTAAACTTATGTTTAAATCTAGCATGACAACTGAGAGTTTGACTTGGCATACTAATAATAAAATGAGCGACAATCATATGCGTCATCCATCAGATTCACCATCTTGGAAGCTAGTGGATGATAAGTGGCCGGAGTTTGGTAAAGACCCTAGAAACCTTAGACTTTCTCTTTCAGCTGATGGGATCAATCCTCATGGTTCTCTTAGTAGTAGATACCGTAGTTGGCCTGTTATAATGATTATTTATAATCCTCCGCCTTGGTTATGTATGAAAAGAAAGTTCATGATGTTGACTTTGTTGATCTCGAGTCCTAAACAATCCGATAATGATATAGATGTCTACTTGGAACCATTGATTGATGATTTGAAGTGTTTGTGGAAGGGGGTTCCAGGGGTGTATGATGCATTTAGAGGAGAATACTTCATGCTCAAAGCCCAATTAATGTGGACTATTAATGACTTTCCTGCCTATGGGAACTTATTTGGATGTGTTGTAAAAGGTTATAAAGCATGTCCTATATGTGGCGATGATACACCTAGCAATAGGTTGACACATGGTAAAAATGTTTGTTACATTGGCCACCGAAGATTCTTGCCTCAAGATCATTCATTTCGGAAGCAGCGAGTAACAATTAATGGAGTACAATAATTTAGACCACCTCCTGTGTCACTAACGGGAGGGGAAGTATTTAGAAAGGTTGATGGTTTGACTCATACTGTTGATGACAAGGATAACAGGTTTTGTTGGAAGAGGAAGATAATATTCTTTGAACTAGAGTATTGGAAGTTTCTTCATATTAGACATTGTCTTGATGTTATGCATATTGGGAAAAATGTATGCGATAACATTATTGGTATATTATTGGAGATTCCGGGGAAAAACAAAGATGGGGTTGCAGCTCGATTAGACCTCTTAGAAATGGGGGTTAAGACTTATTTGCAACCAGATTTTGGGGGAAAAAGGACACGTTTGCCTCCAAGTACTTGGAATCTATCGAGGGTAGAGAAAAGAGTTGTATGTAATTCTTTGTATGGCATGAAAGTCCCAGAAGGTTACGCTTCTAATATTAAAAGTCTTGTATCATTGCAAGACCTAGAACTCTATGGGCTTAAGTCTCATGACTGTCATACCTTAATGCAACAATTGCTTCCTGTTGCCTTACGTTCAATGATGGAAAGACCTGTGAAGTATGCAATAATCAGATTGTATTTTTTTCTTTAATGAGATATGCGACAAAGTCATTGACATTTCAAAACTTGATCAAATACAAGCTGATGTGGTGGTAACCTTGTGTTTGTTTGAGAAGTATTCTCCACCATCATTCTTTGATATCATGATTCATGTCATGGTACATATTGTTAGAGAAGTTCGATTATGTGGGCTAGTTTACTTTAGATGGATGTATCCATTTGAAAGATTCATGAATGTATTAAAAGGGTATGTACGTAATCGTAATCGACCTGAAGGTTGCATAGCTGAATGTTATATTGGTGAAGAAGCTTTAGAGTTTTGCGAGGAATATTTATCTGCTGTTAGTACTATTGGGATCCCATCGAGGCGAAGAATGGGTCGTACACAACTCTTATCTGGTGCTGCCGTAGAATCTACGAAGCGTGACATGTTAGACCAAGCACATTGTTGTGTATTAGAAAACACGGATGAAGTTGAACCATATATCAGGTAATTTAAACGTTTTTCTATATAAGATAGAAGAATTTTTTCTTATAATTCAGCGGCTAAAATCTGAATGTCTTCTATTTCATGTAGTGAACATATGATACATCTGAAAGAAACTTATCCGAGATTCAAAAAAAGAACAAAGTGGCTACAAGATAAGCACAATCACACATTCATTGATTGGTTTCGCAAAAGGGTAAAATTATGTTTATCTTTGTAATTGTTTGATGGTTGCTCTTGTTTGTTTTTTGATTTATATTATTTTGGATTCAGGTTTTACATGAACTTACCCAAGCATCTAATGACATAACGGAGACTTTGCGGCAGCTTTCGGATGGCCCATGTATGGAAGTACTAAAGTATAAAAGCTACATTGTCAATGGACTGCACTTTAACACCAAGTCACGTGATGATGTGTGAGCTGTTCAAAATAGTGGAGTGCACCTAGTGGCAAAGACAACACAGCTTTCTAGTGAAAATGATAAAAATCCTGTTGTGGGAGACATGAGTTTCTATGGGGTCATTCAGGAAATATGGGAGCTAGATTATCATAAGCATGGAAATATTCCAGATGATAAGACAGCTGAGAAAGCAAAGGAAATAATAAGAAAATCAATTGATGTTCTGAATTCTTTCTTTGTGGCAGTAATTTATTTGACCTTGTTAATGTGAATTATTTGTTAATGCACTAGGATGAATTCAAGAAAAAAGTACATGAAGGTTCGTTGACTGTGATCGGCAGCCATGATATTCTCACAATGGCATTGGGGACTTTAGAGCGTGCTGGACGAGTTAGAGGTGTTAGAGGTTATGTAACTCCAAGTTCCTACTTTCACCTACCAAGACGCCAAACCGATTATGTGAGCCAGAGTATTAAACAAACTACCCACAAGCTTCATGAAGAAGAGCGAGATAAGGGGCAACTTGTGCTAGCAAAACTTATAGCGGAGGAGCGAGATTTTTGGGTGCAGACGATTATGCAAATAGAAGCAAAATTGGATGGAAAGTGTACGGCCCCAGGTGAAACAAATCCCCCTGGTCACTACTTGACTCCCCCCACCCTTAACGATGCACATTTTTCAAACCAAGCTAGTTGTTCTGCTGTTAAAAAAACAAAAATTTGGATTGATGAGAAGGAGGATGTTGACAAAGCTTCAGAGAACAAAGATAATGATAACAAAAAGATGCCACCATTAAAGGTATATGTCATTCATTTCATTAATTTCATTACTGATTTCATTAAGATAACAAAAAGTTTTACATATTATTGATTTCATTAATATATATTCTTGTGTTTGTATCTAGAAACATGGAAAATGCTTAAAGTTTGACAAGACAAGTTTTGAATCGAATAACCCGTGCCTGATGCCAAGCTTATTAAAGGTGTTGTGTGGATATGCCAAAAATACTCTCCAATTGAAGGGAAACACCATAAAAATTGTGATGGAGGAGGAAATTTTTGGGTTTGCTCGTCTAACCCATATTTTGTATGAAGACATTCTACAATTTGGTGCCATATCAGAAATATCAGGCACTTGCATAGTGATGTACATGAGGTATAATTAAATAAATCTTATTTGGTCTTGTGAAAGAAAACCGAGTTAACGGTTTTCAATTATTAAATACTTATATGATGTGTTGAAGAAGACAAATATGTTAAGGATGATTACTTTTGTGGACCCCCTTCCGGTTGGTGCTAAAGGTTGTGGAAGTATTTCTCAAAAAACACGTTACATAGCATCTCAGTTTTCAAGAGCACATCCTGGCACGTATTTCCTGATACCTTACAACTCTAGGTTAGTACTTATTATATTTAGTTCGATCTAGAATGGTAAATTTCTTTACCTTATTTTATTAAAACTCCTGATTCTAAAAAACTTGTTGGTTTAACTATAGTGATGTGTTTGGGGCTGATTTTTGTATAGATATCATTGGGTGTTGACCATTGTCAATCTGGACAATAACCATATGTACTTCATGGATTCCCTCAAGTACCGTAGAATCGATGAGGAGTGGAAACAAGTTATGAACACGTATGTTATTACAAATTACTTTGTTTTTAAAGTAGTTCAATTGGAAAGTTTTACAATAAAATTTCTTCTAATAAATCGTCTTTGTAATTATGTGCATGATGTTATATGTGTCACCCTCTTGCTCATGCAGTGCCATTAAAGCTTACAATGGGCAAAGCAATAATCAAATACGAAAATCACCACAATGGAGAATCTTGGTGGTATGTGCATAAGATGTTTACTTATATTATTTGTTATTTTTATTGATTTATCATGACATAATTACTAATTGTGTTTAGGGAACTACTGTACAACCAACACACAAGGAATGGGGGTATTTTGTGATGCGTTTAATGAAGGAGATAGTTGAGGATGGTAGTTTGGAATAAACAGTATAGCAGTCCATCATCTAAGACGTCAAAATATACAGTTAACTTCAAAAAAATATAGCAGTATGACACGTGGAACATAGCAAGCAAGAATTTGTTAGTGCAGTTATTAGCTTGTATTAGAATACTTTTTTCCTAAGTAATGTCAACTGAGGGTTTAATTGCCAGATCATAATCTCTAATTGTTTGGGACATTATTCTTTGACATACATTTTTTATAGACTTATAAAGGGAACACAACTTCACCATTATTATATAGATTATCATATTCATGTTAGATGGATACAATAGAGAACTACTAATCTAATTTGAGTTGTGGTTGCACCTCAAATCAGATGGCTGCACCTGATTGCCAATACATGCCATTACAAAGGTTGAGTAAGTAAATAAAACATTCCTGATACCTTGCTTCTTTACTCACAAGAACGAATAACCACAGGACGCAGAGCCGTCTAACATCAGCTCCCAAATTACTGCTTTGTTTTACAAAACTGACCTGCTTTTTACGTGGTTAATTAACATGTGAGATGTGAAATATGTATTACCATTTTACGTGTTAACACATATTTCACATCAGTATAGCAGTATAGCATTTCACATCAGTATACTGCAAAGTCATATTTCACATTAATATAGCAGTATAACAGTACACCAGCTTGCTCCTCAAATATGTGTTAACGTTTTACGTGGTTAGGAATTATGTTAGGAATTGTGATTTGGTATCTTTGTTTAATATTAAATTTGTTATTCTTTTATTTCAGTGGGATAAGGCATGTGGATTAACGTACACACAAGAACAAATTGATGAAATACGAGATGAGTGGGCAATGTACGTGAGCCGCTATATGTAGAGCCTCGAGTTAACGGTGAATATGTTAGATGAATGTATGTATTTTGGGAGAATTAGGCTTTTTTGCACATGCTTAGGTAGTAGCTTAATTTTATGGATAGTTTGGTTTATTTTGTGGATGCATGTAATCAAATTCACAATTCAATACAGTAGTAATTTATATTGAAAAGTGAATTTGAGATGCATATGTGGATACATTTTGGTATATATTTTGTGGATGTAGTAATTTGAAATTGTAAACAAATGGTATTATTGGGATGTATTTTGAATGGTTGATACATTTTGACTATATATCATTGATGCATATTGCAGGTGCATTGGCTATATATCATCCCACAACCTTTTTTTTCTTTTTTTTATCTACAACATTTAAAAAAATGTTAAATATTTGTATAAATAAATGACACCTTATAAATGTTGTATAAGAAGTTTAAAAACGTTGTCTGTTGTTTCTTTCTATGGTCGATGTTTAAAAACAAATGTTATATGCATGTATTACAACATTTTTAAGTCACACTACAACGTTTTAAAACTGTTATATAAATTTGTCTAAATAGATGACACATTATAAACGTTGTGTAAATGTGCCTAAACGTTGTCTAATATACTAAACAACAACGTTTTTATCCAAAAAATGTTATGGAATTATAGCTACTACAACGTTTTTAAGCATCTGCTAATTTTTGAAAAAAAAATCTACAACGTTTTTAAAACGTTGTGTAAGGGTGTCAAATATATGACACCCTTAACCACGACGTTTTCCTGACTGAAACCACAACGTTTCTTCCGTATTGTCTATTTACTGTTTTGTAGTAGTGAATATATCTTCACACAGAAGGAGTTGAATATGCGTCAGAGAATGTGGTTAGAATTGATCAAAGATTATGACTGTGGATATTCTTTATCACCCAGGGAAGGCAAACGTAATTGCCGACGCTCTAAGCAGGAAAGGAAGGGAGAAATTGATGCAACTGACAACTCAGGAGGAGTTAATAAGAGATATGGAGAAGTTGTAAATAGAGGTGAAGGGACCCGAACGGTCTGATGAGAAATTATTTGTAATGGAAGCTTGTCCGACATTGTTGGATAGAGTAAAGGAAGCACAAGAGAAAGATGGAGAATGTGAGAAAATCAGGAGAAGGATCACGGAAAATGAGGTAGAAAAATTTCGAATAGATAAAGACAGTATCTTAAGATTTGAAGGGAGAGTGTGGGTACCAGCAATGGCTGAGTTAAGAGAGGAGATTTTGTATGAGGCTCATAATACGACATATTCCATTCATCTGGGAGGCACAAAGAAATTGCGGAGTACGTTAGTAGATGTTTTTCTTGTCAACGCGTAAAAGCAGAGCATTAACGGCCGAGTGGTTTATTACAACCGTTGGAAATCCCAGAATGGAAATGGGAGCATATTACGATGGATTTCGTGGTAGGACTTTCAGTCATGCAGAAAGGTTTGGATGCCATTTGGGTTATCGTGGATTGACTTACAAAGACCGTGCATTTTCTACCGATCAAGATCCACTACAGTTTAAATTAGTTAGCGAGTCTGTACGTAAAGGAAATTATTTCACGACATGGAGTGCCGGTATCTATTGTTTCTGACCGAGACCTGTGTTTCACGGCAAAATTCTGGAAAAGCTTGCAAGAGAGGATGGGAACACAGTTGAGGTTGAGTACTACTTATCATCCTCAAACAGATGGACAGAGTGAGCGAACAATACAAACGCTAGAGGACATGCTTAGGACTTACGTGATGACCACCTACCCTTAGTCGAGTTTGCATATAATAATAGTTACCATGCAAGTATCGACATGCCATCGTATGAAGCTCTTTACGGAAGGAAGTGCAGAACGCCATTATGTTGGGACAAAGTCGGAGAATGACGAATACTCGAACTAGAGTTAGTACAATAAATCGCAGACGTGGTGGCAGTAATAAGAGCCAGACTAGTAGCCGCTCAAGATCGCCAGAAGAAGTACGTATATTTGCATCGACAAGACCGAGATTTTATAGTTGAAAGTTTTGTATCCTTGAAGGTATCTCCATGGAAGGGAAAGATCCGTTTTGGCAAGAAAGGAAAATTGAGTCCAAGGTTCATCAGACCGTTCAAGATACTAAAGCGAGTGGGCGAAGTAGCATACAAAGTTGCACTACCACTTGAGTTAGAGCACATCCATAACGTGTTTCACATATCCGTGTTGCGTCCGTACAAGCCTGACTGCAAACACGTGATTTCTTATGAACCCATTCAAGTGGAGAAGAACTTAGCATATGAAGAAATTCCTATCCAAATTCTAGATAGGAAAAGTACTTTGGCATAACCACAATGTCGAGGAGGCAACGTGGGAGTTAGAAGACAGGATGATGAGGAATTATCCCCATCTATTTGTTTAACCTTGTAGCAATTCCAGGATAGAATTTTTATAAGGGGGGAGGATGTAATACCCAAGAATTTCGATGTATTATTAAATGAAAATATTAATGGAAATAATATTTATGTGAAAATAAGTAATGATGCTTTGAAAGTGGAATAATTCAATTGATTCATATTTGATTAATACGTATTGAGAAGTGTGAATTGACATTAAGGATTATGAAATGCCTTATGTGGCATATTGTCAAACGAGGAAATTCACTAAGTAAATTAAAATGAGAATTAAGAAGATTTAATCGTGTTGATTAGGTGATTTCATATAAGTAATTAATATGCTCGTAGACTTGTAGTAACACTCTTGTGGACATTAATGCATGTTGTGTAAAACGAGTATGGTGATAGAGGTTGACATTGGCTTAAGCTAAACTAGTCTTGGCACTGTTAGGGCATGCCACAATTTAAAGCTTACCGTCTCAAAGAAGATAAATCAAGCGCAATTGCGCCAATGGTCAGTTGGAGAAAACTAATTTTTCCACTTTGGAAATTAAATGGAACAATTATGTTATATGTGTGACATTTAATAAAACCATATGATAGAAGTATATTGGAATTAAATGAGGTACCTAGTAGCATCATGGTATCATGTGAAGTTGTATTGTATAACGGATTAATTATCTGAATATTTTAGGAACTGAGAAAGGAATTCAACATTAAATAAAGTAATAGTATGGATATGTGAGTGGTAGAGATAATTATGGAACTACCCAGACAATAATATGTAACTACATTATTTTATTGCATGTAATTAATGTACATGGATTATATGATGTGAGTATATGTTTACTCTCTAAGTTCCTAATATGGTAACAATTGTACATTAAAATTGTATTTGAGAATTAAAGTAACCAACTGAGCTAGATTTAAGCACATTGCTGCAATATAAAAATGTTCAATTACTCAAAAAGCACATGAACAGTAACCTACCCTCTAATTACGTAACTTCTAAGCTGAAATCATTGGCTAGAAGGATGTCTGATGTTGGGTAGTTAAACAACTCTTAGATAAGCAGTGTGTTTACCTTCTACACCATGAATTCAACCTCAGTGTTAAGTCATTGTCCAGTCCATGTTTTCATTATAAATAGCAGTCTAAATTTCAAGTTTACGTTGTTGTTCTTGGCTACTAAAACACTGATAACTTAAGAGTAAGTGAGTTGTGGTTCAAAGAAGAGCTTAACAATCTTAGAAAGGAGTAATTAAGTAGACTAAGCTTCAAAGAGGTATAATTCCATTCCTTGTTTTCAATTTATGTTAAATAGAGTTCATAAGTATTGAAAATCCAATTTCTTGATTTCGTGAAAATAGATGTTAATGAGGTTGGGTATGGGTTATATAGATGTTATATGATCATATAAGTATGTTGCAATTGATATATGAGTGTTTAGAAATGAATTTGTGAGTAATTTCTGTGTTTGGGCTGAACAGTTTCTGAGGTTTACTGTTCCTGGCTCGAACCAGACATACGGCACAACAAGGCAAGATATTAACACTAAAGCGCAAAGACAAATTTCTACCGCCCCTCATTATCACTTAGGTATTCATTTTCAAATCTGATCAATGTTAGTCACACATTATGTCATATACTAGTATGCAAGCTTGTGTAAGGGGTATATATAGTTATATGAACCTAATGTGAGCATGTTAGACTAGCTTAGCATGATTAAAGAAAGTGTGCAGCTTAAAATGGATTTATGACTTTAGAAACGAACTTAATATGTATGTATATTGATTTTGCAAGCATGTTAATATAACTTATAAATACATGAATAAACCATTTGTTTGTGTTTATGTGATTAGTAAGGAAACGTGAGCATATTGAACCTACTAGTAAGCTTTGAATGTGAATATTGTCAAGCTACCTTGAAGATTAGAATCTGATAATTGTAATCATGTTTGAGGTTACTCTTAGACTCACTCATGTAGTATAACCATAGATGTACCATGCTTGTGTGTCATATTTCAAATAAAGCATGAACAAAGCATATTTTCAACTAAAGCGGTGTTAGTTTCACGTATGTGTTATGAATACTCACAAGCATGCCTAATATGAGTTTTGTAACTATCTTTTATTTTTAGAGAGAATAAATGATAGACTTTGTGGTTTCATGACCTTGAATGACCTTAACTTGTTGAAATGTTTAATTTAGAATTATATTATAAAAGGGAACCTAGATTGACTTGAGAAGCATGAAAAGACCTTTAACATGACAAATATATCATATATGATTGTTTTGGTCAAGCCGGACATAAACCACAAGGTAGCAGCTGAGTCTTGGCATAGCCAGAGGATGGCGCAGCTGCGCTGGTCTGGAATCTGAGATGGTGAGATCTGATCTTTGGCAGTTAGCTTGTATGGTGTCTATACTGCTAGAAGAGATTTAAAACCTATTGATACATGTCTATAAGTGATGCTTAGATGATATATTGGTGTTTTCCTTGTAATAGGAAAGTCCATGAGTAAAAAGATCTTAACCTTGCGCGTAATAAATTGTTAGATACTTGGTTAATGATAAGTATATAAGTTGATTTTGTATTGCATATGTGCATATTTGAATCGTGTCAAACTTAATTAAGGAATGTGATAGCTAATGAGTATCTTGTACTTATAATATGCTATATTAGGATTCGAAAGTGTTGATTTATTAACGTGGATAAACTACGCTTAAGGAAAGTATCCGAATCCTACCTTACAGTGTGCAAGTATTCTAACTCTTGTATTACTTATTCGACGAATACCGCAAGCTTATCTCTTTGAATACAAGTTATACTATTTTCTCGTTCAAATGAGCTAGTATATTTAAACCCTTGTGAAAGCTATTATTCATGTTGAACTTGGTATTGTCCTTGAATGTTGTGAAACAGTCAATGCCATTTGATTCGGCTAGACTATATGCATGTTTATAAAAACTGTCCAAACCAATTGATTGGTGCGGAAATCTTGAAAACTAAGTTGGACAACCCTTATGGTAAGGGAAATGTATGTCATTGGAAACCCCAACACATGATTTGATATTATTGTAGTGTTATGCATAACTTAAAGTATTGTAGACTGATCATCTATAGTACTTGATAATTTTGGGTTATCGATTTAATATTGGTAATTCTAGTAGATGTTCAATAGTCCTTAGTGACTGCTCAGTACAAATTGGTTATCCAGTTGGATACATTGATAGTCTTTGAATTCATATATATATCTGTTGATTTATATTGAATTATCGTTCTTATTCCAAGAATTATTGATATCCCTTATTCATGATGTTATTCTGAAACTCTGAACTATCCTAGAGAAGACACTTTGATATTTCAAAACTTGTGATATTATATTCTACACCCTTGTTGTATATTACTTGCTGGGAAATTTGTGTTCATCCTTGCTTTTAAAAACCTTTTAGTTAAGGCGGAACATGGAAGTGTATCCAGGCAGGACAAGGGAAAGGGCAAGGCTACTGACTAGCTTGTCCCTTTTATATTTAAGATTATTATGTTGTATTAAGACTGTTTTCTGTAGGTTACGAGACTTGGGGGAATAATTATAATAAATCATTGTATTTTATTCAAAATTTGATTTTTTGTTGTGAATGTGTTATTTTAGTTATTATGGTAAGTCCATGAGTACGTGATGAACCGAATTCGAGTGGCCAAGTGGAGGTCTAAATTTGGGGGCATCACAGACTGGATGCGAGGTTCAAAGGGACCCAGATTTGGGGGCGTCAAAGGAATCATGTGATCACAATTTCAGTTTCTGAATCTAGATTCGATTCCCGTGATGGACATTTTCAGCTGCAACCAACTTGTAAATTATTCACGGTGTCTGAATTTCCTTAGATGGCTTTCATGCCCACAAGAAGTTTGGCATTGCTATGTATCTTATTTTCTCGAAGTTGCTTCGCATTTCAAAAATAATAAAAGCAATCAAAGCTGAACACTTAATAAAATGGAAATATCAAAGGCCTCAATTACTATTGAGCACAAGGGTTTGAAAAACCTATTTTACCAAACATCCGTGCCATATCTCGTTAAAATTAAACTTTTATACAAAAGTCAAACCCTTTGTATATAGGTGCAAATGAGGCATATCACTACTTCACAATAAACTGCACATAGACGTCACACACACACATTCAGATAAAAGTTTAAATTGAAAAGTTACGGTAACCATGTTATCATGAAAGTAGGGGGTAACTAATATCATCCCTCCACTTAATCAAGCCCCCGGACCCTAACAAATTTTTGTTTTACAGACCAGTTAAATAGTGTCCCATCACTAGGTCTTTGTGAAAACCTTTTCTCGTTGAGTTGGTGCAACCATTTAAAAATAAAACCTGGTGACTCTTATAGTCAAATCATTGACATATACATGTCGGACCTTTTCAAACAAATATCACCTAACATGAGAACACCAAAAGATAAGAACAGAAAGAGAGAAATAAAAATCTTGACGTCGACAGGTGGCGACTCTGCTGGGGACATCTAGTAAGAGGGCTTAAGCCACTATTTAAAAACTTTTCAAAACTTTTATCTGCTTGTGTGTGGATGTTGCATTAACATTTGAATGAATGTGTACTAATGTTTTATTTACTGTACTTAGTGTTTTGCACCATATCTGCCTGTGATATTAGTGCTTCGCACATATAATCATTCCCATACGGTAATACGCGATGTATATGAATGTATGTTGTGTGGTCCATCCACCAGGAGGCTATCCTGTCGGTGTTTGATTACTGGACTCATCGAGAGACTAATTCCATGAGGCTCAGGAAAGGCACCACCCAAATTCGCTCCAGTTGAAAGATCGGATTAACTTCCCATCGAGTAACTTGCGATGATCTGGGAACCTTCATGCCAAAAAGCCGCGAGAGTAACGTAAGATAGGTCAGCCTCTGATAAACCAAACGCGGAGGGAAGTCTCTTCATACCTTCCCATTTCAATTGCTTCTAAATTTATTTCCATGTTAATCTCAATGTAATGGAAAATATAAAGGAATAAGTGAACATGCATTCCCTTTTCATATCAAAACCTGTCATGCTATCTTGTCATTAAAACAACTGACATCTGTTTTACAGGATAATACTCCTAAAAAATAGACACATTACATATCATGTAACATTTCCACGTTTCCTCAAGACTAAACTACATAAGTCTTTTGTAGGGAAACAATTGGTCCCGTTACCCCTTCAAAGTCCAAGAAGGCACTAAGCCTACAGCCAAATATGGATACATCTGGCCAGCCTAATCAAACTCCTGTCTCTTATGAGGAGTTCAAAGGGTTAAGCAATCAAATGTCAGAGTTAATTGTTCTGCTTAAAGAATTACACAAGTCAACTCAGGGTCCACAAATACCCATCCACACAAAACCCTCTACACGTGGAGGAATCCAGGATCCGAACAGAGAAGTTTCAGCACCTGAGTCTCAGTTTGATAAGACCAACAAAACCCATAAAATCACCCATCTTAAAGAATATTAAGACACCGATGATATTCGAAAGAAGGTTCTATAAATGGAAGAGACCATTCGGTCCATCAAAGGGATTGGGACACACGGAAGTGTTTAATATTCAGACCTTTGTATCTTCCCCAGTGTTAATTATCCTAAAAAATTCAAGACTTCCGATTTTGAGAAATATGATGTATTGGGAGATCCTTATACCCACTTAAAGGTGTTCATTGGAGAGCTCAGATCTTATGCCGAGAATGAAAAGCTCAAAATGTAGCTATTTCAAAAAAGTGTGACTGGAGAAGCCAGAGCATGGTACACCAGATTGGATAACTCCAAAATTCATAACTGGGAGGAGTTATCCCATGCTTTCCTTAGTCAATACAGCTTTCAAACTCAAATGGCTCCTGACCGGTATCAAATTACCAAGGTCAAGAAATAAGTCAATGAGTCATTCAGAGAGTATACCCAAAGATGGAGGCGTCTGGCTGCTCAAGTTATCCCATCTATGATAGAGTCTGAAATGGTGATGACCTTTATAGACATTCAAGAAGCTCCATTTTATAAGAGGGTCTTGGCTGGAATAAGAAAGCCATTCTCAAAAATGATTAAGCACGAAGAAATGGCTAAAATGGGATTGAAATAAGGGAAGATTCAAGACCTCACCGCATTGAAAGCCATAGCTGAGCACATCCAATCTGGAAGTTATGGGAACAACCCCCGGAGGGTCCATAAGAAGAAAGAAGAAGATGTTTCCTTGATACTGCAAGGATAAAAAGGCAATCAAAACTTGCCTATTCAGAGAAGAAATTATTCCCTTTTTCAAGCACAGTCTTCAAACCCTCCATTGCCAAAGAATGGAGAAGTCAAACGTACAAGAGTCTTCACACCCTTAGGGGATTCACTTGAAAATATTTTCAAACTTCTGAAAGGGAAATGTACTTACCATGCTGGAAAGTGTTTCAATGCAAACCCGAGTGGAAAGGGTTTCAATGCAAACAAGAAATGTACTTACCATGCTGAAGCTCTAGGCCATGACACTCAGGATTGTTGGGCCCTTAAGCATAAGATCCAGGACTTAATTGACAATTGTGAGATCGTGGTAACCAAGCCTGACCAACCTCATGTTCTAAACAACCCTCTCCCTCAACACAAGGAAAAAGAGGTTAACATGATCAATAGAGGTAATAGAGAGACCTCCAAGTACCTCAAATATGTGGGAGGATCATCCCAAATCAGCAAGGATAATTCTGACAGATGGGATTATTCATAATTCTAGTTCATGATGGAACGAGAAGTCAAGTCTCTTGGTGAACAAGTCAATCAATTGGCAGAACTGGTGATTTATCGACACCAAGTCACACATCAATTATTCAGTTAAGATCATGTTAGCCTCCTTTCTCTTATTACAAGTACTCCACCACTTACTCAGGAAAGTGAAACACTAGAGGAAAAGATTGCAAGAAAAGCAAAAGATAAAGCCCGTCGGGACTTCGCCAACAAAAATGAATTCACCTATTTAGGCCAACCGATGGAAGAGATATTGCAAATGCTGATTAATGAAGGAAAAATCATAGCTCTGCTACCTCCATTCAACCCACACTCAAAATGGTTTGATGCTAATAGAGTATGTCAATACAACTCCGGAATGCTAGGCACTCCGCTATCTTATTCAAAACATAATTTATAGCAGTGACCTGTAAATGGTTGATAACGACGCTATATCATCTGTGGGTGGGGACACATTTACTCCAGGATGGAAGGGAGTCATAGCAGTTATATCATCTGAGGGAGATTTGGCTGCCACACCACTTATAATTCAACTAATTCAACTCAAAGGCGTCTGCACCAAAGCCAATCATATTGTCGTTCTGGCCACAATATCCTGTTGTTAGCCTTAAGTAAGTGCCATGGAACTATGGAGAGGCTGAAGGATCTACATCCAACATAACTGCTGCAGTGTCTAAAGAAAATCCACTGTATCTTCCTCAACGGGTGATGAAGCCTATCATCAGGTCAAAGGGGAAAGTGACCACGGAGAAGATTAAATAATTCCTCTACAAGATGGGACACAATGAAGCCAAGGTGGTTCAAAGCTTGAAAGAAGCTCCATAATAGATCTCTATTCTGGACAAAGTTTTCTCTTTAGAAGATCACCGGAAGGTCTTACTGAATGTAGAAGAAAAATCCCACTTGCCACAGACAGTGGGTGTTGAAAAATTCCATCATCTGGCAGATCACATCTTCAACAATAATGTGATATCCTTTACCGATGATGATATACCTCCCGAAGGGATGAGTCATTGCAAACCATTGCACATAGCGGTTATATCTTCCGGATATGTGGTTGGAGGAGTGCTAATAGATGGAGGATCATCCCTAAACATCTCTCCCTATGCCACATTGGAGAAAATGAACATCAATCTCAACAGGATTTGAAGCAGCCATATAATCATCAAAGCTTTTGATGGATCTTAGTGAAATGCTGTTAGAGAAATTGAGTTGCCCGTGGAAATTGGTCGACATAAATTCTACATATCCTTCCAAATGCTTAAGATGACTACAAGATATAACAACCTATTGGGAAGACCTTGGATTGATATGGCAAGAGCCGTCCCATCCATTCTTCATCAGAAACTTAAGTATATCATCAACAATAGTCTGGTCACTGTCAGTGCTGAGCCAAAATGTCCTATTCAAGGTGATATACCACTCATTAGTTTGAATTAAGAAGTTGAGCCTGTCAACTTCTAGACCCTTGAGGTGAACAACACTCACTATCAACCCATTAGGGCGCCACCTTTGAAACCCAAAGTTTCTACGGAGGTAATGTCGACAAGTCAAGAGATGATATCCTTAGGTTTTCGACCTGGACAAGGGTTAGAAAAGGATCACCAGGGAATCAAATACCCAATTCAAGTTCCTAGCCAGATAGGGATAGCCGGATTAGGCTACTCTTCTGGGTTTAGTCACAAGAACTCTCATAAACATAAACCAGTTCCTTCATTTACAAGGTAGTTGCCTAAACCTACAAGTGATAATCATGTACAACCTTTACAAAAGGTTCTTGCCTCTGTGGTAGCTATGCTGTTTCCTAAGCTGATACCGGTTAAAGGAAAGGAAGTCCTAATTCCAGACCCAGAGGCAGAAGAAAGGAATCAAAGGCGCAAATAAGATATTAAGAGGCAGTTATCAAGGATGTACTTCCTGGAACATACCGAGGGTATGAACAAGGATATCTTATATGATGACTATCCATACATCATGGTTATCATTCAAGAGAAGGAGGACGATAACAACCCCTTCATCACAGCTCTCCACCAGGACTTGACCCTTGGCAATTAGAGCATCACTCTTTACATTTGCCGACAAGGGTAAAAAGGGCAGAAACTCCCTCTGCCCTGTAGATAGCAATAACTGCTTACTTTTGATGTACAGTATTAGCGGTTGTTTTGTCATTTCATGCTAACACTTTGTATGATTAAATAGTTTCATATATTAAGTGAAAGCATTTTGTTTCAGGACTCTAAAGTTAGATGTGCCTAAACTTGCTGATGAGGTGCCTATTCTTCACAAGGACTGCAACTTTGATGTAAAGTTGGACTCTGACTTGATGGAGATTAAACAAGAGGACTATGAGAGACCTCAAGAGATCAAAGAATGGGTCGAAGTTAAACTCAAGCCAAATCTTGATCAAGCCACCTCTTTTAACCTTGAAACCTCAGAAAACCCCAAACAAATCTAGATTGGTACAATCCTTACCCTAAACCAAAGGAATGACATGGTTACTCTATTGACCCAATTCTAGGATGTGTTTGCATGGTCTCATGAAGATATGGTCATCTATCAACTGACATCGTCATTCATCGCCTCCCCATCAAAGAGGGATTCAAGCCAGTCAGACAAAAACTCTGGCGATTAAAACTAGAGAGGATTCTGGAAGTTAAAGAAGAAATTGTGAAATAATTTCAAGCTGGCATCATCATGGTATCAACATACCCTGAGTGGCTATCCAACATAGTCCCCTTGCCTAAACCCGGAGGGAAGGTGCGATTTTACGTGGATTATAGGGATCTGAACAAAGCTTGTCTCAAAGATAGCTTACATGTACCATTCATCCACATACTCATTGACAATACAGCTTAGTATGACATGTACTCCTTTGCTTACTACTTTGCTGGGTACCATCAAATAATGGTTACTGAAGAGGATCATTAAAAAACTACATTCATCACTCCTTGGGGAACCTTTTGCTTCAGGCAGTTTTTATTCGGCATTAACAATGCTGGAGTTACCTATCAGCGAGCCATGATGGCTCTTTTCCATGATCTAATGCACAAAGAGATAGAAATCTATGTGGATAACAATATCGTCAAGTTCCGAAGGGAAGAAGACCACCTAGATCATCTCAAGAAGCTTTTCAACTGGTTACATACGCACAACTTGAAGTTGAATCCGACCAAGTGCACCTTTGGTGTTAAATCAGGAAAATTGCTAGGATTCCTAGTAAGCCACAAAGGCATTGAGCTGGATCCTGCAAAAATCCAGCCCATCACAGAAATGCCCATACCCTAGACAGAGCAGGAAATATGGGGATTTTTGGGAAGAATCAACTTTATCTACCGATTCATCTCCCAACTCACAGCAACCTGTGAACCCATCTTCAAGTTACTAAGGAAGAACCCATCCATGAAATGGAATGATGAGTGTCAGAAAGCCTTCCTTCTCATCAAAGAAAAACTAATCAAAGCTCTTGTTTTGGTACCTCCCAGGGATGGTGTTCCCTTGTTTATGTACCTATCAGTCAATGACAATGCCATGGGCTGCATGCTGGGGCAAAAAGATGATAGAGACCAAGAAAGAGCTATCTATTACCTCAGCAAAAGATTTAGCAGCATAAACATAAATACACTTTGATTGAGAAAACCTATTATGCTTTAACATGGGCTTCTATGAGATTACAACATTATCTCCATGGTCACACAACCCATCTTATATCTCGTATGGATCCTTTCAAGTACGTTTTCAGCAAACCCATGTTGAATTGTCGACTTTCTAAATGGCAGTTGATCCTATAGCAATTTGACATCATTTACGTGACTAAAAAGTCAATCAAAGGTCAAAGAATTACAGATCAACTGGCCTCCGCACCTGCAGGGGATTTCAACCCTTGGAAACCTATTTCCCCGATGAAGGGGTAATGATAGTTCAGCTACACCATTAGGATGATACACACCAACCATGGAAGATGTAGTGTGATGGAGCTGTAAACATGGAAGGTTCTGGAGCTAGAGCAGTTCTAGTATCCATTTCAGGGGATCAATATCCCATTGTTGTCAAATTACAGTTTGCCAGCTCCAACAATGCAGCTGAGTATGAAAGCTATATAATGGGGTTAAAACTAACCCAATCCATGGGAATCAGACAATTAACTATCTTTAGAGATTCTGAATTGGTAATCAGACAAACCACTAGGATTTATCACACCAAAGAACTACATTTGCTGACTTACCATCAATAAGTTATCCAGATGGCTTTGGAGTTTGAAGAAATATCCTTTCTCCACATTCCTCATAATAGGAATGACTTTGCGGATGCACTAACAACTTTGGCCTCTTTGATCAACATACTTGATAAGGAAGATATGCCAAATATCACATTTTCCCTACAAAAGGCTCCAGCCTATGGGAACTACATTGGAGAAGTATCGGATGAGATGCCTCCTATCCAACACCCTTGGTATCAATATATCAAGGAGTATCTGCGACATGGATCTACACTCCCTGAGGCGAGTCCAACTAATAGAAAACGGATCCATAGAATGGCTATAAAATTCTGCCTAAGTGGAGACGCACTCTACAAAAGAGATGTAGGATTAGGTCTTCTTAGATGTCTAGACAAAGGCCAAGCTTAGAGGCTCATGGATGAAATCCATGGTGGAGTATGTAGCCCACACATGAGCGACCCTCTACTTGTCAAGAAAAATCCTAAGAATAGGGCATTACTGGCTCTCCCTCAAGGCTAACTATGATGATCACGTCAAGAGATGTTACCAATGCCAAATTCATGGGAATGCTATCCATGCCCCTCCAAGGGAGCTCCACAATATGAGTTCTCCCTGACCCTTCTCAATGTGGGGAATAGATGTGATCGGGCCCATCAAGCCCAAAGCCAGTAATGGTCATCAGTTTATCTTCACCATGTTCGAATACTTCATCAAGTGGGTAGAAGCATCCTCTTCTCCCAAGGTTACTAAAGAAGTTATCATTGGTTTCATCAAAAATAATGTCATTTGTTGGTATGGACAACTAGAGGTTATTATATCAGACAATGCCAAAAACCTCAACAACTAAATGATGGAGGAGTTATGTAGTAAATTCCACATCAAACATATCAACTCCATCATCTATCATCCAAAGATGAATGGTTCTATTGAAGCGGCTAATAAGAATATCAAAAAGATCATGTAAAAGATGTCCTCCAATCACAAAGGATGACTTGACTTGTTGCCTCTGACTCTATTAGCCTACAGAACGTTAATGCACATTTCCACTAGGTCAACCCCCTACTCATTAACCTATGGGATGGAAGCAGTTCCTCCCATAGAGGTGGAAATGGAATCCCTCAGAGTGTTAATAGACACTCAGTATGATGAAGACTAATGGTTACAAGATTGATACCACCAATTATCTCAAATAGATGAAAGTAGGGCCGCAACCATCTTTCATGGTCAGTTATAGCAACAAAGGATTACTAGATCCTACAACAAAAAAGTCTTGCTATGGTAGTTCAAAGAATATGACTTGGTCTTGCAGAAGGTTCTTGACAACCAAGATCAATCTAAAGGAAAATTCGCCCCAAACTGGGAAGGCCTGTTTGTTGTCAAGAAGGTATTGATAGTAGGAGCCCTCAGATTACAAGAGATGGATGGCAATGAATTTCCACAGCTCATTAACTTGGACACCGTGAAACGGTACTATATCTGAAGTTACCTGTAAACTAGCATCCTTGTTTTGGATCACTAGATCCCCAGTTAATTCAGGTTTTCAAAACCTTTCTCACTACATACAATCCCTACTACTTCAGTTTGTCCCACTCGTGATCAAACATTTCACTCCTTCAGTTTGTCCCCGATCAAACATTTCACACCTTCAGTTTGTTCCACTCAGGATCAAACATTTCACTACTCTAGTTTGTCCCACTCGGGATCAAACATTTTACACCTTCCGTTTGTCCCACTCGGGATCAAACATTTCACAACTTTAGTTTGTCCTACTAGGGATAAAACTTTTCACATTTACAGTCTGTCCCACCAAGGGTGAAATACGCAGACCTGATCTCCCCAATACACGGGAGTACGTAGGCATCCATTTTTATGGTCCGGTCTAACTACAAAAAAAAACAAAAAAAACATCTCTACACCCTTTTCACTACTTATAACTTTGAACCTTTTCACGCTAGGTTCGAACTACGCAGATCTGATCTCCTCTTCTCAATGGGAGTACGTTGGCAGCCAATCATGGGCTGGGATCATCTTTAAAACCACACATCATCGGCCTAGACCAAAGGGATGGAATTACCTGGTCTCCCCATACCAATGGGAGAATCGGTAACCATCTAAGTTGCGGTTGCGTCCTTAAAGAGAAACACTAATCCATAAGAGATGGAACTACCTGGGCTCCCTAATATAAAGGAATATAAAGGAAAGCCACAATCCTCTCCATAACTACATATACAGAAACCAGTACCAAGATACCAAAGGGTAGGGAATACACAGATCAATGATCTATTCTGAAAGATCCTGAGACATCTTAATGTCCATCCATCAAGGGGGAGTTCAGAATACATCAAGATTACAAGCCTTGGAGAAACATGCAACTATCAAGCAAGTAACAAGGCATAACTAAAAAGGAAGTGAATCAAAATATATTTCCTTATCATATAATACTTTTTGATATATACAATGTGTACTATACATGACAAAAATGTCTAAGCTAGTCTATACAGGAAAATCTAAGCTAATCTACAAACCCATGGATAAGCATGCTATCAAATCCAACATGGCATCCCTCTCAGAAGATGGGGGTAACTCTGTGAGCTCCTGCCCAAGGGTATCTACATGCGCCAAGTGATCCACAACTATCTGCATGGTGACATTATGCTTATCAATGAACGTGCTCATCTTTGCAGTGATATCAGCAGTATGGGACCTCAATGTAGTACTATCTATAATAGCGGCATCTCAAGCAGATATATCACCATCCCACTCAATAACAACTGTATTTCTAGATGATCTAGCCTTATCCCGCTCAGTAACAACGGTGTCTCTGTGAGCTTAACCATCATCTCTCTCAACTAGAGCGACATCTCTACCAGAAAGAGCTGTCAACATCAAGGCTCTAGCCTGATCCCTCTCAAATGTCATCAGATTCAGACTCTGCTCTAAATACTCTGCAAAATATGGAGTCACAGTAGCAAAAATACTGGGAGAGTCAACTAGGGCTGCTATCAACCCAGCAAATAGCTCATCCACAATGGGAGAATCAGTGTCCTCCATGGGCTCCCCACGGCTAGAATTACTTTAAATGAGGATTCCTTTGGATACCAAAGCCCCAAATGTGGTGTGCCTTTGAGATATGTGAAAATCCTTTTCACAACAGTTAAATGTGATTCCTTAGGGTTAGCTTGAAATCTAGCACATATACATGTAGCAACCATTATGTCTAGTCTACTAGAAGTTAAATAAAAGAGAGAGCCTATCATACCTCTGTATTGAGTAATATCAATACTTTTACCTTTCTCATCTTTGTCAAGCTTAGTGACTGGTGCAATTGGAGTTTTCATGGGGGGAAGCTGATTCTATGCCATATTTTTTAAGTAAGTCTTCGATATATTTGGCTTAGTTTATAAAGATTCCTTCATCAATCTACTTAAGTTTATTAGTGCTTCATACCATGCTCTAGGTGCTTGTTTTAGTCCATATAGTGCTTTATCTAATCTATAACCATAATTAGAGAAGGTTGGATTGATAAAACATGGGGGGTTGTTCCACATGGACTTCTTGTTGAAGTTCTCCATTCAAAAATGCACTTTTGACATCCATTTGAAAGACTTTGAAATTTATATGTGTAGCATAGACAAAAAAATATTCTGATTGCTTCTAGTCTAGCGACATGAGTAAAGCTCTCGTCATAGTCGATGCCTTCTTCTTAAGAGTAACCTTTTTCGACAAGTCTTGCCATGTTCCTTGGATCACCCCATCTTCATCTATCTTGTTTCTGAATACCCATTTGGTGCCAATGACTTGTTGGTGATTTGGTCTTGGAACAAGTGTCCACACTTTTCTTCTTTCAAATTGATTCAATTTCTCTTGCATAGCTTCAATCCAGCTTGAATCTTCCAAGGCTTCCTCTATCTTCTTAGGTTCCATCTAGGATAAAAAAAACTTAGATAGAAACACTCATTTTGAGTAGCTGATCTAGTCTTGATTTTTGCATTTAGATCTCCAATAATACAATCTTGTGTGTGATCTCTCTCCTATCTGCTTCCTATTGGAACATCAGTTCTTGTGCCTTTTTGTCTGAATTCTTTAAGATTGACTTCATCTTCTTGTTGTAGATGATCATTGTTTGGAGCATTGTCTTCTAGGATTGCTTCTTCATTCTCTATGATTCGTTCTTCTAAGCCTACGATCGTGGTGGCTGGCTCATCTACTTCGATTGTGGTGTCTGGTTCATCGGTCATGGAGTTGAGTGGTACAGACTTACTTGATGAGTTTGTTTCATCAAAGATGACATGAATGGAGACTTTAACACTCAGAGTTTTCTTGTTGAATACCTTGTAAGCTTTGCTATTTGCGGCATATCCAAGAAAGATTCCCTCATCCGACTTTGTTTGGAACTTAGTTAGATATTGTTTTCCATTGTTGAGAATATAGCAAGTACAACCAAAATCATGGAAATAGTTGACATTTGGCTTCCTTTCTTTCCATAGCTCATAAAGAGTCTTTTTGAGTGTAGGATGAATAAGAGATCTATTTTGGGTGTAGCAAACCGTGTTGATAGCTTCTGCCCAGAAGTATTTAGTTAGAAGAGCTGCTTCCAGTAGTGTTCTTCCTGCCTCAATTAGTGTTTTGTTCTTTCTCTTAGCTACCCCATTTTGTTGTGGAGTTCTTGGAGCTGAGAAGTTGTGGTCGATGCCTTTATCATCACAGAACTTGTCCATCTCTAAGAAGTCAAATTCTCTACCATGATCACTTTTGATTGCCTTGATCTTTTCTCCTTTCTCATTCATAACAAGCTTGAACATCTTGATATGTTGAGAGCAAGTTTCATCTTTAGAGCTCAGAAAGAATACCCTTGTGTGTCTGGTGTAGTCATCTACTACTACCAGTGAGTATCTCATTCCTCCAAGGCTTACAGTAGGGACATGCCCGAAGAGGTCCATGTGAAGTAACTCCAAGGGCTTATTAATAGAGTTGACTATTTTGCCTTTGAAAGAGCTCCTTGTTTATTTTCCTAGCTGATAAGCTTTTCATGGTCTTCCTTTGATGAAGTTGAATTTTGGTATTCCTGCTACAAGGTCTTTGGAGGCCAGTTTCGACATGCCTTTAAAGTTTAGATGAGACATCCTTTTATGTCATAGCCAGCTGGTTTCTTCAGAAGCTTTGGCAAGGAAACATATTGGCTCATCAGAATTTAACTTAGCTAGGTTGACAACATAAACATTTCCTTCTCTGGTTCCAGTGAGCTTTAGAGAAGAGGTCTTTAAATCTCTGACTTGACATTAATTGTTGAAGAAGGTGACTTGATATCCTTTGTCACAAAGTTGGATGATGCTCAAGAGATTGCGCTTCAGACCTTCAACTTAAGATACTTTTCTAAAAGACACAACATTGTTTCTAGTTGAGCCATATTCGTTGGTTTTTCCAGAGCCGTTATCACCAAAAATGATTGTTGGACCCTTCTTTTCTTTAAAGTTAGACATAAGAGCTTTGTTTCCATTCATATGCCTTGAGCATCCACTATCAATGTACCAGGTTTTCATAGTGGAGCTTCGTACGTCATCAATACTAATATCACTACTTTTCTTGTCTTTGGATTCCTTGGCCATTAAACATAGGTTGGCCACTTGAGGTTCGTCATCTACGTCTGACTCAGAATTTGTTCCATCTTCTGAGTAAGTCCATGATCCTTCAGCTACTAGGCCTTCTTTTGAGGCTTATTATATCCTTTGACTTCTTTCCACGAGTTTGACTTCCTTTTTAGTTTTTCTCTAAGAGGTTTGTTGCAGTCAGCAATTTAGTGACCTGGCTTTTTACAGTTGTAGCACATATCTTTAGTCTTCTCCTGGTTGTTGTTGTTGTTGTTAAATCTCATTGGTCTACTTCTTCTACCTTTTCGCATGAACCAATATAGTAACATTTTCATCATCTTCTTCTTAAGTGTCAGACTTATCATTGACTTGAGCCTTCGAGGTGGTTCCTGTTGCTTTGACAACCATTCCTTTTTCCTTTTTCTTTCCTTCTGATAGAGTTTCTGCACGTTGAGTCAGCTCCAGTTCATGGGTGAGAAGATTCTCGTATAGTTGTTGAACAGTCATCTCATGAAGATTCTTTGATTCTTTGATAGCTGTTGTCTTTGCATCCCACTTGCTTGGTAAGGCCCTCATAAATTTGACGATGAGATCTTTATTGGGATATATCTTTCCAAAAGATCAGATAGAGTTGAGCAAAACATTAAATCTTTCATAAATTGAAGTAATGTTTTCTCCTGGTATATGACTAAACATCTCGTACTGTTGAGTGAGTAAAGACTTCTTATTCTCTCTTACTTCTTTAGTTCTCTCATGCATGATGAGTAATGCTTCCCAGACTTCCTTTGTTGTTCTGCAGTTGACCATATTTCCGAATAGGTCATCTTCTAAGGATTGGAATAGAATGTTTATTGTGACAACCCAAGAAATTAGACAATTTATTAAAATCTTAAATTATTGATTTAAGGTCAAATAATAGACCTAGACAGAAAATGAGTGTATGCCTTTGATATTTTTTGGAGGAAATTTTGAGGATTTCCAAAATTCTGTGAAGGCTTTTAGTGAATTATTCAGGATTAAGTGTATATGGGTATATGTATTTAGTATGTGGTTAAGGGTCAAGGGTTGACCGGATAAATTTTATCAATGTCAAACCCTAATATTATATTAAGAACGTCAGCGTTCAGTTAGAAAACCCTAACGTCTGATAAGAAACCCTAGAAACCGGTTCTAAAACCCTAATTTTAATTTCGGGAGTCCGAAACCCTAATTCAAAAATTTAAAACCCTAAATTTGGAATGCAAATGCTGGTATAAGGTTTAAACGTTATTAATTATAGCATTAATTAGGGTAAAGCTTAATTAATCAGTAAACCCTAATTATAAATTTTTAAACCCTAATTATTTCGTTAGAAACCCTAATATACAGTTATGGTCTTAATTGCTAAATTAGCAATATTAATTAGGAAATATTAATCTTAATTAGCAAACTTGAATTATGATTAAGAAATCTTAATATAATTAGAGAATCTTAATTATAATTTAGAAATGTTAATTTTTTATTTTGAAAACTGGAATTTGGAAATCCTAGAAAATGACTTTTAGAAACCTTAGGTTTTAACCCTAAGGGTTATACCCTAAGGGTCAAACCCTAAGGGTTTGAAACAAATAACAATTCTAGAAATAAAATGGTATCGAAATGACTATTTTACCCTTTTTGAATATTTTAGTAAGTAACTTGCAAATTTTGCCAAGACCTTTAGTGGTTCACCAACTCTTGACTTTGCACAATCTAAAAGTCCGACAAATCAGTCTATTTCAGCAGCTATGTTAGCATCATGCATTGTATCTAAGTATTATAAGAGAATTAGAGAGAGAAAGTTCACTAACTTAGTTATTTTTCTCTCAAACAACAAACCAAACTCTTCTTTTTCCTTAGCCACGAAATACACAAGTATTTCAGTCTCTAAACCAGCCTCTTGATCATCAAGATCATGATCAGAGATCAGAATCAAAGGATTTGAGCTTAGAAGGTATAAACCCTAAATCATGTGATCCATGTTATTTGCTGTAATTGGTTGTTTAAAGTTATGTATTAAGGTGTTAATAAGTGATCTGGGTTGTTAGATCAAGGATCTATAGCATCTAGATGCACAATTTTGATGTTTTGAAAAATCTAGAAAAAGTTCAAAAAGGTGGCCTGACAGTCATATGTTAGAGACCTTAGACAGGTGTGTTTGATATTTGGTGAAATTTATGTTATAGATCTGTTCTTTGTTGATAGGGCTTTAATCTGAGACTTGAATCAACCTCAGAGCATGTTTAGATTACAAGATATGATCGGTCAAAGACCGTTGACCGAGCACGAAAATTGGATTCTGGGCAACCTAGATTTCCAGAAATTGTCTGACAACATTTTTGAGCCCTTAGATCATGCATTTGTTTGATAGTTAAGCCATGTTGTTGTATTGATGTTGTTGTCTGTTATATGGACTACATATATAAGCTTTTAGATCACTCAAAGGAGTAGCAGAATCAAAGATATACGAGGTCAAACATGCGTTGACCACCAACATTTTATAGTAATCCGGAAAACCCAGATTTCTTAAGAACATGATTTTTGTCAGAAGTTTGACCATCCTTAATCGCTTAGTGTTATGTTATTAGATTAGTTTGATGCATTATATTTGTACCCTGTCATGTGTTCTTCAAGATCGAACCTTTAGATCACACAAACAGTACATATACTACATGTTACAAGGATTGAAAGGTAGACACTTGGACTGTTCTTCATTTCTAGAAAACCCAGAAATGATGAACAATGTCTGACATGATTTTGTAAGGTCTTTATCTCACAGATCTGTTGTTGTTCGGTCATGAAATCAGATACTAATTGTAGTATTACACTTATACTACATAACTAGCAACATTAGCAGACCAGAAACCGTATGATCAAGGAATTAATGATAGTCAAACAAGCAACCTTGGTGCCTGACATTGATTTTTGGGCAGCTCAAGAACATGCTCAAGAACACCTATATACACCAGTTACGTCATTTATAGGGCCCTTTAGTGACACTTTATTTTCCAAAAATAAATAATTAATTAAATAAATAGAAATAATAGTTTTTAATTATTAAAAATACATAATAAATTATGAAAAATTATTTTAAAGCCCTAAAATAGTTTTTAATTATTTTGAGTATATTTCAAAAATATTTAATATTTTTGGAATATAAAAGTTATTTATTTATTTAATTATAATATTAAATAAATTATTTAAAAATGGTTTTAATTCATGAAAAATTATATTATGATATTAAAAATTATTTTAAGTTATTTTGATGACTTTTAATATTTTTTAATAAATTTCATTAATAATTGATTATTAATGGTAATTAATTTATTTAGTAAATATATTAAATAAATTATGGAAAAATAGAATTAATGATTTAAAAATCATATAAAAATGATTTAAGTGTTATAAAAATATTTGAAGTTATAAAATACAACTTTTGATATTTTGACATGAAAATATTAATATTTTAATATTAATATCAATTATTGGATAATGGATTTAATTGTTTAAAATCATATAAATATGATTTTAAAGTATTAAAAATACTTTTGATATTATAATTATATTATAATATTATGTTATGATTTTAATTAATATTTAATATTAAATAAATATTAATGATTAAAGAATTATGTGGTATTTAATTCATTTAAATACAATATAAGTGATTAAAAAATTATGATAAATGGTATTAATTATCTGAAAATTATTTCAAGCCTATGAATAATGTTTTGATTGATAATAAAATTATCTAAGATATTGTTAAATATTTAGGCAGAGTTTAATTGATCTTAAACTCGATATTTGTCCAACTAGACCGTCGGGATGATAAAATTGTGTCGGTTTAAAGTCAGACTAAAATAGTTTGACCTGATACCTAATCTTATGTGTGTTGTAAACTGATAGGGTTATGTGCTTGTGTTTAGGTTATTCTATGTTTATATATATTATAGTATTATACTATGATGATATTATTCTAATATTGGAGATTTATATTACTAATATTAGGTCTTCAGATAAAGCTATATAAATTGTGTAGCGGTAATCAACGTTTTAGACAAGTTTTACTTAACTCTACTAAGAGTTGTTTCATTCAGTTATGCTTATGATTAATCATTGTTGATTGCCGTATAGAATTATACTCCGTACATATTGCATGTATAAGTCAGGTATGAAAGGCTGATCACCGTCATTACCAGTTGGTCCAGATATATTTGTTCATGTTCAATACTTGTTCAATCAAAAGTTTGTTCGTGCTAGTTCTCAATTATATTGATGAATTATAGCCAGCTCATTATTCAGACTCTTTTAATCATGATATATCCTTAAATTGTATTTAAACTTGTTGGGCAACTTTTATGCTCACCCTTGCTATATCATGATAAACATTGCAGATAAGGCGAATGCGTTCGGATACAGGAAAAGGTTAAAGCCAAGTTCAGCTTGGGAAAAAAATGTGCAGCTAATTTGTAATAATATAATTGGATAATAATGTTATGTGTTAGATAGTTTATGAATTGTGTATAAGTTAAGGTTACTCGATTTTGGGGAATAGTGTGTAAAGTGTATTGTATAAACAATTTATGTTTATATCTTCCGCAATTAGTTATAGAATGATTGCACCAGATTCGCGGCGATTTGGGACCTAGATTTGGGGCTGTCACAATTAGTATCAAAGCTATTGGTTATGAAGCTTAGGTAGGAATACCTGAGACCAATAACCGCAGTGATTAGGATTTAGTACTAACTCAAATCGAGTTAGTGTGTCGGTAAGATTCAAAGATGAATCTCAGCGGGTTGTAAAGACACGAAGTTCCCTAACTCTAATAATAAAGTTAAACACTAGTGGTGAACAGTAGTTCAGTGATAGGAGATCATAAAACAAAATTATCAAGACATAAAAATAAATCGTAATATATACGATGAGATCACCCCGTGATCTAATAAGGTTATAGTATGGAGAAGGATTAAGCGAATGATTGAAAAGTTTACAACAAGATGTTGTGTGTAAGTTGTACTATGAAAACTCATGAAAGAGTTATGAATTATGAATACGAATTGAATGAAATTCGTATTGTGAAGGGGGTTAAGATTAGGTGGGGATTTCAATTGAGGACTCATGTCAGCAGCTGAGTTGTATGATTCCTTGTATGGGCAGGGAATTTTACTTGGTGTTAAAACTACTTAGTTTCTGGTATTTATAATCATTGAAATGTTATGTCGCGCTATTTTCTATATGCATGTTAAGAGGGTGATTCATTTCTCATGTGTATAACAGATAGATAGGTCATAGGTAGAGAATATAGGGTTAAGTATGAATTCTTAAAACTCATACTTATGTGACATTCTTGACTCATAGTTATATGAAATATTTATGAACCCCTCAGCGAATGGACGCCAAAGGTCAGACTAGGGTAATTTCTTAAATTCATATAGTGGAGTGTTTATGAACTCATAAGTGTGGTTTGATGAACTGGGTATAGTTGTGTGTGAATGGAGTATTGAGGATTATAGGAATAGATAGTTAAGTAAAGGATTATTAGTGGAGACATAAGTTTTCCAAAACTTCTTGCTATACTAGACTTTGAAATTTTGACATCAAGCTAAGTATGCACTATGTATTTTTTTTAAAAAAATGTAGACTCGTAATAATTTTTAAAACGGTTTAAAGTATAGTCTATACTACTTATTTCGGCTAGACGCAAATGATTTGAAATATCAAAAATATATTTTATTTATCACTTATGTACCATGCAACCTGGTGCAGAGATGATAAAAAGGTGATGGAGTTGTAAATACAGGAATAATTAGTGTGAATTTGATCTAAAATCGTTATTCCACTATTGTATGATGTGTTATGACAAAGTCATACGATAACGGCATCCTCAAACGGACTGTTAATATAGTACATCATCATGACGTCATTCTCAAAAATGTTTTCAAAAACTTTAATTTGCCAACGGGGTTTGGCTACACCTAAATAATTCGATCGAATTAAATTATTGATATGAGTCTATGCTATTCGATTCAGCTAGACTAAAGTTTCTGAAAAACCTTAAGTGTTCATTGAATGAAATTTCCCGAACCAAATTGTTTTGGTGCGGAATCCAACAAGACTGAGGTAAAGTTTTGTGCCTATGGTAGTGAGAATTAGAAATGATAAAACCAAGATTGCCAAGATCTGCAGGGCATATCGGGCTAATCACCCTTTGTGTCCGTAAGTAATGACGATTTGCGGATGAATTTCCATAAAACCTTTGTGAAAATGATAGACAAATAGTCTATACGACTCCTCAGCACAATTTGAAAACTTTTACTCTTGTGAGTGGTGTATTGGGTAGCATGTGATGATGTGTGAATGGTGTAAGCAGTACGGTGTAAGGTGTAAGGTGAATTTCGGGGACAAAATTCTTAGAAGAAGGGGTGAATGTGACAACCCAAAAAATTAGACAATTTATTAAAATCTTAAATGATTGATTTAAGGTCAAATAATAGACCTACACATAAAATGAGTGTATGCGTTTGATATTTTTGGGAGGGAATTTTGAGGATTTCAAAATTTTGTGAAGGCTTTTGGTGAATTATTCAGGATTAAGTGTATATGGGTATATGTTATGTGTATATGGTTGTATATGTATTCAGTATGTGGTTAAGGGTTGACCAGATAAATTTTATCAGTGTCAAACCCTAATATTATATTAAGAACGTCAGCATTCAGTTAGAAAATCCTAACGTTTGATAAGAAACCCTAGAAATCGGTTCTGGAACCCTAATTTTAATTCTGCGAGTCCGAAACCCTAATTCAGAAATTTAAAATCCTAGATTGGGAATGCAAATATTGGTATAAGGTTTAAACGTTATTAATTATAGCATTAATTAGGGTAAAGCTTAATTAATTAGCAAACTCTAATTTTAAATTTTTAAACCCTAATTGTTCCGTTAGAAACCCTAATGTACAGTTATGGACTTAATTGCTAAATTAGCAATATTAATTAGGAAATATTAATCCTAATTAGCAAACTTGAATTATGATTAAGAAATCTTAACATAATTAGAGAATCTTAATTATAATTTAGACATGTTAATTTTCTATTTTGACAATCGAAATTTGGAAATCCTAGAAAATGACTTTTGGAAACCATAGGTTTAAACCCTAAGGGTTAAACCCTAAGGGTTAAACCCTAAAGGTTTGCAACAAATGACAATTCTAGAAATAAAATGGTATGGAAATGACTATTTTACCCTTTTTGAATATTTTAGTAAGTAACTTGCAAATTTTGCCAAGACCTTTAGTGGTTCACCAACTCTTGACTTTGCACGATCTAAAAGTCCAACAAATCAGTCTATTTCAGCAGCTATGTTAGCATCATTCATTGTATCTAAGTATTATAAGAGAATTAGAGAGAGAAAGTTCACTAACTTAGTTATTTTTCTCTCAAACAACAAACCAACCTCTTCTTTTTCCTTAGCCACGATATACACAAGTATTTCAGTCTCTAAACCAGCCTCTTGATCATCAAGATCATGATCAGAGATCAGAATCAAAGGATTTGAGCTTAGAAGGTATAAACCCTAAATCATGTGATCCATGTTATTTGTTGTAATTGGTTGTTTAAAGTTATGTATTAAGGTGTTAATAAGTCATCTGGGTTGTTAGATCAAGGATCTATAACATCTAGATGCACGATTTTGATGTTTTGAAAAATCTGGAAAAAGTTCAAAAAGGTGGCTTGACAGTCATATGTCAGGGACCTTAGATCTGTGTGTGTTTGATGTTTGGTGAAATTTATGTTATAGATCAGTTCTTTGTTGATAGGGATTTAATCTTAGATTTGAATCAACCTCAGAGCATGTTTAGATTACAAGATATGATCGGTCAAAGACCGTTGACCGAGCACGAAAATTGAAATATGGGCATCCCAAATTTCCAGAAATGGTCTGACAACATTTTTGAGCCCTTATATCATGCATTTGTTTGATAGTTAAGTCATGTTGTTGTATTGATGTTGTTGTCTGTCATATGGACTATATATATAAGCTTTTAGATCACTCAAAGGAGTAGCATAATCAAAGATATACCAGGTCAAACATGCGTTGACCACCAGCATCTTATAGAAATCTGGAAAACTCAAATTTCTTAAGAACATGATTTTTGTCAGAACTTTGACCATCCTTAATCGCTTAGTGTTATGTTATTAGATTAGTTTGATACATTATATTTGTACCCTGTCATGTGTTCTTAAAGATCGAACCTTTAGATCACACAAACAGTACATATACTATAAGTTACAAGGATTGAAAGGTAGACACTTGGACTGTTCTTTATTTCTGGAAAACCCAGAAATGAAGAACAGTGTCTGACATGATTTTGTAAGGTCTTTATCTCACAAATCTGTTGTTGTTTGGTCATGAAATCAGACACTAATTGTAGTATTACACTTATACTGTATAACTAGCAACATTAGCAGACCAGAAACCGTATGATCAAGGAATTAATGATAGTCAAACAAGCAACCTTGGTGCCTGACATTGATTTTTGGGCAGCTCAAGAACATGCTCAAGAACACCTATAGCGACGGTTCTGTCGCTATAAGGCCCTTTAGTGACACATTATTTTCCAAAAATAATTAATTAATTAAATAAATAGAAAAAAATGGTTTTTAATTATTAAAAATACATAAAAAATTATTTTAAAGCCTTAAAAATAGTTTTTAATTATTTTTAGTATATTTCAAAAATATTTAATATTTTTGGAATATAAAAAAGTATTTATTTATTTAATTATAATATTAAATAAATTATTTAAAAATGGTTTTAAGTCATGAAAATTATATTATGATATTAAAAAATATTTGAAGTCATTTTTGAAGACTTTTAATATTTTGTAATGAATTTTATTAATAATTTATTATTAATGGTAATTAATTTATTTAATAAATATATTAAATAAATTATGGAAAAATAGAATTAATGATTTACAAATCATATAAAAATGATTTAAGTGTTATAAAAATATTTTAAGTTATAAAATACAACTTTTGATATTTTGACATGAAAATATTAATATTTTAATATTAATATCAATTATTGGATAATAGATTTAATTGTTTAAAAATCATATATATATGATTTTAAAGTATTAAAATACTTTGTGATATTATAATTATATTATAATATTATGTTATGATTTTTATTAATATTTAATATTAAATAAATATTAATGATTAAGGAATTATGTGGTATTTAATTCATTTAAATACAATATAGGTGATTGAGAAATTATGATAAATGGTATTAATTATCTGAAAATTATTTCAAGCCTATGAATAATGTTTTGACTGATAATAAAATTATCTAAGATATTGTTAAGTATTTAGGCAGAGTTTAATTGAACTTAAACTTGATATTTATCCGACTAGACCGTCGGGATGATAGAATTGTGTCAGTTTCAAGTCAGACTGAAATAGTTTGACCTGATACCCAGTCTTATGTGTGTTGTAGACTGATAGGGTTATGTGTTATGTGTTTAGGTTATTCTATGTTTATATATATATAATCGTATTATACTGTGATGATATTATTCTAATATTGGAGATCTATATTACTAATATTAGGTCTTCAGATAAAGCGTTATTAATTGCGTAGCGGTAATCAACGGTTTAGCATGTTTTACTTAACTCTACTAAGAGTTATTTCATTCAGTTATGCTTATGGTTAATCATTGCTGATTGCCATGTGGAATTGTACTCTGTACATATTGCATGTATAAGTCAGGTATTAAAGGCTGATCACCTTCATTACCAGTTGATCCAAATATATTTGTTCATGTTCAATACTAGTTTAGTCAAAAGTTTGTTCGTGCTAGTTCTCAGTTATATTAATGAATTATAGCCAGCTTATTATTCAGACTCTTTTAATCATGATATATCCTTAAATTGTATTTAAACTTGCTGGGTAACTTTCATGCTCACCCTTGCTATATCATGATAAACATTACAGATAAGGCGAATGCGTTCAGATACAAGAAAAGGTTAAAGCCAAGTTCAGCTTGGGAAAAAAATGTGCAGCTAGTTTGTAATAATATAATTGGATAATAATGTTATGTGTTAGATAGTTTATGAATTGTGTATAAGTTAAGGTTACTCGATTTTGGGGAATAGTGTGTAAAGTGTATTGTATAAACAATTTATGTTTATATCTTCCGCAATTAGTTATAGATTGATTGTACCAGATCCGTGGCGATTTGGGACCCAGATTTGGGGCTGTCACATTCTTAGCATTTTTGTCTAGTTGGACTTCCCTTCTTTCATTGTCAGTCCATTCTGACTTTATCTTGATCAACGTTCTATTTGGATCATCAGGGTTAGTGCAAGCTTTGTTAGAATGTAGGTCCCATTTAGTACTGTCTCAAATATATCATCATCTATTCAGTTCATGAAACTTGTATTCGAACCTTATAGTAGGAAAATTTGTCTTTGTTGCACATTGGGGATTTTCTACCTCCACCAAGCTTGGATTCGCTCATGATGTGTGTCATGATCTACTCGAGCTTTGTGAGTTTTTAGATTAAAGAACCTACTTTGATATTAATTATTAGTTCCTAGAGGCACAAAAGTTATCTAGAAGGGGGTGGAGGGGGTTGAATAAATATTTTAGATTTTATTTTCAAAGAGTAACTTATCAGTTTTGTTAATTAAATGATTGATTTAGCACAGCTGAATATATGATTTAGTTATCCCCCTTAAGATAAAATCAAGGTTATAAATCAAACAACAGTTATAGCAAATATAACAGTTAAAGAGACTGAAAGTAAATGACATAATATTTTGAGTGGTTCAGAGCACTCAAGACTCCTAGTCCACTCTTCTATTCCATGAGTAGGAAATCCACTAAGGATGTTGATATAATCTTCGAATCACTGAGATTCCTTCAAGACCCGCAGTCTTGGAAATCTAGTTCACAAAGAACTCTTCAAGCCCAGTAGACTTGGAAAGTTAGTACATTAAGTAATCTTCAAACCTAGTAGGTTTGACAGCTCTACAATGAGTGTAGTTGAGGTTGTTGTTGTTATGCTACTAAGTTGCCTTAAACCCAAGTTCTGATAAACTTAGTAGTGAAGCAAGATATACTTGAATCGTGGAGTGAAGATTTGTTAGATGTTCTTGTTATCTTTTTTTTCGTTCTTGTTTCTTGCTTAATTAACATCTTCAATCTGTTGGCCTTATATAGGAGCCTTTGAAATCTTCCCGTTGAGAGGCTTCCATTTGAGCATTTAATGCTTCGGGCATTTTGAGCACTTCGATGTTAACATCATGATGATGTGAAATCTTCTTTTTACCTTACCTGACACAATGTTTGCTTTCACACCTAACACCTCTAAAATGTCACTATCAGCAAACTAGTTGGTAGATATGTTTCTTCTTACTTTTTGATTCTTCGATTCAACCAAGGTTGTTGGTGAGGGTATTGGGTTTCTCAATCATATCAACGTTCAAATGTTGGTTGATGATGTCAACATTTTTGTTCATCAGACTTGATCTTCAACGATTTTGATGCTTACTGATGAGCACTACGATCGTGGTGTAATGATAAGATCTTGCAGGCAATATATATTTGTCAGCCTCTGATGAGAACCATAGAGCACTCTACGATTCTACCTTAGCTTTGACAACACTTGACTGACTACGATCTTGATGGTTTGAGAAGTCCACGATTTAGAGTAGTGACTACGATTTTGACTTGGCTTGACACACATTCTCCAAATTTCTTCACAGTTCTGATAGGCTTGCTCAGCATACTATGTTTCAATCTCCACGATTTTGTTTTGCCTATCTATTACAACTCAAAAGATCAACCTAATAAGTTTGATATTTCCATTACAAGAGATTTTATAGAAAGATAAACATTAAGCTCAGATCAACTTAACAATTTTGATCTTTAATCTAAGTCTTTGCACATATGATCTAATAAGGACTTTGTAGCTTTTGAAAAAATGCTCATGTATATATTCCAACATCAAATTTAAATATGCAACACCCAACAATCTCCCCCTATTTGATGTTGACATAACCAAGTGGATTTGCATTAATTTCTAATGCAAGTGCTTGAAGATAAACGTGACTTAATGATCAGTGAGCAACTGAATCTCTAGAAGATAATCATGAATTTATTGATGTTTTATAAGAAAATTATAGTTCAAAATCGATACATAAAATAAAGATAGAGACTTATCTTCTAGATTTCTTGAATCTTAGAGGATGCGCATGTTTGTATTCTCTCCTTTTCCTACTAGCTTCATTTCGCCTTGCAATTTTTCTCCAGAGGTGCATTATGATCATGTATGTTCATGAAGGTAAGATCTCCAATGGGCATGCTCATAACTATGAGAGATACTCCGTGCAAACTACACGGATTGGAATCTTGACTTGTCATTAGTATCGGTTGACATTCTGCTGCTCTTGGAGGCTGATTGCGAGGTTGTTGATTGATTCTTTGGGAGTGTACAACCTGTTTCCCTTTACTTTTCTTAGTATTCTCCCCCTTTATGTCAGCATCTAGGGTTTGAATGTCTTTAGACAAACGATTCATTCCTTAAATCAATTCGCAGAGTTGATTTCATGATTGACCAATATCTTCTGGGTTTTCTTGGACTAGAGCATCAGTTTGGGATTTTTGTTTTTGCAGAATGGCCAAGACATAATCCGTCGGTTTCATCTGATTTAAAGATAATTCTTGGAATTCAGTCAGAGAGGATCATAAGCTAATAAGATTTTTAGAAACGAGCTTGTTTTGAGCCTCCTGAGTCTGTTGAAGAAGGAGAACTACTTCCTTATGCTTTCTGGTAGATTGGAAGTGAATTTGGTCCCTTTCATTTATGCTTTGAATCATTTCCTTGATGATCTTCCGTAATTTCTTTATGAGCTCAGAACTCAGGTTGCTAGGAAGAGTGTTGGTAGTATCAATCAAATGATTTAATCATTGATGGACGAGCAGAGAATGAGTGTCCAGATCTTCTTGTATTTTTATAGTCATTTTTTGTAATATGTCAGGCAGCTCAGTTTTGGTAGGAAGAACCAAGAGAAGCTCAAGTATTCTCTGAGTGTTTGAAGAAGAGGCTCTTGAGTTTTGTTCTTGCAGATTCGAGAGAGCAAGAGCTAGAGTGAAATAATTGTTGTTTGATGATGAAGGAACATCAGAATGAGTTATAGGAATAGAGGTTTGATGTATAGGAGAGAATGTTGCTTCATCAAATTAGGTAGGCGACTCCACGATTTGGGTAGGAAAGATGGTCGTGGTGTCATGTTGTTCGATTATCATGGAATTGATGGTGTTTGAAGGAGGTACAAGTATGAAGTTTAATTCATTTGGTTCATTAGTTACAGAGTGTTGGAACTCTGCAACTGGAAATTAGTTTTGTGGATTAGAAATAACCTCGATCCACCTAGGAAATTCATCAAATTGATGGAAATTTGATGAAGGAGAGTGATTTTACTTGAAGCTTGAAGGAATGAAGTATAGAATTGGAGCTCCGTGAAAGGGCATCACAGGTAGATAAGAGAACATCTGGTTATAATTGATGCTCCTTTCTTCATTTCTGCACTAAACAATAATTTTAACTTCTTCCTCTTCTTCTTCAACATCAAGAATCTCTATAATTTCTTGAGGAGTAGAGGGGGGCTCCATGATGAGATCCTAATTCCTTCTCCTCACCTGGATCACTTATTGGCTCAGAGACTTCAAAAATCTCCCCCTCAATGTTAGAATCTCTTTGATCAGCATTCTCTTATTGATCTTCTTCAGCACATGCTTGGTCAGATGCAGTCAGACTAACTACATTGTCGATGTTGAAAATTATAGTTTCAATGATCCTGGTTTGATCCAAGGACTCATTTTGAGAACTAGAGTCTGGAGACTCAGTCCTTTTAGCATGTTCTAAAATTTTCATTTCTTCTTCTTCTTTAATCTTCAGCATAGCCTCTTGGAGCTCAGGATCGGCCTTATTGATTAGCATTCTCTTTGATCTTCTTAACTCGGGATTTGTAGATTCTTTAGCATACTGTTCATCCTCAATAACATTTATTTGTTCATGCTGAGTCGTTGTCCCAATGTCTACTTCACTTAGACTGACAACTCTTAACTACACTATCGGCATACTTGGTTTCTCCACGAACGTGGTCAATGATAACTTTGGAAAACGTCTGCTGCGTTTTCCCTTTTTAAGCAGCTGAGAGATGGTGGATCTATCTTCAGTTACTTCTTCAGTCTGGTTCTTCTTCTTGAGCTGTACTTCAGTTTGAGGAATCTCTTTTGCAATAGATTGGCCAGAGAGTGTAGAAACTCGAAATTTTACATTTCTATTACTAACCTGACAGGAAGGCAGAATTGTCTTCCAGAGATAACCTTGGGAGTCCAATTAACACAATTCTGGAGACAACCCTAGAATCCTCAGTTTTCCATCTTGGAGATAACCCCGAGATATCCAGCTCCAGTCATGGAGACAACCCCGAGAGTTTCAGTTTCAACCTCGGAGACAACCCCGAGGAGTACAGTTCCAGTTCTTGAAATAACACCGGAAAAGGATAGTTCCACCTCAGAGAAAACCCTGAGGAATACAGTTCCAGTTCTAGAAACAACACCGGGAGTTTCAGCATCAACCTTGGAGATGACCACGAGGAGTGCAGTTGTAGTTCGGGAGATTACCCCAGAAAAGCTTATTTCAACCTTTGCAGTCAGCTTCAACCTTGAAGATAACCTTGAGGCACTCAGTTCAAAACCCAGAGACCATCTCGGGAGGACAAGCACACCTCAGGGACAACCCTGAGGACATTTAGCTGTTGCAGCAGCCCAATCTTAAAGATAACCTTGAGCAACAACTGATATATTAGCCTAAACCAGAGATAACCCTGGTGAGGGGCAAAATCATCATTTTGCCACCTCGATCCCACCTGCGCACTATCTCAACAAATTTCAACATACATTCTATACAACAATGTCCTATAAGAACCAATAGTTCCAATCCCGAGTGACTACTACACAGGATAGCACACGGGATAGAATTTGAAGACTTGAAGACCAAGGGCATGGTCCCATCTTCCTTACTTTGTACAACCTCTAATCCCATGTCATTTGTGTAACTGTCGACAACAACACTCTAAAAAAGGTCTTATACACCTCAATCGGATACCCGGATTGATGTTCTAAAAGTTTGAATGGATATCACGTTACATGCGTGTATGTACATCGAGACGGAGGGACCCGTGGAGCCCGGGGCTCCCCGGGCTGCCGCAGGTGCATCTGCGGCTGTCCCCTCTATAAATAGAGGGCTTTGGGTGGCCATTTTGTATAGAAAAAAAGGCGAGGAAACCCTGTCCAATTTGCTCTGTACACACTATAAACTGAGTGCTTTCTCATTTTAAACACTTGTGAGCTTATATTTTGCTATATTTTCCCGGTGGGAACTGAGTGTTCATCCATTTAAAGCTATTGAAGTCTTCTTTGGCAATCCACTGTAAGCCTTCTTACATTTCTTAAAGCCGTTTCTCCACATTCTGCACACACCGTTCTTCACGTTGAGAGTCGTGTTGCATGTGTATGCCCTACTTTCTATGCGTGGCTTTTTTATTTCTTTATATATATATATATATATATATATATATATATATATATATATATATATATATATATTGCTAACATCATCGAAGTTATGCCTCGATTGAGCCTCGACTCACGTCCGGAGCATTTATTGCTTATATATATATATATATATATATATATACATATATATATAAACTGTTGTCGAAATCTGTTTGATGAGCCTGGACTCACGTCTGGAGCGTTTATTGCTTATATATATATACATATATATAAACTGTTGTCGAACTCTATTCAATGAGCCTAGATTTTATATCCGGAGCGTTTATTACTTATATATATATATATATAAATAGTAATATATATTATTACCATCAAACTCTGTTTGATTGAGCCTGAATATAATATCCAGTGCATTTATCGCTTATATATATATATATATTTACATTTCTGTCAGGCCTTGAGTTTACTTCATGGCCTTTTTACTGCTTTCTTTACATTTCATCCCGCTTGGAATTTACTTCATGGCGATTGATCGTCTTTACTACTTTATCTATTTTTCTAATCCCTATGGAGTTTCTTCGTGGTGGTCGATTGCCTCTCTCTCTCTCTCTCTCTCTCTATATATATATATATATATATATATATATCGCCTTGATATATTTACATTTTGAGTCCCCCATGAAGTTCGCCTCGTGGTGGTTGATCGTCTGTATATATATTTACAGCTTATATATATAACTGTTTATAGCTTTCATGCAAACTGCTACATCACGTGAGCCTAGGAATCATGTGATCACAGATTTAGTCTCCTGAATCTAGATTCGTTTCCCGTGATGGACATTTTCAGCTGTAATCAACTTGTATATTATTTACGGTGTTTGAATTTACTTAGATGGCTCTCATGCCCACAAGGAGTTTGGCACTGCTATATATCTTATTTTCTCGAAGATGCCTCGCATCTCGAAATAAAAGCAATCAAGCTGAACATATAATAAAATGGAAGTATCAAAGGCCTCAATTACTATTGAGCATAAAGGTTTGAAAAACCACTTTTACAAAACATCACTGCTATATCTTGTTAAAATTGAACTTTTATACAAAATTCAAACCCTTTGTATATAGGTGCAAATGAGACATAGCACTACTTCCAAATAACTACACATTGACCCATATACAAACACATTCATATAACAGTTTAATTGAAAAGTGGCGGTCACTGCGGTAACACGGATGTCGGGGGGTGCTAACACCTTTCCTCCGCATAATCAAGCCCCCGGACCTAACGAATCTCGGTTTCACAGACCTGTTAAACAGTGTCACATCATTGGGTCAATGTACAAACCTTTTCTCGGTTGAGTTGGTGAAACCATTTAAAAATACCAACTGGCGACTCTTACAGTCCAATCGTCGACATATACATGTCGGACCTTTTCACAACTTGTTGTTTCAAACAAATCTCACCTATCATGAAACACCAAAAGACATGAACAGAAAAGGGACAGTAAAAATCCCGACGTCGACTGGTGGCGACTCTGCTTGGGACATCCACTAAGAGGGCTTAAACCGCTATTACAAACTTTTCAAACTGTTATTTGCTTGTGTGTGGATGTTGCATTTACATTTGAATGAATGTGTATGAATGCATTTACTTACTGCACTTAGTGCTTCACACTATATCTACTTGTGATATTAAAGTGCTTCACACATGTCATCATTTCCATAACAGTGAGACACATTTTGAATGAATGTTGTGTGGTTCCTCCACCAGGAGGCTATCCTATCGGTGTTTGATTACTGGACTCGTAGGAAGACTAATTCCAATGAGGCTCAGGAAACGTACATCGCAGATTCACTCCAGTTGAAAGACCGGATCAACTTCCCGTGGAGTAAATTGCGATGATCTGGGAACCTTCATGCCAAAAAGTTGCGAGAGTAACCTATGATAGGTCAGCCTCTGATAAACCAAACGCAGAGGGAAGTCTCTTCATACTTTCCCATTTCAATTACTTGTAAATTCAATTACTTGTAATTTCATTCCATGTCAATCTCATTGTAATGGAAAGTATAAAGGAAAATGTGTACATGCATTCCTTTTTTGCCATGCTATCTTACAAATAGCTAACATCTGTTTTGCAAGATAATACTCCTAAAATGGACACATCATATAGCATGTAACATTTATACATTCCTTATGACTAAACTATATAAATTTTGTGTAGGGAAACAATTGGGCCTGTTATCCGTTAAAAGTCCAAAAAGGTAACAAGCGTACAACCAATTATGTCTTCATCTAACCAGTCTAATCCTACTCTTGTCTCTCGTGAGGAGTTTGAAGGATTAGGTAAACAATTTATAGATTTGGATGTTCTGCTTAAAGAACTACACCAGTCTACTCAGGGTTTGCAAATACCCATACATACAAAATCCTTTGTACATGGAGGAACTCAGGGTCCGAACAAAGAAATGCCAGTACTTGAGTCGCAGTTGGAAAAAACCAACAAAACCCCTGAAATTACCCATCTCAGAGAAGATCCAGACATCGGTGATATCAGGAAGAAAGTTCTTTGAATGGAAGAGCCTATTCGGTCTATTAAAGGGATTGGAGCACACAAGAGTGTTTCATATGCTGACCTTTGTATATTCCCTGGTGTTCATTATCTAGAAAAGTTTAAAACTCCTGACTTTGAAAAGTATGATGGGTTAGGAGATCCTTACACCCATTTGAAGGTATTCATTGGAGAACTCGGATCTTATGCCGAGGATGAGAAGCTCAGAATGCAGCTATTTCAAAAGAGTCTAATTGGAGAAGCTATATCACGGTACACCAGATTAGACAATTCTAAGATTCATAGCTGGGAGGAGCTAGCTCATGCCTTCCTTAGTCAGTACAGTTTCCAGTCTCAGATGGCTCTAGACCGGTACCAAATTACCAAGGTCAAGAAATAAGCCAATGAGTCTTTCCGAGAGTATGCTCAAAGGTGGAGGCGCCTTGCTTCTCAAGTTACTCCCTCTATGACTGAGTCGGAAATGGTGATGACCTTTATAGACATACAAGAAGCTCCCTTCTATGAGAGAGTCTTAGTTGGCATTGGCAAGCCATTTTCTGAAATGATTAAACATGGAGAGATGGGATTAAAGTCAGAAAAAATTGAAGACCTAGCCGTGTTAAAAGCTATTGCTGAGCACATCAAGTCTAGAAGTTATGGAAACAACCCCAGGAGGGTCCATAAGAAGAAAGAGAAGGATGTTTCCATGATACTACAAGGCCAGAAAGGCAGTCAAAACATGACTATCCAGAGTAAAAACTACTCCCCTTTTCAAGCACAGTCTTCCAACCCTACATTGCCAAAGAGTGGAGAAGTTCGACGCAACCGAGTGTTGACACCCCTAAGGGACTCACTCGAGAATATTCTAAATCTTCTTACTACTCAGAAGAAAATTACCCATCTTCTTCCACCAGTCAACCCGAATGGGAAGTGTGACGCCCCCAAAATAGGTATACATCACCCATCTAGGGTCGCCAAATACATGGTACTGAATACAAATACAACTTAATTGTACAACTGTCGTGTATAATATGACAAAATATAAGCTGAGAGTTTTAACACAAAAATTGTCTTCTAGACAATATCCACACTCAATGGAGTCCTCATTACAATTATTATCACACTATTTCATAGAATAGTGTGGACTACTATAGCCACTTATCCTGGACCATCACTCTGTTCCCTGACTAGTCCCAGCTATGTTCTTATTTCCTAAAGAGAACAATGAAAGAAAAGGGTGAGCTCAACCAGACCAGTAAGAAATATTATGACTAAGATAATGCTGAATAAATTATCCTTAGGCTTCAACAGTATAACAACTGATAAAATACAATAGACAACAAGTTTTAGACCAACAACTGCAACAGAATAAGCAATCCATTAGAAGAGTCAAGTATTGCATGATATCTACTATCTTCTATGATTTAAAAGTTTACCATCAATTTTATTATTGAGACTCTGCTTAATAAATAATCCACATCACTGAATTATCCATGCACTACGGGCCAAGGATATTCGTGTTTTCACCAATGGTTATGATCATGTCAAACAACAATTCATTTTTGCACCCTTAGCCGAAGAGAACACATGGTTAATATCATACCAACATCTGTCCATCAATGCACTACGGCCCAATGAGAACTTTTACCACATCATTTGTAACATTACGGTCATGATTATACCGAATAATCCATTGTCATTATCATACCAATCAACAGTCCATCTATGCACGTAAGCCAAAGATGACTTTCATCACAATATAAACATGATGATGATGACAATGATATAAGAATTCAATTAAATGAAGGCAAGAATAAATTTTAAAGATTTATAATTTAATTTATCTGGAATTCAATAATATCCAAATTATCAACATGATACTGCTTTGTGGAGTAAAATTCAAGAATAATATTGTATCAAAAATAATTTGGACCGAAAAAGAAATCAATTTTTGTCATGAATAGTACTTCGGGTGAATAGTACTCGAGTGAATAGTACCATGTGAATAGTATTTCAGGAATAGTACTTCATGAATAGTACTTTATGAATAGTACTTTGTGAATAGTACTTTTTGAATAGTACCCCATGAATAGTACTTTGTGAATAGTACCATATTTATGAATAGTGCCGTATTTATGAATAGTGCCCATGAATAGTACTTTGTGAATTATACCGTATGTATGAATAGTGCCGTATAAATGAATAGTACCTATGAATAGTACTCTGACATGAAAAGCTTAAAATTTAACAAGAATGTTCAGAAAAATATCCTTGTGAAACGATACTAGATGAAACTCAAATTTCAAGGATATTCTACTAATTTCACAGAGTATAGAAGCAATACTTTAACAAAATGAGTATAGAATTCGTAATCTGAAACAAAATAATATTACTTACATACTACAAATTTCTTACGAATATTGAACGAAATAAAATTTCTTACGAATACGAAAAATAATATCGTAAGCGAATATGAAATAAATAATACCCCTTACCTTAGTAGAAGACGGGATACTGCAATAGTGAAGTAGCATAATACTCTTATTCTTTCTCTCTATAGCTTCTCTCTATAGCTTCTGTCTCTATAATTTCTCTTGAGAGTGTTAGTGAATTGGTGAGAATTATAGAAGAATGAGCTTCTATATATAGGAAAACATAGTTTCGACAATTGCACGTTTAGGGGCTCAAATTATTATAGTATAGTACATTCATCTATAACTATATTTTTAATTTAGTCCTGCAAGTATTATCAAACTTGCACCACCTCCCCTAATAGTACATGCATGTGAATCAATAGTTCCATTCATGTGAAAAAATAGTTATATGCATGTGAACTAATAGCAATTAATTGCTCATTTATCCGATTAATTACCCAATTGGTCAATTTAACATCCAGAAATCAATTATTATCGAAATAAATGTCGATTTCCACTAACACTAATAATCCCAACATAATGGAAATATAAATTTCATCTTTAATCAACACAAACTTATTCATCATTAATATTATAACTCATAATATTTAACAACAAGATCATTCTCAGGAAAGAGGGGGCTTTATGATAAGGATTTCTCCCTATTGGCGCGCAATTAGGTGACCAAACCCCTTTTCTCGACAGAACATTCTAGACATTGTCAATATTATAAATAATAATATGAATAACTTTGTCGTCTAAATTATTGATTTAACAATATAAAATATTATGCAGATGATGTTATGACAATAATTGAATCAATAATATGAGAGACATTATGCAGCAATTATGTGGCAATTGTAGACACTCGAAATTTTCTGCCTACCTGTTACTGACATTGCAAGAGGTGCAGGATCTTCTTTCAAAGATAACCCTGGAAGATAGCTTAGCTTAATCTCGGATACCATAGGAAGTTCAGCTTCAACCCCGAAAAACACACCGGGAGTATCTTTTCCCCATCTCGGAGATAACCCCGAGGATAGCAGTGCAAATACCAGAAATTCCACCGGAGAAGGCCGATTCATCTTGGAGATAACCTCGAGATGTTCAGTCTCAGTCCCGGAAACAACACCGAAAAAGACAATGTCAACCTTTGAGATAACCCCAAGGAGTGCAGTTGCAGTTCCGTAGATAACCCCAAAAATGCTTGTTTCAAATGCATGTAGTCAGCTTCAACCTTGGGACTCCCATCGAGGCACTCAATTCCCAAACCCGGAGATAACCCTGGGAGGACAGGCACACCTCAGAGATAACCCTGAGGGCAATCAACACTTGCAGCGGTCTAATCTCAGAGATAACCCTGAGCAACGTCTACTTTATCTACCAAAACCGGAGATAACCCCGGTGAAGGGCAAAGTCAAATGGCCACCTCAACCCCACATGGCGCCGTCTCAACAAACAACAATCAACATACATTCTACACAACAATGTCCTACAAGAACCAAAGAGTTGCAATCCCGAGTGACTACTACGCAAGGCAGCACACCAGATAGAATTTGAAGCCTAAAGAGATAGGACATGGTTCCATCTTCCTGACTTCATACAACCTCTAATCCCATGTCATTGCATAGCTCTCAAAAATAGCAGTCCAAAACAGGTCTTATACACCTCAATCAGATGCTCAGATTGAAGTTCTGCAAGTTCGAGCAGACATCACGTTGCATGCGTACATGTACTTTGAGACGGCGGGACCCACGGACCCCGGGGCACCCCGGGCAACCGCAGGTGCATCTGCGGCTGCCGCAGGTACACCTGTGGTTCCCAAATCTATAAATATAGAGCTTGGGGTGGCCATATTCAAAAGAAAATATAGCTATATTTTTACCGACGGGAGCTGAGTGTTCATCCACTTAAAGTCATAGAAGTCTTCTTTGGTAGCCCACTGTAAGCCTTCTTACACATTATAAAGCCTTTCTCTTCATCTTTGCACACACTCTTCTTCACATTGAGAGTAGTGTGGTGTGTGTATGCCCGGACTTTGGTTTGTGATTTTCATTTCTGTCTATATATATACTTATATATATATATATATATATATATATATATATATATATGGACTAACATTATTGAGTTATGCCTTGATTGAGCCTGGACTCACGTCCGGAGCGTTACTTGCTTTTATATATATATATATATATATATATGAACTGTTGTTGAACTTTGTTCGATGAGCCTAGATTTTACATCCAGAGCGTTTACTTCTTATATATATATATATATAAACTATTGTCGGACTTTGTTCGATGAGCATGGATTTTATATCCTGCATTTATTTCTTATATATATATATATATATATATATATATATATATATATATATATATATATATATATATATATATAGTGACAAATCATTGAAATGATTAATCGAAAGGTGAACGATATATATCATATATATGCTTATATATATATATATATATATATATATATATATTTATATTTCTGTCAGTCCTGAAGTTTACTTCGTGGCCTTTTACTACTTTATTTACATTTCGTCCCTTTGAGTTTACTTCGCGGCGGTTGATCGATTTTACTGCTTTATTTACATTTTGTCCCACCTGGAGTTTACTTCATGGCGTTTGATCGCATTTATTGCTTTATTTACATTTCTAATCCCCCATGGAGGTGCTTCGTGGTTGTTGATCATGTCTCAGATATATATATATATATATATATATATATATATATATATATCTATTTACAGCTTATATATATATATAACTGCTTACTACTTTTCATATAAACTGCAATATCATGTGAGCCTAGGAATCATGTGATCACAGATTCAGTCCACTGAATCTAGATTCGGTTCCCGTGATGGACATTTTCAGCTGCAAGAAGCTTATAAATTATTCACGGTGTTTGAATTTCCTTAGATAGCTTTCATGCCCATAAGGAGTTCGGCACTGCTATATATTATTTTCTCGAAGATGGCTTTCAAGCCAAGCATTTGATAATAAAATTGAAGTATGAAAAGGACTCAATTACTATTGAGCACAGGGTTTGAAAAACCTCTTTTACAAAATTTCACTGCTATATCATGTTTAAAACTGAATTTTTCATACAAATTCAAACCCTTTGTATATAGGTGCGAACGAGGCCTCGTACTACTTCTAAATAACAGCACATTGACCCACACACACACACATTCATATAATAGTTTCTTGAAAAGTGGTGGTCACCATGGAAACACGGATGTCGGGGGGTGCCTAACACCTTCCTTTCGCATAATCAAGACCCCGAACCTAAATGAATCTCTATTTCACAGACCCGTTTAGCAGTGTCACATTACTGGGTCAATGTGCAAACCTTTTCTCGGTTACGTTGGTGCAACCAGTTAAAAACATCAACTGGAGACTCTTACAGTCAAATTGTCGACATATACATGTCGGACCTTTCTCACTTGTTTTTTAAAACAAATCTCACATAACATGAGAACACCGAAGAATAAGAATAGAAAAGGGACAAATAAAAATCCCGACGTCGACAACAATAATTGAATAAAACTGAGTGACTTCTCACGTAAGCATCACTAATCAAAGATACTGTACAATATCGTGTGCTACTATGCAACCATGCGTATTACTGTACTTTTACCACCGGGTATTTCAAAAGTTTAATGGTAAAACTTTCGTCGTTATTTTTATAAAAAGATATTTCTGTTGTTTTCTCATTCTGATAGCAATTTCGTTATGGGTCCACCAATGATTGTGCCATCGTACAAATATTTCCTGATAAAACAAATATTCCCCGACCAATCGAATATTTTATGACAACTTACATACTTTGTAAAATTTATAAATACTTCCCACAACTATAACATTATATCAAATCCATACCTTAATATTAAAAAATATATTTTGAGAAATTAAATCTTTATTAATAAAATTTGGTGTCTTACATGAAGGGTTTTAATGCTACTCGGAAGTGTGCCTATCATGCTGGAGCTCCAGGACATGATACTTAGGATTGCTGGGCCTTGAAACACAAGATCCAGGACTTAATTGACAACGGTGAGATCGTTGTGACTAAACCCGACCAAACTCATGTGAAAGACAACCCTCTTCCTTAACACAAAGAAGAAGAGGTTAATATGATTAATTGGAGCAGTGGACAGAGTTCCAATTATGGTGTTGAATCTTCCTAAACCAGCAAGGATGGTGCTAATAAATGGGATTATGCACAGTTCCAGTTTAGGATGGAACGAAAAATAAAGGCTCTATGCGATCAAGTTAACTAATTAGCAGAACTGGTGATCTATCAACACCAAGTCAAACGCCAATTAGTCAGCCAGGAGCATGTTAGTCTACTTTCTCTAGTTACGAATACTCCATCATTAACTCCAGAAAGTGAAACACTGGAGGATAAAATTACAAAAAGAGCAAGTGCCAAAGCCCGTCGTGATTTTACCAACAATTGGGAATTTACATATTTGGGCCAACCAATGGAGGAGATATTTCAGATGATGATTAATGAAGTAAGAATCATAGCTCTGCTACCTCCAATAAATCCACATTCAAGACTGTTCAATTCCAATGGAGTATGTCAGTATCACTCCCACTCTCGCGGATACAGCACTGAAGAATGCTGGGCACTCCGCCATCTTATTTAGAATCTAATTGACAGTGGTGTCCTACAGTTGGCAGACAATAACACAGTGTTACTGGAGAGCAGGGACCCATTTCCTACAAAATGGAAGGAGGTCGTAGAAGTTATATCCACTGAGGATGATTTGGCTGCTAGACCACCCACAATACAAGCAATTTAACTCAAAGGTGTTGATAATCATTTGCAAGTGGCTGCGCTAAAGCCAATTACATTGCCATCTAGGCCACAATATCCTGTTGTCAGCCTGAAAAAGGTACCATGGAATTATGGAGAGGCTGAAGGATCCACATCCCACATAACTGCTATAGTGTTAAAGGAGAATCCACTGTATCTTCCCCACCAGGTGATGAAGCCTACCATCAAATCAAAGGGGAAAGTTCCCATTGAGAGGATTGGAGAGTTCTTCTGTACTATGGGCCATAATGAAGCCAAGGTGGTTTTAAGCTTGAGAGAAAATCCACAACAAATTTCCATACTAGACTTGGTTTTCTCTTTCGAAGATCACATGAAGGTCTTGCTAAAGGTTTTGGAAGAAGCTCACTTACCGAAATCAGTGGATGTTAAAAAATTCCAACACCTGGTTGATCACATTTTTAACAACAATGTGATATCTTTCACTGATGATGACATACCTCCCGAAGGGACTGATAATTACAAGCCGTTGCACATAGCGGTTCTGTCCTCTGGATACATGGTGGGAGAAGTTCTGATAGATGTAGGTTCATCTTTAAATATCTGTCCTTATGCTACTTTGGAGAAGCTGAACATCAATCTTAAGAGGATTAGAAGCAGCCATACGATTATCAAAGCTTTTGATGGATCCCGACGTAATGCTGTCGGAGAGATTGAACTGCCTGTGGAGATTGGTCCACATACTTTTAGCATATCCTTTCATGTGCTCAAAATAGCCACAAGATATAATCTATTCTTGGGGAGACCGTGGATTCATATGGCTAGAGCCGCCCCTTCCACCCTTCACCAGCAACTCAAGTACATTATTAATAATAGCATAATTTCTGTCAATGTTGAGCTTGAATGTCCTGAACAAGGTGACATACCACTCATCAGCTTCAATTCAGAAGTTGAACCGGTCAGTTTTCATGCCCTATAGGTGAGCAACACTCACTACCATCCCATTGGGGTGCCACCTCTCACACCCAAGATTTTTGCCGAGGTAATGTCGGTAACTCAAGAGATGATATCATTGGGTCATCAACTTGGATAAGGGTTGGGCAAAGACCATCACGGCATTAAATGCCCAATTCAAATGACCAGTCAAACAACAACATCTAGATTTGGCTATTCTGCTAGCTCCAGTCACAGGAATCCTCACAAACATAAACAGATTACTTCAGCTTCAGCCACATGACGATTATCTCAACCAATAGATCCTGAGCCTATATAGTCTCCAATAAAGGTTCCTGCCCATGTAATGGCTATGTTATTTCCTAAACTGATATCGGTTAAAGCAAAAGAGGTCTTGATTCCTGATCCCGAAGTGGAAAAAAGGGAATAGAGACGTAAACAAGACATCGCCAGGCGGTTGTCCAACATACGCATCATTGTACATACTGAGGGCATGAATAGAGACATCCCAGATGATGATTATCCAGATATCATGGTCATCATTCGGGAGAACGAGGACAATGACATCCCCTTCATCACTCCCGTTCAGCAGGATTTCACCCTTGATAATTGGAGCAACACTCCTTGCATTTATCGACAAGGGTAAAAAGGGTAGAGACTCCCTCTGGTCTGTAGATAGCAATAACTGCTTACTTTTCTCCACATTATTAGCAGTTGTTTTGTCAATATATGCTATCTCTTTGTATGATTGAACAGTTTCATATATTAAGTGAAAGCATATTTTGTTTCAGAACTCCAAATTTAGATGTGCCTAAACTTGCTGATGAAGTGCCTATTCTCCACAAGGACTGTAACTTTGATGTAAAGTTGGACTCAAACTTTATGGAAGTACAAGATGGATATGAGATACCTCAGGAGGTCAATGAATGGGTTGAGGAAAAACCCAAACCAAATCTTGATCAAACCACCTCTTTCAATCTCGGAACCTTAGAAAACCCTAAGCTAATCCAGATCAATACAGACCTCACGCCAAATCAAAGGAATGACATGGTTACGCTTTTAACCCAATTCCAGGATGTGTTTGAATGGTCTCATGAAGACATGGTGGGTTTGTCCACTGACATTATCATTCATTGCCTCCACATCAAAGAGGGATTCAAGCAAAGTCAGGCAGAAGCTCAGGCGATTAAAACCTGAGTGGAGTTTAAAGGTTAAAGAAGAAATTGCAAAACAATTTCAAGCTGACATCATCATGACGTCAACATACCCTGAATGGATGTCCAACATAGTTCCAGTGTCTAAACCGGGAGGAAAGGTGCGAGTTTGCGAGGATTACTGGGATTTGAATAAAGCTTGCCTTAAGGATAGCTTTCCCGTTCCATTTGTCCACATTCTCATTGACAATACTGCTTAATACGACATGTACTCCTTTGCTGATTGTTTTGTGGGGTACCATTAAATCATGGTTGCTAAAGAAGATCATGACAAAACTGCATTCATCACGCCTTGGGGAACCTTTTTCTATAGACAGTTGTCATTCGACCTCATCAATGCCGGAGCTACCAATCAGCGAACTATGATGGCTCTTTTCCATGACTTAATGCATAAAGAGATAGAGATCTACGTGGATGACATCATTGTCAAATCTCGAAGGGAAGAAGACCACACAGACCATCTCAGAAAGATCTTCAACAGGTTGTGTAAGTACAACTTGAAGTTGAATCCAGCTAAGTACGCCTTTGGTGTTAAATTAGGCAAGTTGATAGGTTTCCTAGTCAGCCACAAAGGGATTGAGCTGCATCCCACCAAAATCCAACCCATTACAGAAATGACCATTCCTTAGATAGAGAAGGAAATACGGGGATTTTTGGGAAGAATCAACTTCATCAGCTGATTCATCTCCTAACTCACAACAACCTGTGAGCTTATCTTCAAATTGTTAAGGAAGAACTCCTCCATGAAATGGAATGATGGGTGTCAGAAAGCCTTCCTTATAATTAAAAAACAGCTAGTCAGAGCTCCTGTTTTGGTACCACCTAGGGACGGTGTTCCCCTATTCATGTACCTGTCCATTAATGACAATGCGATGGGCTGCATACTGGGACAAAAAGACGATAAAGGCCAAGAGCGAGCTATCTACTACCTCAACAAAAGATTCAACAGCAATGAACACAAGTACACTTTGATTGAGAAGACTTGTTGTGCTTTAGCATGGGCTTCCATAAGGTTACATCATTACCTCCATGGTCAAACAACCCATCTCATATCCCACGTGGATCCTCTCAAGTACGTGTTTAATAAACCCATGTTGAATTTTTGGCTATCCAAATGGCAGTTGATCCTACAGCAATTTGACATCGTCTACGTGATGCAAAAGTCTATCAATGGTCAGGGAATTACGGATCAACTGGTCGTCGTACCGTCCGGGGATTTCAAACCCTTGGAAATATACTTCCCCGATGAAGGGGTAATGACATTACATCAACACCATCAGTACGATGCATACCAGACATGGAAAATGTATTTTGATGAAGCTGTAAACATAGGAGGTTCTAGGGCTGGAGCAGTTCTAGTATCTGGTATGGGGGAACAATATCCCATCGCCATCAAATTATAGTTTGTCATCACCAACAAAACAGCTGAATACGAAGACTGTATCATGGGGCTAAAACTTGCCCAATCAATGGGCATCCGGCGGTTAACTGTCTTTGGAGATTCTGAATTGGTGATCAGACAAACCACGAGAATCTATCACACCAAAGAACTATATTTGTTGCCTTACCATCGATAAGTTTTATAGATGGCTTCGGAGTTTGAAGAGATAAACTTCCTCCATATTCCTCAAAATAGGAATGATTTTGCAGATGCGCTAGCAACTTTGGCCTCCTTGATCAACATACTTGACAAGGAAAACATGCCAAGTATCACATTTGCCCTACAAAAAGGCTCCATCCTATGGGAATTACATTGGAGAAGTATCAGATGAGTTACTTCCCGTCCAACACCCTTGGTATCAGCATATCAGGGAGTATTTGCGAGATGGATCTACACCCGCTGATGTGAGCCCGACTGAGAAAAAGCAGATCCATCGAGTGGCTATGAAATTTTACCTGAGCGGAGATGCACTCTACAAAAAAGATGCAGGTTTAGGTCTCCTCAGATGTCTTGACAAGGACCAAGCCCAGAGGCTCATGGAAAAAATCCATGGTGGAGTATGTGGTCCACACGAGCGGCCTTATACTTGTCAAAAAGGTCCTCAGAATAGGGCATTACTGGCTCTCTCTCAAGGTTGACTGTGATGATCACGTCAAGAGATGTTATCAATGCCAAATTCATGAGAATTCTATCCACGCCCCTCCAAGGGAGCTCCACAATATGAGTTCACCTTGGCCCTTTGCAATGTGGGGAATTGACGTGATCGGGCCCATCGAGCCCAAAGCCAGTAACATGCATCAATTTATCTTCACCATGATCAACTATGTTAGTAAATGGGTAGAAGCAGCCTCCTTCCCTAGGGTTACCAAGGAAGTTATCCTTAGTTTCATCAGAAACAATGTCATTTGTCGATATGGACAACCAGAGGTGATTGTGTCAAAGAATGCTAAAAATCTCAACAACAAAATGATGGAGGAGTTATGCAGTAAATTCCACATCAAACACCTTAACTCCATTATCTACCGTCCAAAGATTAATGGTGCTATTGAAGCGACTAATAAGAATATCAAGAAGATCTTGCAAAAGATGTCCGCCAATCACAAATGATGGCCTGACCTCTTGCCTCTGACTCTATTAGCCTATAGAACATCAATGCGCACTTCCACTGGGGCAGGCCCCTACTCATTAACCTATGGGATGGAAGCAGTACTTCCCATAGAGGTGGAAATGTAATCCCTCAGAGTGTTGATAGACGCTCAGCTGGATGAAGACTAATGATTACAAGATAAATATCACCAATTGTCTCTAATAGACGAAAAGCGAAGTGATGCTATCTTCCATAGTCAGTTATACCAACAAAGGATCGCTAGATCTTACAACAGGAAAGTCTGGCTATGGTAGTTTAAACAACATGACTTGGTTTTGAAGAAGATCATTGACAACGAAGACCAGTCTAAGGGAAAATTCACTCCAAACTGGGAAGGACAATTTATTATCGAGGAGGTATTGACAGGAGGTTCTCTCAAATTACAGGAAATGGACGACGATGAATTTCCACAGCTCATCAACTCAGACACCGTGAAATGGTAGTATGTCTGAGGTTACCATCAAGCAAACATCCTGGTTTTAGATCACCAGATCTCCAGTCATTTTAGGTTTCTAACCCTTTCTACATAAAACCTTTCTTCAAACCCTCTTGCCCCATCAGGGACCAACACACTCTTCAAACCAACAACCTGGTTTTCAGATCATCAGATCTTTCACTCCACTTCATTTCAAACCTTTCAGGTTATCCCACCAGGGATAAAAATTTTCACACATGCAGTTTTGTCCCACCAGGGATAAAAATTTTCACACATGCAGTTTTGTCCCACTAGGGATAAGACTTTTCACACTTGTAGTTTGTCCTGTACATGGGATCAAACTTTTTGGCCACAATTTGTCCTGCACATGGGGTGAACTACGTTGACCTGATCTCCCCGATACCTGGGAGTACGTAGGCAACCAATTTTTTAATGGCCTGGTGGCAATAAAAAAACAAAAACAAAAACACACTTCTACACCCTTTTCACATATAGTGTTGAACGTCTTACACCAGGTTCGAACTACGCAGACCTGATCTCTTCTTCAATAGGAGTACGTAGGCAGCCATTTATGGTTCAATCTTACTCCCTACAAAAACACAAACACTTGTCAACGGTACTCGGATCATCCTTCAATCCACCACTTTTCATCGGCTTCAGACCAAAGTGATGGAACTACCTGACCTCCCCATAAATGGGAGAGTTGGTGATCATCTAAGCTGCGGTTGAGACCTCAAAGTGGAATACCAATCCATAAGAGAGGGAACTACCTAGGATCTCCTCTTCAATATGAGTACTGGTGACCATCTATGGTGCGATCAACCTTAGAGAGGAAAGCCAAACTCCTCTCCACATTTACAAATAGAAACCAGTCCCAAAATACCAAAGAGGGTAGGGATACACACGGATCAATGATCCATTCTAAAAGATCTTGAAACATCTCAATGCCCACCTGTCAAGGATGAGTTCATAATACATCAAGATCAAAAGTCCTGAAGAAGCAGACAAATATCAAGCAAGTAACAAGGCACAACTAAAAGGGAAGTGAATCAAAATATATTTCCCTGCCATATATAATGTTGTCTGATATATACAATATGAACTGTGCATGAAAAAATAGCTTAGCTAGTCTGTGCAGGACAATACAAGCCTATCTACAAATCGGTGTATATGCGAGCTATCAAGTCCAACATAGCATCTCTCTCTGAAGAAGGGGGTAACGCTGTGGTCTCCTGTCCAAGCATATCTACACGCGCCAAAAGATCTACGACCAACTTCATGGTGACATGATGCTCATCAATATATGCACTTATCTCGGCAATCATGCCAGTGGTAAGGGATCTCACTGTATTATTATCTGTAACGGCTACGTCCCGGGCAGATATGGCAGGATCCTGCTAAATAATAAATGCATTTTGGGATGATCTAACCTCATCTCTCTTAGCAGAAGTAGTGTCTCTGTGAGCTAAGGCTTCCTCTTTCTAATAGAGCGACATCTCTCCTAGCTAGAGCTCTCAAATGTCATTAAATGAAGACTCCGCTCTAAATACTCTACTGAATGTTGGGTCACAGTTGCACTCACACTGGGAGAATCCATTACAGCTGCTGGCAACCCAGAAAAAAGTTCCTCCCTAGTGGGAAAATCAATGTCCTCTACGGGCTCTCCAACCTCTGAATCAATCCCCAACTCTGTGGATACAACCGCAGCCGATGTGGTCTTTATCTCCATCCATGCAGAATACTCTGTTGAACAGCCTGTATGGCTAATATAAAACTCAACTAGCTAATTCTGATCTCAATAGGCATACGCCCTGGATCTATCCTCTGTTGACAAGTGGCGAGAATCCAAGCGCTGACCCAATGCCCAACAAAAGGATAGAAGTCCTGAAACTGGTCGAAGTATGACATCACATGCAGTGGTTGGTAATTAGTCATGCCCCTCAAACCAACCAGAGGGAGATAATCCATGCCAGGTGCATGAGTAATGAAGCTGTAGGGTGAATTGAGCCCTGTACACGATAAAATAACAAATGGATCTCAGATTCCTGCCAATAATGTCGTCCAAGACATAACATCTATGCACTTCGTTGGCTAAAATGAGTAAGACATGGCTATCTCATGGGTAAAATAGTATCCATATCGTCGGAAGGTGCCAATCGGTCTCAGGTATGACATGAACCACAAATACAACATAACTGAGCTGCCTATAAATACCCCTGCAGGGTGGGTACAACAATACATGGCTGATCTCAATGTCTCTATCACGATCATAGGCACAATGGTATGACCCTCCTTGATAGCTCTCACTGCCATGAGAACACCGTTGTCCAGCTCATCCATATACAGTGGCATGTACACATAAGCCACTACACAGATCATGAATGCGTCAACCCTGGCCATACGCCACTGATCCTTCGATGTGGTAAAATCCCCGGAGTGCCGCACATAACTGTCCTCTGAGCCAAATCAGTCTATCAGAAAATGCAGGGACACCACGTGACCGAATGTAATCTCATCCTGTACTACTCTACGCCTTAGCCCGGTGAGGGTCATGAACTGTCGGCTCATGTCGCTGATAGCCATCCACGCGCAAGGTAAGTCTAGTGGCAGCGCTGTCAACCGTGCATACTCCTCTAAGGTGAGAGTCAACTCCTGGGTCCCAAATCAAAAAACTTGCCTCTCCGGTACCCAATGCTCCAGCATACCCTCTACAAAGCCCATAGGAACCTGGAACATCAGGAGGGTCATGGAATGATGTAATAAATGATCAATAGTCACCCTGTTTGGAAGTGATAAACTATCATGCCACGACCTCAGACAGGAGGCTACCAATACTGTTGTGGTGTGATTAATGTGACTGACTATCGAAGAAGACATCTGTGTGGGTCATATCATAAAACCATCCAGGGGTCAATGCTAAATATCTCTGGACATATGTATGCATAACATAATACATGCATGATAAACAATAGATGACAATATGATGTAGGGAATGGATAAAACTATATACATTCCTAAGTACATCATCATCTAATACATCATCTCTGTACAGCTAAAAATACAGGGAAATGGGGCACAGACGCCGTACGACTAACAGAGGCCTATCAAAAGATATATCGAGAATGGGGAACAACCACCCAGTATCTAACAGAGGCCTATCAAAAGATATAATGAGAATACACATCAGAAGAAGACAATGGTATCAATGTCTACATCATTGATCCTGTCCACCTGATGTAACTCCTCCTGAGTCTCTGGATCTCCATCAACGGGGATGTCAAGCCTATACAATAGAGGATCTGCACCGACAAAACCATATGGGTCACCTAAGAGGCCAGCTCCTGAGCTGGAAGGATAAAAAGTATCTGCCTCTGAAGGATCTCTACCCAAGTGCTAGATAAAGAAATGTGTCCGGTCCAACTGCCGGGTCAAACTGTCAATCTGTGTCAAATGAGTCGGATCTCGAACACAGGCCATTTAATCCGTTATCATCATGGATCCAGGAACCATATCCCCTATAAACTGAGTGGCACGGGTTTGGGATCCGATGGTGCGAGGGGACGACCAGTGATGAAACATCTCCTGAGTATATGGACCCTCTAATAGTATAAAGACATCAACACCCATCAATAGGATATCAATGACGGGTGACTATGATACAGGCCAATAACGCCTAGCGGGAGGTAAGATCGGTACACGAATCTCCCCTGTGGTGCTCCTAATAGCATGCTCTCCCAAATAGAGCTCCCATCCTTCATCTGTAAAGAGAGGAATTCGGTGGGTGGATATCACGTACTCGACACCAGTCGGGAACCCATCCTCGAACCCAACTGTCAAATGTTCTCCAGAATAAGAAATCAAAATGATAGCATCAGCCGTCAACAACTCCAACTGTAGATGACAATGGGTGAAACCCTCAGCTATAGGATCCTCCACCAGTATGGAGTGATGACATTGCCGTCCTCATGGATATGTATCTAAACCTAACACACTCACAGGACACAAACATGAGAGCCTCTCATAGGCCCAGAACTACCAGCACAAAGGCAAACATCTGTTTTCAGTCAACACTTTTAACTTGTACAGGAGAAATCACAAGAGAAATACTCACCAACAAAAATGGGTAGAATCCTAACCAAGCCTCTGTCAAGCCTTGTGAACTCATGTACATCCCCTGAGGAAATAGGCGAAGGTATAGGAACCCCAATCATACTCTCTAATACGGTCTACATCTCGTGTAGCTCTGATTAAAGCAAATGATACCGTAGAAGAGTTATCCGTTATAAAGCTGGCCCTAATGATCATCAGGAACAATCGTCGAAGAATGAGATCCCTGACTCTCACATCATCGGGTATGGGCTCACTCAACAGCCCGCTCATAGCATCTATGCTAATAGGACTGACGGACCGTCCGCCCTTGGCGCCTCAAATGACTCCTAGTAAGGATCTAACAAAGATCGTGGTAATATCCACCGCACAAGGCAATCGGCACCCTCCAAACTCCATACCTGTGATAAACCGCCAATCCATCAGCGTCGTCATCACCTCATAGTCTAACAAGTGGAGAGACTGAGTCTGGTGAAACCAGCGCTTAGACAATTCCCTGAGATAACCCCAGGGACAATGGCAGGGGAGGATGGAAAAGAAACCCTTCCACAACCATGCATAATTTCTTGATAATCTGGATGCAGAGCCTGATACAGAGAGTGTATGCAGAACTAGTTCCCTCGAGGCTGTGTAAAGCCTGGAACCTACATCACAAAGCAGATTAACATCAGAACCTTTTCTCCTCATCAATAGGAAAAGGGAAGATCAAATCCAGCTTATACATCGTTTGCATGTAAGTAAATCGAGGGTTGTCAACTCAAATCACCAAGAAGCTCTGGGATCATCACCTGAATGCCTGAAAGATCCCTACGGGGAACATGAACAGCTGGAGCAGGATCTACAATTGATACATCCTTCTCCTCATCCTCAACATCCGGTACATCAACCCAGACATGATGAATCACCACCTCCGCCAGACGATGAGGCTGTCTACCTGAACGGGGTAGAGGCACATCAGAAGCCCTCCTACGCATACCTGAAGTGGTCCCGTAGGAACTATTGGGCTGATCCGGATCCATATATCTGGACACAAGTCTCCAAATTACCTCAGAAAGGGTGTGGTAAATTCTAACCTAGAGCTTTTCAAAATGCATTTTATGACTACATGCATGCATGCATTATTTTATCATACGCCTACAGTAGAGTTAAAAATCCATGACTATCCAATGCCTACATTTTGGAAATTTTTTGCCATAGTCTCCTTTATAAACAAGACTATCCACATCTACCCTTAGTCATAAACATCTTATATGCATTACATTATCAAAGATATAATCCGTAAAGGTAGCCTAATTATCAGTATTACTTTGTTTAACTACCTTTGCTCATTTATCCTCAAATAGGATAAGAAATAACAGAAATAAGGTACCAATTTGACTGTTTCAAAAGTTAATTTTTTTTCCATCATTATGTTCAGCATGGTTAAATATTAACATTTACTATGTTGAACATTTTTTATTGAGTCGTATGAGCATGCATATTCACTACTATGTGTTTAGAAGCATTTCATATGATAATTCATGTCCCATCGGATAAAAATTGGAAAAGAAGACATGCATACATTATCAGGACAGTGTAGAACACTTGTACAGTGATAGAAGTTCGAGTTGCAAAGGAGGTCTCACAAGTTGAAAAAGTTAAATCAGGAAAAAAGATGCTACGCGATTGAGCAGAATGATAAGTAGGTTTTATACCTATTTATTGGTTGCCAACTCACTGGAATTATGCTCATCTCAAGTAGATTTATTATGTTTTATTTGCATTTTGTGTTCATTTTATAGTATGCATAGCTGGAAATCCCTTAGCAACAAATGACATAGAACTAGCAAGAAAAAGACATGGTGGCTAGTGTAAGAGTGAAGATAGCGACTGGGCATGAGCAGGTGAGGAGGAAGATCAAGGAAGTAATAGAGTGAAGAAGAAAAAAGATGAAGAAGAAGGAAGTAGGAGACAATAGCAATAGCAAGAATCCAGTAGAATGCAAAGTCAAAGAAGAAAGTATGACATGGCCACCGCCATTATAGTTAAACATGGCGCACCAAGCTTAAAGAGAATCTGAGAGTTAGATCGGTAATTTGCAACAATGCACTCCAAAGAACAAAGGATCATGGCACGCCCCCGTCATTCATACGCCAGAGAATCCCACAGCACGCCCGCGCTCGATCCAGAGGATATTGCTGCGCGACCACGCTGATCATAATCAGTTTAAAAATGCTGACTTTTTTAATTTGAATTAGAGCGTGTTTTGCTCATCTGAGACAATATGGTTGGTTACCAAGACGTGGTTTTTAATTTTCATTTTTATTCTTAGGTTTAGACTACTCTAAAGAGGGTTTGGGCTTTTGATTACTATTTTTAGCTCCTCTCTTTATCTAGATTACTTAATAATTATATTTTTCAATTCTGGAGATTTTTATGGATTGGAACAAGCCTGGAAACAGAACTTACAGCAGGAATTTAAAGATTTGATCTCTTATGTAAGACCCCGAATTTTATGAAATGAAAGTATTCAATTATTTTATAATTATTTTTTTTAAATGGTTAAAGGGTGATATGTAAAAATTTTGCAAAGTATGCAAGTTGTTATAAAATATTCGTTTGGTCGGGGAATATTCTTTTTGTCGGGGAATATTTGTACGACGACACAATCATTAGTGGACCCAACAACAGAAGTATTGTCGTAGTTAGAAAATGACATAATTATCTTTTTATAAAAATAACGGTGAAAGTGTTACCGTTAAAATTGTTAAACTACCTGGTAGTAAAAGTACAGTAATACGCGTGGTTGCATAGTAGCACACGGTATTGATTATTGATGCTTACGAAAGAAGTCACTCAGTTATACTCAATTATTGCTACAATAATTGTTGCATCATATCTCTCATATTATTGATCCAATTATTATCACAGTATCATCTATATAATATGTTATATTATTAAATCAATAATTGAGACGACAAAGTTATTCATATTATTATTTGCAATATTGATAATGTCTAGAAATTCTGTCAAGGAGAGGTTATATAATCTAATTGCGCGCCAATAGGGAGAAATCCTTATTGGAAACCACCCTCTTTCCTGGAAACAACCTTGTTGTTAAATATTGTGAGTTACAATATTAATGATGAATAAGTTCGTGTTAATTAAAGATAAAATTGATAGTTCCATTATGTGGGAATTATTAGTGTTAGTGGAAATTGACATTTATTTCGATAATAATTAATGTCTGGAGGTTATATTGACCAATCGAGTAATTAACCGGATAAATGAGCAATTAATTGCTATTAATTCACATGCTTATAACTATGTGTTCACATGTGTGTACTATTGATTCACATGATTTACTATCAGGGGAGTTGGTGCAAGATTGATAATACTTGCATGACTAAATTAAAAATGGAGATATAGTTGAAGGTACTATACTGTAATTAGTTTTTTCACATGATTATACTATTGAGTCACATGAATGAACTATTGAGTTAGGGGAGGTGGTGCAAGTTTGATAATACTTGCAGGCTAAATTAAAAATGAAGAAAAAGAGGGAGGTATTATATTGTAATATTTTGAGCCCCAAAATGTGCAATTATTGAAACTATATTTTCCTATAAATAGAAGCTCATTCTTCCTTCATTTCTCACCAATTCACTAAGTCTCACAAGAGCAATTATTATAGAGAGAAATTATAGTAAGAAAGAAGAAGAAAAGTTTGCTACCTCACTATTTTAGTATCCAGTTTCTTCTAAGGTAAGGGGTATTATTTCTTTCGTATTCATGAAGAGAGTTATTTTCTTTCAATACTCGTAAGTGTTGTTATTCTATTCTTTATTATTACATTGGAATAACTTTTCTGCATGCGGTCTATCATATGCCCGGTGAATTCTTACATTATTCCATTCTTTATTATTCTGTTTGAATAACTTTTATGCATGCATGCGGTCTATCGCATGCCCGTGAATTCTTCTCATTATTCCATTCTTTATTATTCTCATTGGAACAACTTTCTGCATGCGGTCTATCGCATGCCCGGTGAATTCTTCATTATTCTATTCTTTATTATTACATTGGAATAACTTTTATCATCATCGATCTATCTATCTCATGCCCGTGAATTCTTCTTGTTATTCCATTCTTTATTATTCTATTGGAATAACTTTGTCTGCGTAGTAGTACGCGATGCATGGTGAATGATCCTTCAGTATTCATTCCTTATTAAATTGTGGAAATGATCTGTCTACGTGGATTACCGCATGGCAGGTGAAAATCCATTTGCAGTTTCATATATCCTAGTATACTCATTTGGTTAAAGTTTTGGCTTCTATACTCCATGAAATTAGTAGAATATCCTGGATATTTGTGCTTCATCCAGTATCTTTTCATGGAAATATTCTTCTAAGCATTCTTGAATTTTACACCACAAAGCAGTATCATGTTGACAATTTGAATGTTATTGATTTCTGGATAAATTAGATTATAAATCTTTAAAATTTATCCTTGAACTTATTTTATTGAATTATTATGTCATTGTCATCATCCTCATGCTTATATTGTGATGAAAGTCATCTTTGTCTTACGCGCATAGATGGACTTCATATGATTATGACCAGGGATTATTCGGTATAATCATGACCGTAATATGACGAATGATGTGGTGAAAGTTCTCATTGGCCTGTAGTTCATTGATGGATAGTTGTTGGTATGATTATGACCAGGGATTATTTGGTGTAATCATGACCATTGATGATTACATGAATATCCTTGGTCGTGATGCAGGGATGATTCGATTTTATTTATTAAGCTGAGTCTCAGCGATAAAGTTGATCTAAAACTTGTTGTCTATTATATTCTATCAGTTGTTATACTGTTGAAGGCTAAGGATAATTTATTCTGCATTATCTTAGTCATAATATTTCTTACTGGGATAGTTGAGCTCACCCCCTTTCTTTCACTCTTCTCTTCAGGAAATGAGAATATAACTGGGATGAGTCGGGGAACGGATTCATGGTCTAGATGGTTGTTTTAGTAGTCCTCACTATTCTCTAAAATAGTGTGACAATAAATATAATAAGGACTCCATTGAGTGTGGATATTGTCTAGAAGACAATATTCGTGTTAAAACTCTCACCTTATGTTTTGTCGTATTTTACACGATAGTTGTATAATTAAGTTTTTATTTGTATTCTGTACCATGTATTTGGCGACTCAAGATGGGTGATGTATACCTGTTTTGGGGGCGTCACAGTTGGTATCAAAGCTTAGGAATATGATCCTTGGCTGAGATGTGAGACAAGAACTAGGAGGGGAGAGATGGGAATTCATTCGCTAGTATGATCTACCTAAGTTTATTTGGTATTTAATTGGTCGGTCAGAGTATAGGGATAATATGTAATATGTCAATTAACCTTTGTTTTGTGGCAGTGTTTGAAAATGGTAGCTGAAAATGTTAATAATGGAGTGAATGAGACTTTTGAGACACCTTTAATCATTAAGCAGGTTAATGTGATGTCAAACGAAGAAGAAATTAGAGATATCTACGTGTTGAGTGAAGAACTTATAAATTCACCCGAGCTAGTTGTAGAGGTAGTAGCTGAGAGTGAGGAAGAAGAGGAAGAAGAGTAAGAAGAAGAACCTGATGAGAATTTGTTAGAAGAATTTTATGATATAAATTTAGAAATACAAAATCATATTCATGAGTTAGAAGAGCAGGCTGAAGAACGGCAGGCGATCATGGAGAAAAGAGATGCAACAATTCAAAATTGTGTTACCCGATGTGCGATGCTTGAACAGAAGCACTCCTTGGCAGAGTATAAGATATTAGAGCTGGAATCTGAAAATGCTATGATCAAAGTTCTGATGAAAGAAGAAGCAACTGAATGAAGGAGAATAGATGATGCATGGGTAAAAGCCGCACGACGCGTTGATATCGTAGAAGAAGACGTCCGATCCAATAAAGTCAAAATAGATGAAATGGATTTCTCTTTTTGGACAACAATTAGGAGAATCCAACATCGAGTTCGAAATTACCCTGTGCAGAGCGGTCAATCCCAATTCAATATTGATCGGAGGGTAATGATTCGAATCATGGATCAGGAATGTGACAAAGCAATTAAGGGTGGAATGTACTCTATAGCAAAGTTAAGTCCAACTGGGATGGTGACGCCAAAGGATGTTCTAGATAAGAAAAATTCGGTAGTTTAAGTGAGAGCGTTTATCGAGAAACTCGAATGAAGTTATCACGGGTAAGTTAATCATAAACTCTTATGAAGTCTATACCTTATTCGATACCGGTTCTACCCACTCTTGTATTTCACCTAGTTGTGTTCAACGTTTTAACTTGGCTCTTAAGAAATTAGACTTTGACTTATCTGTTAAAACTTTGTTAGGAGAAACCTTCATTACATCCACTGTTTATAAATCTTATTTAATTCAAATCGACACTTTCACGTTACCTGTCGATCTTATCTCTTTGAGAATACTTGCATTTGATGTGATTTTAGGGATTGATTGGTTAACTACTCATCATGCTAAAATCGATTATTTTCGTAAGGTTGCTAGCTTTCATATTCCTAACCAACCTATTATGCGAATTCAAGCAACCAAACCACTAAAGTCAAATCACTATCATATCAAACCATAAGTAAAGAGAGTCCCGAGCCTTTATCTGGTGACTTCCTTTTGTGGAATGTACCGAAGCCAGACATTTCGTAGGGGACGTATTGAATAACGGTGGCAAGTTGATAGGCATCAATGTGACGTGCTATCCAAGTCTTGGATGGGAGTCACAGTTTTGAATGAAATTTTTATTGTTAATAAATTTCCTGACGTATTCCTGAAGACTTTCTTAGCCTACCCCTATAGCGTGAAATCAAATTTTGTTTTGACCCCGGTACAAAACCCATTTCTAAAACCCTTAAGTATTTCTTCACCCAAAACGAACGTATAATGCGCCGAAGACGTTGGCTCGAGCTGTTGAACCATACCATTCAATATCATCGTGGAAGAGCGAACATAGTAGCTGATGCGTTGAGTAGCATATCGTATGCGGTTACGAGTGTGACGTTGTTAACACAAAACCCATTTCGTATAACTTACAAATGATGAAGATAGAGTTAAAGACTCTAGGGACCCACGTGGTGATATTAAATATATGAGTAGAATCGACTTTAATCGATAAAGTTAAAGGCCGCTCAAGCTACACACCCAGAGCTGATGAATATGAAGAAGAAGGTTCAAGAGGGCGTTATTCTAGAAGCAAGAGTCGATGAAGAGAGGAAATCTCAACCCTTGATTTTATTGGCCCATTTGAAATCCTTGATCGAGTAGGAACTGTGGCCTATAGACTCGCTTTACCGCCAAGTATGTTGCGTGTTCATAACGTTTTTCACGTATCGATGTTACGTAAATATGTGGATGACTCAAACCACATTATTGAATTGGAATTAGACGAGATAGCAGAAGATTTAACGTATGAGAAGATACATGTTAAAATCTTGGATAAGAAGGATCATATTCGACACTCAAAGGTTATACCTCAAGAGTTAAGATCTGAAATGTAGTCAAGATATCCTCACCTCTTCGGCATACCAGGTATGTACGTAAATTTCGAGGGTGAAATTTCATAAGGTGGGGAGATTGTAAGTCCCCGAATTTTATGAAATGAAAGTATTCAATTTTCTTATAATTATTATTTATTTTTTTCGTAAATGGTTAAAGGGTGATATGTGAAAATTTTGCAAAGTATGCAAGTTGTTATAAAATATTCGTTTGGTCGGAGAATATTCTTTTTGTCAGGGAATATTCGTACGACATCACAATAATTGGTGGACCCCACAACGAAAGTATTGTCGTAGTTCGAAAATGACAGAATTATCTTTTTATAAAAATAATAGCGAAAGTGTAACCGTTAAAACTGTTGAACTACTCGGTAGTAAAAGTACAGTAATATGCGTGATTGCATAGTAGCACACGGTATTGATTATTGATGCTTACGTAAGAAGTCACTCAGTTATACTCAATTATTGCTACAGTAATTGCTGCATCATATCTCTCATATTATAGATTCAATTATTGTCATAGTATCATCTGTATAATATGTTATATTATTAAATCAATAATTGAGATAACAAAGTTATTCATATTATTATTTGCAATATTGACAATGTCTAGAAGTTCTGTCAAGGAGAGGTTATATAATCTAATTGCGCGCCAATAGGGAGAAATCTTTATTGGAAAGCTCCCTCTTTCCTGGGAACGACCTGGTTATTAAATATTGCGAGTTATAATATTAATGATGAATAAGCTTGTGTTGATTAAAGATGAAATTGATAGATCCATTATGTGGGAATTATTAGTGTTAGAGTAAATCGACATTTATTTCGATAATAATTAATGTCTGGAGGTTATATTGACCAATCGGGTAATTAACCGGATAAATGAGCGATTAATTGCTATTAATTCACATGCTTATAACTATGTGTTCACATATGTGTACTATTGATTCACATGATTTACTATTAGGGGAGTTGGTGCAAGATTGATAATACTTGCATGACTAAATTAAAAATAGAGGTATAATTGAAGGTATTATACTGTAATTAGTTTTTTCACATGATTATACTATTGAGTCAAATGAATGAACTATTAATTCACATGATTTACTATTAGGGGAGGTGGTGCATGTTTGATAATACTTGCGGGACTAAATTAAAAATGAAGAAAAATAGGGAGGTATTATACTGTAATATTTTGAGCCCCAAAATGTGCAATTATTGAAACTATATTTTTCTATAAATAGAAGCTCATTCTTCCTTCATTTCTCACTAATTCACTAAGTCTCACAAGAGTAATTATTTTAGAGGGAAATTATAGAGAGAAAGAAGAAGAGAAGTTTGCTACCTCACTATTCTAGTATCTAATTTCTTCTAAGGTAAGGGGTATAATTTCTTTCGTATTCACGAAGAGAGTTATTTTCATTCAATACTCGTAAGGGTTGTTATTCCATTCTTTATTATTACATTGGAATAATATGTACGTCTTGATCTATCGCATGCCCGGTGAATTCTTCATTATTCCATTCTTTATTATTCATTAGAATAACTTTGCATGCGGTTTATCGCATGCCCAGTGAATTCTTACATTATTTCATTCTTTATTATTCTCATTGGAATAACTTTTCATATATGGTTTATCGCATGCCCGGTGAATTATTCTATTATTTAATTCTTTATTATTCATTCAATAACTTTTATGCATGCGGTCTATCGCATGTCTGGTGAATTCTTACATTATTCCATTCTTTATTATTCTTGGAATAACTCATGCATGCGGTCTATCACATGCACGTGAATTCTTCATTATTCCATTTTTTATTATTACATTGGAATAACTTGTCATCGCGGACTATTGCATGCCCGGGTGAATTCTTTTGTTATTCCATTCTTTATTATTACATTGGAATAACTTTGTCTATCGCGGTCTATCGCATGCACGGTGAATTATTCATTTATTCCATTCTTTATTATTCTATTGGAATAACTCGTCTGCATGCGGTCATCGCATGCACGGTGAATTCTTCTGTTATTCCATTCTTTATTATTCTATTGGAATAACCTGTCTGTGTGGACTACCGCATGCATGGTGAATGATCCATCGTATTCATTCCTTATTAAATTGTGGAAATGATCTGTCTACGTGGATTAACGCATTGCGGGTGAAAATCCATTTGCAGTTTCATATATCCTAGTATACTCATTTGGTTAAAGTTTTGGCTTCTATACTCCATTAAATTAGTTGAATATCCTGGATATTTGCGCTTTATCCAGTATCTTTTCATGGAAATATTCTTCTGAGCATTCTTGAATTTTACTCCAAAAAACAGTATCATGTTGATAATTTGGACGTTATTGATTTCTGGATAAATTAGATTATAAATCTTTAAAATTTATCCTTAAACTTATTTTATTGAATTATTATGTCATTGTCATCATCCTCATGCTTATATTGTGATGAAAGTCATCTTTGGCTTACGCGCATAAATGGACTTGATATGATTATGACCAGAGATTATTCGGTATAATCATGATAGTAATGTGACGAATGATGTGGTGAAAGTCCTCATTGTCCTGGAGTTCATTGATGGACAGTTGTTGGTATGATTATGACCAGGGATTATTTAGTATAATCATGACCATTGATGATTACATGAATATCCTTGGTTGTGATGCAGGGATGATTCCATTTTATTTATTAAGTTGAGTCTCAGCGATAAAGTTGATAGAAAGCTTTTTAAATCATAGAAGATAGTAGATTTTATGCTCTACTTGACTCTTCTAATGGATTGCTTATTCTGCTGCAGTTGTTGATCTAAAAATTGATGTCTATTATATTCTATCAGTTGTTATACTGTTGAAGGCTATGGATAATTTATTCTGCATTATCTTAGTCATAATATTTCTTACTGGGCTAGTTGAGCTCACCCTTTCTTTCACTTTTCTCTTCAAGAAATGAGAATATAGTTGGGACGAGTAGGGGAACGGATTGACGGTTCAGATGGTTGTTTTAGTAGTCCTCACTATTCTACAAAATAGTGTGACAATAAATGTAATGAGGACTCCATTGAGTGTGGATATTAACTAGAAGACAATATTCGTGTTAAAACTCTCAGCTTATGTTTTGTCGTATTTTACACGACAGTTGTATAATTAAGTTTTTATTTGTATTCTGTACCATGTATTTGGCGACTCAAGATGGGTGATGTATACCTGTTTTGGGGGCATCACATCTTATTTCTTTCATAACTCTTGTTTGCATTTCTTATTTTAATGGTTTGATTCAATCCCATAATGGCTTTTGGTTCAAAAATGAACTAAATTCCATTATGGGATTCTAATGGATTTTAATGCGTAGTTTAAACATGTATGACTGATTATGATGTTGCATATTTAATATTGGATTATGGTTGTGCTAAATGTATGAATTCTTGATCACCATTCACACTAATTGCTTAATGGATTTGGAAAATGAAATATAAGTATAGACTAGACCATAATGACATATGTTCATAAGGCTTATTTGTGTTAGGCTTTGTGATTCGTGACCCAGATAGGCATATAGTGTTTCACCATTTGTAGTCATTTAGAGAGTTTGAGCTTAAATCATATTTATTGTAAATTCACATAGACATATAGTGAGTATAGTATTTGTGATGCTTGCATGAATTCTATCAATTGTGGATTTTGTGTAAATTGGGCATAGGTCATTGAAAAATGGTTGTGTTTCACTTATGTGCTCTCGACTAGCTTTCCATATTTAATAAGTAAACATAAGATGAGGCAGACATTTTAGATGAAACATTAGATGATATAAGAATCCCATATCTTTCCAATTTGATTACCTACTTTTCGTAAATATTATTTTTGTGTTGATAATTAATTTAAATATAAATTCATTTGTTGACTGATCGTTTGAGCATATAAAAATAGTGATTAAGTTGTTGCATGATAATTTAGATTTATCACCTTTCTCCGTGGGATCGATACTCTCTTACTCTGTACTACTTGTTGACCCATGTATACTTGCATGAGTTAGAGTCCATTTTGTTAAACCAAAAAGGAGGCAACAAGTTTTTTGCGTCATTACCGGGGAGAGGCGTTTATTTTTAATATTGTCGTCATCAACTAAATCTAGATTTATGTGACTTAGACAATTCTATTCTTATCTTATTTCTATTTTGTTTTTGTTTGTATTTTAGGTACTTGTATACATTTTATGCACACACGATCGACAAACTCTGAATTGGTGCCTGCACAGGATAATATCAACGGCAGAGGTTGGAAATTGAGAGTACGTCACAATATACAAGTAGATTTTGATACTTCAACATCCAACATGGTAGCAGAAGAGCAAAGAAAGGAAGGCAGGGCCTTAGAGATTATTCAATGCCTAACATCAATGAGTTGCAGTCAAGCATCATGAGTCTAGCTATAACAGCCAACACTTTTGAGATAAAACTGGGCACTATTCAAATGGTGCATAATTCAGTACAATTCGGGGGTGCTGCTACAGATTATCCGAACGAGCACTTATTGAGCTTCATAGAAATTTTTGACACCTTCAAGTATAATGGGATATCTGAAGATGCAACCAGGCTCAGACTGTTCCCATTTTCTTTATGGGACAAGGCTAGAAGTCGGCTCCACTCTTTACCATCAGGATCTTTTACTACATGGGAGGACTTAGCACAGAAGTTCTTAGCCAAATTTTTCCCAATGGCTAAGACAGCAAAAATAAGGACTTCAATTTCCTAGTTTGAACAACAGCAGGGTGAATCACTGTATGAAGCATGGGAACGCTACAAAGAGACGCTAAGGAAATGTCCCCATCATGGAATTTCGGATTGGATGGTGATAAATACTTTTTATAATGGATTGGGATGGAAGTCAAGGCCAATTGTAGATGCTGCAACAGGAGGAGCTTTATGGGCTAAGAGTTATGAAGAGGCTTATAATCTTATAGAGACTACGGTAGCAAACAACTTTTAGAATCCTACGGCCAGGATGCCACAGCCCAAAGTTGCGGGATTGTTAGAAGTAGATGATATTACACAGTTGTTAGCTCATATGGCATCTATGGCAAAGAAGATTGATTCGTTGGCGGAGAATAAAGTGAAGCTAGTTGCTTATGTATGCGAGATATGTGTGGGGTCACATCAAACTAACCAGTGTGCAATCAGTTTAGAATCGGTACAATATGTGAGCAATTAACAGAAGAATCAGAATTTCCAGAATTCCTATAACCTAAACAACCACAACCATTCCAATTTTAGCTGGACAAACAATCAAAATCAACAAAACCAACAGTTTCAACCACAACATCAGTTCCAGTCACAACCATCTCACCAACAGTATGCACCAAAACCACCCTACCCTCCAGGATTTCAACATCAACCACAACATCATCCACCACCTGCTCCTCAGCTAGAGAAGAAGTCAGAAATAGAGGAGATGATGCTGAAGTACATGGCAAATACAGAGGTAATGACCAAAAGCCAAGCAGTGGCTATCAAAAATTTGGAGACGCAGATGGGTCAAATGGCTAGTATGCTCAACAACAGACCACAAGTGACCTTGCCAAGTACAATAGAAGAAAATCCAAGAAGGGAGGGTAAAGAACAGTGTCAGACCATAACTCTCAGATCAGAGAAGAAGATTGCAGATTTACAGCATAGCGCGCCCGCGCCACTTTTACAACAGGAAGTAGCGCGACCACGCGATGAAGAGAATGGTTCTGATGAAGGTTTGTGTAAAGAAGGTTCTGAACAAGTGGAATTGGAGAAGATGAGTAAAGAGTCACCTGAGAAACCAGTGATTAGACCACCAGTTGGTCATCCCCTGTTCCATATCCATAGAGATTTCGAAAGCAAAGGTAAGCCAAGTAGTTTAGCAAGTTTTTGGAGGTGTTCAAGAAGCTACAAATCAATATACCGTTCGATGAGGCATTGTAACATATGCCAAGTTATGCAAAGTTTATGAAGGGAATCTTGTCAAGGAAGAAAAGGCTAGAAAATATTGAAATAGTAGCCTTGACTGAAGAGTGCAGTTTAGTGCTTCAACACAAGTTACCTCCAAAGCTAAAGGACCTGGGCAGCTTCAGAATACGTTGTTCAATCGGAAAGATGTGTTTTGATAAATGCTTGTGTGATTTAGGGGTGAGCATCAACTTGATGCCACTGGCAGTTTTTAATCAGTTAGGATTGCCGGCTCCAAGGCCGACAAATATTACTTTATAGCTTGCTGATAGGTCCATTACTTATTCACAAGGTATTGTCGAAGATGTGCTGGTTAAAGTAGATTTCCAGCAGATTTCATTATCTTGGAGTATGAAAAAGACAGAAGTATACCTAACATTCTTGGGAGACCATTCCTAGCCACAGGAAGAACTTTTATAGATGTCCAGAAAGGTGAATTGACAATGAGTGTTCATGATCAAGAAGTCACCTTCAACATGTTTAAGGCTATTAAGTTTCCTATAGACGAAGAGGAATGTTTTAGGATTGATATGTGGATAAGATGTTTAATGATGGAGTAGAGAATTTGGTGAAAATGAGCCTTTGAAGACTGCTATTTTGGGAAGTTCTAAGATAGAAGATGATGAGATTACTGAGTTTTTCAAATTGTTGACATAACACCACAATTTAGAAGATTCAAGACTCCGATTGAGCCACTTAAGATTGATGGGGAGACATCAGTGAAACTTAAGCCATCTCTTGAGATGCCTCCAGAACTTAAGTTAAAACCTCTTCCAGACCACTTGAGGTATGCATTTTTAAATGATAATTCAAAATTATATTTTATTATTTCTTCTGCACTAACATCTTGCCAGGAAGAAAAGCTGCTAAGAGTTCTAAGAGAGTTCAAATCAGCCATTGAATGGACCATAGCAGACATTAAAGGGATCAGCCCATCATTCTGCATGCATAAGATCCTGCTGGAAGATGATAGTAAACCTTCAGTGCAGCAACAAGGGAGACTAAATTCGATTATGAAGGAAGTGGTCAAGAAGGAAGTTCTGAAGTGGCTAGATGTAGGAATAATATATCCGATCTCAGACAGCTCGTGGGTGAGCCCGGTATAGTGTGTGCTGAAAAAAGGGGGAATGACTGTAGTCTCAAATTAAAACAACGAAATGATACCAACTAGGACAATGATGGGGTGTAGAGTCTTCATGGACTACCGCAGACTTAATAAAGCTATAAGGAAAGACCATTTCCCGTTACTACTTATTGATCAGATGTTGGACAAGCTAGCGGGTCACGAGTACTATTGCCTTTTGGATGGGTATTTAGGGTATAATTAGATTGTGATAGCTCTAGAATACCAAGAAAATACAACTTTTACATGTCCATACAGAACATTCGCTTTCAGAAGGATGTCTTTCGGGTTGTGTAATGCCCCGGCCACATTTCAGAGGTGTATGATGGAAATCTTTTTGCATATGGTGGAGCACAATGTGGAAGTGTTTATGGATGACTTCTCAGTATTTAGAGATTTGTTTGATTTATGTTTAGAGAATCTAGTGATGGTATTAAAGAGATGTGTTGAAACAAATTTGATTTTGAATTGGGAAAAGTGTCATTTGATGGTACAAGAGGGTATCATATTGGGACACAAAGTTTCAAAGAAATGATTATAAGTGGATCGAGCTAAGTTAGAGACTATTGAAAATTTGCCTCCACCAACTTCTGTTAAAGGTGTTTATAATTTTTTAGGGCATGCAGGCTTTTACCGCAGATTTATTAGAGACTTCTCCAAGATCACAAAGCCACTTTGCAGTTTATTGGAGAAGGATGCACAATTCAAGTTCGATAAAGAATGTATGTTTGCATTTGAGAATTTGAAGAGAAATTTAACTACAACACCAGTGATCACAACACCAGATTGGGACCTACCATTTGAATTGATGTATGATGCAAGGGACTTTACTGTGGGGGCTATTTTAGGCCAGCGAAGGGATAAGATCTTTCATGTGATTTACTATGGACCCTTACTGATGCTCAGTTGAATTATACCACCATAGAGAAGAAACTATTGGCAGCTGTGTATGCTTTTGACAAGTTTCGTGCGTATTTGATTGGGTCTAGGGTGATAGTGTACACAAATCATGCATCAATTCGACACTTAATGGCAAAGAAAGATGCAAAGCCTTGACTAATCAGGTGGATACTTTTTTTGTAAGAATTTGATTTGGAAATCAAGGACAGGAAAGGGACTGAGAACCAAGTGGCGGACCACTTATCTAAATTGGAAAATCTAGGAAGAGATGTAAGATAAGGTTATTTCAAGTTTGGGGGTATTTGATAAGTAGGTTTTATACCTACTTATTGGTTGCCAACTCACTGAATTATGCTAATCTCAAGTAGTTTTATTATGTTTTATTTGCTTTTTGTGTTCATTTTGCAGTATGCATAGCTGAAACTCCCTTAGCAACAAATGGCATGGAATGGCATGGAACTAGCAAGAACAAGACATGGTGGCTAGTGTAAGAGTGAAGATAGCAGCTGGACATGAGCAGGTGGGGAGGAGGATCAAGGAAGTAATATAGTGAAGAAGAAAAGAGATGAAGAAGAAGGAAGTAGCAGATAGCAGCAATAGTAAAGTAGAAGAGAATGCAAAGTCAAAGTGCGAAGATGGCCAGCGGACCGCTTATTCTAGCTAAACATGGCGGCGCTGCGCCATATGCATATGCCGAAGAATCCCACAAAGGCGCTCACACTCGATCTAGAGTATATTACTGCGCCACCGCGCCGGTCATAATCAGTTTAAAAATGCTGACTTTTTGTAATTTGAATTGGAGTGTGTTTTGCTCATCTGAGACGATATGGTTGGTTACCAAGACGTGGTTTTCAATTCTCATTATTGTTCTTAGGTTTAGATTACTTTAGAGAGGGTTTGGGCATTTGATGTGATAACCCAGGATTTTGAATATCCAAATTTTACGAATAATTTTTTTTTATTTTATATTAATATTGATTGTTAATATTTTGTTGTGTATCTGTGAAACAAGTCTCGAGATGTAGTCAATTTGTGTATTGACGAAGAAATAAGAGTAAAGTTGTGATTAACAGATTTAGAAACCCTAACTCTAGTTACGGATACGGATTCAATAGAAAATATAATTAATATAATTATATGGATAGGTACGTGTTTTTGATAAATGATTGATCGGATAGGGTACAATATTAGTAAACCCTAATAAGGGATTAGAAACCCTAATCTCAGGTTTAAAAACCCTAACGCGTAGTTAGGAACCCTAATCAAAAATTGGAAAACCCTAATTTTAAATTTGGGAATCTTAAACCCTTATTAAGAAGCCCTAATCCTAATTAGTAAGATCTAAAGTGATTAGTAAACTTTAATGTGATTAGTAACCCTTAATATAATTAGGAAACCCTAATTATATTTTTGAGATCTTAATTTTCTATTTTATAAATCCTAATTTAGAAAATCCTAGAAGCTAAGGTTGTAAAACCTAAGGGTTAGACCCTTAGGGTTAAACCCTAAGGGTTAGATCAATTGTCAAGAATGCGATTAAAAGAAAGATGCAAATGACAATATTACCCTTTTTCATTCTTTAATGAGCTAGCTTGTAAATCTTTCCAACTCAAGAGTTGGTGACCCACTATATTGAATTGGTGACTTAAAATGGCCAGCAAAAACTAACCAACAGACCAGATCATATATTGCATCATGATATATATTTATATATATATATATATATAGATTTGAGAGAGAGAAAATCACAAAACTTATCCATTTTGCTCTTAAGCTCTCACCAACTCTCTCTCTCACCAAAACCTTCGAATTCATCAAGTGTTTCAGTCACATATTAACCCTTTAAAACATCTAGATCAAATTGGTAGAGCCAAGATCAAAGCATCCTCAAGAAAATGTATAAACCTAAACCCATCATAGATCTTGTGTACTAAGCTAAAATTTGTGTTTATGTATTTATAAAAGTGTTAGATGATGTTTTATGGTGATCTATGTTGATATAACATAGATCCATAGCATCAAAATGTTTTAAAATTGAAGTTTTTCAAAACTGTTCAAGAACACTTAAATGGTCTGACAAGCTAATGTCAGGAGCCATAAATATTTCCCTGTTTTTTGGTTTTAGTTGTTTTATGTTTCGGATCTATAGTTTGGTATGTGGTCTTTGATCTGAAAGTGGTATCACAGTCATTGGATGTCTAGATTTCTTGTTATAATCGGTCAAAGTCAGTTGACCTACCATGACCGAGCGAATTATGGGTAACCTAGATAGCAGTTTCTAGAGTCTGACAAGATTTTCTAAGATATAAATCTGTCAGGTGTTATGAGTTATGTTGATGGTGTTGTAACTAGCTTGTAGTATGTTATATGTACTATAAATCCATGCCTTTAGATTCCATAAACAACAAATATATTGGTTGTAAGTGATGGTCAAAGTAGCCCATCTGATCACAAAGACACTTTTCTGGAATTTCCAGAAAGTGTATGAACAAGGTTTCTGACCGTGTTTGACCGGACTTAATTTGGCAAATCTGTTGTTGTTGAACTAAGATGTTGTTATGTAAATGTTTATTGACACACGTACTATAGATTTAAATCATAAGATCGACTATTTGTGATCACCATAACATAGATTAAATGGAGCTTCAAGATGGCCACTCGATCTGCCTGGGTTTCTAGGAAACCCAGGTAACGTCTGACAGTGACTTTGAATGGCTAGATCATATTGCTATGATTTGGAATGACCTATAAGATAATTGATACTTGTAGTGTTACACAAACACTACAAGATCAAGGTTCTATCTTGCCATGAACATGTATGGATTAAGATTTATAGGCGGTCAAACGTGACTCCTTGCTAAACTAAATTGTCAGTTTTCTCGAGGTCAAGAACACCTAAGATGATAGAAAGCGTCGTCAAAGGCCTACAACAACGGTTTGATTAATATTTAATTTCTTATATTCCGAAAATTAATTAAAAATAGAAATAAATTCTAAAAATTATCAAAAATTATTTTAAATTATGAAAAATAATTTTTGACTGTTTGAAATATTTTTCCATTAATATTTATAATTATTTAAATATTAATGGTATTTAATTAATATATTAAATAAATTAGAGAAAAATGATTTTAATATTATAAAAATCATTTTAAATAAGAATAAAGTGTTTAAAAATATTTTGAGTTATAAAATGTAACTTTTAATATTTTTGGAGAATTTTCATTGATAATTTAATATTAATAATATTAGATTTATTTATTTATCATATTAAATAAATGAGTTAAAAATGGTTTTATTGAATTAAAAATCATTTTAAATGAGAATAAAGTGTTAGAAAATATTTTAAATTATAAAATATAATTTTTAATAATTTTGGAGAATTCTCATTAATAAATTAATATTAATGATATTAGGTTTATTTAAATATTAGATTAAATAAATGATGGTAAAATGGTTTTATTGATTTTAAAATCATTTAAAAATGAGAAAAGTGATATAAAAATATTTGAAGTTATAATTAATAACTTTTAATATTTTGATGATAATTTCATTAATATTTAAATATTAATGGTGATGGTTTAAAAATGATTTTAATTAATTTAAAAATCATTTATGTAGAATATTTATGATTTAAAAATATTTTAAGTTATTAATAATAACTTTAATATTTTGACAAGTATAACATTAATATTTTTATATTATTCAATATCAATGATGATAAGATTATTTGATAATTAAATCATTTAAAAATGATTTAAGTGTTTGAAAAATTATTATAAATTATTAAAAGCTTCCAAAAATATTATAAATGATATATGACTTATCTAAAATAATATTGAAGCTTAGAGACCAAGTTTAAATTGACAATAAATGTGTTAATTGTGGATAAGGTGACCAATTATAATCGAGATGAGATCAAGTCCAACCTGCAAAACTAGTTAGACTTGATAAGTGTTTATATAGGTTATAAACACTGATGTGGCTATGTGGCAATGTGTCTAGGTGAAATATTGACTGTAAATTATAATATTGTGTGTTGTGAATTATTGTGCTAATTGTGAGACCGACATTGTTGATTTTAGGTCTTACGAACGTAGATAAGTATATTGTGTAGCTATAATCAACGCGAAAGACAAGTTTCCTTAACTCAACCTTGAGTTATATTGTTCAAATAGTATGGTGGTTAATTATTGTTGATTAGACCACGTCTGTGAATTTATTGTTGATTATTCGCAGTTAGTACATGCTTATTAATTCAAATTGAATTAGTGATTATGAGAATATACATTTATAGAATAATTGTTATTGGATATTCACATCCGTAGAATCTATTAGTGATTGTAAATAATATAGATAATTCCTGTCTATTGTCAAATCATGTTGAGAAATGTCTTAGCCAATAGTTCTGGCTAGACAAATATTTGTTAGAACTTAATACATTCGAGAAGAGAAGATAGGATAAGAGAATTCAATTATTATTGATAGATTGAGGCCAATTGTTTTGGCTAGATCAAGAAAGTAAATTTGATAAGTTCGAGAAAAGAAGAGAAGAGAAGAGTAGTGTTTAGATTTTGAAATCATTGTATTTCATTATTAAATCAAATTCGTATTCTAAGACTGAGAGGAACAACCTTTTATTATTAAAGGGGTAGAATTTTTGGTCGTATATTCGGCCATTGAGCGCTTTCTAAATATTATGCATAATATAGGGTATAATAAAGTTGATCACTTTATATACTTGTAGAGAGGTATAATTTAATCTTTATGGTTATCTGATACACCTGGGTATATCAAAGTATATCTTTGATAGTTACTCAAGAATAGAAGTTATAGATCCTTGTGACCACTCAACATAAATTCTAAAAAAATATTTCAATCTTGTTAATTGGGTATATCAAAGTAAATCTTTGATAGTTACTCGAGAAGATAATTTCAAGATCATTTAAGATCATTCAGCTTAAACTTTGGAGAATTCTTCTAAATTATTATTCAATTGAATATCGTAGAAACTTTAAAAGCATTGTACTCTTTTATTATTGAACTATCGTGTTGCATAGGTTGCGAGAAGGTTGGTTAGATAAGAACAAATTGTTCAGCTATTTCAAAGTTCCCCAAACTTTGGTTTCATTCTATCATAATAGATAGTCTGTTGTTCTGATTCTAATATATTCATTATATTTCTTAACTTGCAGGGAAAATTTGTTGCTCACCCTTGCTAAATAAAACTTTTCAGCTAGGGACGAGGTAGCAGGAGGTGCTATGAAGGACAAAGGCAAAGGCATAGTAATAGAGTAATTATGAATGAACATATATATTATGTTGTAGTTGTAAACCCTTTTTGTATATCTAAAGGGTATGTTTGTAATGTTAAGGTTAGAGAACCTGGGACTAATGTATTAACTTTATCAGTTAATGTGGTGTAATATTCTATTCATCAATGAATGGGTAGTTAGATGATAATTATATTGTGGATCATGAACACCAAACTTGGGGGTTAGGTAACCAGGATTTGGGGGTGTCACAGGTTGGTATCAAAGCTATAGGTTATAAACCTTAAGTGGGGTGGGGAAAACCCTAGGATTATAACCATAAGCGAAATCTATAATATTCATGTAGAGTACTAAGCGAGGGATTGTCGAAGCGTATCGATAGTGAGATATGTGGACACATAGTGTGAGAAGTTCATACTGGTGAAGTACTAATCAAGTTGTTTAACTAATTGTAGGATGTCGAGAGAAGATCAGATGAGTATGGAGATGTCAACGGCTGTTGTACCAGTGCCAATAGCTGAGGTGGCAGCACAAAGTGAATCAATTGAGAAGGTGGGAAAAGATGAACCCATGGTTAATATCGGGAGTGATCTGGTGATGAGGAGGTGGAGTCTGAAGAAGCTAAGGTGGAGAAAGAAAATAAGACCAAAGTTTGAATAAAAGGTCAAGAATCTGCAGAAGTACAAGAACTCCAGAGTAAAGTATTTCTCTTAGAGGAGTTGTGGAAGACAGAAAGGGTGTTACGTGAAATGTCAGAAGAACGAAACGAGTTGAAGACGCAGATGGATAAGATGAAGACTGAAGGTGGTGGATCATGTGACGCCCCAAAAATAGGTCCACATGACCCATTCTGAGTCGCCAGATATCATACTATAAAAATCAAATACAAACTTCATTTATACAACTATTGAACTATCGTGCAGAATACGCCCACAGTTAAACTATGAGTTTTAATACAAATGTATGTAACTCTCATGGTGCCTCAACCACAACCTTACAATGGTAAGTCTTCTCTTGACATATAACTATCCCCACCGTCTGCAATATAACATTATGTTTCAACCAAACTCCAAGATCATATAGGTAGTGCTCGTAGATATAATGAGCAAGTGGATATGCACAACCCTGTCTTATGATAACACGAGGTTGTATGTCATTAGACATCTTGTATGATAGTGGCCAAACATCCTTCCAAAGTTGGGTTCACCTCACCCTATTCGGTTCACCAAAATTAAATATCAAATGACGTATACAATACGACACACTTATCTAAAGTTCTCAATAAAATTATTTCCATACTATTTAGGGATAACCTCAATAGCTATAGACCATCGTTCTATTCTCCCGTTACCCCTGCTCGACCCAGCTACACTCTTATTACCTGAAAGGAATTGTGAAGCAAAAAGGGTAAACATAACTAGCCCAGTAAAGAATATCATGACTAAAGATAATTTACATCATTAATAGCCTTCATCAGTAATAAATCAGAGATTTAGAACACATGGTAGATGATAAAACTTTTCAACCATAGTTGCAGTGGAACGAGCAATCCATTAGAAGAGTAAAATAGACCATCAGGTCTATTATCTTCTCCATGTTAAAAGTCCACCAATAATATTTTATCCCTGTAACATCAATCAATAATTCCTGTCCACAATCATATGAATAACTCATAATCATAATTGTGATTCTAAATTCCTCTTCGGACCTAGGACGAAGATAATTTTCATCACCTATCTTCATCTGAAACATCAAAAATCATAGTTATACCGAATCACAATTCTGGCTCATAATCATACTAATAAATTCATCTTTGCACCTGGCCAAAGATATTCATTAACAATTCATCTTTGCACTACAGACCAAAGACATACAACTATATTTTAGAAGAGTCAAGTAAAGCATGATATCTACTATCTTTTACGAATTAAAAGTATATAATCAATATGTTATCGCTGAGACTCAACTTAATAAATATTCCACATCATCGAATTATCCCTGCACTACGGCCAAGGATATTCATGTAATCATCAATGGTCATGATTATACTGAATAATCCATGGTTATAATCATACCAATAATTGTCCATCAATGCACTACGGGCCAATGAAGACTTTTACCACATCATCTATAACATTACGGGTCATGATTATACCGAATGATTCCTTGTCATAATCATACTAATAAACAGTTCATCCATGAACATAAGCCAAAGATAGTCATCAATTAATAGTAATCTTTTCACGTAAGCCAAAGATATACAACTGTAAAACCAATAATCAACATTCCATCTTTCCACATAAGCCAAAGATATACAGCTGTAAAACCAATAATCAACAGTCCATCTTTGCACGTAAGTCAAAGATACTCATCAATCAATATTTCATCTTTGCACGTAAGCCAAAGATATACAACTGTAAAACTAATAATCAACAGTCCATCTTTGTACGTAAGCCAAAGGTGACTTTCATCATAATACAAGCATGAGGATGATGACAACGATATAAGCATTAATCAAACGAAATCAAGGATAAATATTAAAGACTTTAAATTTATCCAGAGTTTAAAAATATCCAAATTGTCAACATGATAATGCTTTGTGGAGTAAAATTCAAGAATAATATTCATGTACCAAAAATAATTTGGACAGAAAAGAAATATATATTTTCGGGTAAATAGTGCCCCACAATAGTACCCTATGAATAGTACTTCGGGAATAGTACTTCGTGAATAGTACTTCGACATGAAAAGTACCCCAAATACCCGAGTGAATAATATTCAGGTGAATAGTAATTTGGGTGAATAGTAACCTGTGAATAGTAACTCGTGAATTGTACTCCGACACAAAAAGTGCCCCGAATACCCGAGTGAATAATACTAGAGTGAATAGTAACTTGTGAATAGTAACTCATAAAAAAATACCAAAGAAAATTATATTCCATGACAAGTACAAAAGAAATGATATCTCATACGAGTATAATAAAATATACGAAACTGCAAATGGATTTTCACCCGCCATGCGGTAATCCACGTAGACAGATCATTTCCACAATTTAATAAAGAATGAAACGAAGGATCATTCACCATGCATGTGGTAATCCACACGCATAAAGTTATTCAACAGGATAATAAAGAATGGAATAACGTAAGAATTCACCGTGCATGCGATGTAGACGCATAAACAAAGTTATTCCCAATGTAATAATAAAGAATGGAACCAGTCATGCGTAATCGCATAAATATGATATTCCAAATGTAATAATAAAGAATGGAACCAAAGTTATGTGTAATCGCACAGACAAGATATTCCAATGAATAATAAAGAAATGGAAAATAACAGAATTCATCGTGCATGCGATAGATCAAGCGAGATAGGTTATTCCAACAGAATAATAAAAAATGGATTAATAAAAGAATTTCACCATGTATGCGGTACTTCGCATAGACAAGTTATTCCAACATAATAACAAAGAACGGAATAACAACCCTTACGATTATTGAAAAAAAATAACTCTCTTCATGAATACGAAAAAATAATACCCCTTACCTTAGAAGAAAACTGGATACTGGAATAGTGAGGTAGCAGACTTCTCTTCTTCTTTCTCTCGATAATTTCTCTTTATAATAATTGCTCTATAGCTTTAGTAATTTGGTGAAAAATAATGAAGGAATGAGCTTCTATTTATAGGAAAATATAGTTTCGATAATTGCACGTTTTGGGGCTAGAAATATTACAATATAATACCTTCTTCTTTTTATTCATTTTTAATTTAGTCCTACAAGTATTATCAAACTTGCACCACTTCCCCTAATAGTAAATCATGTGAATTAGTAGTTCATTCATGTGACTCAATAGTATAATCATGTGAAAAAAAACTAATTATAGTATAGTACCTTCATCTATACCTCCATTTTTAATTTAGTCATGCAAGTATTATCAATCTTTCACTAACTCCCCTAATAGTAAATTGTGTGAATCAATAGTACACACATGTGAACACATAGTTATAAGCATGTGAATTAATAGAAATTAATTACTCGTCTATATGATTAATTACCCGATTGGTCAATATAACTTCCAGACATTAATTATCATCGAAATAAATGTCGATTTTCACTAACACCATTAATCCCAACACAATGGAACTATCAATTTCATCTTTAATCAACACGAACTTATTCATCATTAATGTTATACCTCACAATATTTAACAATCAGGTCGTTCCCAGGAAAGAGGGGGCTTTCAGATAAGGATTTCTCCTTATTAGCGCGCAATTAGGTGACCAGACCTCTCCTTGACAGAACTTCTAGACATTGTCAATATTACAAATAATAATATGAATAACTTTGTCGTCTCAATTATTGTTTTAATAATAATAAATATTATGCGCATTTATATCGTGACAATAATTGAATCAATAATATGAGAGATATGATGCAATAATTATCAGTAGTAATAATTGAGTATAATCGAGTGACTTCACGTAAGCATCAATAATCAATATCGTGTGCTACTATGCAACCACGTGTATTACTGTACTTTTACTTCCGAGTAGTTCAACAGTTTTAACGGTAACACTTTCGTTGTTATTTTTATAAAAAGATAATTATGTCATTTTCTTACTACGATAATACTTCCGTTGTGGGGTCCACTAATGATTGTGCCGTCCTACAGATATTCCCCGATAAAAAGAATATTCCCCGACCAAATGAATATTTTATAACAACTTACATACTTTAAAAAATGTTCACATATCACCCTTAACTTTAACCTTTTATCAATTTAACCATCTACTAAATAGAATAATTATAAAAAAATTGAATACTTTTATTTCATAAAATTCTGGGTCTCACAGATCGTCTAAAGGAACAATCATGAAAGGCAAGAATAAGAGAAAGAGGGATCACGACAGTGATAACTCTGAAAATTCAAACCCGGAGAAGAAGTAGAAAGTTTGTAGCAAGTGTGGGAAGACTCACGTGGGAGAATGCATGATGTGAAAGAACGTGTGCTTCAACTGTAAGTAGGAAGGGCATATTTCCCTACATTGTCTTAAGCCGAATATGAGGAAGTGTTTTTCATGTGAGAGAATGATAAGTAGATTTTATATCTACTTATCTGGTATCTGTTACTTGAATTAGTTACTTATATTCATGCTTCTTAGTTACTTTTCATACATTTTATGTTATTTTGTAGGCTATAACACGACATGGGCACGAAGAAGTAAAGATAAATAATTCAGACATCTTTTGGACTAAAATACGCAAGCAAATCAAAGAAGGGAATATTGAAGGACTTTTAACACCAAGTTGGATGCATATTCTTGGCTTGGAACTTGGAATTTATTGTAGACCTACTTCTTAGCTTTCCGTAACATCTTGAATCATCCCAATCGGAGCTCGGATGCGAGAGTTATGGTTTTTTTTTATCAACGAAGATCAAAGCTAAGAGTCGTCGTGCTTGCAATTTACATAGCATCTACTTCACGCCCGATTGAAGCAACTTAGAGACCATTGAAGATCAAGAGCAGGTGCTTGAGGAAGATGGAGATTTGCTGACAACAGATTCAATTATCTTCCTTAATCTTATTCTTATCTTTTAATGTTTATTCAAGTGTGGATTCTTAATTTTAATTCAATGAACTAATTCTTTGTTTGAGATTACAATGGATCTTATTGTGTAGTTTATTTTAATATGCTTCGCTATCAATTATTATATTCTATTGTGAGAATCGTCTATTGTGATTTGGACTTAATTGTTTAATTGATCGGCCATTAATTATCGTGATAATCTATATGAACTCGAGAGATGAAGTATAGGTTTAGATCTGATCATGATAGTATGTGTTTGTGATTTCTGCATAGATGGAATTCATAATTCGTGTTTAGGATAGAGATATGTCTTTACGCCATATGTAATCTTATAGAGAACTTGTGCTTTAAATCTTTTTTAATTGGAATTCACATAGAGATATAATGGATTAGTTAATTAGGGTGTCTTGCTTAATTCTATCATCTGTGGATTTAAGTGAGTATAGGTATTATGCATCGAGAGGTGGTTTTATCTGCTTTAGTATTCTTGATTAACAATTCAGGATAGAGAATAATTGACGAGAAGTGTGTTAACTTAAATGAAGCAATAAGTGAAGTTGTGATCTTAAATCTCTGTAATCTTAATTTAACTAGTGGTAATTAGAATTAGTTTACTTATAAATTGAAATTCATTATTTGAAATAAGATTGAGTTGGTTACAAGTTAGTACTTGGTGATTTTTATTAAATAATTATCTGTGGGAACGATACTCAACTTATAACTTTATTACTTGTTGACAATGTATACTTGTGTGTTGTGCGTAATTAATCTAGAGCGGTCAATTCAAAATCAAGAGATATTAATTCAAAATCTGCAGAACCTGTTGGATCAAATGCTTAAAGCCTTGAACAACTATCCTCAAAATAAGTGGATTTATGACGAGGATTCTGAAACAGATGAAGTGCCCGATCCAAATCTATAATTGGATGAGACACGAGATGTTAAAAAAGAGGAGACACGTGGGGATAAAAAAACAAGGTCGGTGAAGAACTAACTATGAGCACCAACGAGAATGAGCCAATGTTCTTAGTGCCCCAAGTTACTTCTCCACCAAAGTTCAAGGATCCGGTTAGATTTGCAAAACCATGCCCGCTAGGTAGCCATGTTGTCGGCAATACTCCTTGTGACATAAAAGTGAGTACAATTTCAAAGCTATGGTGCAATGAGCTGGAGAAGATAGAAGGAGAGATTGTTGTGTCTGACAAGCTTCAATGCCCCAATGTGATCACAGACATAATGGAGAAAACACCTAGATGTTGGAAGTACTTGAATGTGATCTTATCTAAAGAAAGCATACTAGGTGAATTTAATGCAATGGCTATAACAATTGGGAACCTACCAAAAGCTACATTATTTTCGATTGATGGAGGGTTCCTCAATTACCGAAGAGAAATTGGATAGTGCTGACCAAAAAAAGTCGGGCTTACGACGTTCAAACTAGGGCTACTTGGGAGGCAACCCAAGCTCTAAACCTTTTCTTCCTTATTTATTCTTTATATTTTAGTTTATAGTCTAGCTCAAAAATTAATTTTTCAACTAATAATGACTCCATAATGGTATGTTCGCAGGTAAGGCAAGAAAAATAGAGTCACCAAGCTACTGGCCCCGTAGTGCGGGCCGCTATTATGCAATTCTTACCCACCAGGCGATGCTTATCATCTCGTGAAGTTATCGCCTTTACATCATTGATCGCATGCACTTCGGCTGATCCGACAAATAGCGGACGCTTATTATGTCGCTTTCATGCTATCGTCATTTAGCGGCAAAGACTACACAATGCCTATACCAAGCGCGGGGCGCGCTATCAGTCCAGAAATCACTGTTTGCTTAGCGCGGGGAGCGCTACTCAAGGGCTATACCCAGCACAAACCGCGCTACTCGGGAATTTCAGGCGCTGAACGGATTTAATCGACGTGTCTCAGATTTGAACAAAGCCAATTCTCCTTAATATATGCAACTTCTCCACTTCTCCTACACCCATTACACTTCAAATACTCTGTAACCCCCATTACACCATCCTTACCTCTCCTTCTCCTTTTCAACTTCCATTCCCATTAAACCCATCCATCCCCAACTTCCAATCCACGTTGGTTTTCAATTCCCGCGCCAGTCGGAAATCCCAAGAGTTAAAAGTGGTTTAATTGCAATGTTAGTCAAGTCCAACTCAAGTGTGGTTCCCGATTTATTCCAATGTGTCTGGCCTATTTTACAGACTTAGCAGACAAGGAGGAAAATGCTGTATTTTCAGGAAAGTCCTCTCTTTTAATTTTTCCTATCTTAGCCATTGAGGAAAATGTATGTTTTAAGTTTGGGGGGGCATTTTTGTGTCGTATTGCATATAGTTAATTATTTACATTGTAGTTCGTATAGCTACATTTAGTTTTTGCATTTAGTTTTTTAAAATAAAAAAAATTAAAAAATTAAAAAAAATAGTAGTTAGTTTACTAGGTTTATATAGCATTTAGTACGTCTTGCATGAGTCCAGCTGTTTGATAATTACAGTTTGTTTTGGCCAATAATGAGATTGGAATTGAGTAGACAAGTATAATATTGACTATTAAAGCTTTGATGTGATTTCTTGTTATGAATTGAATCTTTTCCTGTTTGAAACTAGTATAATCAAGTTAGCACGTTACAGACAACTTTGTTGACTTATTAAGTTTAAATTGATACATAATGGACTTCTTAAGGATAATATTAGTTTGAATAAATGAAAGACATGAATAGGCGGAGATGGCTAAATTTAGACAAAAACTTAAGTTTGGGGGAAAAATTTGGGATATATAAGCTTTAAAAAAAAAGAGAAAAAGAAAAAAGGAAAAAAAAGAAAAAAATGATGGAAAAAAAAATACCGTGGCTAGTCTTGTTTCGGGGCCTTTGTTACTTGAGTAAGTAAGCCCGAGGGGATTGTCTTTACACCTAGCGCCCTAAGGTCTTATATGGTCTAGAGTCGTTGGTCGAAAGTTCGCTAAGGGTAGTATCATTAGCCTAATGGAATGCGACATTGCACGATCCTACAAGTAAAGAAAAAAAAAAGGAAAGTAAAAAAAAAGTGAATAAAACGGGAAAAGAGCAAAAAGCCCCCGTAATGCAAAGTAAAATATAAGTATCCCGGATTGGATTCTTGAACATGGTGGATGTTTGACTTTAGTTGGATCTAGCTTGTTCGTGAATTTTGTGAGTTTTTACTGTATGATGCCTTTACAGAGATCAATTATGTGTTGTATTTAGCATTATATTAGTTAGCATTGTTGTTGAGCACACACGCACTATATTAGTGATAACAGTTTAAGATTTGATGATTAATTGGGAAATTATTGATTTGTTTTGATATGAAGTGTTATCATGTTTACTTGATTTCTCTAGGCCATTGAATAGACTTGTTTCTATCATTACTGCTGGATTTGTAGGCATATAGATTAGTTGGATTGCATAGCATTGTTGTTTTGTGTCTTTGCTTGAGGACAAGCAAAGGTTTAAGTTTGGGGGTATTTGATAAGTAGATTTTATATCTACTTATCCGGTATCTGTTACTTGAATTAGTTGCTTATATTCATGCTTCTTAGTTACTTTTCATACATTATATGTTATTTTTGTAGGCTATGACACGACATGGGCATGAAGAAGCAAGGATAAGCAATTCGGACATCTTTTGGACTAAAATACGCAAACAAATGCAAGAAGGGAATATTTAAGGACTTTTAACAACAAGTTGGATGCATGTTCTTGGCTTGGAACTTGGAATTTATTGTAGATCTACTTCTTAGCTTTCCGTAACATCTTGAATCATCCCAATCGGAGCTCGAATGCGAGAGTTATGGTTTTTTTATCAACGAATATCAAAGCTAAGAGTTGTCGTGCTTGCCATTTACATAGCATCTACTTCACGCCTGATTTCCGCCTTTATCAAATTCGAATCTGTCAATTGTCCAAGAATTAAAGTTGTAGATCTCGTCGATATCTTCGATTTGATAGGTGGAAGGCCCCGTAATGCCTAGCGGATCAAATGTTATGCCTGTTTTACCAAAGGACGGCGCAGCAGGAAATACTGTAGCGCGGACCGCGCTAGCCCCGTGCTAGGCCACAGGAAAATTTGCTACAGTAGCGCGGGGCGAGCCCAAAATAGCCTAGGAAGAGCGCGAGGCGTGTTAGTTGGCGGCAAAATAGCTGAATTGGTTTATTTGATGTCCAAATTGAGCTAGAATAGAATTCTTAGTTGCCTAACTTGCTAGGATATCCATTAGAACTATAAATACTTGATTTTAACTTGGATTGGGGAGCTAGTTCTAAGACTCCATAAAATCCCTCTTGGGATAGATTTCTATTAAATTATTCTTTACTTTCTTTCTTAGATTAGGAACCATAGATTAGATTAGAATTGGAGATTGAAGCAACTTGGAGACCATTAAAGATCAAGAGCAGGAGCTTGAGGAAGATGGAGATTTGCTGACAACAGATTCAATTATCTTCCTTAATCTTATTCTTATCTTTTAATGTGTATTCAAGTGTGGATTCCTAGTTTTAATTCAATGAACTAATTCTTTGTGTGAGATTACAATGGATCTTATTGTGTAGTTTATTTTAATATGCTTCGCTATCAATTATTATGTTCTATTGTGATAATTGTCTATTGTGATTTGGACTTAATTGTTTAATTGATTGGCCATTAATTACCATGATAATCTATATGAACTCGAGAGATGAAGTATAGGTTTAGATCTGATCATGATAGCATGAGTTTGTGATTTCTGCATAGATGGAATTCATAATTCGTGTTTAGGATAGAGATATGCCTTTACGCCATATGTAATCTTATAGAGAACTCGTGCTTTAAATCCTTTTTAATTGGAATTCACATAGAGATAAAATGGATTAGTTAATTAGGATGTCTTGCTTAATTCTATCATATATGGATTTAAGTGAGTATGGGTATTATGCATCGAGAGGTGGTTTTATCTGCTTTAGTGTTCTTGATTAACAATTCAAGATAGAGAATAATTGATGAGAAGTTTGTTAACTTGAATGAAGCAATAAGTGAAGTTGTGATATTAAATCTCTGTAATCTTAATGTAACTAGTGGTAATTAGAATTAGTTTACTTATAAATTGAAATTCATTATTTTAAATAAGATTGAGTTGGTTACGGGTTAGTACTTGGTGATTTTTATTAAATAATTCTCTGCGGGAACGATACTCAACTTATCACTTTCTTACTTGTTGACCACGTATACTTGCGTGTTGTGCGTAATTAGATTTTACCCAACAAGTTTTTGGCACCGTTGCCGGGGAATTAGTTTAATATTTTTTTTACCAATATTAGTTTCAATCAAATTAGTCTTAATTTAAATATTTTTATTTTTATTTTTAATTCTCTTCCTATATTTCTCTCTTTTTAGGTACCATGGATGACTTTGCGTATCAATGGCCATACACAAACATGACTCAACCAAGGGAAACAGGGATTAATAGACTTAATATATTTTCTGTAGAGTCAGTACAAATTGAGGCAAATTCGAAGACGTTGGAGGTTATTGTAGCCCAACGGAGTCGAAGGATGGCAATTACGTGTGACTATTATGCTGGCGACCATCAAAGTCATCAATGCACCGTCAAATTTGAACCGGTACAAGATAGTGGTGAATACCTCAACGATTATACATATGCTAATTATCATCAAGTTTGGGGATATCAACCGGATTTGTCATAGAGCTATACTTATGAAGACCAATAATACGCTCCAAATCAAACATACACACCGGAATTTTCATGTAAACCTCCATTACAACAAGAAGAAAAGTCAAATTTGGGGGAATTACTGTCAAAGCTCATAGCAAACCAAGAGGAAAAGAGGATTAATCAAGAGCGGTCAATTCAGAATCAAGAGATATCAACTCAAAATATGCAGAACCTGTTGGATCAAATGCTTAAAGCCTTGAACAACTGTCCTCAAAATAAGTGCTGTTATGACAAGGATTCCGAGATTGATGAAGTGCCCGAGAAAAATCTACAACTGGATGAGACACGAGATGTTAAAAAAGAGGAGGATAATGAAAACAAGGTCGATGAAGAACTAACTATGAGCACCAATGAGAATGAGTAGATGTTATTAGTGCCCCAAGTTTCTTCTCCACAAAAGTTCAAGGATCCGGTTAGATTTGCAAAACCATGCCGGCAAGGTAGTCATGTCGTCGGCAATGCTCCTTGTGACGTAAAAGTGAGTACAACTTCAAAGCCATGGTGCAATGAGCTAGAGAAGATAGAAGAAGAGATTGTTGTGTCTGACAAGCTTCAATGCCCCAATGTGATCACAGACACAATGGAGAAAACACCTAGATGTTGGAAGTACTTGAATGTGATCTTATCTAAAGAAAGCATACTAGGTGACTTTAATGTAATGACTATAACAATTGGAAACCTACCAAAAGCTACATTGTTTCGATGGATGGAGGGTTCCACAATTACCGAAGAGGAATTGGATATTACTGACCAAAAAAAGTCGAGCTTACGACGTTAAAACTAGCGCTACTTGGGAGGCAACCCAAGCTCTAAACCTTTTCTTTCTTATTTATTCTTTATATTTTAGTTTATAGTCTAGCTCAAATATTTAGTTTTCAACGAATAATGACTCCATAACGGTATGCTCGCAGGTAAGGCAAGAAAAAGAGAGTCACCAAGTTATCGCATCAGATAAGCGCCGGGCACACTATGCAATGCTTATACCAATAGCGAGCGTATCATCTCGTGAAGTTATCGCTTCACAACGTTGACCGCGACTACTTCGCTTAATCTGACAAATACGGACGACTTATGTCGCCCTCATGCTATCGATCGCTTAGCGCCGGGTCAAGGCTTACACAATGCCTATACCAAGCGCGGGGCACGCTAGTCAAGGGTTATACCCCACGCGGACAGCACTACTCGGGAATTTTAGGCGCTGAACGGATTTAATCGATGTGTCTCAGATTTGAACAAAGCCAATTCTCCTTAATACATGCAACTTCTCCACTTCTCCTACACCCATTACACTTCCAATACTCCATAACCCCCATTACACCATCCTTACCTCTCCTTCTCCTTTTCAACTTCCATTCCCATTAACCATCCATCCCCAACTTCCAATCCACGTTGGTTTTCCATTTCCAATTCATGTTGGTTTTCAATTTCCATGCCGCTTAAAAATCCCAGGCGTTAAAAGTGGTTTAATTGCAATGTTAGTCAAGTCCAACTCAAGTGTGGTTCCCAATTTATTCTAATGTGTCTGGCCTATTCTAAAGACTTAGCAGACAAGGAGGAAAATGTTGTATTTTCAGGGAAGTCCTCTCTTTTAATTTTTCCTATCTTAGCCATTGAGGACAATGACTATTTTATGTTTGGGGGGGGCATTTTAGTGTCATATTGCATATAGTTAATTATTTACATTCTAGTTCGTATAGTTACATTTAGTTTTTGCATTCAATTTTTGAAAATAAAAAAAATTGAAAAAAAATTAAAAAATTAAAAAAATTAGTAGTTAGTTTACTAGGTTTATATAGCATTTAGTACATTTTGCATGAGTCCAGCTGTTTGATATTTACAGTTTGTTTTGGCCAATGATGAGATTGGAATTGAGTAGACAAGTATAGTACTGACTATTAAAGCTTTGATGTGATTTCTTGTTATGAATTGAATCTTTTCCTGTTTGAAACTAGTATAATCAGGTTAGTACGTTAGAGACAACTTTGTTGACTAATTAAGTATAAATTGATACATAATGGACTTCTTAAGGATAATATTACTTTGAATAAATGAAAGACATGAATAGGCGGAGATGGCTAAATTTAGATAAAAACTTAAGTTTGGGGGAAAAATTTGGGATATATAAGCTTTAAAAAAAAGATAAAAAGATAAAAAGAAAAAAAATGATGGAAAAAAAATACCGTGGGTAGTCTTGTTTCGGGGCCTTTGTTACCTGAGTAAGTAAGCCCGAGGGGATTGTCTTTACACCTAGCGCCCTAAGGTCTTATATGGTCTAGGAGTCGTTGGTCGAAAGTTCGCTAAGGGGTAGCACTGTTAGCCTAATGGAATGCGACATTGCACAGTCACGGTTAAAAAGAAAAAAAAAAGGAAAGTAAAAAAAAAGTGAATAAAACGGGAAAAGAGCAAAAAGCCCCCGTAATGCAAAGTAAAATATAAGTATCCCGGATTGGATTCTTGAACATGGTGGATGTTTGACTTTAGTTGGATCTAGCTTGTTCGTGAATTTTGTGAGTTTTTACTGTATGATGCCTTTACAGAGATCAATTATGTGTTGTATTTAGCATTATATTAGTTAGCATTGTTGTTGAGCACACACGCACTATATTAGTGATAACAGTTTAAGATTTGATGATTAATTGGGAAATTATTGATTTGTTTTGATATGAAGTGTTATCATGTTTACTTGATTTCTCTAAGGCCGGTTGAATAGACTTGTTTCTATCATTACTGCTGGATTTGTAGGCATATAGATTAGTTGGATTGCATAGCATTGTTGTTTTGTGTCTTTGCTTGAGGACAAGCAAAGGTTTAAGTTTGGGGGTATTTGATAAGTAGATTTTATATCTACTTATCCGGTATCTGTTACTTGAATTAATTGCTTATATTCATTCTTCTTAGTTACTTTTCACACATTCTAAGTTATTTTGTAGGCTATGACATGACATGGGCATGAAGAAGCAAGGATAAGCAATTCGGACATCTTTTGGACTAAAATACGCAAGCAAATGCAAGAAGGGAATATTGAAGGACTTTTAACACCATGTTGGATGCATGTTCTTGGATTGGAAAATTTATTATAGATCTACTTCTTAGCTTTCCGTAACATCTTGAATCATCCCAATCGGAGCTCGGATGCGAGAGTTATGGTTTTTTTATCAACGAAGATCAAAGCTAAGAGTTGTCGCGCTTGACATTTATATAGCATCTAATTCACGCCCGATTTTTGCCTTTATCAATTCCTAATCTGTCAATTGTCAAAGAATGAAAGTTGTAGATCTCGTCGATATCTTCGATTTGATAGGTGGCCGGCCCTGTAACTCCTAGCGGATCAAAAGTTATGCCTGTTTTACCAAAGGACGTCATAGCAGAAAATAGTGTAGCGCGGACCGCTCTAGCCCCTCGCTAGGCCACCAGAAACTCTGCTACAGTAGCGCGGGGCGTGCCCAAAATAGCCTAGGAAGAGCACGGGGCGCGCTAGTCGGCGGGAAAATAGCTGAATTGGGTTATTTGATGTCCAAATTGAGCTAGAATAGGATTCTTAGTTGCCTAACTTGCTAGGATAACCATTAGAACTATAAATACTTAATTTTAACTTGGATTGAGGAGCTAGTTCTAAGACTCCATAAAATCACTCTTGGGATAGATTTCTATTAAATTATTCTTTACTTTCTTTCTTAAATTAGGAACCCTAGATTATATTAGAATTGGAGATTGAAGCAACTTGGAGACCATTGAAGATCAAGAGCAGGAGCTTGAGGAAGATGGAGATTTGCTGACAAAAGATTCAATTATCTTCCTTAATCTTATTATTATCTTTTAATGTGTATACAAGTGTGGATTCTTAGTTTTAATTCAATGAATTAATTCTTTGTTTGTGATTATAATGGATCTTATTGTGTAGTTTTTTTTTAATATGCTTCGCTATCAATTATTATGTTCTATTGTGAGAATTGTCTATTGTGATTTGGACTTAATTGTTTAATTGATTGTCCATTAATTATCGTGATAGTCTACATGAACTCGAGAGATGAAGTATAGGTTTAGATCTGATCATGATAGTATGTGTTTGTGATTTCTATATAGATGGAATTCATAATTCGTGTTTAGGATAGAGATATGCTTTTACGCTATATGTAATCTTATAGAGAACTTGTGCTTTAAATCCTTTTTAATTGTAATTCACATAGAGATATAGTGGATTAATTAATTAGGGTGTCTTGCTTAATTCTATTATCTGTGGATTTAAGTGAGTATGGGTATTATGCATCGAGATGTGGTTTTATCTGCTTTAGTGTTCTTGATTAACAATTCAGGATAGAGAATAATTGATGAGAAGTGTGTTAACTTAAATGAAGCAATAAGTGAAGTTATGATCTTAAATCTCCGTAATCTTAATTTAACTAGTGGTAATTAGAATTAGTTTACTTATAAATTGAAATTCATTATTTTAAATAAGATTGAGTTGGTTACGGGTTAGTACTTTGTGATTTTATTAAATAATTCTCTGTGGGAACGATACTCAACTTATCACTTTATTACTAGTTGACCACGTATACTTGCGTGTTGTGCGTAATTAGATTTTACCCAACAGAGAACGGGTCACGGATTCAGCAAGTGTCTCAGCAAGAAGACTGCTGAAGGGAGTGAACGGTAGACAGCTTAAGTATAAGCGAGAGTATCTTTTGATAGTGTATCGAGAATGATAAGTGAACATATGTAAATATATATGTTTGTATGAATGAAATCTTTATTTTCTATATGAATTTAAGATTAAGATTAATTTGTGAGTTCTTAAAACTCATACTTATGGTAAGTTAATGACTTTTAATTATATGAAATGTTTTGAACCCCTCAGCGAATGGACGCCAAAGGTCTGACTAGGATAAGTTCATAAACTCATATAATTATGGAAAGTTCCTGAACCCCTAGGTGTGGTAAGTTTGATGAACTGGGAATAGTTGCGTGTGAATGGAGAATTACGACTTTTTGTTTAAAGTCAGAGAATTACAACTTTTGTTTAAAGTTGTGTTGTTAATCCTGATATTTATGAAAAAGGAATAGTTGTATATGTTAAGTACTAAATGTACTGTTTGTTATTTGAATAAATATGCGATTATATGAGAACTTTGTGATAAATTCTTATTTTGTGATTAATAAGAGTTGGTGTAGAGAAAGAGAATTAATATAAGATTTTTATCAGATAATGCCGCTAAGGAAAGGAAGTCTAAAGGAAATAATGGAAGAACAATTTTTGAATCTGAAGCAAAAGGATATGTCAGTGACAGAATATTTTGTCAAGTTCAACGAATTAGCTAAATTTTCTCCACATCAAGTGAACACTGAAGAACTTAAAGCGCGATGTTTTAGGAATGGATTGAAATAATTGATACTCGAGAAGTTAGATGTGCTGCAAACTAATTCATTTTCAACTTTATTGGAAAAAGCCATTATCGCTGAGAGAGAAATGGAAGCTGTATTGAAGAATAGTCACGAACAAAGAAAGGAGGTTGAAGGAAATAATATGATAGGTGGTAATTTAGGCAGGGATGATAATGTAAATTTAGGAAATAATCTAAAGGAGAGTAGGAGGAAGGGTATGCCATGTGTAGTTTGCGGGAAGCGTCATCAAGGAGGTTGTTTGAAGAAAAAATGAGTCTGTTTCAACTATGGCCGTGAGGGACATATGTCTCCCGAGTGTCGCATTCCAAAGAAGACACGAGGTTGTTTTGCGTGTGGATCAATCGATCATCTGGTAAGTGTTTGCCCAAAGAAGAGAATGAATAAGGGAATTAGCAGCGGAACAATATGGATCAAAGAATCAACTCAGCAAGGAAGACCAACATCAATCACTTTTAGCATGACAGTTCCAGATGCAGCAGCTGCCCATGAAAAGGCGACAGGTAACGAGTTCGGTTAGAAATTAAATTACGCGAGAAATACGAGTTAGATATTGCTGTGAATTGTTTTCTTTTATAAGATCCAAGTCACAAGTTAGAATTTGAGACACAAACTAATATTGCGATTGATAAGAATGAATTCATGATATAAATTTAAAAGATTGTAGAGAATAAGAAAGTGGTGATTCCGAGGAAGGAATCCTTTTACGGGGGGTGAATGTGATAACCCGGGATTTTGAATAATCCAAATTTTACGAATAATTTTTTTTATATTAATATTGATTGTTAATATTGTGTTGTGTATCTGTGATACAAGTCTCGAGATGTAGTCAGTTTGTGTATTTACTGAGAAATAAGAGTAGAGTTGTGCTTAACAGATTTAGAAACCCTAACCCTAGTTAAGGATAGGGATTCAATAGAAAATATAATTAAAATAATTATATGGATAAGTACGTGTTCTTGTTCAATGATTGATCGGGTAGGGTACAATGTTAGTAAGCCTTAATAAGGGATTAGAAACCCTAATCTCAAGTTTAGAAACCCTAACGCATAGTTAGGAACCCTAATCAAAAACCAGAAAACCCTAATTTTAAATTTGGGAATCCTAAACCCTAATTAGGAAGCCCTAATCCTAATTAGTAAGCTCTAAAGTGATTAGTAAACTTTAATGTGATTAGTAATCGTTAATATAATTAGGAAACCCTAATTATATTTTTGAGATCTTAATTTTCTATTTTATAAATCCTAATTTTGAAAATCCTAGAAGCTAAGGTTGTAAAACCTAAGGGTTAGAACCTTAGGGTTAAACCCTAAGGGTTAAATACTAAGGGTTAGATCAATTGTCAAGAATGCCATTAAAATAAAAATGAAAATGACAAAATTACCCTTTTTCATTCTTTAATGAGCTAGCTTGTAAATCTTTCCAACTCAAGAGTTGGTGACCCACTATATTGAATTGGTGACTTAAAATGGCCAGCAAAAACTAACCAACACACCAGATCATATATTGCATCATGATATATATTTATATATATATATATATATATATATAGATTTGAGAGAGAGAAAATCACAAAACTTATCCATTTTGCTCTTAAGCTCTCACCAACTCTCTCTCTCACCAAAACCTTCGAATTCATCAAGTGTTTCAGTCACATATTAACCCTTTAAAACATCTAGATCAAATTGGTAGAGCCAAGATCAAAGCATCCTCAAGAAAATGTATAAACCTAAACCCATCATAGATCTTGTGTACTAAGCTAAAATTTGTGTTTATGTATTTATAAAAGTGTTAGATGATGTTTTATGGTGATCTATGTTGATATAACATAGATCCATAGCATCAAAATGTTTTAAAATTGAGTTTTTCAAAACTGTTCAAGAACACTTAAATGGTCTGACAAGCTAATGTCAGGAGCCATATATATTTCCCTGTTTTTTGGTTTTAGTTGTTTTATGTTTCGGATCTATAGTTTGGTATGTGGTCTTTGATCTGAAAGTGGTATCACAGTCATTGGATGTCTAGATTTCTTGTTATAATCGGTCAAAGTCAGTTGACCTACCATGACCGAGCGAATTATGGGTAACCTAGATAGCAGTTTCTAGAGTCTGACAAGATTTTCTAAGATATAAATCTGTCAGGTGTTATGAGTTATGTTGATGGTTTTGTAACTAGCTTGTAGTATGTTATATGTACTCTAAATTCATGCATTTAGATTCCATAAACAACAAATATATTGGTTGTAAGTGATGGTCAAAGTAGCCCATCTGATCACGAAGACACTTTTCTGGAATTTCCAGAAAGTGTATGAACAAGGTTTCTGACCGTGTTTGATCGGACTTAGTCTAGCGAATCTGTTGTTGTTGAACTGAGATGTTGTTATGTAAATGTTTATTGATACATGTTCTATAGATTTAAATCATAAGATTGACTATTTGTGATCACCAGAACATAGATTAAATGAAGCTTCAAGATGGCCACTCGATCTGCCTGGGTTTCTCGGAAATCCAGATAACGTCTGACAGTGACTTTGAATGGCCAGATCGTATTGCTATGATTTGGAATGACCTATATGATAATTGATACTTGTAGTGTTACATAAACACTACAAGATCAAGGTTCTATCTTGCCATGAACATGTATGGATTAAGATTTATAGTCGGTCAAAGCTGACTCCTTGCTAAGCTAAAATGTCAGTGTTCTTGAGGTCAAGAACACCTAAGACGACAGAAGGCGTCGCTAAAGGCCTACAGCGACGGTTTGATTAATTTTTAATTTCTAATTTTCTGGAAATAAATTAAAAATAGAAATAAATTCTAAAAATTACCAAAAATTATTTTAAAAATTATTTTAAATTATGAAAAATAATATTTAACTATTTGGAATATTTTTAATTAATATTTATAATTATTTAAATATTAATGGTATCTAATTAGTATATTAAATAAATTAGAAAAAATGATTTTAATATTATAAAAATCATTTTAAATAAGAATAAAGTGTTTAAAAATATTTTAAGTTATAAAATGTAACTTTTATATTTTTGGAGAATTTTCATTAAAAATTTAATATATTAATAATATTAGATTTATTTATTTATCATATTAAATAAATTAGTTAAAAATGGTTTTATTGAATTAAAAATCATTTTAAATGAGAATAAAGTGTTAGAAAATATTTTGAATTATAAAATATAATTTTCAATATTTTTGGAGAATTCTCATTAATAAATTAATAGTAATGATATTAGATTTATTTAATTATTAAATTATATAAATGATGGTAAAATGGTTTTATTGATTTTAAAATCATTTAAAATGAGAAAAGTGATATAAAAATATTTTAAGTTATAATTAATAACTTTTAATATTTTAATGATAATTTCATTAATATTTAAATATTAATGGTGATGATTTAAAATGATTTTAATTAATTTAAAAATCATTTAAGTAGAATGTTGATGATTTAAAAATATTTTAAGTTATTAATAATAACTTTAATATTTTGAAAAGTATAAAATTAATATTTTATATTATTAAATATTAATGATGATAAGATTATTTGATAATTAAATCATTTAAACATGATTTAAGTATTTGAAAAATTATTATAAATTATAATAATTGTTTATAAATTATTAAAAGCTTCCAAAAAATATTATAAATGATATATGACTTATCTAAAATAATATTGAAGCTTAGAGACCAAGTTTAAATTGACAATAAAATGTGTTAATTGTCGGATAGGGTGACCAGTACACCGAGATGAGACCGAAGTCCAACCAGACCGAACTAGTTAGACTTGATAAGTGTTTATATAGGTTATAAACACTGATGTGGCTATGTAACAATGTGTCTAGGAGAAATATTGACTCTAAATTACAGTATTATGTGTTGTGAATTATTATGCTAATTGTGAGACCGACATTATTGATTTTAGGTCTTACAAACGCAGATAAGTATATTGTGTAGCTGTAATCAACGCGAAATGCAAGTTTCCTTAACTCAACCTTGAGTTATATTGTTCAAATATTATGGTGGTTAATTATTTTTGATTAGACCACGTTTGAGAATTTATTGTTGATTATTCGCAGTTAGTGCATGCTTATTAATTCAAATTGAATTAGTGATTCTGAGAATATACATTTGTAGAATAATTGTTATTGGATATTCACATCCGTAGAATCTATTAGTGATTGTAAATAGTACAAATAATTCATGTCTATTGTCGAATCATGTTGAGAAATGTCTTAGCCAATAGTTCTGGCTAGACAAATATTTGTTAGAACTTGATACATTCGAGAAGAGAAGATTGGATAAGAGAATTCAATTATTATTGATAGATCGAGGCCAATTATTTCGGCTAGGTCAAGAAAGTTAATTTGATAAGTTCGAGAAGAGAAGAGAAGAGAAGTATTTAGATTTTTAAATCATTGTATTTCATTGTTAAATTAAATTCTGATTTTAAGACTGAGAAGAACAACCATTTATTATAAAAGGGGTAGAATTTTTTGTCATATATTCGGCCATTGTGCGCTTTCTAAATATTATGCATAATATAGGGTATTATAAAGTTGATCACTTTATATACTTGTAGAGGGGTATAATTTAATCTTTATGGTAATCTGATACACCTGGGTATATCAAAGTATATCTTTGGTAGTTACTCGAGAAGGGAAGTTCTAGATCCTTGTGATCACTCAACATAAATTCTGAAAAAAAAAATTCCATTTTGTTAATTGTGTATATCAAAGTAAATCTTTGATAGTTACTCGAGAAGATAATTTCAAGATCATTTAAGATCATTCAGCTTAAACTTTGGAGAATTCTTCTAAATTATTATTCAATTGAATATCTTAGAAACTTTGAAAGCATTGTACTCTTTCATTATTGAACTATTGTGTTGCATAGGTTGTGAGAAGGTTGGTTAGATAAGAACAAATTGTTCAGCTATTTCAAAGTTCCCCAAACTTTGGTTTCATTCTATCATAATAGATAGTCTGTTGTTCTGATTCTTATATATTCATTGTATTTCTTAACTTGCGGGGCAAATTTGTTGCTCACCCTTGCTAAATAAAACTTTTCAGCTACGGAAGAGGTGGCAAGAGGTGCTGTGAAGGACAAAGGCAAAGGCATAGTTGGGACGCTCCCAAAATAGGTATACATCACCCATTCTGAGTCGTCAAATACATGGTACAAAAAATAACTACAACTTTATTATTACAATTGTAGCGCAAAATACGATAACACATATACTGTGAGTTTAAATACCAACTGTGACTCTCATCCCTTTACTTGGATAGCACCTCACATTGATACTTTACATAAAAGTACAATCAATAACTGTTTTAAAAATTAAAATCTTTGGGAAGTGCTCAAGGAAACCTTCATACATGGGAGGCCATGCATCTAAGTTATAATAGATATCATATGACTGGAGAATTATCCTTGGTTGACCCAATAGACCCCAAAGAAAAATGAGAAGATTTCTATCATGTTCTTTCCAATGGTGAGTCTTCTCTTGACATATAATTATCTCCATTGTCTCTAATTGAGAATTATATCTCAACCAAACTCCAAGATTATATAGGTAGTGCTCGTAGATATAATCAACAAGTGGATGTGCACAACCATGTCCTATGATAACTCGTAGGTCATTAGACATCTTGTATGATAGTGGCAAAACACCCTTCCAAAGTTGGGTTTCACCTCACCCTATTCGGTTCACCAAAATTAAATATCAAATGATGTATACAATACGACACGCTTATCTAAAGTTCTCAATAAAATTATTTCCATACTATTTAGGGAGAACCTCAACAGCTATAGACCACCGTTCTATTCCCTTGTTACCCCCACTCGACCCAGCTACACTCTTGTTACCTTAAATGAATTGTGAAGCAAAAGGGTGAGCACAAATAGCCCAGTAAAGAATATCATAACTAAAGATAATTAAATTATTAATAGCCTTCGTAAGTAATAAATTAGAGATTTAGAACATATGGTAGATGATAAAACTTTTCAACCATAGTTGCAGCGGAACGAGCAATCCATTAGAAGAGTCAAATAGACCATAAAGTCTATTATATTCTCTATGTTAAAAGTCCACCAACAATGTTTTAAGCCTGTAACATCAATCAATAGATCTTGTTCACAGTCATATGAATAACTCATAATCATAATTGTAGTTCTAATTTCCTCTCCTCATCCAAGACGAAGATAATTTTCATCACCCGTCTTTACCTGAAACATCCAAGATCATGGTTATACCAAATCACAGTTCCTGTTCATAATCATACCAATAAATTCATCTTTGCACTACGCACCAAAGATATTCATTAACAGTTCATCTTTGCACTACAGGCCAAAGATATTCAACAACAGGTCATCTTTGTACCACAGGCCAAAGATATTCAACAACAGGTCATCTTTGCACTACATCACTACAGGCCAAAGATATTCAACAACATGTCATCTTTGCACTACATGCCAAAGATATCAATATTTCAAAAAATACATAATCATTTTTGAATTTATATAAACCATAATTATAACCATGTTGATCAATTCACCTTTGTATTTAAGTTCAAGATATTCAATTGTAAATTCAATGGTCATGATCATACCAGTCAATAATTCAACTTTGCACTACTGGCCAAAGAGAACCCATAGTCACGATCATACCAATAATCTACCCATCTTTACACTCAAGTCAAAGAAAAATTTCATCACCGGAATTATTAAAATGTTATATACGATAATAAAAACCATATGATCAACAAGTGCATTTAATTTCAAGAGTAAGATTCATAAATCAACAATAATTTGGTCAGAAAAAGAAACCAATTTTGTCATGAATAGTACCCGTGAATAGTAACTCGTGAATAATAACTCGTGAATAGTAACTCATAAATAGTAACTCATGAATAGTACTCCGTATTCGTACATAGTACCGAATATGTAAGTAATGTCACATACATAAATAGTTCCATATACATGAATAGTGTCGTATACGTGAATAGTAACCCCAACACAAAAAGGTAGAAATTACATAATAAAATTCATATCAATATTTTAACATAATGATATTGAAGAAATAACATCATTACGAAGAAAATAACATCCCTTACCATTCCTTACAATCCCTTACCATAATAATGAAAATATCCCTTACAATCCCTTACCTCAAAAGAGCAGTAGTTCTGACTGGAATATCAGATATGACGCTGAAGGAAACTTGCACTGAATAGCAACTCTCAAAGTATCTAAATACTCATAAAATACGCTCGATAATATAGAGAGAGAAAGGGAGAAAACATATGTTTTTGGTGTGTTTTTCAATTCTAACCTAAACACCTATTTATAGGAAAGTGCTAGCACGCCGAAGCAGACTTGACCTGCTACCTTATGGCTTTACCTGCTACTATTGCCACCCACCACATTTGAAATAAATTTTGAGCACATTTTTCACCAACCAAAAGTGGGGCCCACTCATTCTAGAATTTTCCACCAAAAATCATTTATAAACATAATTTTTGAATCAATCACCTCTTAAAATTCATAACAAATCATACGTTAAGTTTTAACGGTTCAAAATTTGTGGACATATACTCAACTTATATATGTATAACATATCCAAAAATCACAACTATCCAACGGTCGGATTAAAAATTATAACACACACAATATATCTCAAGAACACTGATTTTTTTTCCCGGATTATGAGTCCTTCGTACCAGTTTCATTCAAACAGTCACTAACAAATATTCACAAAGAATATTTGAGTGATTCAAATTTCTACATTTAGCTTACTTCTAGGGCTTTCTTTTGATATATGGCTCATCTCCTAACTCATTATACACAAAGAGTTATAGATTTTACAAAATCAAGTAATAAACTAATTTCCAAATTTCATTCTTTATTTCGACAAAATACTAATAAAACACCCCAACATTAATTTCTTCATTTATAATCACATAAAATAAATATTCCCCCATCCTTCATTTATATCCACATAAAATAAATATTTCTTTATCATATAAATCAATAATAAATTATTCACAAATAATATTACAAAATCATAATTATGACAACCAGACCGTTCTCAGGAAAGAGGGGGCTTTCCGATAAGGATTTCTCCTTACTGACGCGCAATTAGGTGACCAAACCTCTCCTTGACAGAACTTTCTAGACATTGTCAACAATGCTATCTAATAATATTATTCAAATAATATGAATTATTGATCTGATAATGGGAAATACTGTGTAGTGACAATTATTGAAACAACAATAATATAAAATATCAACGTAGCAATTATTGAATTAATAAAATAAAATATTGAATAGTAATTATTGTAACAACTATTGAGTAGTGCCTTCTTACGTAAGAATCAATAATTCAAAAATATTGTGCAATACCGTGTCTTCTTTCGCAACATAATATATGCGACATCGTATTTTAACCACTAGGTAATCCAACAGTGTTAACGATAACAATTACGCCGTTATTTTTAAAAACTCAAACTTGCCATTTTCGTCATCCGACAGTTATTCTGTTATGGGGCCCATAAATAGTTGTGTCGTCGTACGAATATTCTCCGACAACAAGAATATTCCATGACCAAACGAATATTCCCCGACAATAATGAGTATTTTATAACCACTTGCTTATTTTGAAAAAAAATTATATATATCACCCTTAACTTTAAACTTTTATCAATTTAACCATTTACTGAATAATAATTATAAGAAAAATTAAATACTTTTATTTCATAAAATTTGGGGTCTTACAATAGTAATAGTGTAATTATAAATGAACATATATATTATGTTTTATTTATAAACCCTTTTTGTATATCTAAAGGGTATGTTTTTAATGTTATGATTAGAGAACCTGGGACTAATGTACTAACTTTATCAGTTAATGTGGTGTAATATTCTATTCATCAATGAATGGGTAGTTAGATGATAATTATATTGTGGATCGTGAACACCAAACTCGGGGGTTAGGTAACCCGGATTTAGGGGTGTCACATTTGATTACTATTTTTAGCTCCTCTCTTTATCTAGATTGCTTAATAATTATATTTTTCAATTCTTAAGATTTTTGTGGATTGTAATAAGCCTGGAAATAGAACTTACAGCATGAATTTACATATTTGATCATTCATTTCTTTCATAACTCTTGTTTACATTTCTTATTTTAATGGTTTGCTTCAATCCCATAATGGCTTTTGGAACTAAATTCCATTATGGGATTGTAATGGATTTTAATGCGTAGTTTAAACATGTATGACTGATTGTGATGTTGCATATTTAATATTAGATTATGGTTGTGCTAAATGTATGAATGCTTGATCACCATTCACACTAGTTGCTTGTATGGATTTGGAAAATGAAATATAAGTATAGATTAGACCATAATGGCATATGTTCATAAGGCTTATTTGTGTTAGGCTTTGTGATTAGTGACGCGGATAGGCGTGTACCGTTTCACCATTTGTAGTCATTAAGAGAGTTTGAGCTTAAATCATGTTTGCTATAAATTCACATAGACATATAGTGAGTTTAGTATTTGTGATGCTTACATGAATTCTATCAATTGTGGATTTTGTGTAAATTGGGCATAGTTCATTGAAAAATGGTTGTGTTTCACTTATGTACTCTCGACTAGCTTTCCGGATTTAATAAGTAAAGATAACATGAGGCATCCAATTTAGATGAAGCATTAGATGATCCCATATCTTTCCAATTTGATTACCTACTTTTAGTAAATATTACTTTTGTGTTGATACTTAATTTAAATATAAATTCATTTGTTGACTGATTGTTTGAGCATATAAAAATAGTGATTAAGTTGTTGCATGATAATTTAGGTTTATCACCTTTCTCCGTGGGATCGATAATCTCTTACTATGTACTACTTGTTGACCCATGTATACTTTCATGAGTTAGAGTCCATTTTGTTAAACCAAAAAGGAGGCAACATAGAAGAGCCTGAAATCCTGGTTTTCATAGACCAAATTGTAGGTCTACATATCATTCATTGGTATTCACCCAGACACAAGGTTTACTATACCGATGATCATGGTTGTTGCACACTACACTCGGCAATACCTCACAAGGGTCCGATGTCGTCAGTTCGGGGTTGTAACTCTAAAACACTTCTCCATAGCGGAAACTTCATCCGTTGATGCACATGTCAACAAAGGTCAAGCAGCCTTGACATCATCAGCCATTGGCAGTTAAACCCAACGAAGCGTCAAGAACCATCCGATGATCTCATCCGTTGATGCACGTGTCAACAAAGGTCAAGCAGCCTTGACGTTATTTCCCAGCAGGGATCTCATCCGTTGATGTACATGTCAACGAAGATCAATCATCCTTGTCGCTTTTCCCGGTAGGGATCTGATCTGTTGATGTACATTTTAACGAGTGTCAAGCAACCATGGTACTACAGAATGTTGGCAGTAACTCCAATAGGACATTGGAAAGGCCTGGCGATATAAACTAGGAAGGAACACCCTCATCGGGGAGGACCGATGATGGAATATGTTATACACATCTTCAACAGACAAAGCTCTATCCCCCAGAGTCTCTTGTACATGAGAGATACATCCTCAATGGAAAGTTTGTACCAAGGATTAAGGACTTTGGTGATAACCCCAATGTCAACATCCTAGAAGTTCCTGAGAACTTTGGATCACACGTCCAAGCAGTTCATCAGAGTCGTCAGTGATAACTCCAGCCTCCATCGAAAATCGGGGAGCAAACAGTCATCACATCCCATTAGAAAACGGTCCAACTAACCTCATACATCATACATTTACATCATGCTCCTGTACATTGCATCATGATTATCTTGTCACATTTCAAGTATCTAGTATTCTTTATCTTATCCATGCCATTGGATTCCATGAATATGATAAAGAGGGGCATATGTAGACACTAAAAATTTTGCATTTCTGTTACTAACCTAGCAGGAAGGAAAAATCAACTTCTAGAGATAACTCTAGGAGTCCAATCAACTCAATTCCGGAGACAACCTCAGAATCTTCAGTTTTCCATCTTAGACACAACCCCGAGATATCCAGCTCCAGTCCCGGAGATAACCCCGAAAGTTTAAGTTTTAACCTCAGAAACAACCCCGAGGAATACAGTTCCAGTTCCAAAAATAACACTGGGAGTTTCAACATCAACCTTGGAGATGACCCCGAGGAGTGCAGTTGCAGTTTCAGAGATAACCCCAGAAAAGTTTATTTTAACCATTGCAGTCAGCTTCAAGCTCGGAGATAAGCCCGAGGCACTCAGTTCCAAACCCGGAGACCATCCCAGGAGGACAAGCACACCTCAGAGACAACCCTGAGGACATTCAGCACTTGCAGCAGCCCAATCTCAAAGATAACCCTGAGCAAAGACTGCTATATAAGCCCAAACCGGAGATAACCTCGGTGAGGGGTAAAATCATCATTTTTCCACCTCGATCCTACCTGCGCACCGTCTCAACACATTTCAACATACATTCTACACAGTAGTGTCTTACAATAACCAATAGCTCCAATCCCGAGCGACTACTACACAGGACAACACACCGGATAAAATTTGAAGACTTGAAGACCAAGGGCATGGTCCCATCTTCCTAACTTCGTACAACCTCTAATCCCATGTCATTTTTGTAGCTCTTGACAACAGCACTCCAAAAACGGTCTTATACACCTCAATCGGATGCTTGGATTGAAGTTTTAAAAGTTTGAGTGGATATCACGTTGCATATGTGCACGTAGTTCGAGATAGCAGGACCCGCAGAGCCCGGGGCACCTCGGGTAGCCACAGGTACACCTGCGGCTCCCCCCTATAAATAAAGGGCTTGGGGTGGCCATTTTCCATAGAAAAAAAGGCGAGGAAGCCCTGTCTAATTTGCTCTGTACACACTATAAACTGAGTTCTTTCTCATTTTAAACACTTGTAAGCTTATATTTTCCTGGTGGGAACCGAGTGTTCATCCATTTAAAGCTATTGAAGTCTTCTTTGGCAGTCCATTGTAAGCCTTCTTACATTTCTTAAAGTCTTTTCTCCACATTCTGCACACACCATTCTTCATGTTGAGAGTCGTGTTTATGTGTGTATGCCTGCACTTCCTATCGTGGATTTTATTTCTTTTGTATATATATATTTATATATATATATATATATATATATATATATATATATATATATATATATATATATATATTTACATTTCTGTCAGGCCAGGAGTTTACTTCGTGGCCTTTTACTGCTTTTTTTACATTTTGTCCCGCTTGGAGTTTACTTCGTGGCGGTTGATCGTCTTTACTGCTTTATTTACTTTTCCAATCCCCCATGGAGTTACTTCGTAGTGGTTGATTGCCTCTTTATATATATTTATCACTTTTATATATTTATATTTCCAGTCCCCCATGAAGTTCGCATCGTGGTGGTTGATCGTCTGTATATATATATTTACAGATTATATATATATAACTGTTTACAGCTTTCATGCAAACTGCTACATCATGTGAGCCTAGGAATCATGTGATTACAGCTTCAGTCTCCTGAATCTAGATTCGGTTCCCGTGATGGACATTTTCAGCTGTAATCAACTTGTATATTATTCACAGTGTTTGAATTTCCTTAGATGTCTCTCATGCCCACAAGGAGTTTGGCACTGCTATATACCTTATTTTCTCGAAGATGCCTCGTATCTCGAAAATAAAACCAATCAAGCCGAACATATAATAAAATGGAAGTATCAAATGCCTCAATTACTATTGAGCATAAGGGTTTGAAAAACCTCTTTTACAAAACATCACTGCTATATCTTGTTAAAACTGAACTTTTATACAAAATTCAAACCCTTTGTATATAGAAGCGAACGAGGCATGACACTACTTCCAAATAACTGCACATTGACCCCACACACACATTCATATAATAGTTTAATTGAAAAGTGGCAGTCATCGTGCTAACACGGATGTCGGGGGGTACCTAATACCTTCCCTCCGCTTAATCAAGCCCCCGGACCCTAACGAATCTCGATTTCACAGATCTGTTAAACAATGTCACATCTGTAACGAATGATTTATTTGAGTTGTGATTCTGGAGACAGAATCCTTGTAAGGAGGGAATGATGTAACAATCCAGAATTTTAGATTGTATATAATTTTAAATATTTATTGAATTATATAAATATTTATTTGATGTGTTTATTGTTGAATAAATACTTGTTTAATTTGAGTCGATTTGATTGGCTATTTATTTGTTAAATAAATAATTAAGGAGTTAATGAAACTAATTATTATGAGATAATATTCTAATTTAATTAATAAATTAAGTTAGAGAGTTTATAATGATTAAATGGATTATTATAATGTTTTAATTTAATTTAGTAAATTAAGTGTGACCATAAACTATATTATAAATGGTTTATTAAAATAAATTAAAGGAGTTTAATTTTGTTTTGCCAAACAAGGCTTAAATATATTAAGTCTTTAATTTTTAAAGAGTTTTGCCAAACAGAGCCTTATGGCTTTTGGATTTTTGAATTTTGAATTATAATAATATAATTTAAATAAACAAAATATAAATAATATATATATATATATATTAAATTGGTAACCGATAATTTATTAAGGGCAATTAGTAGACGTCGATTTTTAGACGTTTGTAAATCATGCGTTGGTTTTGATTTTTATGTAAAGAGTATTTGGGTTATTTGGCATAAGCCTAAGAAGGAAAAGAGAAGTTGTCAGAGAGAGTTATCAGAGAGAATTGAGAGAGACCAGAGAGAGTTGAGAGAAGAAAGGTTTGGTGAAGTGCAAGCAAGCACATTGTCTTCTAACAAGGATTTCTTATGCAACAAAAGGTATGTTACATAACCTTAACATATATGATTTACGTTGTAATTTCTAAGTCTGTATGTTCTTGAATTTTACTTTGTATAAAGCCTTTACAAAAATTTTTGTAAACCATGTTTTTATAATTGATTAGGAAATTATGTGTATTTGTAATTGTAATTGTTATACTAGCATATATATATATATATATATATATGTGTGTGTGTGTGTGTGTGTGTGTGTGTGTGTGTGTGCTTAACATATATATAGAATTGTATGCTAAATTAAGTCTGCAAGAAAAGAATTTGGTTTTACAGTGATTATATGTACATGAACATGTTTTGTAGGATAACAAAATTAGTATGTGATTTAATGCTAATTGTGAAATTGAACCTTAGGTATGTTAATTGGGTAAGAACTTAATGAGAACGTAGTTCAAAGGAATGAATTCGTTGGATAATTGTGGTTTACAGTGTTAAACCTTGTAAAACAACGTCAACAAGGGAGTTTTGTTTTAAAATAGTGTTTCAAGGATTTAACTTCTCTAAAATTATTGTTTAAGTTGTGCTAAATTAGTATATGTATGCTTGTTCATGATTTACATAAATTATATATGTTAAATTAGCTATTAGAAGCCATTAAACCGTTAAGAATTGTTGTGTTATGTTCTTCGTAAAAGCGGTTTACTGTAAGTTTCAGCCTCAAATACAAAAAATCGAGCCATGACCTGAACTCCACGCCATAACGTCAAATCGGCCTTGAATTTATTTGGAGCACCATTGTCTGACTTAGTTCTCGCGCCCCCAGCACCGAAATAGTAGTCTGGGTCAGACAGTTTTGACCTCCTGTAGTAAAACGGCCATACCATTTTTCATATGAACTCCGATTGAGCTGATTTAAGATTATTCGGAACGAGGAATAATATGCCTATAACTGTTATTCTTTAAGGTTTTCAATTTGAAATTGTTATGAAGGGTCAAAATGGACATCTGTAGGGCTATTGTGTGTTTGGAGCCAATCAGAGGGCGTCGAGATGCGCGAATGCAAGTGCAATCCTTTGTGTATTAGTATAACCTAATGATAACATATTGGACATGTAATAGGATGTTGTATCAAGTTGTTAATGTGTATGTGGTGCAATGACATGATCACTTAAGTAGTTGTAATAAAGCTAAAAAGTAATGTTCATGAAAAGATGTGATGTTGTTTAAACTTAAACCTAGTTAGTAGCTATACTAAAAGTAAGAAAGCAACTAATGAAGGTAATGTTAGTGTAACTAATGTGTATTTTCAATACATATGGTATGTGTAGGACTTGTGGTGAACGTGAGTAGTGATTGTTTAATATACGCACGAGGCAAGTTCTCTAATTCTACTGTTATAATTGTGCAAGTATCTAAACTATCTTTGAGTAAGTTTTCCTAACTCTAAGCTTTCTTTGTGCAAGTTTCTAAACCTTATCTTTTTACATTAAGCAAGTTTCTTACTTTAAACCTTCATTTAAGCGAACTCTTGTATTCCTAATCATTATTTGAGCAAGCTAGCTATACTTTAACTTCATTGAAACAAGCTTTGAATTCCAATATTTACTTATGTATTCTAACTTATTTATTGTTAGACAAGTTTCGTTATTGTCATTTGTGTATTATGAATGAAATTTTCTTGAATTCTAATTCTAATGTTGAATTATCTTATTTCATTTACTTGACACAAGCTATTCTCATATTGAGCAAGCTTTATTTTCAGCTTGCTATTACTTAATGTATATTCAATAATTCATAGTCCTAGCTTAATATTGTTCAAGCAAGGTTTATTGTCATTCAATACTTATACATTGTAGTTTTTTCTAAGCATGAGTTCGAAATATAGTTAGTTCGCTTACACTTATTCATTGTTCCATATTATGTTACTATTGATCAACTGTTGTGTTATCAAACAATATTGATTCAACTAGTCCTCTAGTTGATGATCGTTAAACTTCAAATTACCCTTGAAAGCTTATCCAAACCAAACTTTCTTTGGTGCGAACTTGTACTCTAAATACTGAGATGAACAACCCTATTAATAGGGGATAGTTTACGCTTAGCGTTGAAATGTTTGTGCATAATACATTGTACGAAGGGCTGATCCCCCTAAGTACGAGGAGTCCTTATAGTCTTATGACATTTAAAGTTTTTAGTTGAAAGATTACTCGCAACTGTGGACATAGTTCGTGGTCTTATGACCCTCAGATATTTATATTCCATATTTTGATTCCAGTCTTTGGTTATCATTGATAGAGTACTATTCAGTTTTGATGAGCCTATTTATTGGCAGCTATTATATTCTTGTTGACTCATTGCTATATCTAGTGAACATTTGTTTTGCTCACTCTTGCATATTTATATACTCATTGCAGCTAAAGTTGAGAAGGTAGATGATCCTTCAACTAGCAAAGCAAAGGGAAAAATGTACAAGTGATGTAGACTTGTAATTTTATTTATTGTGATGGTCATAGACTTTTAAATAATGATGTGATGTAATAATTTTATTTTCACACTTAAATGATGTTTAAGGTTAGACAACCTAGGAAGATTTTTATTTAATAATGTAACCCTATTTAAAGGAAGGATTTATGGTTTAAATATTATTTTATTTGGGTAGATAGTATGAATGTATGGATAGTGAACACCAAAACTTGAGGGAATGAAGTACCTAGATTTGTGGGTGTCACGGGTTGGTATCAAAGCCATAGGTTATGAACCTTAGGTGGGGAAAAGCCTTAGGAAGTAACCTTTGAAAAGATAGTGGTGATAAACTCTTATCAAGTTTTAAGGAAGAAGTAATAAAACACTTATGTGCTTATGTGATTACAACTTATGTGCTCGTGAGTGTCGAGTAGTAATGATTAGTAATTAAAACTTAAAATTTGGTTTACATGATGGCTAATGTAGGAGGATCCAGTCAGGCTAGGGGGAAAGATTCCAAATGCCTAGAGAGGAGGAGCCTCGAGATATTCAGGTAATGTGGGAACAATTACTGCCATGGGAAGTAACTCCGTTGGTCACAGTGGTTGAGCAGGAGAAGTTACCTGATGAGGATGATGAAATAGAGACGGACGAGGAGGACCTCGTTGAGCTGCCACAGTCGAATGAGGATGAGGATGACGAGGAAGAAGAACTTCCACTTAACTCGATCTCCACCCGTATGTACGATGAGGTATATGACCGCAATGTGGAACTTCAAAATACTGTCGAGGAGTTCCAAGAGATAGTAGCTGAACAACAGACCTCGATGGCGCATAAGGACGACGAGATCAAGGATCGAGAAGAATGTCTGAATAATGTTGAAGAGAAGCTAGTCCATATTGAAGGAGAGAACGAGGGAATGATGGTAGAGATTTCAGAGTCGAAGAACAAGTTGAAAGAGGAATCTACTAAGAGGGCAAGAGCTGAAGATGCGTACAATGAAGCTTACCAACGAGCCGGTTAGCGGAGAGGGATGCACAAGCAAAGTGGATGAAGATGGAAGGGATGAATAATGTAATCAACACCGTGACTGATCGAGCTTAGGATCCGGTCATGGGTTATCCAATTCAGTTTGAAACGCTACCATCATACATATTAGATCGCCGAACAATGTTCCGAATTATGGAAGAAGAGCATCGTAAGGCTACGCAACATCTTAGTAGGACATCGTAGGTTGATATGTAACTTTTATGTGATTGATGAGTAAATAAGATGTAAATCTCGGGTATGATTCAACCTATGGGATGTGATGATGATGAAGTAATCCAGCAACTGTTGTAGTTCAGGAAAGTTATGTAAATAGCAGTGATGCTATTATTTTGATGTTTTTTTTAAAAGATTATAAATGAATAAAAGTTATTATTTTATTCAAAGTGTTATGTGTTACGTGATAATTTTTTGTGTGTAAATTAAGTAGAAATACTTAAAGAAATGGATTAATAGTCTAAGGAGTGTATTTTTAACAGAAAATGCCTCCAAGACGTCAACCACCCCGACAGAGAACCACTGAAGGAACCAACAACAATAATGTTGAAGCTAACCCCGTTCAACAACTAGTGACGTTACTAACAGGAGCATTGCAGAATCAAGCTCAGAATCAAGGTACAACATTTAAGGATTTCAAGGCGGTTGGACCACCAGAATTCTGTGGGGTCCATGAATCCAGTTGAGGCTCAGACCTGGGTTATGGAGATAAAGAAAGTGTTCGATGTTGCGAAAGTAGGGGAGGATCAGAAGACTATTTTTGCAACATTCATATTGAAGGCAGAGGCTAGTTATTGGTGGCAGGCCAATAAAACCCGAGGAGGTGAAGGGATTATGACTTGGGAAAGATTTAAGGAGATATTCTTCGAGACCTATTTCCCAGAAAGTTCGAAGAGTCAGCTAGAGGTGCAGTTTTTGGAACTGAAGTAGGGAACGATGTCGGTATCTGAGTATGCCGCAAAATTCAATGAGTTGGCGAGGTTTGCACTATATCAAGTCAGCACAGATGAAAGCAAGACGAAGAGGTTCGAGCATGGACTGAATCCCTGGTTGTACAGTAGAGTCTCCATGTTCCAGCTAAAAACGTTTGCAGCGGTAATGGAGAAAGAAATTCTCGCTGAGAGTGGAGGCGAGGCTATAACAAAACACAACCAAGAGCAGAGGAAGAAGAAGAGTGAAGGTGAAGCTCAGAATGGTGGTGGTGGTAACAGTGGAAATGGCATTAACAATTTGAAGAGGAAGTGGAATGCAAATGTGGGAGCTGGAAATAAGCAAGGAAACCAGCAAAGGAAGAAGTTCGAAGCATGTGCTACATGCGGGAAGTTTCACAAGGGTGTGTGCTTGATGGGTAAACAAGTATGCTTCAACTGTGGCCTGGAGGATCACATCGCCGAAAATTGCAATCAACCTAAGAAGAACGTTTGCTTCACGTGTGGGTCCAAGGATCACTTTGCTCGTGAATGCCCTAAGAAGAGAGTTGGTGAGGCAAATAGAAGCAAGGGAAATGCTAGTGGAGGTACACTAACTATTGATGGACCAACGTCAACAAATAAGCCCACAGCAAGAAGCTTCAACATGACGGTGCAGAACGCGGTGCAATCAAAAGATGTCGTGTCAGGTATTATCCCAATCAATGATATAAATGCATATGTATTATTTTATTCGGGTGCTACTTCCTCATTTATATCTAATGATTTTGCTAAAAAGTTAGAAATACCTAGTAAAGAGTTGAATTTCCCTTTAAACATAGAAATTGTGAATAGGGAAGTAATTCCTGTTAGGTTCATATACAAGAACTGTAGGGTGAACATTAAGGGGAAAGTTATGAAAGTAGATTTAATCCCGATAAAACTCGGAGAGTTTGATTTGATATTGGGAATGGATTGGTTATTCAATTATGGAGCGATAATTGATTGCCAAAAGAAATGTGTAAACCTTATGACTTCGTCAAAGGTAGTTTTTCATGGTAGCAAATCGCCTAGACAAATGAGATGTCTGACAATGATGCAGGCCAAGAAGTTGTTGAGTCAGGGCTGTGTAGGGTATTTAGCTTACATAGTCGATACTTAAAAGGAGAATGGGGTGAAATTTGAGGAAATACAAGTGGTTAGGGAATTTGGGGATGTGTTTCTAGAAGATTTTCCAGGACTTATGCCTGACCGAGAGATCGAATTCGTGATCGACTTAGCACCAGGAACCGCTCCAATATCAAAGACCCCGTACAGAATGGCTCCGGTAGAGATGAAGGAACTAATGGTGCAGTTGTAAGAGCTATTAGATAAGAAGTACATTCAGCCGAGTGTATCACCGTGGGGAGCACCATTGTTGTTCATGAAGAAGAAGGATGGGTCAATGCGTCTTTGCATTGATTATAGAGAATTAAACAAAGTCACTATTAAAAACAAATATCTGTTGCCAAGAATAGATGACTTATTTGATCAATTGAAGGGTGCTAGATATTTCTCGAAAATAGATTTGAGAAGTGGGTATCACTAATTGAAAGTAAGGAAGGAGGATGTACCGAAGACGGCATTCCAAACTCGGTATGGACATTACGAATTTTTGGTGATGTCTTTTGGTTTGACAAACGCCCCTGCAGCATTCATGGATTTGATGAACAAGGTGTTTAAACAATTTTTAGACAAGTTTGTGATGGTATTTATTAATGATATTCTGGTGTACTCTAAAACTCAAGAAGAACACGTGGAACACTTACGTCTAGCATTGGAGACGCTAAGAAAAGAAAAGTTATACGCGAAATTCTCTAAATGTGAATTTTGGCTAGAACGTGTATAATTTCTTGGGCACGTAATTGACAAGGATGGAATTTCAGTGGATCCATCAAATGTCGAAGCTGTGATAAATTGGGAACAACCAAGAACTCCATCAGAAGTGAGAAGTTTCTTGGGATTGCCAGGGTATTAAAGACAGTTTATCCAAGATTTCTCCAAGATTGCCACTTCGTTAACAAATTTGACGAGAAAATCTGTAAAATTTGTTTGGACGGAGAAGTGTGAGGAAAGTTTTGCAGAATTGAAGAAGAGGCTCAGTGTTGCACCTGTGTTGTCATTACCAGATAATACATGAAATTTTGTGGTGTATAGTGATGCTTCACACAAGGGTTTAAGATGTGTCCTAAAGCAGAACGTCAAAGTCATTGCATATGCATCAAGACAATTGAAAGACTACGTGAAAGGGTATCCAACTCATGATTTAGAGTTAGCGGCAGTAGTATTTGTTCAGAAGATATGGAGGCACTATCTCTATGGAGAGAAGTGTGAGATCTACACAGACCATAAGAGTCTGAAGTATATTTTCACTCAAAAGGACTTGAATATGCGGCAAAGGAGATGGATGGAATTGATAAATGATTACGATTGCAAGATCTTTTCCCACCCGAGCAAAGCTAATGTGGTTGCAGATGCCTTGAGTATGAAAGGCAGAGAAAAGTTTATGTTGTTAACCGATAAGGAGGAGCTCATTTCAGCAATGGCAAGGCTAGAGTTGGAAATCAAATTTCCAAAAGAATCCGATGAAAATTTTTACCAGATGGAAGCTAGTCAAACTTTGGTAGACAAAGTGAAGAACACTCAACTAAAAGATGAAGAATGAAGAAAATAAAGGAAAGTGTGGTCGAAGGAAAAGAAATGAAGTTCAAGGTTGATGCTGAGGGAATGCTGAGATTCAAGGGATGAATTTGGGTTCCAGCAGTACAGGATATTGAAGAAGACATCTTGACAGGAGCTCATAGCTCAAGATATTCGATTCATTCGGGAAGTACGAAGATTTATCAAGATTTGCGGCGACATTTTTGGTGGCCAAATATGAAAAGAGACGTTGCAAAGTGCTTGACATGTCAAAGAGTAAAGGCATAACATCAAAGGCCAAGTGGATTACTTCAACCGTTAGAGATACCGAAATGGAAATGGGAGCATATCACAACGGAGTTTATGGTAGGTCTTCCAACGACTCAGAAAGGATACGATGCGATATGGGTGATAGTTGACAGATTGACAAAATCTGCACACTTTTTGCCGATAAAGATTAGATTTAATATTGATCAGCTGATGAAGCTATACGTTAAAGAGATCATCTCAAGACATGGAGTTCCAGTGTCAATTGTATCAGACAGAGACCTGAGGTTCACATCAAATTTCTAGAAGAAACTTAAAGAATGCATGGGAACGTAATTGAAGATGAGTACGACATATCATCCGCAAACTAATGGGCAGAGCGAACGAACAATCCAGACGTTGGAAGATATGCTGAGAGCATGCATCATAGATTTCAAAGGGATCTGAGATGAACATTTACCATTGATGGAGTTTGCCTACAACAATAGTTACCACGCAAGCATCGGCATGCCGCCTTACGAAGCATTGTACGGCAGAAAGTGCAGAACTCCACTGTGATGGGATGAAGTTGATGAACATCAACTGTTAGGACAAGAACTGGTACAGCAAACTGCTGAAGTTGTTAAACTCATCAGAGCAAGACTAGTAGATGCTCAAGATCGACAGAAGAAATATGCTGATCAACACAAGCAGAATCATGAATTGGAAGCAGGAAATTTCGTGTTCTTAAAAGTTTCTCCTTGGAAGGGGAAAATCCGTTTTGGTAAAAAGGGAAAACTGAGCCCGAGATTTATTGGACCTTTCAAGGTGCTGCGAAAAGTAGGAGAAGTGGCTTATGAGGTAGCTCTACCTCCAGAGTTGGAACACATTCATAATATTTTTCATATTTCGGTATTACGACCGTATAAACCTGATTACAATCATGTGATAGAGTACGAACCTTTATAGTTCGATAAAGATTTGTCTTATGAAGAGATTCCTATCTAGATAGTCGACAGGAAAGAACAAGTGCTCAGGAATAAAGTGATACCTTCTGTGAAGGAGATATAGAGGAACCATATTGTCGAAGAGGCTACGTGGGAACTCGAAGCTGAAATGATGAAGAATTACCCTGAGTTATTTGTTTAATATTTGTCTTCTATTCTGGGGACAGAATCTTTGTAAGTAGGGAAGAATGTAACGAATGATTTATCTGAGTTGTGATTCTAGGGACAGAATCCTTGTAAGGAGGGAATGATGTAACAATCCAGAATTTTAGATTATAATTTTAAATATTTATTGAATTATATAAATATTTATTTGATGTGTTTATTGTTGAATAAATACTTGTTTAATTTGAGTTGATTTGATTGGCTATTTATTTGTTAAATAAATAATTAAGGAGTTAAAGAAACTAATTATTATGAGATAATATTCTAATTTAATTAATAAATTAAGTTAGAGAGTTTATAATGATTAAATAGATTATTATAATGTTGTAATTTAATTTAGTAAATTAAGTGTGACCATAAACTATATTATAAAAGGTTTATTAAAATAAATTAATGGAGTTTAATTTTGTTTTGCCAAACAAGGATTAAATATATTAAGTCTTTAATTTTTAAAGAGTTTTACCAAATGGAGCCTTATGGCTTTTGGATTTTTGAATTTTGAATTATAATAATATAAATTAAATAAACAAAATATAAATATAATATATATATTTATTTGGTAACCGATAATTTATTATGGGCAATTAGTAGACGTCGATTTTTAGACGTTTGTAAATCATGCGTTTGTTTTGATTTTTACGTAAAGACTATTTGAGTTATTTAGCATAAGCCTAAGAAGGAAAAAGAGAAGTTGCCAAAGAGAGTTATCAGAGAGAATTGAGAGAGACCAGAGAGAGTTGAGAGGAGAAATGTTTGGTGAAGTGCAAGCAAGCACGTTGTCTTCTAACAAGGATTTCTTAAGCAACAAAAGGTATGTTACATAACCTTAACATATATGATTGACACCATAATTTCTAAGTCTGTATGTTCTTGAATTTTACTGTGTATAAAGCTTTTACAAAATTTTCTATAAACCATGTTTTTATAATTGATTAGGAAATTATGTGTATTAGTAATTGTAATTGTTATACTAGCATATATATATATATATGTGTGTGTGTGTGTGTGTGTGTGTGTGTGTGTGTGTGCGTGTGTGTGTGTGTGTGTGATTGTATACTTAACATATATATAGAATTGTATGCTAAATTATGTCTACAAGAAAAGAATTTGGTTTTACAATGATTACATGTACATGAACATGTTTTGTAGGATAACAAAATTAGTATGTGATTGTATGCTAATTGTGAAATTGAACCTTAGGTATGTTAATTGGGTAAGAACTTAATGAGAAAGTAGTTCAAAGGAATGAATTCGTTGGATAATTGTGGTTTACAGTGTTAAACCTTGTAAAACAACGTCAACAATGGAGTTTTGTTTTAAAATAGTGTTTCAAGGATTTAACTCTTTTAAAATTATTGTTTAAGTTGTGCTAAATTAGTATATGTATGCTTGTTAATGATTTACATAAATTATATATGTTAAATTAGCTGCTATAAGCCATTAAACCGTTAAGAATTGTTGTGTTCTGTTCTTCGTGTGCGATTTCTGTAAGTTTCGATGCCTTAGCGCCAAAAATAAGAGTCGCACACCACGAACTCTGCGTCGCAGTGTAAAATCAAATATACAACACCAATTTTAACGCTTCTGACACCATTGTTTGACTTAGTTCTCGCGCCCCAGCGTCGGAATAGTAGTCTGGGTTCGACAGTTTTGACCTCCTGTAGTAAAACGGCTATAACATTTTTATACAAACTCCGATTAAGGTGATTCAAGATTATTCAGAACGAGGATGAATATGCCTATAACTATTATTCTTTAAGGTTTGCAATTTGAAATCGTTATGAAGGGTCAACATGGCCATCTTTAGGACTGTTGTGTATTTGGAGCCAATCGGAGGGCGTCGGGATGCGTGAATGCAAGTGTAATCCTTTATGTATTAGTATAACATAATGATAACATGTTGGACATATAATAGGATGTTGTATCAAGTTGTTAATGTGTATGTGGTGCAATGACATGATCACTTAAGTAGTTGTAATATAGCTAAAAAGTAATGTTCATGAAAAGATGTGATGTTGTTTAAACTTAAACTTAGTTAGTAGCTATACTAAAAGTAAGAAAGAAACTCATAAAGGTAATGTTAGTGTAACTAATGTGTATTGTCAATACATATGGTATGTGTAGGACTTGTGGTGAACGTGAGTAGTGATTGTTTAACCTACGCACGAGGCAAGTTCTTTAACTCTACTTTTATAATTGTGCAAGTATCTAAACTATCTTTGAGCAAGTTTTCCTAACTCTAAGCTTTTTTTGTTCAAGTTTTTAAACCTTATCTTTTTTACATTAAGACAATTTCTTACTTTAAACTTTCATTTAAGCGAACTCTTGTATTCCTAATCATTATTTGAGCAAGCTAGCTATACTTTAACTTCATTCGAACAAGCTTTGAATTCCAATATTTATTGATGTATTCTAACTTGTTTATTGTTAGATAAGTTTCGTTATTGTCATTCGTGTATTATGAATGAAATTTTCTTGAATTCTAATTCTAATGTTGAATTATCTTATTTCATTTACTTGACACAAGTTATTCTCATATTGAGTAAGCTTTATTTTCAACTTGCTATTACTTAATGTATATTCAATAATTCATAGTCCTAGCTTAATATTGTTCAAACAAGGTTTATTATCATTCAATACTTATGCATTGTAGTTATTTCTAAGCATGAGTTCGAAATATAGTTAGTTCGCTTACACTTATTCATTGTTCTATATTATGTTACTATTGATGAACTGTTGTGTTATCAAACATTATTGATTCAACTAGTCCTCTAGTTGATGATCGTTAAACTTCAAATTACCCTTGAAAGCTTATCCAAACGAAACTTTCTTTAGTGTAAACTTGTACTCTAAATACTGAGATGAACAACCCTATTAATAGGTGTGAAACCCCAAATTTTACGAATAAAGATTTAAGTTTCTAGAAATATTTTTTTTATATCATGGAGTGAATTTGATATAATGTTATAGTTGTGGGTAATATTTATAAATTTTGCAAAGTATGCAAGTCGTTGTATAATATTTGATTGATCGGGGAATATTCTTTTTTTGTCGGGAAATATCCGTACGATGGTACAATCATTGGTGAACCCCACAACAGAATTATTGTCGGATGGAGAAATTGACAAAAATATTTTTATTAAAATAATGGCGGAAGTTTTACCGTTAATACTGTTGAACTACTCGATAGTAAAAGTACAGTAATACGCGTGGTTGCATAGTAGCACACGATATTGATTATTGATGCTTACGTGAGAAGTAACTTCGGTTTTTGTTCAATTATTACTCACATGAAGATTAATTTGCATAGTATCTCACGTTATTTGATTCAAATATTGTCAATATTTTATATATTATTAAATCAATAATTGAGATAACAAAGTTGTTAATATTATTATTTGCAATATTAACGATGTCTAGAAGTTCTTCCTAGGAGAGGTTTGTTCACCTAATTGCGCGTCAATAGGGAGAAATCCTTATTGGAAAGCCCCCTCTTTCCTGGGAACGACTTGGTCGATTAATAGTGTGAATTATAATAATGATGATGAAGTTTGTTTTATTAGTATTATTAATGTAATAAAACCGAAAAGCTTTTTATATAAAATAGAATACTTTTATAAAGTTATTTGTTTTATTAGACAATAATTAGAATATATTATATTTATTATGCATAGTGTTTTGCATAGTAAAATCTTTTTATATAAAATAGAATACTTTTATAAAGTTATTTGTTTTATTAGACAATAATTAGAATATATTATATTTTATTATGTATAGTGTTTTGCATAGTTCTGCATAGTGTTTGTATAGTAAAATCTTTTTATATAAAACAGAATACTTTTATAAAGTTATTCATTTTATTAGATTATAAATAGAATATATTTTATTTTATTTAAAAAGATTTTGTTTTATTAGAATATTTTATTAAATAAATTTGGACCGTTCGTTTAAAAGTGAATCAATCTGGACCGTTCATGAATTAGTTACTATTCAATCCATTCTTCTATAAATAAAAGCTCATTCCTTCATTATTTCTTACGAATTCACTGAAACTCTAGAGAGAGAAACTGTAGAGAGAATTTTTCTTCTATAATATTGAGCGTATTTCTTTAGAGTTTAAGAAAACTTTGAGTGTAGTGCAAGTTTTCTTCAAGTATATCCCCGCCCTACCCGTCGGAGTACTCTTCTTTATAAGGTAAGGGATATTATTTTTTGTACCGTAAGAGGTATTATTTCTTTCGTATTCATGAAGAGAACTTCTGTTATTCCATTCTTTATTATTCTGTTGGAATAATCTATATACGCGGACTACCGTATACATGGTGAAATTATTTTATTATTCCATTCTTTATTATTATGTCAGAATATCCTGACTGTGCATTTACGCATGACCTAGTTCCATTATTTATTATTCTGTTAGAATAACCTGTCTGTGTGGTCTATCGCATGCATGGTGAATTCTGTTGTTATTCCATTATTTATTATTCTGTTGAAATATCATGTCGGTGCGGATTACGCCTGACCTAGTTATGTTCTTTATTATTCATGGAATATCACGTGCTGTGCGCTCTGCACGACTGGTTCCATTATTTATTATTCTATTGGGAATAACCTGTCTATGCAGTCTATCGCACGCATGGTGAATCCTTTCGTTATTCTATTCTTTATTATTCTGTTGGAATAACCTGTATATGTGGATTACAACATGCATGGTGAATGATCTTTTATATTCATTCCTTATTAAATTGTGGAAATGATCTATTTACGTTGAATATGATGAGAGTCATAATAAAAGCATTGGACTAATGAAAATCATGGGTATATGTAGTATTAGTAAGTGTTGTGATGAGTTATGTTGGTTATTATGTGAAAACATGAAAGTTTCTTAGAAATCATAAAGAGTTGAAAATTAGATTTTGGTGAAAATGGAACATGAAATTCAATTGACCATATCTCCTATTATATTTCGAATTTTTAAGTGTGGTCAAGGCCTAGAGTTAGATCTATGAGTTTTCTAACTTATCCAAGTTGAATCACTGGAAAAGGTATTGTAGATTTTCGTGTGGACTGATTTTAGCAAATGAGACAAAAACTAAAAATTTCCAAAAAGCTATTGCCCAGAAGTTTAAAAGGGCTGTTTCGGCCACTTAATTTGTGAGAAAAATTCTGGCCTTTTGGGACATGAAAATATATGGTATAAAGTACCTCCTGTCCAAAAATGAGCTCATTCCGACTTAAAATGAGCAAGTTATGACTATTTCAATATTTAGATTTTTCTAACGAAAAATGCTATAACCGAAGTTCTATAACTCCGATGACCATGAAATTTAAACTGGAAGATCACGTCAACATGTATAAGATCCTGCCAAGATTTGGGAATTTCTGGAGTTAAACTTGAGATAGCCAATTTCTTAAGGAATTAATTAGAAATCTATTTTTGTAAAATAGTAAATGAATTTTAAAAATTCCGAGAAAAATATATGTTCAATATGGGACTATATTCTATTAAATCCCAAAAAAGAAATATTTTTGGGACTGATTTGGTATTTTTCATGAAAATGAACTAGTTATAAGTAAATGTATTAAATATGTTATGTGAAGTAACAAAAATGGTAAATAGAATTTTATGGCTTGAGAATCCTATATAGGGTATATGCAGATTTTCGATAAGGGATTTGATCATTGGTGATGAAATCTTATGAGTATGGCATTTTTGAAAGATTAAATGCATTATTTGGTAGAGTGTAAACAATTGAAATAAATTGTTTATAGGTTTAAGAAGTGATTAAAATATTGTTATAATATTAATAATATTAGATTATGAGTTTATTAAGTGATTGATAATATTTAGATAAATTTAAAGTCTTTAATATTTATCCTTGTTTTCGTTTGATTAATGATTATATCATTGTCATCATTCTCATGTTTATATTGTGATAAAAGTCATCTTTGGCTTACGTGCATAAATGGACTTGGTGTGATTATGACCAGGGATTATTCGGTGTAATCAGGACCGTAGTATGACAAATGATGTGGTAAAAATCCTCAGTGGCCTGTAGTGCATTGATGGACAGTTTTTGGTATGATTATCATCAAGGATTATTTGGTATAGTCATGACCATTGATGATTTCCCTTGGCCCATAGTGCAGGGATGATTCGATGATGTGGTTTATTTATTAAGCTGAGTCTCAGCGATAAAAATTGATGAAAACATTTTAAATCATAGAAGATAGTAGATTTTATTCTCTACTTGACTTTTCTAATGGATTGCTTGTTTCGCTGCAGTTAAACTTGATGTCTATTGTATTTTATCAGTTTAACATTGTTGAAGGCTAATGATAACTTATTCTGCATTATCTTAGTTATAATATTTCTTACTGGGCTAGTTGAACTCACCCTTTCCTTCACTGTTCTATTTAGGAAATGAGAATATAACTAGGACGAGTCGGGGAACAGATTGACTGTCCAGATGATAGCATTAGTAGTCCTCACTATGGCATGACATGTAATATATAATTGTATTGAGGACCTAAGATGTGTGTGTCATATTTTATACGTCACTTAATAATTGATTTTGGTGAACAACAATAGGGTGAGGAGAACCCGACCCTGAAAGCGTCAAAAGTGCAACGCAATAAAATGAAGAGAACAAAAATCTTCTCGTGTCCCTTTGGAAACTCAAAATATTTGTTGTTGTACTTTATATGGCATGTATTAATTTAAGTATGAATATTGTCATATTATGTACGTTACAATATTTGTATTGAAACTCACAGTATATATGTCGTCGTATTTTGCACGACTGTTGTCTAATTAAGTTTGTATTTGATTTATGTACCATGTATCTGGCGACTCAAGATGGGTGATGTATACCTATTTTTGGGGGCGTCACAATAGGGGATAATTTACACTTAGCGTTGAAATGTTCGTGTACAATACATTGTACGAAGGGTTGATCCCCCTAAGTACGAGGAGTCCTTATAGTCTTATGACTGTTAAAGTTGGAGTTGAAAGATTACTCGCAACTGTGAACATAGTTCGTGGTCTTATGACCCTCAGATATTTATATTCCATATTTTGATTCCAGTCTTTGGTTATCATTGATAGAGTACTATTCGGTTTTGATGAGCCTATTTATTGGCAGCTATTATATTCTTGTTGACTCATTGCTATATCTAGTGAGCATTTGTTTTGCTCACTCTTATATATTTATACACTCATTGCAGCTAAAGTTGAGAAGATAGATGAGCCTTCAACTAGCAAAGGAAATGGAAAAATGTACAACTGATTTAGACTTGTAATTTTATTTATTGTGATGGTCATAGACTTTTATTGTGATGTAATAATTTTTATTCCGCACTTGAATGATGTTTAAGGTTAGACAACCTGGGAAGATTTTTATTTAATAATGTAACCCTATTTAAAGGAAGGATTTATGGTTTAAATATTATTTTATTTGGATAGATAGTATGAATGTATGGATAGTGAACACCAAATCTTGAGGGAATGAAGTACCTAGATTTGGGGGTGTCACAACATCACTGGGTCAATGTGAAAACCTTTTTTTAGTTGAGTTGGTGCAACCATTTAAAAATACCAACTAACGACTCTTGGAGTCCAATCGTCGACATATACATATCGGACCTTTTCATAACCTGTTTTTTCAAACAAATCTCACCTAACATGAGAACACCAAAAGACAAGAACAAAAAAGGGATAGTAAAAATCCCGACGTCGATAGAGAGTTCAGGATCAGATCCTTGAGGAACTTTAGTTGTTGATCCTTAAGGCTCTTCTGCCATCTGATAAATTGTCTACAGCTTCCTCTTTTCCTGTTTCTCCTAACTAGAGAAGAGAGCTCCTGGTCTTCTTCTTCTTCAACTTCCCTTACAACAGATAGGTTTCCCTATTGAAAAGGTTTCATAACCTCCCTAGTCCTTTCACTAGACTCGGAATGATAATTCTTCACATTCCCAGCTGGATTCCTTCTCCAATTTACAAAGAGTTATTGGGTCATTCTCTTGTTGGCATTCAGAAATTCAACTTCATGATTTTCAATATTCTCTCCCAGAGCTGCTTGGAGAATAATGCTGATAAATCTTTCGTAGAACATTTTGCTCATGCTCTTTGCTTTCATAGAGTTAAGGATCCACTTCACAATCCACTCCAGAAGAAGTGCTCCATAGTTTAGCTGACACTTGAAGCAGATTGCTGTCATGAGTTTTAGTTCCACCTCATTGACAGAGTCATGACCATAATTCTTGCAACAGATACATTTCCCAGCATTGTCAGCCCGGAACTCATACTTTTGAGGAAACTCCTTTTTCTTGTATCCCTTCAGATTCTGGTTCTTTTCATGATGCATCCTCTTTAGTCCCTCGTTGAAATCGATGAAGCTTAAAGAAGTAAGGCCCTTAGATTTAAAACATAAGGCCTAATTTATGTTAGAAGCTTCCAGTCAAATCGACACTCCTTTGACCTTTGTAGTGAGGACGTAGTCTTTGTACACTTCATTGCTGTAAAACTCCTTCACCAATTTAGGATAGATCATTGTACTGGTCCCTAGAGCTTCTTGTAGTCCTGCTTTCTTAATAAGAGAGAGGATTCTGTGATATTTTGGCTGGGTATCCATGAATTTTTTGAAGATAGCTGGGGTCCAAGAATCACGGTTAAAGATGCCATTGATTTCTTTGTTTTTCCTGATACAACCGAGATTAACTGACTGCTCAAATCTAGGGTTTTAGAGAGAGAGAGCGTTTGAAATTCAAAAGAAAGTTTAAAGTAAAGAAATGGAGGTTTAGAGAGTATTTGAAACTTTCCTTTTAAATTTTCGCTAAGTGGGGCCACGAGCTTTTACTCCGGATGGTAAGACTATTTTTGTAATAACCCGATATTTTCTATATAATTAAATCAAAAATTTTGCATATAAATTTTTTTTATTTTAATGGTGGGAATACGTGCAAGGTAATGTATATGTATATATGTGATAAATAAAATTTATTTATTACATGAATAATTTCAAATAATTTTCTTAGAATTATTGACATTATAAATTATATTTTTATAATTAATTTGGTAGTAAAAATATTTTTATTATATATTTTCTATGAAAATATGCTTATTGTATTATTTAATAATATATGGATTGATTATTAGAATTATAATAATAATAATTATTTTATTATATGAATTTATTCGATTAGTTAAGTTAATTATTTTAATTTAATTAATAATGCTATATATATGCAAGATAAATCAGATATGGAATCCAAACCCTAAATTTAGATTTCAAACAAGGAATGAGAATAATAACATAATATTATTTTTATTTCAGTGCTATAAATATGTACTGTATATGTGTAAATTGATAATGGTTGGTCAATTATGGTATATCATGCTAAAACCTAGTATTATGGTGCTAAACCCTAATTTGAAAACCAAACACAAGTTTAAGAGTGTTTAGTAACTGTATTATGTGATTAATGATTAGTATTATAGATTCTAATCTTAATTAGGAAAAATCCTAATTATTAGAAACCATAATTTCTAAATTAGGAACCCTAACTTTGAAATTAGAAACCCTAATTACTAAACAATAACCCTAATCGCTAAAGTATGAAGCTTAATGTTAATTAGGGAAATGTAAGACCCCAACTTATTATAAATGGAATTAAATTTCCTCTATTTATTATTTTGAAATAGTAAGGGTTGATTTGATTAATGTGGTTAGTTATGGGTAAAATAAGCAAATATTTCAAATAAGTAAGTGGTTATAAAATATTCATTGTTGTCGGAGAATATTCGTTTGGTCGTGGAATATTCTTACTGTCGGGGAAGATTCGTACGACGGCACAGCCTTGTGTGGGCCCCATAACGGAAAGAGATTGGATGAAGAAAACGACAAATATAAGTTATTTATAAATAACGACGTACTTGTTACCATTAATATCATTAGAATAACCAAATGGTTAAAAACACGATAAGATACTGCAGTATTGCACCAATTATTGATTCTTACGTAAGAAGGCACTACTCAATAATTTTTACAGTAATTACTGTTCAATATTTTATTTTATTGATTCAATAATTGCTATGTTGATATTTTATTTTATTGATTCAATAATTGTTATGTTGATATTTTATATTGTTGTTGTTTCAATAATTGTCATTATACAGTATTTTCCATTATCAGATCAATAATTCATATTATTTGAATAATATTATTAGATAACATTATTGGTAATGTCTAGAAAGTTCTGTCTAAGGAGAGGTTTGGTCACCTAATTGCGTGCCAGTAAGGAGAAATCCTTATTGGTAAGCTCGCTCTTTCCTAGGAATGGCCTGGTTGCCAGTATTGTGATTCTGCAATATTATTTATGAATAATTAATTATTGATTTATATGATAAGGAAAATATTCATTTTATGTGGATATAGATGGAGAAAATTTTAAAGTGACAATTGTTGAAAAATTGATATTTTATCTTTTATGATAAATAATTCATTTAAAAATATTATTATATTTTAATAATATAATAATGGTGATATTTTACAATGAATGTGTGATATATGAATAAATGAGGAGGAAGAGTATTTTTGTTACAAAAATTGTTTAAAACATGTTAAACATGTTTGTGGGCCCATTTCTTGACTGAAATTTGATTATAACTTGTAAAATCTCCCGTTTGTGGATTTCGGTCAATTTCTGCTTGGAATTTGGAAATACTTAGACTTACAAAGTTGTAGATAATGGAATTTCCTATGCGAGAGACATAAGGTTTGAATTTTTCTGACAAAAGGGCTATTTATTATGAATTATTGAAGTTCCGAAATTCCGAAATAATTGATTTTTTAAGTTTTAATTATTTTTTTTAAGAAAAACGTTTTTGGTGAGTGTCCCACATGGGATATATATGTGTTGAATGCTGAATTCAATTGGTAAAAGTGGGCGTAAGAAATTTGTATATATATATATATATATATATATATATATATATATATATATATATATATATATTAATGTTTTATTAAATTTTCTCGCTTTGGTGTTCTAAGCATTTTCCTATAAATAGGGTGTTTAGGTTAGAATTGAAAATCACACCAGAAACTGAAGTTTTCTTTCTCTATATTATAGAGTGTATTCTTGTGAGTATTTTGATACTTTGAGTGTTGCTATACGGTGCAAGTTCCTCATTATATCCGATATTCCAAATGTAAGTACTATTCTTTTCGAGGTAAGGGATATTATTTTTTTATAAATGATATTATTTCTTTCAATATCATTATGATGGAATATTGGAAAGATTTTTCCTGTGAAATTCTTGTCTTTCAGTGTTGGGGTTACTATTCGCGTATACGATACTATTCACGATTACGACACTATTCACAAAAAAATTAAATTTTCGTTTTTGTCCAAGATATCTATTATGGATACTAGCTTTGATTGTATCCATGTTGTGATCATTCTTTAATTTTACTTCACTATGGTTATTTATGAAATATTTTTGAACTTGGACTGTTTAAAGTACGAATCATTATTATTTGTTCTTTTGTTTCACTAGATTCATTTTCTTTAAAATATTTTTCATCATCCTCAGTCCTAAAAGATGATATTACTGAATATCTTTGGCCTGTAGTGCAAAGATGGTTGATTTTCTTATGAATATCATTGGCCTGTAGTGCAAAGATGTACAGGTGTTGAGATGAACATGACCCAACTCGATGAATATCTTTGGCTCAGATGCAAAGATGAATATTTGATTCAAGATGAATATTGATTGATGTTACAGGGATAAAATATTGATGATGGACTTTAAAAATTCATAGATTATAGTAGATTTCATTCTCTACGTATCTCATCTATGAAATTATTATTTCCGCTACGAATATTGATCTAAAACTTGTTGTCTATTATATTTTATCAGATTTTTTTCCCTGTTGAAGACTAACGATAATTTGTTCTATATTATCTTAGTCATAATATTCTTTACTGGGCTAGTTGAGCTCACCCTTTTCCTTTTTGTTCTATTTTTCTTCTCAGGAGGCGAGAATGTAGCGAGTTCTAGTCGGGGTATGGAATGATGGTTCTAGAGAGTTGTTTTAGTGGACCTCACCATTTTTGTAAAATAATGTATCAATAATTGTAATGAGGACTTATTTGGGTGTGAATATTGTCTAGATGGCAATATTTGTATTTAAACTCACAGTTTTTATGTTGTATTAATAAAGTTGTAGTTGTTTACATACCGTTATTGATTGTGACTCAAAATGGGTGATGTATACCTATTTTGGGGGCGTCACGATTAATATCGAGCTTAGGGATATGATCTCTGGCGGAGATCGGGGAATAGAACTAGGAGGGGAGAGACAAGTAAAACTTTCGCTAGTGTGACTTACCTAAGCTTATTGGTTGGTTGGTCAGTATATAGGGATATTATGTGATATGTTGATTTCTTTAATTAACCCTTGTATTATGGTAGTATTTGAGAATGTCGACTGAGAATGTTAACAGTGGAGTAAATGAGATCGTGGAGACACCTTTACTCACCAACGAGGAGAACGTGCAACAGGCTGGCAATGTTCCTCCTGTGAAACACACCACTGAGCAGATGATGAACGACGAGATGTTTAGAAGCTTTTTGAAGTCCATACAAAATCAGACGAGGGAGACTCGTGCACAAAATACAGGTGGAAATGATAACAATGCACGGTTTGTCACAACCAAGCAGTTCAAAGAGTTAGGACCACTAGAATTCTGGGGAAAGCCGGATCCGATTAAGGCAGAAACATGGGTCAAACAAATCACCAAGATATTCGATGTCTTGGGATGCACGGAGGAACAAAAGGTTTCATTCGCCACCTTTATGTTTCGTAATGAGGCAGATTACTGGTAGGAATCTGTGAAGCGTACCCATCCAGCCGCATTCAGCATGTCTAGGGAGACGTTTCAGAAACTGTTCAATGACAAGTACTTTCCTGAAAGTATTCTTCATATGAAGGAAGTGGAGTTTATTAGATTGGAACAAAACAACATGATTTGGTGTCCCAAAGACGAGGGTAAGTTTGCGAGTTATCCGTGTTTGCACCTCATTTGGTGGAGAATGAGGAACGTATGACGCAGATGTTTCTAAGAGGTTTTAAACCCGACATACATCAATATCTCATTTCTCATAAATTTTCTCTCTATTCAGATGTTGTCAACAGGGCTCAATTATTAGAGCTAGATAACGAGTACGTTCAACTAAGGGACCACAACCAGGATTATACCGGTGATAGCAGTCATCAGACAATGATAACCAGTGGAGGAAGAAAAATACGGATAAAAGCGGTAACCACTCTGGTGGTAATCATGGCCATGAAAATACAAGAAGCGAGTCGGGGGGAGATTTTAAAAAGAAGAGATTCAATAATGACCATGTGAAGATGTTAACACCAGCAGCAACTGGTTATAAGGGAGGAGAACGACCACCGGTCGTATGCTATAAATGTGGAAAAGAGGGACATATCAGCCCAAACTGTCCACAATAGTTCAAGGTATGCTATAATTATGGAAAAGAAGGACATATCGCTCGAGATTGTCTCAGTGCGAAACCAAGTCCAATGGGATGGTGACTCAAAAGGTCATCCCAAAAAAAGTCAAAGTCAACGGTTCTCGGAAGAGCGCTTTGTCGTGGATCGGGTCAAAATGCGAGGAACCCAAACGAGGTGATCACGGGTAAGCTAATCATAAAATCTTGCGAAGTTTATACCTTACTAGATACAGGTGCTACCCATTCATTTATCTCTCCTGCTTGTGCTCAACGTTTAAACTTAACTACGGAGAAATTAGACTTTGATTTATCTGTGGAGACTCCATTATGAGAAACTTTCATCACATCCACTTTTTATAAATCTTGTTTGATCCAAGTTGGCACCATCACATTACCTGTTGATCTTATCTCTTTAAAGATACTTGCTTTTGATGTGATTTTAGGGATTGATTGGTTAACTACTCATCATGCCAAAATTGATTATTTTCATTAGGTTGTTAGTTTTCATATTCCTAACCAACATGTTGTACGAATTCAAGCAACTAAACCGCTAAATTCAATCACTGTCATATCAAGTCATAAAGCTATTCGTTTATTGAAAAACGGATGTCAAGCTTTCTTAGCCCATGTTATGGATTTGCATAAAGACACGTCGGATTTGAATAATATTCCTGTTGTTAGTAAATTTCCTGACGTATTTCCTGAAGAACTTTTCGGTCTACCCCCAGAACGTGAAGTTGAATTCTTTATTGATCTTGAACCTGGTACAAAGACCATTTCTAAAACCCCATATCGAATGGATCCTATTGAACTTTAGGAGTTAAAAGTCCAACTACAGGAATTGTTGGACTTCGGTTTCATTCGTCCTAGTACATCTCCTTGGGGTGCTCCTATTTTATTTGTAAAGAAGAAAGACGGGAGTATGCGACTTTGTATTGACTACCGGGAATTGAACCATGTCACCATCAAGAATAGGTATCCGCTACCTCGCATTGATGACCTGCTTGACCAGTTACAAGGAGCACAATTCTTTTCAAAGATCGATCTTCGTTCTGGATATAATCAGTTGAAGATTAGAACTGAGGATATTCCAAAGACTGCCTTCAGAACTTGGTACGGTCATTATGAATTCTTAGTCATGTATTTTGGATTGAATAATGCTCCTGCGGCTTTCATGGATATGATGAACCGGATATTCAAAGAATATTTGGATCAGTTCGTTGTTGTCTTTATTGATGACATCCTCATATATTCCAAAAGTTGTGAAGATCATGAGCACCATTTAAAGTTGGTACTCCAAAGGCTTCGTGAAAACAAGCTATATGCCAAGTTGAAGAAATGCGAGTTCTGGCTTGAGGAAGTAGCATTCATTGGGCACGTGGTGTAAAAACATGGAGTATCTGTCGACCCGACGAAGATTGAAGCAATACAAAGTTGGGAGCAACCAAAGATGGTAACCGAAGTACGTAGCTTTCTGGGCCTAGCTCTAGTTATTATCATAGATTCATGGAAGGATTTTTTTGAATCGCTACCCCGTTAACTCAACTGACTCGAAAAGATACAAAATTCATATAGAGCAAGGAATGCGAGAAGAGTTCTCAAGAGCTTAAAAGGAGACTCATTTCGGCACCTGTTCTGACAATACCATCTGGTTCGGATGGATTTGTTATTTACAGTGATGCTTCGGGCAAAGGGTTGGGATGTGTTCTCATGCAACATGGGAAAGTCATAGCCTATGCCTCGTGACAACTTAAAGAATATGAGAGGAATTATCCTACTCATGATCTAGAGTTGGCAGCAGTCGTTTTCGCGCTAAAGATCTAGAGGCACTATCTATATGCGGAGAAAACGGAGATATATTCGGACCATAAAAGCCTCAAATATTTCTTCACCCAAAAGGAACTCAAAATGCGGCAACGAAGTTGGCTCGAGCTGTTAAAAGATTATGACCACACCATTCAATACCATCCTGGAAAAATAAACGTGGTAGCTGACGCGTTGAGTATAAGATCATATGCAGGAACGAGTATGATGATGACAAGTATACGCATAGAACCAACTTTATTCGATAAAGTTAAAGTTGCTCATGCCACCGACCCGGAGCTGATGCGTATGAAGAAGAAAGTACAAGAAGGTGCTATTGCGGAAGCGAGAATCGGTGAAGAAGGAATACTTCGAGTCCACTCCAGACTTTGTGTTCCTAATGACTCTGATTTGAAATACAAGATTATGACGGAGGCATATAATACACCGTTTGCAATCCATCGTGGAAGTACCAAAATGTATCATGATCTTCGACATACATTTTGGTGGAACAATATGAAGAGAGAGATTGCAAAGTTTATCTCGAGGTGTTTAACTTGTCAACATGTAAAGGCGGAGCATCAAGTACATAAGGGTTCGTTGCAACCACTTGAGATTCTGAAATGGAAGTGGGAACACATTATCATGGATTTTGTTACAGGTCTTCCCACGGTTTCTCAAGGTATAAATGCTATTTGGGTTATTGTTGTTAAACTAGTATCCATAGTTTCATATCGTGACCCAAGATTCACTTCACGATTTTGGGTTAGTTTGCAAAAAGCTATGGGCACAAATTTACGATTCAGTTTGGCATACCATCCTCAAACGGACGAACAATCAGAGAGGACTATTCAAACTCTTGAAGATCTATTAAGACTCTGTGTCCTAGACTTCAAAGGGAGTTGGGAAAAGTATTTACCATTTGTGGAATTCTCCTACAACAACAGTTATCAGGCAAGTATAGGTGTAGCTCCATTCGAAGCATTATATGGACGTAAGTGTCGCTCTCTAGTATGTTGGGATGACGTTGGTGAAGCAACAATGTTGGGACCAGAGTTGGTATGTATGACTACAGAAAAGATCCAAATGATTCGACAACGTATACAAATGGCACAAGATCGACAAAAGAGTTATGAGGATCTTCATCGAAAGGACGTGAATTTAGTATTGGGGATCATGTATTGTTGCGTGTTTCTCTATGGAAGGGAGTTACAAGATTTGGGAAAAGAGGAAAGCTCAATTCACGATTTATTGGTCCATTTCAGATTCTTGACCGAGTAGGAAATGTAGCCTATAGACTCGCGTTACCTCCAAGTATGTCTCGTGTTCATAATGTTTTTCATATATCTGTGCTTCGTAAATATGTGAAAGACCCGAACCACATTATTGAGTTTGAACCGGATGAGATAGCCGAAGACTTAACGTACGAGGAGGTACCTGTCAAGATCTTGGATAGGAAGAAGCATGTCTTACGTACAAAGGTCATACCACAAGTCAAAGTTTTGTGGAGGAACCATGCTATAGAGGAAATGACCTAGGAGTTGGAAACAGAAATGAAAGCGAGGCATCCTCACCTTTTCAAAACACCAGGTATGTACGTCAATTTCGAGGACAAAATTTCATAAGGAGGGGAGGTTGTAAGACCCCAACTTATAATAAATGAAATTAAATTTCCTCTATTTATTATTTTGAAATATAAGGGTTTATTTGATTAATGTGGTTAGTTATGGGTAAAATGTACAAATATTTCAAATAAGCAAGTGGTTATAAAATATTCATTGTTGTCGGGGAATATTCGTTTGGTCGTGGAATATTCTTACTATCGGGGAATATTCGTATCGACGGACAAACCTTGTGTGGGCCTCATAATGTAAAAGCGATTGGATGAAGAAAACGACAAATATAAGTTATTTATAAATAATCTACAGAAGTTGTTATTCAAGTATAATCTTGTTGGAATACCGTGGTTAAAACACAAAGAGCACACCAGATTGCACCAATTATTGATTCTTACGTAAGAAGGCACTACTCAATAATTGTTACAGTAATTACTGTTCAATATTTTATTTTATTGATTCAATAATTGCTACGTTAATATTTTATATTGTTGCTGTTTCAATAATTTTCATTATACAATATTTTCCATTATCAGATCAATAATTCATATTATTTGAATAATATTATTAGATAACATTATTGGCAATGTCTAGAAAGTTCTGTCTAAGGAGAGGTTTGGTCACCTAATTGCGCGCCAAGAAGGAGAAATCCTTATTGAAAGCCCCTCTTTCTGTAGAACTACTTAGTTGCACGAGATTGTGATTCGTAATATTATTTGTGAATAACTAATTATTGATTTATATGATAAAGAAAATATTCATTTTATGTGGATATAGATGGAGAAAATTTTAAAGTGACAATTATTGAAAAATTGATATTTTATATTTTCTGATAAATAATTCATCTAAAAATATTATTATATTTTAATAATATAATAATGGTGATATTTTACAATGAATGTGTGATATATGAATAAATGAGGAGGAAGAGTATTTTTGTTACAAAAATTGTTTAAAACATGTTAAACATGTTTGTGGACTCATTTCTTGACTGAAATTTGATTATAGCATGTAAAATCGTCCGTTTGTGGATTTCGGTCAATTTCTGCTTGGAATTTGGAAAAACTTAGACTTATAAAGTTGTAGATAATGGAATTTCCTATGGAAAAGATATAAGGTTCAAATTTTTCTGACAAAAGGGCTATTTATTATGAATTATTGAAGTTTCGAAGTTTCGAGATAATTGATTTTTGAAGTTTTAATTATTTTTTTAAGAAAAACGTTTTTGGTGAGTGTCCCACATGTGATATAAATGTGTTGAATGCTGAATTCAGTTGGTAAAAGTGGGCATAAGAAATTTGTATATATTTATATTAATATTTTATTAAATTTTCTGCTTTGGTGTTCTAAGCATTTTCCTATAAATAGGGTGCCTAGGTTAGAATTGAAAATCACACCAGAAACTGAAGTTTTCTCTCTCTATATTATCGAGTGTATTCTTGTGAGTATTTTGATACTTTGAGTGTTGCTATACGATGCAAGTTCCTTCAGCGTTATATCTGATATTCCAGCCAGAAGTATTATTCTTTTCGAGGTAAGGGATATTATTTTTTTATAAATGATATTATTTCCTTCAATATCATTATGATTGAATATTGGAAAAAATTTTCCTATGAAATTCCTATCTTTCAGTGTCGGGGTTACTATTCACGTATACGGCACTATTCAAGAATACGGCACTATTCACAGAAAAATTAAATTTTTGTTTTTCTCCAAGATATCTATTATGGATACTAGCTTTGATTGTATCCATGTTTTGATCATTCTTGAGTTTTACTTCACTATGGTTATTTATGAAATATTTTTGAACTTGGACTGTTTAAAGTACGAATCCTTATTATTTGTTCTTTTGTTTCACTGGATTCGTTTTATTTAAAATATTTTTCATCATCCTCAGTCCTAAAAGATGATATTACTGAATATCTTTGGCCTGTAGTGCAAAGATGGTTGATTTTCTTATGAATATCTTTGGCCCGTAGTGCAAAGATGTACAGGTGTTGAGATGAACATGATCAACTGATAAATATCTTTGGCCTGTAGTGCAAAGATGAATATTTGATTCAAGATGAATATTGATTGATGTTACAGGGATAAAATATTGATGATGGTCTTTAAAAATTCATAGATTATAGTAGATTTCATTCTCTACGCATCTCATTTATGAAATTATTATTTTCGCTGCGAATATTAATCTGAAACTTGTTGTCTATTGTATTTTATCAGACTTTTTTTCCCTGTTGAAGACTAACGATAATTTGTTCTATATTATCTTAGTCATAATATTCTTTACTGGGCTAGTTGAGCTCACCCTTTTCCTTTTTGTTCTATTTTTCTTCTCAGGAAGCGAGAATGTAGCGAGTTCTAGTCGGGGTATGGAATGATGGTTCTAGAGAGTTGTTTTAGTAGACCTCACCATTTTTATAAAATAATGTATCAATAATTGTAATGAGGACTTATTTGGGTGTGAATATTGTCTAGATGGCAATATTTGTATTTAAACTCACAGTTTTTATGTTGTATTAATAAAGTTGTAGTTGTTTCTGTACCATGTTATTGACGACTCAAAATGAGTGATGTATACCTATTTTGCGGGCGTCACAGGAAACCCTAATTATTACTTTGAAAACCCTAATTACTAATTAAAGTCCTAATTGTCAAATTAGGAATCCTAAATGATAATTTATGAACCCTAATTGCTAATTTAGCAATCTTAATTATAATTTATAATGCTTAAACCTAATTTTCATGTTTTATATAATTAGAAAACATAAAGATAATTAAGGAACTCTAATTTGGAATTTAGGAAACTAAATTTCCCTTTTTAAACCAAATTAATTACAAAATCCTAGAAATAAATTTTTTTAAAGAAACCTTAGGGTTAAACCCTAAGGGTTTACTAAGTTACAAGATTGCCATTAAAATCAAAAGCCAAATGACAAATATACCCTTTTGTGCATTATTGAAGCTAACTTGTCAAATTTACCAATGCTTTAGTTGGTGAACTACCCTAAGCTAGCCATGTGCCTACAAACCAAACATCTCAGCCATTATATCATCCAATACATTGCATCTAATGTTTATATATAGGGTCAAAAGAGAGAAATGTACACATTTTTCCTCATTTGATCACCAATCTCTCAACCAACTCTTTCTCTCTCTAAACCCACGAAAACCAAAGGTGTTTCAGTCCCAAAACAAAGCCTCACTATCACCTATAGCAAATCAGAAGCAAGATTCTAGCATTGATCAAAGTGAGGTATAAAACCTAAACCAAAAATTTGACCCTTAATGTTGTGTTAGATATGGTGTTTATGTGTGGTAATAGATTGTATGTAGTTTTAATCAATGATCTGGGTTGGTATCTTGTAGATCCATAACATCTATGTGCTCAAAATTGAAGTTTTTGAAAATCTGGAAAAAGTTGAAAAAGTTGTCTGACAATGAATGTCAGACCTCATAGATCTTTGTTTATTATGCGTTTTTGTTGTTTAAAGGTTTGATCTTGTAGTATGCTATGAGATCTTTGATCTAGAACTCGAACCAGAGTTAGATCTGGTTCAGATTTCATGTTATAGTTAGTCAAACTCAGTTGATTGAGCATGACTTTCGGTTTTCTAGGTAACCCAGATTTGCCCAGAAGCGTCTGACAATGAATTTGTGGCCTCTGATCTTGCATGTTGTTGTTGCTTTGTTGTTTTTGTTACATCTAAGTTGTAGTATGTTATATGATCTACAATATCATGCCTTTATAGCACTAAAATATCAAGTAGCTTGAACTCAGTTGCCGATCAAAGTTGATGACATAATCATGAAAGTTGTTTTCTGGGTAAACCAGAAAACGCTTGAACATGTCGTCTGACATGGTTTGACTGGAATAAATCTACTTGATCTGTTGTTGTTTTAGTGATTTTATGTGATAGATATCTTCCTTGTCATGTTGGCTATACAGTGAAATTCTTAAATCACATAATCATCACGTGGATCACAAGTTGTGGAAGCCCAAATATACTTGCACGAACTGTTCTTAATTTCTGGGTAACCCAGAAAATGAAGAACAACTCTGACAGTATGGTCTGAGCTTTTATATATTGATCATGTGTTATGTTTTGGACCAGAAATTGTTATGAACTTATACTATTACATATATACTACAACATTTAATCAATAGCTAGCTCATTAACATTTTAGGCAGTAAATGATTCATGGTCAAACATAGCCCCTCGTTAACTGCTTATGAATGTTCTTGAGCCTCAAGAACACAATAGACTACACTTTCTATCGCTAAAGGCTTTACCGACAGACTTTGTAATTTTATTTAATTTATTTTCTAAAAATCATTTAAAAATATAAATTAATTAATAAAAAGTTACAAAAATTATTTTAAGTTATAAAAATTAGCTTTTAATAATTTGGCATATTTTTCATAAATATTAGTATTTATTTAAATATTATTGATATTTAATTTATTTAATAAATACATTAAATAAATTAATTAAAAATGATTTTATTATATTAAAAATCATTTTAAATGATAATAAGGTATTTAAAATATTTTAAGTTATAAAATATAACTTTTAATATTTTAAAGTCAATTTCATTAATTATTTAATATTAATGATATTAGAATTATATAATAAATATATTAAATAAATTAGTTTAAAAATGATTTTATTATTATAAAAATCATTTTAAATGAAAATAAAATGTTTAAAATATTTTAAGTTATGAAATATAACTTTTAATATTTAAAGGTTAATTTCATTAATAATTTAATATTAATTATATTAGATTTATTTATTAATTATATTAAATAAATAGTTTAAAAATGATTTTATTGATTTAAAAATCATTTAAAAGGATATAAATGAATTAAAAATATTTAAAGTTATAATTAATGACTTTTAATATTTTGATAAATAATGCATTAATATTTAAGTAATAATGATAATTATTTAAAAATGATTTTAAAAATCATTTAAGGGTAATATTAATACTTCAAAAATAATTTAAGTTAATATAAATACCTTAAATATTTTGACAATGGTTTCATTAATAGTTTAATATTAATTAAATATTAATGATAATTGAATTATTTAATATTTAAATAATTTAATAATGATTCTGGTATTTGAAAAATTATGATAAATTATAATAATTATTTAAAAATTATTATAAGTCATTTAAAAATAATATAACTGTTATTTAAATAGTCTAAATAGATATTGAACTACATGATATAGTTTTAGACTCGATAATTACATGATAAAGCCGTCGGTACACCGAAATATTTCAGAAATTGATCTGGACTTATATAAATTGTCTGTATACGTGTTTATTTGTGATCCAATGACTACTAAACATATGTGACAATGTGATTATGTTTCGTGCTGACTGCAAATAGCAGTACTATGTGATATAATATATTATTCTAATCGAATAAATGATCTTATTAATGGTAGGGCTTGATATAAAAGATAAAACTAAGTTTTGTAAGCAGCAGATCAGGCAAGTATCTTAACTTTGCATTTACTTTATGCAACAGACATGTGTAAACTAATATCTGAACTTTTCTTTTTCATTATTCAAATATCATAACCTTTGTATATACTTATGCAATGATTCTGAATAAGTAAGTTATTAGATTATAATCTATTGTACAAGTTCTTTAATTCTGTTATAATAGATCAAGATATATATTTTGTTCGTTACTTTCTAAGCTTGGTTATACAAGTGACCTCACTTGGATAATTATTGTATTTAATCACATGTTGATACATACCTATTGATTTCCGGTATGTATACATTAATTAAAAACTGTCTAAGCTATTTGACCCAGCTAGACACAGATTTAGAAATATCGTTGAACATGATAGAACTTTAATGTATCTAATCAAATTATTTTGGTTCAGATTTCCGACTAAGTATGAACATCCTGAACATGGGAAAATTTTTGTGCGCCAAAGGCGGATAAGATGAACGAAAATATCATTCTTGTATGTAGTATTGATCAATACAGGGCACATTGGGATGATCACCCTCGCGCCTGTAAGTTATGACGATTTACAGATGAAGTTCTGTTTAACCTTAGCGAAAATTAAAAATAATGTTCATAGTCTGTTGACTGATCTTCATTTATAGTCAGTACGTAGTTTCAAAAATTTGATATAGAATTGCTATGTTGTTATTATTGGTTCAGCTTACTTCACAACTGTTGATTCGTTGTAGAAGTGTCATTCAAAGAAAATATTTAATCCTTTCAGCTAATATTTATTATTGTTATTACTTGCTGGGCAATCAAATGCTCATTCTTGTTTAAATTTTAATGTTTTCAGCTAAGCGTGATCAACCTGAAGGTTAAGGCGTAAACAAGGAAAAAGGAAAGCAAACAGAATAAGTTTAATGGTATATTTTGTAATAGTTAGACATTATTAAGACAATGATATATATTATCTATCATGTAATGTAAGGTATTAAAGGTTGCGTACTTGGGATTTGAAAACTATGATATGTAAATTAAGTTTGGTATTTATATTATTGTTATTATTATTAGTATTATTCCCCTCATATAAATGGTATCGTGAAGCACCGAGTTCGTGTTTCAAGTACCTGAATTTGGGGGCGTCACAATTTTGCCCTTAGCTCCCCATGAGTTTGTGTTCCTTTCTGAAATCCACGATCGATGAGTATTACTCCACGATCAGTCAATGACTTTCTTCCTACAAAGTTAGTATATTCTAGAGCACAAAATTATTGTTGAAAATTAAGCATCACTAACTCAGTTCTCAACTTATCAAATCTGGATTCATCTAAAGTTTTGTACACACATCAACAAGTTGATTTTCAGTTGGTGTATAGTGAAGAGAGATATTTCCATTTTGAACATGATCCCTAATGAAATGATATCTTATCTTAATATGCTTTGTCCTAGAATGCATGACAGAATTATGAGTTATAGCAATAGCACTTGTATTATCACAGTGAATAGGAATAGATTTGAAATTAAGCCAATAATCAGCTAGCTAATTTTTCATCCATAGGACTACACCAAAAATGGCCTCTAGTGAATGACAAATCCTTCACAAGAAATACTATATCACTCACAAGTGATTTATTGTGAAGAAATATTTCTTTTACGCGATTGCTAGCATTAGACCTCTTTGCAATTGGGTATCCTTCGCTAAGTATTAACTAAATGTTTTTTTGTGAAGGATATACTATGAATAACTTTTTTATTCCCAAAATATATTTGGTAATGGAATATTATTATTTAGTGAAAGATTGGTTTCCTTCACAAATATTATTTTAAGAAGGACTATTTAAAATTAGTGAATAACTTTATTCCCTCATAAATAATATATTATGAAGAACAAATTTATTTAACGAGAGAAAATTTTTCTTCACTAATTATAAATTGAGAATGTATCTTCAAATTAGTGAAGGAAATAATTCTTCATTGATGACTAACTAATTAACTAAAAAAGATTTTAGTGAGGGAAATAATCCTTCATTAATGTCAATTTCTCAAGTAAAATCATTCACAAATTATAAATTTATAAATAAAAAATTAATTGATAAATAATCAAAATTCATTGTAAATTATAATTAATTTTCAAATCAATGATTTCATATTTATTAATATTACTATTATTTTTATTAATTGATATAATAAATATTAAATTTAATATTTCAAGTTAATATAAATGCCATACCTTTTAAACTAATTGATAAACTAATGCATAAAGAGCCAATAATTAAAACTAATACTCTATATATGAATAGATAATGCTCAATTCACGATAAGTACAAAATTTGTTATTATATCTTGATCTCCCAAATATTATAGTACTTACAATATTTAATAACTTGTAGACACTCAAAATTTTGCATTCCTGTTACTAACCTTGCAGGAGGGCAAAATCGTCTTCCAAAGATAACCCTGGAAGTCAACACAGCTCAATCCCGGAGATAACCCCGGGATACTCAGTTTTCAATCTCGGAGAAAACCCAGAGACACTCAGTTTTAGTCCCGGAGATAACCCCGAGAGATTCAGTTCCAACCTAGGAGACAACCCCGAGGAATGCAGTCGTAGTTCCGGAGATAACCCCGAAAAAGTCTATTTTAATCCCCAGAAGTCAGCTTCAACCTTGAAGATAACCCTGATGCACTCAATTTCAACCTCGGAGATAACCCCGAGAGGTTAGACATACCTCAGAGACAACCCTGAGGACATTTAGTACTAACAGCATCCCAATCTTAGAGATAACCATGCGCAACGACTGCTAAATCAGCCCAGAGCCAGAGATAACCTTGGTGAGGGGTAAAATTATTATTTTGCCACCTCGATCCCATATTTACACCATCTCAACAAAATTTCATACCACATTCTACACAGAAGTTTCCTATAAGAACCATAGCTCAAAATCCTGAGTGACTACTGCACAAGACAACACACCTGGTAGAATTTGAAGACCTGAAGATCTGGTCATGGACCCATCTTTCCGGTTTCGTACAACCTCTTATCACATGTCATTGTCTAGCTCTCGACAACAGCATTCCGAAAAGGTATTATACGCCTCAATCGGATGCCCAGATTAAAAGTTATGAAGGTTCAAGTGGACAATGCGTTGCATACATGCACGTACTTCGAGACGGCGGGGCCCACAAAGTCCGAGGAACCCTGGGTAGCCGCAGGTGGACATGTGGCTGTCGCATGTACACCTGTGGCTCCCCTCTCTATAAATAGAGGGCTTGGACTGGCCATTTTAAGAAGGAAAAAGGCGAGGAAGCCCTGTCCATTTCACTCCGTACACACTTCTAAGATATAAATGAGAGGAAACCCTATCCATTTTACTCTATACATTGAGTGTTTCTCTTTCCAAACACCTGTGAGATTGTGTTTTTGCTATATTTTACCGATGAAAACCGAGTATTCATACATTTAAAGCTATCTAAAGTCTTCTTGGCAGCCCATTGTAAGACATCTTAGATTTCTTAAAGCCTTTCTCCACTTTCATTTACACACAGTTATTCAAGTCGAGAGTCGTGTTGTGTGCGTATTATGCCCATATCGTAGATCCATGGCTTTTATTGCTTATATATATATATATATATATATATATACAAAAATGATCCATAGAATACATTAGCTAGAGGGACTGTTTCAAGAAACGCTCATCCAGCCGTCCAAAATTACAGTGAATGGCTAAGATGAGGGCCCATCCGCTACTCCCTTTAGCGGCTAGCCAAATTTTTTTGTTGGCTGCTACTCCCTCTAGTGGCCAGTCAAAACACGGTACATACTACTTATTAAAATAATAAAAAATTATAAGGATAATTATAAGGATAATCAGTAGTTATCTTTATACTTATCCTTATATTATTATTAATGATTATCCTTATACATATTACTTATTAATCAAGAAAATAAAATAATAAAAATTATAAGGATAATTATAAGGATAATCAAGAATTATCTTTATACTTATCCTTATACTTATTAACAAAATAAGTATGTATAAGAATAATTATCGATTATCGTCTTATGATTTTTAATTATAAATAGAAATAGTGATTCAGTTTATATATTTGAGTAGGAATATAATATAAATTCAATCATTATTTCCTAATTATAATTAAAAATCATAAGACGATAATTATTAATTATCCTTATACATACTTATTTTATTAATAAGTATAAGGATAATTATTGATTATACTTATAATTTATTATTATTTTATTTTTCTGATTAATAAGTAGATTAATAAGTAGTATGTATGAGGATAATCATGATAATCAGTAATTAAGCCAATTTTTTTTTGTTGTCATTAGTCCCTCTAGTGACCGGCTCATTAGAAAGAGTAACACCAACAAAAAAATTTGGTGTCGACTGCTGAGGAGTAAGGGTCAGGCCCTCATCTCAGCCATTCACTCTAATTATGGACGGCTGGATGAGCGTTAGTTGAAACAGTCCCTCTAGCTAACGTATCCCATGGATCATTTCCCATATATATATAACTATTTACAGCTTTTGCAGATATTATTTTATCATGGGAGCCTAGGAATCATGTGATCACATATTCAGTTCCTGAATCTAGATTCGGTTCCCGTGATGGACATTTACAGCTGTAACTAGCTTGTAAATTATTCACGGTGTTTGAATATCTTTAGATGGCTTTCATGCCCACAAGGAGTTCGACACTGCTATGTGTCTAATTTTCTTGAAGATGTTTTACATCTCAAAAATAATAAAAACAAACAAGCTGAACACATAATAAAATGGAAGTATCAAAGGCCTCAATTACTATTGAGCACAAGGGTTTGAAAAACATGTTTTACAAAACATCACTGCCATATCTCGTTAAAATTGAACTTTTATACAAAATTCAAACCCTTTGTATATAGGTTCAAACGAGGCATAGCACTACTTCCAGATAATTGCACATTGACCTACACACACACACATTCAGATAAAAGTTTAAATTGAAAAGTGGCGGTAACCGTGTCAGCATGGAAGTCAGGGGGTGCCTAACACCTTCCCTCCACTTAATCAAGCCCCCGGACCCTAACAAATCTCGGTTTCACAGAGCAGTTAAGCAGTGTTACATCACTAGGTCATTGTGCAAACCTTTTCTCGGTTGAGTTGGTTCAACCATTTAAAAATACCAACTAGCGACTCTTACAGTCCAATCGTCGACATATACATGTCGGACCTTTTCAAACTTATTTTTTCAAACAAATCTCACCTAAATGAGAACACCAAAAGACAAGAACAGAAAGGGACAAAAAAAAATCTCGACCTCGACAGGTGGCGACTCTGTTGGGGACATCCAGTAAGAAGGCTTAAGCCGCTACTCAAAAGCTTTTCAAAACTTTTATCTACTTGTGTGTGGATGTTGCATTTACATTTGAATGAATGTGTACTAATTTATTTACTTACTGCACTTAGTGCTTCACACCATATCTATCTGTGATATTAGTGCTTCGCACATGTCATCATTTCCATATGGTGAGACGCGTTGTATGTGAATGTATGTTGTGTGGTCCCTCCACCAGGAGACTATCCTCAAGTGTTTGATTCTTCGGACTCAGAGGAGACTAATTCCAACGAGGCTCAGGAAAGGCACCACCCAGATTCGCTCCAGTTTAAAGACCGGATTAACTTCCCGTCGAGCAAATTGTGATGATTTGGGAACCTTCATGCCAAAAAGCCGCGAGAGTAGCCTAAGATAGGTCAACCTCCGATAAACCAAATACGGAGGGAAATCTCTTCATACCTTCCCATTTTAATTACTTGTAATTTCAATTACTTGTAATTTTAATTACTTGTAATTTCATTTCTATGTCAATCTCAATGTAATGAAAAGTATAAAGGAATATGTGTACAAGAATTCCCTTTTATATCAAAATATGTCATGCTATCTTGTCATTTAAACAACTGAAATCTGTTTTGCAGAATTATACTCCTAAAAACAGACACATTACATAGCATGTAACATTTCTACATTCCCTAAGACTAAACTACATAAGTCTTTTTGTAGGGAAACAATTGGTCATGTTACTCGTTCGAAGTCCAAAAAGGCAATAAGCTTATAACCAAGCATGTCTACATCTGGTCAGCCTAATCCTACTCCTGTCGCTCCTGAGGAGTTTGATGGATTAAGCAATCAAATTACAGAGTTGTCTGTTCTGCTCAAGGAACTACAAAAGTCCACTCAAGGTCCACAAATACCCATACATACATAATCTTTTGTACGTGGATGAATCCAGGGTCCGAATAAGGAAGTTCTAGTACCTGAGTCTCAGTTGGACAAAACCAACAAAACCCCTGAAATCACCCATCTAAAAGAAGATCCAGACACCGGTGATATTAGGAAGAAAGTCCTACAAATGGAAGAGACCAATCGGTCATTCAAAGGGGTTGGAGCACATGAGAGTGTTTCATATTCAGACCTTTGTATATTTTCCAGGGTTCATTATCCAGAAAAATTCAAAACTCCCAATTTTAAAAAATATAATGGATTGGGAGATCCTTACAATAATTTAGAGGTATTCATTGGAGAGCTCAGATCTTATGCTGAGGATGAAAAGTTCAGAATGCAGCTATTTTAGAAAGGTCTGGCTGGAGAAGTCAGATCATAGTACACCAGATTAGACAATTCCAAAATTCATAGCTTGAAGGAGTTAGCCCATGCTTTCCTTAGTAAGTACAGTTTCTAAACTCAGATGGCCCTAGACCGATATCAAATTACTAAGGTCAAGACACAAGTCAATGAGTCATTTAGAGAGTATACCCAAAGATGGAGGCGTCTAACTGCTCAAGTTATTCAGTCTATGACTGTGTCTGAAAGGGTGATGACCTTCATAGACATTCAAGAATCTCCCTTTTATGAGAGGGTCTTAGCTGGCATAGGCAAGCCATTCTCTCAAATGATCAAACATGGAGAAATGGCTGAAATGGGATTGAAGTCTGGGAAGATTTAAGACCTTGCCACATTAAAAGCTGTAGCTGAGCACATCCAGGCTGGAAGTTATGAAAACAACCCCAGGAGGGTCCATAAGAAGAAAGAGGAGGATGTTTCCTTGATACTACAAGGACAAAAAGGCAATCAAAACATGCCTATTCAGAGGAGAAATTATTCCCCTTTTCAAGCACAGTCTTCAACCCGTCATTGCCAAAAGGTGGAGAAGTCAGTCGTACAAGAGTGTTCACATCCTTAGGGGATTCACTCGAAAACATTCTCAAACTTCTGACAGCTCAGAAGAAAATTACTCATCTTCTTCCACTAGCTAACCCGAGTGGAAAAGGTTTCAATGTAAGCAAGAAATGTGCGTACCATGCTGGAGCTCCAGGCCATGACACACAAGATTGTTGGACCCTTAAGTATAAAATATAGGATTTAATTGACAATGGTGAGATCGTGGTGACCAAGCCTGACCAACCCCATGTTCAAGACAACCCTCTCCCTCAACACAAGGAAGATGAGGTTAACATGATTAACTGGAGCAGTGGACAGAGCTCCAAATATATGGGTGTATCCCAAACTAGCAAGGATAATGCTAAAAAATGGGATTATGCACAGTTCCAGTTTATGATGGAACGGGAAATGAAGGCTCTTAGCGAACAAGTCAGCTAATTAGCAGAACTGGTGGTTCATCAACACTAAGTCACACGTCAATTTTTTAGCCAGGAGCATGTATGCTAGCCTCCTTCCTCTTATTACAAGTACTCTGCCACTTACTCCAGAAAGTGAAACACTGGAGGATAAAATTGCAAAAAGAGCAAAAGCTAAAGCCTGTCGAGACTTCACCAATAAAAGGGAATTCACCCATATAGGCCAACCGATGGAAGAGATATTGCAGGCGCTGATCAATGAGGGAAGAATTATAACTTTGTTGCCTCTAATCAGTCCACATTCAAGACGGTATGATTCTAATTGAGTGTGTAAATATCACTCCTACTCTAGCGGTCACAGCACTGAAGAATGTTGGGCACTCCGCTATCTTATTTAGAACCTGATTGACAACGGTGTCCTTCAAATGGCAGACAATGACGCTGTATTACTTGAGAGTAGGGACATATTTCCTACAAGATAGAAGGATGTCATAGCAGTTATATCCTCCAAGGGAGATTTGGCTGCCATACCACGTACAATACAATCAATTACGCTCAAAGGTGTTGAAAATCCTTTGAAAGTGGCTACGTCAAAGCTAATCATATTGCCATTCAGGCCACAATATCCTGTTGTCAGCCTCAAGAAAGTTCCATGTAATTATAAAGAGGCTGAAGGATCCACATCTAATACCACTGCTATAATGTTGAAAGAAAATCCACTGTATCTTCCCCAACGGGTGATGAAGCCTAAAATCAAGTCAAATGGGAAGGTTCCCATGGAGAAGATTGAAGAATTCCTCCGTACTAAGGGACACTATGAAGCCAAGGTGGTTTTAAGCTTGAAAGAAGCTCCACAATAGATTTCTCTACTGGACTTGGTTTTTTCCTCAGAAGATTACCGGAAGGTCTTACTAAAAGTATTAGAAGAAGCCCACTTAACAAAATCAGTGGATGTAAAAAAGTTCCATCATCTGGTTGATCACATCTCTAACAGTAATGTGATATCCTTCACTGATGATGATATACCTCTCAAAGGGACAGGTAATTGCAAATCGTTGCACATAGTGGTTATGTCCTCTAGATATATGGTTGGAGGAGTTCTGATAGAAGGAGGATCGTCCTTAAACATCTGCCCCTACACTACCTTGGAGAAAATGAACATCAGTCTCAACAGGATCCGAAGCAGCCATACAATTATCAAAGCTTTTGATAAATCCCAACGAAATGCTGTCGGAGAGATTGAACTACCCATGGAGATTGGTTCATATATATTCTGTGTATCCTTTCATGTGCTCAAAATATCTACAAATACAACATACTTTTGGGAAGACCGTGGATTCACATGGCTGGAGCCGACTATTAGAGTTTGTGTCCCAGAGGCCAATTATTTGATATAATTACTTAACATTTTGATATTATATTTGATTGAACAAATGAATGATTTTTTTATGGTTTTATTTACTGCGTTATATATATGTTAACATAATAAAATTTCTTAGAATAATGATACAAATTATATAGTTTCAAGTATGTGACTTGAACATGAGATTATATAATTACAATTAGTATCATTGCTTTTAAATGTACCTATTCGAGTATCATTGTTGATGGGATAATAATGATACATTGAGACTAGTATATGGATTGACTGATGACCAAATCTCATTGGTCATAAATATATGAGATATTAAGTCAATGCATAGGTACGTGTTAGAGAATGATGTACTGAACAGACCCACCATGAGAATTCTATGTCGAGCATTATGCGAAGTGTCATTAGTGATTCTCATAGTGACAATGATGTAATGATCCTCCGACCTGAAATCACTATATTATTACACGAGAATTTATGTACTTTGATATCATCAAAGGTCACCTTTAATAGGGTGGATTATAAAGGTGATTATTGGGTACATCATGAATTGTGTGAGGAATATGAGTGATCTAGATGGAATTTAACCCTCCTATATATTAGGGGTGATATCCATAGGCCTATTGATTGAGTAGGACTATGAAATGCTTGGTCATTCTTAATTAGTGATTTGTTTCATATAGTCTACTCATTGATCAAGAAAACTTAGATTAAATTATGAAGAGTATGCCACATTCCATGACTCGAGTTTAATCTAGAATTTCAAGGTTAAAAGGATTAAATTACATTGAAACATTGATCACAAAAAGGTTGCATCAAATCATGGATCTTAGTATTACTTGGGTAGCAGTGATGCATTACTAGATGCCGCTCACTATTTATAATTTTATAATATAATTTTAAAATTATTGCCAACGTAATAATAACATATAGGGTCACACACAAAGAACGTAATTAAAAGGGAATTAATTTAAATTGTAAAGATTTAAATATGTCAATATGATTGATAGCATTTAAATTATGAATTTAAATTAATATAATAATTTTTATATATAGGTATATTAATTAAGTAAGACTTAATTAAGATATATATATATATATATATATATATATTCGTATTTTATTTTAATTAGATTAGGTTTTTGATTAATTCCTTTTTTAACTACTATATATATGATATATAACAGCCATTTAGGATATATATCATAACCTACCAAAACCCTAGTCGCTCTTAGAGAGAGACTAGAGAGAAAACAGAAAATCCATTTCTTGGGTGGTTAGTATCGCAACTCCCTTTACTGCAGATCGTGTGACGACGTGCATAACGTTCATGTGGATACCGTAGAGACGCAGTTCCTTCGGATTGCGTTAGAGATTCGAAGCTTTTTCATAATCTGTATAATCTCTTAAACACTGAATTAATATCTATTTCACATGGATCCTGTTTTGTGTTTCCGACATTATATTTAAATTTTTAAATTTCGCTGCTTTTATGTGCCAAAACCCCAACACCGTACCTTCCACCCTTCATCAGCAACTCAAATACATCATTAACAGTAGCCTGATCACTGTTAATGTTGAGCCAGAATGTCCTGTATAAGGTGACATACCACTAATCAGTTTCAATGCAGAAGTTGATCATGTCAACTTCCAAGCCCTGGAGGTGAGCAAGACTCACTATCAATCCATTGGGGCGCCACCTCTCACACCCAGAATTTCTACCGAGGTAATGTCAGCAAGTCAAGAGATGATATCCTTGGCTTTTCAACCTGAATAAGGGTTAAGAAAGAATCATCAGGGCATCAAGCACCCAATTCAAGTTCCCATTCAAACAGGGACAGCCGGACTAGGCTATTCTCTTGGGTTCAGTCACAAGAACCCTCACAAGCTTAAGCCGATTCCTTCATCTTCAAGGCGATTGCCTAAACCTTATAGATGCTGAGCCTGTATGGCCTTCATTAAAGGTTCCTGCCCATGTGGTAGCTATGCTATTTCCTAAGCTGATACCAGTCAAAGGAAAAGAAGTCATAATTCCAGACCCAGAGGAGGAAAGGAATCAAAAATGTAAACAAGACATTACAAGGCGGTTATCAAACCTACGCGTCTTGGTCTATACATAGGGTATGAACAGAGACATCCTGGATGATGATTGTCTAGACATCATGGTTATCATTCAAGAAAAGATGGATGATAACAGCCCCTTTATCACTGTTCTCCACCAGGACTTCACCCTTGGCAATTAGAGCAGCACTCCTTGCATTTGCCGACAAGGGTAAAAAGGGCAGAAACTCCCTCTGCCTTGTAGATAAAAATAACTGCTTACTTTTGTTGTATAGTATTAGCATTTATTTTTTTTCATTTCATGCTAACACATTATATGATTGAACAGTTTCATATGTTAAGTGAAAACATTTTGTTTCAGGACTCTAAAGTTAGATGTGCCTAACTTGCTGATGAGGTGCATTTTCTTCACAAGGACTGTAACTTTGATGTAAAGTCGGACTCATACTTGATGGAGATTGAACAAGAGGACTATAAGATACCTCAGGAGATCAAAGAATGGGTCGAAGACAAACCCAAGCTAAATCTTGATCAAACCACCTCTTTTAACCTCAGAACCACAAAAAACCCCAAACAAATCCAGATTAGTACGGACCTTACTCTAAACTAAAGAAATGACATGGTTACTCTATTGACCCAATTCTAGGATGTGTTTGCATGGTCTCGTGAAGATATGGTCGGTTTGTCCACTGACATTATCATTCATCTCCTTCCCATCAAAGAGGGATTCATGCTAGTCAGGTAGAAGCTCAGACGATTAAAACCTGAGTGGAGTTTAAAAGTAAAAGATGAAATTATGAAACAATTTCAAGCCAACATCATCATGGTGTCAATATACCCTGAGTGGCTATCCAACATAGTCCCCGTACCTAAACCTGGAGGAAAGGTGCGAGTTTTCCTGGATTACAGGGATCTGAATAAAGCTTGCACCAAAGATATCTTTCCCGTGCCATTCATCCACCTACTCATTGACAATACAACTCAGTATGACATGTACTCCTTCGCTGATTACTTTATGGGGTACCATCAAATCGTGATTGCTGAAGAGGATTATGGGAAAACTGTATTCATCACTCATTGGGGAACCTTTTTCTACAAATGATTGTTGTTCAACCTCATCAACACCAGAGCTACCTATCAGTGATCCATGATGGCTCTCTTTAATGATCTAATGCACAAAGAGATAGAACTCTATGTGGATGACATGCATCATTATCAAGTCCCGAAGGGAGGAAGACCACCCAGATCATCTCAAAAAGCTCTTCAACAGGTTGCATAAGTATAACTTAAAGTTGAATCCTGCCAACTGCGCCTTTGGCGTTAAATCAGGTAAATTGCTAGGATCCCTAGTCAGCCACAAAGGGATTAAGCTGGATCCTACCAAAATCTAGGCCATCACGGAAATGCCCATATCTCAGACAGAGAATGAAATACATGGATTTTTGGGAAGAATCAACTTCATCAGCTGATTCATTTCCCAACTCATAGCAACCTGTGAGCCTACCTTAAAGTTGTTAAGGAAAAACTCCTCCATGAAATGGAATGATGAGTGTTAGAAAACCTTCCTTACAATCAAAAAGCAGCTAGTCAAAGCTCCTATTTTGGTACCTCTAGGGATGGTGTTCCCTATTCATGTACTTTTCAATCAATGACAATGCCATGGGTTGCATGCTGGGATAGAAAGATGATAGAGGACAAGAACGAGCTATCTATTACCTTAGCAAAAGATTCAGCAACAGTGAACACAAGTACACTCTGATTGAGAAAACTTGTTGTGCTTTAGCATGGGCTTCCATGAGGTTACAACATTTCCTCTATGGTCACACAATCTCATATCTCGCGTGGATCCTCTTAAATACGTGTTCAGCAAACCCATGTTGAATTATCAACTATCCAAATTGCAGTTGATACTACAACAATTTGACATCATTTATATGACTCAAAAGTACATCAAAGGTCAAGGAATTGCAGATCAACTGGCCTCCGCTCCTTCAGGGGATTTCAAACCCTTGGAAATATGCTTTCCCGATGAAGGGGTAATGACAGTTCAGCAAAACCATCAGGACAATACACACCATAGAAGATGTATTTTGATGGAGCAGTAAACATGGAAGTTTCTAGAGCTGGAGTTGTTCTAGTATCCATTGCGGGGGAGCAATATCCCATCGCCATCAAATTATAGTTTGTCAGCACCAACAACACAGCTGAGTATTAAGGTTGCATCATGTGGTTGAAACTTTCCCAATCAATGGGCATCAGATGATTAACTATCTTTGGAGATTCTGAATTGGTAATCTGACAAACCACGAGGATCTATAACACCAAAGATGTACATTTGTTTCCTTACCATCAGTAGGTTATACAGATGGCTTTGGAATTTGAAGAAATATCCTTCTTCCATATTCCTTAGAATAAGAATGATTTTGCAGATGCGCTCGCAACTTTGGCCTCCTTGATTAACATACTTGACAAGGAAGACGTGCCAAACATCACATTTACCCTGCAAAAGGCTCCAGCCTATGGGAAATACATTGGAGAAGTATCAGATGAGCTACCTCCCGTCCAACACCCTTGGTATCAACATATGAAGGAGTATCTGCGAGATGGATCTATACCCATTGAGGCGAGTCCAGCTGAAAGAAAATGGATCCATGGAATGGCTATGAAATTTTACCTGAGTGGAGACGCACTCTGTAAAAGAGATGCAGGACTAAGTCTTCTTAGATGTCTAGACAAAGACCAAGCTCAGAGGCTCGTGGATGAAATCCATGGTGGACTATATGGCCCACACATGAGCGGCCCTCTACTTGTCAAGAAAATCCTAAGAATAGGGCATTACTGGCTCTCTCTCAAGGATGAATGTGATGATCACGTCAGGATATGTTACCAATGCCAAATGCATGAGAATGTTATCCACGACCCTCCAAGGGATCTCCACAATATGAGTTCACCCTGGCCCTTCTCAATGTGGGGAATGGACGTAATCGGGTCCATCGAGCCCAAAGCCAGTAATGGATATTGATTTATCTTCACCATGAAGCAGGCTCTTCCCCAAAGGTTACTAAAGAAGTTATCATTGGTTTCATCAGAAACAATGTCATTTGTTGATATGGACAACCAGAGGTGCTTGTGTCAGACAATGCTAAAAACCTCAACAACCAAATGATGGAAGAGTTATGCAGTAAATTCCTTATCAAACATCTCAACTCCGTAATCTATTGTCCAAAGATGAATGGTTCTGTTGAAGCGGCTAATAAAAATATCAAAAAGATCATGCAAAAGATGTCCGCCAATCACATAGGATGGCCTGACTTGTTGCCTCTGATTCTATTAGCCTACAGAACATCAATACACACTTCCACTAGGGCAACTCCTTACTCATAAACCTATGGAATAGAAGCAGTGTTCCCCATAGAAGTGGAAATGGAGTCCCTCAGAGTGTTGATAGACACTCTGCTGGATGAAGACTAATGGTTATTAGATAGATATCACCAATTGTCTCTAACAGACGAAAGGAGAGCCATTGCCATCTTCCATGGTCAGTTATATCAACAGAGGATCGCCAGATCCTATAACAGAAAACTCCGACTATGACAATTCAAAGAGCATGACTTGGTCTTGAAGAAAATTCTTGATAACCCAGATCAATCCAAAGGAAAATTCACTCCAAACTAGGAAGATCCATTTGTTGTTAAGGAGGTATTGACAGGAGGAGCCCTTAGATTATAGGAAATGGAAGGCAATGAATTTCCGCAACTAATTAACTCAGACACCGTGAAATGGTACTATTTTTAAAGTCACCTGTAAACTAGCATCCTGGTCCTGGATCACTAGATCCCTAGTCAGTTCATGTTTTCAAAACCCCTCACTACATATAACCCTTCTTCACATCTGTTTGCCCCATCAGGGACAAATATACCTTTCAAATTAGCAGCCTAGTTCTGGATCATCAGATCCATCACTCAACTTAAGTTTTCAAAACCTTTCACACCTTCAGTTTGTCCCACCAGGGATCAAACTTTTCATTTGCAGTCTGCTGTACACGGGGCGAACTACGCAGACCTGATCTCCCCAATACACGATAATACGTAGGCAGCATTTTATTTGTCTGGTATAACCTTTAGAAAAACAAAAACAGCACCCTTTCACCACATCAGTTTGCCCTGTACATGGGGCGAACTACCCAGACTTGATCTCCCGTCTTCAATAGGAGTACATAGGCAGCCATTTATTGGTCCGGTCTAACCGTTACAAAAACAAAAACAACACCCTTTCAACACATTAGTTTGTCCCAACAGGGGCGAACTACGCAGACCTGATCCCCCCAATACACGGGAGTACATAGGTAGCCATTGTCATGGTCTGGTCTAACTACAGAGAAAAAAAATCTCTGCACCCTTCTTTGCCATATATAACTTTGAACCTTTTGACCATAGGTTCGAACTACGTAGACCTAATCTCCCCTCTTCAATGGGAGTACGTATGTAGCCATTCATGGTTCGGTCTCACCCCCTACCAAAATATAAAAACTTGTCAACGGTACTAGGATCATCCTTCAATCCACCATACATCATTGGCTTAAACCAAAGGGATGGAAGTACCTGATCTCCCTACACAAATGGGAGAATTGGCGACCATCTAAGTTGCGGTTGAATCCTCAAAGAGAAACACCAATACATAAGAGATGGAACTACCTGGGCTCCCCCATACAAAGGAGTACCGACGACCATCTGTGGTGCAGTCAACCTCAGAGAAGAAAGCCACACTCTTCTCCATAACCACATACATAAACTAGTCCCAAGACACCAAAGGGTAGGGAATACACACAGATCTATGATACATTCTGAAAGATCCTGAGACATCTCAATGTTCGTCCATCAAGGGGGAGTTCAAATTACATCAAGATCATAAGCCCTGAAGAAACAGGGAAATATCAAGCAAGTAACAAGGCATAACTAAAAGGGAAGTGAATCAAACTATATCTGTGACGCCCCCAAAATAGGTGCAATCCACCAAACCCATTCTGAGTCGCCAAATATATGGTACAGAAAATAACTACAACTTCATTATTACAATTGTCGTACAAAATACGATATCTCATATGCTTTGAGTTTTGATACAAATATATACCAACTGTAACTCTCATCCCAAATTTTTTGAAAAATGCTCAAGGAAACCTTCGTACATGGGAGGCCATGCTTCTAAGTTATAATAGATATCATATGACTCGAGAATTATCCTTGGTTGACCCAATAGACCCCAAAGAAAAATGAGAAGATTACTATAATGTTCTTTCCAATGATGAGTCTTCTCTTGCCATATAAATATCTCCATTGTCTTCAATTGAGAATTATATTTCAACCAAACTCCAAGATTATATAGGTAGTGCTCATAGATATAATCAGCAAGTGGATGTGCATAACCCTGTCTTATGATAACATGAAGTCGTATGTCATTAGGCATCTTGTATGATAGTGGCAAAACATCCTTCCAAAGTTGGGTTCACCTCATCATATTTAGTTCACCAAAAACAACGGTTAAATGACGTATAACATATGACACACTTATCTAAAATTCTCAAAAAATTATTTTCATACTATTTAGGGGAAACCTCAACAGCTATAGACCACCGTTCTATTTCCCTATTACCCTCGCTCGACCCAGCTACACTCTTATTACCTGACAGGAATTATGAAGCAAAAGGGTGAGCACAACTAGCCCAAATAATTTATCAATAGCCTTCATCAGTAATGAATCAGAGATTTAGAACATATGGTAGATGATAAAACTTTTCAACCATAGTTACAGCAGAATGAACAATCTATTAGAATAGTCAAATAGACCATAAAGTCTATTATCTTTTCCATGTTAAAAGTCCACCAACAATGTTTTATCACTGTAACATCAGTCAACAGTTCCTGTCCATAATCATGTGAATAACCCATAATCCTAACGGTGGTTCTAAATTTCTCTTCGCACCCAAGATGAATATAATTTTCATCACATGTCTTTACCTGAAACATCAAAGATAATGGTTATACCAAATCACAGTTCTTGTTCATAATCATACTAATAAATTCATCTTTACACTACGGGCCAAAGATATTCATCAACAATTCATCTTTGCACTACAGGCCAAAGATATTAATATCTCAAAGAAATATATAATCATTTTAAAATTTATATAAATAATAATTATAACCATGTTAATCAATTCACCTTTGCACTTAAGCTAAAGATATTCAATCATAAATTCAATGGTCATGATCATACCAATCAATAATTCATCTTTGCACTACTGGCCAAAGAGAACCCACAGTCACGATCATACCAATAATCTACCTATCTTTATAATCAAGTCAAAGAGAAATTCATCACCATGATTATAAAAATGTTATATATGATAATAAAAACAATATAATCAAAACATTGATTTAATTTCAAGAGTAAGATTCATAAATCAACGATAATTTTGTCTGAAAAAGAAACCAATTTGGTCATGAATAGCACCCCGAGAATAGTAACCCATGAACAGTAACCCATGAATAGTAACCTATGAATAGTAACTCGTGAATATTAACTTGTGAATAGTAACCCGTGAATAGTACTCCGTATTCATAAATAGTACCGTATACGTGAATACTGACGTATACGTGAATAGTGCTGTATACGTGAATAGTAACTCCGACACAAAATGGCAAAAATTTCACAATAAAACTCATATCAATATTTTAGTATAATGATATTAAAGGAAATAACATCATTTACTTGAAAAATAACATTCTTTACCATCCCTTACTACCCCTTACCTCAAAAGAATAACACTTCTGACTGGAATATCAGATATAATGCTGAAGGAAACTTACACCGTATAGCAACACTCAAGATATCTAAATACTAAAAAAAATACGCTCAATAATATAGAGAGAGAAAACTTCAGTTTCTGGTGTGATTTTCAATTATAATCTAAGCACCCTATTTATAGGAAAATGCTTAGAACACCAAAGCAGAAAATTTAATAAAATAATAATATTTATTAAAAATCATACGCATAATTTGAAAATCAAAATTTAGCACATTTACAACATATGTGGGGCCCACCAATCATAACAAAAACATTTTTCCTTTAAAAAAACATTTATACTCCAAAAATCAATTATTCCGGAACTTCAATAATTCATAATAAATAGCCATTTTATCAAAAAAATTCAAATCTTATGTCCATGCTATAGGAAATTCAATTCTCTACAACTTTTTAGCTTTAAGCTTTTCCAAATTTTAAATAGAAATTGACCGAAATCCATATATGGACGATTTTGCACGCTATAATCAAATTTTAGTTAAAAATGGGGTCCACCTACATGTTTAAAATGTTTTTAGCATTTATTATAATAAAAATACTCTTCCTCCTCAATTACTCATATATCCCACATTTATTATAAAAATATCACCATTATTATATTATCACATTATACACTTATAATGTAATATAATAATACAGATAAAATATCAATTTTCAACAATTGTCACTTTTCTAAAAATTCCTCCATCTATATCAACATAAATAAATATTTTTCTTATCATATAAATCAATAATTAATTATTCACAAATAATGTTATAGAATCACAATAATGACAACCAGGTCGTTCCCAGGAAAGAGGGGGCTTTCCGATAAGGATTTCTCCTTACTGGCGCGCAATTAGATAACATATCCCCTTTCCTCGACATAACTTTCTAGACATTGCCAATAATGCTATCTAATAATATTATTGAAATAATATGAATTATTGATATGATAATGGGAACTAATGTGCAGTGACAATTATGGAAACAATAATAATATAAAATCTCAGCGTAACAATTATTAAATCAAGAAAATAAAATATTGAACAGTAATTACTGTAACAATTATTGAGTAGTGTCTTCTTATGTAAGAATTAATAATTGGTGCAGTACCATGTGCAACTGTGCAACACCGCGTATTACTGTAGTTTAACCACCAGGTATTCCAACAGTGTTAACGGTAACAACTACATCGTTATTCATAAAAAAAACTTATACTTGTCATTTTCTTCATCCAATCGCTTTCCGTTTTGGGGGCCCACAAATGGTTGCGCCGTCGTACGAATATTCCCCGACAGCAAGAATATTCCACGACCAAAACCACTTGCTTATTTTTCAAAATATTTACATATATCACCCTTAACTTTAACCTTTTATCAATTTAACCATTTATTGAATAGTAATTATAAGAAAAATTGAATACTTTTATTTCATAAAATTTGGGGTCTTACAATATTTCCCTTCCATATATAATGTTGTTTGATATATGCAATGTGTACTGTGCATGATAAAAGTGGCTAAGCTAGTATGTGCAGGAAAATATAAGCCCATCTCCAATCCAGTGGATTTACGCGCTGTCAAATCCAACATGGCATCCCTCTCAAAGAAGGGGGTAACTATGTGAGCTCCTGCCCAAGGCTATCAACGCGAGCCAAGAGATCCACATCCAACTGCAAGGTGACACTATGCTCATCAATATAGCTGCTCATCTCTACAATCATATCAGTAGTGTGAGACCTCAAGGCAATACTATTTGTGATAGCGGCATCTTGGGCAGATATAGCGCCATCCCACTCAGTTATAACTACATCTCTAGATGATCTAGCCTCATCCCGCTCGGTAATAGCGGTATCTCTACGAGCTAAGGCATCATCTCTTTCCAATAGAGCAACATCCCTCCATGTAAGAGCTGTTAACATCAAGGCCCTAGCCATAGTAGCAGTCATAGCAGTCATATGTCGCCAGATGCAGACTCTGCACTAAATACTCTACCGAATGTGAGGTCATAGTAGCAGTCATACTAGGAGAATTAATAGGTACTGCTGTCAACCCAACATATAGCTCTTCCTTAGTGGGAGAATCAGTTTCCTCCATGGGCTCCCCACTGTGAAAACCAATCCCCGATACAGTGGATACAACCCCAGCTGACGTCATCTCTGCCACCATCTATGTTGTCGACGTCAAAAATTTTATTTGTACCTTTTCGTTACTTGTTCTTTGGTGTTCTCATGTTAATGTGATATTTGTTTGAAAAAACAAGTGAAAAAGGTCCGACATGTGTAATGTCGACGATTTGACTTTAAGAGTCGCCAGTTAGTGTTTTTAACTGGTTGCACCAACGCAATCGAAAAGGTTTGCACATTGACCCAGTGATTTCACACTGCTAAACGAGTCTGTGAAACCGAGATTCATTATGGGTTCGGGGGCTTGATTATACGAAGAGAAGATGTTAGGCACCCCCCGACATCCGTGTTACCACGGTGACTAGCACTTTTCAAAGAAACTATTATATGAATGTGTGTGTGTATGTGTGGATCGCAATTATTTGAATGTAGTGCGAGGCCTCGTTCGCACCTATATACGCAAGGTTTGAATTTATAGAAAAATTCATTTTTAACAAGATATAGCAATGAAGTTTTATAAAATGAGGTTTTTTAAACCCTGTGCTCAATAGGAATTGAGACCTTTTCATACTTCCATTTTACTGTTAAATGTTCGGCTTGTTTGCTTTTATTTTCGAGATGGGAGGCATCTTTGAGAAAATAATAATATACAGTAGTGTCGAACCCCTTGTGGGCATGAAAGCCATCCAAGGAAATTCGTACACTGTAAATAATGTACAAGTTGCTTACAGTTGGAAAAAAGCCCATCACGGGAACCAAATCTAGATTCAATAGACTAAATCTGTGATTACATGATTCCTAGGCTCACATGATACTGCAATTTGTATGGAAAGTAGTAAACAGTTATATATATATAAAAGAGGTAAATATATATATATATATATATATATATATATATATATGTGTGTGTGTGTGTGTGTGTGTGTGTGTGTGTGTGTGTGTGTGTGTGTGTGTGCATGATCAGCCACCACGAAACAACTCCGTGGGGGATCAGAAATTTAAATACAACAGTAAAAGCTATCAACCGCCATGAAGTAAACTCCGGGCGGGACTTGAATGTAAATAAAGCTGTAAAAGCTATCAACTGCCACGAAGTGAACTCTAGGCAGGACGAAATATAAAGAAAGCTGTAAAAGGCCACCAAGTAAACTCCAGGCCTGACAGAAATATAAATATATATATATATATAAGAAGTAAATGCACCAGATATAAAATCCAGGCTCATCGAATATGTCCGACAACAATTGTATATATAAGTATATATATATATATATATATATATATATAAACGCAATTAAACGCACTGTATATAAAATCTCGACTCATCGGGGTAGTCCGAAATAGTTTATATATATATATATATATAAGCAAATAAACACTCCAGACATAAGTCTAGGCTCAATCGAGGCATAACTCAACAATGTTAGTCCATATAAAAATATATACATATATATAAGTATATATATACATACAGAAATGAAAACCACAGACCGAAGTCCGGGCATACGCACACAACATGACTCTCAATGTGTAGAATAATGTGTGCAAATATGAAGAGAAAGGCTTTATAGAGTGTAAGAAGACTTACATTGGGCTGCCAATGCATACTTCTATGACTCTATATGGACAAACACTCAACTCCCGTAGGCAAATTTATAACTGTATGTGGGCTAACAGGTGTTTAAAAATAGCAAGCACTCAATATAGGGTGTGTATAAAGCAAATTGGACAGGGCTTCCTCGCCTTTTTTTTTCAAAATGGCTAGCCCAAGCTCTATATTTATAGAGTCATATCCCCAGTGTACTTACTGGCACTTGATTACACTCACGGGCCGCCGGATTCCGTAGGTCCCGTCGTCTCAAAGTACGTGCACTCGTGTACTATAATGTCCGCTCGAACTTGCAGAATGTGAAACCCCAAATTTTACGAATACAGATTTAAGTTTCTCGAAATATTTTTTTATATTATGGAGTGAAGTTGATATAATGTTATACTTGTGGGTAATATTTATAAATTTTGCAAAGTATGCAAGTTGTTGTATAATATTCGATTGGTCGGGGAATATTCTTTTTTGTCGGGGAATATCCGTACGATGGTACAATCATTGGTGGACCCCACAACAGAATTATTGTCAGATTGAGAAAATGACAAAAATATGTTATTGAAAATAACTGCGGAAGTTTTACCGTTAATACTGTTGAACTACTCGGTAGTAAAAGTATAGTAATACGCGTGGTTGCATAGTAGCACACAATATTGATTATTGATGCTTACGTGAGAAGACACTCAGTTTTGTTCAATTATTGCGACAGTAATTGCTTCTTAGTATCTCACGTTATTTGATTCAATTATTATCAATATTTTATATATTATTAAATCAATAATTGAGACGACGAAGTTATTAACATTATTATTTGCAATATTAACGATGTCTAGAAGTTTTGCCAATGAGATGTTTTGTCACCTAATTGTGCGCCAATAGGGAGAAATCCTTATTGGAAAGCCCCTCTTTCCTGGGAACGACCTGGTCGATTAATAGTGTGAATTATAATAATGATGATGAAGTTTGTTTTATTAATATTATTAATGTAATAAAACAAAAAAAACTTTTTATATAAAACAGAATACTTTTATAAAGTTAATCGTTTTATTAGACAATAATTAGAATATATTATATTTTATTATGCATAGTGTTTTGCATAGTAAAATCTTTTTATATGAAATGAATACTTTTATAAAGTTATTTGTTTTATTAGACAATAATTAGAATATATTATATTTTATTATGCATAGTGTTTGCATAATGCCCGCATAGTGTTTTCAGCATAGTAAAATCTTTTTATATAAAAATGTAATACTTTTATAAAGTTATTTGTTTTATTAGACAATAATTAGAATATATTATATTTTATTATGCATAGTGTTTGCATAGTGCCTGCATAGTGTTTGCATAGTAATATCTTTTTATATAAAACATGATTCTTTTATAAAGTTATTCGTTTTATTAGATTATAAATAGAATATATTATATTTTATTTAAAAAGATTTTTTTTATTAGAATATTTTATTAAATCAATCTGGACCGTCCGTTTAAAAGTGAATCAATCTGGACCATTCATGAATTAGTTACTATTCAATCCATTCTCCTATAAATAGAAGCTCATTCCTTCATTATTTCTTACGAATTCACTGGAACTCTAGAGAGAGAAACTGTAGAGAAATTTTTTCTTCTATAATCTTGAGCGTATTTCTTAAGAGTTTAAAAAAGCTTTGAGCGTAGTGCAAGTTTTCTTCAAGTATATCCCCGCCCTATCTGTCGGAGTACTCTTCTTTATAAGGTAAGGGATATTATTTGTTGTACCGTAAGAGGTATTATTTCTTTCGTATTCATGAAGAGAACTTCTGTTATTCCATCGCTTATTATTCTGTTGGAATAATTTGTATATCTGGACTCTCGTATACATGGTGAAATTCTTCTCATTATTCCATTCTTTATTATTATGTTGGAATAACTCGCTATATCTGGGTACCGCATACGTGGTGAAATTCTTCTATTATTTCATTCTTTATTATTCTCGCTTTAATATCCTTTACGTAAGCGTTCGCATGACTTTAGTTCCATTATTTATTATTCTCATTAGAATAACTCATCTGCATAGGGTCTATCGCATGCATGGTGAATTCTCGTTGTTATTCCATTATTTATTATTCTGTTGAATATCCTCGCCGGTCATGATTACGCTTTGACTCGGTTCCGCTTCTTTATTATTCTGTCGGAATATCCTGTCTGTGCATTTACACATGACATGGTTCCATTATTTATTATTCTATTAGGAATAACCTGTCTGTGCAGTCTATCGCACGTATGGTGAATCCTTCTGTTATTCCATTCTTTATTATTCTGTTGGAATAACCCGTATATGTGGATCACCACATGCATGGTGAATGATCCTTTATATTCATTTCTTATTAAATTGTGAAAATGATCTATTTGTGTTGATTATGATAAGAGTCATAATAAAAGCATTGGACTGATGAAAATCATGGGTATATGTAGTATTAGTAAGTGTTATGATGAGGTATGTTGGTTATTATATGAAAACATGAAAGTTTCTTAGAAGTCATAAAGAGTTGAAAATCAGATTTTGGTGAAAATGGAACATGAAATTCAATTGACCATATCTCCTATTATATTTTGAATTTTTGAGTGTGGTCGAGTCCTAGATTTAGATCTATGAGTTTTCTAACTTATGCAAGTGGAATCAATAGAAAAGGTGTTGTAGATTTTCGTGTGGACTGATTTTAGCAAAGGTGTTAAAAACTAAAAATTTCCAAAAAACTAATGCCCAGAAATTTAAAAGGGTTGTTTTGGCCACTTAATTTATGAGAAAAATTCCGAACTTTTGGGACATGAAAATATATGGTATAAAGTACCTCCTGTCCAAAAATGAGCTCATTCCGACTTAAAATGAGCAAGTTATGACTATTTCAATATTTAGGTTTTTCCGACGAAAAATGCTATAACCGGAGTTCTATAACTCCGATGACCATGAAATTTAAACTGGAAGATTACGTTAACATATATAAGATCCTTCCAAGATTTGGGAATTTCTGGAGTTAAACTTGAGGTAACTAATTTCTTAAGGAATTAATTAGAAATTGATTTTTGAAAAATAGTAAATGAATTTTAAAAATTCTGAGAAAAATATATGTTTAATATGGGGCTATATGCTGTTAAATCCCAGAAAAGAAATATTTTTGGTACTGATTTCGTATTTTTCATGAAAATGAACTAGTTATGAGTAAATGAATTAAATATGTTATGTGAAGTAACAAAATTGGTAAATAGGATTCTATGGCTTACGTGCATAGATGGACTTGGTGTGATTATGGCCAGTGATTATTTGGTATAGTCATGACCGTAATGTGACGAATGATGTGGTAAAAATCCTCAGTGGCCTGTAGTGCGTTGATGGACAGTTTTTGGTATGATTATGACAAGGGATTATTCGGTATAGTCATGAACATTGATGATTTAATGAATATCCTTGGCCCGTAGTGCAGGGATGATTCGATGATGTGGTTTATTTATTAATCTGAGTCTCAGCGATAATGAAATTAATGAAAACATTTTAAATCATAGAAGATAGTAGATTTTATTCTCTACTTGACTTTTCTAATGGATTGCTTGTTCTGCTGCAGTTAAACTTGATATCTATTGTATTTTATCAGTTTAACATTGTTTAAGGCTAATGATAACTTATTCTGCATTATTTTATTCATAATATTTTTTACTGGGCTAGTTGAGCTCACCCTTTTTGCTTTCATTGTTCTCTTCAGGAAATGAGAATATAGCTGGGACGAGTCGGGGAACGGATTGACAGTCCAGATGATAGCATTTGTAGTTCTCACTATTCTATGAAATAGTGTGATAATAAATGTAATGAGGAATTTATCGAAATTTGAGTTCGGTGATAACAATAGGGTGATGAGAATGAGGACTCCATTGAGAGTGGATATTGTATATAAGGCAATATTCTTGTTTAAACTTTTAGTTTATGTTTTGTTGTATTTTACACGACAGTTGTATAATTAAGTTGTATTTGATTTATGTACCAAGTATTTGGCGACTCAAGATGGGTGATGTATACCTATTTTTGGGGGCTTCACAATTGGTATCAAAGCTTAGGGATATGATCCCTGGCTGAGATGTGAGATAAGAACTAGGAGGGGAGAGACGGGGAATTCCTTCGCTAGTATGACCTACCTAAGTTTATGTGGTATTTAATTGGTCGGTCAAAGTATAGGGATAATATGTGATATGTTAAATAACCCTTGTTTTGTGGCATGTCAATTAACCTTTGTTTTGAAGATGTATTCTAGAATGATATCTGAAGTACAGGAGATGAGAAATGGGAAAAGCATGATAGAGATGAAATAATCGGGAAGGTATAATCGGAAAAGAAAGCAAGGTATGTTTTAGTTGTGGGAAAGACGGTCACATAGTCCGATTTAATCGTACACCAAAGTCAAGTTCAGCTGGGACGATGGCACCAAAGGCGGATACAGACAAAACAAAGTCGGTGGTTTCAGGAAGAGCGTTTTTCGTGACTTCTCAAAAAGCGATTGACCCAAACAAAGTTAGCACGGGTTAGTTAATTATAAATTCTTGCAAAGTCTATACCTTATTAGATACCAGTTCTACCCATTCTTTTATCTCTATTGCTTGCGCTCAACGTTTAAATTTGACTCCGGAGAGATTAAACTTTGACTTATCGGTTGAAACTCGGTTAGGAGAAACCTTCGTTACCTCCAATGTTTATAAATCTTGTTGACTCAAATCGACACTTTTACATTACCTATCGATCTTATCGCTTTGAAAATTCTTGCATTTGATGTGATTTTTGGAATCGATGGGTTAACTACTTATCATGCTTTTCGTATGGTTGTTAGCTTTCATATTCATAACCAACCTATTATGCGAATTCAAGCAACCAAACCCTAAAGTCAATCACTGTCATATCAAGCCATAAGTAAAGAGCCTTGAGCCTTGAGCTGATGACTTCCTTATGTGGAATGCACTGAAGCCAGACTTTCTGTAGGCGACATCGTGAATGACGATGACAAGTTCATAGGTATCAATATGACGTACTATCCAAGTCATGGATGAGAGTTACAGTTTTGAATGATATTTATATTGTTAATAAATCTCCTGGCGTATTCTTGAAGACTTCTTAGCCTACCCCTAGAGCATGAAATTGAATTTTGTATTAACCCCAGTACAAAACCCATTTCTAAAATCCTTAAATATTTCTTCAACTAAAACAAACGTAACATGCGCAAATGACGTTGGCTCGAGCTGTTGAAGATTATGATTGTATCATTCAATACCATCGTGGAAAAGAAAACGTGGTAGGTGACGCGTTGAGTAGAAGATCGTATGCGTTTATGAGTGTGAATATACGAACATACGTGAAGATAACAAATATACGATTAGAATTGACTTTAATCGATAAAGTTAAAGCCGCTCAAACTACAGACCCAGAGCTGATGAATACGAAGAAGAAGGTTCAAGAGGGCGTTATTTTAAAAAAACAAGAGTTGCTGAAGAGAGGAAATCTCAACCCTCGATTGAATTGGCCCCTTTGAAATCCTCGATCGAGTAGGAACTATGGCTTATAGACTCGTTTTACCGCCAAGTATGTCGCGTGTTCAAAACATTTTTCACGTATCGATGTTACATAAATATGTGGACGACCCGAACCACATTATTGATTAAGAACCGGATGAGATAGCGATTAAACAAATGAAGATGTACCTGTTAAAATCCTGGAATGTATTTAACACTTAAAGGTTATACCTCAAGAGTTAGAATCGGACGAAGTGTCCTCACCTCTTCGACATACCAGGTACGTACGTAAATTTCGATGGCAAAATTTCATAAGTAAGGGAGATTGTGAAACCCCAAATTTTATGAATAAAGATTTAAGTTTCTCGAAATATTTTTTTTATATTATGGAGTGAATTTGATATAATGTTATAGTTGTCGGTAATATTTATAAATTTTGCAAAGTATACAAGTTGTTGTATAATATTCAATTGGTCGGGGAATATTCTTTTTTGTCGGAGAATATCAGTACGATGGTACAATCATTGGTGGACCCCACAACAAAATTATTGTCGGATTGAGAAAACGACAAAAATATTTTATTAAAAATAACGGTGGAAGTTTTACCGTTAATACTGTTGAACTACTCGGTAGTAAAAGTACAGTAATACACATGGTTGCATAGTAGCATACAGTATTGATTATTGATGCTTACGTGAGAAGTCACTCAGTTTTGTTCAATTATTGCTACAGTAATTGCTGCATAGTATCTCACGTTATTTGATTCAATTATTGTCAATATTTTATATATTATTAAATCAATAATTGAGACGACGAAGTTATTAACATTATTATTTACAATATTAAAGATGTCTAGAAGTTCTGCCAAAGAGAGGTTTGGTCACCTAATTGCATGCCAATAGGGAGAAATCCTTATTGGAAAGCCTCCTCTTTCCTAGGAACAACCTGGTCGATTAATAGTATGAATTATGATAATGATGATGAAGTTTATTTTATTAGTATTATTAATGTAATAAAATAGAAAAGCTTTTTATATAAAACAGAATACTTTTATAAAGTTATTTGTTTTATTAGACAATAATTAGAATATATTATACTTTATTATACATAGTGTTTTGCATAGTAAAATCCTTTTATATTAAAATGCAGAATACTTTTAGAAAGTTATTTGTTTTATAGACAATAATTAGAATATATTATATTTTATTATGCATAGTGTTTGCATAATTAGAATATAGTGTTTTGCATAGTAAAATCTTTTATATAAAATGTAATACTTTTATAAAGTTATTTGTTTTATTAGACAATAATTAAAATATATTTTATTTTATTGTGCATAGTGTTTGCATAATAAAATGTTTTTATATAAAACAGAATACTTTTATAAAGTTATTCGTTTTATTAGATTATAAATAGAATATATTATATTTTATTTAAAAAGATTTTGTTTTATTAGAATATTTTATTAAATCAATTTGGACCGTCCGTTTAAAAGTGAATCAATCTGGAACGTTTATGAATTAGTTACTATTCAATCCATTCTCCTAGCAATAGAAGCTCATTCCTTCATTATTTCTTACGAATTCACTGAAACTCTAGAGAGAGAAACTGTATAGAATTTTTTTCTTCTATAATCTTGAACGTATTTCTTTAGAGTTTAAGAAAGCTTTGAGCGTAGTGCAAGTTTTCTTCAAGTATATCCCCGCCCTACCCGTCAAAGTACTCTTCTTTATAAGGTAAGGGATATTATTTGTTGTACCGTATGAGGTATTATTTCTTTCGGATTCATGAAAAGAACTTCAATTATTCCATTCCTTATTATTCTGTTGGAATAATCTGTATACGCGGACTACCGTATACATGGTGAAATTCTTCTGTTATTTCATTCTTTCTTATTATGTTGGAATAACCTGTCTATGTGAAGTACTGCATATGTGGTGAAATTCTCCTATTATTTCATTCTTTATTATTCTGTCGGAATATCCTGTCTGTGCGTTTACGTATGACCTGGTTCTATTATTTATTATTCTGTTAGAATAACCTGTCTGTGCGGTCTATCGCATGCATGGTGAATTTTGTTGTTATTCCATTATTTATTATTCATTGGAATATCACAGCCGGTCTAATTACGCTTTGACACGGTTCCGTTCTTTATTATTCAGTCGGAATATCCTCGTACATGCATTTACTGCGTGACACGGTTCCATTATTTATTATTCTGTTGGGAATAACCTGTCTGTGCAGTCTATCGTATGCATGGTGAATCCTTCTGTTATTCCATTCTTGATTATTCTGTTGGAATAACATGTATATGTGGATTACTACATGCATGGTAAATGATCCTTTATATTCATTCCTTATTAAATTGTGGAAATGATCTATTTGTGTTGATTATGATAAGTGTCATAATAAAAGCATTGGACTGATGAAAATCATGAGTATATGTAGTATTAGTAAGTGTTATGATGAGTTATGTTGGTTATTATGTGAAAACATGAAAGTTTCTTAGAAATCATAAAGAGTTGAAAATCAGATCTTGGTGAAAATGGAACATGAAATTCAATTGACCATATCTCCTATTGAATTTTGAATTTTTGAGTGTGATCAAGTCCTAGAGTTAGATCTATGAGTTTTCTAACTTATCCAAGTGGAATCATTGGAAAAAGTGTTGTAGATTTTCGTGTGGACTGATTTTAGCAAATGAGTCAAAAACTGAAAATTTCCAAAAACCTACTACCCAGAAGTTTTAAAGGGCTGTTTCGGCCACTTAATTTGTGAGAAAAATTCCGACCTTTTGGGACATGAAAATATATGGTATAAGGTACGTCCTGTCCAAAGATGAGCTCATTCCGACTTAAATTGAGCAAGTTATGACTATTTCAATATTTAGGTTTTTTCGATGAAAAACACTATAACCGGAGTTCTATAACTCCGATGACCATGAAATTTGAACTGGAAGAGCACGTTAACATGTATAAGATCCTGCAAAGATTTGGGAATTTCTGGAGTTAAACTTGAGGTAGCTAATTTCTTAAGGAATTAATTAGAAATTGATTTTTGAAAAATAGTAAATGAATTTTAAAAATTCCGAGAAAAATATATGTTCAATATGGGAATATATTCTCATTAAATCCCGTAAATATTTTTGGACCGATTTGGTATTTTTCATGAAAATGAACTAGTTATGAGTAAATAAATTAAATATGTTATGTGAAGTAACAAAATTGGTAAATAATATTTTATGGCTTGGGAATCCTATATAGGGTATATGCAGATTTTTGATAAATGATTTGATCATTGGTGATGAAATCTTATGAGTATGGCAATTTTGAATTATTAAATGCATTATTTGGTAAAGTATAAACAATTAAAATAAATTGCTTATAAGTTTAAGAAGTGATTAAAATATTGTTATAATATTAATAATATTAGATTATGAGTTTATTAAGTGATTGATAATATTTGGATAAATTTAAAGTCTTTAAATATTTATCCTTATTTTCGTTTGATTAATGCTTATATCATTGTCATCATTCTCATGTTTATATTGTGATAAAAGTCATCTTTGGCTTATGTGCATAGATGGACTTGGTGTGACAATGACCAGGGATTATTCGGTATAGTCATGACCGTAATGTGACAAATGATGTGGTAAAAATCCTTAGTGGCCTGTAGTGCGTTGATGGACAGTTTTTGGTATGGTTATGACTAGGGATTATTCGGTATAGTCATGATCATTGATGATTTAATGAATATCCTTGGCCCGTAGTGCAGGGATGATTCGATGATGTGGTTTATTTATTAAGCTGAGTCTCTGCGATAAAGAAATTGATGAAAATATTTTAAATCATAGAAGATAGTAGATTTTATTCTCTACTTGACTTTTCTAATGGATTGCTTGTTCCGCTGCAGTTAAACTTGATTTCTATTGAATTTTATCAGTTTAACATTGTTTAAGGCTAATGATAACTTATTCTGCATTATCTTAGTCACAATATTTCTTACTGGGCTAGTTGAACTCACCCTTTTTGCTTTCATTGTTCTCTTCAGGAAATGAGAATATAGCTGGGACGAGTCGGGGAACGGATTAACAGTCCAGATGATAGCATTAGTAGTCCTCACTATTCTATGAAATAGTGTGATAATAAATGTAATAAGGACTGAATTTGAGTTTGTATACTGTCTATGAGGACTCCATTGAGAGTGGATATTGTCTAGAATGCAATATTCTTGTTTAAACTCTCAGTTTATGTTTTGTCGTATTTTACACGACAGTTGTATAATTAAGTAGTATTTGATTTGTGTACCATGTATTTGGCGACTCAAGATGGGTGATGTATACCTATTTTTGAGGGCGTCACACAGAACTTCATTCCAACATCCGAACGAGGTATATACGACCTTCTTCGGACTGCTTGTGTCGAGGGTTACACAATGACATAGAATAGAGGTTGTACAAAGTCAAGAAGAGGGGACCATGCCCATGGTCTTCAAGCTTTAAATTCTATCCGGTGTACTGCCATGCGTAATAGTCACTCGCGATTGGAACTCCTGGTTCTTGAAGGACATTGTTGTATGTATGTATGTATGAAGCGTTGAGACGACGCGCAGGTGTTGAGGTAGAAAGATGATGTATGAATCCTCATCAGGGTTATCGTCGATTTGAGTTGAAAGCTAACATTGCTCAGGGTTACATATGAGATTGGACTGTTGCAAGTGTTGAATACCGCAATGTCATCTTATGGATGCCTATCTGCCCGGTGTTAGCTCCGGGTCTGAGGTATGAGTGCCTCAGCAGGAGGTCTTATTGAAGTTGATCGCATGTATTTGAAACAAGCATTTCTGGGTTATCGCCGGAATTGCAACAACATTCCTTGGGGTTATCACCAAGGACGAAACTCGGGGTTATCTCTGAGGTTGGAAATGATGTTCCCGGTGTGTGTTCCGGGGTTGAGACTGATATTCTCGGTGTATGGTCTGGGGTTGAATTTGAACTTTCGGTAGTATCCAGAATGAATGTGAGCTGTCTTTTAGGGTTATCTCCGAAAGACGATTCTGCCCTCTTATAATGTTAGTAATAGTTGTGCAGAAATTTTCGAGTGTCTATAGATGCCCCTCTTTATCATATTCACGTAACGCGAGGCATGGATAGGATAAAGAATCCTAGACACTTGAAATGCAACAGATAAACATGATGCTATGTGCAACAACATGATGCCAATGTATGAATAAGATGATTGTCAGTTAATCCTGTTGGGATGATAATCACTGATGTCTTGGACATGCGATCCTAGTCTTCAAGGATGTTGACATTGGGGCTATCACCAAAGTCGTGAATCCTAAACATAGACTTTTACTCCATGAAGTACCTCTTGTATACAAGAGATCTGTGGGGAAAAAGCTTCGTTTATTTGAGGATGTGTATAACACATTCCATCATCGGTCCTCTCCGATGAGGATGGTCTTCTCTAGCTTGTATCACCAGCATGTTCCATAATTTTGTTGGAGTTACTTCCAACAGTATGTATCGTCAGGGCTGCCTGACCTTCACTGATGTGTGTATCACTGGATAGATCCCTGATGGGTGTTTTGTCAAGGCTGCTTGACCTTCATTGATGTGTGAATCAATGGTTGAATTGCGTTGTAACCCTTGCTGGGAAAGGTTGTCATGGATAAGTTGCTTCGATGGGTTTACATGCCACCAGCTGAAGTAACGTCAAGGTTGCTTGACCTTCATTGATTTGTGTATCAATGGTTGCATTGCATTGTAACCCCCGCCGGGGATATATGGATGTTTGAAAATGTTGCGTTGTGGCCCCCGTTTGGGATATGTCATCGGTTCATGACTTTGGCGTTGTAACCCCCGCCGGGGATACATCTTTAATTTGTAACATCGACGTTGTAACCCCCACTGGGGATACATCTTTAATTTATAACTTCGGCGTTGTAACCCCCGCCGGGGATACATCTTTAATTTTTAACTTCAGCGTTGTAACCACCGCCGGGGATACATCTTTAATTTGTAACTTCTAAGGTTGTAACCCCATAAAGGGGATATGTCGTGGTCGCTGACGTTCATTGTGACATCGGACCTTTGTGAGGTATTGCCGAGCATGATTTGTGAAAGCTGAGGCCACTGGTATCGTATACCTTGTATGCAGGCGACTACCAATATGGAGCCAGAATTTGGCTCATGAAAACCAGGATTCCAGGCTATTCCGCTCAATCGCGTAGCATTTTTATTCCTGACTTGGCCTTTTCAACTTGCGAAACCTCCTTTGCAACTCTAACTGAAGCGAGCCGGAGGTGTGGGACCCACAGAAGAGTATCGCAGGTGGACCTGCGGCCAACCGTGGCTATACAAAGCCCATGGGTTGCTTTTATAAGTCATTTTCAAGCTGTGCGATGAAGGATATCTGAGAGCTATTCTTCAGTCCTGTTGAGTTCGAGAAACTTTTCGCATATTCTATCACCGTACAAGCGTTCGTCATTGTCCTGGTAACATATGCATGTATCTTTTTCCAGTTTCTATCCGTTGGAAAATGACTTATCACATGAAATGCATTTAGACACATAGTAGTGAATATGCATGCTGATATGATACGATAAAAAATATTCAACATAGTAAATGTTAGTATTAAACCATGCTGAACATAATTATGTGAAAAAATTGACTTTTGACACAATCAAATTGGCACCTTTTACTGTCATCTTTTATCTTATCCTATTTGAGGACAAATAAGTAAAGGTAGAAAAGTAAAATAACCCTGGTAATTAGATTACACTTATGGATTTTTTACTATGATGTATTAAATGCATGTAGGATGTATATGACTATGGATAGGTGTGCTACTTAAGGTCCACCTAGTCATGCCTATGTGCATGTGGATAGTCCCATTTACAAAGGGGCTATGGCAAAAATTTTCCAAAACGTAGGCATTGGGTAGTCATGCATTTTTAACTCTACGGTAAATGTATGTTAAAATAATGCATGCATGCATGTAGTCATAAGATGCATTTTGAAAAGCTCCTAGTAAGAATTTACTACACCCTTTCTGGGGTGATTTGGAGACTTGTTGTCAAGATATTATGGATCCGAATCAGCTGAGTAATTCCCGCAGGACCACTTCTGGTGTACGGAGGAGGGCTTCTAAAGTACCTCGATCCCGTTCGGTTAGATAGCCTTGTCGTTTGGTGGAGGCGGTCATTCGTCCTATCCGGGTTGAAGTGCCGGATGTCGAGGACGAGGTGGAGGATGTACCAATTGAGGTTCTTGCTCCTGCTGCACGTGTTCCCCGTAGGGAGTTGCCAGGAATTCAAGTGGAGAACCCAAATCTTCTAGGTGACTTGAGTCGGCATCCTTCAGTATACCTGCACGCAAACGAGGTATGAAGTCAGATTTTAATCTTCCTTGTTTCCTATTGATGAGGAGTAAAGGGTTCTGATGTTGATCTTCATTTGATGTAGGTTCCCGGCTTTACACAGCCTCGAGGGAACTGGTTCAGCATCCACTCTATGTATCAGGCCCTGCATGATGACTATAGAGAGATTGTCCATGGTTGGGGATTCGGGACGTTCTTTTCCATTCATCCCCGTCGTTGTCCCTGGGGTTACCTCAGGGTATTGTATGAGTGATGGTTTCACCAGACTCAGTCACTCCATTTATTGGAATGTGAGGTGAAGATGACGCCGATGGATTGGCGGTTTAACACATGTATGGAGTTTGGAGGGGATCCAGTGCCTTGTACGATGGATATTACCCCTACTGCCGACAGATCCTTGTTAGGAGTTCTGGCGGAGGTGCTCAAAGGCAGGACTGTACGTACAGGTCCTTTGAGCGTAGATGCTATGAGCGGGCTATTGAGTGAGCCTATACCCGATGATGTGAGAGTCAGGGATCGCATTCTTCGGCGATTGTTCCTGATGATCATTAGAGGCTGCTTCATAGCAGATAACTCTTCTATGGTGTCCTTCGCTTTGATCAGCGCCACTCGACACGTGGACCGTATAGGAGACTAGGATTGGGGTTCCTACACCTTTGCCTACTTCCTCAGGGGAATGCACATGCGATCACAAGGCTTGACCGAGGTTTGGTTAGGATTCTACCCATTTCTGCTGGTGAGTATTTCTCTTGTCTTTTCCCATGTACAGGTTAAGAGTGTTGACTGACAGCAGATGTTTACCTTTGTGTTGGCAGTTTTGGACGTATGAGAGGCTTCCATGTTTGCGTCCTGTAACCGTGTTAGGTTTAGATACCTATCCATGAGGATTAAAATTTCATCATTCCATACTGGCGGAGGTCCTTGTTGCTGAGGGTTTCACCCATTGTCGCCTACAGTTGGAGTTGTTGACAACGGATGTCATCACATGGATTCCCTATTCTGGGGAGCATTTGAGTGTTGGGTTTGAGGACGGATACCCGACTAGAGTTGAGTATGTTATGTCCACCCGTAGGATTCCTCTCTTCACAGATGGAGGATGGGAGCTGTGACGCCCCCAAATTCGGGTATCTTCCAACCCGACATCTGGTGCTACACAGTACTCATAACTATACAATCATTCCATTGAAATACAACATAATGAATGTAATTACTATCTTCTTATTACAATCAAAGTATAATCCTTCCCAGGTTCATAAATCGATTACATCTTTTGTTGTTCACAATGTATGATACATACAAACATACTAGTCTATTACACGATGGTTAAGTATCCATCTTAGCCTTTCCCTTATCTCTCTTAGCATTCTCAGTATGTTCATCCTTAACTGCAATCATATAATTCACGCAAGAAGTGAGCATGACAATCTCAACAAGTTCAACAAAGAATAACAATAATAACACATTCGTGAATTATATGGCAATTCCTACATAACTGAACAAATAGTTAAAAAAGTATTATGAAACAATAATACTCTAACATTTCATATCATCAATTCCTAAAGTATAGAGTAGATTAGGAATTCTGAATCGGTCGATAGACCATGAATAGTAGCTTTCTGTCTTCATACTTGAAAAGGATATCAAAGCACTAAGGCTGTACATCCGCAATACTTATGAGCACTTCTAGGTGATCAACTTATAGTACTCTATGTTGATTAACACTCATTCGTTAAACGTACTTACGTTTAAATTTTGGCAAACTCGCGTGCCCATCGAATAATCGATGACAATACTTTTGTTTGTTCATAGACAAACCTTACCTTCACATCCATACCAATTACTTGGCATAGGATAGCGTTAACATTTCTATATAAAAAGATATGAATATCAATCAATCTATATCTTACAAATAGTCTAGCCGAGTTAAATCTGGCATGGACCCTTTCTTTAAAACCAGTCGTGCAATTCAGTACAATGAATCATATAAAACTTGGCTAACTTGAAAGTTAGACAAACGTTAAGAAAACTTTCCTTTTAGTGTCTTCAAATAACTTAATCGACTGACCACATCCTTTACAGAATCTACATGATATATTCACATAGCACACCGTAATTAGCTATCAAACAAATATTCACATTGTTCCTACGAACTTCTTTCTCTTCTATGTCTTTGTTAACTTAAAATCATCAATAAAATCAACTCGATTTATTACCCTTCGTCCCGGCTTATTAACCAACTTACGTTATTAACCGGACTCTATCATCATTGACAAAGTACCAACGTTGTTTCCCGACTAGGGTTCATTGATAACACTTTGTGTTCTTCATTCATAACTTACTAACATGCATTTAATTCCTTAGTTTCAATACCATATACCTTAGTATAGGTAGTATATGAATAGTTTTAGTACACTTATGAAGTGCATAAACTTTACTCTTCTAGGTCTCTGAACATTTGCAGTTCAAACCTAAGTCATTCAACAATTAACCAGCACCCGTGCCACGGCTTGACATCTCAATACAAGACTGGCGTTGCGGCGCCAGATTAGCGATAATCCGAGTCCTTGGTCTCGGCATCTGCTGCAAGCGAGACTTCCTTCTTCTACCGATGGCGCTACTGGCGCCCACTTTCCGATAACCAACAACACTTTGTCTTGCGGTGTTGTGGGTAGCACTTAGCACTTCTGCGGCGCATGACGCTGAGACCTCGATCTGAATAATTTTCATAGATAAAATTTTTGGTGAGTTTCTCGGAGCCATAACTTCTTCGTTATAAGTCCGATTTGGTCCGTTCAAAAGCCTACACGTCATAAATGACATACTCTACGCGTTCATATAATAATTCAACACTTTCAAATCAGTTAACTCAAAATTCACTATTAAGTTCATTTTCTAAGCGTTTATAAACGTTAATGAGCGTTCAATGCTCATTTTCTTCGTTTTAAGTTGGAATCTGACGATTCTTGAGTCCACGACTCTTAAATACCATATCTCACGTGTTGACATTGAAAAATAATGTTTTTAAGTCTCACGACAACTTTCGACTACTAATTCGGAATTTCAACGTTTTCGACGTTTAACGTCTATTTCCGTGAAATTCGCCATAACTTCGTTACTAAGGTTCTCGAAGCCAAATCACATGGAACACTCCATGGACTTCATTTCTACATCCTAACCAAGCAAGATGCACATATTAACATATTGATGGAGTTCAATTGTTCATCAACAATCAATGATTTTCATGATTTAAAACTATATCAACTCTTATGATTTCTATGATTCCATGACTTATAAAGATTAAATCTATACTAAGCCATCCTCATTCCACCATACTAGATAAACACCACCCCTTTATGAGTCTCCATACTAAAAGAAAATCAAAAGAAATGGAACTAGCAATAAGGAATATTACCTTAAGAACTCTTGGGTATTCTTGACAAACTCTAAAACCAAGATTCAAAGTGTATGATTTGGTTGAATCTAGCTCTTTCACTCTCTCAAAATGTAGGTTGGCAATTTGAAAAAATCTCAAAAGACCAATCCTAGCTTTCTATTTATAGGCTAATGAAATGGAGTGCAATTTGGTCATTACACCATCACCTCCTTACTATTCTACACTTTGTCACCAAGTAAAATACTTGGTTACCAAGTGATATGCTTGCCTTGCACACCAAGTGGCCGGCCCACCTTGCCCATGGGTTATCCCCATGGGTTGCCCCATAGGTTTTACCCATTCGGTGACCCACCGGTTCGATCCACGGTTCAGTTTTCTTGCATTGGGCTTAATCCATCTAATATTGGGCTTTGACTTGGCCTTAACACATTAATCCTTGGGCTTACTCATTCAATTGATTGGGCTAAACATAATCCAAACCAAATGAATTCATATTAAGTCTTAACCTAATTCCATAATACGAATCGTATTCTATACGTACAATTCACGTATTCTTTTCGTATAATACTAGTACGATAATCGTATTGTACTTCGTATTAACTCGTCGTATTATACATAGATACTAAATAGTATCATAATTGTATAACACAGGCTTTAACTATAACGTAATTCCTTCTACGCATTTCATTTCCTTCTCGAAAATCAATAAACTCAACCCTTAGGTTTTAAGTCCGCAGGCAAAAACTTCGTTTTGTCATAAATGAAATATTATTAGATATTTCATCTTATCTCGTTATTTTATCATTACGCGTTTCTCGGAATTTCAAAATAATTCCCCGAGCAGAAATGGATGAATAATGTTTTTACGGGAATTTCTCGGAAAACATTTATTTTCGTCTTGGAAATTCTAAACAATTAATTCTAGCACGTAGCCAGATTACTAACCAAATAAACACATCTTAGGTCATAGAACGACCTTCACATAGCTTACTCACAAAATAAATCAAATAAATTCATTTAATTCACATAATCAAATAAAAATTTAATTGTCATAAAAATCTAATTTTCTTGAGCGTTACATTCTCTCCCCCTTATAAGGATTCTGTTCCCAGAATCTAGCTTATAATTACATGAACAAATGAGGGAAATCTTCCTTCATTTTACTCTCGAATTCCCATGTTGCTTCTTCAGCGTTGTGGTTTCTCCATAACACCTTCACTGAAGGTATAACTTTATTTCTTAATACTTGCTCCTTCCTATCAATAATTTGAATTGGAAGTTCTTCATAAGATAAATCTTTCTCTATTTGGATAGATTCATACTCTATTACGTGTTTATAGTCCGGTTTATAAGGACGCAACACAGACACATGAAAAACATTATGAATGCGTTCCATTTTTGGAGGTAAAGCTACTTCATAAGCTACCTCTCCTACCCTTCTTAAAATCTCAAAAGGTCCTACAAACCTTGGACTTAACTTCCTTTTTTTTCCAAAACGTATCTTTCCTTTCCAAGGCGATACTTTCATAAAGACAAAAGATCCTACATCGAACTCTCTCTTTTCTCTGTGAGGATCTGTAAACTTCTTCTGCCTATCTTGAGCCGCAACTAATCGAGCACGTATTATCTTCACCATGTCCGCCATTTGTTGTACCATCTCAGGTCCCAACATCCGACGTTCACCCACCTCATCCTAACACAATGGAGTTTGACACTTCCTTCCATACAATGCTTCATAAGGCGGCATGTCTATACTAGCGTGAAAACTATTATTGTACGAGAATTCCACTAACGGTAGATACTCGTCCCAACTCCCTTTGAAATCCGTAATGCAAGATCTTAACATATCTTCAAGCGTTTGAATTGTCTGTTCACTCTGACCATCCATCTGAGGATGATACGCAGTACGCAATCTTAAATGCGTTCCCATTTACTCTTGCAAACTCCTCCAAAAGTTCTATGTGAATCGTGGATCACGATCTGACACAATCGAAACAGGTACTCCATATATAGAAATAATTTCCTTGACATACAACTTAGCTAACAGATATAGGTTATACCTAACTCCTATTAGTAGAAAATGAGCCAATTTCGTTAATCAATCCACTATCACCCAAATAGCATTGTATCATTTCCTTGTTGTTGGAAGTCCCACCATAAAATCTATTGTGATGTGCTCCCATTTCCATTCTAGAATTTCTAATGGTTGCAACAACCCGATAGGTCGTTGGTGTTCAGCCTTAACTTTTTGACAAGTTAAGCACCTACTAACATATTCTACTATCTCCCTTTTTATGTTCGCCCACCAAAAGTTCTGACGAAAGTCTTGATACATCTTCGTACTACCGGGATGTATCGAGTACCTCAAACTATGAGCCTCCATCATTATCTCCTCTTTTAATTCGGAATCATTTTGAACCCAAATTTTTCCTTCAAAATGAAGTAATCCCTCCTTATCAAGGTTATACTTAGTCTTTTCTTCATCTTCTATCCTCTTCTTCATCTGATTGCATTCCTCATTACTCAACTGTACTCCCCTAACCTGTTCCACTATGGTCGGTTGGGTTTCCATGGAAAATAACATTTCCACCGCTTCCTCCGGTAACTTAACTTCTAACTCTATTCTGGCCATCGCTGTTTTCAACTCATTCTGAGTTGTTAACATTGACAGTTTCTCTCTACCCTTCCTACTTAGCGCATCAGCTACTACATTTTCTTTTCCCAGATGATATAAAATATCACAGTCATAATCATTTATTAACTCTAACCACCTTCTTTATCTCATGTTCAACTCCTTCTGTGTGAAGATATATTTCAGACTTTTGTGGTCCGTGTATATCTCACACTTCTCACCATATAGATAATGCCTTCATATCTTCAAGGTAAAAACTACAGCTGCCAATTCCAGATCATGAGTTGGATAGGCCTTATCATAATGCTTCAATTGACGTGACGCATAGACAATGACTTTGCCATGCTACATGAGCACGCAACCCAGTCCTTTATACGTAGCATCGCTATATACTACAAAGTTCCCTGTATCGTCTGGTAAGGACAATACAGGTGCCTCACTTAATCTCTTCTTCAACTCCTAAAAACTGTTTCACATTTTTCAGTTCACACATACTTCACCGACTTTCTTGTCAGATTTGTCAACGGAGTAACTATTTTAGAAAAGTCCGGAATGAACCTTCTATAGTATCCCGCTAACCTTAGAAAACTCCGAACCTAAGTTGGCATTTTCGGTTTCTCCCACTCATTTACTGCTTCTACTTTTGCTGGATCCATGGAAATGCCATCTTTATCAATAACATGTCCTAGAAACTGCACTCGCTCAAGCCAAAATTCACACTTCGTGAATTTTTCATACAACCTTTTCCTTCCTTAGTGTTTCCAACACTATCCTTAAATGTTCTGCATGATCTTCTGGCGTCTTTGAATAGACTACAATATCATCAATGAACATTATAATGAACTTGTCCAAATATTGTTTGAACACCCTATTCATCATATCCATAAATGTGGCTGACGCATTAGTCAACCCAAATGACATCACCAGAAACTCGTAATGACCATAACGAGTTTTGAATGCCGTCTTAGATACATCCTCCTTCCTCACCTTTAACTGATGATACCCCGTGCACAAATCTATCTTAGAAAAATACTTTGCCCCTTTCAACTGATCAAATAGATCATCGATCCTGGGCAACGGGTATTTATTCTTAATCGTTAACTTGTTCAACTCTCGATAGTCGATACAAAGTCTTAACAACCTATCCTTTTTCTTTACAAACAATACCGGTGCTCCCCAAGGATATACACTCGGTTGAATGTACTTTCTGTCTAATAGTTCTTGTAATTGAACCATTAACTCCTTTATCTCAACTGGCGCCATTCTATATGGTGCCCTTAAAATTGGTGTCGTACCTGGTAACAGATCAATTACAAACTCAACCTCCCTATCCGGTAGAATACCTGGTAATTCCTCCGTAAACACATCCGCGAACTCTTGCACTATAGGTATCTGGTCCAAAGATGTTCCCACTCTTTGGGTATCCACAACATGACACTAAAAACCTACACACCCTTTTCTCAACATCTTTCTAGCTTGCGTCATCGATAGACAACAAGAGCGTCTCGGTGATTTACTACCAAAGAACACTAACTTGGTTTTCTTAGAAAGCCGAAGGTTCACACTTTTCCTATGATAATCTATTATCGCCTTATGGTTAATCAACAAATCCATACCAAGAATTACATCGAATTCTTTTAACCTTATCGGTACCAAATCTACCGATAACTTATTCCCTCTAATATCTACGCAACAATCCTTATGAATATGTTCAATGGGGATTATTTCTTCGTTTGCTACCTTAACGTCTAAAGGTATTGCTAACTTTTCAGGGATTAAACCTAATCGCTTAGCAAATTCACATGCTATAAAACAACAAGTAGCACCCGAGTCAAATAACACATAAGCATTTATTTCATTGACCAGAATGATACCTGCTACCACATCTGTTGATGCAATCGCATCTTGGATAGTCATATTAAACGTACGAGCTGAGGGTCTACCCAGTGATGGTGTTGGTCCAGTAATGGCTAATTTACCACTACCAGAACCCTTATTTCCCTCTAATCCTTTCTTCGGGCAATTCCTTGCCATGTGGTCCAATGACCCACAAACAAAACACCCATGATTCTTCTTAGGGTTTTGACAGTTGGGTGATAAATGCCCCTCCTGCCCACAGTTGTAGCACACTAATTTCCCTTTAAATAGACTCCCATGTGAGTCTTTCCGCATGTCTTGCATGCCTCCGTCCTACGCTTAGGATCTCCCTACTTTACCCCAGTATTCCCAGGGTTAAAACTCTTTCGCTTAGGCAAGCTGCCACTCCCGCTGGCAATTTCTGCCTTACTAACTCCCTCTACCTTATTCTTGTTCTTCCGCTCTTTGTGGTACTGAGACAATGCATCACCACCACCTTCAGCTATAATTTCTTTTTCAAGAATGGTCCCGTAGGAAGCACTTTGAAAAATTGATATTCTACTGTAGAACCAGGGTTTTAAGCCCTGCTCAAACCTGCGCGCCTTCCTCTCTTCCGTGTCCACCTGATGTGGAGCAAACCTCGCCAATTCATTGAATTTGGCGGTATACTGGGGAACTATCATATCCCCCCTGCTTAAGTTCTAAGAACTTAATCTCCATCCTACCTTGCATACTAGTAGGGAAGTAGTTTTTGAAGAACACCTTCTTAAACTGTTCCCACATAACAGCTTCTGTTCTAGCCCCACCCTGGTGAGCCTCCCACCAGTAGTTGGCTTCTCCCTTCTTCATGTAAGTCGCAAAAGAAGTCTTTTGCGCCTCACCTACATTTGTAATAACAAATGCCTTCTCGATCTCTTTTACCCATGTCTAGGCCTCTAATGGGTCCGTCGTTCCTTGGAACTCAAGAGGACCTACACTCTTAAATTCCTTGAAGGTAGTTGTTCTTACTACCCAAGGAGCTACAGGAATCCCTCCCCCAACTTGGTTAAATGCAGCCGTTAATAAATTAACGAACTCTTACATAGGGTTATTAGGACCCCCCCCCCCCTAATTCTCGTTATGAGACTCGGCCTCTTGGTTACGTTATCTCCTTCTTGGTTGCATAATTCTGATTAAATAAAGAATGTTTCGTTATTATCTATTTAACTGCTTGGTTATCATTCTCAAATAACAACCCATACCACAACAAGCACATTAAATAAAACCTCATTATATTAATATGCTTTCATAGTCAAAACTATTTACATCATGTTCCCTTAGCCAAAAAGCTATTACATACTATCCCGCGATTGACTTCTACAAAATTGGGATTTACAAAAAGACTACCCTTTAATTATACAAAAGAGGGTTTTACGTCATTACTTATAAATAAAAAGATTTAACGATCTACTAACATTGTCGTACGACATTCTCATATTTCTAATTTGCCAATATAGACAAAATATCTCGACTTATGGTATGTCGAGTCTGCCCTGACTCAATGGAATAACAAGTAATTTTCAGCTTGAAATCCTCATGAGCGTATTTATGGATGTAAGACATCCTAGCTATTTTTTGGTCTTTTTCAACCAGTTTCTTTCGAAGCTCTACGGCCTCTTCCTTATAATCTCGTGCCTTATCTGTCATAAGCACTTTCTTGTCGTGCTCTGACTCAAAATATGCCTCTGTAAATTCCTTTGCCTCATATAGGGCGGTTATCTCCTCATTATGTGTCTGCACTACAGTGCGCAGTTGCACATTCCTATCCAACACAGCTAGATACAATAATCTCATTGCATCCGGACGTGTTGGCTCCTGAGTAGGCACCACTGTATTAATTGATGTCTCCTCCATCTCCTCCTCCACGTCAATCATCATGTTCAGATATGACGCTATCCCCATTGTCTCCTCAGAGTATTCCTCCTCAGAGATGTATTCCTCAGTATCCGAGTCTTCTAGAACCACTAACGGTACCTCCGCCACTGGCATTGGTACAATCTCCACTTGGTTCACTGACTCCTCAGTTATCACTTCAATGTCTCTAAACATCAAGCTATTGTTTGACATCTACAAAACATATAACATGTTGATTAGTACATAATACACATTAGTATAAGCACAAATCACATTTAATTTATTTAAGATTAATTTCCATCTTTTAAATCTTTCGGTACTGATTTTTCTCAATACCTTATTAATCCAATCTACTTGAATTTCATTCATCGGACTTTACCTTCCTTACTAGGTTATTAGCCTAAGTTTTTCCCCCCTTAAGTTTTATAACCTAATGCTTTCATACCAACCTGTGACGTCACCAAATTCGGTTCTAACCCGACATCTGGTGTTACACGATACTCATAACTATACAATCATTCCATTGAAATACAACATAATGAATGTAATTACTATCTTCTTATTACAATCAAAGTATAATCCTTCCCAGGTTTATAAACCGATTACATCGTTTTTTGTTCATAATGTATAATACATACCAACATACTAGTCTATTACACGTTGGTTAAGTATCCATCTTAGCCTTGCCCTTATCTCTCTTAGCATTCTCAGTACGTTCATCCTTAATTGCAATCATATAATTCACGCAAGAAGTGAGCATGACAAGCTCAGCAAGTTCAACAAAGAATAACAGTAGTAACACATTCGTGAATTATATGACAATTCCTACATAACTGAACAAATAGTTATGAAGTATTATGAAACAATAATACTCTAACATTTCATATCATCAATTCCCAAAGTATAGAGTAGATTAGGAATTCTGAACCGGTCGATAGACCATGAACAATAGCTTTCTGTCTTCATATTTGAAAAGGATATAATAGCACTAAGGCTGTACATCCACATTACTTACGAGCACTTCTAGGTGATCAACCTATAGTACTCTATGTTGATCAACACTCATTCGTTAAACGTATTTACATTTAAGTTTTGTCAAACTCACGTGCCCATCGAATAATAGATGAAAATACTTTTGTTTGATCATAGACAAACCTTACCTTCACATCTGTACCAATTACTTGGCATAGGATAGCGTTAACATTTCTATATAGAAAGATATGAATATCAATCAATCTATATCATACGAATAGTCTAGCAGAGTTAAATATGGCATAGACTCTTTCTTTAAAACCAGTCATGCAATTTAGTACAATGAATCACATAAAACTTGGCTAACTTGAAAGTTAGACAAGCGTTAAGAAAACTTGCCTTTCAACGTCTTCAAATAACTTAATCGACTGACCACAGCCTTTACAGAATCTACATGATATATTCATATAGCACACTATAATTAGCTATCAAACAATTATTCACATTGTTCCTACCAACTTCTTTCTCTTCTATGTCTTTGTTAACTTAAAATCCTCAATAAAGTCAACTCGATTTATTACCCTTCGTCCCGGTTTATTAACCAACTTACGTTAGTAACCGGACTCTATCATCATTGGCAAAGAACCAATGATGTTTCCCGACTAGGGTTCATTGATAACACTTTGTGTTCCTCATTCATAACTTACTAACATGCATTCAATTCCTAAGTTTCAATACCATATACCTTAGTATAGGTAGTATAGGAATTGTTTTAGTACACTTATGAAGTGCATAAACTTTACTCTTCTAGGTCTCTAAACAATTGCAGTTCAAACCTAAGTCATTCAACAATTACCACGCACCAAGGCCATGCATGACATCTCATCATACAAGACCAGCGGCTGCTGGCTGATTAGCGATACCAAGTCTCGGTCTCGGCGCTACGGTGCGAGACTTCCTTCTACCAGTGGCGCTATGGCGCCACTTTCTAGTAGCTAACAACACTGCGTTTCAAGATCAAGCAGATCGGCACTTAAAAGCATCATTCTGTGCATGCTGCGCCATTTCATACCTCGATACCGAATAATTTTCATAGATAAAATTTTTGGTGAGTTTCTCGGAGCCATAACTTATTCGTTATAAGTCCGATTTGGTCCGTTCAAAAGTCTACACGTCATTAATGATATACTCTATGCGTTCATATAATAATTCGACACTTTCAAATCAGTTAACTCAAAATTCACTATTTTGTTCATTTTCTAAGCGTTCGTAAATGTTAATGAGCGTTCAATGCTCGTTTTCTTTGTTTTAAGTCGGAATCTGACGATTCTTGAGTCCACGACTCTTCAATACCATATCTCACGTGTTGACATTGAAAAACAACATTTTCAAGTCTTAAGGCAACTTTCGACTACTAATCCGAAATTTCAACGTTTTCGACGTTTAACGTCTATTTCCGTGAAATTCGCCATAACTTCGTTACTAAGGTTCTCTATGCCAAATCGCATGGAACACTCCATGGAATTCATATCTACATCCTAACTAAGCAAGGTGCACATATTAATGTATTGATGGAGTTTAATTGTTCATCAACAATCAATCTCAACAATCAATGAGTTTTATGATTTAAAACTATATCAACTCTTATGATTTCTATGATTCCATGACTTATAAAGATTAAATCTATACTAAGGCATCCTCATTCCACCATACTAGATATACACCACCCCTTTATGAGTCTCCATACTAAAAGAAAATCAAAAGAAATGGAACTAGTAATAAGGAATATTACCTTAAGAACTCTTGGGTATTCTTGACAAACTCTAAAACCTAGCTTCAAAGTGTATGATTTGGTTGAGTCTAGCTCTTTCTCTCTCTCAAAATATAGGTTGGCAATTTGAAAACACTCAAAAGACCAATCCTAGCTTTCTATTTATAGGTAAATGAAATGGAGGGCAATTTGGTCATTACACCATCACCTCCTTATTATTCTACACTTTGTCACCAAGCAAAATACTTGGTGACCAAGTTATATGCTTGCCTTGCACACCAAGTATCTGGCCCACCTTGCCCATGGGTCATCCCCATGAGTTTTACCCATTCGGTGACCCACCGGTTCGATCCACCGTTCAGTTTTCTTGCATTGGGCTTAATCTATCTAATATTTGGCTTTGACTTGGGCTTAACACATTAATCCTTGGGCTTACTCATTCAGTTGTTTGGGCTAAACATAATCCAAACCAAATTAATTCATATTAAGTCTTAACCTAATTCCATAATATGAATCGTATTCAATACTTACAATTCATGTATTCTTTCTGTATAATACTAGTACGATAATCGTATTGTACTTCATATTAACTCGTCGTATTATACATAGATACTAAATAGTATCATAATTGTATAACACATGCTTTAACTATAACGTAATTTCTTCTACGCATTTCATTTCCTTCTCGGAAATCAATATACTCAACCCTTAGGTTTTAAGTCCACATGCAAAAACTTTGTTTGCCATAAATGAAATATTATTAGATATTTCATATTATCTCGTTATTCTATCATTACGCGTTTCTCAAAATTTTAAAATAATTCCTCAAGTATAAATGGATGAATAGTATTTTTACGGGAATTTCTCGAAAAATATTTATTTTCATCTTGGAAATTCTAAACAATTAATTCTAGCACGTAGCGAGATTACTAACCATATAAACATATCCTAGGTCATAGAACAATCTTCACACAGCTTACTCACAAAATAAATCAAATAAATTCATTTAATTCACATAATCAAATAAAAATTTAATTGTCATAAAAATCCAATTTTCTCGGGCGTTATAGGAGCTCTATTTAGGAGAGCGTGCTCTCAGGAGCACTGCAGGAGAGATTCGCATGCCGATCTTGCCTCCTGCCAGGCTTTATTGGCCTATTTCACAGTCACCCACCACTGATATCCCATTGTTGGGGATTAACGGTTACACATTATCAGAGGGCCCCTACACTCAGGAGATGTTCCAGCATTGTTGGTTCCCTCGTACCATTGGAGCTCATACCAGCGCCACACAGTTTATGGGGGATATGGTTCTAGGATCCGTGATGATGATGGATTGGCTAGCCTGTGTCAGAGATCCGACTCATGTGACACAGATTGACAGTTTGACCCAGCAGTTGGACCGGGCACATTTCTTTATCCGGCATTTCAGTAGAGATCCTTCAGAGGCAGATACTTTTAATCTTTCCAGCTCTGGCACTGGCCCATCAGGTGACCTATATGGCTTTGCCGGTGTAGATACTCCCTTGTATAGGCCTAACATCCCTGCAGATAGAGATCTAGTGACTCAGGAGGAGTTACATCAGATGGACATGATTGACAATGTAGACATCGATACTATTAACTTCTTCTGATGTATATTTCTCGTTATCTCTTTTGATAAGCCTCTGTTAGCTGCTGGGTATCTTCGCCCCATTCTCGCTATATCTTTTGAAAGGCCTCTATTGAGATATTGGGTAGCTTCGCCCCATTTCCCTATATTTTAGTTGTACATAGATGTATTAGATGATGATATACTTAGGAATGTATGTACATTTTTCATTCCCTATATCATATTTCCATCTATTGTATCATGCATGTTATTACGTTATGCATATGTATATATATCCAGAGATATTCAACATTGACCCCTGGATGGTCTTATGACACGGCCTGTACAGATGTCTTCTTCGACAGTTAGCCGTATTTATCATACCCCACCATTTTTTGTGGCATCTGGTTTGCGCTCATGGTATGATAGTATATCACCACCAGACAGGGTGATGGTATATCATTTATTGCAGCACACTATGACCTTTTTTGATGTTTCAGGTTCCCACATGGTTCATAGATGGTATGTTAGAGCACTGGGTAACGGACAGACAGGTTTTCCAGTTTGGGACTCGAGAGTTGACTCCTACTCTGGAGGAGTATGCATGATTAATGATGTTACTGCTGGACAGACCTTGCGTGAACATGGCAATCGGGGACATGAGTAGGCAGTTCATGACCATCACCGGCTTGAGGCATAGAGTGGTACAGGATGAGATTATATCTGGCCACGTGATATCCCAACGTTTCCTATTTGACAGATTTGGCTCTGAGGATAGTTATGCATGGTATTCTGGGGATTTCACCACACCGGAGGATCATTGGCGCTTGGCCAGAGTGGATGTACCACTGGTATGCGTATTGTCATATCTCTACATGCCACGGTACATGGATGAGTTGGATATCAGCTTTATTATGGCAGTGAGAGCTCTCAGGGAGGGTCACACCATCCTACCAATGATTATGGCAGAGACTCTAAGGTCGGCCACATATTGCTGCACTTATCCAGTATGAGTGTTCATAAGCAGCTCGGTCAGGCTGTACGTGTGGTTTATGTCACACATGGGACCGATTCGCACATTCAGACGGCATGGATATTATTTCACCCATGATATAGCAAGGTCGTACTCCTTCCAGCCTACGGAGTGTACAAATGCTGCATCTTGGTGAGCTTTTCTGGCAGGGATTGGAGATCCATTCACTATATTGCCGTGTACAGGGCTTAGCTCACCCTACAGCTTCATTACTCGTGCTCCGGGCATGGATTATCTACCTTTAGCAGGTTTGAGAGGGATGATCACCTACCACCCACTGCCCGTGATGTGTGAGTTTGACCAGTTTCAGGATTTTCACCTATATGAGGGGGCAGTGATTCAGCATTTCACTTCTCTCCATTTATCATCAGCGGACAGATCCAGGTTGTATGCCTGTTGGGATCAGTGAGAGCTAGCTAATTTTTCTGTCATTCATCCTGGTTATTCTGCAGAGTATTCAGTATGGATGGAGACAGAGACTGCATCGGCTGCGGTGGTATCCACAATGCAGGGTATTGATTCTGATGATGAGGAGCCTATGGAGGAGGCTGACATTCCCATCGATTGGTACTTGACTGCTGAGCTTCCAGCATTTATGATTGATTCTCCCACCCCGAGTGCCATTGTTACTTAGTATGCGGCATAACATTTGGAGCAGAGGTTATATCTGATGACCTATGATAGAGATCAGGCTAGGGCCATGATGTTGACAGCTCTTGATGGGAGAGGGATGAGGCTAGATCAGCCAGGGATGCATTGATCGTGGAGCGGGATGTCGCTTTATCAGCTAGGGATGTGTCCATTGTAGGTAGTACTTCAGTCAGATTTCAGATGACTGGCATTTTTGCTGATATGAGTGCATACATTGATGAGCATCATGCCATCATGCAGTTAGCCTCAGATCTTCTAGCTCGTGTAGATACCATTGGGTAGGAGCTTACAGCTTTACCTCCGTCTTTAGAGAGGGATGTTATTTTAGATCTAATAGTCTGTATACACACATAACAGTAGTATATATGTACAACACATATATACACAGTTGTAGATAGCTTTGTATTTTCCTACACAGAATAGCTTAGCCATTTTATCATGTACAACACAGATGTATATATCAAACAGTAGTATATATGGCAGAGAAATATATTTTGATTTACTTCCCTTTCAGTTGTGCCATGATATTTGCTTGATATTTTCCTATTTCTTCAGGGCCTTGTGATCTTGATGCATTCTGAACTTATCCTTGATATGTGGACATTGAGCCACCGCAAGATCTCTCAGAACGAATCATTGATCTGTATGAATCCCTACCATCTTTGGTGTCTTGGGACTGGTATCTGTATGGAAATGTGGAGAGGAATGTGGCTTTACCTCTTTGAGATTGACCGCAACACAGATGGTCGCCAATACTTCTATTTGTGAGAAGCCTAGTTAATTCCATCTCTTATTGATTGGTATTGCTCTTTGAGGCACAACCACAGCTCAGATGGTCACCGAATCTCTTATTTGTGAGGAGAGGTTGGGTAATTCCATCCCCTTGGTCTGAAGCCGATGAATTGTGGTGGATTGAAAATTGATCCTAGTACCGTGTGATAAGTATTTTTGTTCTGGTGGGGGTTTAGACTGAACCATAAATGGCTGCCTACGTACTCCTATTGAAGAGGAGATCAAGTATGCGTAGTTCGAACCTGGTGTAAGAGGTTCAACGCTGAATGTGAAAAGGTAGAGAAGTGTTGAAATGTTTTTGTTATTTTTGTTTTTGCAGTGGAAAGGCAGAAATGTTTTTGTTGTTTTGTTTTTTATTACGACCGAGCCATATAGAATATGGTTGCCTACGTACTCCCGGGTGTCAAGGAGATCAGGTCGACATAGTTCGCCCCTCAAGATGAATTGTAGCCAAAGAGAAGTGTGAATCCCATGTGCAGGCTATACTGTGGGGAGAAGAAAGTTTAATCCCATAATGTGGACAAACTGCAGATGTGGAAAAAGTTTGATCCCATCTTCAGGACAAACTGCAAGCATAGAAAAGTTTAATCCCGTCTTCAGGATAAACTGCAGGTGTGAAAGGTTCAATCCCGTGTGTAGGATAACCGAAATTATGTGGAAGGTTTGAAATGTAGTGAAACCAGGCTGCTGGTTTGAAATGTATGTTGAAACCAGGCTGCTGGTTTGAAATGTATGTTTTCCTGAGGGGCAGAAGAGTTTGTGAAAAGAGGGTTAAAAACCGGAATGACTGGTGATTGGATGATCAATACCAGGATGTTTGCTTGATGGTAACTTTAGACATAGTACCGTTTCACGGTGTTCGAGTTGATAAGCTGTGGAAATTCATCGCCATCCATTTCCTGTAGTGTGAGAGCACCTCCTGTCAATACCTCATTGACAACAAATGGGCCTTCCCAGTTAGGAGCGAATTTTCCCTTAGATTGATCTTGGTTGTCAATGATCTTCTTTAAAACCAAGTCATGTTGTTTGAATTACCGTAGCTGGACTTTTTATTGTAGGATCTGGCGATCCTTTGTTGATATAACTGACCATAGAAGATTGTCGCGGTTCACCTTTCGTCTATCAGAGACAATTGGTGATACCTGTCTTGTACCCATTGGTCCTCGTCCAACTGAGCATCCATCAATTCTCTGAGGGATTCCATTTCCACTTTTATGGGGAGCATTGCTTCCATCCCATAAGCTAACGAGTAGGGGGTTGCCCCAGTGGAAGTTCGCATAGAAATTCTGTAGGCTAATAAAGTCAGAAGCAAGAGGTCAGGCCACCCTTTGTGATTGACGTACATTTTCTGCATGATCTTCTTTATATTTTTATTAGCCGCTTCAACAGCACCATTCATCTTTGGATGGTAGATGACGGAGTTAAGGTGTTTGATGTGGAATTTACTACATAACTCCTCCATCACTTTGTTGTTGAGGTTCTTAGCATTGTCTGACACAATGACCTCTAGTTGTCCATATCGACAGACGACATTGTTTCTGATGAAAGCAATGATGACTTCTTTGGTAACCCTAGGGAAGGAGGCTGCTTCTACCCACTTGGTGAAGTAGTCGATGATGGTGAATATGAATCAATGTCCATTACTGGCTTTGGGCTCGATGGGCCCGATCACGTCCATCCCCCACATTGAGAAGGGCCAGGGAAAACTCATATTGTGGAGTTCCCTTGGAGGGGCGTGGATGGCATTCCCATGAATTTGGCATTGATAGCACCTCTTGATGTGATCATCACAGTCAACTTTGAATGTTAGCCAATAATGTCCTGTTCTGAGAATTTTCTTGACAAGTAAGGGGTCGCTCATGTGTGGGCCACATACTCCACCATGGATCTCATCCATGAGCCTCTGAGCTTGGTCTTTGTCCAGACATTTGAGGAGACCTAATCCTGCATCTTTCTTGTAGAGTGCATCTCCGCTCAGGTAGAATTTCATTGCAAGTCGATGGATCCGCCTCTTCTCAGTTAGGCTCACCTTAGCTGGTGTAGATCCATCTCGTAAATACTCCTTGATATGCTGATACCAAGGCTTGTGGATGGGAGATAGCTCATCCGATACTTCTCTAACATAGTTCCTATAAACTGGGGCCTTTTGCCTAGCGAATGTGATGCCTGGCATGTTTTCCTTATCAGTTATGTGAACCAAGGAGGCCAACGTTGCTAATGCATTCGTAAAATCATTCCTATTACGAGGAATGTGTAGAAAGGAGATTTCTTCGAATTCTAAAGCCATCTGTAAAACTTATAGATGGTAAGGCAGCAAATGTAATTCTTTGGTTTGATAGATTCCCGTGGATTGTTTAATCACCAATTAGGAATCCCCAAAGACAGTTAATCGCCTGATGCCCATTGAACGGGCAAGTTTTAGCCCCATGATCTGACCCTTCATACTCACCGTGTGTTGTTGGTGATTGACAAACCGTAATTTGTGGCGATGGGATCTTTCGTTCCCCGTCTTAGGACACTAGAATCGCTCCGATTCAGAGCCTTCTGCATTAACAGCTCCATCAAAATACATTTTCCATGTGTGGCATGCATCGTACTGATGGTGTTGTTGAACTATCATTATCCCTTCATTAGGGAAATATGTTTCTAAGGGTTTGTAGTCCCCTGTGGGTGCGGCGGCCATTTGATCCACAATTCCATGACCTTTGACAGACTTTTGCATCACATAGACGATGTTAAATTGCTGTAGGATCAAATGCCATCTAGACAGTCGATAATTCAGTATGGGCATACTAAACACATACTTAAAAAGGATCCGCGCGGGATAAAAGATGGGTTGTGTGACCATGGAGATAACGCTGTAACCTCATGGAAGCCCACGCCAAAGCACAACAAGTCTTTTAAATCAGAGTGTACTTGTGTTCACTGGTGCTGAATCTTTTACTGAGGTAATAGATATCTCGTTCTTAGCCTCTATCGTCTTTTTGCCCCAGCATGCAGCCCATGGCATTGCCATTAATGGACAGGTACATAAATAGGGGATTATCATCCTTGGAGGTACCAAAATAGGAGCATTAACCAACTGCTCTTTAATGGTAAGGAAGGCTTTCTGGAACTCATCATTCCATTTCATGGAGGAGTTCTTCCTTAACAGCTTGAAGATGGGCTCACAGGTTACTGTGAGTTGAGAGATAAATCTACTAATGAAGTTGATTCTTCCCAAAAATCCCCGTATTTCCTTCTCTGTCTGAGGAATGGGCATTTCCTTGATGGCTTGGATTTTGGTAGGATCCAGTTCAATCCCTTTGTGACTGACTAGGAAACCTAACAACTTGCCTGATTTGACATGAAAGGCGCACTTGGCTGGATTCAACTTCAAGTTGTACTTATGCAACCTGTTGAATAACTTTCTGAGATGGTCTAAGTGGTCTTCCTCCTTTTGGGATTTGACAATGATGTCATCCACGTAGATCTCTATCCCTTTATGCATTAAATTATGGAAAAGAGCCATCATAGCTCGCTGGTAGGTTGGCCCGACATTGATGAGGCCGAATGACAACCGTCTGTAGCAAAAGGTTCCCCAAGGCATGATGAAAGTAGTTTTCTCACAATCTTCCTCAGCAACCATAATCTGATGGTACACTGCAAAGCAATCTGTAAAGGAGTATACGTCATATTGCGCAGTATTGTCAATGAGAATGTGGATAAAGGGCACGAGAAAGATATCTTTAAGGTAAGCTTTGTTCAAATTCCAGTAATCCACGCAAACTCGCACCTTTCCTCCAGGTTTAGGCACAAGAACAATGTTGTATATCCACTCCGGATATGTAGACACCATGATAATGCCAGCTTGAAATTGTTTTACAATTTCTTCTTTGACTTTTAAACTTCACTCAGGTTTTAATCGCCTGAGTTTCTACCTGACTGGCTTGAATCCTTCTTTAAGCGGAAGGCGATGAAGAACAATGTCAGTGGACAAACTCACCATATCTTTATGAGACCATGCAAACATATCCTGGAATTGGGTTAATAGTGCAACCATGCCATTCCGTTAGTTTGGAGTGAGGTCTGAACCAATCTGGATTAGCTTAGAGTTTTCTAAGGTTCCAAGATTGAAAGAAGTAGTTTGGTCAAGGTTGGGTTTAGGCTTATCTGCGACCCATTCCTTAATCTCTTGAGGTGTCTCAATGTCCTCTTGTATGTCCATCAAGTCTGAGTCGAACTTTGCATCAAAGTTACAACCCTTGTGGAGAGAAGGCATTTCATAAGCAAGTACATGAACATCTAAATTCAGAGTGCTGAAATCAAAAGTTGCTTTCACTTAATATATGAAATTTTTTAATTATACAAAGTGTTAGCATGTACTGATAAAGTAACTGCTAATACTGTATAGAAAAGTAAGCAATTAAAGTTATCTACAGGGCAGAGGGATTTTCTGCCCGTTTTACCCTCGTCGACCAATGCATGGAGTGTGCTCCAATTGTCGAGGGCAAAGTTCTGATGAACTGCAGTGATAGAGGGGTTATCATTTCCCTCCTTCTCCCGAATGATAACCATGATATCTGGGAAATCATCGTCTGGGGTATATCGGTTTGTATGTTCATAATGAACAATGACGCGTATACTGGACATCATCAAAGTGATGTCATGTTTGCGTTTCCGTTCCCTTTCTTCCACTTTGGGATCAGGAATTAGCACCTCTTTTTCTTTGAATGGTACGGGTTTGGGAAACAACATAGTCATAACATGTACTGGTACCTTAACTAGAGATTGTATCAGCTCATGAGGTGCAGATGGAAAACATCGTCGTGTGGCAGAAGTTTGAGGAACCCGCCTTTGTTTATGCGGATTCCTATAACTGGAACTGGCAGAATAGTCTAGTCTGGTTGTCCCAGTTTGACTGGACACTTGAATAGGGTGCTTAATACCCTACTGATTTTTCCCAAACCCTTGTCCAGGCTGATGACCCAATGACATCATTTCTTGAGTGTCCGACATAACCTTGGCAGAAATCTTGGGCACGAGAAGTGGTGCTCCAATAGGATGGTATTGAATGTTACTCACTTCCAAGGTATGAAAACTGGTCGACTCAACTTCAGAGTTGAAATTGATGATTGGCAGATCTCCTTGTTCAGGATACTCCGGCTCAGCATTGACAGTGACTAGACTGTTGTTAACAATGTATTTGAGTTGTTAATGTAATGTGGAGGGAACAGCTCCAGCCATGTGTATCCATTGTCTCCCCAATAGCAGGTTGTATCCTGAATCTATTTTGAGGACATGGAAGGATACATTGAATGTATTTGGACAATTCTCAATTGGTAGCTCAATCTTTCCGACGGAATTTTGCTCCATCGAAAGCTTTGATCACCGTATGGCTGCTTTGGATCCGCTTGAGATTGACATTCATCCTCGCCAAGGTGGCATAAGGACAGATATTCAGAGATGAACCTCCATCTATCAACACTCCAGCTAACATGTACCCAGAGGATAACATTGCGATGTGCAGTGGCTTGCAATGACCGGTCCCTTCAGAAGGTATATCGTCATCAGTGAAGGATATCACATTGTTGTTGAAAATGTGATCAACCATATGTTGAAATATTTCTACATCCACTGATTTCGGTAAGTAGGCTTCTTCCAAAACCTTGAGTAAAATCTTCTGGTGATCTTCGAAAGAGAAAACCAAGTCCAGAATTGATATCTGATGTGGAGCTTCTCTTAAGCTTAGAACCACCTTGGCTTCATTATGGCCCATAGTGCAGAGAAATTTTTCAATCTTCTCCATGGAAATCTTCCCCTTTGCTTTGAGGGTTGGCTTGATAACCCTTTGAGGAATATACAGTGGATTATCCTTCGACACTGTAGCAGTAGTATGAGATGTGGATCCTTCAGCTTTTCCATAATTCCATGGAACATTGTGTAAGCTGACAACAAGATATTGTGGTCTGCAATGTAAAGAAATTGGCTCGGGTGCGACCACTTTTAAAGGATTATCAGCTCCTTTGAGTTGAATCGCTTGAATGGGAAACGCTTTGACAGTCTCATCATCCTCGTTGGATATAACTGCTATTGATCCCTTCCATATAATGCCACTCTCAAGTTGCACAGTGTTATCGTCTGTCAGCTACAGGACACCACTATCAATGAGATTTTGAATGAGATGGCAGAGTGCCCAACATTCATCTGTGCTGTGACTGTGAGAATAGGAATCATACTGACACACTCCATTAGGGTTAAACCGTCCTGCACGGGGATTAATTGGAGGTAGAAGGGATGTAATTCTTCCTTCATTGATCAATATTTGAAATATTTCCTCCATAGGTTGGCCCAGATAGGTGAACTCCCTTTGATTAGCAAAATCCCGACGAGCTTTAGCATTTTCTCGCTTTGCAACCTTATCCTCCGTAGTTTCACTTTCTGAGGGTGGAACATTCATAACAAATGGGAGGAGATAGGCATGCTCCTGCCTGATTTATTGGCGTGTGACTTGATGCTGATGAGTCACCAGTTCTCCCAATTGCACAATTTGTTTGCAAAGAGCTTTCATCTTTCGTTCCATAGTAAACTAGAACTTTGCATAATCCCATCTATCAACACCGTCTTTAATGGTATGAGATTGCTCGCCATTAAAACTGGAATTTTTCCCAGTGCTCCAACTGATCATGTTGACCTCTTCTTCTTTGTGTTGAGGAAGAGGGTTGTCTTGCACATGAGGTGGATCTGGTTTGGTGACTACAATCTCACCATTGTCTATCAAGTCTTGGATCTTGTGATTCAAGGCCCAAAAATCTTGAGTATCATGTCCAGGTGCTCCGGCATGATAAACACACTTCTGAGTAGCATTAAAACCCTTCTCATTAGGGTTGGATGGTGGAAGAAGTCGTGTGATTTTCTTCTTAGTGGTCAGAAGAACAAGAATATTCTCGAGCGAGTCCCCTAAGGGTGTGAACGTTCGAGGTCGCTTTGCTTCTCCATTTTTAGGCAATGGAGGGTTTGAAGACTGTGCTTGGAAAGGGGAGTAGTTTCTCCTCTATATAGGCATGTTCTAATTGCCTTTTTAACCTTGTAGTATCAAGGAAACATCCTCCTCTTTCTTGTTATGGACCCTCCAGGGGTTGTTTCCATAAGATCTGAATTGGATGTGCTCGACAACAGCTTTAAGAGCAGCTAGGTCTTGAATCTTACCAGACTTCAATTCCATCTCAGCCATCTCTCTGTGTTTGATCATTTCAGAAAATGGTTTGCCAATACCAGCTAGAACTCTTTCATAGAAAGGAGCTTCTTGTACATCTATGAAAGTCATAACCATTTCTGATTCTGTCATAGAAGGAATAACTTGAGCAGGAAGGCGCCTCAACCTTTGAGCATTCTCTCTAAATGACTCATTAGACTGTTTCTTGACCTTGGTAATTTGGTACCGGTCAGGAGCCATCTGAGATTGAAAACTGTATTGAGTGAGGAAGGCATGAGCTAGTTCTTCCCATCTATGGATCTTGGAGTTGTCTAATCTGTTATACCATGAACGGGCTTCTCCAGTCAGACTCTTTTAGAACAACTGTATTCTTAGCTTTTCATTTTCCGCATAAGATCCAAGTTCTCCAATGAACACTTTCAAATGTGTATAAGGATCCCCTAATCCGTCATACTTTTCAAAATTAGGGGTTTTGAATTTCTCTGGATAATGAACACCAGGGAATATGCAAAGGTCAGTATATGAGACACTTCCATGTATTCCAATCCCTTTGACAACACGGATAGTTTCCTCCATTTGAAGGACCTTCTTCTTGATATCACCGGTGTCTGGATCTCCTTTGAGATGGGTGTTTTCAGGGTCTTTGTTGGTCGTATCCAACTGAGGTTACGAATTGATTTTTCCAAACCTTGGGCTCCCCTTGTGTAGAGGGATTACGTATGTGTAGGTATCTTTGTACCTGAGTAGTGGTGATGCGATTCTTTTCAGAACAACCCAAGTCGTGATTTGTTTACTCAATCCGTCAAATTCTTCTCAGGAAATAGGATTAGACTGGTCAGAAGAAGACATGATTGGTTGTAGGCTCGTGGCCTTTTTAGATTTTGAGCGGGTAACAGGCCCAATTGTTCGTTTTAGGAATATGGTCCTGCAACAACGGTTGTTAATTGATAACATGTCATGCATGCACATATATTCTTCATATTTTCCATTACATATAAATGATCATGGAATGAAATTACAAGTAAATGCTTTTACAAGTAATTGAAAATGGAAAGCATGAAGAGACTTTCCTCTGCGTTTGGTTTATCAGAGGTTGACCTATCTTAGGTTACTCTCGTGGCTTTTTGACATGAAGGTTCCCAGATCATCGCAATCTACTTGACGGGAAGTTAATACGGTCTTTCAACTGGAGAGAATTTGGGTGGTGCCTTTCTTGAGCCTCGTTGGAATTAGTCTTCCTACGAGTCCAGTAATCAAACACCGACAAGATAGCCTCCTGGTGGAGGAACCACACAACATACATTCACATACAACGTGTCTCACCGTTTATGCAAAATGATGACATGTGTGAAGCACTAATATCATAGATAGATATTTAGCAGTGCAGTAAGTAAGATGCATTAGTACACATTCATCATAAATGTAAATGCAACATTCACACACCAGCATATAACAGTTTTAAAAAACTTGTAATAGCGGCTTAAGCCCTCTTACTAGAATCCCCAGCAGAGTCGCCATCTGTCGACGTCGGGATTTTTATTTGTCCCTTTTCGTTACTTGTTCTTTGATGTTCTCATGTTAATGTGAGATTAGTTTGAAAAAACAAGTGAAAAAGGTCTGACATGTGTAATGTCGACGATTTGACTTTAAGAGTCGCCAGTTGGTGTTTTTAACTGGTTGCACCAATGCAACCGAAAAGGTTTACACATTGACCCAGTGATTTGACACTGCTAAACGGGTCTATGAAACCGAGATTCATTATGGGTCCGGGGGCTTGATTATGCGGAGGGAAGGTGTTAGGCACCCCTCGACATCCGTGTTACCACAGTGACCACCACTTTTCAAAGAAACTATTATATGAATATCTGTGTGTGTGTGTGTGTATGGATCAATGTGCAATTATTTGAAAGTAGTGCGAGGCCTCGTTCGCACCTATGTACGCAGGGTTTGAATTTATAGAAAAATTAATTTTTAACATGATATAGCAATGAAGTTTTATAAAAAGAGGTTTTTTAAACCCCGTGCTCAATAGGAATTGAGACCTTTTCATACTTCCATTTTATTGTTAAATGTTCGGCTTGTTTGTTTTTATTTTCGAGATGCGAGGCATCTTCGAGAAAATAATATACAGCAGTGTCGAACCACTTATGGGCATGAAAGCCATCCAAGGAAATTCATACACTGTAAATAATGTACAAGCTGCTTATAGCTGGAAAAAAGTCCATCACCGGAATCAGAATCTAGATTGATGGTGAATCTGTGATCACATGATTCCTGAGCTCACATAATCTGCAATTTGTATGGAAAGCGATGGCGAGTTATATATATATATATATATATATATATATATATATATATATATATATATATATGTGTGTGTGTGTGTGTGTGTGTGTGTGTGTGTGTGTGTGTGTGTGTGTGTGTGTGTGTGTGCATGATCACCACCACGAAGCAACTCCATGGGGATCAAAATGTAAATAAAGAAGTAAATGCTATCAATGGAGGATCTTCGTTAAGAGGGATGTTAGGCCTATAAAATGGAGGATCTTCGTTGGCAAAACCATATGCGTCACCTGAAGGGCCAACCCCAGAGCTGGAAAGATCAAAAGAATCTACCTCTGAAGGATCTCTGCCCAAGTGCCAGATTAAAAAATGTGCCCGGTCAAGCTGTCAATCTGCGTTAAATGAGTAAGATCTCAGACGTAGGCCATCCAATCCATCATCATCATGGATCCAAGAACCATATCCCCCATGAACTGAGTGGCGTGGGTCTAGACTCCGATGGTACGAGGGGACCACCGGCGGTAGAATAACTCCTGAGTGAACGGACCCTCTAACAAAGAGAAGTCGTCAACTCCCATCAACGGGATATCACTGATAGACAACTTCGACATAGGCCAATAAATTCCTGACAAGAGGACAGATAGGTACATGAATCTCTTATGTGGTGCTCCTAATAGCACGTTCTCCCAAATAGAGCTCCCATGCTCCATCCGTGAAGAGAGGAATCCGACGGGTGGATATCACATGCTTGACACCAGTCGGGAACCCATCCTCAAACCCAACTGTCAGATGCTCCCCAGAATAGGGAACCCAAGTGATGACATCAGCTTTTAATAACTCCAATTGTAAGCAGCAATGGGACGCAGACATAAGAGCCTCTTATATGCCCAAAACTGCCAATAAAAGGGAAAACATATGTGGTCAGTCAACACTCTTAACTTGTACATGGAAATTAAAGGAGAAATACTCACCAGAAGAAATAGGTAAAATCCTAGCCAAGCCTCTGTCAAGCCCTGTGAACACATGCACATTCCCCTGAGGAAATATGCAAAGGTATTGGAGCCCCAATCATACTCTCTAATACAGTCCACCTCTCGTGTGGCGCTAACCAAAGTAAATGACATCGTGAAAGAGTTATCCGCTATGCAGTAACCCCTGAGAATGACCAGGAACAATCACCGAAGAACGCAATCCCTGACTCTCACATTAGCGGGTATGGGCTCACTCAACACCCCGCTTATACCATCTACACTCAAAGGACCAACGCGGACTGTTCTTCCCTTGAACGCCTCAGTCAGGACTCCTAGCAAGGATTTAACGGTAGTCGGGGTAATGTTCACCATACAAGGCACTGGTGCCCCTCTAAACTCCATACCAGTAATAAATCGCCAATCCATCGGCATCATCATCACCTCGCAGTCAAGCAAATGGAGAGACTGAGTCTTTTGAAACCAGCGCTCAGAGAAGGCCCTAAGATAACCCCAAGGACAATGGCGGGGAGGATGGAAAAGAACACCTCAAAGCCCCAACCATACATAATCTCTTGATACTCTAAATGAAGAGACTGATATAGAGAGTGTATGCTGAACCAGTTCCCCCGATACTGCGTAAAGCCGGGAACCTACATCAAAAAAGAAAATCAACATCAGAATCCTTGATCCTCATCAATAGGAAAAAGGAAGATCAAATCCAACTTTTACTTCATTTTCCTTCAAGTAGACCGAGGGGTGGCGAATCAAATCATCCAGAAGCTCTAGAATCGTCATATTAATGCTTGCAAGATCCCTACAGGGAGCATAAGCAGCACGAGCAAGAGTCGTAACCGATACATCCTCTTCCTCTTCCTCAACATCCGACACTTCAAAAAGGATAGGATGAATTACTGCCTCTACCAACTGATGAGGTTGTCTGACTGAACGAGGTCGAGGCATATCTAAAGCCCTCCTCCTCACACCTGAAGTGGTCCTACGGAAACTACTCGGCTGATCTGAATCCATATATCTGGACACAAGTGTAACAACCCGGAGAATCCGGATTGTTCAGAATTTAAGATTTAAAGAATTAGTTATTAATAAAATGAATATTTATTAATAATATTGTGTGCTATGTGTTTATTAATCGTTCTAAAACCTAGGATGATTATAATACGGGAGGTTTCTGGCTACGAGCTAGATTGAACGAGTAAGAGTTTTCAAGACGAAAATAAATTTTTTTGGGAACAAAAATATTTTTGGGGAAAAAGACGAAATAGGTACTATTCACCTGATGAAACCCTAAGGGTTAGGGTTTGAATAATCTAAGCCTTTCCGAGAGTTTGGTATATCGAAATGACAGTTCGTCGAAAGATTTGATGATAGTATATTGTGAAAAGTTAAGTAAGGCGATACAAGTTTTTCTCAAAAAACGTACAGAAATCGGACGAAATAAAAATGACTAAAAGTATTGTTATGTACTTTTCATCCGTTTAACTACGTTAGGAGAAAATGTAAAGGAAATGCTTAATGCCAAAAAGTGTTTTTTTTCATTTTTTGGAGATCCGAAAATTTCGTAAAAGTTAATCGGTAAAGGAAAGACGAAATATCCAAAAATATTTAGATTCCAAGAATCACAGTTTTTAAAACTGTCGGTCGAAACCCGAAAGAAGGAACCACGAAACTTCTAAGGGAAGTTTCGTGAATAGTAAGGAGGTGTAATTGTAACCAGAGGGGCGAAATGACTTTTGCCCCTAGCTTGGAAAATTATAAATAGGAAGTTAAATTCACTTGTTTATGATTTTGAAATTCCTACAACTTTTGAGAGAGAGAGAGAGAGAGAGAGAGATTTCTGATGAAAAAGACACGGAAAAGGAGGAGGAAAAGTTTGCTCATGAGCAAACTTGTCCGACGAAAGAAGATTAAAGTAGAAAGGTAATCTGAAACCTTGTCTTATATAATTTTTCTTTAAGTTTTCTCTGTTTAAAACATAGCTTAATGAGAATAAGAAGTAAATGATGTTAAGAATGATTTTATATGGTTGAAATCATTGAGAAATGAAGAAATAAGAATTAGAAGTTTAGTGAATAAATTTCTTTAGGAAGTATAAGATTCGTAATGAATTTGAATAATCCGAATGAATCATATGAATGATTCAGTGAAATAAGTAAGAAATAGTGTTTTATAACATCGAATTCCAATAAAAAGTGAAATCGTAATCAAAATATCGAATAAAAATGAAGAAAGAACGAAGAACACGAAGAACGTTGTTGATGGACAAATTTAAAACCATCATAATGTAATTGTTGTTGATGGACAAGTTTAAAACCATCGAGTATAAGTTAGATGCTTATTTCTTGGTTAGGAATGGTAGAAACGTTCATGAAGAACGAATTAAAATTTAGCTATAACGATGTTATGACAAAAATTTTGTAAAAGACGAACGAGAATTAAAAAGTGTGTAAATGATCCCGAACATGTAGGGTTTCATAAAAATGTAAGAGAACTTGGAAAACGTGAGTCGTGGACTCAAGAACGAATGAATTCCGAGTTCGGATGACCGAATTACGGACAAACGAATGAAGAACTTTAAAAACATAAAATGAACGAAGGATGAAGATTAAGACAATTAAAAGGCATGTTAACGGATTCAGAATGAAGTTCTGTCAAAGAGGGATTGAAGTATGTAAGATAAGGAAGAGAATGGCTTTGGAACAACCTCGTTCTGAGTTATAATGAGTAATTATGAGATCGGGAAGTAAGCGTCTCAAAACGATTAAAGACTTAGAATTTTTTTCAAGAATTAAGGCTTGGCGCCGCAGCGCCAGCCATGCCATGTAAGGTGGCACTGCAACACCAGACCGGGGGAGTTGGGTACTGGAAACTCGCACCGTAGCACGAGTTATAGTCACGAGGAGTGACGTCATGGTGCAAAGTGGTCTTTGCGGCCTGCGAAGTAAAGAAAGGGAACAGCCATGGCACGCCGTCTTTCAAGCAAAGCCCAGTAATGAGCTTTTAATTGCTTAAAACCTGGGGAATTGTAATAAAAGCTAATGAACATGTAGTTCATCGAATGTAACACTTAAACAAGTAATTTAAGCTGTTAGTATAGGTTGAACGAAAATGATTGAAAGAGATTAAAAGACTAAGAAGGTAATGAACGTAAGCGTAACGAAGTGGCGATTGATAATCGGTCTTAGCATACAATGAACGGTATGGCTTCGACATTAAGAAAGAATAATGAACTTAGGGTTCATGGGATGGATAACGATTAAAAGTGATTAAAACCTCGAGAAAAGGTTAAACAAGAGATTAAGAGACGAGGAACGTAAACGCTGAATACATAAATGATTATCGTGAATCGTATTCGCCTTGGACGAATGTTCTGAGTATACAAAAGACTGTATGACTTAGAAGATAAAGAATGAATCATGAGGTATGACATTTACTTGCCAGAAAGTTATGAGGAATAAGAAATTGACTTAACGAACATTATAGTTTAATGGTTTGGATAAGTTAAGATAAGTTTAGGTTGTGGTACAATCGTAACCTTTGATGGTTGACATATGGGAGATGGGTTAAACAATTCCTTCAGAGAGGGAAGGTATATACGAAACTGGTAATCGATCTAACTCACTGTGATGACAGTGTAGACGAGACGGGAACTTGTTTGTTGGTTGTTTATGGGAAACTACTCAGAGTACCATATGGACTACTAGCGAAGAAGCGATGTATGCTGAGTCCTAGAAGAGTTATAAGAAGAAGATAAGAATGAAAATCATCAAAGATGATGATAGTATGAGTAAGACATCTTCGTATGTCATGAAGCCATAAACCGGTAGTAAAGGAAATTAGTCGTGTAAACTTAGATTACAAGAATGCGAACCTTAAGAAGAGAAGTTAAGTAAACCAATGCGTAAAGTCAATTATATGACTAATTGGTGTATGTGTTATTCCTTATGTGTTCAGAATAAGCAGTTCAGCGTAAACTATAAGTTGTAGCTGTATGTAAGGCAAGTTTCCTAACTTCATTAATATTCTAAACGAATTCTAGTTTCTTAAACTTCTCAGATATTGAACTTGAGAAGTTCTGTCTTTGTGCGAATGTGCGATATTTGTGCAAGGTGGTAGAACGTATGAGGCCTTGTGCTACAATGTGAACACTTCTATGTTTCTATGAGATGAACTGTTCTGTGATTTAACTGATTCAATATGAGTATGTTCTGTTTATACATGAACCGTTATTGTTAAGTCTGTGCTAATGATTCTAGCCAAACAGGATACGTATGAAAAAAGGTAGAAGAAGGAAAGTATTTCAAAGTGAATGTGATTAAGGTTTTAAAATGATAGGAATTGGAATTATTCCTATTATTCAAGCTGCTTCATAACCTTTGTTCGGTTATTAAAGTTCTAAAGGAATATTTGAATTCTTGAAGTTATTTGTTCAACTGTTATGACTTGCTGGGCAATTGAATGCTCACACTTGTTTTAAATGAAAAACATTTTCAGCGAACGATGTTAGAAGAACTTAAGGATCATATAAAGATCAAGCTGACCGGTATTCAGACAAAGTGCCATTCGGTATATGAATGAGCGTGAATATCAAGTGAAGACTTATAATGAAGAATAATTTAATTGAACTTTAGATTAGTTTAATGAACTGTTATGTATCATTGGCGGTGGATGAAAGTCACTCATGTACGATGTAAAGAATAATGTAATTATCATTATTTGTAATGAACAAGGTTATAAGGTATCAGAACCTGGGAATTGAGAATGTATGTTATTATATTTCAGTATATAATGATGTGTGTTGGAATGAATGACGTAATCGTGACGTACGGAATCCGGGTGTGAAGATAGACCAAATTTCAGGGCGTTACAACAAGTCTCCAAATCACCTCAGAAAGGGTGTGGTAAATTCTAACCTGGGGCTTTTCAAATGCATTTTATGACTGCATGCATGCATTACTTTAACATACGCCTACAGTAGAGTTAAAAATGCATGTCTACCCAATTCCTAGGCTCATGGAATTTTTTTGCCAGTCTCCTTTGTAAAAAGGACTATCCACATGCACATAGGCATGACTAGGTGGCCATTCAGTAGCACACCAACTCATAGTTATAAACATCCTATATGCATAAAAATGTAAAAGTTATAATACGTAAGGGTAGCCTAATTACCAGAATTACTTTGCTTTTCAACCTTTGCTCATTTGTCCTCAAATAATATAAGAAATAGCAGAAAAAGATGCCAATTTTACTATTTCAAAAGTTAAATTTTTTCACATCAATATGTTCAGCATGGTTAAATACTAACATTTACTATGTTGAATATTTTTTTATCAAGTCATATGAGCATTCATATTCACTACTATGTGTTTAGAAGCATTTCATGTGATAACTCATTTTCCAAAGGACAAAAACTGAAAAATAGGACATACATACGTTACCAGGACAGTGTGGAAAACTTGTACGGTGATGGATTTTGCAGAAAGCATCCCAAACTTAGCAAATCTGAAGAAGAACTCTCGAATTCTCTGTGTGGCGTAACTTAAAAATGACTTGTAAAAGGGAAATGGCCAACAAATACACCCATGGATGGTCATAGGTGTATATGTGGTTGTCGTAGGTGTACCTGCGGCTATCCTATATGGTTCCCACCCCTCTGGCTTGGTCTAATTTGAGTTGCAAATGAGGTCTCATAAGTTAAAAAAGTTAAATCAGAAAAAAAGATGCTACGTGATTGAGTTGAAAAGTCAGAAATCCTGATTTTCAAAGACCAAACTACGGGTCTACATATCACTCATTCGTATTCACCTAGACACAGGGTTCATAACACCGATGATCACAGCTTTTACAAACTATACTCGAAAATACCTCACAAAGGTCTGATGTCGTAAGTTTGGGGTTGTAACTCCAAAAACCTAGCCCCAACAGATGCTTCATACAATTTCAACTATTGAAGCACATTTCAGCTAAGGTCAAGCAACCTGGATAATATTCAGCCATTGGCAAGTAAATCCAGCGAAGCATCGGAAGCCATCCGATGATATCAGTCGTTGAAGCACATTTCAACAAAGGTCAAGCAACCTTGACGTTTGTTCAATCGTTGGCAAGTAAATCTAGCAAAGCATTGGAAGCCATCCGATGATTTGGCGCAACCATTTAAAAATACCAACTGGCAACTCTTACAGTCCGATCGTCGACATATACATGTCGGACCTTTTTAAACTTATTTTTTCAAACAAATCTCACATAACATGAGAACACCAAAAGACAAGAACAGAAAGGGACAAATAAAAATCCCGACGTCGACAGGTAGCGACTCTGCTGGGGACATCCAGTTAGAGGGCTTAAGCCGCTACTCAAAAGCTTTTCAAAACTTTTATCTAATTGTGTGCGGATGTTACATTTACAGTTGAATGAATGTGTACTAATTCATTTACTTACTGCACTTAGTGCTTTGCACCATATCTATCTTTAATATTAGTGCTTTGTACATGTCATCATTTGTCGACAAGGGTAAAAAGGGAAGAAACTCCATTTGCCTTGTTGATAACAATAACTGCTTACTTTTGTTGTACAGTATTAGCAGTTATTTTTTATTATTTCATGCTAACACTTTGTATGATTGAACAATTTCATATGTTAAGTGAAAGCATTTTGTTTCAGGACTCTAAAGTTAGATATGTTTAAACTTGATGATGAGATGCCTTTTCTTCACAAGGTTTATATCTTTGATGTAAAGTTGGACTCAAACTTGATGGAGTTTGAACAAGAGGACTATAAGATACCTCAGGAGATCAAAGAATGGGTCGAAGACTTACCCAAGCCAAATCATGATCAAACCACCTCTTTTAACCTCAGAACCTTAGAAAACCCCAAACAAATCCAGATTTGTACGGACCTTACTCCAAACCAAAAGGAATGACATGCTTACTCTATTAACCCAATTCTAGGATGTGTTTGCATGATCTCATGAAGACATGGTCGATTTGTCCACTGACATTGTCATTCATCACTTCCCCATCAAAGAGGGATTCATGCCATTCAGGTAGAAGCTCAGGCGATTAAAACCTGAGTGGAGTTTAAAAGTACAAGAAGAAATTATGAAACAATTTCAAGCTGGCATCATCATAGTGTCAACATACCCTGAGTGGCTATCCAACATAGTCCTCGTACGTAAACCTGGAGGAAAGGTGCGGGTTTACATGGATTATTTGAATAAAGCTTGCCTCAAAGATAGCATGCCCATGCCATTCATCCACCTACTCATTGACAATACAACTAAATATGACATGTACTCCTTCGCTGATTTCTTTGCGGGGTACCATCAAATCATAGTTGCTGAAGAAGATCATGAGAAAACTGCATTCATCACTCCTTGGGGAACCTTTTGCTACAGACAGTTGTCGTTCAGCCTCATCAATGCCAGAGCTACCTATCAGTGAGCCATGATGTCTCTCTTTCATAATCTAATGCACAAAGAGATAGAAGTCTATGTGGATGACATCATTGTCAAGTCCCGAAGGGAGGAAGACCACCTAGATCATCTCAGAAAGCTCTTTAACAGGTTGCGTAAGTACAACTTGAAGTTGAATCTAGGCAAATGCGCCTTTGGCGTTAAATTAAGCAAATTGCTAGGATACCTAGTCAACCACAAAGGGATTGAGTTGGATCCTACCAAAATCCAGGCCATCATGGAAATGCCCATACCTCAGACAGAGAAGGAAATACGGGGATTTTTGGGAAGAATCAACTTCATCAATCGATTCATTTCCCAGCTTATAGCAACCTCTGAGCCAATCTTTAAGTTGTTAAAGAAGAACTCCTCCATGAAATGGAATGATGAGTGTCAGAAAACCTTCCTTACAATTATAAAGCAGCTAGTCAAAACTCCTGTTTTGGTACCTCCCACGAATGGTGTTCCTCTGTTGATGTACTTGTCAATTAATGACAATGCCATAGGCTACATGCTGGGACATAAATATGATAGAGGCCAAGAACGAGCTATCTATTACCTTAACAAAAGATTCAGTAAGTACACTCTGACTGAGAAAACTTATTGTACTTTAGCATGGGCTTCAATAAGGTTACAACATTACCTCCATGGTCACACAACCTATCTCATATCCCGCGTGGATCTTCTCAAATACGTGTTCAGCAAACCCATGTTTAATTATCGACTGTCCCAATGACAGTTGATCTTACAACAATTTGACACTATTTACATGACTCAAAAGTCCATCAAAGTTCAAGGAATTACAGATCAACTAGCCTCCTCACCTTCAGGGGATTTCAAACCCTTGGAAACATAGTTCGCCGATGAAGGGATAATGACAGTTCAATAACACCATCAAGACGATACACATCAACCATGGAAGATGTATTTTGATGGAGCTATAAACATTGAATATTCTAGGGTTGTAGCTGTTCTAGTATCCATTACTGGGGAGAAGTATCCCGTCGCCGTAAAAAGTAGTTTGTCAGCACCAACAACATAGCTGAGTATGAAGGCTGCATCATGGGGTTGAAACTTGCCCAATCAATGGGCATCATATTGTTAACTATCTTTAGAGATTCCGAATTGGTAATCAGACAAACCACGGGGATCTATCACACCAAAGAGATACATTTGCTGCCTTACCATCGGCAAGTTATACAGATGGCTTTGGAATTTGAAGAAATATCCTTCATCCACATTCCTCAGAATAGGAATGACTCTGCGGATGTGCTCACAACTTTGGCCTCCTTGATTAACATACTTGACAAGGAAGACGTGCCAAACATCACATTTACCCTATAAAAGGCTCCAGCCTATAGGAACTACATTAGAGAAGTATCGGATGAGCTACCTCCCATCCAACACCCTTGGTAAAAGCATATCAAGGAGTATCTGTGAGATGGATCTATACCCGTTAAGGCAAGTCCGGCTGAAAGAAAATGGATCCATCGAATGGCTATGAAATTCTACTTGAGTGGAGACGCACTCTATAAAAGAGATGCAGGACTAAGACTTCTTAGATGTCTAGACAAAGACCAAGCTCAAAGGCTCATGGATGAAACCCATGGTGGAGTATGTGTCCCACACATGAGCGGCCCTCTACTTGTCAAGAAAATCCTAAGAACATGGCATTACTGGTTGTCTCTCAAGGCTGACTATGATGATCACGTTAGGAGATTTTACCAATGCCGAATCCATGGGAATGCTATCCACGCCCCTCCAAGAGAACTCCACAATATGAGTTCACCCTAGCCCTTCTCAATGTGGGGAATGGACATAATCGGGCCCATCGAGCCCAAAGCCAGTAATGGACATCGATTTATCTTCACCGTGATCGACTACTTCACCAAGTGGGTAGAAGCAGCCTCGTCCCCAAAGGTTACTAAAGAAGTTATCATTGGTTTCAAAAGAAACAATGTCATTTATCGATATAGATAACCAGAGGTGATTGTGTCGGACAATGCTAAAAACCTCAACAACCAAATGATGGAGGAGTTATGCAGTAAATTCCACATCAAACATCTCAACTCCGTCATCTATCGTCCAAAGATGAATGGTGATGTTCAAGCGGCTAATAAAAATATCGAAAAGATCATGCAAAAGATGTCCGCCAATCACAAAGGATGGCCTGACTTGTTGCCTCTGACTCTATTAGCCTACAGAACATCAATACGCACTTCCACTGGGGCAACCCCTTGCTCATTAACCTATGGAATGGAAGTAGTGTTCCCCATAAAAGTGGAAATGGAGTCCCTCAGAGTGTTGATAGACGTTCGGCTGAATGAAGACCAATGGCTAAAAGATAGGTTTCACCAATTGTCTCTAATAGACGAAAGGCTAGCCGCTGCCATCTTCTATAGTCAGTTATATCAATAAAGGATCTCTAGATCCTACAACAGAAAAGTCTGGCTATGGCAATTCAAAAAGCATGACTTGGTCTTAAAGAAAATTCTTGACAATCAAGATCAATCAAAAGGAAAATTCGCCCCAAACTAGGAAGGCTCGTTTGTTGTCAAGGAAGTATTGATAGGAGGAGCCCTAAGATTACAGGAAATGGATGGTGATGAATTTTTGCAACTCATTAACTTGGACATCGTGAAACGGTACTATGTCTGAATACCTATAAACTAGCATCCTGGTCATGGATCACCAGATCCCCCAGTCAGTTCAGGTTTTCAAAACCCCTCACTACATACAACCCTTCTTCATATCTGTTAACCCCATCAGGGACAAACATACCTTTCAAACCAACAGCCTTGTTTTGGATCATCAGATCCATCACTCAACTCAAGTTTTTAAAACCTTTCATACCTTCAGTTTGTCCCATCAGGGATTAAACATTTTCACACCTTCAGTTTTTTCCACTAAGGATCAAACATTTCACACATTCAGTTTATCCCACCAGGGATCAAACTTTTCATCTGTAATCTGTCCTGTACATGGGGCGAACTACACAGACCTGATCTCCCCAATATATGGGAGTACATAAGCAGCCATTTATTGGTCCCGTATAACCTTTACAAAAACAAAAACAACACCCTTTCACCACATCAGTTTGCCATGTACATGGGGTGAACTACGCATACCTGACCTCCCCTCTTCAATGGGAGTACGTAGGCATCCATTTATTAGTCTGGTCTAACCTTTACAAAAATAAAAATAACATCCTTTCACCACATCAGTTTGTCCCAACAGGGGAGAACTACGCAGATCTGATCTCCCCAATACGCGAGAGTACATAGGCAGCCATTTTCATGGTCCGGTCTAACTAAAGAGGAAAAAAAACATCTATGCACCCTTCTTTGCCATATACAACTTTGAACCTTTTCATACTAGGTTCAAACTACACAGACCTGATCTCCCCTCTTCAATTGGAGTACGTAGGCATCCATTCATGGTTTGGTCTCACCCCTTACCAAAATACAAAAACTTGTCAATGGTACTGGGATCATCCTTCAATTCACCATACATCATCGGCTTATACCAAGGGGATGGAATTACAAGGTCTCCCCACACAAATGGGAGAATCAGTTACTATCTAAGCTGCAGTTGAATCCCCAAAGAGAAACACCTATCAATAAGAGATGGAACTACCTGGGATCCCCCATACAAAGGAGTACCGACGACCATCTGTGGTGCGGTCAACTTCAGAGAGGAAAGCCACACTCCTCACCATAACCACATACATAAACTAGTCCCAAGACACCAAATGGTAGGGAATACTCATAGATCTACGATCCATTCTGAAAGATCCTGAGACATCTCATTGTCCGTCCATTAATGGGGAGTTCAGAATACATTAAGATCACAAGCCCTAAAGAAATAGGCAAATATCAAGCAAGTAACAAGGCATAACTAAAAGGGAAGTGAATCAAACTATATTTCTGTGTCATATATAATGTTGTTTGATATATGCAATATGGACTGTACATGACAAAAATGGCTAAGCTAGTCTGTGCAGGAAAATACAAGACCATCTAGAATCAAGTGGATATACGCGCTATTAAATCCAACATGGCATCCCTCTCGAAAGAAAGGGGTAACTCTGTGAGCTCCTGTCCAAGGGTATCAACGCGAACCAAGAGATGCACAGCCAACTGAAAGGTGACACTATGATTATAAATATAGTTGCTCATCTCTACAATCATATCAGTAGTGTGAGACCTCAAGGCAATACTATCTGTGATAGCGGCATCTCAGGTAGATATAGCGCCATCCCGCTTAGTCACAACTGTATTTCTAGATGATCTAGCCTCGTCTCGTTCGATAATAACGGTATCTCTACGAGCTAAGGCATCATCTCTCTCCAATAGAGCGATATCTCTCCCAGCAAAAGCTGTCAACATCAAGGCCCTAGCCGATCTCTCTCATATATTGCCAGATGCAGACTCTGCTCTAAATACTTTGCCGAATGCGGGTCACAGTAGAAGTCATATTAGGAGAATCTATAGGAGCTACTGTCAACCCAGCAAATAGCTCCTCCTCAGTGGGAGAATAAGTGTCCTCCATGGGCTCCCCACTATCAAAATCAATCCCCGGCACGGTGGATACAACCCTGATTGATGTGATCTCTTCCACCATCCATGCAGAATACTCTGTAGAATGGCCTGGATGGCTAACAGAAAACTCAGCCCACTCACGCTGAACCCAACAGGCATACACCCTGGATCTATCCTCTGCTAACAAATACCGAGAAGACAAGCGCTGACCCAATGCCCCCTCAAAAGGATGAATATCCTAAAATTGGTTAAACTGTGCCATCAGAGCCAGTGGGTGATACGTGGTTATGCCCCTCAAACCAACCAGATGGAAATAATCCATACTTGTTGCATGAGTAATGAAGGTATAGGGAGAACTAAGCCCTGAACACATCAAAATGT